>CM038145.1:471113828-472544604 GCA_021437245.1 Aegilops speltoides | reverse complement strand
CAACATTGCAATCTGAGAGGCCACCCATGTGGGATTTCAGCGGGAAGACGATGCCACCCGTCATGGCGCGAAGGGCGGATTCGACCGACGATCTGGTGAAGATCTGTCCGGCCTGTATAAGGGGAGAAGGAGGACTTCCTTGAGCGAACCCTTTGAATGGGTTTTCCATGAACAACCCTAGAGGCTGGAGTAGCGAACACTTTTAAGGGCTCAACCCATGCTTTCAAGTTTAGGCTTCTTACATTATGTCTTGACGCGGGATCTCGCGGGGCATGTGGAGGACATGGTAAATCCGCTCCGCAACCCAAGGATCCAGGAAGATCCACGGATCCGACCTCGAAGAGATCCGGACATCAAGGTGGAGCTGATCGGCGGGGTGTTTCACCAGCTCAGCATGGACAATGCTTTGAGTCGCCATTCGGCGGACTACCCCGGATTGTATCCGGCTTCCCGTGGATTGTGACCGAGGTGCGGACACCATTATCTCTTCCTTGCCCATTTCGACCTTCGCGAGCGATGGTGTTTCTGAGAAGCACCTTCGTGTGGGAAGTCGAGCCACGACGGTGACCAACAAAAGGTCGATCCGGACCAGCGGCGGAAAAGGGCGGCACGCACGTGAAGCGTCGCCGCAAAGGTATAGCTCGTATTTAAATTTTCAGAGCAGCGTTCTAGGAAGCGTCTGAGTGCTCATGATCTTTATAGGAGAAAAAGCGCTCGCCCGATCTGCGGTAGCGGAAGTTGCCGATCCAACCTATACGGCCAGGCTCAGCGCCCGGCACGGAGGGGAGGCAAGCGCAAGACGCGGGCTGGATCCTCCTCCAACGGAGGACACCAACAGACTGTCCGCCACCAAGTCTGAGGTGGAGAGCGCCATGAACCATAGGCGCCGCCGGACAGTGTTTCGTGAAGCATGCTTCTCCCCTGAGGCATTGGACGCCTTTAACGCTGGGGACACGCACCTCCGTGCCGCTCAAGATGGTTTTACCAGAGCCACGGAGCAGTATGTGAAAGACATACGGGTAAGGGAATTTTAATGGTTATACACACCAGTAGCCCCCGAGACTTAAAGTAGTTATGTTAACTGATTTAAGGATCATTTTAAACGAGCTCTTACCGAGAAGAATGCCCAGCTGTCCCAGGAGCTGCAAGAATGCAAGGCCCAACTTGAGGCCAAGCACTTGCTGCCACAGGAGGAGGAGCAGACCCTCCCGGTAACACATTTGTATTAGTAAATATAAGCGCTGTGCGGCGTGCGCGCAAGTCTAATAGTGACATTGCGGTGCCGCGGACAAGATCCGGACAGTAAAAATTACTACGCCAACTAAAGGCGGCGAGAGGTCTTGAATAGGGTGCAAGAAGAAAGGAACAAGCTCGAGGATGCCAGCATAAGCTCGGCGAAGAGCTGAAAGGCGCTCGAGCCGGGCTGTCCAGCTCCGTTAAGGAGAATCAGCGGTTTCGTCGCGGCATTTATAGTAAATGCTTGAGCGGACTCCTTTGAAAAGAAGAGTTCGGTGAGGAAGTAAATTGACATAATATGTCTTGTAGGTATACTCACGAGTCGCCTCGCTGAGAGATGCCCATATCAACGGGTGATCAACTTCTCGAGCTGTTGCAACTGCTCGAACGAGTTCGGCAGGCAATGAGCAGCGTCGTCCAGGCTTTATGGCCAGCCCTCTCCCTACCCGAGGGCCTTGGGGAGCTTGCGGAGAAGCTTCAGGGAGTGCGGCAGCGCTTCCGTTTGTGGAAGATTTCGGCTTGCCGTCAAGGTGCCAGAGAGGCTTGGGCCATGGTGAAGACGCGTTACACGAAGGTGGATCCCAACCACATGGCCGAAGTTGGACCAGTGGGGCCTGATGGGAAGGAGATCCCTGTGAGTTTAGTATACAGCCAAGTAGAGTTGGCTGTGAAATTTTCCCAACGGGACTGTAAGTTAGACAGCCTGTTAGACGGGATTGAGGAGGAATACAATCGATAGAATTTGACAATGTATGTTTTCCTTTAAAGTGACATGTGAAATGCCTTCTAGCGGATTGTAGATCGTTTGTCTTTGCCGACCTTTTCGCTTCAACCTCGGGACCCTAGAGTCCTGAGTGTGTCGAATACCTTTTGGTTAAGAAACAACGTGGTATGCATGGAGATCGGTAGTAGGGTCATTAGTGCTTTATCGGACAAGTGCCCAACTAGTTATGTTATATTACATGGTTAGTAAGAAACATCTTCCAGGGAGAATAGTTTCGTTAAGGGTTCCTTTCCCTGGGAGGCATGCCCTAAAGTGCATGTCCGGACTGCGAAAAAAGCAGAAAATCATCTGGGGGCGGAGAAATAGTAGGTAAAAAAATCATCTTTTATGTCACCGATCGAATATTCCCTTAAGAACGCTAGCTTTCGGCTTCACCCAGTCTGAGGTACACATCCGGCTGACCCGACAGTAACAATCGCCGAGGTGCTCCCTTTACCTCCTAGCCGAACAATCGGGAACGTAGGGGTAAGCACAGGAGCCAGGCAACCCAGCTTGGCCAAAACTTAAGTCATATCGATGCATATAATGGTGAGTAAAATGTACATGTGGAAGCTTGACACATGTGCTGGGCATGAAACCCTTATAATTGAGCTTCTGGAAAAGAAGCCCCCAGGTATAATGAGTGCGGATGTGTCACACCCTAGCTAGTCCATGCATTAGAGTGTTGCATCATGTCTATCTTTTCAACAGAAATTTGAAATGGGATTGCCAGAACCCCCAGCCCCCTCTGAAACAACTAGGGTTTGCTAAAAATATTTTCGATGAACCTGAAATGCCCTTCTAAAATGTCCATCATTTTTGTCTTGGTCCAGAAGCTTTGCCAAAAGTGATGCACAATTTCCTAGGTCATCTTTGGATCTTTGAATTAAATCATAGCTATTTGAATTTGGGCATTTAAAATTTATAAAATATTTCAAATGTCCAAATATCTCCAAACTAAAATGTTTCATGTTGGAAATATTCCAACATTGGACCAGGATTATTTTGGTGAATTTTAGAACCTTTCTGGTATTTTAAATAACTCAACAAAGTTGCAGAAAAATAGAAAAAGAAAAAATGTAGCGAAGAAAACTTACTGGCGCGCTTAGCCAGCCCCACTGGCAGCCCAGCCCGGCCACAAGGCCAATGAGCTGCTTAACTTGCTGAGGCGAGCAGCCAAGGTGCTCGGCGGCGGCACCGCAGCTTCGCCACGCAGCTGCTCGCCGTCTCGCCGCTTCCCCGCCTCGCCACGTCGAGATCGACCCTCGCCTCTCTCCGCACCCCAGACGCCCCCTCTCCTCCTGGTTCGTCTCCCTCGCTCCCCACGCCATGGCCGCGCCACCGCCGCCCACTGCCCGTCGTAGCCAGCCCCTCCGTCGACCCCACGCCGCGCCACCGTGTCGAGACGCTCCGCCGTCGTCGACTCCTTCGAGCTAGCCGAGCCCCGAAGGCCACGCGTGCCCAAGACGCCGCACTAAGCTTCGCCCGAGTCCGCCGCCGCCGAGATCCCCTTCAACGCCGTCGCCGCTGCAGCTCGTCCCGACCCACGCGGCCTTCTCGTGAGCTCTGTGAGCTCAACTACCTTCCCGACCTCTCTCTCTCGCTCCGTGCACCACAGCGACGCCACGAAGCTCACGTGCACTCGCCGCCGCGAACCTCGTCGCCGACGTGCTCCCGCCACACTCCGGCCTTCTCACCGTGTCCAACGCGTTCACCACGACGCTACCGAGCTAACCACGCACCCACGCACCTCACCGCACACCACAGCCACGAGTTCGTTTTCACCCGAGCTCGGTGGCGCCAAAATCGCCGCCGGCGCCTACTCCGCCACCCGAGCCCAACGGACTCCGCCAAGAGTTGCGGTTTGTCCTCGGTGCACTCCGGTGGCCTCCGCGCCCATTTGGTGGCGGAATGGCCAAAACCACTTCGCCGCCCGCGTCGCTTCGCCGTGGCTAAACGCCGATGGGTTTGACCGGGTTTGACCACGGGTAGGCCCAGTTGACCCCGTGGGTCTATGACATGTGGGCCCACCACGCTAATTAAACTAGTTTAGTTTTAATCAAATTTTAATTAAACTAACCCCATCGACATGCGGGACCCACTGGTCAGTTTGACTGACCAGCCCGTTGACCCCTCGACGTCATCATGGCAGTCTTGTATAATATTTAATTCTTCGGAATTATTTTCACACAGAAATTCCGAAATTGTTTCAAACTTCAAAATTCATATAAAATCAACCATAGCTCCAAATGGGACAAATTATATATGAAAATGATCAGAAAAATCCAATCTTTCCATCTGTACAGGTTTCATGCATGTTTACAGAAGCTAACCCACTGTTTATGGCAGAACAAGTTTAAGCACTTTAAATGATCATAATGAGTTTGGAAATTGCATCTTTAGTTCAAAATGCTTCAAACTCATTTGGTCCTAGTTGCATTAGCCCAAAGCACTCATTTGCCATGTCTCATTGCATGCATCATATTGTTGCATCTTGTTTGGTAATGCTTGTGTATCGGTGTTCATGCGGCAGTTCTACGCCTCGAGGAGTACCGTGATAACCCCGACGAAGAACAATACCTGTAACGACCGTCGAACAAGCAACCAACCATTTGATCATATCGATAAAATCCCATGTTCTTGCTCCTGCTCTCATTTATCTTGCATTAAGACAACGCGATTCAAGCTGCTGTGTGTCATGGTAGTTGAACCCATTTCCTCTGCATGACTGTCATTGCCACAATAACTAGATGAAACCCACTAGCATGTGTAGGAGTTGATTGAGCCATATGATTGTGTTGTTCCTACCTTGCTATGCCTGCTATGCTTAGAGTCGTGTCGTCCGGTTCATCGGGTGATGGCTAGAGTGAAATGATCGAGTCGATGCGAGAGTAAGGTGTTGAACACGATTTGGTAAAGGTATCGATGAAAGGCCATGTAGGAGTACATGGTGGGTTGTTTCATTGAGGCCGTCCTTAAGCTCGAGATCTGTATGTGTGATTTAAGATTCAGCTACTACCATGCATTGGGCCCAAACCAATGGACCCTCTCGACTTCTTATTCACCCTAGCCTTGGTCCGGGGAGTTGCAAGTAGTTTACGGTGTTTGTAGCCTCTTGGAGGCCGTGGACAGTCACTGACCGTAGGGGTGGGCTGTGATCGGTAGAATGCGTGGCACGGTGTGGGATGCCCGTTTGGTATCTCGGGAACCTGTTCACATCGTTTGAGGCTGTGAGCGAGACTTGGCGGAACTCCTCATAGATGGAACTCAAATAGGCGATAAACCCGGACTAGGGGCTTAGGTGTCTAGGTAGGTCGTGGCCGACACCCTCGTTGGGCTTCCGCTTGAAGGTTGCCGAGTACATGTCGTAAAACGCGATAAGTGGTGAGCGTGTATGAAGAAGTACACCCTGCGGGTTAATATCATCTATTGAATAGCGCGTCATGATAAAGGACTACTTGGTTGCCTATACGGTTCATAGACAAGTAAATGGATACTACTAAAAGCCTCAAGATAAGCGTGAGTGCGAGGATGGCTTCCTCGTGGGAAGGCGGGGTTGGATCCTCGGTGGTGTATTGAAATGATGAGTAGTGGACTCGAGTGCATAAAGCTATTTCAAGTTGGTGTCTCGTGGGATAGCTTAGCCATGAGTCAAAGCGGCTTGCTGCAATAACCCCACCAACCCTTCTTGATAATATGCATGTATGTAGGGTCTGATGTAAGTCTTCTTTGAGTACCTTTGTACTCATGTTGCTTTAATTTACATTTTTCAAGATGCCTCAAACCCTTCCGCGGGTTCTTCGTGAGCGTTGACATCGATGAGTAGACTAAGGCCCTGTGGTGATCCTGCAAGAGAAGGACCATGTAGTATAGCTAGGCTTACCCAAGCCTCTTTTATTTTACTAGTTATGCGTACTCGGACAAAACACTTCATTGTTGGCTTGTATGCTTGTATGACTTGTATGTGGGTCGTGTGACCCGTACTTGTGTGTATGATATGAATGGCTCCTCGAGCCTTTAAATAAAGTACTTGTGTCGTAGAGTCATGTTGTGATGCCTTGTTGTATTTGCACATATCGAGCATAGTGTGTGTATGATTGAAATGCTTGGTATGTGTGGGATCGACTATCTAGTTGTTTATCTTTAGTAGCCTCTCTTACCGGAAATGTCTCCTAGTGTCTCCACCGAGCCATGGTAGCTTGCTACTGCTCCGGAACACTTAGGCTGGCGGCATGTGTCCTTCTTCGTTCTCGTATCTGTCCTTCGGGAAATGTCACGCATTAGTACTGGAGTCCTGTTAGCCCTTCAGACCGGTTTATCGAGTCTGCTAGCCCAGCGCTACAGCCCGTAACTTACTTGCTGTTGACCGACACGTTCGATCTCGGGTCATGGATGCCTGTCCTCGTAAGTCTGTGCCACTTTGGGTTTACGACTAGTCATGTCGGCCGGGCTCCTTTTCATATGGATGCTAGCGACACTATCATATACGTGTGCCAAAAGGCATAAACGGTCCCGGGCGAGGTAAGGCGACACCGTTGGGATACCGTGCGTGAGGCCGCAAAGTGATATGATGTGTTCTGAGCTAGATCGATGTGACATTGAGTCGGGTCTGACAGCGTTGGCATCGAGCCGGACTGCTGTAGGTTCTCCAAGCCAAACCGGTCGATGTTGAGTCTAGAAATGCTTTAGTTATATGTAGGGAATTGATTGTGGGATGGTACGTAAGGCTCTTTTTACTCCTTTATCTCATGATATTACGATCTGAGTCACCATTCTTCCATCGGGGTTAAGGATTAGGACCTCTTCTCTCTATTAGGCTCACGTGTTACTAATCGGTAGTACCTTGTAGGTTTGATGGTTACAAGCCCGGTTCAGTTTTACTATCCCGTTATGTTACTAAATTGGACCCGAACCTTGATATGATATTGTTGAGTGGTTATGCAGATCCTTGTGAAATGTCTCAATCCTTTGAGCATTTACAATCGTTATCTCATCCAAATTCCGATAGAAATACTAATGTCTTTGCATTGTGGTTGTGCTTCGAGATGGCCACTCGTGATCACAATCAAGTGGTTAAATCGACCAGATGCATTGGTGTGACCGGTCATACATCCATGCTAGTTCGGGTTATGATCGAAGCGGGATACCGTTGGTACCCCGAATACACAGTTGAAGAGCAGTATCGAGATTTTAATCAAAGTCAGTATCTTTGCACCGTCGGTGTTCCCTCTTATCTGGTTGCACCGAGGCCCTTCACAGCTCCTATGGGCTTGGTGTTACTATTGATATGGCGGTTCAAGATGCTGCATATTCTATGATGACCATTATACGAGCGAGGTCGGGCTGCTCCGCAACACCGACTTTCGGTATATGCCGAGTTCACTTCCCGGGCGTTTGGTTATCTTGAGCCATCTATCTTGATTCGGTCGGAGGACTCCCTAACCCGTACTACCGCTGAGTTGCTCGAGGACAAGGACCGAGAGAGTCGGACCTTGAGGATGGAGCTCTTCAATGCCCGTGCTGATCAGCGGGCTACCTTGACTCGCTTTGCACCGGCTGTTCAAGCTGGTTATATGGATATGAGAGATTTGTATCTGTCGGGGCTGCTCTGCGGACATGATGGATGGCGTGATGTGGGGGCATCACCCCACCTCGTGGTCCTCGCTTGCCACCGTTCGTGGGTCAAGACCTCACCCTTGCCCTTACGGTCCACGGGCTCCTCGGACCGCCTGTTCCTGACGATCACGTTGAACTCCTGTGTTACGGAGGAGACTTCTATGAGAACTACTACGGAGACGTCTGAGTTAGTAGTAGTCCCACTAGTATTATAACAGTTGTATTTCCACCGTCTGCGTGACTCGTGGAATATGACTTAGTGTGTACTAATTCGGAGGTGTAACAAAAATAATGTATAGGAGCTTGGTGTGCCTCCGATGAGATGTAATCTTCCTTTCACCGTAGTAGTACTTTGTTTGGTCTTGTACTAAACCTTGTATGGTGTGTATGACGATGGAATAAAGAAGCAGTTTCTGTATCTACCATGTCATACGGATGATCATCTCGCATTCGAGTTATCCATTACATCCTACACTTCTATGTCGAAATCTTGCCATCCTGGACTAAATCCTTGTCTTGTTTTCCTAGGATGGTTAACACCCGCAACAACCCTGCTCCGCCAGAGCAGGCGAAAGGCGATGGAGTTGGAGAAGCAAACCTGCCTCACCCTCCTTCTCGGCGAAGTTATGCTAGAGGCGAGAGAAACAAGCGGAGACCAACCGTTTGTTTGGGCGTATCGAGCGAACACAGCCCATCATCCGAGAAACAACTTGGTGTCGCTCGGTGACTTCATCAAGTTACACCCACCTACCTTCCACCACTCGGTCGAGCCTCTCGGCGCCGATGGTAACCCGCGGCATCACCCACAAGCTGCGTTACGCCTTTGGTAGCCGAGGCGGACAAGGTCACCTTTGCTGCTATCATCTTGAAGGCCCCGCCATCTCGGTGGGAGAACTATATGGCTATCGCCCGATTGGCCATGTCACTACTTGGGCAGAATTCAGCGAGGCTTTCGTGAACATCACATTCGGAGGTCTCATGGATCGCAAGCGTGAGGAGTTCTGCAGTTTCACCCAAGGTCGTCTCTCGTGGGCGCCTATAGTAGAGAGTTCGGTAACCTCGCACGCTATGCAATCAAGAGGTCTCCATCGACGCCAAAAACAGGCAAGGTTCCGCAAGGGACTTAGCCCGAGCTCCGCCGAGATCTCCGTCGCATGAGTGCACCTCTTTCCGAAGCTTGTCAACAAAGCCATCGGCGCTGAAACTGGTCGACCGATTTGAAGCAACACGCAAGCATGGCCGTGACATGGGTTCCTCATCCGGTCTTTGGACCACGAAGCGCCGTGTGTGGGTGCCTAATCTTGCCTCGCCACCCAGATTCACACGAGGCCATCCTTCCAGCGCCTCGCCCGATTCAAGAAGATGCACCAGCTAGGCCCTATGGTGGACCAACCAACAACGCTCCTCTGCGCCAGCCCGTGGCGTGCTTCAAATGTGGTGAATCAGGCCACTACATGCGCGATTGTCCCAGACCAACCCCAACCAGCACCGCAAAAGCTGTTGGCGCGGCAAGCCGCAGGAAAGGTGTTCTATGCCAAGCCGCCACCACCGCACGTGGCCATGTTAATTGTGTCTCGGTGAGGAGGCCCAAGAGGATCCCAGCGTCGTGCTCGATGCGCTTCTTGTTAATTGCCACCGGCATCCGTTCTTTTCGATCTTCGGAGCATCTCATTCATTCATATCCGAAAGCTATGCTCGCTTGCACAACACTACATTCGGTGATATGCCCACCTCCATGGTAATTCAAACCCGGGATCCAAATGGCAAACTTCTAGAGTAAGCCATGGTAATGAAATTCAGGTCGACAGACTTGTTTTCCTTGCATCGTTGATAGCTCTCAAATCTTCGGATATAAATATCATCTTGGGTATGGACCGGATGTCAGCCCATCATGCCAAGATTGATTGTTTCTCTAGGACTGTTCAACTTACGCACCCATCGGAAAGATAGTCAATGTATTGACCCGAATATCAAGCGTCAATTATATTCTCTCAATGCCACCCATTGCGGACCTCGAAGGCGTTCCGGTAGTCCGTGACTTTCCTGGATGTCTTTCGAGAAGAATTGCCGGTGTCCCACCGCGGAGATGTTGAATTCGTGATAGACCTCATTCCAGAACTGTCCCAATTTCTAGAAGACCCTATAAGATGGCACCCTAGAACTAGCGAACTTAAGAAACAACTCGATGAGGCCTTGCAAAAGGGTTTCATCCGTCCTAGTTCATCTCCTTGGGCTTGCCCGTCCTCTTCGTCAAGAAGAAGGATGGTACGGACGGATGGTTGTAGATTATCGACCCGTCAACTTGGTCACAATTAAGAACAAGTATCCGCTTCCGGGATCAACGATCGTATGATCAGCTCGCGGGATCCTCGGTCTTCTCTAAGATGGATTTGAGGTTAGGCTACCATCAAATCAAAATCCAAACGGGACATTCCCAAAAGCGGCCTTTGTTACTCGTTACGGCCAATACGAGTACACCGTCATGTCCTTGACTTAACCAACGCCCACCACATTTTCCGGTTAATGAACTCAATCTTCATGGAGTATTTGGATAAATTAAGTAAGTGGTTTACCTCGATGACATACTCATCTATTCCAAGAACGAGGAAGAACATGCGAACATCTAAGGCTAGTGTTGATGAAACTTGAGAGCATCGCCTTTATGCCAAGTTTTCCAAATGCGAATTTTGGCTGCCGGTGACCTATCTAGGACATGTAATTTACGGTAAAGGTATTGTTGTAAACCCGAGCGAGTTCAAGCCGTCCTTAATTGGACTCCACCGAATCGGTCAAGCAAGTTCGGAGTTTCCTTGGCTTAGCGAGCTATTGTCGCCGCTTCGTCGAGAACTTCTCCAAAGTTGCTAAACCTCTAATCGAACTCCTCAAGAAAGATAAAAAGTTCGAGTGGACTCCACAATGTGAGCACAGCTTCGAGAACGAAAAGACGTTTAACTTCGCTCCCGTCTTTGGTACCACCAGATTTCTCTAAGGACTTTGTTATCTATTGCGGCGCCTCGCGACAAGGACTAGGCTGTATTCTCATGCAAGATCGACACGTAATTGCTTATGGTTCACGGCAATTACACCCACATGAGGAAAACTACCCTACTCATGATCTAGAGCTTGCGGTGTAGTCTATGCACTCAAAACTGGCGACATTACCTTCTTGGTAATCGTTATAAATCTACACCGATCACCAAAGTCTGAAATATATATTCACCCAACCAGATTTGAATCTCGGGCAAAGGCGTTGGGTTGAGTTGATTCAGATTTCGACTTAGGAATAACTTATACCCCAGGAAAAGCCAACGTCATGGCTGATGCGCTAAGTCGTAAATCTTATTGCAACAACTTGATGTTGCAACAAAGTCAACCACTTCTCCACGAGGAATTTCGGAAGCTTAACCTTCACATTGTTCCTCGAGGGTTCCTTTCCACCTTGGTGGCGAAACCTTCCCTTACGGATCAGATCATCAAAGCCCAAAAGGTAGATCCGGGGATTTCCCGCATCAAAAGAAACATCAAGAAAGGAGTTGCGGATTGTTTCTCCATTGATGATCAAGGAGTCGTATACTTCGGAACCCGTCTAGTGGTTCCTAAAGTACGAAACCTGCGGCGATTGATCCTTAAGGAAGCTCATGAATCCCCTCTCACCATTCATCCGGTGGCACTAAAATGTATCGGGACCTCGCCAGAGGTTCCGGTGGACTAGGATGAAGAGAGACATTGCTCAATATGTTGCTAATCTGCGGCGTGCGTAAATCGTGTAAAAGCGAGCATCAGCGGCTCTTGGCACCCTTCAACCTCTAGCTATTCCCGAATGGAAATGGGATAAAATTAGTATGGATTTCATCACCGGTTTCCCGGGACCAAGAGAGGGAATAATGCTATCTTTAATAGTTATCGACCGCCTTTCCAAAGTAGCCCATTTCTTACCTGTTCGCGAGAGTATAACCGCTAGTCAGCTAGCCGATTTGTACATCTCCCGAATAGTATCTCTTCATGGTGTTCCATTGGAAATAAACTCGGATCGAGGAAGTCTCTTCACCTCTCGATTTTGGGAAAGTTTCCAAAACGCTATGGGAACCCATCTTTCCTTTAGCACTTTTCACCCTCAATCAAGTGGTCAAGTAGAACGTGTCAACCAAATCCTAGAAGACATGCTTCGAGCTTCTGTTATCTCATTCGGAATGGATTGGGAGAAATGCCTTCCATTTGCCGAATTTGCTTATAACAACAGCTATCAATCTAGCTTGGGCAAAGCACCTTTTGAAGTTCTCTATGGGCGAAGGTGTGAACACCTCTTAACTGGTCGAAACCGGGAAAGACAATTCTTTGGCCGGATATGATCGAGAAGCGAAGAAACAAGTTCGCATCGTTAGTGAAAAGTTGAAAACAGCCCAATCTCGTCAAAAGAGTCAATATGACCGAAAACATAAGGCTATGACTTACGAGGTTGACGAGAAGGCTTACCTTGGTTACCCTCCAAGGGAACCCATCGTTTGATATCAAAGGCAAATTGGCTCCTCGCTACATTGGACCCTTTCGCATTCTTGCCAAGCGAGGAGAAGTTGCCTACCAATTGGAACTACCTCCGCATCTCTCCAAAGTCCACGATGTCTTCCACGTTTCTCAACTCGGCGTTGCTTCTCGGATCCTATCCGTGGAGTGGACCACAAACGCTTGATCTTCAAGATAATCTCACATATCGAGAATATCCCGTTCAGATTCTCGATCAAGCCGAGCGAACCACTCGACGGCATAATATCAAGTTTCTCAAGGTTCAATGGTGGCATCATTACGAGAAGGAAGCTACTTGGGAAAGGGAGGATCGTCTTCGACTTGAGTACCCGCCCTCTTTCCGGAGGAACCTAAATCTCGGGGCGAGATTCTTTTGAGTGGGGTGAGTTGTCACACCTAGCTAGTCCATGCATTAGAGTGTTGCATCATGTCTATCTTTTCAACGAAATTTGAAATGGGATTGCTGAACCCCACCCCTCTGAAACAACTAGGGTTTGCTAAAAATATTTTCGATGAACCTGAAATGCCCTTCTAAAATGTCCATCATTTTTGTCTTGGTCCAGAAGCTTTGCCAAAAGTGATGCACAATTTCCTAGGTCATCTTTGGATCTTTGAATTAAATCATAGCTATTTGAATTTGGGCATTTAAAATTTATAAAATATTTCAAATGTCCAAATATCTCAAACTAAAATGTTTCATGTTGGAAATATTCCAACATTGGACCAGGATTATTTTGGTGAATTTTAGAACCTTTACGGTATTTTAAATAACTCAACAAAGTTGCGAAAAATAGAAAAAGAAAAAAAGAAAGCGTAAAACTTACAGGCGCTTAGCCAGCCCACTGGCCGCCCAGCCCGCCATCACAGCCAGCCGAGCTGCTTGGCTTGCCAGGCAGGCAGCCAAGGTGCTCGGCGGCGGCACCGCAGCTCGCCACGCAGCTGCTCGCCGTCTCGCCGCTTCCCCCGCCTCGCCACGTCGGGGATCGACCCCTCGCTCTCTCCCGCACCCCCCAGACGCCCCCTCTCCTCCCTGGTTCGTCCCCCTCGCTCCCCCACGCCATGGCCGACGCCACCGCCGCCGCACCACCGTCGTAGCCGCGCCCTCCGTCGACCCCACGCCGCGCCACCGTGTCCAGACGCTCCGCCGTCGTCGACTCCTTCGAGCTAGCCGAGCCCCGAGCGCTCGCGTGCCCCGAAGACGCCGCACCAAGCTCGCCCGAGTCCGCCGCCGCCGGAGATCCCCTTCAACGCCGTCGCCGCTGCAGCTCGTCCCCGACCCCGCTGACGGCCTCTACGTGAGCTCTGTGAGCTCAACTACCTTCCCGACCCTCTCTCTCTCGCTCCCGTGCACCACAGCGACCGCACGAAGCTCACGTGCACTCGCCGTCGCAGACCTCGTCGCCGACGTGCTCCCGGCCACACTCCGGCCTTCTCACCGTGTCCAACGCGTTCACCGCATCGCGCTGGAGCTAACCACGCACCCCACGCACCTCGCCGCACACCACAGCACGAGTTCGTTTTCACCCGAGCTCCGGTGGCCGCCAAAGTCGCCGCCGGCGCCTACTCCGGCCACCCCGAGCCCAACGGACTCCGCCAAGAGTTGCGGTTTGTCCTCAGCTGCACTCCGGTGGCCTCCGCGCCCCATTTGGTGGCGGAATGGCTAAACCACTTCCCCGGCGTCGCTCGCGCGGCTAAGCGCCGGTGGGTTTGACCCCGGGTTTGACCACGGGTAGGCCCAGGTTGACCCCCCGTGGGTCTATGACATGTGGGCCCAGCCCTGCTAATTAAACTAGTTTAGTTTTAATCAAATTTTAATTAAACTAACCCCACTGACATGCGGGACCCACTGGTCAGTTTGACCTGACCAGCCCGTTGACCCCCTGACGTCATCATGGCGCAAAGATCTTGTATAATATTTAATTTCTTTGGAATTATTTTCACACAGGAAATTCCAGAAATTGTTTCAAACTTCAAAAATTCATATAAAATCAACCATAGCTCCAAATGGGACAAATTATATATGAAAAATGATCAGAAAAATCCAATCTTTCCATCTGTACAGGTTTCATGCATGTTTACAGAAGCTAACCCACTGTTTATGGCAGAACAAGTTTAAGCACCTTAAATGATCATAATGAGTTTGGAAATTGCATCTTTAGTTCAAAATGCTTCAAACTCATTTGGTCCTAGTTGCATTAGCCCAAAGCACTCATTTTGCCATGTCTCATTGCATGCATCATATTGTTGCATCTTGTTTGGTAATGCACGTATCGGTGTTCATGGCGGTTCGGCCTCGAGGAGTACCGTGATAACCCCGACGAAGAACAATACCGTGTAACGACCGTCGAACAAGCAACCAACCATTTGATCATATCGATAAAATCCCATGTTCTTGCTCCTGCTCTCATTTATGCATTAAGACAACGCGATTCAAACTGCTGTGTGTCTTGCGGTAGTTGAACCCATTTCCTCTGCATGACTGTCATTGCCACGAGAACTAGATGAAACCCACTAGCATGTGTAGGAGTTGATTGAGCCATGTGATTGTGTTGTTCCTACCTTGCTATGCCTGCTATGCTTAGAGTCGTGTCAGGTCTGGTTCATCGGGGTGATGGCTAGAGTGAAATGATCGAGTCGGTGCGAGAGTAAGGTGTTGAACATGATTTGGTAAAGGTATCGATGAAAGGCCATGTAGGAGTACATGGTGGGTTGTTTCATTGAGGCCGTCCTTAAGCACTGGAGATCTGTATGTGTGATTTAAGATTCAGCTACTACCATGCATTGGGCCCGAAACCAATGGACCCTCTCGCCTTCTTATTCACCCTAGCCTTCGGTCCGGAGTTGCAAGTAGTTTCTGGTGTTTGTAGCCTCTCGGAGGCCGTGGACAGCGCCGACCGTAGGGGTGGGCTGTGATGCGGTAGGTACGTGGCACGGTGTACCGGATGCCCGTTTGGTATCTCGGGAACCCTGTTCACATCGTTTGAGGCTGTGGCGAGACTTGGCCGAACTCCTCATAGATGGAACTCAAATAGGCGATAAACACGGACTAGGGGCTTAGGTGTCTAGGTAGGTCGTGGCCGACACCCTCGTTGGGCTTCCGCTTGAAGGTTGCCGAGTACATGTCGTGTAAACGGCGATAAGTGGTGAGCGTGTATGAAGAAGTACACCCTGCAGGTTAATATCATCTATTGAATAGCGGCGTCATGATAAAGGACTACTTGGTTGCCTATACGGTTCATAGACAAGTAAATGGATACTACTAAAAGCCTCAAGATAAGCGTGAGTGCGAGGATGGCTTCCTCGTGGGAAGACGGGGTTGGATCCTCGGTGGTGTATTGAAATGATGAGTAGTGGACTCGAGTCATAAAGCTATTTCAAGTTGGTGTCTCGTGGGATAGCTTAGCCATGAGTCAAAGTGGCTTGCTGCAATAACCCCACCAACCCTTCTTGATAATATGCATGTATGTAGGGTCGATGTAAGTCTTGCCGAGTACCTTTGTACTCATGTTGCTTTAATTTACATTTTTCAAGATGCCTCAAACCCTTCCGACGGGTTCTTCGTGAGACGTTGACATCGATGAGTAGACTAAGGCCGGTGGTGATCCTGCAAGAGAAGGACCATGTAGTATAGCTAGGCTTACCCAAGCCTCTTTTATTTTACTAGTTGTGCGTACTCGGACAAAACACTTCATTGTTGACTTGTATGCTTGTATGACTTGTATGTGGGTCGTGTGACCCGTACTTGTGTGTATGATATGAATGGCTCCTCGAGCCTTTAAATAAAATACTTGTGTCGAGAGTCATGTTGTGATGCCTTGTTGTATTTGCACATATCGAGCATAGTGTGTGTATGATTGAAATGCTTGGCATGTGTGGGATCGACTATCTAGTTGTTTATCTTTAGTAGCCTCTCTTACCGGAAATGTCTCCTAGTGTCTCCACCGAGCCATGGTAGCTTGCTCTTGCTCCGAACACTTAGGCTGGCGGCATGTGTCCTTCTTCGTTCTGTGTCTGTCCTTCGGGAAATGTCACGCATTGAGTACCGGAGTCCCGTTAGCCCGCTTCTGCCCGGTTTACGGAGTCTGCTAGCCCAGCGCTACAGCCCGTAACTTACTTCTGTTGACCGACCACGCTCGATCTTTGGGTCATGGATGCTGTCCTGTAAGTCTGTGCCACTTTGGGTTTACGACTAGTCATGTCAGCCCGGGCTCCTTTTCATATGGATGCTAGCGACACTATCATATACGTGTGCCAAAAGGCGCAAACGGTCCCGGGCCGAGGTAAGGCGACACCCGTTGGGATACCGTGCGTGAGGCCGCAAAGTGATATGATGTGTTACAGGCTAGATCGATGTGACATTGAGTCGGGGTCCTGACAGGATGGCACATCAAGTGTATGTGAACAATGCGAAAGTAGGCCCTTAGGGGCTTTTTTAGTAAAAAGGTTATGAAAAGAGAAACAAAAGACAGCCGAAGTGTAAAAATTTGAACGGAGGAAGGGGACAAACTCTTAGTCTGGCGCTAGGCATAGAATCTTCGGAGGCGGGCTGCGTTCCATGGGTTCGACTCGAGTCGGTTATCCGACGCATTTCGTAGACGGTACGCTCCGCCAGTCAGGACTTGATCGATAATGAAGGGGCCCTCCCATTTGGACTTGAGCTTGTCCTTTTTCTTGTCCGGCAGGCGTAGAACTAGTTCACCAACATTGTAAGTCTTGGCCCGTACTTCTCTGCTTTGATATCTTTGAGCCTGCTGCTGATAGAATGCGGAACGAGCCTTGGCGACGTCGCGTTCTTCCTCCAATGTGTCCAGGCTGTCCTGCCGATCCAGCTCGGCCTCTCTTTCTTCGTACATGCGCACTCGAGGTGAGTCATGAATAATGTCGCAGGGCAGGACTGCCTCTGCGCCGTAGACCATAAAAAATGGTGTGAATCCGGTAGTGCGGTTAGGCGTTGTCCGCAGCCCCCAGAGTACGGAGTCAAGCTCCTCGACCCAGTGCGTGTCAGATTTAGTAAGTGACCGCACTAGTCTGGGTTTAATGCCGCTCATTATTAGACCATTTGCTCGTTCCACTTGACCGTTGGTTTGAGGGTGATAGACTGAAGCGTAGTCGAGCTTGATGCCCATATTTTTGCACCATGACTTAACCTCGTCGGCTGTGAAGTTCGTGCCGTTGTCGGTGATGATGCTGTGGGGGACTCCGTAACGGTGTACTACCCCGGATATGAAGTCTATCACTGGTCCGGACTCTGCCGTTTTGACCGGTTTGGCCTCTATCCATTTGGTGAATTTATCCACCATGACCAATAAGTACCTTTGCTTGTGGGTTCCCCCTTTAAGGGGTCCAACCATATCAAGCCCCCAGACCGCGAACGGCTAGGTAATGGGTATAGTTTTGAGGGCGGTGGGCGGCATATGGCTCTGATTAGCAAAGAGCTGACAACCAACGCATCTCTGGACTAAGTCCCGGCATCTGCCGGCCGTCGGCCAATAAAATCCTGTCGGAATGCCTTTCCTACAAGGGCCGGGCTGCTGCGTGGTGTCCGCCTTGTCGGCATGGATTTCAGCCGGAGGTTTCGCCCTTCCTCTTCGGAGATACACCTTTGAAGGACTCGGTTGTACTTTTCTTATAAAGTTCTCCCTCATGGACCTTGTAGGCCTTGATCGCGGACTATGCAAAGCGAGCCTCGTTTTGGTCTTGGAAGTTCCTGCCTAAGCAAGTAGGCTAGGAATGGTTCTGTCCACGGGGCGATTACTGCCATTATGTCGTGGGCTGAAGGTGTTATGTCATCGGCTGAATCACCGGCGCGGTTTTTTCCGGTTTGTCACTTCCGGGTTCCTCTTCCCATAGTACGGATGGCTTGAAGAGCCGTTCCAGGAAGATATTTGGAGGGACAACATCACGTTTCGCATCGATGCGTGCCAGTACGTCGGCCGCTTGATTATTATCTCGGGCTATGTGATGGAATTCGAGTCCTTCAAACTGAGCTGACATTTTTAGGACAGCGTTGCGATATGCTACCATTTTCGGATTCTTGGCATCAAAGTCTCCATTTATTTGGGATATTGCAAGGTTTGAATCCCCGCGCACCTCTAGGCGTTGAAAGCCCATGGATACTGCCATCCGGAGACCATGTAACAGGGCCTCGTATTCGGCTGCGTTGTTGGAGTCCGTGTACATTATTTGAAGTACATCTTTCGTGTGTCCCGGTTGGGGACGTCAATACAACGCCAGCCCCCAGTCCGGCCAACATTTTAGAGCCGTCGAAATGCATAACCCAATTGGAGTATGCGCCGTACTCTTTAGGGAGTTCAGCTTCGGTCCATTCAGCGACGAAGTCAGCCAAAACTTGTGACTTTATAGCTCGCCGAGGTTTGTAAGTTATATCGAATGGTAAGAGCTCAATGGCCCATTTTGCAATCCTGCCCGTTGCCACGGGTTATTTATGATGTCATTGAGTGGTACTTTGAGGCCATCATATCGAACACTCTTGAAAGTAGTGTCGAGCTTCCGGATGCCATGAACACCGCATCGCTATCTTCGATAGTGTGGGTAACGGATTTGCGGGGAGTTAACACGGTGGATACATAATACACTTTGGTTTTGAGGAGGAATTTATGCCCTTTTGTTTCTCGTTCGACGACGAGTACCGCTACCGACGACTTGATGCGTTCTTTGTGATGTATAACAACATTGGTTCGCCTAGATTGGGCGCAGCCAGGACCTGATTGTTGCCAATATGGCCTTTATTTCTTTGAGTCCGAAGGGCGGATCCGTCCACTCGAAGTGTTGGTGCGCTGAGGAGGCGATAAAGGGCAATGCCTTTTCTCCTAGGCGGGAGATAAAGCGGCTTAGAGCTGCCACGCATCCCGTTAATTTTGTATCTGTTTGAGGTCTTTTGGAATATCCAAGCTGTGTGAGCTCGGATTTTAGCGGGTTTGCTTCAATTCCTCTACGATACAATGAAGCCCAGCAGCTTTTTAATTTGATGCAAAAACACATTTTTCCGGATTCAGCTTGATGTCATATGCCCTGAGATTGTCGAATGTGAGCCTCGAGTTGTCTATTAGAGTTTCGACGTGTTTTGTTTTGACGACTACGTCGTCTATGTATGCCTCGACTGTTTTGCCGATCTGGGTAGCCAGACATGTTTGAATCATGCGCTGATATGTTGCACCGGCATTTTTAAGTATGAAGGGCATCGTGTTGAAGCAGAATGGTCCGTATGGAGTGATGAATGCCGTTGCGGCTTGGTCTGCTTCCGCCATCTTGATTTGATGGTAGCCAGAATATGCATCGAGAAAGCACAACAAATCGTGCCCTGCGGTAGCATCAATAATTTGGTCGATGCGGGGGAGAGGGAAGGGATCCTTTGGGCAGGCCTTATTGAGGTCTTTAAAATCGACACAGAGGCGCCAGGATTTGTCCTTCTTTGGTACCATTACCAGATTTGCTAGCCAATCCGGATGTTTGATATCTCTGATGAATCCGGCTTCCAATAGTTTGGCTAGCTCTTCTCCCATTACCTGTCTTTTGGGTTTGGAAAATCGTTGAAGAGCCTGTTTGATTGGCTTAAATCCTTTTAGGATGTTTAGGCTGTGTTCTGCCAACCTGCGTGGGATTCCGGGCATATCCGAAGGGTGCCAGGCGAAAATGTCCCAATTTTCCCGAAGGAATTCGCGATCTGGCGTCTACTTGGGTTCAATTGTGCCCCAATGGAGGCCGTCTTTGTTGGGTCCGTTGGATGGACCTGGAATTTTATTATTTCATCTGCTGGTTTGAAGGAGGTGGACTTGGATCTTTTATCGAGTATCACATCGTCCCTGTTCACCGTAGAGCGCACGCGTGATGAGTTCTTCTGCCGCTAAGGCTTGGATAGTGCCTCGTGGGCTAGTGCGGCTGTCTTGTTTTCGACGCTGAGTGCTATGTCCGGATCACTAGCGAGTGATTATTCCGCCGGCCTGCATTTTGAGCTTCATGTACCCGTAATGAGGTAATCGCTTGAAAATTGTGAATGCCTCTCGTCCTAATATAGCGTGATATCCGCTGTTGAACGGGGCCACTTGGAACGTGACTTCTTCGGATCTGTAATTGTCCGGTGAGCTGAACACCACATCGAGTGTGATTTTTCCGGTGCAGCGTGCTTCCCGGCTAGGGATTATTCCTCTGAAGGTTGTGCTACTTCGCTCAATACGGCTCCAGTCTATTTCCATTTTTGAAGAGTTTCCTCGTAGATGAGGTTTAATCCGCTGCCACCATCCATGAGGACCTTTGTAAGTCGAAAGTCATCCACTATGGGACTAAGCACCGGTCTTGGTGGTGCTCGGGCTGTTCGAATTTAGGTTCGTCGTGGCGTTGAAGGTAATGGCTGTGTCGCTCCATGGATTTCTTGTTGCTACTTGGTAGACTTCAATGAGGCCATGGATTGTTCGTTTCGCATATTATTTGATGCAAAGGTCTCAAGATCGCTGATACCGTGCGGTCTTGTTGGAGTGGTTTTCCGGGGCTAGAAGCTCCTCGCCACTTTTGGCCACCTGCCGTAGTATCCAACATGCTCGAAGGCTATGAGTTGGGATGGCGCCCTCTGTACTATGAAGCTTACAGGGTCCGCTGAGCCATCCTTCCAGTACGGTTCCGTGCCCTTTAAGGGGTTTTTTACTTTTTGGTTTTTACATATAGTGCCTCAGTACGATGCACCCTTTTCTTGTGGACTAGGGTTGTATTTGGAGCCGGATTGTCCCAAAACTGATTTTCGGTTTTCCGGAAACTTTCCATCGCACAGTATTTTCGTACTATGGATGCCAGATCGGTGAAGCGTGTAATCTTACGACGGCCGATGGCGTTCAATATTCCCTTGTCCGTGCAATTATTGCAAAAGATTGAGATTGTGTTTTCCTCTCGGCAGTCCTTTATCCTGTCCATAACCAGGAGGAATCGCCCAAAGAGTGATGTCTTTGTTTGATGGGCTCTTGCCGTATTAGAGATAGATCGCATATGTCTGGGCGGGTGGGTGGACTAAAATCCGGATCCTTGCCCGGATTGGGGCTTAAAGGCCGAGGGGTTTCCGAATTCGGAAGCTTGGGTTGCTGGACAAGATCCAGCGAATCCGGAACGATGCATGATTTTAAGTTCAATGCTCGATCGAAGTCCGTCCCTCCGTGGAATTCCGACATGGAGGGTTCGGGAGTCTGGACGTGACTGGTTTTCAATATAGGCGAAGAGTCGCCGCATTGTTCCTCTACCACTGCGACGTGGTGGGTGGCCTGGGGAGAGTTAATCTCTCTCAGATCGGTTTTAAGCCCAATATGATTGTAGTCTGTAGCGACTCCCAGGGCTGCGATGCGATCCAAGAGCTCATTGATAGACGAGAGCTCCATTGGATCCAGCCGCTCGGCAAATTCCGAGCTGACGCGGAGATTGCTTTTGATGACTTGGGAAGTCATTGTCGAAGCGATGGCGGACAGCGGTCATAAGAAAACCGCCTAGCGGATAGTTTGGCGGTGGCCAAGGCCCTTTAAGCGAAAATACCGTCTTTGAAGGCGGGTGGAGGCATCCTTCCTATCGGCTGACGACACGGAGGAACTCTAAATGAAAGCACCAATGTCGGTGTCAAAACCGGCGGATCTCGGGTAGGGGTCCCGAATCGTGCGTCTAGGCGGATGGTAACAGGAGACGAGGACACGATGTTTTACCTGGTTTGGGCCCTCTCGATGGAGGTAAAACCCTCGTCCCGCTTGATTAATATTGATGATATGGGTAGTACAAGAGTGGATCTACCACGAGATCAAGGAGGCTAAACCCTAAAGCTAGCCTATGGTATGATTGTTGTAATGTATGTTGTGTCCTACGGACTAAAGCCCTCCGGTTTATATAGACACCGGAGGAAGCTAGGGTTACACAGAGTCGGTTACAATGGTAGGAGATCTACATATCTGTATCGCCAAGCTTGCCTTACACGCCAAGGAAAGTCCCATCCGGACACGGGACGGAGTCTTCAATCTTGTATCTTCGTAGTCTTGGAGTCCGGCGGACGATGATAGTCCGGCTGTCCGGACACCCCCTAGTCCAGGACTCCCTCAGTGGCCCTAGTGGCTTCTTGGGGAGCATTGTGCCTCCACACCGCTCTAATGGAGACGTACTTCCCCTTAAAAGGAAGGAACTTCGGTAACACATCCTCGTCTCCACCGGCTCCACTCTTGGTTATTTCGTGCCTTTACTCTTGCAAGCCTACTTGTGTTGTATCCCTTGCTTGCTTATGTGCTAGTTGTTCTTGCATCATATAGGTTGCTCACATAGTTGCATGTCTAGACAACCTATTTTGTTGCAAAGTTTAAATTGGTAAAGAAAAGCTTAAAATTGTTATCAGATCCCCCCCCTCTAGTCAACCATATCGATCCTTTCAATTGGTATCAGAGCCTCGTCTCTTTTTAAGGACTTTACCGTCCAAAGAGTATGGTTGACGTCGTAGATGATGTGGGAGAGCACTCCGGTGCGAATCCGATATCATCTACGGGAGATGGGGGTAACTCGATCTCTCGTGAGGAATTCAATGTGGCGTTGGACACATTGAAAACCTCCATGACGACCGAGGTCAAGGACATGTTTAAGGAATTCTTAGAAGGGCTTAAACTTTCCACTGCGCCTGTCGTGGATTTGTCACGGCAGATGTCCTAGCGTAAGGACTTAGTCGTGGAGCCATCGCTACGGGTTTACTTGAAGGGGTTAAAGCGGACACAAAGACACAAGGGTTTATACTAGTTCGGCCCCTTCGATGAAGGTAAAAGCCTACGTCTAGTTGTGATGGAATTGATATGGTTTCGATGGCTAGGGAGCAAACAAGCTTCGCCTAGGCTCGAGTTGTGGTTGTCTGTCCTTGAACCGTCGCTGGGTCGTCCCTTTATATACACGAGTGACGCCCGTCGGTTCATAGAGTCCCAACCGGTTCATACTCGTATCCCGTTGGAATCTCTCTATTCTAACTTACAATACAAGTATACATCAGGCGGTTTACGGCTACAAGTTCTAAACCGACTACGTGCCTTGGGCCTTTCTCTTATACCACTAACGGAGTTAACTCGCCCAAGCTGGCGGTTTACACCTAGTGGTAATATCTAACATTAGGCCCCAGTTGATTTGAACGGTTCATGTCAATCCTTCACAAAGTTTGTATCTTGGACATCTTCTAATGACTGGTAAACCGCCATGTCGTCATCACTTCTGGTTACTGTAAACTGGCATGACATCATCCTGAAATTTTATCATTTATAACGCCCTTTTTAATAGCAGTTCACGAATCCACGCGCTTGACCTAGCTTGGCTGCCTTATAAATAGGACCGGGTCATTTCTTTCTTCCTTCGTCTCTTCTTCTTCGTCTTCCTCGCACCGCTGTTCTTGGAGCTCCGCCACCGTTGTCGACTTCCGCCTCGTCACGGGCACAGCATCAACCTCGAGCGTGCGAAACATTGCGGCTTTTCTCGCGTCTTCTCCGTTCCCGATAGCTTCTTCCCCTTCTTGACCCAGATCTTTTTTTAGGGTTCCAGCTTCATACTGTGTTCTTCATGCGTTCCTGTCCGTTCTCTTAACTTTGAACAACACCGTGAACCTGTACTGTATTAATAGCGATCCCTGCGCATCCGCTGTATTTTCTCATTTTAAGCCCATAGATCTTCTGCATATATATCTGCTCCATAGTCCACTTCCGTTTCTGCCTTTCTTCCATGAAATATTTTTTGTTTTCTATGAGCATGTGTTTGATCCGCAGCTATAATAGGATTTTGTGAAACTTGTTTCTGCAAATTAACTATCCATAGCTTCAATTGCTTCCAAAGCCTAGATTAGGCGGTTTAACTCACCATAGGAGAAGACTGCTAAACCGGCATATATATATCATTAGTCCCCTTGTTGAACCGCCAGAATCCACCTGACATCATATCACAGGAAACCGGTTTATAAATACTGCCTCCGGCTTATCATAACCTTAGATCAACACCTTGTATCAAGCATGCTCTTGAACCGGATCAATTATTTCTTGTAGATCTTATTATGGCCAAACAAGTGTATGAATGCAATCTGGGTTCCTTCTCGCGTCACCGAGTCGCGGTGAATGATCTAGTCTCGATTGGCGCTTTAGATGACAAAGATACTGATCCTTTGGAGGGTCCACGAGAGGAATGTCCTCCCACACCCTGAAGGAGAAGTTGTGGTCTTCGCAGATCACTGGCCGGGCTTCAAACCTCCGGTTCAAAATTTTACCGGGGCGTGTTAGCCAATTTTAGCTCCGTCCCGGGACATTGGCCCTAACTCCGTCACCAATTTATGCCACTTTCAAGTACTATCTGAAGTATATCTTCAAGAGGAACCTTCTGTTGAACTGTTTAGAGACCTCTTCCATCTAAACCGTCGCACTGAATTCACTGACGGTCCCAATACTAAATTGGGTGGCATGGCTATTCAAAAGAGGAAGGAGATCACCTATCCCCACGTCAAACTCCATACTCACCCCAAGGAGTGGAATGCGACCTGGTTTTATTGCAAAGATACTTCTCCTGAAGGTGAAAATCCCTTACCTGGCTTTCGTCGAGGCGGCTAAGCAACACCCATCCGTTTCCACAAAGATTGGCGCCAAAGATAGAAGCAAATATGCCCATAGAATGTCCAAGCTCCGAGCTTTTATGGCTAACGGTTTGACGGAATAGACCTTGCACGCTGCTGGTTATCATGGGGCATAATGCCTCGAGCGGCGCTCGGTTTGATGTGCGATTACAATCGATAATGTCGACGACCCACTCCGACACACTAAACTCCAACTCTCGATGATGAAGTCACGACTTCGGTGAAAAAGATGTTTGAATGAACCGAGCAACTCGTGCTCAAACCGGTCTAGCTCCTTACTGCACCACCAACAAACCGCCTGCGGTAAGTTTCTAGTTGTTCCATCATTAAACCTGTTACTGCCTCATGTATTTAACATTTAATTATTTCTGATCCAGGGTGATAATCCGTTTTGGAGCAAGAAACTTTCCCAAGATAAAGCGGAGAAAGCAGGGCGGCCAACCCGGCCCAAAACTAAAGTTGTCAAGAAACCAGCCCATAAGAGAAAAACCACCGCTTCATCTGACCCAGCCATTGACGATGATGTGGGTAATCTGGATCTTGAGGTAGAACTTGATTCTCTTGGCTTGCTTTTTACACGCCTTATTGATGATGATGCTTGTCAGGATGACGCTGAGGCCAGCAATGCAGGATTCGCTGAGGTAACTATTCTCTCTTCCAATTCAGCAAGTTTGCCTTTGCCAAAATTTCGCCAGGCAAACCGGAAAGTTAATTTTTCTCACCCTCTTGCTTATTTGGATCCCAAATTTCTTATGAAGACGCAGCAACATGAAGCTCGCCGCACAACCCGCACGATGGTCGGTAGTTACCTCTGCGGTTTACCAAACAACCCGGTTCGAAAGCGCTCGAGGTCTCCGACCTTTTATTGCTTTAAATTCCAAAGCGGGTTTCTTCCATCAACCTCTTAATCCGTCCGACTCCGATTATCAGGTCACTTCCCATTCATCCTCTGGTGAATCCTCGGCCACTCAGTTACCACCATTGAAGATAGCCGCGGTAAGCCAAAACCGCCATATGCTTCTAATATATTTTGTAATGGATATGCTTTTTCCACGACTCTTTGTCTCTTAGAACCAAACGAAACCAAGCAAGAAGGCCCATTTGGATAAAGCGGTGAAGAAGCTGCCGCCTCGAGATCATGAGAGAGCGCGGATCTTGAAAATTTTGCCTCTGAAGACATTCCCAATGATCCTCCGGTACAAGATGATGTTATTCTGAAGAGAGGCTGTCAACACTTCAATCTCTGCCGATCCACCTGCCAGCACCGTCCGGTTTGATAAATCTCGCGATCTTGCTAATAAACGGCCGTGCCCACACAATCCGTCGAGTCCAAAGATGATGGCGTTGTGATTCTTGGTATGGGCCGCTCTCAACCGGGAATCTGCAACCTTAACCGAGCACACTTTGAAAGAAGATTTTCCACCTTGAATAAAGGAAAATGGGATGTTGAGCTGAAACATATGCTGCTCTAAGCGCCCAAGACCTTCATTACGGCTATTTAAACCGGCTTTATACTAGCCGTGACTATGAAGCTGGCCTGGTCAAGTTAATGAGGGACAAGTTTGAGGTAACTCACTCCTTTTCTTACTGCCAGTATATCAGCCCTTGTAGCCCCCAAGGGCCGGTTTGTTATCTTGATCAAACCGGGACTTGACTATATTCCTTAACAACTTTGAAATCCACCTGCATAGCCCCCAAGGGCCGGTTTAACTGTGCATACTTAAACCGGTACTTCAATAAAAACTACCTTTGGAAACATTGTTAGATCAAATAGCCATTAGCCCCCAAGTGCCAAGTTGAATACTTGTATTGAGCTTGGGACTTTGCCATCTAGTAGTAATATAAAAATCGAAGGTACATTAGCCCCCAAGTGTCAAGCATATAACTTTGTTGTGTGGTTGAGACTTTGACTTTCTTGAATTGCTTGCTGAACATACTATCGATACACAAGGTTGAGGTGAAAATCAAGGAGGACGGATTGCCGATTTACAAGCGGCTTTGAAAACCAATGGGCGAAAAGAAAAGGCCAAGAAAGAATTAACCAGTGCTTTGAACGCTGCTGAACAAGTGAAGGAAGGCTTCAAGAAAGAACATGCGGACTGGGCCATTGAGAAGGCCAATTTGATCAAACGAGCAGAAAATGCTGAAGCTGCCCTTAAACCGGTGGTAGATGATCTGACAGCCGTAAAGCGGCAAGTACACTCTATGACTGCGGCAATCTTTGGTAAGCTCCTTTGAACAGTTGTGACATTTTGAACCTGCTGTAGCATAACTCCGGTTTGAGACTAACTCTTTACTGTTGTAGGCACACGCATTGGGCACTTAGGAAACGATGTGCGGAAGAAACTGAAGGCTGTCTACACCTTAGTAGAACAGCTATATACCGGAGCGCAGCATATCATCACCACAGCCTCACATAACAACCCGGCACCTTCCTTGATCCAAGACACTCTGAACCGGTTATCCATGCTTCCTGCCCGGATTGAGGAGGTGAAAAATCTCTTTGCCGGGCGGAGCTATCAATGCTTTGATCCGAGCCAAAGCATGGGTACCAGATTTTGACCGGTGGAAGCAGCTCAAGGCTATCGGTGTGAAGGAAGATGGTTCGATTTTAATGAAGAGGATTTACGGCAATAAACCGTGCGGTCGCCCTCGGCTTGTCGGTGGCGAAGAGGCAGATTTGGAGCATTACCAAGCACAATACAACGACCAAAACAAGCGAGTGCCTCGCCCAACTTTTGAAGCGGAAAATCTGATCCCTCAATCCGTAAGCATACTTACGCTCTCGATATTGAACCGTCTTCCCGATCCACGAAGAGGCTGTTTTCCAAGCGCTAATGGGAATCGACCGGACCACTATTGATTTCCGGCCAATGGGTAGAGACGAGGAGGCTGAAGCGGCGGAGGATGAAGAGCAGGCTTGAACCGGTGGCCGGTTTAAATATTTGTCGTTGGCGGTTTTCCCAAAGAACAATGATCTCACTTGGGCACCGTGTTGCCTTGTAATAACTTTAGTTAAAACTTTCTGTTTAAATATGCCTTCGTGCATAAGTAGTGAAACTTTTGCTTGATTTGTACTTCCTGCAACCAGAAAAATTTGAACCTCGGTGGCGGTGGTACCGCCAGCCGGTTTATGATATTTAATATATATATCAGAAATCCAACAAATATGTGATACAAATACCTGCCGTGTCTGGGCATGAAGCTGGCGTAGCCAAACTTAAAGCGGAGGCCTTAAAAACCATGACCATCGGTAAAGCAGGGAGGGAACAACTCCCATATAAACCGTGCTGAAATCAGCACAAGCCCCCTTGTTATTCAATGATGATAACAAGAAAAGGGTAAACCGGGCAGATAAACTCTGAAGTAAGATTAAACCGTGTTCTGTCAATTTGTAATTGACGGTTGAACCGGATAAAAACGTTGTCAGTTTAAAAAAAACGCAACAAAAAATCAAATACCAATTATGAGAAAATATGGCAACAAAGGCAATAACTTTTTGCAAAAGAAAAGCTTTACTGAGCTGGTCAGATGGCATTACCATGGTCAGACGCAACCAAGCTCCCCGAAGGCGTAGCGATGGTGCCACGGTCGAGTCCCCAAAAGACTCGTGGCGTCGCCGCCAAGTGGCATGACATTGGTTGGGTTCGACCAAGTCCCCAAATGACTCGGCCTCAGAGGCCGACCAAGAGGTGTGACGGTTCAGACTTGACCGTGTCCCCAAATGATCTGGTGGCTTTACGCCTATCAAGAGGTGTTGCATTGGTTCGGACACGACCAAGCCCCAAGTGATAAAAACAAATGTCAAGGGGTAAACCGGAGGCCGCTTTAAAAAGAATCACTCCATGTAACCACGCATGATAAGAAAGACAGAGACCCGCTTTAGCTGAGGCTCGGTTTTATTATATCGAAGATAATATATACATTGTCATGATATGTACATAAATAGAGCCGATGGCTCAAGTGTAGTAAGGCGAAGATGAGCTATATTCCACGGCTGTTGGTCTCCTCCTCTAACGTCGTGAGTCTTGGCGCTCTCGAATATCAATCGATAGTATGATCCGTTGTGTAGATTCTTGCGACCACAAAAGGTCCTTCCCAAAGGCGGGGATAACTTGTGCATATCATGCGGTCTTGGATGAGGCGAAGCACCAAATCTCCTTCTTGAAAGGTTCGGTTTTAACCCGGCGATCGTGATAACGACGAAGATCTTCTGGTAAATTGCGAGCGAGCAGCTGCCATATCACGCTCTTCATTCAATAGATCCAAAGCGTCTGCCGTGCCGTCTCGTTATGCGCTTCAACATAAGCCGCTACAGGGCGAGTCGTGCGGATATCATTTGGAGAACTGCCTGCGCTCTGTAGACCATGAAGAGCGGTGTATATCCGATTGGACGGTTTGGCGTAGTATTGATACTCCATAGCACCGATGGTAGCTCTTCAACCCAGCACCACGGTGTTCTCTCGTAATGGAACCATAAGCGAGGTTTGATGCCTCGTAAGATCTCTTGATTAGCTCGTTACGCTGCCCGTTGGGTGGGGATGAGCCATCGGCGACACGTCAAGCGGATGTGCTCACGTTCACGAACTCTTTCATAGCACCCTTGGATAAATTAGTGCCATTGTCGATGTGATCTTGTGGAAAGCCAAACCGGAAAATCACCTTTTGATGAACGCGCACCGCTGTTGCTGCATCACACTTGCCGACAGCTCGCTTCAACCCACTTGGTAAATTTGTCCACTTGCCACCAACAGTGGGTCTTCTTATCCTTGGATCGTTTAAAGGGTCCAACCATATCCAGCCCCAAGTTGCAAGCGGCCACGTTATTGGGATCATCCTCAACTCTTGTGCGGTGCATGAGCACGCCTTGAAAATTCGACATCCATCACACCGTTTAACCAAGTCCTCCGCATCGGCGTGTCTTTGTCAACCAAGAAATCCGTGGCGGAACGCCTTTGCCACGAGACTTTGAACCGGCGTGATGTCCACAATCTCCTTCATGGATTTCTCTTAAGATTTCACATCCCTCCTCAGGAGAAACACAACGTTGAAATGCCCCTGATACACTGCAATGATGCAACTCACCATTAAGAATCGTCATGGACTTGGGCGCGGATTATCATGCGGCGAAATCTCATCTTCTGGCAATTCCCCTCGAGTCATATACGCAAGAAAAGGAACCGTCCAATCCGGAATAGCATGTAGTGCTGCCACTAATTGGGCCTCCGGATCAGGAATAGCCAAATCCGCTTCACCTGGGAGCTGGACTGACGGGTTGTGCAACACGTCCAAAAAGACATTAGGCGGGACCGGTTTACGCTGAGAACCCAACCGGCTTAAAGCGTCTGCCGCCTCGTTCTTCCGGCGATCCACATGATCCACTTGATAACCCTTGAAGCAACCTGCAATATTATCCACTTCTCGACGATATGCGGCCATAAGCGGGTCCTTAGAATCCCAAGTGCCAGATACTTGCTGAGCCACCAGGTCCGAGTCACCAAAGCACTTAACCCGGCTTAAGTTCATCTCTTTAGCCATCCGGAGACCATGGAGCAAGGCTTCGTACTCAGCTGCATTATTAGTACAAGGGAACATTAAATGGAGAACATAACAAAACTTATCACCTCGCGGGGAAGTTAAAACGACTCCAGCCCCCGAGCCTTCCAACTGCCTGGATCCATCGAAATGAATAGTCCAATATGTGTGATCCGGCTTCTCCTCTGGTGCTTGTAACTCCGTCCAGTCATTAATGAAATCAACAAGTGCTTGAGACTTCACCGCTAACACGGTGACGGATGCTAACCCCGACAAGGGGGAAGCTACTAGTGAGAAAGCTCCTATGTCTAGTGGTAAAAATGGCACCGGCATCTTTGCCCATGTGGAACCTCCAATTTATGGAGGGCCAATTCCCTCTACTCATTTAAATCATGCCGGTCCTCCTCCTAAGTATGAGAAACATGAAGATTTTGATTCTTGGATTTATCGCTTCAAGCGTCATTTAAAACATGTGAATACTAACCTTTGGAGAATCATTGAAGAAGGTGTCTATCCTCATGACCCAAGCAACTTCACCCCTCGAGAAGCCGTGGATAATCAATTCAATGAGAGTGCTCTCTTCATCATCCAAGATGCAATTCTTCCCGAAGATCTCCCTCATCTTCGACCTCATGCCATGGCTAAGGACGCATGGAAATGTGTTGTGTCTCTCTATCGAGGAAGTGCTAGCATTCAACGCTCCAACTATGAAGTGGTGCAAGATGAAGCCGATGAGTTTGCAATGAAAGAAGATGAAGAACCTCGTGAGCTCTTTCGAAGAGTGACCAAACTCGCGGTCTCACTTCGAGATCATGGAAGCAAGTACACGGATGACAATTGGATCAAGCGCAAATTCCTCAAGGCCATGATGCCCTACAACAAGGCCATGTCCTCCGTCATTCATCAAAGACCGGACTTCCACTCCATGACCTCAAGTGAAGTGTTGGATGAGTTCATTGCAATGAGTATCTTGGACAAGACTGCCGACAATGCGGTGCTCCGTTCTCAAAGGGCAAAGAAGCCCAACCTTGCTTTGAAGGCCAAGGTTATTATGGAAGAAGAGGAAGAAGTGGAAGATGAGGAGAACAACCCCGAAACACCAAGTATGATTATCATGAGCACATGGCCCTTGCTTCAAGACAATTTTGGAGCAAGAAGAATACAAGACCCAACTTCAACAAGAACAACTCAAGTGGCGTCAAGGGCAAGCAACGAGTTAGAACTTGCTTCAACTGGTGGCAATGTGAGCCATTTCGATTGTCCTTCGAGAAGCGGGAAGACAATGGTGGCAAATTCATCCGAAAAGACAAAGTCAAGTCCTTCCCCAACAAGAACAACTTCGCCAAGAAGACTCCCACTCGTGGGTTGGTGGTTCAAGAAGAATACCAAGAGGATGACGATGATGATGAAAACGGAGAAGCAATGGCCATGGCATCCGTTGCCATTGCTACTACTCCCTCGGTGTCTCTCTTTGATTCACCCAACGAAAACATCACCGCCAAGTGCCTCATGGCTAAAGCTTCAAACAAGGTAACCCCCAACATCACAACCACCATCATTACTAATCCCTCCTTGGAGGATTGCATTGATTGACATGTTGGGTCTAATGAGGAAGTGAATGAATTTGAGTCTTTTATGAGTAAGCTCAAGGGAAAGTCCAAGAAGCATTTTGTTGCTCTCTTGGAACAACTTGGTGAGGCCAATGACATGATCGAGGCTCACGAAGAAACCATCTCTAAGATGGAAAGTCATAGTCGTGACTATGCCGATGAGATATCGGATCTCTCTAATGCTCTTGAGGAAGAGCGTGTTCATCGTTTGACTTTTGAGGAGTCACTGGCGATGACCATGCTAAGTTAAAGAAAGATCTTGATCATGCTCTTGTCGTGTCTCGTGTGCTAACTTCCGAGAAGGCTAAACTTGGCGTTGATCATGCTAGACTCAAAGAGGAGTTTGAGATACTTGACAAGGCCCACAAGGTCTTGAAGGGTGCTCATGCTAACCTCAAGGAGTCTCATGCTCAACTCCAAGTTGAGCTAACCAAGGAAAAGGCCACCTTCCCTCATATGGTATTAATTGATAATGCATGTGCTACTAACCCATGTTGTGAGCATGTGCATATTGTGGAGGAGAATGCCAAATTGAAGGATCAACTTGTAGGTGTTTGCTTCCGGTGGGGGATCATGGTTGCTTGATAGTGGAGCAACAAATCATATGACCGGAATCAAGGACTTGGTGGTGGACGTGCAAAAGATTCCATCTATGCCCACCAATGTTGAGTGGGGTGATGCCTCACATTCTAAGGTATTGGGTCTTGGCAAGGTTGTCATTTCTCATGATCTAACGATCGAGAAAGTCATGCTTGTTGAGTCCCTTGCATACAATTTGCTTTGCGTTCGTCAACTTGCACTCATGGGTTTTGCTACTTTCTTTGACATTGATACCGTGGCCCTCTTGTGGAGCAAGACTCTTAAAGTAGCCTTTGTTGGGCATGTCGAGAACGGTCTCTATGTGATTAACTTTTCGGAGCGACCCACTAAGACCGCAACATGCCTAATGGCTAAAGTTGACGTGGGATGGCTTTGGCATCGCCGTTTATTACGTCAATATGAGATCTTTGCAAAGCCTTCTCAAGGGGGACCATGTCCGTGGACTAACAAATGTTAGTTTTGCCAAAGATCGTGCTTGCAGTGCTTGTATTGAAGGAAAGCTTCATGAGAAGGCTCACCCTCCCTCGACCATCATCTACTCGAAGAGACCCTTGGAGCTCCTTCACATGGATCTCTTTGGGCCTCCATCTTTTGATAGTCTTGGAGGAAGAAAGTATTGCTTGGTGATTGTGGATGATTATTCTAGATACACTTGGGTATACTTCTTCAAGAGGAAGAGTGAGACTCAACAAACCATCATCGACTTTGCAAATGAAGCTCAACGTCAACATAATGCAAAGATTTTGACAATCAGAAGTGACAATGGCACCGAGTTCAAGAACTACACCTTGGATGAGTTTCTTAGTGATGAGGGGATCAAGCACCAATATGCTGGTCCATATACCCCTCAACAAAATGGTGTGGCGGAGAGGAAGAACCGGACATTGATGGATGCGGCTAGGACCATGATGGCGGAGTTCAAGTCTCCATACAACTTTTGGGCCAAAGCCATCAACACCGCATGTCATGCATCCAATCGGCTCTATCTCTGCAAAGGCTTGAACAAGACTCCTTATGAGATACTCACCGGCAACAAGCCCAACCTCAAGTACTTCTGGGTGTTCGGTTGTAAGTGTTTCATTCTCAAGAAAGGTGTTCGTTTGTCTAAATTTGAGGCTAGAGCTCATGAGAGCATATTTGTTGGTTATGCTACAAACTCTCATGCTTACCGTGTTCTCAACAAGTCCACCGGACTCAATGAGGAGGCGATGTAGCGTGGAGTTTGTGAAAATAACAGCTCCCGGTGGAGCAAAGTGGTACTTGTGATGTAGGTGATGAAATTCCTCCCAAGCCATAAGAAGAATGGGTATTGGTCATATTCTACCCATTGAGGAACCCCTTGTGGCGAAGGAGAAGGACAATGATCCACTCAAGTGGAGCCATCACCTCCCAAGACCCTGCACGCTTCAAGAACAAAGTGAAGGCCCTCAACCTCGTGAACAAGACCAAGGGCAAGATCAACCTCAAGATGGTGGTGAACCTCTAAATGATGCCCAAGGTCAAGTTCTCCCCCTCGAGCAAGTTCAAGATCATGAGCAAGCTCAAGACGGCGCTCAAGATGATCAAGTTAACCCTCCTCCTTCCACACCCGAGGAGGGATTAGAGCGTCGTGCCGCGAAGATTGCTTCCAAGCTCACCACCCAAGGCCATCTCATGGAAAATTTGGTTGGAAGCCTAAGAAAGGGGGTAAGCACTTGTAGACAATTAGCAAACTATTGTGAACATCACGCGTTTGTCTCTTGTGTTGAACCCCAAAAGGTCTATGAGGCGCTCGAAGACTCGGATTGGCTCAATGACATGCATGAAGAACTCAACAACTTCGAGTACAACAAGGTGTGGAGATTGGTGCCAGGGCCTTCGGGGGACCACAACGTCATTGGAACCAAGTGGATTTTCAAGAACAAGCAAGATGCTCATGGGAACATCGTTCGCAACAAGGCAAGATTGGTAGCACAAGGCTACTCCCAAGTCGAGGGTGTCGACTACGGTGAAATCTTTGCTCCCGTTGCTCGTCTTGAATCCATACGTTTGTTGATTGCTTATGCTTCCCATCACAACTTTAAGTTGCAACAAATGGATGTGAAAAGTGCTTTTCTTAATGGTCCTATTAATGAGTTGGTCTATGTCAAGCAACCCCCCGGGCTCGAGGATCCCTACTTCCCGGATCATGTGTATCAACTTGATAAGGCACTCTATGGCCTTAAACAAGCCCCACGTGCGTGGTATGACCACCTTACCGAGTTGTTACAAGATCGTGGATTTGAAGTGGGGCTAATCGATCCCACTCTTTTTACTAAGAAGGTCAAAGGGGAGTTGTTTGTATGCCAACTATATGTTGATGACATTATCTTTGGTTCCCCTAACAAAGCTTTCAATGAGGAATTTGCCGCTCTCATGACCTCCAAGTTCAAGATGTCTTCGATGGGAGAGTTGAAGTTCTTCCTTGGTTTTGACATCAAACAAAGAAGAGAAGGAACCTTCATCAACCAAGCCAAATACACTCAAGACATGCTAAAAAGATTCAAGCTAAGTGATGTCAAGCCGGCTACTACTCCAATGCCCACCAAGTGCCAACTTGACATTGATCCCAATGGTAAGCGGTGGATCAAAAGGTATATCGCTCCATGATTGGCTCCTTGCTTTACCTTTGTGCATCTAGACCGGATATCATGTTGAGTGTGGGGATGTGTGCACGGTTTCAAGCCGCACGAAGGAAAGTCACTATGTGGCGGTCAGCGAATCTTCGATATTTGGCTCATACCCCAAACTTTGGCTTATGGTACCCAAGAGGGCAAACTTCAAGCTTGAAGGATTTACTGGATTCGATTGGGCGGAGACAAAGTGGATAGGAAGTCCACTTAGGAGGTGCCATTTCTTGGGTGCTCTTTGGTGAGTTGGTCTTCCAAGAAGCAAAGTTGTGTGTCTCTGTCGTCCACCGAAGCGGAATATGTGGCGGCCGGTAGTTGTTGTGCACAACTATTATGGATGAGGCAAACTTTAAAGGAATACGGTGTCATTTGTGACAAAGTGCCTCTTTGGTGTGACAACGAAAGTGCCATCAAGATTTCTCTCAACCCGGTGCAACACTTCAAGACGAAGCATATTGAGATTCGGTATCATTTCATCCGGGATCACATTAGGCGAGGGGAGATCGAGCTCAAGTATGTCAACACTCATGATAATCTTGCAGATATTTTCACGAAGCCCTTGGATGAAGCAAGATTTCGCGAGTTAAGGCATGAGCTAAATCTCTCCCTAATAATAAAGCACGGATTGGGTCTCCGGGTTCACCGTCACAATGCGCTTTCTTCTTTCCATGAATTTACGCTTTCAGTTTTTCTCGCCTAATATTATTTTCTACATCCAAGGTGCTACTATTTTAACTGCGTATACTAAATTCAACATGCAGTCCGTTCGTAGAGCCTCGCTACATCTTTTCCAATTCCATCAAAAGGAATGCAACCAGCCGAACTCGGTCCTGTTTGCGTTAAAAACCAAGGTTTCTTGTCAAATAGTTAGTCCCACCTCGCTTGTTTGCACTAATCCTCACCAATTTAAATATGGACGAGTTAAACAAATCAACAAGTAGCCTCGAGACTTGATACAGAGAGATAATGTCGAAGAAGAAGGGCCCTGCGGAGGGAGAGGACGAGGAGGGCTGGGTGATGAAAGCACGGGGAACAAACACATGGCGACCATGTCACCCTGCAAGCACAACAATATACATAGAGCAATGGAACCACGGCGGCCGGGGGCAGAGTTTGCGGCAGCGCACCATGGTAATTCCAGACACTGCTGGCCAACACCAGACGCAAGGAGCGGCAATGGCCGCCAAGCCCGGTGGTGGTTACCGGTGGTGGTGGTTCTTATCTACAATGGCATCCGGCTGCCTGAAACTTGCTCAGGGGGCGGCCTATGGGCACGGCGTACAAGCTCTCTCTCTGTCATCTTATATCTCTGAATTTTCTTTTGCTGCATCTTGCAGTGTATTCTGAGAACGATAACTAGCATCAACTTTGGAGGAGTAAGAAGCGACACATACGGGTTTGCAATGGCCAAAGAACTCAACAATTCATAGTTGGGTCACTTATTTCTCCCCAGCTCGGTGACTTGGTCAATCGCGCGCTTCGAAGAATAAGTACTTCAATGTTAAAGCCAATGTGGGCTAGCAAACTATAGAGATAATTGATTTGTTTCCATGTCTACCTTGCGATTCAGACTTGGGAGAGAAGGTGCCTCATGGTAGAAGCTTGACATAGGTGTGGCCTTGAATGCCAAGATTTTTATGAGTAGCCTCGATATACATTCTCCCTACTGATTTAGGATTCAAAAGATCAATGGGAGTTTGTTTGAGACGATTGCAAGAGCAATGTCTTGATGCATTTTAACTTGTCGTTGTGTGTTTTAACAGAAGAATACTTTTCGATGTTTTAGTGACCAAGTGTTCTTGATCTTGAGGTGTGTTATTGATCTCTGTTTCTATATAGATGGTGCTTTTTGTACTTTACGAAGAACCATTCCATGCAAGACACCATCAAAAGCACTCTCTCTGCTGATGATTCCTCGCGGAATCACAACTTGATGGGGCTTCTTGCACCTCTGGAACAAGCAGCCGCTTACAAAGAGAAGCTTGAAGGCTCAAACAGATGTACATAACGAAATTCAGAGTTCCAACGATTGCATATGTGCAAGGCGTAGTTCACTTGGAATTTTCTCGTGGTGGAGCGTTCCACCCACAAAAAAAAAAGGTGAAGGCGTCCTGAAACTTCATTAGGTAATTTAGTAACTTCGGTTCGGTCGGTACATTTATGCGTAAATAGAAAAAATGTCCATATAATCAAGACAATGAGTTTGTTGTAGGCATGTAAAATTGTGTGTTAATTTTTATTAATCCTATAACTTGACAAATCTGATTTATATCGCATGTGATGTTGTAATAGGAGAGGGCTGGACACCATTCTATCGATAATGAATTGATTCCAAGAATGGATCTTGGTAGTTTTGAGTAATTTCATACTATTGTTTTGCTACTTGCAAAGTTATTTGAGTGGTAGTATGTGCAAAAAAAAGTATTCGAGTGTTAATTTGTTTTATAGGTTTCAAACCATAAATATGTTTATTTATTTTGTTGGTACTTGCCATGACCCCAAGAAGTCCATCTATGCGGGCATGGGCGTCTGAGATAGGGCGAGTCGGAACCATGTGCAAGATAGAGACACTATCAATCATCGGTGAATCCGGTCCAGGAACTCAAATGTTGGCGTCCATGGCACAAGGATGTGCTTTTCGGAGCAAGCAACCTAGCAAGTGCATCAGTGATCACTGTCAATTTGGCTAGAAGTATGTACATTTCCCTACTACAATTCCTTCAAACATGCTGACACATATATGCTTACGGACATGTGATTTTTTCTCCGTTGCAACGCACGGGCTCTTTTGCTAGTATCATTGATTCGAGCAATGTGACTTGAACCCTTGCACACCCCACCTCACTCAACTTGTTGTCTAGTTTAGATGTAGGCATGGACATAGGGGGAGTGTTGTTCTCTCAATGAACTCTCCCTCCCCCCATTATGCATAAAACGATCAACTCTTTCACATTAGCCATTTTTTATGGTACTTGTGCTTCAAAGACGAGTTTTGGTCATGGGCCCAAGGATAATTCATCGCGGTGCCATACCAATTGACTCAAACATAGGTGGCTCCGGCCACCGCCCTCTCTTGAGAGAGGCCAGAGCTTGCTCTGCTTTCTGTGGTTGTTTTGAAGGAGTGGGTTCTGGACTTTTGTTAGTGTGTGTGTTGCCTTGTTGGTCTTTCTTTGTCTTGGCCTTGCTTTCTCGTTCTCTTTTTGTGCTTGAGCCGTTTTGCTTAGAGGCCTTTTTGTTGCTGAGCGGTACTACCGCTGGTGGCGAGCGGTACTACCGCTGTGAGGTGCAGGCAGGGGGTTATATCGGGGCAGGGGGAGTTTTCTTCTCCCCCATACCCATTTGCACGCCCCCTCGCTCTGTTCCTCTCTCTCCAGCAACCGGCACCGTGGGAGGGCTCCGGCGGATCTCCCTCTCCGGGGCGTTCCTCCCCATTTCCTTCGGTGGAGTTGATCCCCACCTTGTCTTCTTGCCATGGATGCCGGTATTGCCCTCGTTCCCTCTTTCTTTTTGTCTAGATTTCCAATCTAGCATCTTAGGGGCAGTAGCAGTTGCATCTCTAGATTTTTGGCAAAATCTAGGCTTGAGTAGGATGGAGAAAGCTTCTAGGCAGTTTGGATTGATGTTTGGTTGGAGTTTTTTTGAATTTGGTAGGACGGTAGTGCGGGATCTGACCATGGTAGTAGGAAACTGATGTTTCCCCGTCTCGAGCGGTACTACCGCTTGGAGCGGTACTACCGCTCTCTGTGGAGCGGTACTACCGCTCGCAGGTCGCGATACTACCGCCCTCTACCAGTTTCCATCATGCTCCTACCTCTCAGTGATCTTTTTGCTCGTGTTTTGTGGCCTATGCTCGTTCTTTCTGGTTGTTTGCGTGTTCGTGTGTGTGGTTCCAGGTGATGAGCTTCCTGAGCATCCGGCTCGTCGTGTCAACCCCGGTCGTGCCACGTCCAAGCGTTACCGCTGCCAGAGTCTGCGGAGGTTCCTCAAGTGCTCCACCTCCACCTCAACTCCAAAAGAAGGCTGGTGTCAAGCGAAGCACTCTGCAAAACCGTGCAATGCAACCCAAGGAGTTACGGGCAAGGCATCGCCAAGACCCCTATGAGGCGACCAAGATCCCACTTTGGTCAACCGTCCGTTCTAGAACAGGTTCCAGTTTGCCATCTTCTTTGATGTTCTCAAAGCCAAGAAGAACCTCTTTATCAACGTGCACTACATCAACACTGACCATATGGAGAAGGATCCTGAATACTTTGGTGAAGCTCTTCAGATGTGCACTCAACTGAACATTCTTGGGGTCATGCAATTCAACAAAGATTATGATGCTGATATTGTGGCTCAATTCTATGCCACGGTTCATCTCGGGACTGATGAGGACAGGACACTGACTTGGATGACCAATGGCAAGTTGCTTTCAGTCAAGTGGAAAGCTTTCATGGAGTTGATTGGGGTGCAAGATCTAGGACTTGAGTCTCTTGTCGGCTTTCGCCCACACCGCAACACCAACGCCACTCACAAGCAAGCTCTATGGCCCTACTGCACTTTGAGGATCAACCCTGAAATGAAGAAGGAAACTTATGAGCTGCCTGCCTATCTGGATATCCTTCACCGTGTCTTCAGAGAGACTCTTTTCCCTCGTATCGGGAATCTGGATCAGGTTCACTCCTATCTCGTGGACATGCTTCTCTTCTTCCAGCGTCGGAAGGAGCGAACACGGAGAGTCCTGGATATTTCACATGTTATGTGGTGCGAGCTGTTATCTGCTATCTCCGAATGCAAGTGCACGATTTATGGTCCGTTCATCATGCTTGCTTATTGAGAAGGCACAGGCTCGTGTCTATCCCAAAGCGTCTTTGGAGGCTGGAGAGTTGGTTTCTCACAACATCAAGCGTCGAGGAAGAAGGATAAGCTGGGGCACTCGGGCCCCTAAGGCTGGAGTTCCTTTGTGCGCTACGCCATGGAGACCGAGGAGGAGGCGGGGCTGAGGTGAGGATGATGATGATGACTACATGCCTTCGAGGCAGAGCCCTCTTGGGCAAAGAAGCTTAAGCTCAAGATGAAGAAGCTGTTACGCATGGAGTCTCACGGTCGATTACATGACTCATGTGGCTGAGAAGAAGGCCGAAGTGCCACAAGGAGCTCATGCGTCGGTTAGGTGCTACTGATTAACAGTGGATCGAGGACCAGCTTCTTGAGGAGGAGGAGTGGATTCAAGCTGACCTTGCCCGTGGACCGATTCGATGCGAGCACTTCCCGACCGACAACGGTGGCGCAGATGATCCCGCTGAGATCTGATGTGTGTGTCCCTCTATTGCTATCACCTGGAGCCGTAGCAACACTCCCTCTCCTTTTTGGTGTCTCGATGCCAAAGGGGGAGAGAGTTTAGGGATTTGTGCTTGTGTCTTCCGTCTTCTGTGTTTGTGTTTTCCTCGCTATTTGCTTTGGTTGGTTTGTGTCAGTGAGACCTAAGTTGGTTTGTGTCAGTGAGACCTAAGTTCCCGTCATATGGTGTGAGACATATGCTACCTTATCTTTCCACTATCATTATCTATGTCAATATCTAGCTTATGAGTTGCATTCTTATCCTGTTAAGTTATCTATGCTTCTCTCATATACCCTTCTTAGGTGATTGGTCGGTCTCTAAAATGTAGGGGGAGCGTTGATCCTAGTATGTGTGCCGTGCAGTCCAAAGCACTTATCTAGATAGCACACATCTAGGGGGAGCCCATCTACATTTTAGGACGGTGGGGTTTTGCGCTTGTGGGGTTTTGCGCTTGTCCTATATCTCTCATGTTTGTGCAAATCCCGTATTGTCATCAATCCACCAAAAAGGGGGAGATTGTAATGGCATATTTATCCCCAAGTTGTTTTGGTGATTGATGACAATGCTTTTGCGGACTAATCGTGTGCGTTAAGTTCTTTCAGAGATTAATCCATTGGCACGAGACGATTACCTCCTGTAGGATCGAAGAAGGTGAGAGTGTCTAGAGGGGGGGTGATTAGACTACTCGACAAGATAAAAATTATGCCTTTTGACAAAGACAAGTTTTTGGCAGATTTTGCATATCACACAAGTCAAGTAGCATACTACACATGCAATTCTAGAGTATGGGCAGCGGAAAGTAAATTGCACAAGTAGTAAAGAGAAGTGGAGAAGATCAAACGCAATTTGGAGACACGGAGATTTTTCTCGTGGTTCCGATAGGTGGTGCTATCGTCAATCCACGTTGATGGAGACTTCAACCCACGAGGGTAGCGGCTGCGAGAGTCCACGGAGGCTCCACCCACGAAGGGTCCACGAAGAAGCAACCTTGTCTATGCCATCATGGCATCGCCCACGGAGGACTAGCCTTACTCGGGGTAGATCTTCACGAAGTAAGCGATCTCCTTGCCCTTACAAACTTCTTGGTTCAACTCCACATCTTCGGAGGCTCCCAAGCGACACCTAACCAATCTAGGAGGCACCACCCTCCAAAAGGTAATAGATGGTGTTGGTGATGATGAACTCCTTGCTCTTGTGCTTCAAATGATAATCTCCCCAACACTCAAATCTCCTCACTGATTTGGCTGTGGTGGAAGAAAGGATTGAGTGGAAAGCAACTTGGGAAGGCTAGAGATCAAGCTTCATATGGTGGGAGTGGAGCAACTTGATCTCAACACAAGGGTAGGTAGTTTTCTTCTCGAAATGTAAGGTAGGAGTGGTAGTTCTTTCGATGGCTCTCTCCACGAATGAAGAGGAGGTGGAGGGTATTTATAGCCTCCACACAAAATCCAACCGTTACACACATTTGACCAATCTCGGTCGGACCGAAGTTGACAACTCGGTGAGACCGAAAGTTCAAATCTTGTGAGCGTTGGGATTTTCGTGGGACCAAAATACAATCTCGGTGAGTCCGATTCTTCCAAAGACTAGGGTTTGCAAATCTCGGTGGGACCGACTTTATCATCTCGGTGACACCGATTTGATGACAGAAGGTTACAGAAGCTTGGCAACACTAGTTTCGGTGAGACCGAGTTCAGAATCGGAAAATCCGAAATTTCTAGGGTTTGGCTATATGGCTGAGGTGGTTCATCTTGGTGTGACTGAGTTTATGGAATCGGTGAGACCGAGATTACTTATGAGTGTATATGGAAGTGAGAGTTGCTGATAGTTTAGGAGATATATCACTAAGCACTTTGAGCAACAAGATCATTATCATAACCTCATCCCCTTTTAATAGTATTGGCTTTCCTATGGACTCAATGTGATCTTGGATCACTAAACCAAAAATGGAGTCTTGAGCTTTTGCCAATGCTTGCCTTAGCATCTTAGGAGTCCACCTCTTCAGTCCTTTTGCCATGCCAATGTGATTGACTTTCTGAAACATACTTGATAAAAGCATTAGTCCAACCACAAAGTATGTTGTCATTAATTACCAAAACCACCCGGGGAGCAAATGTGCTTTCAATCTCCCCTTTTGGTAATTGATGGCAACACACAAAACAAGACATCAAAGCTTACTGAAAGAAAGACAGAATTATCACTAAAGCTTTGACAAACATGTAGTACAGGCTCCCCCTACAAGTGTGCAAGATTTTCATAGATTATGGTTTTGGACTACCACAAGCACACAAGAGAAAAAACAAGATGTGCTACATGCAGCTTGGCTATATGCATGAGCGAGATGAAAAGAAGTGAGTGATAATGCATATGTGCATGGTGATTTCTTGCAAACAGATATTCACAAGCAAGTCACCATCATGCACATTCTGCAAGATGCATATACTTACCTTGAGGTTCCTTGGCATTATACCTGAAGAAATAGACTTGGGAAAACAGGGTTAGATAACACAAGAGTATTTCTTCAACCAACTGCAAGAACATCAAGAGTACCAAGCCAGGAATGACATGTATAAAGAGTGTCTCATATTGAGCACAAGCTTGAATCAGCAAACATGTCTCCCAAGACTAAAAGATTTTTCAATGAACTCTGAGAGATTTTGCTTTTCATAAGATACCAATTGTGAGAGCGAAGAAAGCAAAATCAAAAGAATGATGCCAAATGTAATATCCAATGTGGAACATGACAAAGCTTTGATGTGATTCTCTCCCCCTTAAGATAAGATTGTTCATCTTCCTAAATCTTCTCTTCTCCCCTTAACTCCCCCTAAATCTTCTCCCCCTTTGACATCAAGTGCCGAAAAGGACAGCCAACTAGGAAGGTCATGAAAGATGGAAGAAAGAAGTGGGATCCTTAAGAATCACAACTGGGCAAAAATAAATATGCATAGAGAATCATTGAGTAGAGCTGCAGAAGATGATATCCTGAAAGAAAGTCGGTGACACCGAAGTGAGATGGATCGGTGGGTCCGAAAGTCTGGGACTTAGGGCAGATCCTTTTTCGGTCAGACCGAAATTGTTACGTTGGTGACGCCGAGTTTAATTTCAAGGAAATTCAGAAATAATTCAGCTCACTTTGCAAGGAATGTTTCAAAAGATTTGCAATGAATTTGTAAATGATTTGCAAGGAATTGATCAGAGCCAAAAGGATATTCACAAAGACAGAAGAATAGAATTGAAAAAAAGATTGCTAGATGAAGTTTTTTTTTTGATTAAAAATAAAACTCAATGAGAGAACATAAGAGAAAATAGAAAAACTCCAAACATATGTACTTCATCTAGATAGGGGTCGGCGACAAAGTCACCTATGTTTGAGTATATTGACTTAGGAGTCAAATGAGAACATTTGATCATAGGTCATACTCATCTTTTAAGCTCAAAATGGGGTTGCCATTTTTCGATTAAGCATTTGATGTGATCACATCTTATGAAGCTGCTTGTACTCATGACTTTGAGCAAAGCTCCTTCAAGATGTGAAGAACATACCTTGGGCTTGTTGTTGCTTTGTTCATGTAGGTGAACTTGATGTAGGTGCTCATTGAATGTGAAGTTGGAGCACCATTTCCACTTGTGTAGTTCATCTTCCTACATGGGTTAGGCAAGCAAGGAAATACTCAAGAATATCCAAGATGACAAGAGTGAAATACTAGATGTATAAGGTGTCAAAAAGGATATGTGAAATTTTGTTCCTTGAACTCAACATCCCAAAGGGCTAGATACTTGGTCAATGACAAGATTACTCAAGATTTGAGTGTGTGGTAATCTTGTGGAATGTAGATCATCCAAGTACCTGCAAGGAGTTAGATGCAATACAAGGGGGCAAATGTGTCCAAGACATATGATCATCATCATAATAGAAATATCAAGGATTAGTCAAGTAGGCTCATGCCTTGCATGCATCAATGGAGTTTTCACTCCAAGTTTGAAGCATCAATGATGTTCAACTCACTCCTTAGCGACAAAACACTTTCTCATCAAGTGGTTTTGTAAAGATATCGACAAGTTGTTTGTCGATCGAACATGCTTAAGATTGATGTCACCCTTGGCAATGTGATCACGAATAAAATGATGACGAACTTCAATATGTTTCATGCGAGAGTGTTGCACCGGATTGTGTCCAATCTTAATCGCACTCTCATTGTCACAAAGCAAAGGAACATGTCTCGCATGTATCCCATAATCCTTAAGCGTTTGTGTCATCCATAGTAATTGAGCACAACATGAACCAGCAGCTATATATTCTGCTTCGGCGATAGATAATGATACGAATTTTGTTTCTTGGAGGACCAAGATACAAGGGATCGACCAAGGAATTGACACGTGCCGAAGTTGACTTTCTATCAACCTGTCACGGCATAGTCCAGTCGGAATAGCCAACAAGATTGAAAGAGGCCCTCTTAGGATACCAAATGCCAAAGTTTGGTGTGTGTATCAAATATCTCACAATTCTTTTAACAGCTTTAAGATGACATTCTTTAGTGGCTGCTTGATATCGAGCACACATGCATACACTCAACATTATGTCAGGACGAGAAGCACAGAGATATAGTAGAGAACCAATCATAGATTGGTAAACCTTTTGGTCAACGGGTTCTCCATCTTTTGTCAAGTCATTATGTCCACTAGTAGGCATGGGGGTTCTCATACCTTTGCTTTCTTGCATGTTGAACTTCTTGAAGAGATCCTTAGTGTACTTTGTTTGTGAGACAAAAGTACCCTCCTTAGATTGCTTGATTTGCAACCCAAGGAAGAATTTGAGTTCACTCATCATGGACATCTCATACTTCTCCGACATAAGCTTTCCAAACTTCTCGCTAAAATGAGGGTTAGTTGAACCAAAGATAATATCATCAACATATATTTGGCACACAAATAGTTCACCATCAACCCTTTTAAGTGAATAGCGTTGAGTCTATTTTCCAATCTCAAATCCTTTTCAAGAAGAAAGCTAGTCAAGCATTTGTACCAAGCTCTAGGAGCTTGTTTAAGACCATAAAGAGCTTTGTGCAACTTGTAAACATGATTAGGCTTTTAGGATTCACAAATCCGGAGGTTGTTTCACAAATACTTCCTCCTCAATTTCACCATTTAGGAAAGCACTTTTAATGTCCATTTGATAGAGAGTAATATCATGGTGATTGGCATAAGCAAGAAGAATGCGAATGGACTCAAGTCTAGCAACGGGGGCATAGGTCTCACCATAGTCCATACCTTCAACTTGTGTGTAACCTTGAGCTACGAGACGAGCCTTGTTGCGGATGACTTGTCCATCTTCATCTTGCTTGTTCCGAAACACCCATTTGGTTCCAATGACGTTTTGATCATCCTTGGGCTTCTCTACCAAAGTCCATACATTGTTCCTCTCGAAGTTGTGTAGCTCTTCATGCATAGCGTTCACCCAATCCGGGTCTTCAAGTGCTTCTTCTACCTTCATAGGTTCAAGACTAGAGATAAATGAGTAATGCTCACAAAAGTTAGCTAAGCGAGTTTTAGAGCGAGTAATTCTCCCGGAGTCGATGTCATTCATCATTTGTTCCACGGGATGGTTCTTCTTGACTCTTGCTCGGACTCGAGATAGCTTTTGTTGTGGTCGTGGCTGAGCTTCCTCATCATCCTCATCTTCCTCTTCTTCTTCATTGTTGTTGGTGTTGTCTTGAGGTGGTGGAGAAGGAGGTTGTGGTGGATCTTCTTGTTGCACTTCCTCATCTTGGTGAGTTCCACTTGTGGAAGCCTCCATGTTGCCTTGAGGTTCATCTTGCCGTGAGGTAGGGGGCTCCACATATGTAGATGAGGTACTCTCCTTCACTTCCATGGGACGGATCTTTCCAATAGATAAATCTTGAATGGCTTCCGATGGGTCCTTGTCTCCTACATCAATAGGCATTTGCTCTACTTGCGAGCCATTAGATTCATCAAACTTCACATCTACCGTCTCTTCAACCTTTGGGTGAAATTATTGTGAACACGGTAGGTGTGGGAGTTTGATCCATAACGAGAAAAAAGCCTTCATGAGTTTTAGGAGCAAATTTAGACCGGCGATGTTTATCAAGGATATAGCATTTTGAACCAAAGACACGAAAGTATCCCACTTGGGGTTTGTTACGGTGAGGAGCTCGTATGAAGTCTTGCCGAGAAGCTTATGAAGATAAAGCTGTTGATAGCATGACAAGCTGTCTCGTGGCTTCTCCCCAAAAGTGCTTGATGTCTTGTATTCATCAAGCATCGTTCTCGCCATCTCTATGAGCGTTGGTTCTTCCTCTCAACAACTCCATTTTGTTGAGGTGTATGCGTAGTGAGAACTCATGTAGAATCCCTTCCTCATCGAGAAAAGAGTCCACATGGGCGTTCTTGAACTCCGTTCCATTGTCCTCCGAACTTTCTTGATCTTCACCTCAAATTGATTTTGGGCCTTTCGGCAAAGGTTTTGAAGATCCTCTGAACCTGTGATTTGTCATCAAGGAAAAATACCCACGTAAATCTGGAATAATCATCAACTATAACTAGACCAAAGGAGTTACCACCAAAGCTTTTGTAAGCATTGGGACGAAGAGATCCATATGAAGAAGCTCAAGCGGTCTCCTTGTGGTCATGATGTTCTTCAGGATGACTTCCACCTACTTGTTTTCCTGCTGACAAGCACTCTGAGTCTATCTTTGTCAAAGAAAACATCTTTAACACCAAGAATATGATCACCTTTGATTAGCTTGTCTAGATTACGCATACCAACATGTCCAAGCCTTCTATGCCATAACCAACCTTTAGCGGATTTAGCAATGAAGCAAGTTCTAGGTTGAGCTTTCTTAGTGAAATCAACAATATATAGATCACCTCTACGGATACGGTAAATACCATGTTATGATTGTCATGACGAAAGACTTGGCAATCTACTTGATGAATAGCACATTAAATCCAAAGTCAGCTAATCTAGACACGGAAAGTAAATTGTATCCAAGTGATTCAACAAGCATGACATTTTGAATAGAGCTATCATGAGATATGGCCACCTTACCAAGGCCAAGTACCTTACCCTTGGAGTTGTCTCCAAAAGTCACATACTTGCGTGGACCATCGTTCTTTGCAAGCTCTCGAAACATGTCTTCATCTCCGGTCATGTGATCGGTGCATCCACTATCAAGAATCCACTCTTTTCCACGGATATGTAGTCTCTCAGTTTGCCATAAGATTGAGACTCTTCATGATCTTGTCTAGCTCGGTGTCCGAATCGGAGTAATCATCATCATGCTCATGCTCATCATCATATTGACCCATAGATAGTTCATCATCAACTCCTAGGTCAATTTGACAATGACTTGCATTAGTTTTGTCAATGTGACAATAATCATCGGAATGCAATACAAGAGCATTTCTAATTAGAACATTGATAAGTCCGGGATCACCCTTCTTTTTCATAAGATCACGAAGCTCAAAGAAGCATTTATCAAAGTTGGGGTCATTGGGACGCATCATATCAAATTCAATAGTCTTGAATAGAATTTCATCAAGACCTCTCAAAGAGTAGTCCGGATAAAGTTCTTCCAAGAACTTCCATATAGCATAAGCGCACTCAAAGTTTGTGACAAGCTCAAGCAAGTTATCGGGCAAACCTCTAATGATAAGATTTACTGATTCTAAGGTTCTGAAGCAAATCAAGCTCTTCATCCATGGTAGGGTGCAAGGGGTCAAATGGAGGTACATATGGGGTTTCAACATATTTGCATAAGTTATACATCTTAAAGATAATAAGCATTTCAATCCTCCACGAGTTATAGGACACTCCATCAAGAATAGGCACTCTATGGCTAACACTCCCAAGCGTGAACCGTCCATCTTCCTCCAATGGTGTGTAAACCAAAGCAATGGAGACCAATGCTCGATACCAATTGTAGGATCGAAGAAGGTGAGAGTGTCTAGAGGGGGTGATTAGACTACTCGACAAGATAAAAATTATGCCTTTTGACAAAGACAAGTTTTTGGCAGATTTTGCATATCACACAAGTCAAGTAGCATACTACACATGCAATTCTAGAGTATGGGCAGCGGAAAGTAAATTGCACAAGTAGTAAAGAAAGTGGAGAAGATCAAGCGCAATTTGGAACACGGAGATTTTTCTCGTGGTTCCGATAGGTGGTGCTATCGTCAATCACGTTGATGGAGACTTCAACCCACGGAGGGTAGCAGCTGCGAGAGTCCACGGAGGCTCCACCCACGAAGGGTCCACGAAGAAGCAACCTTGTCTATGCCATCATGGCATCGCCCACGGAGGACTAGCCTTACTCGGGTAGATCTTCACAGTAGGCGATCTCCTTGCCCTTACAAACTTCTTGGTTCAACTCCACATCTTGTGGAGGCTCCCAAGCGACACCTAACCAATCTAGGAGGCACCACCCTCCAAAAGGTAATAGATGGTGTTGGTGATGATGAACTCCTTGCTCTTGTGCTTCAAATGATAATCTCCCCAACACTCAACTCTCCTCACTGATTTGGCTGTGGTGGAAGAAAGGATTGAGTGGAAAGCAACTTGGGAAGGCTAGAGATCAAGCTTCATATGGTGGGAGTGGAGCAACTTGATCTCAACACAAGGGTAGGTAGTTTTCTTCTCGAAAATGTAAGGTAGGAGTGGTAGTTCTTTCGATGGCTCTCTCCACGAATGAAGAGGAGGTGGAGGGGTATTTATAGCCTCCACACAAAATCCAACCGTTACACATTTGACCAATCTCGGTCGGACCGAAGTTGACAACTCGGTGAGACCGAAAGTTCAAATCTTGTGAGCGTTGGGATTTTCAGTGGGACCGAAAATACAATCTCGGTGAGTCCGATTCTTCCAAAGACTAGGGTTTGCCAATCTCGGTGGGACCGACTTTATCATCTCGGTGACACCGATTTGATGTGAAAGGATTCTGAAGCTTGGCAACACTAGTTTGGTGAGACCGAGTTGAGAATCGGAAAATCCGAAATTTCTAGGGTTTGGCTATATGGTGAGGTGGTTCATCTCGGTGTGGTGAGTTTATGGAATCGGTGGGACCGAGATTACTTATGAGTGTATATGGAAGTGAGAGTTCTTGATAGTTTAGGAGATATATCACTAAGCACTTTGAGCAACAAGATCATTATCATAACCTCATCCCCTTTTAATAGTATTGGCTTTCCTATGGACTCAATGTGATCTTGGATCACTAAACCAAAAATGGAGTCTTGAGCTTTTGCCAATGCTTGCCTTAGCATCTTAGGAGTCCACCTCTTCAGTCCTTTTGCCATGCCAATGTGATTGACTTTCCTGAAACATACTTGATAAAAGCATTAGTCCAACCACAAAGTATGTTGTCATTAATTACCAAAACCACCCAGGGAGCAAATGTGCTTTCACCTCCCCTTGGTGTTTTATTCAAGATGGTGTAGCTCCTTCGTTTTGTTGTTGGTGGACTAGTTTCGTAGGAGTCACCGTACTATCAAGAGGGGATCCACTTTGGTAAGGTTAGGGTGGAATCAACATGTACACATCCTTATCACACCCGACGTCTTCCTTCCGCATCTTTGGAGCTGCCTTTCCCTCCGTACCTGCTCCGTCTGTCCCGGTGATGTAGTGCATGGTCCTCGTGATAGTACCGCGAAAGCTCATCAAGCGGCGATGCCGCTCCACGGCGGTAGTACCGCTCTCGTGATAATACCGCTCCCGGAGCGATAGTACCGCTTGTGGTCTTCGGCCGTAGTACCGCATGGTTCGAGCTACTACCGCCTCGATTCGAGACCGATGTCTTTAAATGTCGGGTTTCTGAGTACTAGGAGCGGTAGTAGTGGCGGTAATGTCGCTCCAGCGGTAGTACCGCTCTTATTCCATGATAGTACCGCTCTGGGGCGGGGACCTGTCTTCCTCGTCGGTAGCAGGTAGTACCCTTGGGTGGGGCGGTAGTACCGCCCTGCCCTAGCGGTAATACCGCTACGTGCATGGATGTTCGATTGGGTAGCAGTTGGATTGGTTCCCCACTATATAAAGGTGTCTTCTTCCCCAAAGTTGACCTACCTCTTTCCCCAAAGCTCCATTATTGCTCCAAGCTCCATTTTCGCCCGATCTCTCTCCTAGCCAATCAAACTTGTTGATTTGCTTGGGATTGGTTGAGAAGGCCCCGATCTACACTTCCACCAAGAGAAATTTGATTCCCTCTCTTATCCCTAGTGGATCTTGTTACACTTGGGTGTTTGAGCACCCTAGACAGTTGAGGTCACCTCGAAGCCATATTCCATTGTGGTGAAGCTTTGTGGTGTTGTTGGGAGTGAGGGAGTCCTGGACTAGGGGGTGTCCGGACAGCCGGACTATCATCGTCCACTAGACTCCAAGACTACGAAGATACAAGATTGAAGACTCCGTCCGTGTCCGGATGGGACTTTCCTTGGCATGGAAGGCAAGCTTGGCGATCTGGATATGTAGATCTCCTACCATTGTAACCGACTCTGTGTAACCTAGCCTCCTCCGGTGTCTATATAAACCGGAGGACTTTAATCCGTGAGACACAACATACATTACAACAATCATACCATAGGCTAGCTTTAGGGTTTAGCCTCCTTGATCTCGTGGTAGATCCACTCTTGTACTACCCATATCATCAATATTAATCAAGCGGGGCGTGGGGTTTTACCTCCATCGAGAGGGCCCGAACACAGGTAAAACATCGTGTCCCTCGTCTCTGTTACCATCCGCCTAGATGCGAGTTCGGGACCCCCTACCGAGATCCGCGGTTTTGACACCGACATTGGTGCTTTCATTGAGAGTTCCTACGTATGCGTCACCGATAGGCTCGATGGCATCTTCAATCAACAACGCTGTCGGGTGAGACTTTTCTCCCGGACGGATCTTAAATCGGTGGCCGCCGCTGCGAACTAATTCACTTGGCCATCTGGAGCGGATCAGCTTCGCCCCTGGCCATCAGGTCAGGTTTGGAAGCCTAAACTTCACAGCCGGCGCCCGAGACTTGATCTTGACGGGCTCGAGCCAAAAGCCAGCGTCGTCGCCTTTGTTGCGATGGGCATGATCTAGCTCTGCCGCCAAGCGGTGCCTTGGTGGCGCTTTGCGAATCCGCTTGGCCCTTAGTCGGAGCGATCGCCAGATCAGGACGGTGGATGGGCGCCACCTCGAGGCTTCAACTTCCATGGCGATGGGCGAACACTAATCTCGTCCCTCGCGAAACTTCGTGATTCCGAGTGCGGACCACTTGCGGAATCCGGACCTCCGCCCCTACCGGTCGAATCGGATTGGGCGCCGGTTAGAATTCACCGCCACGGACATCTTCAACACTCTCCCTTTGGCGACATCCTAAATTAAGCTAAAGCATCTCTCGCTATTAGGAAGTCTGGCGGACTATGGCGGGGATGGTTGAGATCTGAGACGACGAAGAAATTGAGCCCACCCACCACCCACTTTGTAGCCACTTGTTGGCGATCTAACCGACATGCTAGATTACGACTCGAAGACATCGGCGCTATGGGCGACAACGCGGAGCGAACAGGAACCAGCGCCTCTGAGGCACGGAAGACCACCTCGTCATCGACATATACATGGTGGACACCCCAAAAGGCGGGGGGGCGGCGAAGAAGCGGAGGCAGATTCTCTAAAAAGCAGCCCAGCGCCCGGCGCCCGTGGCGCCGCTCTAAATCCCGCCACAGCAAGAATGGAGTTCGGCACAGGAGATAATAATACCCAGAGTGCTTTGAAGATAATCCCCTCCAGCAAGACTTAGCGCGGGAGGATGCGAAGCAAGCCCTCACGAGAGGCGGCGGAGCGAAGAGGTCGAGGATCATAACTATACACCTCCCTCCGAAGGCGAGGCAAGCCTCAGCGAAGGCAATTAAATGGTTCGAGATCCCGTCGAACAAGGCGTTTCAAGCAGGCTTATCGCCACGGCAAATAGCCTAAAGAAAAAGCAGCAGCAACTTCAAGCTGATCGAGGATCTGCTGGCGATCGATGGACCGAGGTCCCCTTGAAAAGTATAAACTCGAACACCCCTCAAAAGTTACCCAAGGCATAGCTGCTCCCCGATTAGAGGAGGAGGCATACATACCTCCATCACCAGCGCCGCGATCTCGGTGACCGACCACCCGTGGTCGTGGCGAAGAGCATCGGGCCCCCAACCAAGACCGTACCTCGGCATCGCTCCAAAAGTCTGAAGCCAAGAGGAGCGTGCGGACTTCGAGATATATTGGAGGACAAAGCAAGGCAATCCAGATCCATCTACGGATCACGTGGGCGCCCCACGACCCATAGCGAATACCGTCGCACGGATACAATAATCCCGGCGGGCGAACACAGCGAGACAACGCTCTCTCGAGCTGCGTCGTGATATTGCTCAATCTGAGCGCCGCACACCGCTATGCTTCAGCGGCGAGTAATGGATCATCAAATCCTGAAGGGTTTAAACCCGTAAGCATCGAATCTCGATGGCACAACAGACCTCGCGGTTTGGATCGAAGATTATCATCTCCACATCCATATGGCCCGGGCGGCAATCTCCATGCCATCAAGTATCTCCCTCAAACTTAAAGACCATCTCGGCATTGGCTCAACAACTTGCCCTTGAGAGTCAATTGGGTGTTGGGAAGACACGGAAGCCGCATTCCTCGACAACTTCCGAGAACGCGTATATGCGACCACGAGCGCCGATGACCTAAGCCACATCATTCGGCAGCGAGACGAATCGGCGGACAATTACGGACACGGTTCTTGACAAAGAAACACCAAATCGTCATTGTCCGGGATCGAGAGGCCCTTGCAGCCTTCAAACATAACATCATGACGAGTGGCTAGCCCGGCACAGGGACGGGAAAAGTCGAAATCCATGGCAGCCCTCACATCATTAATGACCGCTTTTGCGGGGAGAGGATAGGCTAGCTAGCTCGCGGCAAGAATCTCGTAAAAATTCGGCGTCCGGATACTAAGGACAACAACGGTAGGTCACGTCGAAACAAAAGCAAGCGCCGCGTGCTTGGCGGCGATAAGGAGGATCTGGCGGTCAGCGCCGGATTAGAGGCTCTAAACCGGTCGTGGAAGAAGCCATTCAAAAGAACCACTCCGGGTCCGTCCAACTTGGACCGAATACTCGACCACTTATGCGGATACATGGCACCCCGAAAAACCAGCCAATCACACCAGCGAGAGATTGCTGGGTGTTCAAGCGAGCGAGCAAGTTAATTGCGAAAACAATGACAAGGGGCTAAATAGCGGCGGCGAGGAGGAGACCCGACCGCCAAACAATAGAGGACAAAGGGCTTCCCCCACAAGTGCGGACGGTGAACATGATTTATGCAACCCATATACCCAAGAGGGAGAGCGGCGCACTAAGGGGCGTCTATGCGATGGAGCGATGCCCAAGTTCAATCCATGGTCCTCTTGTCCGATCACTTTCGATCAAAGAGATCATCCGACCAGCATCGCCATGGCGGATTCGCGCGTGGTTCTAGACCCAATCGTCGATGGATTTCACCTCATGAGAGTCTGATGGGCGGCGGTAGTAACTGAACCTGCTTTATCGAGGATACGGTCGCCAAGATGGGCATAGACCCTAAAGTTAAACCTACAAAGACAACCTTTAAAGGTGTCATACCAGGTGTGGAAGCCAATTATGCGGGCTCGGTCACATTGGAAGTAGTCTTTGGATCCCGGATAATTTCGGGCGAGGGTTAATCTTGACATAGTCCCATTTCGGCGGCTATCACGCTCTGCTTGGGCGAACGCGTTTGCAAAGTTCAGCGTGGTGCGCATTATGCATACCTAAAGCTCAAGATGCGAGGCCTTCGTGGAGTCATCACGGTCAATGGAAATCGGGCGCTCCCTCGAGCGGAGGAACACACAGCGGCTCTCGGCGGAAATCTGAGCAGCCTTCTAAGGCAATTTTAGTCCGGTCCGTTAAGCGGCGGATCTGACAAAACAGCGCCGAAGCAATACCAGCGAAGACCACAGCACGATCGAGCCGCAGCGTAGCAATCGGCTAACCCCGCCCTCGCATGATTGCAAGAACAACCCTCGCGTACATCATTACGCTTTGGAGATACCATGGGCGCGAGGGAAGAATGCGATCACAATGGACCCAGTGCGGCTCGACCACACGAGGGCTCATAAGTGTGCCTCCTTTTTTAATTATTATTTTCCTTCTTTGTGTACACAGGACTCCGTTAACGGAGGCCTGTCCGTGGCGAACTGCCGAACTCATGATGCAACAGCCGGGGAAGAAAGAAGGCTGCGACGAACACTCGGGTGGTCTCAATTCGAGCATTAAATTCGATTACATAGACCAAGTCCGCAGCTCATCCCTAGAGGGACCTGTTTAATTAGTCCAAATCCCTTGCTTACGCACTATTTGTATCAGTCCGCACTCATAGCGACCTTCTTTAAATAAATAATGCAGCACTTTTAAATGGCAATTGCATTACTTTTTATATATATATGTTCATTACATGACATCTTGCACCCGTATATTTTAGTGCAGTCTAATACACGAGGGCTTATGTTCCCCACATTATGGTGTGATAAGTCGAACACTTTCATAAGTCGGCACCCGAACTTATAGCATTATAAGAATCGGCTCGAATCATGTCTTGGGTCAATAGTTGGGTTTGCGGCTCCCGTTTTGGTTCCTTCGTTCCATTCAGCCGGCTAAGGTGGCCTTTGGAGAACCACTGCGATTGCGCCCGGTTGAGCAGGCGGCGCCTCGATGGAAAGCTAAAACGGCCCGGCATGATAAGGCGAGAGGCTGGTCGCTGTTAGAGAGGTCCTTCGAGTCATAAAGACTCACGCCGCTTGACGAAGTTCGGATAAATGTCCGGCGAAGGCGTGGATAAGCGCCCGGATTCGGTCTTCGAATACCGGGGCTTCGCCGAAATTAAAATTATAGAATTCTATGGCTAAGTGAGAGTGTTCAAGCATTATAAGTCCGGTTGCCTTGTTACGTTGTGTTGGCGCCTCCTAGATGGACCCAAAAATGGGAACAAGAGTGCTCAAGTTTATCCCGAACACCCGGCACTTTCGTGGCTCGGGGCTGAAGCGAACGACTTGCCATCTCTCGAGATTTTATAAGCGGCCGCCTGAAGGTAATATTTTAAATTAAACAAGCGTTGTAATGCGCACATGAACAAAGTTTTCAGCGCGAGGATAATACATATCAAGTTTACCAAAGATTACATTTACGGTGCATTCATCCGCAATATCGCGGGCTCCCTTGAGACAGTTTTATAATACATCTCGGGCGTCGATACTCCTTGCCGGTGGCGGCGGAGGTCGGTGAAAGCTTCTCCGCATCCAGCCTGCCCGATGCACCTTTGTGCGGGCAAGGGCCCGACGAGCACCTTCAATCTGGGCGGGCGCTTGATGACCTCCACCGAGGCACGCATCCACCAGCCGCCTGCAGGCGAAAGTAGCTCCCGGCATGGCTGTCGAGCCCACAGCCGGACTATAAGGCCCTTCATGGCCTCCTCCGCTACCTTGTGGAGTTCGACCAGCTGCTTGATTTGGTCGCTTGAAAACACCGGATGGCGGCCTCGGCGTCTTGAGACTAGAAGACCTTCTCCGTCGAGCTCCCTCCTCGCCCACGATAGAATCGTGACATCGGACACACTACGGCAGATCTGCAGCGCCCTGGAGAGCTCGAATGCGGGTAAGTGTAAGGTAGTTTACATTAACATGCTTGCTTTGCATGAAAAATGCCTTACCGCCGCTATCTTCTTTACATCTTCAACCTCTGAAGGGCCTTACGGGCCTCGGCCTTGGCGGACTTTGCACTTTCGAGGCCGAGGCAAGCTCGGACTCTCGAGTCTTGGAGTCACGCTCCAACCTCTCATGCTTCTCCATGAGAGCACGGAGCTCTTGCCGTACTTCCGCCACCTGCGCCTCCTGCTTTTCTCGCTCGGCCCGTTCATGGCCGCCTTGCGTTCGACGCGGACACAGCCTCCTTGAGGTTGCCACCTCATTTGTGGCCCTGCAATACCCATATTATCCTTGTTAATTTTATTGCAGCAAAATCCTTTTACGTAAGGTAACTATTCAAAGTGGTGTTACTCACCTTCTTTGTCCTCGAGCTGCTCCTTGGCATGGCGAGTTCTTGCTCGGACCGCTCGAGATCCTTCTTCAACGCACCGACCTCCATGATCGGTCTGGCGAGAGGTCGGCAGCGCAGCACTGCAAACCCATATTGACATATTTTAAGCAACCTGCGTATATCTTATTAGATCCTCGGTCCGGCTTTTCTTTCCGAACACGAACTAAGCATCGAGACTCTTGTCTATGCGGTATTACATTACATAACTTTAACTTCTTACCTCAAAGCACATTTAGAAGGCTCTGCGAGCTTGGTCAGCCCGCTCTTGGCGAGCTGAACCTTGAATCACCGCACTCATGATAGTGCGGTGTTCTTCCTCGATAGAGCGCCTTTAAGCGCCTCCAACAAGTTGTCCGGCGCCTCCGGTTGGGCGGAGGCCGCCGGTGTCACAATCTTGCCCTTCTTTGAAGGGCCGCCCGGCGGACTCTGGAACCCTTGCGGTTCCAGCGTGAGAGTCGGCCTTAAAGTCGAGAGCTGCCTTGCGGCGCCTCGGAGCCTCCTCTGATGGGTCCCGCTGCTGGGATCCCACCTCGGCGTTCTCGTGCGCACGGGGAGTGGAGGCGGTCGGAAGTGAATCCACATCCGGCGGGGGCCAGCGACCGCTTCGATGGCGGGAGATCATCATCGGCGGACTGCGGACGGTATCGACATTAGAAGGACACTCGTGACACGAAGGAAATTGCATATCGAGGATCCGGATACTTATGATCTTGCGGACGCTTTGGCCCTTAAAGCCACTCCTGCTATGCGATGGTTGTCGGTGTCAAAACCGGCGGATCTCGGGTAGGGGTCCCGAACTGTGCGTCTAGGCGGATGGTAACGAGGGGCGAGGACACGATGTTTTACCCGAGTTGGGCCCTCTCGATGGAGGTAAAACCCTCGTCTGCTTGATTAATATTGATGATATGGGTAGTACAAGAGTGGATCTACCACGAGATCAAGGAGGCTAAACCCTAGAAGCTAGCCTATGGTATGATTGTTGTAATATATGTTGTGTCCTCTACGGACTAATGCCCTCCGGTTTATATAGACACGGAGGAGGCTAGGGTTACCTGAGTCGGTTACAATGGTAGGAGATCTACATATCCGTATCGCCAAGCTTGCCTTCCACACCAAGGAAAGTCCCATACGGACATGGGGCGGAGTCTTCAATCTTGTATCTTAAGTAGTCTTGGAGTTGGTGGACGATGATAGTCCGGCTGTCCGGACACCCTAGTCGAGGACTCCTCGGTAGCCCACGAACCAGGGCTTCAGCGGCGATAAGTCCGGTCGCATAATGTTCGGCATTGCAAAGCGGGTTCCTCCTTGAATAATCGAGAGAAGATCATGAACACGGGATAGTGCCCGGCTCTGCAAAATAAATTCCACATTCCACCGTAGAGAGAATAAAATGTACACCAGTCAATCTGGCGGCGTATTATGCGGCGTGACATCCTGCTGCTACCAAGCCTTTGTTTGAATCGTTTTTACTATACCACCTCAACGTTTAGCGGCGGTTTCAGCAACGCGTCTTGTCGAGCGAGATCGTGTTCCCCTTATTCGGGATTCTCATCAATACGGACGTGGGTAACCCAACGCGCCATTGATGGTGGCGCTTAGGAGATAGCGAGTTTTACCGAGCCAGCGGGGCGCATAGTTTTAAATCGCCTATATATAAGGGATAAGTTTACCTTCTCACCTCGCCTTCTTCCTCCTTTGCTTATCCATCTCCGCATACTCAAGCTCCAACGCCCAAGCTCGCGCATCTTGCCTAACCTTCTCCAAATATGTCGGGCGGGAGGCAAATGGTTGGCCTCCACCGTTAAGGAGGAGCACATCACCAAGTGCGCGGCGCGGATATCTTTCCGGAGATATCGCGCATCGGCTGCCCGACGAGGGCAGCTCATCCCTACAGGCCCCATGAGGCGTTGTCTTCCTCCCCACTTCCTCCATGGACTGGGCTTTCCACTGCACCCATTTGTCAGGGGATTATGTTTACTACGGCCTGAATTTCCCACGATCTGGCGCGAACTACATTCTCAACATCTCGGCGTTTATCGTGGGTGTGCGAGCCTTCCTCGCATCCGGCCCTACTTGGCTGTGGCTCAAGACCTTCAACGTCAAGCGAAGGTTGTGAAGAACGCATAAGCGGAATCTTGGGCGCCATGTTGGGTAAGTTGCCCAGCGTCCTTTGGCTCGAAGGGCCTTCGTGGACTCCGTCAAGGGGTGGCAATCGGGGTGGTTCTACATCACCGAGCGCGCAAGCCCACATGGCGGCGGCCCCGAGTTTAGATCGGCGTCCCCACGCAGCTCATCTCTGGAAAGAAGAAGGGCTTGTTGTGGGGCAATCCGAAAAGGGCGGCGGGACTCGAGCACGCATCCGAAGCTGGTGGCGGTAGCTCGGGCTCGTCGGCGTGGTCAAGTCATGCTCATTCGCGCATCCTCCCATGCCAATAACGGGCATTCAATGCATGGGAGTTCAATCCGGAACAACACCGGGCACTAAGCGGGCTCTTGATCGACATCTGAAGGCGCTTGGAGGTCTTTGTTTAAGGCGCGAAGCCCCGCATCCATGACGAAGATCGCGGTTTAGCTCGCAACATCCAGGTGACGAGGTAAGTAATTCAACCCCTTCTTTGGACACTTGTGGTAATCAAATTGATTCTAGAGGGTTTTATTCTGTCTTTTCCTTTGGCGAGGAATGGATGGAGAAGGCCAAGCAGCTTATCAGCCCGGCTCCCATGCGGAAGACCCGTGGGCGCCCGTTTAGCGGGGCTGCTGGTTTCGGCACCGCCGTGGTCTTGGGAGAAGAAAACCAAGAAAGGTGGCGCGGGGACTCGAAAAGTTCCCGCAATCGAGCGTCTGACGACGGGCGTACTCCTCCCGAAGGCGAGGAGGAGGTACTCTCTCGGAGGAGGAGAGAAGAAGAGGAAGCTTCCCCAATAGGGGAGGCGAAGGGTCAGAGGAGGACTATCCCCGGACAGTTTTACCAACACCACCGTTGGCGAGGATGAAGTGGCCTCAAGGGCGGGCGTCCGGCAAGATCGTAAATATCCGGATCCTTTATATGCAATTTCTTTAGTGTCGCGCGGTGTCCTTCTAATGCAGCGTTACATCCGTAGCCCGGCGATGATGATCTCCCGCTTCATCGGCGGAGTCGTTAACCCGTCGGATGTGGATTCACTTTCGACGCCTCTACCCCAGCGCCAGCGAGGGCCGAGGTGGGATCGAAGAAGACCCCATCGGGAGGAGGCTCTAGGCGCCGTCGAGCTGCCTCCGGACTTTGTGCGGACTCTACATCCGAGAACCAGCATGGTTCGAGTCCGACAAGCGGCCCCGCCGAAGAAGGGCAAGACCGTGACACGGCGACCTCCGTCCAACGGGCGCGGATAACTGTTGGGCGCTTAAAGGCGCTTCCATCGAGGAAGAACACCGCACTATCATGAGTGCGGTGATTCAAAAGGTTCGGCTCGCCAAAAGCGGGCTGACCGAAGCTGCGGCTGACCTTCTAACAGGCTTTGAGGTAAAGTTAAAGTTATGTAATGTAATACCGCATAGGCAGTAGCCCGATGCTCGATTCGGTGTTCGGAAAGAAAAGGCCGCGAGGATCTAACAAGATATCTGTGAGGTTGCTTAAAATATGTCAATATGGGTTTGTAGGCTCTTGCTGCTGACCTCTGCCGCACTAACGGCGGAGGTCGATGTGCTAAGCGAGGATCTCGGCGGTCGGCGAGAGCTCGGCCATCTTGAAGAAGCAGCTCGAGGGCAAAGAAGGTGAGTAACACCACTTTGAATAGTTACCTTATAAAAAGGATTTTGGTTGCAATAAAGTTAACAAGGATAATATGTGTATTGCGGGGCCACTAACGAGGTGGCAGCCTGAAGGAGGCTGTGTCCGCGACGAGCAGATCTTGACAGAGCAACGCAGAAGAGAAAAGCAGGAGGCACGGGTGGCGGAAGTTGGCAAGAGCTCCGGGCTCTCATGGAAAAGCATGAGAGTTTGGGCGTGACTCAAGACTTCGAGTCGAGCTTGCCTCGGCTCTCGAAAGTGCCAAATCCGCCAAGGCCGAGGCCCATAGGGCCCTTCGGGAGGTTGAAGATATAAAGAAGATAGCGGCGGGTAAGGCATTTTTCATGCAAAGTAGGCATGTTAATGTAAACTACGACACTTACCGCGTCGGAGCTCTCGAGGCGTTTGCGGATCTGCGGCGTGGTCGTCCGATGCGCCGCATTTATCGTGGCGAGGAGGGCTCGGCGGAGAAAGTCTTCGGTCTCGATACTGCTGAGGCGGACACCAGTGCCCCCAAGCGACCAGGTGAAGCGGCTGGTCGAACTCCTAAGGTAGCTGAGGAGGCCATGAAGGGCCTTATAGTCGGTGTGGCTGGACAAGCCATGCTGGGAGCTACTTTGGCCTCGTCTGCGGCTAGTGGATGCATGCCCCTGGTGGAGGTCATCAAGCGCTCACTTTGTATTGAAGGTGCTCGTCGGGCCCTTGCCCGCACAAAGGTGCATTAGGGCAGGTTGGATGCGGAGAAGCATCTCACGGACCCACCGCCACGGGCAAGGAGTATCGCGCCCAAAATGTATTATAAAACTGTCTGAAGGGAGCCCGCGATATTGCGGATGAGTGCCCCGAAATGTAATCTTTGAGTGAATTTGCTATGTATTATCCTGTCGCTGAAACTTTGTTCATGTGCGCTTTGAACAACGCTTTTTAATTTAAAATATTACCTTACATGCGGCCGTTTATAAAATCGAGAGATGGCAAGTCGTTGGCTTCAGCCCCCAAGCCACAGTCTTTGGGGTGTTCGGGATAAACTTGAGCACTCTTGTTCCCATTGTTGGGTCCATCGAGGCGCTCAACACAACGAACAAAGGCAACGGACTTATAATGCTTGAACAACATCCTTAGCCATAGAATTCTATAATTTTAAATTTGGTGAAGCCCCGGTATTCGGAAGACCGAATCAGGCGCTATCCGCCTTAAATCGGACATTGTCGGAACTTCGCTCAAGCGGCGTGTGTCTTTAAGGACCGAAAAACCTCTCGAACAGCGACCGGTCTCTCGCCTTATCATGCGGTCAGTTTAGCTTTCTCCTTTGGCGCTCGCCCGACTCAACAGGCGCAATCGCGAGTGGTTCTCCAGTGCCACCTTAGCCCGTGAGCGGGCGTAAGGCACCAAAAGCGTGGGGCAGGCAAACCCAACTATTGACCCAAGACATGATTGAGCCGATTCATATAATGCTATAAGTTGAGGTGCGCACTTATGAAAGTGTTCGGACTTATCACACCATAGAGTGGGAACATAAGCCTGGCGTATTAGGCGTACCAAAATATCTGGCGCAAGGCGTCACATAATGAGCATATATATATATAAAGGTAATGCAATTGCAATCAAAAGGTGCTGCATTATTTATGAAAGAAAGTCTGCTAGGAGGCGGTGATACAAATAGTCTTGATAAGCAAGGATTTGGACTAAGTAAACATGTCCCCCTCGAGGGTGAGCTGCGGACTTGGTGTATATAATGAATTTAATGCTCGTAATTGAGACCACAGAGTGTTAAATGCAGCCTTCTTTAGTCCACTATTGTTGCATCATGAGTTGGCGGGTTCGCCGCCGGACGAGAGCTTCAGTTAGCGAGTCTGTGTACATAAAGAAGGAAAATACAAAATAAAAAGGGGCACACTTGCGAGCCCCGGTGTGGTCAACGCACTCTGGGTCCGTTCTTGATCGTGCCCCCTCCCTGTGCCCATGGTATCTCCAAAGCGTAATGATGTGCGGTGTTATTATTGCGATCATGCAGGCGAGGTTGGGGCTGCATTACTCGCATGCTCTGATTCGCCAGTGGTCTTGGTTGGTATTGCTTGGTAGCGTTTTGCTGTATCCGGCTGTTTAACGGCGGATGGAAAATGCCTTAGAGGCTACTCTGTACTTACGCGAGCATTGTATGTTCCTCCGTTCGGAGGGCGTTCCGTATTCCCATTGGTGTGATGACTCCACGAGGCTGGCATCTTGAGCTTTAGGTATGCATAATGCGGCACGCGTTGAATTTTACAAGCAGCGGTTCGTCCGAAGCGAGCGTGATAGCCGCTGAAAGCGGGACCATGTCGAAGATTAACTCTTCGCTCGGAAATTATCCGGGGATCGAAGACCACTTCGGTGTGGCGAGCTGTGCTGATTAGCTTCCACTCCTGGTATGACACCTTTAAAGGTTGTCATTGTAGGTTTAATCCTTGAGGGTCTATGCCATTTTGCGCCTTTGTATCACGATAAAGCAGGTTCAGAGCTCTGCCATTATCCATCGGGACTCTCGTCGGTGAAATCCATCGGCGATTGGGTCTAAAAGCAATCGGCGAATCCGCCATGGCGTATGCTGGTCGGATGGTCTCTTGATCGAAAGTGATCGGACAAGAGGACCATGGATTGAACTTGAGCGTGGCTCCATCGCATAGGCGTCCTTAGTCGCGCTTCCTCTCCTTCTTGGGTATATGGGTCGCGTAAATCATGTTCACCGTCCGCACTTGTGGGGAAAACCATACATCCTCTCTTGTTTGGCGGTGGGTCTCCTCCTCGTCATCCTTTTTAGCCTTGTCGTTGTTTTCGGCAATTAACTTGCTGCTTGTTTGAACACCCAGCAATCTCTATTAGTGTGATTGGCTGGTTTTTCGAAGTGCCATGTATCGGCATAAGCGGTCGAGTATTCGGTCCAAATTGGGCCGGACCGGAGTGGTTCTTTTGAATGGCTTCTTCCGTTGACGGGTTTAGAGCCTCGGAATCGGCGTTGATGCGTATCCTCCTTGTTGTCGCCGTTAATGCGGCGTTTGTTTTTGTTTCGACGTGACCTGCCGTTGTTGTCCTTAGTATCCGGACTGCCAGAACTTTTGCGGAGATTATTCTGCGGGATAGCCAGCTATCCTCTCCCATGACGGGTCATTAATGATGTGAGGATGCCATAGATTTCGGTTTTCTGGCCCGGTGCGGGCTAGCCATTCGTCGCGGATGTTATGCTTGAAGGCTGCGAGGGCCTCTGCATCCGGACGGTCGGCGATTTGATTTTTCTTCGTCAAGAACCGTGTCGAAATTATGCGGCGATTAAATCAGGCTGCTGAATGATGTGGCTTAGGTCATCGGTGTCGGTGGTCGCACATCGTGCCTTGGAAGTTATCAAGGAATCGGCCTCGGGTCTTCCCAACACCAATTGACTCTGCGAGCAAGCTGTTAAGCCAATGCCGAGCTGGTCCTTTAAGCAGTGGGAGATACTTGATGGCGTGGAGATGCGTGCGCGGGCCATATGGATGTGGAGAAGATAATCTTCTATCAAACCGCGGGGTCTGTTGTGCCATCGTAGGATTCAATGTTCTGGTTTAAACCCTTGAGGATTTGATGATCCATTACTTCGTCGATGAAGCATAGCGGGTGTCGGTGCCTCTGTATTGAGCAATATCGCGGCGCAGCTCGAGAAGCGTGTCTGCCGTGCTCGGCCGGTCGGGGTTATTGTATCCGGTAGCGGCGGTATTCGTTGTGGGTCGTGGGCATACGTGATCCGTATATGGATCTGGATTGTCTTGCTTTGTCCTCAATATGTCTCGCAAGTCCGGTAGCGTTCCCTCTTGGCCGTACTTTTGGAGCGATGCGGGGTATGGTCTTGGTGGGGGCACGGATGCCTCTGTCATGACCACGGGGTGGTCGGTCAGCCATATCGTCTTGTTGGTGATGGAGGTATGTATGCTTCCTCCTCTAATCGGGGAGCAGCTTGCGTCTTAGGTAGCTTTGGAGGCGTTCGAGTTTATACTCTTGACGCGAGGACCTCGGTCCATCGATCGGCCAGCGAGTCTGATCAACTTGAAGATGTTGCTGCTTTTCTTTAGGATATTTCTTTGTGGCGAATAGCCTGCGCTTAACAGCTCTTGTTGACGGGATCCTCGGAGTGCGATGAATTCGTCATCGTTGAGGCTTGCCGTCTTGGAGGAGGCATATAGTTATGATCCTCAACCTCTTAAATGCCGCCCTCTCGTGAGGGCTTGCTACGCATCCTCTGCTTTGAGTCTTCTTTGGAGGATTGTCTTCGGCACTCTCGGGGTATTATTATCTCTGTGCGGAATCTCCATTCTTGCTATGGCGGGATTTAGGCGGCGCCCGCTGGCCCGGCGTTTGGGCTGCTTCTTTAAAGAGTCGCCTCCGTTGCTTCTTCGCTGTCCCGTCTTTTGGGGTGTCCACCATATATATATCGTATGGCGAGGTGGTCTTCAGTATACATGGTAGCTGGTTCTGTTCGTCTCGGCATCGTCGTCCATAGCGTCGATGTCGTCGGAGTCGTAGTCTAGCATGTCGGTTAGATAAATCGATAGTGGCTACAAAGTGGGTGGTGAGTGGGCTCTGAATTTCTTCGTCGTCCGTACCCCAACCATCACAGCCATAGTCGGCCAGGACTCTCGATCACGAGAGATGCTTTAGCGAATTTAGGGCGTCGCCAAAAGCGAGTGTTGGAAGATTTCCGTGGCGGTGACTTCCATAACGGCGTAATCCGAATTGATTGGTAGGGTGCGGGAGGTTGGTCGGCAAGAGTCGGCACCTCGGAATCACAAGTTCGCGGGGACAAGATTAATGTTGGCTCCATCGCCGAGGAAGTTGAAGCCCCGTGGCGTCTATCCACCGATCCTCGATCTGGGCGTCGGCTCGAACTGATGGCCAAAGCAGATTCATGTGGGGCCACCAAAGCCTTTGTTCGGCGGCGAGCTAGATCATGCCCATAAATCCGCGGTCTTGGCGCGCGCTCGGCTGTGGCTCGAGTCCGTCGAAGATCAAGTCTCCGCGGACATTGGCGAAGTTTAGGCTTCGAATCGACTGGCGGCCAGGCGTAGCTTCGATCTGCTCGGATGGCCAGCGAATTAGCCCGCGATCTTGAAGCCGCCGAATCTGAAGATCTGTCGGGGAAAAAGTCTCACCACGGACAGCGTTGTTGGTTGAAGATGCCATCAAGCCTATCGGTGGCGACACGAGGAACTCTCAATGAAAGCACAAATGTCGGTGTCAAAACCGGCGGATCTCGAGTAGGGGTCCCGAGCTGTGCGTCTAGGCGGATGGTAACGAGGAGGCGAGGACCACGATGTTTTACCCAGTTGGGCCCTCTCGATGGAGGTAAAACCCTCGTCCTACTTGATTAATATTGATGATATTGGTAGTACAAGAGTGGATCTACCACGAGATCAAGGAGGCTAAACCCTAAAAGCTAGCCTATGGTATGATTGTTGTAATGTATGTTGTGTCCTCGGACTAAAGCCCTCCGGTTTATATAGACACGGAGGAGGCTAGGAATTACAGTCGGTTACAATGGTAGGAGATCTACATATCCGTATCGCCAAGCTTGCCTTCCACGCCAAGGAAAGTCCCATCCGGACACGGGACGGAGTCTTCAATCTTGTATCTTCGTAGTCTTGGAGTCCGGCGGACGATGATAGTCCGGCTGTCCGGACACCCCCTAGTCCAGGACTCCCTCAATGGTGTTGGCGAAACTGTCCGGGGGGATAGTTCTCCCCCTCTTGGACCCTTCGGCCTCCCCTATTGGGGAAGCCTTCCTCTTCTTCTCTCCCTCCTCCGGGAGAGAATCTTCTCCTCATCTTCGGGGGAGGATTCCGCCTCGTCGTCGGACGCCTGATTGCGGGAACTCTTTCGAGTCCGCGCGGCCACCATCTTGGCCTTCTTCTCGGGCACCACGTGCGGTGCCGGAACCAGCAGCCCTGCTAGACGGGCGTTCACTGGGTCTTCGGCATGGGAGCCGGGCTGATGAGCTGCTCGGCCTTCTCCATCCATTCTGTCAAAGGAAAGAGAGGTTGAAACCCTCTTAGAATCAATTTGATTACCACGAGTGTCCGTAAAGGGTTGAATCACTTACCTCGTCGATCGGATGCTGCGAGCAAAATCCATGATCTTCCGTCGGCTGATGTGGGGCTTGGCGCCCTTAAGCACCCTCGAGCGCCTTCATATGTCGTGTCGAAGAGCCCGCTTAGCACTTGGTGCTGTTCGGATTAAACTCCACAGATTGAATGCCCGTTCTTGGCATGGGAGAATCCGGCGGATGAGCATGACTTGGACCCGTCGGCGAGCTGGCGTATTGCTCACCAGCTTACGGATGCGAGCTCGAGTCTCGTCGGCTCGCCGGATTGCCCCACAGCAAGCCCTTCTCTTTCGGGAGGTGAGCAGCGTGGGGATGCGAGATCTAAACCGGGGCCGCCGCCCATGTGGGCTCGCGTGGCTCGGTGATGTAGAACCACCCGATTGCCAACCCTTGGCGGAGTCACGAAGGCCCTTGAGCCAAGGGCGTTGGGCAACTTACCCAACATGGCGCCTCCGCATTCGCTTGCGTGCCCTTCACAACCTTCACAGCGTTGAAGGTCTTGAGCCTGAGCGAAGTGGGGCGGATCACGAGAGGAAGGCCTCGCACTGCGATGATAAGCGCCGAGATGTTGAGGATGAAGTTGGCGCGGATCATGAAAATCCGGCTGTAGTAAAACATGAGGCCCCGGACGAATGGGTGGAGTGGAAAGCCAGTCCAGCGGAGGAAGTGGGGAAGAAAGCGACCCTCTCATGGGGCCGGGGTGAGGATGAGCTGCCCTCGTCGGGCGGTGATCTGTGATATCGCGGAGAGGTATCTGGCGCTGCGTAAGCTTGTAATGTGCTCCTCCTTAGCGGTGGAGGCCAACCATTGCCTCCCTTTCTGGACATATTCGGAGAAGGTCGGCGAGATCATAAGCTTAGGCGTTGGAGCTTGAGTCTTGCGGAGATGGATAAGCAAAGGAGGAAGAAGGCGTGGGTGAGAAGGTAAATCCTTATCCCATATATATAGGCGGGGCGAAGACTATCGTCCCCACCGGCTGGTAAAACTTCGTTTATCCCCAAAGCGCCACCATCAATGGCGGGTTGGGTTACCCGTCCGTATTGATGGGAATCCGGAATAAGGGAACACGATCTCTGCTTCGACAAGGCGTGCCAAGGAAACGCTTAGCTAAGCGTCTTTGGCGGTATAATAAAAAGCGATTCAAGTAAAAGCCTGGTAGCGGTGTGATGTCATGCCGCATAATCGTCGGCAGATTGGACTTGTGTACATTTTATTCTCTCTCACGGTGGAGCGTGGAATTTATTTTGTAGAGCGGACACTATCACGGTGTTCATGATCTTCTCTGGATTATTCAAGGAAGGAACCCGCCTTGCAATGCCGAACATTATCTTGCGTCGGACTTATCGTCATTGAAGCTGGTTAGAGAGACTCTTGAGGAGTCTGGACTAGGGGTGTCCGGACAGCGGACTATCATCGTCGCCGGACTCCAAGACTCTGAAGATACAAGATTGAAGACTCCGTCTCGTGTCGGATTGGACTTTCCTTGGCGTGGAAGGCAAGCTTGGCGTCTGGATATGTAGATCTCCTACCATTATAATGACTCTGTGTAACCCTAGCCTCCTCCGGTGTCTATATAAACCGGAGGGCTTTAATCCATAGGACACAACATACATTACAGCAATCATACCATAGGCTAGCTTTAGGGTTTAGCCTCCTTGATCTCGTGGTAGATCCACTCTTGTACTACCCATATCATCAATATTAATCAAGCGGGACATAGGGTTTTACCTCCATCGAGAGGGCCCGAACACAGGTAAAACATCGTGTCCCTCGTCTCTGTTACCATCCGCCTAGGCGCACAGTTCGGGACCCCCTACCGAGATCCGCCCGGTTGCCGGCGAGAGCCTCAATTGTTGTGGAGATAGCCCCAACCATATTTGTAAAGGTTCGGTCGCCGCCTTCAAGGGCACCAATAGTGGAATCACGGCATCTCACATTGTGTGAGGGCGTGAGGAGAATACGGTGGCCCTAGTGGCTTCTTGGGGAGCATTGTGCCTCCACACCGCTCTAACAGAGACGTACTTCCCATTAAAAGGAAGGAACTTTGGTAACATATCCTCGTCTCCACCGGCTCCACTCTTGGTTATTTCGTGCCTTTACTCTTGCAAGCCTACTTGTGTTGTATCCCTTTCTTGCTTATGTGCTAGTTGTTCTTGCATCATATAGGTTGCTCACATAGTTGCATATCTAGACAACCTATTTTGTTGCAAAGTTTAAATTGGTAAAGAAAAGGTTAAAAATTGTTAGTTGCCTATTCACCCCCCCTCTAGTCAACCATATCGATCCTTTCAGACATGGAGGCTGAGCGCCAGCGGCGTCCTGGTGCCCGAAGGGGCGGCGCGGCAGGCCGAGATCGCCCGCATCCGCTCGTCCCTGACGGAGGAACAGCGGAACAAGCCGCGCTACGCCGCCGACAGCCACACCCTTTGGACCATGTACTTCCAACGCCGCCGCGAGGAGCAGATCACCTCCACCAACGGCGTCATCCCGTGGGGCCGCCTCAACGCCAATGGGCGGCGCGAGTGGTGGGGCGTGCCAGGCCGCACCCTCGAGGCCGTCCTCGACCACATCGAGACCGGCAACGTGTCGCGCCTCGAGTACTCTCCGCGGCCGTCCTCGACCACATTGAGACCGGCAACGTGGCATGCCTCGAGTACCCGCCGTGGCCGTCCTTCTCTCACTGTTGTGGTAGCTCCTGGACGCCGCGGCGGATGGAGCCAGGGTCATCCTCGTCGTCAGGATCCCGCTCACCGGCCGCGCTCCACCCCGTCAAGCCCGAGCCGGAGGAGACGCTGCTCGGGCGCCGCACCCGCAGCGGCGCCCTCGTCATCAACGAGGGTGCCCGGCCCTCCCCGCGCGGTTCCTTCCCCTGGTCCGCCCGAAGCTGGAGCCGGGGCTGCTCCTGGTGAAGCCAGAGCATGTCAAGATTGTTGGAAATATGCCCTAGAGGCAATAATAAAAGGATTATTATTATATTTCCTTGTTCTGATAATTGTCTTTATTCATGCTATAATTGTATTATCCGGAAATCGTAATACGTGTGAATACATAGACCATAATATGTCCTAGTAAGCCTCTAGTTGACTAGCTCGTTAATCAGCAGATAGTCATGGTTTCTGACTATGGACATTAGATGTCGTTGATAACGGGATCACATCATTAGGAGAATGATGTGATGGACAGAACCAATCCTAAGCATAGCACAAGATCGTGTAGTTCGTTTGCTAGAGCTTTTCCAATGTCAAGTATCTTTTCCTTAGACCATGAGATCGTGTAACTCCGGATACCGTAGGAGTGCTTTGGGTGTACCAAGCGTCTGGCGTAAGCTGGGTGACTATAAAGGTGCACTACGGTATCTCCGAAAGTGTCTGTTGGGTTGACACGGATCGAGGCTGGGATTTGTCACTCCGTATGATGGAGAGGTATCTCTGGGCCCTTTCGGTAATGCATCATCATAATGAGCTCAAAGTGACCAAGTGTTAGGTCACGGGATCATGCATTCTGATGCGAGTAAAGTGACTTGCGATAGCGAGACTGAGCGAGGTATTGGGATACCGACGATCGAGTCTCGGGCAAATAATGTACCGATTGACAAAGGGAATTATATCACGGGGTTGATTGAATCCTCGACATCGTGGTTCATCCGATGAGATCATCGAGGAGCATGTAGGAGCCAACATGGGTATCGGATCCGCTGTTGGTTATTGACGGAGAGCCATCTCGGTCATGTCTGCGTGTCTCCCGAACCCGTAGGGTCTACACATAAGGTTCGGTGGCGCTAGAGTTGTATGAATATAAGTATGCAGCAAACGAAAGTTGTTGGAGTCCGGATGAGATCACGGGCGTCACGAGGAGTTCGGAATGGTCGGAGGTAAAGAATTATATATAGGCGGTGCTGTTTGACCATCGGGAAAGTTTGGGGTCACCGGTATTGTCTGGGACCACGGAAGGGTTCGAGGTCCACGGGTGGGGCCACCTATCCGGAGGGCCCCATGGGCTGATGTGGGAGGAACCAGCCCTAGTTGGCTGGTCGCCCCCTGCACCTAGGGTTGGAAACCCTAGGGTGGGGCGCACCACTTGCTAGGGGCACTCCACCCCTGGTCGCCGCCCCTTGGGAGATTCCCATCTCGGGGCGGCGCCCCACAGGGGCCTATATAAAGGAGGGGGAGGGAGGAAGCCGCACCACAGTCTTGGCGCCTCCCTCCTCTGCTACACCTCTTCCTCCTCCCTTGATTGATTGGCGAAGCCTGCCGAATCTGCTGCATCCACCACCACGCCGTCGTCTTGCTGGATCTTCATCAACCTCTCCTTCCCCTTGCTGGATCAATAAGGAGGAGGCGTCATCCGCTCCGTCGCGTGTGTTGAGCAGCGGAGGTGCTGTCCGTTCAGCACTTGGTCATCGGTGATTTGGATCACGGCGAGTGCGACTCCATCATCCCGTTCTCTTGAGCGCTTCGCTCGCGATCTACAAGGGTATGTAGATGCACTCCTATCACTCGTTGCTTAGATGAACTCATAGATGGATCTTGGTGAAACCGTAGGAAATTTTTATTTTACGCAGCGTTCCCCAAAAGTGGCATCTTGAGCTAGGTCTATCGTAGTTCTCTATTGCACGAGTAGAACACAAATTTGTTGTGGGCGTAGATGTTGTCAACTTTCTTGCCGCTACTAGTCTTATTTTGCTTCAGCGGTATTGTGGGATGAAGCGGCCCGGACCGACCTTACGTGCGCTTCGTGAGGCAGGTTCCACCGGTGACATGCCTAGGTTGCATAAGGTGGCTAGCGGTGTCTGTCTCTCCCACTTTAGTTGGAGCGGATTCGATGAAAAGGGTCCTTATGAAGGGTAAATAGAAGTTGATAAATCACGTTGTGGCTTTTTCATAGGTAAGAAAACGTTCTTGCTAGAACCCTATTGCAGCCAAGTAAAAGATGCAACAACAATTAGAGGACGTCTAACTTGTTTTTGCAGCAATTGCCTTGTGATGTGATATGGCCAAAAGTTGTGATGAATGATGGATGATATATTGTGATGTATGAGATCATGTTCTTGTAATAGGAATCACGACTTGCATGTCGATGAGTATGACAACGGCGAGAGCCATAGGAGTTGTCTTTATTTTTGTATGACCTGCGTGTCATTGAAGAGCGCCATGTAAATTACTTTACTTTATTGCTAAACGCGTTAGCCATAGAAGTAGAAGTAGTCGTTGGCGTGACAACTTCATGAAGACACGATGATGGAGATCATGGTGTCATGCCGGTGACGAAGATGATCATGGAGCCCCAAAGATGGAGATCAAAGGAGCTATATGATATTGGCCATATCATGTCACTACTATATAATTGCATGTGATGTTTATTATGTTTATGCATCTTGTTTACTTAGAACGACGGTAGTAAATAAGATGATCCCTTATAACAATTTCAAGAAAGTGTTCTCTCCTAACTGTGCGCCGTTGCTAAATTTCGTCGTTTCGAAGCACCACGTGATGATCGGGTGTGATATATTCTTACGTTCGCATACAACGGATGTAAGACAGTTTTACACATGCAAAACACTTAGGGTTAACTTGACGAGCCTAGCATGTACAGACATGGCCTCGGAACACGGAGACCGAAAGGTCGAACATGAGTCGTATGGAAGATCGATCAACATGGAGATGTTCACCGATGATGACTAGGTCCGTCTCACGTGATGATCGGACACGGCCTAGTCGACTCGGATCGTGTAACACTTAGATGACTAGAGGATGTCTAATCTGAGTGGGAGTTCATTGAAATAATTTGATTAGATGAACTTAATTATCATGAACTTAGTCTAAAACCTTTGCAAATATGCCTTGTAGATCAAATGGCCAGCGCTCATGTCAACATGAACTTCAGCGCGTTCCTAGAAAACCAAGCTGAAAGATGATGGCAGCAACTATCGGACTGGGTCCGAACACGAGATCATCCTCATAGTTGCCAAGAAAGCATATGTCCTAGATGGACCGCTAGGTGAAGCACCCATCCCAGAGAACCAAGACGTTATGAATGCTTGGCAGTCATGTGCTGATGATTACTCCCTCGTTCAGTGCAGCATGCTTTACAGCCTAGAACCGGGGCTCCAAAAGCGTTTTGAGCAATACGGAGCATATGAGATGTTCAAGGAGCTGAAAATGGTTTTCCAAGCTCATGCTTGGGTCGAGAGATATGAAGTCTCCGACAAGTTCTATAGGTGTAAGATGGAGGGAAATAGTTCTGTCAGTGAGCACATACTCAAAATGTTTGGGTTGTACAACCGCCTGTCCTAGTTGGACATTAACCTCCCGGACGAGGCGGTCATTGACAGAATCCTTCAGTCGCTCCCACCGAGCTACAAGAGCTTTGTGATGAACTACAATATGCAGGGGATGGTGAAAACTATTCCTGAAGTATTTTCAATGCTGAAGTCGGCGAGGTAGAAATCAAGAAAGAACATCAAGTGTTGATGGTCAATAAAACCACCAAGTTCAAGAAGGGCAAGGGTAAGAAGAACTTCAAGAAGGATGGCAAGGATGTTGCGGCGCCCGTAAGCCGGTTATCGGGAAGAAGTCAAAGAATGGACCCAAGCACGAGGCTGAGTGCTTTTATTGCAAAGGAAGGGTCCTTTGAAGCGGAACTGCCCCAAGTACTTAGCGGACAAGAAGGCGGCAAAATTAAAGGTATATTTGATATACATGTAATTGATGTGTACCTTACCGATTACTATAGTAACTCACAGGTATTTGATACGGTGCCGTTTCTCATATTTGTAACTCTAGCAGGAGCTGCGGAATAAGCGGAGGCGGCGAAGGGCGAGGTGACGATCTTGGCGTCGGGAATGGTTCCAAGGTCGATGTGATTGCCGTCGACACGCTACCTCTACATTTACCTCTGAGATTAGTTTTAAACCTTAATAATTGTTATTTAGTGCCAAGTTTGAGCATGAACATTGTATCTGGATCTCGTTTGATCTGAGATGGCTACTCATTTAAATCTGAGAATAATGGTTGTTCTATTTATATGAGAGATATGTTTTATGGTCATGCCCGATGGTCAATGGTTTATTCTTAATGAATCTCGAGCGTAATGTTACACATATTCATAGTGTGAATACCAAAAGATGTAAAGTTGATAACGATAGTCCCACATACTTGTGTACTTGCCGCCTTGGTCACATTGGTGTCAAGCGCATGAAGAAGCTCCATCTGATGGACTTTTAGAGTCTCTCAATTATGAATCATTTGACACATGCGAACCATGCCTCATGGGCAAAATGACCAAGACTCCGTTCTCGGAACAATGGGCGAGCAACCAACTTATTGGAAATCATACATACCGATGTGTGCGGTCCGATGGCGTTGAGGCTCATGGAGGATATCGTTATGTTCTCACTCTCACTTGATGACTTGAGTAGATATGGGTATGTCTACTTAATGAAACACAAGTATGAGACCTTTGAAAAGTTCAAGGAATTTCAGAATGAGGTAGAGAATCAGCGTGACCGAAAGATAAAGTTCCTCTGATCGGATCGTGGAGGAGAATATTTAAGTCACGAATTTGGTACGCACTTAAGGAAATGTGGAATCGTTTCACAACTCACGCCGCTGGAACACCTCGGTAACGGTGTGTCGAGCGTCGTGTCGCACTCTATTGGATATGGTGCGGTCCATGATGTCTCTTACCGATTTACGCTATCATCTTGGGGATCGCTCTAGAGACAACTACATTCACTTTAAATAGGGCACCATCTAAATCCTTTGAGGCGACACCGTATGAATTATGGTTTGGGAAGAAACCTAAGCTATCGTTTTTAAAAGTTTGGGGATCGATGCTTATGTGAAGAAACTTCAACTGAAAAGCTCGAACCCAAGTCGGAAAAATCGTCTTCATAGGATACCCCAAGGAAACCATTGGGTATACCTTCTACTTAAGATCCAAGGGCAAGATCTTTGTTGCCAAAAGCGGATCCTTTACGGCAAAAGAGTTTCTCTCGAAAGAAGTGAGTGGGAGGAAAGTAGAACTTCGATGAAGTACTACCTCTTGAGCAGGAAAGTAGTGCAGCTCGGAAAATGTTCTGTGGTGCCTACACCAGCGGAGAGGAAAATAATGATGATGATCAAGGTACTTTGGATCAAGTTGCTCTTGAACTTCGCGAGTCCACAAGGACACGTTCCGCACCGGTGATCTGGCAACCTGTCTTGGAAATCATGTTGTTAGACAACGGTGAACCTTGAACTATGAAGAAGCGATGGCGGGTCAGATTCCAACAAATGGCTTGAAGCCATGCAATCCGAGATAGAATCCATGTATGAAAACAAAGTATGGACTTTGTGAGACTTGCCCGATGATCGTGACGATAGAAAACAAATGGATCTTTAAGAAGAAGATGGACGCGGATGGTAAGGTTACCATCTATAAAGCTCGACTTGTCGCTAAGGGTTATCAACAAGTTCAAGGGGTTGACTACGATGAGACATTCTCTCTCGTAGCGAAGCTGAAGTCCGTCCGAATCATGTTAGCAATTGCCGCATACTATGATTATGAGATATGGCAGATGGACGTCAAAACGACATTCCTTAACGGACATCTTAAGGAAGAACTGTATATGATGCAGCCGGAAGGTTTTGTCGATCCTGAGAATGCTAACAAAGTGTGCAAGCATCTCGGAGTTGGAACATTCTCTTTGATGAGATGATCAAAGCGTTTGGGTTTATGCAGACTTATGGAGAAGCCTGCGTTTACAAGAAAGTGAGTGGGAGCTCTGTAGCATTTCTCATATTATATGTAGATGACATACTCTTGATGGGAAATGATATAGAACTTTTGGACAACATTAAGGCCTACTTGAATAAGTGTTTTTCAATGAAGGACCTTGGAGAAGCTGCTTACATATTAGGCATCAAGATCTATAGGGATAGATCGAGACGCCTCATAGGTCTTTCACAAAGCACATACCTTGATAAGATTTTGAAGAAGTTCAAAATGGATCAGTCCAAGAAAGGGTTCTTGCCTGTATTGCAAGGTGTGAGATTGAGCTCGGCTCAATGCCCGACCACGACTAAAGATAAAGAAGAGATGAGTGTCATCCCCTATGCTTCAGCCATAGGATTTAATATGTATGCCATGCTGTGTACCAGACCTGATATAAACCTTGCCGTAAGTTTGGTAGGAAGGTACCAAAGTAATCCCGGCAAGGAACACTGGACTGCGGTCAAGAATATCTGAAGTACACGAAAGGACAAAGGACATGTTTCTCGTTTATGGAGGTGACGAAGAGCTCGTCGTAAAGGGTTACGTTGGCGCTAAGCTTCGACACGAGATCTGGATGACTCTAAGTCACAAACCGGATCGTGTATATGTTGAATGGTGGAAGCGATGGCTGGTGCAGCTGCAAGCGAAGCGTCATGGCGGGATCTACATGTGAAGAGGAGTACATGGCAGCCTCGGAGGCAGCGCATGAAGCAATTTGGGTGAAGGTTCATCACCAACCTAGGAGTCATACCCAATGCGTCGGGGCCGATCAAACTCTTCGTGACAACCTTTGGAGCTATTGCCCTTGCCAAGGAGCCCAGGTTTCACAAGAAGACCAGGCACATCAAGCATCGTTTCAACTCCATCCGTGAAAATGTTCAAGATGGAGACATAGATATTTGCAAAGTACATACCGAAACTGAATGTCGCAGATCCATTGACTAAACCTCTTTCGCGAGCAAAACATGATCAACATCAGAACTCTATGGGTGTTCGATTCATCACATGTAACTAGATTATTGACTCTAGTGCAAGTGGGAGACTGTTGGAAATATGCCCTAGAGGCAATAATAAAAGGATTATTATTATATTTCCTTTTTCATGATGATTGTCTTTATTCATGCTATAATTGTATTATCCGGAAATCGTAATACACGTGTGAATACATAGACCATAATATGTCCCTAGTAAGCCTCTAGTTGACTAGCTCGTTAATCAGCAGATAGTCATGGTTTCTGACTATGGACATTAGATGTCGTTGATAACGGGATCACATCATTAGGAGAATGATGTGATGGACAAGACAATCCTAAGCATAGCACAAGATCGTGTAGTTCGTTTGCTAGAGCTTTTCCAATGTCAAGTATCTTTTCCTTAGACCATGAGATCGTGTAACTCCGGATACCGTAGGAGTGCTTTGGGTGTACCAAGCGTCTGGCGTATGTGGGTGACTATAAAGGTGCACTACATGTATCTCCGAAAGTGTCTGTTGGGTTGACACGAATCGAGACTGGGATTTGTTACTCCGTATGACGGAGAGGTATCTCTGGGCCCACTCGGTAATGCATCATCATAATGAGCTCAAAGTGACCAAGTGTTTGGTCACGGGATCATCATTCTGATGCTGAGTAAAGTGACTTGCGATGCGAGGCTGAGCGAGGTATTGGGATACCGGCGATCGAGTCTCGGGCAAATAACGTACCGATTGACAAAGGGAATTGTATCTGGGGTTGATTGAATCCTCGACATCGTGGTTCATCCGATGAGATCATCGAGGAGCATGTAGGAGCCAACATGGGTATCCAGATCCGCTGTTGGTTATTGACGGGAGAGCCGTCTCGGTCATGTCTGCGTGTCTCCGAACCGTAGGGTCTACACATAAGGTTCGGTGGCGCTAGGGTTGTATGAATATAAGTATGCAGCAAACCGAAAGTTGTTGAGTCCGGATGAGATCCGGGCGTCACGAGGAGTTCGGAATGGTCGGAGGTAAAGAATTATATATAGGCGTGCTGTTTGACCATCGGGAAAGTTTGAGGTCACCGGTATTGTCTGGGACCACGGAAGGGTTCGAGGGTCCACGGGTGGGGCCACCTATCCCGGAGGGCCCCATGGGCTGATGTGGGAGGAACCAGCCCCTAGTTGGCTGGTGCGCCCCTGCACCTAGGGTTGGAAACCCTAGGGTGAAGCGCACCACTTGCTAGGGGCACTCCACCCCTGGTGCCGCCCCTTGGGAGATTCCCATCTCGGGGCGGCGCCCCCAGGGGCCTATATAAGGAGGGGGAGGAGGAAGCCGCACCACAGTCTTGGCGCCTCCCTCCCTCTGCTACACCTCTTCCTCCTCCCGCAATTGATTGGCGAAGCCCTGCCGGAGTCCTGCTGCATCCACCACCACGCCGTCGTGCTGCTGGATCTTCATCAACCTCTCCTTCCCCCTTGCTGGATCAATAAGGAGGAGACGTCATCCGCTCCGTACGTGTGTTGAACGCGGAGGTGCTGTCCGTTCAGCACTTGGTCATCGGTGATTTGGATCACGGCGAGTACGACTCCATCATCCCCGTTCTCTTGAACGCTTCCGCTCGCGATCTACAAGGGTATGTAGATGCACTCCTATCACTCGTTGCTTAGATGAACTCATAGATGGATCTTGGTGAAACCGTAGGAATTTTTTTTTTTTCTGCAACGTTCCCCAACAGAGATGACGGCCCCCGACGACGAGTCCGCCCTCAAGTGGGCAAAGGAGGACTACGTCCGGGAGCAGGTACGCCGCCAGCGCCAAGCGTACGCGGAGCTCCAGGCCCGGCGCCGCGGGCGCGAGGATGGCGGCGTCATCGTCCTCGACAGCGATGAGGAGGACGAGGCCGGGACGTCCAACGGGCTACCGCGCCTCGGCGACCACAGGCGAGGCTGCAGCGAGGGGCGGCGCGGCCCAAGCCAGCCAGCAGCGGCAGCGGCGGCGATGGCGATGGCGGCGACTACACCAGCTTCTACAGGCTTCTCGGCATGTAGCGGCGGCGGCAGCGGCGGCGGTGGCGGCTAAACTTAGTTTGGCGTGGTTTAGGTGTAGTTAAGTGTAGTTTGCATGTTTTTTTTTACAAATTTCAATGAAGTTTCGCCGAGTTCGTACAAAAATCGCCAAGTTCGCATATATTTGTACGGAGCATCGCCGAACCCGGGGCGACCTGTGGGCCGACGACTGGGAGCTAGGTCGCCCCCACACGTCAATCTAGCGCTCGCCACCAGGCGGCTCTTTTTGAGCGCCCTGGGGGGCGAACGGCTGGAGATGCTCTTAGCGTGAGCTCCGCCACCAGCGTCCTCCTGGGCCGCGCAACGCCATTCCCGACGGCCGTCATCCCAAAGGCCGGCGACCGTGCCCCGCACTGGAGATCCTCCAAGGCATGACCTCCCTCCAATCCAGCGTGTAGAAAGGTGTGCGGCGGCGCACCACCGGCTCGTCTGTGGCAACGACGCCTCCTCCCGCGCACCTCGCTCTGGTCCTGGTCGTGAGGATGCCAGTCCACCTGCATTGAGAGCGCGGAGGACGGCCGCAGGCACAGAGCGGATGGCACGGGCGCGCGGAGGCCGGGACGCCGAAACACCACTGCTGATCCCGGTGTACACGGCCGCGCAAGTAAGCAGCGGCCGTGTTGGTGCAGCAGACCAACGGCGACGGCCACAGAGGACTTGGCCGGGCTCCCGAGTCCCGCCCGTGCTGCTGCACCTGTTGCTCGCCTCCGCTTCGTGCCGCTGCCCGCCGCGCGTGGATGCATGGGATGTCGGACAGCGCTGCGTCCACGTTCGAAGCAGGGGCCGCCCTAGAAGATCGAGCTCGCCTTCTCCCTCCCGTCCCCGTCCGTCCATCTTGTACCGCTCCGGCCATCCGAGCTCGCCCAGCTTCCGCGCCGCCGTTCTCGCTCGAGAGGTGCTCCTAGATCAGCAGCAGGCTCGCTACGCCGTCCTCTCCTCACTCGTCATGCTGCACAACAGCAGCTTCACCACGTTCCGTTCACGGACTGGACCGAGCTCACCATGCACACTTGAGCGTCGAACTCGTGGCATGCATGTGGTCCAGGTGGGCAGAGATGCCGCACGGCGCGACGGGCGAATTCTTGACGCTCTCCACAATGGGCGGGGCTCCACTGTGGAGAGCTCCGCCTCCGTGTTCGGTCCGGTGATGCTCCCGTTCGTGCTCGCTGAACCAGCCTCTCGTCACGCGCGCCATGGCAAAGAAGGGGGTGGGCGACTGGGCGTGGAGGTGGCGAGGGACGACGGCGACGCATGGCTGTGGTGGCCGCGGTGCAGCTAGCACCATCACGTGATGCTAGCTTCGAGCTCGGCGGTGTGCAGGGCGAATGCACGCAAGGTGCTCGGTAAAATGCTGCTGCTGTATAAGAGAGAGGTTAGAGGAGAGAGAAAATTATTGTGGAACAAAGTCAAAGTGTATAACTACTTTTTTAATTAACTACAAGCATTTTGTTTCTTCTCATCAAAGATCGTCTTAATCTTATACACATGAAGATAGATTCTAGATGATCGAACCCTATGTTACCATTAAACCGCGAGCATGCGGTGCTTCATAACAATCTTGATGGCCGGCAGCAGTGGATCATACTGTACATTGTTGGTTTTGATCTGACGGCTTAACAAGCTAGATTAGATCTATTAGTCTAACATAAAAAAAATGAAGGGATGACGATAAGTGAAGGGGTCCACGTACCAACTTACGTGAACCTCGATCAGAACTAACGCGCCCTGATCGGGGGCGCCCAAAAACCAACTCAGGTTTTGGGTCCCTTGTCGCCAGCGCCATATAAAAGGATACGAGAGAGAGCTGGCCACCTGCGCGATCACAATTCACGTAAGGTTACTCTCCTCCCGATATTCTCACCCCATCCGATTAGGGGGAGCGCTGCAGCGACGGGAAGACCTAAGCCAGCCGCCTCCGCCGTCCCCGGTCAGTCCCGGTGGCGTCCTGAAGGACGTCGAGGAGAACCTCTACTTCGACTACATCACCCCTGCATCACGCCTGCACCGAGCAGGCGATCATGTCCACTCCCGTGACATGTAAGAAACCCTAAACCCTTCTTTGTTCATGTTGTGAGGTGATCTAGGTGCAATTAGATTCTGCTAATGGCATCTCATAGATGCATAATAACTCCAACAATGGTATCAGTCGCCAATCTTGATTGCAATAGATCCCTTTATTGTTGATCAGTAGATCACTATCATGTTTAGATCAATGACATGTTCATGGTTCATGATCAAGATTGAAAGTTTCAGCCCCTGGTAGCCCAAATATGCATGCTACTGTCTTGATGCCCCTCTGTAAATCATCATGTCACGGATCTCTACTGCCTGTTATGCCTAATCAGTTTACTTATGCTTCTGGAGAATTAATGCTCATGATTAAGTTTCTACTAATTAAGATTGATTGTTTTTAAGTGTTGTTTCTGTTTTGGACATCAAGTTAGTAAGCGAGGGATACCGTACATCAACAGATAGCAAACCCTTGTTCAAGAACCTAGTTTTTCCCCAATTCGGTAGAACCCTAATTCTGAAATTAGGATTGCTTTTCCCCACATCAAGCAACTCATGTACACGAACTGGAGAAGAATGAGGCATAGGCTCACCTAATGCGCCAGCGTAGCCGCCTTTCTCTTTGGGGCCCGCACTGCCTCAAGCGTGGTGCGGCGGAGGCGCCGCGACGCCGTCGCCTCCCACGGAGGCGGCCTTGCAGGCGTTACTAGCCGCCACCGCCGCCACTTGACTAGACAGGCTCGTCGCCGTCGCCCCACATGTCGCGGTGGCGGCGTCCCTCCTCCCTAATGCGCCATGAGCACGGATCTTTGGGGCCACGTTCGACGGGGCGGCGAGATTCACCCGCTGCGCTCCTCCGGCGGCGCAGCCGCCGCGCCGCCATGGCAGCCCGCGCCTCGGGCCGCCGTCAAACTCCGTCGCGCCTTTCGGGCCGCCGTCGAACGTCGTCGCCCTGCCAGTGAGTGTGGGAATCGGGAGGAGGGGAAGAAATGGATAGGGTTTGACCCAGCCGCTTGTTTTGGTCGGATTTGGGGCGATCCGAGTCGTCGGCTCGATCCGACGACTCACAGCAACGCTCGGCTCCGCCGGGCCTGCAAGCACTTAATGGGCCATTTTCGGCCACGGGATTCAGCCTAGGTTGACTTAGCCCAGCGCGTTTTTTTTGTTTTTCTCCTTACGGTTTTCACTGCTGGGTTTTGGGCCGCTGTATAACCGTGGGTATTTTCGCGTTTTTTCTGTGTTTTCCAGTGCACTGTAAGATCTTTTATGTTTTGCACTGTTTAAAACAGAAAATTCCTAAAAATATAATGAACACATTGTTCTTCTGGGTAAAATTGAACCAACGAGATATTTTGTTCAGAATTTATTATGTGTTTGTATGATGAATTTTTAGACATCAAAAATAATAATATTTTTTCTTATGTTGATGTCTAAATTGAGAATAAAATGACTCTGATTTTAATTCGGACCAACGTTGTTTTATTATTATGAGTCGGCACTTATGACATTTTAATTCCATGTTTTTTCTGCTTAGCGGTGTTTTGACATGGAGTTGAAATAAAATACATAGCATGTCTATTTTATTTTGCCAGCGTAAAATTTCATATTCATGTCAATTACTCATAAAACTCTTTCATGTCCATTACAGCTTCCGCTGCGTTCTTGTCGAACCGTTGGCGGTAGTAACTTCCTCGTTCGAAGAACTTCGATGGAATTATGCCTAGCCGTCCATCAGTTTGATTATGCTTTACGGGAGGATAAACCCGTGGCTCCAACTGCTTTGGTGTCACGGGGTATGCTGAACTAAAGAAAACTTATGATTCCAAGATGGAAATATGGGAAAAGTCAAATCACATTGCTATGCTTGTGATGAGATCATCCATCTCACGACATAATTGGGGCACTACCCAAGAAAGATACTCCTAAGGAATTCATGGCAGCCACGGAGGAGCAATTCAAAGGCTCAGACAAGGTTTATCACATGAACTTTTCTAAGCTCCTTGGGAAGTATAATAATGATGGTGATGTCAGGGCTCACATTTTAAAGATGGTGAATGCTTGTAACAAATTGAAGGCATTACAATGTGAGCTCAATGACAATCTCCTTGTCATCATGATCTTGGACTCCCTCCCTGAAGAGTTTGATCAATTCAAGATTAACTATAACTCTCTTAAAGAGAAATGGACAATCGCGGAGATATCTCCAAGAATTGTTGAGGAAGAAGAGAGGATTAAGAGGCAAGGAAAGGACCAAGCCTTTTTGGTTGGCTCCTCCAAGAGAAAACATGATGGAGCAAGCTCTTCTAAGCAACAGCCACAAAAGAAGTTCTTTAAGAAACATTCATCAACCTCATATAAAGCAAAGGAGAAGGTGGATGATAAGCCTAACGAAAACAAGTGCAACTTCTGCAAGCATGAGGGTCATTATCAGAAAGACTGTCCAGAATTTCTCAAATGGTTGATGAAGAAAGGTACTGATGAAATTACTTTCGTTGATGAAATGTTATATGTTGATTACTCTAGTACCTCTTGGTGGATTGATTCAGGTGCAACTTCTCACGTTGCCAATTCTATGCAGGACTCAAATATAATCCAAACCATGGCAAGGGGGGCAAGAAGACTTAAGGTGGCAAATGGAGTCGAAATTGATGTTGAAGCCATAGGGTCAATCACCTTAGAACTACACACTGGCTTCCGTCTTCATTTAAATAATGTTCTTTATGTCCCTACCTTAAGTAGGAATTTGATTTCTGTCTCTTGCCTAGATGATAACATGTTTGAGAGCAAGTTTGGGAACAAACAATTTGTTTTGAATTATTGTAATAAGAACGTAGGCCTCGGCGTCAGAGGAGGCCAATTATATGTGTTATCATTGAATGATTCTATCCTGCATGTGAGTGATGTATGTATCTTGAGAAGAAATGGAAGGGTATGAGTACCTCTTCGAAATTGTGGCACCGTCGTTTAGGCCACATTTCGAGGGGGAGAATTGAAAGACTTATTAAAAATGATGTACTCCTTCCATTAGACTTCTCTGATGCAGACAAATGCATTGATTGTATAAAAGGCAAATCATAAAAGCGATTAAGAAAGGGCGGTAAGAGCCACGGGAGTCCTTGAACTCATACACACCGACATATGTGGACCCCTTAATGTTAAGTCTATGGATGGTTTGATTAGTTCATTACCTTCACAGACGAATTTTCTCGATCTGGATATATTTATCCCATCGTGATCGATCTGAAGCTTTGGACAAATTCAAAGTGTTCAAAGCGAAGTTGAGAACCAACTAAGCGCTAAAATAAAAGTTATGCGATCAGATCGCGGGGAGAGTATTATGGTAGGCATGCTCCTTATGGGCAAATTCAGGACCTTTTGCCAAGTTTCTCTCGAGAATGGAATTGTTGCCCGATATTCAATGCAGGTGAACCTCAACAAAATGGCGTGGCTGAGCAGCGAAACCGCTACTTATGGACATGGTGCGAAGCATGCTCGATCATGCAAGTTTACGGTCGACCTATGGATGGAGGCATTAAAGACAGCCGCACATGTGCTAAATCTCGCTCCTACTAAAGCAGCACCGAACACACCTTACGAGATGTGGGCGGAAAGAAACCGAGCTTGAACTATTTACGTGTATGGGGTTGTCCCTGAGGCTAAATTTTCAATCCACAACAGAAATTAGATCCAAAGACAGTTAGTTGTTTCTTCATTGGATACCCTCATAGGGGAAAGGGATATCGTTTCTATTGTCCAAGTCACACCACCAAGTATGTGGAGACTCGACAAGCAGTATTTTTTGAGGATAACGAAGCCACCGAAATAAGGGAGATCAATCTTGAGGAGAAACGGGTGTGTGTCCCATCCCCGACTATTCAAGAGATTGTTTTGCCACTACAAAGTGTAGTCACATCTCAAGCTAATCCTCAATCTAGTACTTCAGGTCCTGAGGCTAATGGTGATCCTGAGACTAATGTCAATCCAGAAGGTGAAGAGGATCACCAGTCGCATAATGAAGATGACCCTCGGAACAATGATGCTCCTCCACCACCTCCTCCCGTGGGCAGGCCACGTCGTGAGAGAAAGAAAGCCATATCAGATGATTATATCACATACTTGCTTGAGGATATGAATGATGCAGGGAAGGTGGAGGATCCAACCTCTTATAAGGAAGCCATTAAAAGCGAAAATTCGTCCAAGTGGTTGGTTGCCATGGAAGGCGAGTTGAAGTCTCGTGCTCAAATGACATTTGGGACTTAGTAGAAGTTCGAGATGGAGCTAAGAAAGTAGGCTGCAAGTGGGTCTACAAAACCAAGTATGATTCAAAGGAATGTCGAGCGGTTCAAGGCAAGGCTAGTGGCAAAAGGGTATACACAGAGAGAAGGCATTGATTATAAGCAAACCTTCTCTCTGTGTCAACCAAGATTCTTTTAGAATCATAATGGCTTTAGTAGCTCATTACCACCTAGAACTACACCAAATGGATGTTAAAGCGGCATTTCTAAATGGTGACTTAAAAGCGTTTACATGGCTCAGCGAAGGCTTTGTTGTGGAAGGAAGGAACATTTAGCATGTCGTCTAAAGAAATCAATTTATGGCTTGAAGCAAGCTTCAAGAGAGTGGTACCTCAAGTTTGATAAAATTATCAAAACTTTTGGTTTCACCGAAAATGTTGTCGACAACTGCATATACATTAAGTTTAAAGGCAGGAGGTTCACATTTTTAGTCCTATACGTTGATGACATATTATTGGCATGTAGCGATAAGGATATGTTGCATGAGACCAAGAATTTTCTGTCATCCAGTTTTGATATGAAAGATCTTGGTGAAGCCTCGTATGTCCTTGGCATCGAGATTCATCGAGATAGGTCTAGAAGGCGTTAGGACTATCTCAAAAGGCATACTTTGAGAATCTTGAAAAAATTCAATATGCATAAGTGCTCACCCTCACTGCTCCTATAGTTAAGGCGATAAGTTTGGGACATTTCAATGTCAGAGGAACGATAATGGGCCGATCAAATGAAGTCGGTTCCTTATGCTTCACTGTTGGAAGCATCATGTATGCTCAAGTGTGTACGCGCCGGACTTATGTTTTGTAACCGGGGTGCTTGGCATATACCAATCAAATCGAGGACGGACCCTTTGGAAGGCGCAAAGAAAGTCTTGCGTTATATGCAAGGAACTAAGGATTTCATGCTTACATATAAAAGAACTGATAACCTAGAAATTGTTGGTTATTAGGACTCTGATTTTGCGGGTGTGTGGATAGTATGAGATCCACGTCAGGTTATATATTCACACTCGCGGGAGGAGCTATATCGTGGAAAAGCTCCAAACAAGCGTTGATTCTTTGGATCTCGATGCAAGCAGAATTTGTAGCATGTTATGAGGCCACGGGCAGGCTGTATGGCTAAAGAATTTTATTCTCGGACTTAAAGTGGTTGTGACATATCTAAACCAATTTTATTGTCTGCGATAATGAACCAGCAGTTTTCTATACAAGTAACAACAGGTCAAGTAATGCTGCCAGACACATTGACATAAAGTATCGTGTTGTGAAAGATAGAATCCAGGATCAAACAGTTGATGTTAAACATATAAGAACGAAGCATATGCTTGCGGATCCGCTAACAAAAGGCTTACCACCCAGTATTTTTCGTGAGCATGTTGCCAGCATGGGACTACTGGAAGCCTGATGATTCTAGAATAAGAGGACCATTAAAATAAACCACTCCCCAATTAGCAAAATGTTTTCCATTTCGAAATAGGCGGGTGTGCTATAAGTGTTGAAGTTCTATGGCATTTCAAGCTGTTGTAACACCTCACTTTGGTACATCATTCCTATGTAGAATGGGCGAATGAAGTTAAGCCTTGAAAGTACGTTATATCGACTAGAGGGGGGGGGTGAATAGGCGATTTTTATGAATTCTTCACTGAGGAATTTGCTGGTGAGGAAATTCCTTAGCGAAGAACTACTTGCAGCGGAATAAGTACTCCAGAGGTAAACATAATAGGATACAAACATAGTCATCATGATGAAATGAAGGCGGCACAGTCTGAAAAGCGTAAACATAGGATAACAAGATGAAGACGAGCAGTGAAGAAATTGAATTGAGGAATTTGTGAAAGTCTTGATCAAAGTCTTCAAGCACGATATGAACAACATACAACACGATAATGAGAAATGAAAGAGTTGAGGAAATAGAACCAGTTAGTTGGTGAAGACAATGATTTGGTAAACCAGTTCCAAGCTGCTTTGTCTCGGTTGTACATCTGGTTGGGCGGTGATATTTAAACTCGAGGACACGCAGATCCGGACACCCGATCTCGAGCGCAACTCGGGACACCGGTCCTCACCGTATTCTCCTTGAACTAAGACCACGCAGGCCTCGTCCAATCACTCGTGGTAAGTCTTGGTGACTTCAAACCTTCACAGACTTGGTCACTCGGCGATCCACAATTCCTCTTGGATGCTCTAGACCTTGGCGCCTAACCGTCTGGAAGAAGCACAGTCTTCAAAGGTAACAAGCGTCGGATCCACGAGATCAATTTCTTTAGTGATGCTCAATCACTTTGGGTTTGTCTTGGGTTTGGTTTTGGGATTTTCCTCACTTGATGATTTTCGCTCAAAGTCCTCGGAGGATGGGTTGCTCTCGGATGACAAGTGTCAAGTTCTCTCGGGCAGCCAACCAGCTAGTGGTTGTAGAGGGCGGCTATTTATAGCCTAGGGAGCAGCCCGACATGATAAGACATAAATGCCCTTCAATGATATGACCGTTAGGTGGATAAGATATTTTGGACAGCCGGTAGCAAGAAGACAAAGAAGATCGGAAATTTGACTCTCAAATTCCTCAAGGCTATCATGTTCCTCCTTTGTGTAGGCAATTACATTGGCGAATTCCTAACTCCTCGATTAGACAAAGTCCTCGATGACGGAAGAACTGCGTCTACATCCTTTGAAGAAATTGATGAACTGTATGAGATTTCAATGGCTTCACTCGAAGGATTGCTAGGTGTAGGATTTTGAGTTGAGCATCACATGGAAATTTTTCCTTAGTATTTAAATCGACCCCTTTAACGATGCGGTGTTTCCTATGACTCAAGAAAGAGAAAATGGAACTACGAAAACAAAAGTCTTCACGCTTCATATTCCTCGAATGAATACCAAGTCTTCAAGGTCACACCAATTTCTTCACTTTCAAAGTCTTCAGAAAGTGTTCAGAATATCAAAGTCTTCAGTCGAAGTACTTCATTCTTAGGGGTTGACTTTCTCTGTAAATATCAAACTCCTCATAGACTTATAGACCTGTGTACACTCACAAACGCATCAGTCACTTAACCTATAAGTCTTCAATACACCAAAATCACTAAGGGGCACTAGATGCACTTACAATCTCCCCCTTTTTGGTGATTGATGACAACATAGGTTAAGTTTTCAACGGGGATTAACATATGAAGTGTAAATACTGATATTGAGGAATTTGATTGCAAGATATAGAAGAACTCCCCCTGAATATGTGCATAGTGAGGAATTTGCTTTTGAGGCAATGCACATTTGAAGAATTGAATCATGGAGATCTCCCCCTATATCTTGTAATTCATACACGCATTTGATATATAATATGAAGAATTTGAAATGCATGATGAAATATGGTGCCTGATGAGATTCAGCATCGTGCAATAATATTAACGAGGAATAAGCATGCGGAATAACACATCAAAAGTATCGAGCACGGTGCATCAAAGTCGAGCACAATGCACCGTCCAAAAGTATCGAGGCACCATCGGTTTAAGATTACAACTCGATCCAATAAAGGTTTGGAAGAGCGAGTTGTAACTTAACAAAACCAACCATAATATAAACCGGCGAAGACTAACTCAGATTTCTCCCCTTTGTCATCAAATGACCAAAAGGATCGGCGAGGACTAACGCATACTGAAGAATTTCAAGTCGATGGAGGCGCCCGGCGTTATCGGGTTTGTTCGTTGAAGTAGGGCTGCCGCGATGTCGTCCAAATCTTCATGCTCATCGGTTTCCGCGATGAAGAATAAGAAGCGCCACGGATCGGGAACTTTGACTCTCTTGAATTTCTTGGAGGTGGTGCAGACCGGTCAAATGCTTCACGGAGACCCATGGTCTTTAGTTCTTCCGGAATATACATGAGTGAGAACAGCCAGTGCGGTTGAGGGTTTCATGAATGTGATACTGATTTTTCTTCACTGCATTATGGGTTGAGGTCATGTTGTGAAGAATTGCAGCAAACTGATGCTTCACCCATTTGTGATTGAGATCAACCTTCTGATGAAGACTGAGGAGTAACTCACGGCCAGTCGTCACCCTGGGAGCTGTTGCTTGAGGCTTTTGCTTGGCTGATGTATTTGCGGCAGTGTCATGTGTTGCAGAATCGTCATTGGTGGAGTAAGATGTAGCTAGACGTAATTGACCATCCAATGGACGAGTGCCTTCATCGATCACAGCAGCTGCCTTGCCCTTATCATCAGATGATGAAACCGGTAAACAGAGTACTTCAATGGGCGACAAGTAGCTACCATGGTTGAGTGTCGACCTTGTAATTCAAAGAAGATCTTGCCCTTATGAATCTCATAACCCAAAGGCGCATAGGGCTTCACTCAAAAGGTGACATAGCAACATTAGCGAGTCCTCATGAAGAAATCATGGAAGTTGGCAGGAGCGCCATGAATGATGTTGAAAAGCATGTTCTTCATGATGCCAGCGACATCTTCATCATTTGAGTCGTGGCCTTTGATAGGACTCATTGTCTTGGTCGAGGATCGATAGACGGTCCGAGGCACATATAGCAATTCCTTGACGAGGAATTTGGTTAGTGGGGCCTGCCACAGCTTCAAAGGCTTCATGAGCACTTGCATATAATGATCTGTCGGTTCGCGGTCATTATAGATGCAGCGTGCTGCTTGGCATGGGGAGGATCAAGAGGAAGGACACGAAGCAATTCAGTTCTTTGGTGCCTTATAGTGAGTGTTTTCGGTCATCAATCCAGCACCCATGAATTGACATCTTGACATCTCGGTGATATGCAAAGTGGCATAGAACTAAAGAATGAGTTCTTCATTCCAATCACGGATATCAATCACGAAGTTGATAGTCTGCATCGTGAATAACTTTCGGAGGACCGGCTCGAAGCACGGCGGAGATTCCATATCCACATGAGGAATATGTTCATGATCGAAGATTTTGTCCTTTTCAAAAGCTTGAGGAATAGAAGTTGGCTTGAGTAGCAGTCGAAGCGTCTCTTCCTTATGCGGCGAGTCATATGGATTATGTCGATGAAGAACACATGCTCGGAAAAGAAGTCTTGACCTTGAATTTTTGCTTGCTAGAAGCGGATTCTTGGTTTGGGCGGAGGAGTGTCGATGATTTGCAACACAACCTCGGGAATAGCGATCTCGGTGCTTGGTGAGAATTTCTGGTTCCTCTTCTTGTGCAGTTTGGGGATCAACAAGAAGAGGTTCTTGACACTAGCGGCTGGAATTTCTTCATGAACAGACGATGTGGGATGAGTTTCTTCAGAGCCCATTTGAACAGTGGTTGCTGGGGACTGAGGAATTTGTTGGATGGGAGTGAAGAGAGGAGTATTGGGATGCTGACTTTCCCAAAAGTCATCGTTCATCACTGGTGTAGTGCATCCAATATCCACATCTTCATCTTCTTTTCAATTTCCTCAACACCAGCCTCTTCAGCTGTGAACTGAGGCATAGGTGAGAAGCTTGTTGGCGTTGAAGGGAATGCTTCCACTTCAATTTCTTCATCAAACTGCTCTGAAGTAGCAGCAGAATGATTTTCTTCATCAGATCCGCTTGGGATCTTGTAGTCTTCTCCATAAGGAACAATTTCCTTAGATGACATGGAGGAAATCGGAACGGCATCAATAGGATTTTCGAGCGAGCTGATCACTGGCTTCATTTTCTTCACGGCCGAAGAAATTGACGCAGCTGATGCCTTCCTTTTCTTTACTGCAGCTCGCTCTGCAGCCTTGGTCTTCTTCACTTCATAAGTAGAAGGAAGAATTGGAGTTGGTGTTGGCGCAGGAGGAGCTGAGGACTGTGGTTCATTTCTTGGTATGGCTGGTGCGATTGCCTGATCTCTTGATTTCTTGAGCGCACCACTAGTGGATGCCACAGGAATTTCTTCGGTGGTGGGATGGAGTCATCATCCTGGAACTTGTATTCTCATCGGCGGGCTGAAAGTCATCAGCGATCTTGGCATGTTCTTCAAAGAGTGGCGAGTCTGACTGAGGATTTTCTTGTTGCGATGGGGCTGCAGCGGTTGTCATTTTCTTCGTCAAATTGTGAATCTCACTTTGGCTCCTTGCCAATCAGCATTTTATGCATCGAAATCTTTCTTTGAGGCTTGGATCTCAGATTGAGCCTTGAGAAGTTCTTGGTGTCGGTCGACAGCGTTCTTCTTGAAGCTTCTCCTTTCTAGCTTGTGCTCTCTTTATCTCACGAGCCTTTTCAAACTTCCATTTCTCTTGAGAGATGAAATGGGTCAGCATATGACTTTGACCAGGAGTCAGAGGCAGATCAGGCATTGGAGTGTTTGGATCCTTATGCCATAAGTCAATATAGTCGAGGATCTTCTTCGGATCCAGAAGCAGGGGCATAGGTGTTCCTTTGGCTCTGGCGGCCTTTGCTTGTCTGTCTTTGATGATTTCTGCAAGTTCTTCATCAGAAGCCTCATCATCAGAGGGCACTTGGAAAGCAACATATTTCTTTCTTGGACTTGGCCGAGGACCGCGTCCAGCTGTTGCTTTTGTCTTCAGAGTGGGGCTGATGAGGACATTAGTGCAGGTGAGAAACTTCATTGAGACACGAAGCAATTGAGAAACCATGAGTCCTTTGACATGTAGCGGATGCACATGAGTTGAGGACTTGGAGGAGATCTTGAGGACTTTGGTGGAGCAGCGATGGTCTGAGAATTTCTTTGTGGGCGCGGTGAGGAACTTGGCCGTGAGGGCGTGATGGTGAAGCACTTGGCTTGCGAGCAGGCTTCTTGGCATTGATTTCCTCGGCTTGACCGAGGTCTCGGCAACAGCAGCAGCAGAATCCTCATTGAATTTCCTCCTTGCCTCCTTGGCTTGTCTTGCCAATTTTGCTTGGCGCCTAGCCCATTCTTGAGAAAGTCTTCACCACTTTTGATGCTAGTGGGATCGTGACTTGGCGGTGCCAATGGAGCTCTTGGGCATGGAGGATTTAAGGCGAATTTCTTCATGTACTTTGGAGTAACATATCGATATTCCTCCATTCTCGTGCCCATCTTCGTTCAATCCTCTGAATCGCACTTTGCGCTGATTCTTATTTTCTTTGCCAAACTTGGCTTCATCAGTGTGCAATAATCCTTGTATATTTCATCGGGGATCTCAAAGCGATCATGACCTCCGGTTTCTTTCCTCCTTTCGTGGTCTCTTTCCTTGACCATTTTCTTGGATGAGGAATTTGAACAATTGAACACTCTGAAGAAGTATGCAGTTTTCTTGAGAGCGCTGCAAATGAGTTAAGTTGATGAGAACCTAGTGATTCAGCGGCGGACATGAGTACTGTGAGCAGAGTGTAGGTGCGAGGAATTTGGAGAGGTCATATCGTTCTCGAAAGATTTTCGAAAAGACAAGTTTTGAGAATTTGACCAGTTGAGCCTTGAGGAATTTCACTAAGCGTTCTTGTCTTAGGTTCGAGTTGTACAGATTGAAAATCCGCACAATTGAGGAATCTTGAAGAAATGAGTGCTTAGAGATGGATCAAGAGCATACTGATGTGTGAGGTGTTCATATGTGAGGATTTGAAGAATAAAACACCTTTGAAGATTTTCAGAAAATTTGAGAATCAAAGCGAGTAATAAAAGTGACTTTTAATTACCCGAACTGAAGAACACGACGAGCGAGATGAACAGCGATGAAGTTCGTCAAGTTAGATCTCCCACGCCCTAACTTGGCGAGAGGGAGACAGCTCTGGCGGCGGAATGAAGATTTCCGCAGCCGGTGCGCAATCTGACAATGCGGAGGTCGAGCGGTGAAGCTCTTCCTCACCGGCGGCGATGGAGTAGCGGCGGCGCTAGGGTTTGAGGAGAGCTCGGCGAGAGAGCGACCGGCGGAGTAAATGAAGTAAGGAAGGGAGAGAGGTATTTATAGCCACGGTAAAAACTGTTAGCCCAAGATTTTGGGACGAACATGCCCTGCCCTTTCTTCTTCCGCGACATGTGTCACCCACGTCTTGTGCGAGATGAGATCGTGTAAGATCGTGGGTGAATAAAATAATGCATCGTGGGATGCGGAGCGGTTTAATGGTAAAACCGAAAATCTGGATAAGATTTGTTTTAAAATTTCGTTCGCAATTTCTTCAACTGACAAGGACACAGTGAAGACTTTGAACGAGTTTCAATCAGAACGCACATGAAGAATTTGTGAATAGATTGGGTTGAGTGTAGCATAGAGGGGGAAGGGTCCGATCACATTCACTTAGCAGAAATCACAACTTGAAGAAATAGTAATAAGTGAATGCTGTAGAGGACATAAACTCATATATATATAGCCAATGAAGAAAAATGACGGAAATAGTGAAGATTTTGCAAAGTTGAAGAATTTGAAAAACTGAAGACTTTCAAAAATGAGGAAAAACTCAAATTGAAGATTTTCAACTTTTTGTGGTGGCGTGACCCACCGTATAAGAATGATGGTTTCAGACACCGCGTACAATTGTCGTAGGGTTCTGAGAATCAAATTCTTCATTAATTTCTTCACACTTAGAGTGTTATTCTTCATTGATTGAAGAAAAACGTTTCTTCATGTGTTGCACATCTAAGTCATCAATTCTGCATAAGGGTTAGGATGTGTGTCCTTTTCAAAGAACATTCAAGATTCTAAGATATTTAGCTCACACGCAACTTGCTAAATCTCTTCTCGTCCAAGGGCTTAGTGAAGATATCAGCTAGCTGTTCTTGATCTTCACATGCTCGATGGAGATGTAAGCCCTTCAACACATGATCACGAAGAAAATGATGACAAATCTGGATGTGCTTTGTCTTGAGTGCTGAACTGGGTTGTGAGCAATCTTGATGGCACTCTCATTGTCGCGAGAGGAGAGGCACATTCTTCACGTTGACACCATAGTCCTTGAGGTTTGCTTCATCTAAAGCGATTGAGCACAGCATGAGCCAGCAGCAATATATTCAGCTTCAGCGATGAAAAAGTGATCTGCAGATTCTGTTTCTTCGAGGACCAACGGACCAAAGATCGTCAGAAAATGACAAGTGCCATATGTTGACTTGCGGTCCACATGATCACCAGCATAGTCAGTCGAGAATATCAATGAGATCAAAAGCGAGCCCTTGGGGTACCATAATCCTAGTGTTGGTGTGTGAGCTAGATATCGAAGAATATGCTTCACAGCCTTATGGTGTGATTCCTTGGTGCAGCTTGAAATCGGGCACACATGCAAACACTAAGCATTATATCTGGCCTAGATGCACATAAGTACAATAAGGAACCAATCATGGGCGGTATACCTTGTGATCGAAGTCAATACCATTTTCATCGATTGCATAGATGGCCATTTGTGGGCATAGGAATTTTAGCGCCTTTGCAATCTTGCATGCGAATTTCCTCGATACATCTTTGAGGTATTTCTCTGAGATATGAATATGCCATTCTTATTTCTTTGCGAATTTGAAGACCTAAGAAGAATTTCAACTCTCCCATCATAGACATTTGATATTCTTCACTCATCATATAGGCAAATTCATCACTATAACGTTGGTCAGTACATCCAAAGATAATATCATCAACATAAATTTGGCACACAAACAGTTCACCATCATATGATTTAGTAAAAAGAGTAGGGTCGAGTTAACCGGGTGTGAAGCCATTCTTCACGAAGAATTCCTTCAATGTATCATACCACGCCCGAGGGGCTTGCTTGAGGCCATAGAGAGCCTTATTGAGTCTGAAGACTTTGTCAGGATTCTTGGGATCTTCAAAACCTGGGGGTTGAGCAACATATACTTCTTCCTCAAGATTACCATTGAGGAATGCACTTTTCACATCCATTTGATATAAGATGATATCATGATGGTTAGCGTAAGCAAGTAATATGCGAATAGCCTCAAGTCTAGCAACAGGTGCAAAAGTTTCATCGAAATCAATTCCTTGACCTGTGTGTAGCCTTGAGCTACTAGTCGTGCCTTATTCCTCACCACAAGGCCATTTTCATCTTGCTTGTTGCGGTAGATCCACTTTGTGCCAATGATATTATGCTTGCGAGGATCAGGCGATTGACCAATTCGGACATTGTTCAGCTCGAACTGATGTAATTCTTCTTGCATAGCCTGAATCCACTCGGCTCGAAATGCTTCATCTACCTTAGTGGGCTCTGTGATAGAGACAAAAGCATAGTGCCCACAAAAGTTAGATAAATGTGATGCTTTTGAGAGTGTGAGAGGACTGGTGCGCTAATGTCATCGATGATCTTCTTCACTTGCACTTCTTTTTGCAGCGTGGATGAGTTGGTTGTCGTTGAGGATTTTGATCAGCATTTTCTTTAGCACCATTTTCCTCATCATGTTCTTGGTGCATCAGCTCGGCGTTCTTCATGGACAGGAATGAATTCTTGACAGATTCTTGATCGGAATGACATCCTCGGTTGCCTTGAGCTTGATAGAATCTTGGTGCTGGTTCATCTAACACGAAGGTAGGTGCTCTCTTTGCGAGCCATTAGTTTCATCAAACCGCACATCTCTGATGTCGACAATCTTGTGAAGAACAATGTTGAAGACTCTGTAGGTGTCTGAGAGTCCTTCGTAACCAAGCATAAAACCTTCATGTGCTTTCGGTGCAAATTTAGAGTTGTGGTGAGGATCTCTAATCCAACATTTAGCACCGAAGACTTTGAAATAACTCACATTGGGTTTCTTGTCAGTGAGGAGTTCATAGGCGGTCTTCTTGAAGAATTTGTGAAGATATACTCTGTTGATGATGTGGCAAGCAGTATCAATTGCATCAATCCAAAAACGCTGAGGCGTTTTGTATTCATCAAGCATAGTGCGAGCCATCTCAACAAGAGTTCTGTTCTTGCGCTCCACGACGCCATTCCGCTGAGGAGTATAGGGAGCCGATAACTCATGAGTAATACCAAGTACATCAAGATATGCATCAAGACCGGAATTCTTGAACTCAGTTCCATTGTCACTTCTGATATGCTTGATCTTCACACCAAAGTTGGTTGAAGCCCTCGAGGAAAATCGTTTGAAGACTTCCTGCACTTCATGTTTGTAAGTAACAATGTGTACCCATGTATATCGAGAATAATCATCAACAATGACAAAACCATATAGAGATGCATCATTAGTGACTGCTGAGTAATGATTAGGTCCGAAGAGGTCCATGTGAAGCAATTCGAATGGATGGGTAGTGGTCATGATAGTCTTATTGGATGCTTGGCCTTGGTCATTTTCCACTTCACATGCTCCGCATAAGTGATCCTTGAGGAATTTGACATTCTCAATGCCAATGACATGCTTCTTCTTCGCAGCGTGTTCAAATTCCTCATGCTGCATGACCAAGTCGTCGATGCCATAGCCAGCCTTACGAAGCTTTTGCAAGTAGACATACGGCTGGTTGTGGTCTGTAGAGAAATCAACAATATCTGATCTCTCTCTCCTAAAGCCTTGAAGACTTTGGAATTGTCGACTTCCATAATCACAACACAGCGATATTTGCGAAGACAACAACCATATCAAGATCACAAAGCATTGAGGCTGACATGAGATTGTATCCTAAGGACTCAACAAGCATGACTTTGTCCATGTGCTTATCCTTAGAGATAGCAACCTTACCAAGACCCAATACGACTTTTGCCTTTGTCAAGAAAGATGATATGCTTAAGAGGTGGCGGTGATAAGGAGCATCCATCAATAGATTCTTGTCACCGGTCATGTGATTTGTACATCCAATATCGAGGACCCATTCGGTGGTTTTGGGTTGATCATCCTGCGGATGAATTAGTGTAACTTACAATCTCATATGCTTCATCGATGAAGAATATGATATCAAGTTCATCGGATGAATTTCATCAAGCGATAAGCAGATATAGCGATATGAGGATGTGTGAAATGAAAGTTCATTTCATCATGATTTACTGCGTCCTTCGAGCAATTTAAATCGGTCCCCAACAAATTCTTGAGACGTTAGAGCACGTCCGGAGACCTGACCTACAGAAGAGATTAGTTCTTTTTGTTCACCACCCACATCTGGGAGGGGTGCAAAGAGGTCATCATTCTGCGAGCACCATATGAGAAAGGTGGCAAAGATGCCAAACCATTTAAGCTTCACATAAGAGGGGTTAGGGTAAGCATATGAATAAGCGAGTAATTCCTTGAGGACTTATGAACATAATGGTTTGAAGAATAATGCACATATTCATAACCCTTAGCTCTACCTGCGAGATGACAGAGTTGTTAGCACGATGATAATCATATAAGGACTTTGATCCAGTTGAGAATTTGATCCATATGAAGAATTTGATCAGGGGTTCTGTTCTTCACGGTGGTGTCATGAGGACATTCACGAAGACTTTCAACACAACTTTTGGGAACCCAGATTTTCTTCATAGGGGAACCGTTCTGCAGATTAGTGCTAACATATCTAGCAAATACTTCACCATTCTGATTTTTGAACAGTTTATAGTTGGAGTCAAATGACTCATCAGAAGAATGAGGAGATTCACATGTAAAGCCAGATAAGTTAGATGGATCAACTGGAGGTCCCTTTGCAGCAACCCATTGAAGGAAATATGCCCTAGAGGCAATAATAAAGTTATTATTTATTTCCTTATTTCATGATAAATGTTTATCATTCATGCTAGAATTGTATTAACCGGAAACATGATACATGTGTGAATGTATAGACAAACAAGATGTCACTAGTATGCCTCTACTAGACTAGCTTGTTAACCAAAGATGGTTATGTTTCCTGACCATGAACAAGGAGTTGTTATTTGATTAACAAGGTCACATCATTAGTAGAATGATCGATTGACATGACCCATTCCATTAGCTTAGCACACGATCGTTTAGTATGTTGCTCTGCTTTTATCCATGACATATACATGTTCCTGTAACTATGAGATTATGCAACTCCGTTTACGGAGGAACACTTTGGGTGCTACCAAGCGTCACAACGAATCGGGTGATTATAAAGGAGTACTACAGGTGTCTCCAAAGGCAAATGTTGGGTTGGCGTATTTGAGATTAGGTTTTGTCACTCCGATTGTCGGAGAGGTATCTCTGGGCCCTCTCGGTAATACACATCACTGAAGCCTTACAAGCATTACAACTAATGAGTTAGTTGTGAGATGATGTATTCGGAATGAGTAAAGAGACTTGCGGTAACGAGATTGAACTAGGTATTGGATACCGGCGATCGAATCTCGGGCAAGTAACATACCGATGACAAAGGAACAACGTATGTTGTTATGCGGTCGACCGATAAAGATCTTCGTAGAATATGTAGGAGCCAATATGGGCATCCAGGTCCGCTATTGGTTATTGACGGAGGCGTGTCTCGGTCATGTCTACATTGTTCTCGTCCGTAGGGTCCGCACGCTTAAGGTTTCGATGGCGATGCTTATTATGAGTTTATGTATTTTGATGTACGAAGAAGTTGAGTCCGGATGTGATAACGGACATGACGAGGAGTCTCGAAATGGTCGAGACATAAAGATTGATATATTGGAAGCCTATATTTGGAGTTTGGAATGGTTAGGGTGAAATCGGGATTTTCTTAGAGATGTACCGGGGTTCTGGAACCCTCACGGGGTTAATGGGCCTTAGTGGGCCATGAGGGAAAGGAAGAGGGCCGGCCAGGGCAGGCGCGTGCCCCCTCCCCCAGTCCGAATAGGACAGGAGGCGGCGCCCCCTTCCTCTTCCTCCCCCAATCCTACTCCAACTAGGAAGGGGAGTCCTACTCCGGTGGGAGTAGGACTCCTCCGCAGCGCCTCCCTTGGGCCGGCCGCACCTCCCCCTCCCTCCTTTATATCACGGGGCAGGGGCACCCTAGGACACACAAGTTTGATCTACGGATCGTTCCTTAGCCGTGTCGGTGCCCCCTCCACCATAATCCACCTCGATCATATCGTCATGAAGCTTAGGCGAAGCCTGCGCGCGATAACACATCAAGATCGTCCTGCGCCGTCGTCTTGTGGAACTCTCCTCGACACTCGGCTGGATCGAGTCTGAGGGCGTCATCGAGCTGTCGTGTGTCAAGAACTCGGGGCGCCGAATGTAACGCGCGGGATCGGTCGGATCGCGAGGAGAGCGTCTGACTACTTCCTCTACGTTGTGATCGCTTCGCCGGGTCTCACGAGTGCGTAGACAACACTCCCCCTCTCGTTGCTATGCATCACCATGATCTTGCGTGTGCGTAGGAAATTTTTGAAATTACTCGTTCCCCAACATTGGCATCGAGCCTAGGTTTTTATGGTTTGATGTTTTGCACGAGTAGAACACAAGTGAGTTGTGGGCGATACAAGTCATACTACCTACCAGCATGTCATACTTTGGTTCAGCGGTATTGTGAGATGAAGCGGCCTGGACCGACATTACAGCGTGCGCTTCTGCGAGACTGGTTTCACCGCTCGAGCACTTTCGTTGCTTAAAGGTGATTGGCGGGTGTCTGTCTCTCTCACTTTAGTTGAACCGAGTGTGGCTCGCTGGTCCTTGAGAAGGTTAAAGCGGAGTCTATTTGACGAAATATCGTTGTGGTTTTGATGCGTGGGTGAGACTGGTTCTTGCTTAAGCCCGTAGCAGCCACGTAAAATTTGCAACAACAAAGTAGAGGACGTCTAACTTGTTTTTGCAGGGCATGTTGTGATGTGATATGGTCAAGGCGTGATGCTATATTTTATTGTATGAGATGATCATGTTTTGTAACGAAGTTATCGGCAATCGGCGGGAGCCATATGGTTGTCGCTTTATTGTATGCAATGCAATCGCATACTGTAATGCTTTACTTTATCACTAAGCGGTAGCGATAGTCGTAGAAGCATAAGTTTGGTGAGGCGACAACGATGCTACGATGGAGATCAAGGTGTCGCGCGGTGGCGATGGTGATCATGGTCGTCTTTGCGAGAGATGGAGATCATGAAGCACAAGATGATGATGACCATATCATATCACTTATATTGATTTGCATGTGATGTTTATCTTTTATGCATCTTATCTTGCTTTGATTGGCGGTAGCATTATAAGATGATCTCTCACTAAAATTATCAAGAAGTGTTCTCCCGAGTATGCACCGTTGCCAAAGTTAAATCGTGCCCGGACACCACGTGATGATCGGGTGTGATAAGCTCTCGTCCATCTACAACGGGTGCAAGCCAGTTTTGCACACGCAGAATACTCGGGTTATACTTGGCGAGCCTAGCATATGCAGATATGGCCTCGGAACACGGAGACCGAAAGGTCGGCGTGAATCATATAGTAGATATGATCAACATAAGATGTTCACCATTGAAAACTACTCCATTTCACGTGATGATCGGTTATGGTTTAGTTGATTTGGATCACGTGATCACTTAGATGACTAGAGATGTCTGTCTAAGTGGGAGTTCTTAAGTAATATGATTAATTGAACTTAAATTTATCATGAACTTAGTACTGATAGTATCTTGCTTGTTTATGTTTGATTGTAGATAGATGGCTCGTCTTTGTTGTTCCGTTGAATTTTAATGCGTTCCTTGAGAAAGCAAAGTTGAAAGATGATGGTAGCAATTACGGATTGGGTCCGTAACTCGAGGATTATCCTCATTGCTGCACAAAAGAGTTACGTCTGGATGCACCGCTGGGTGCGAACTTCTTCTTTGGAGCAACCCGGATGTTGTGAGCGTCTGGCGAGCAAAGTGATGACTACTCTATAGTTCGATGTGCCATGCTTTACGGCTTAGAACCGGGACTTCAACGGCGTTTTGAGCGTCATGGAGCATATGAGATGTTCGGGAGTTGAAGTTAATATTCAACAGAATGCCCGGATTGAGAGATATGAAGTCTCCAATAAGTTCTATAGCTGCAAGATGGAGGAGAATAGTTACATTAGTGAGCACATACTCGTAATGTGCGGGTACTATAATCACTTGACACAATTGGGAGTTAATCTTCCGGATGATTGTGTCATTGATGAATTCTTCAATCACGCCACCAAGCTACAAAGGCTTCGTGATGAACTATAATATGCAAGGGTTAGTAAAGACTATACAGAGCTCTTACGCAATGCTAAAGGCTGCGGAGGTAGAAATCAGAAGGAGCATCAAGTGTTGATGGTCAATAAGACCACTAGTTTCAAGAAGAAAGGCAAAGGGAAGAAGAAGGAACTTCAAGAAGAACAGCAAGCAAGTTCTTTGCTCGGAGAAAAACCCAAGTCTGGACCTAAGCACTGGCCGAGTGCTTCTCTTGCAAGCGGTAGTCCTTTGAAGCGGAACTGCCCCAAGTATTTGGCGGATAAGAAGGATGGCAAGGTGAACAAAGGTATATGTGATATACATGTTATTGATGTGTACCTTACTAGAGCTCGCATGATAGCACTGGGTATTTGATCTGGTTACATTGCTAATATTTGCAACTCGAAGCAGGGGACTACTGGATTAAGCAAACACCGCAAAGGGCGAGGTGACGATGCGGCGTGGGAAATGGTTCCAAAGTCGATGTGATCGCGGTCGACACGCTACCTCTACATCTACCTTCGGGATTAGTTTTAGACCTAAATAATTGTTATTTGGTGCTGCGTTGAGCATGAACATTATATCTGGATCTTGTTTGATGCGAGGCGGTTATTCATTTAAATCGAGAGAATATTGGTTGTTCTATTTATATGAGTAATATCTTTTATGGTCATGCACCCTTGAAGAGTGGTCTATTTTGATGAATCTCGATAGTAGTGATACACATATTCATAATGTTGAAACCAAAAGATGCAGAGTTGATAATGATAGTGCAACTTATTTGTGGCCTTGCCGTTTAGGTCATATCGATTAAAGCGCATGAAGAAACTCCATCTTGATGGACTTTTGGAGTCACTTGATTATGAATCACTTGGCACTTCGAACCGTGTCTTATGGGCAAGATGACGAAAACCCGTTCTCGGTACTATGGAGAGAGCAACAGATTTGTTAGAAATCATACATACGAGATGTATGTGGTCCGATGAATGTTGAGGCTCGTGGCGGATATCGTTATTTTCTCACCTTCACAGATGATTTAAGCGGATATGGGTATATCTACTTAATGAAACATAAGTCTGAAACATTTGAAAAGTTCAAAGAATTTCAGAGTGAAGTTGAAAATCATCGTAATAAGAAAATTAAATTTCTACGATCGATCGTGGAGGTGAATATTTGAGTTCTGAGTTTGGTCTACATTTGAAACAATGCGGAATAGTTTAGCAACTCACGCCACCGGAACACCACAACGTAATGGTGTGTCGAGCGTCGAATCGTACTTTACTAGATATGGTGCGATCTATGATGTCTCTTCTGATTTACCGCTATCGTTTTGGGGTTATGCTCTAGAGGCGGCCGCATTCACCTGAATAGAACACCGTCAAAATCCGTTGAGGCGACACCTTATGAACTATGGTTTAGCAAGAAACCAAAGTTGTCGTTTCTTAAAGTTTGGGGATGCGATGCTTATGTGAAAAAGCTTCAACCTGATAAGCTCGAACCCAAATCGAATGTGTCTTCATAGGATACCCAAAGGAGACAGTTGGGTACACCTTCTATCACAGATCCGAAGGCAAGACATTCGTTGCTAAGAATGGATCCTTTCTAGAGAAGGAGTTTCTCTCGAAAGAAGTGAGTGGGAGGAAAGTAGAACTTGATGAGGTAATTGTACCTTCTCCCTTACTTGAAAGTAGTTTGTCGCGAAACCGGTTTACGAGACATCTACACCAAGTAGTGAGGAAGTTGATGATGTTGATCATGAAACTTGAGATCAAGTTGCTCTGAAACCTCGTAGATCAACGAGTAAGATCCGCACTGAGTGATGCGGTAATCCTGTTCGGAAATCATGCTACTAGATCATGATGAACCTCACGAACTATGAAGAAGCGATGGTGAGCCCAGATTCCATAAAATGGCTTGAGGCCATGAAATCGAGATGGGATCCATGTATGAAAACAAAGTATGGACTTTGGTTGACTTGCCGAGGTAGGCAAGCAATAGAAAACAAGTGGATCTTCAAGAAGAAGACCGACGACGGTAATATTCTTGTCTACAAAGCTCGACTTATGCAAAGGGTTTCGACAAGTTCAAGGGATTGACTACGATGAGACCTTCTCACCCGTGGCGATGCTTAAGTCTGTCGAATCATGTTAGCGATTGCGCATTTTATGATTATGAAATTTGGCAAATGGATGTAAAGACGCATTCTGAATGGATTTACGGAAGAAGAGTTGTATATGATGCAACGAGAAGGTTTTATCGATCCAAAGGAGCTAACAAAGTGTGCAAGCTCCAGCGATCCATTTATGGACTGGTGCAAGCATCTCGGAGTTGGAATAAGCGCTTTGATAGTGTGATCAAAGCATTTGGGTTCATCTGAGACTTTTGGAGAAGCTCAGTATTTACAAGAAAGTGAGTGGGAGCTCAGTAGCATTTACGATATTATATGTAGATGACATATTCTGGTCGGAAATGATATAGAATTCTGGATAGCATAAAGGGATACTTGAATAAGAGTTTTTCAATGAAAGACCTCGGTGAAGCTGCTTACATATTGGGCATTAAGATCTATAGAGATAGATCAAGGCGCTTGATTGGACTTTCACAAATCACATACCTTGACAAAATTTTGAAGAAGTTCAAAATGGATCAAGCAAAGAAAGGGTTCTTGCTGTGCTACAAGGTGTGAAGTTGAGTAAGACTCAATGCCCGACCACTGCAGAAGATAGAGAGAAATGAAAGATGTTCCTATGCTTCACCATAGGCTCTATCATGTATGCAATCTTGTGTACCAGACCTAATGTGTGCCTTGCTATAAGTTTAGCGAGGAGGTACCAAAGTAATCCAGAGTGGATCATTTGGACAGCGGTCAAGAACATCTGAAATACGAAAAGGACTAAGGATATGTTTCTCGTATATGGAGGTGACAAAGAGCTCATCGTGGCAGTTACGTTGATGCAAGCTTTGACACGATCCGACGATTCTAAATCGCAGACCGGATCGTATTTACACTAAGCGGAGGAGCTGTCGGTTGGTGCGAGTTCTAAACAAAGCATCGTGGCGGGATCTACATGTGAAGCGGAGTACATAGCAGCCGAAGTAGCTAATGAAGGAGTGCGGATGAAGGAGTTCATATCCGATCTAGGTGTCATACCTAGTGCATCGGGTCCAATGAAAATCTTCGTGACAATCTTGGAGCAATTGCCTTAGCGAAGGAATCCAGATTTCACAAGAGGACCAAGCACATCAAGAGACGCTTCAATTCCATCCGGGACTTAGTCCAGGTGGGAGACATAGAGATTTGCAAGATACATACGGATCTGAATGTTGCAGACCCGTTGACTAAGCCTCTTCCACGAGCAAAACATGATCAGCACCAAGACTCCATGGGTGTGAGGATCATTACTATGTAATCTAGATTATTGACTCTAGTGCAAGTGGGAGACTGAAGGAAATATGCCCTAGAGGCAATAATAAAGTTATTATTTATTTCCTTATTTCATGATAAATGTTTATCATTCATGCTAGAATTGTATTAACCGGAAACATGATACATGTGTGAATGTATAGACAAACAAGATGTCACTAGTATGCCTCTACTAGACTAGCTTGTTAACCAAAGATGGTTATGTTTCCTGACCATGAACAAGGAGTTGTTATTTGATTAACAAGGTCACATCATTAGTAGAATGATCGATTGACATGACCCATTCCATTAGCTTAGCACACGATCGTTTAGTATGTTGCTCTGCTTTTATCCATGACATATACATGTTCCTGTAACTATGAGATTATGCAACTCCGTTTACGGAGGAACACTTGGTGCTACCAAGCGTCTAACGTAATCGGGTGATTATAAAGGAGTACTACTGGTGTCTCCAAAGGCGGATGTTGGGTTGGCGTATTTGAGATTAGGTTTTGTCACTCCGATTGTCGGAGAGGTATCTCTGGGCCCTCTCGGTAATACACATCACTTTGAAGCCTTGCAAGCATTACAACTAATGAGTTAGCTGTGAGATGATGTATTACGGAACGAGTAAAGAGACTTGCGGTAACGAGATTGAACTAGGTATTGGATACCGACGATCGAATCTCGGGCAAGTAACATACCGATGACAAAGGAACAACGTATGTTGTTATGCGGTCTGACCGATAAAGATCTTCGTAGAATATGTAGGAGCCAATATGGGCATCCAGGTCCCGCTATTGGTTATTAACCGGAGGCGTGTCTCGGTCATGTCTACATTGTTCTCGAACCGTAGGGTCCGCACGCTTAAGGTTTCGATGGCGGTTATTATGAGTTTATGTATTTTGATGTACCGAAGAAGTTGAGTCCCGGATGTGATCACGGACATGACGAGGAGTCTCGAAATGGTCGAGACATAAAGATTGATATATTGGAAGCCTATATTTGGAGTTGAATGGTTCGGGTGAAATCGGGATTTTACTGAGTACCGGGGTTACTGGAACCCTCCCGGGGTTAATGGGCCTTAGTGGGCCATGAGGGAAAGGAAGAGGGCCGCCAGGGGCAGGCGCGCCCCCCCTCCCCAGTCCGAATAGGACAAGGAGGCGGCGCCCCTTTCCTCTTTCCTCCCCCAATCCTACTCCAACTAGGAAGGGGGAGTCCTACTCCCGGTGGGAATAGGACTCCTCCGGCGCGCCTCCCTTGGGCCGGCCGCACCTCCCTCCTCCCTCCTTTATATACGGGGGCAGGGGGCACCCTAGGACACACAAGTTTGATCTACGGATCGTTCCTTAGCCGTGTGCGGTGCCCCCCTCCACCATAATCCACCTCGATCATATCGTCATGAAGCTTAAGCGAAGCCCTGCGCCGATAACACATCAAGATCGTCCTGCCACGTCGTCTTGTGGAACTCTCCCTCGACACTCGGCTGGATCGGATCGAGGGCGTCATCGAGCTGTCGTGTGTCAAGAACTCGGGCGCCGGAGTAACGGCGCGGGATCGGTCGGATCGCGAGGAGAGCGTCGACTACTTCCTCTACGTTGTGATCGCTTCCGCCGGGTCTCGAGGGTATGTAGACAACACTCTCCCCTCTCGTTGCTATGCATCACCATGATCTTGCGTGTGCGTAGGAAATTTTTTGAAATTACTACGTTCCCCAACACCCATGAGGTTTTGGGGTACTGCTCAGGCTTCAAGTATGTTCCATCAGCATTGAGTTTCCTCTCAAAGGCAATACCCTCTTTCCTAGGGTTTCTGTTGAGGATCTGCTTTTTGAGCACATCACAAAGTGTCTGATGCCCTTTGAGGCTTTTGTACATGCTTGTCATGTACAGTTCCTTCAGCCCTGCATTGTCAGTGATGCTAGCAATGTCCTCAGATGAGGAATTAGTGACGGCAGAGCAGATGAAGAATTTGTAACAGTTAAAGCATTTGAACATTCAGGTGAAGAATTAGCAGATTCACGTTCAATGCACTTTAAGCATGGGGGAACAAATTCTTCCTGAGAAGCGCTGATTTGTTGAGCTAGTAATGAATCGCGCTCCTTCTGATGATCTTCATAACACACTCTTAGCTTCTCAAGATCTTCCTTTCTTTGAAGAGATTCAAGAGAAAGCTTCTCGTGATCTTGCTTTTCTTGAAGAAATTCATAAGAAAGTTTCTCATGATCAGACAAGAGAGCGTTATGATGACCTTGAAGGTTATCAATCCTAGACTGAAGTCTCTGAAGATTTTCAGTCAAGGCTTTAGTGCGATTCATTTCTTCACCCAACATATCGTCACTTTTATCTAGCATGTTTTGAATCTTTTCAAGATCCCATTGTTGTTTCACAGCAATCTTAGCAAGTTTAGAGTAGCTGGGCTTGAGATCCTCTTCAGATTCATTTTCACTAGATTCAGAGGAGTTGTATTTGAGTACCTTAGCACCTTTTGCCATGAAGCAATAGGTGGGAGCGTAGCCATCATTATCTTCATCGGGCTTGTCGGTGGTGTCGGTTTCTTGATGTTGAAGATGGACTTGCGATGAAGGCGATAGTAACGCCGGACTTCGCCACACGGACTCAGATTCTTGAGCGCCTCCTCTTCATCATTTTCCTCGGACTCAGCTTGAGTCCATTTCCTTGCCAATGAATGCCCGAGCCTTCTTGGAGCTACTCTTCTTGTGAGATGAAGACTTGAGGATTTTGATGACGAAGATTTTGACGATTTCTTCTTCTTCTTCGCATCATCGAACTATAATCCTTGTATTTTTCTTCTTCATTTCCTTTTCCCACGAGGACAATCTTGAATATAGTGACCAGGCTTCTTGCATTTGTGGCAAAGCCTTCTCTTATAGTCATTGGATGAGGAATCATTGCCTCTTGAGGATTTTCCAGCGACCACGTCTTGTGAACTTCGGAATTTCTTCACAAGCGGTGCTAGATCCTGGCTCGATTCTTGAGGTCACCAAGGCTACTACCGAATCCTCATATTGAGTCACACACAGCCTTGGCCTTGAGGCACGTGGTTTGTCATAGTTTGAACCATAGAGATCTCTCTTTTGAGAAGTCGAACTTCGTGAGTGTTTAGCCTTTTGAGGATATCGGCGAGGATCAAGCGACTTGTAGTCGAGACGTTCTTGTATCATTAGTCCCGAGTATCAAATGAGGAATCAGCGATCTCAACAGTTTCTTCACAACTTCATGATCGGTAATGTCGATGGCACCGAGGGCTTGAAGCTCATTTGAGATGTCAGTGAGGCGATCAAAGGTTTGTTGGACATTCTCATTGTCGAGTCTTTTGAAGCGGTTGAAGAGATTCCGAAGAACATCGACTCGATAATCACGCTGAGTTGAAACTCCTTCATTTACTTTGGACAGCCTATCCCAGATAAGCTTAGCAGTTTCCAAAGAACTCACTCTTCCATACTGTCCTTTGCTCAGATGGCCACATATGATATTCTTCGCTTGAGAATCGAGAGTCACGCTGAGTTGAAACTCCTTCATTTACTTTGGACAGCCTATCCCAGATAAGCTTAGCAGTTTCCAAAGCACTCACTCTTCCATACTGTCCTTTGCTCAGATGGCCACATATGATATTCTTCGCTTGAGAATCTAGTTGTTTGAATCTCTTCACATCGGTAGTGTTCAGTGAGGGAGTAACAGAGGGGACACCATTTTCCACAACATACCAAAGATCGTTATCAATTGCCTCAAGATGCATTCGCATCTTGTTCTTCCAGTAGGGGTAGTCCGTTCCATCAAAGGTAGGACACCCAGCCGAGACCTTGATCATACCTGCGGTTGACATAACTAAAACTCCAGGAGGTTAAACCAAAATCACACGAACAAGGAGTACCTCGCTCGATACCAATTGAAAGTCGTTATATCGACTAGAGGGGTGAATAGGCGATTTTATGAATTCTTCATCGAGGAATTTCTGGTGAGGAAATTCCTTAGCGAAGAACTACTTGCAGCGGAATAAGTACTCAGAGGTAAACATATCAGGATACAAACATAGTCATCATGATGAAATGAAGACTGGCACAGAGTACAGAAAGCGTAAACATAGGATAACAAGATGAAGATGAACAGACTGAAGAAATTGAACTGAGGAATTTGTGAAAGTCTTGATCAAAGTCTTCAAGCACATATATGAACAACATACAACACGAAGAATGAGGAAATGAAAGAGTTGAGGAAATAGAACCAGTTAGTTGGTGAAGACAATGATTTGGTAAACCAGTTCCAACTGTTGTCTCGGTTATGCGTCTGGTTGGAGCGGTGAGTATTTAAACTTGAGGACACGCATCCGGACACCCGATCTCTGAGCGCAACTCAGGACACCCAGTCCTCACCGTATTCTCCTTGAACTAAGACCACGCAGCCTCGTCCAATCACTCGTGGTAAGTCTTGGTGACTTCCAAACCTTCACAGACTTGGTCACTCGGCGATCCACAATTCCTCTTGGATGCTCTAGACCTTGGCGCCTAACCGTCTGGAAGAAGCACAGTCTTCAAAGGTAACAAGCGTCGGATCCACGCAGATCAATTTCTTGATGATGCTCAATCACTTTGGGTTTGTCTTGGGGTTTGGTTTTGGGATTTTCCTCACTTGATGATTTTCGCTCAAAGTCCTCGGAGGATGGGTTGCTCTCGGATGACAAGTGTCAAGTTCTCTCGAGCAGCCAACCAGCTAGTGGTTGTAGGGGCGGCTATTTATAGCCTAGGGAGCAGCCCGACATGATAAGACATAAATGCCCTTCAATTATATGACCGTTAGGTGGATAAGATATTTTGGACAGCGGTAAGATCACAAAGAACGGTCGGAAATTTGACTCTCAAATTCCTCGGGGCTATCATGTTCCTCACTGTGTAGGCAATTCAAGACTTTGCGAGTTCCTAACTCCTCGGTCGAGCAAAGTCATCCTTGAAGAAATTGGTGAATCAGTATGAGATTTCCAATGGCTTCACTCGAAGGGATTGGTAGGTGTAGGATTTTGAGTTGAGCATCACATGGAAAATTTTCCTTAGTATTTTCTCGACCCCCTTTAACAGTACGGTGTTTCCTATGACTCAAGAAAGAGAAAATGGAACTACGAAAACAAAAGTCTTCACGCTTCATATTCCTCGAATGAATACCAAGTCTTCAAGGTCACACCAATTTCTTCACTTTCAAAGTCTTCAGAATATCAAAGTCTTCAGTCGAAGTACTTCATTTTTAGGGGTCGACTTTCTCTGTAAATATCAAACTCCTCATAGACTTATAGACTTGTGTACACTCACAACGCATCAGTCACTTAACCTATAAGTCTTCAATACACCAAAATCACTAAGGGGCACTAGATGCACTTACAAGCCTAACGATCAAGGGGGAGAATGTTGGTTTTGATCTGACGGCTTAACAAGCCAGATTAGATCTATTAGTCTAACATAAAAAAAATGAAGGGATAACGATAAGTGAAGGGGTCCACGTACCAGCGTCGTGAACCTCGTCGAAACTAACGCATACGATCGGGGCGCCCAAAACCAACTCAGGTTTTGGGTCCCTGTCGCCATGCGCCATATAAAGGATACGGGAGAGAGCTGGCCACCTGCGCGATCACAATTCACGTAAGGTTACTCTCCTCCCGATATTCTCACCCCATCCGATCAGGGGGAGCGCTGCAGCGACGGGAAGACCTAGGCCAGCCGCCGCCGCCGTCCCCGGTCAGCCCCGGTGGCGTCCTGAAGGAATCAGGACGTCGAGGAGAACCTCTACTTCAACTACATCACCCCTGCATCACGCCTGCACCGAGCAGGCGATCATGTCCACTCCCGTGACATGTAAAGAAACCCTAAACCCTTCTTTGTTCATGTTGTGAGGTGATCTAGATGCAATTAGATTCTGCTAATGGCATCTCATAGATGCATAATAACTCCAACATACATAACTGACGATTTACATTGACGTACGTGCAGAACTTGCGCCTAGCTAGCTACATATAGTCCGTAGTCTTTGTTATCCGTCCACAGCAAGATAGATGACATCAAGTTACAGCACGGCATATCGACGCCCTACACCCTACGGTGAGGTGAGTACATGAACAACACAACAACAACAGGATTCAGCCCTCTCCCATCCGGATTCAGCCCTCTCCCATCCAAATTTTGCTCCTTCGGCGGATTCATATAGATAACGGAATGCCTTGTATCTCTTGTCATCTTCTACGAGCATGTGCTTGCAGACAAAGTCATCCAGGCTCCAGGCTATTACACACGATCAAATGCTTTTGCAACGGTGCCTGCCAACAAAGTTCAGCCTCAAAGATGCATACTTTTTAGGGAAAGGGTATCTACATAAGAGGTTCAGGATTCATAATAACTTGTTATAGATATGTTATAGGTGCATTAGACTAGATTGTCTGAAAGAAGGGATAAATGTGTCATACGTACACAATCATGTGGTCAATTTTCCTGGTTCACAAATGATAATAGTTAATGATGTTGTGAGGGATGAATAACTACAGTAATCCTGATTCGTGATTTCTTTTATCACTACATTATTATTACGGAAAAACTAATATGACGTTTTTTCTTTGCAACATACATAGTTAATAATGTAGCAAAGCTTAATAATACTTATCACTGAGGCTATATAACAATCACTCTGTCTCACTCATCAGTATCTCAACTACTATATAGACATGGGAAACCTGGAAACGAGAATACTTTGGCCTTACCTTCTGAATCTCGAAGTTCCAAACTCTAAATTATAGTCTTCGGACCCCCTATGTCTTCTGAATCTGTAGGGAATCATAATGGCCAAAACCATGATACAGAACTTGTATCGGATCTTCTTTACCGTACTCTTGGCCATATTCAGCAATAGTTATTAAACCACCCACATCTTCATCATGCATATACACAGTTATTGGCATCCTGTGTAAACGAAGTAATTAAAGGCTCTTCTTGCTTCATGGACTGTACTGATTAAATGCATCTTAACCGAGTACCGAGCATACATCAAATCAAGAAGGAACCTTCTCTTTGCATTAACGTGAGAGAACTTCTTAGCTATCTAATTTTAACTGTCACGGGAATTTAGCCAACTTCACTGAATCTGTCTTAGGAAGCAAATATTTCCAACATTATCCCTACTGGTATCTGTCCTTTGTAAATGATTTCACATAAGCATAGTAGGAAAAGGCCGCAGACAAAATAGAGCGTCAAAAAACATCTTATATTTTGAGACAGAGGGAGTATTAGCTAATAAAACATAAGCCTTCATATTTCATTGCTGGTAGCCACCCTTGGTATCCATGAAAAAGAATGCATAACAGGTCCAATTACTTACTGGAGAACATGTGAAGCCATGAACAGTTCTGGCTCACCACCCCACACATGTGGCTGCCTAATCTGGGAAACGTATGTATCAAAATCGCCCTCAACAAACCTGTCCGTCATTGATGCAAGGAAATGCAGCAGTTGAATACGTACGAACAATAATTTTCAATACCGCATTTACATTTTAAAATGAAGAAGAGCAAACATAACAGTAAGAGTGTGCATCAACTAACCATTCAGTCTCTTCTCGTCTAGTGACAAATTCATCGGCAACCTGTACAAAGAAGGATTTGTATAGAAGCTTTAGAGAATGAAAGGCAATTGCACCAGGAACAAAATACCTAGAAACACTCCAGACATACCATTGACCTCAATTCATCAGCTAGCTTTCTCTGAAGATCTTCACTAGGGATAGGTTTCCCTGAGCGGACGCATGCCCCATGAACCACGGAGCGGAATAAACATCTTCCATCTCCTGGAATGCCTGGCAAATCCAGGTAAAACAGTCACAAGCATTAGCTTATTGACATATCCGCAAACATAAATATTATAAAGGCATTCAATTTTTTTTAACAAAAGCAATTATTAAGCCTAACACAAATGCATTTCTCACCGGTGACAGAATAATCCGTGTAGACTTTCTTCCCATGAGAAGATGACGCTGAAGTTTCTGCACAGTTGATCTTTCTGTCCACAGGCATCTCGGCTTTTGCGATCCCTGAAACTGAAAAACCAAAGCAGAGCCCACCGGCCGTAGCTCCTATCTTTTGATGGACGCCTCTCCATTTCCAATTAGTACCCGACATTCTGTCGCGTGAAAGCATGTCGAGCTTTGCACTTAGACTGCCCTCTCTGGTTGACAATCCACGACGCAATCGTCGGCCCACTAAGCTGACAAAGTACTTGAGACTCTGCACTTCAGAAGATCTTATATTCTTATTATGAGAAGAACCGGCTACGCCCAATGTCATATGAGAACGGCTTGACTGCGGTCGGGAGCAGTTCCATAAGACCATACTCTGTGCGGCTCCTCCTTGAAACTGATTCGAATGAGCGTACATACTACTTGAGGCAGATCGCCGCAAACAGATTGCAGGTGAATAGAGCCGCATCCAGCTCAAACAGTATCAGCTGCACATATGCAGACAAATGACAGTAAGAACTAGTGGAACATAATACCGTTGTTTTATAATTTAAAAAATAGAGATAATACCATGACACAGACTAATGAGTAGATCAATCCTAGTCCAATCGACATCTAGTACTCAATACGCGGCGGTGAACACCAGGAACTAACCGTGTATTCAGCGGAAACACTGTCCACAACAAGTATTAAGATAAACTGCACATATGCACTCCCAAGCATTCTGTCAGCAAAGTTGTGGACTGACAGACTTGATTGCCCAGCAAACAACACAACGCGTGGTATCCTTTGCTTGCTCTACATAATGATAATCCAAATTTGATGTCATGTTGAAGAAACGCTAGAAACTAAATTATAATTCCCAAATAGAAACAGGGAAAGCAAGGGATCATGGGCGGCAAGAGTGCTGGCTAACGTTCAGATGTCATCGGATTGCCCTCGGCAACAGGAGGGAACCGCACCCAAAACGACAGACGCCAACCATACCAGCGGGAGCAAGAACGCCCGCCGCCGCCGTTCTACTGACACAAATGCAGCAAAACGCAGGTAAAATTATCTTGTAAACAACGTCGCGTCGCGCTCGCGCTCGCGCCATGAACCGAATCGGAACTCTCGTGAAAAACACAGATCAGTAACAACGGGTGCACGAGACAGAAGCGGGCGTTACCGGCGTGATTCGGGGGGGAGAGAATTCCCAATGACGCGGGCGAACGGGGAGGAGGAGCGGGGTTCAGGTCGATGAGATTTGGCTTCCCCTTCCTTGGGCGGTGGGGAGAAGTGAGTGCGAGGGGAAAGGGTGAGCGCTTCGGCGGGGCAACGAACCAAGCGGGCGGGCGTTTGCTTGGAGGCGGCAGGACAGCAGGAGGAGGAAGAGGATGGGAGCAAGCGGCGAGCTCGGGTTTCCCAGGCTCCAGACCCAGAGGATTCCAGAACCAATATTTTCTTCTTTTGAGAAATAGTATTCCAGAACCAACCAGGCGAGGAAGAAGGAAGGCACGGATGGGCTTCATTTGTGGGGATGAGCTTCATCTGTAGAGCTGAAGTGGGCTATACATTCGGGCTCAGAATGTATGGCACACTTCAGCGCCCGAATGTGCATGGCCCACTTCAGCTTACACACTAAGGCCCCGTTTGGATCGTCGTTTAGCTCGTAGATACCCCTGTAAAACCGATACACACCTCCCGCCGTCGTTTTCTTTCCAGGCGAAAACTATACTACGACCGGTATTAATACACCTGTAAATTAAATCCGGACATATCAATTTACAACGATTCCAAGCAGGGCCTAAGGGTGTGTTTGGTAGCATGTACGAACCTAGCCTAGTTGTTCTTCTCTCATACATGCTGAGTGTAGACATGCTGAGTCCATGCAATTGCTGTTGTTTGGCAGCGATGTATGCGCTGAGACATGCTGAGCCGAGACTTTGTTTGGCAGCCTGCATGTGTTTAGACATGCTGAACAATTTCAAATTCCGAATATTATTTTTTAATGATGAACAAGATCAAAAAAATGTGAACACAAATTTAAACATATTTTGAAAATTTAAACAAAATTTGAAATTCAAAACATTTTCTTGGAAAACTAAAATAAAATATGAAAATCTGAACTTTTTTGAAAATTTGAACATATTTGAAATTCCAAGTTTTTTGAAAATTTGAAAATTCGAATATTTATAAAAAATTTAAATAAATTTTGAATTTCTGATTTTTTTTTCCAAAATTCAAACAAATATTGTTTTTCTTTTAAAATTCTGAACATTTTGAATTTTTTTAAAAAATTGAAATTCTGAACATTTATTGAGAATTCAAACAAAATTTGAAATTATGAACATTTTTTGAAAATTTAAACATTTTGAAATTCTAAACTTTTTCAAAAATTTAAAGAAATTTGAATTTTTTTAAAAAAAATTAAACATATTTTTGAAATTCTGAACATTTTTTGAAAATATAAACATATCTGGACGTGGTTTAGTGGGTGGGGATGAGTGTTAGGGCCAGCATGGCTGCCTCCATGCACCCTGTCTGGGATGCATGAGATGGGCATGGTTGAGGGCCCTTTTATGTATCAGATGAGCATAGCTCAGGTGAGCCCATACATCCTACCAAACAAGCAAAAGTGGGTCGGATTGGAAATTTTTGCCCTCATGCACCCTCCATGCACCCTACCAAACAAGCAAAAGTGGGTCGGATTGGGAACTTTTGCCCTCATGCACCCTCCATGCACCCTACCAAACACACCCTAAAAGGCTGGCGATTGGCCTAATTCCGCTGGCAGGCAGTATGGCTGACACTCCCCTGAAGTGCATGCTTCTCCGGTAAACAATCACCAGCCTTTCAACAGTAATGGTTTTGCTCCAGGCAAACTACTTTGGAGGTCTATAAAGCTGCAGATCAACGATGGAGGTGCGCCGAGCTCGGGTGAAAAGGTGATATGTTTCCTTTTTCTTGGTGGATAGGGACAGGCACTGGTTTTTTGCATAGGATGATCATATCTTTTCAATTCTGTAATGTCGGTGTTTACGTGGCTTGTAACTTTTTTTTTTGAGGAAACACACGCTTTATTACATCTCAGATAGAATGTTTACTGGTATTGTGACTGGATCATAAGGTTGACCGAGCCAAATATGACGACCCACACCTAATGATGTAGCGTGATTTATTTCTAGCAGGGTGCCGTGTAGTACATTGATAACGGAGAGTTTTTTCTTTTTCTTTTTGAGGGGATGACGCCGGAGCAGCAATCGGAGGAAGAGGGGACCAACCCTGGCCGGTGGAGATCGGAGGTAGAGGATCGCCTCCCTAGTCGATCACCTTCACGTGGCAGCGCCTAGGTTAGGGAAACGGTCATTGTACAGCTAGCATGCATTGCATTGCACGTTCACAAATCATTACTCTCTGTACACAAACATCTTTTCACAAACACGGTCAAAAATCCCACCACAAGACACCTAATCATATGAGTTAGGCTCGCCCATACACATACATTCAGTCCTAGTTAATGGTAGACGATGGTGGCGACGAATCGTTGTAGCCCCGAAGCTCAAGCCTGCCCCCGTACTCCCTGGGCAACTGGGACTCGTCGATGGAGTCACGGAGCGTGGCATCGAGGTCCCTGTCGGCGACGAACACAAACTTCTCCTTGGTCTTATCATCGATGAAAGGGTACAACATCTTCCATGCCGCCATGAACACGTAAGGCACGTGGATCAGGAGCACCCGCCCCAGCCGCTCCGGGTAGTAGCTCTGCATGATATCCAACGCCGCCACGTATGCTCGGATGTCGCAATTCGCGTACCCCCAACCCCAAAGGTCCGCCACCACCGCAAACTTTTCTTGTCCTGTCCGCAACCTGTCTCAGCATATCAACACACATATGCCTATCAGTATATTCCAGCAAGATTACTTGTGTCTTCAACTAATATACCTGGTGCAGGTGTTGTCGAGGATGTAGATGACGTAACGCTTGAACTCATCGAGGTCGCGCTTGGCGGGGAAGTGGCGGGCGAGGAAGAGGTACACCAGCGGGCGTCCCTCCTTGTCAAAGCCTTGCATATAGAGCTTCTCCTGCACGAGCTCACCATGCACCTCATCATCGGTGATGGAACCGTGTGGCTTGGCGGTGCGTTTCCAGCTCAAGTACTTGAGCAACATCGCCGATGCCTTGTCGATGTTGTGGTCACGGGCCCGTAGGAACCTCCGCAGAGCAAAGTCGTCTTCCTCCTACATGTGGTATGTACTAGCTATACCCGCGCGGCGGCACGCCGCGCCCCGTCCATAAATTATGTGTATTTTGGTTATTTTAAATTCATTTGATGAAATATTAGAGGTTTATCAGTGTAAGTTTGTATTCATGACTTTGTAGTCACAAGAAGGCTAGCCATGGAAAAGTAACCATACAGTGCACTCAAAATAAGAGTTTCCGGGGAATCAGTATTAATTGCTACCGGTTTCCTGCGAGCATCTAAAAGCCATGCCCGCATTGTGCACGCCTCGCCCGGTCGATATGTTGTGATGAATTGTGTTACGTGTTAGCTATGGAGTTTGTAATATAGTATGGTCATAATGTTGTGTTGCCAGCCTTGTCGTAGCCACCCTTTAGACACGTGCACAAGACTTCTCTTTCTTTTGCATACATGTGCAAATTAAGAATCACAAAATCTTTTACACATGAAACTTGTCCCGCATGGCGTGCTGTTGATACGTCATGTGAGAACTTTTGTGTAAGGTATTAGACTTTATTTGTTAATTATTTGATTAAGTATTCGATCTTCATGTGTTCACTTTATTTTTACGTTATGGTGTCTGTTCAATAATCATATTGGAATGGGTGCAGAAATATTTCATTAAGAAAAACTTTATTAAATGGAAATAATTAGTACAATATAGATAAAGGGAATACATATTGATATTGCATGACAACTTTTCAATTGTTCAATCATTCATAGCATCCTTGTTCGACCGCTTGCTGGATGTGTGCAGATGATAAAATGATATAGAGCTCCATGGATACTTTATGTTCAAATTACATACACTCTTGTGGTAGTTTTCCGACCCATTGATTAGTTGTTACTTTGGACGTTATTTCTTTGTTAAGCGTGCAAGAATCATTGATGTATAAAAAAGAATTGACCCAAAATTATTTGGAGTACAAGTTCATGAGACAATAAAGTTCTTGGCACATAGAATCATTGATTTATAAAACTATATTGACCAGAAATTATTTGGAGCATGTTCAAGAGACATGAAGTTACTGACACATAGTAAGTTTTGTAATATTAAGGGGGGAAAACCTCTTACATCCAATCTCTACCCAAACTAATACCATCCATGCATAATTCGGTTGAATTCAACTTTGAGTCATCTCCATGGAATGCTGTAATATATTTCCGAAAGTATTACCTACAGTTCTAACTTAAGCTTTTCAATACATGAAAGTAAAAGAGACAACCTGTACTAACAAAACTTCCACTGTTTTTCACACCATGAAACCAATTGTGCTCCCTAAATATGAGAAGCATCAAGCAAGTTCTGCATGTCCTCTATTTTCAACGGAGAAGACATAAAAAACCAAACCTACCTGAATATATACCATGATAATATAAGTACCTCTAACAGATGACCACTTTATCCTAATATAACCTACCTGAATATATACCATGATAATATAAGTACTTCTAACAGATCACCACTTCATCCTAATATATCCCAAGAAAGCAAGTTCCTCAAATCAAAGCAATATGTCTCAAAAAATGACAAGGAAGAACAACTTCTAAATACTTAATATTTGGGTTCCAACCTCGGGTACTTGATTGTATAGACCATTGACATGAGTTACAATTAAAAACATATTTCCTTCATTTTCAGGAAATTGTGTCTGATTGCTCATCCAGTCTTGTGTTATTTGCACATCGCTTTCCATGTTAACAGTTACTTAACAGTCATCTGTATCCATGTTAAGCAATACAGTCTACTATATGTGACTTTGAAACATAAACATAAATTAGAGAAAGGCCATACAATGCAAGTAACGTTACATACAAAAATCAACAGAGCTACGATAAATAAAACCTTTCCTTCCCTTTCAACAAAGTGTCACTAACAGTACCGGGTGTGCCTGACTAACGTCCATGCATGCAAACAAAGGGAAAGAAAATTAACAGAAACGGCTGGGAAAATAATTTGCCGCAGAGTGTGTGCCTGCAGATGCAGGTGCAATCCTATAAACCGCCTACATTGATCAACCAAAATAAAATTTGGTTCCCAACTTCTCATGCACATAGTCACATCCCACTAACCTCATGCACATAGTCACATCCCACTAACCTCATGCCCGTAGTCACATCAGCCTGAAATCCACAACCGATCACTACACGCAACCCATCAGCAACAAAAAAGAAAGCAGCCAATTCTCTTTCGCCAGAAGACAACTTGACAAAAAAATGCCGCTAAACGCCATCTACCTGCACACAGGGAGCCTACCGTCGAGTATACCCAGAATTACAAATGGTTGTTCCATAAACTCAAGGAATCCAAATAATATATAAAAAAATGAGAAAATAGAGACGGCGTAGTCAAATCAATCAAACCTCAGAAAATCACGGACACCATCGCATACGTGCACGGGCGATAAATTGGAACCCCGAGAGTTAGCTACCCAAAAAGTCCGGTCAAATCCTGCGGTAATACACATGTCAATCATATAGATTACTCTATTTGAAGGTGAATTTTTTTTTGAAAAATGAACAAACCAGAAACTCAGCAGCAGGTTATATTTCAAATACTCGACCTCCTTACCCTGCCCAATAGTTCAACCATGTGTCAAATACATGCAATGACAGGAACAAAGAACAGATGCAATGAAGCTACTTCTGATTCATAGTACAATCCAAAATCGCTTCTAGCACACATATGCTTTAACAGATACGCACGTACATGGTTGGATTCAGTCACACGATGTAAGAACAAAAGAAAATTCATCTAAAAAATGAAAGAATGGAGTGAGATATCTCCTGGCGGGATGTGCACAGCACGGCGGCGCAACCTCCTGCGTCCACCGCGCGCTGAGTCCGGACGCAAGCAACTCGCCTGCTTCCCTCAAGCCACCGCCTCTGGTGAGGAGGGAGCTCCGTGTTTCTGCAACCCAGATGGCCTCGCGCCCTCGCCAAGCAGTGAAAGGTAACGGCGCCGCCGCCGCTACATGGAGAAAAAGAGTGAGGAGCGGGATCGCGTGCGTGTGAGATTGTGGGGAATTTCCGCCAAGCGCCTGATTTCTCGTCAACAACTTGCGCCTCCCCCGCCGCAACAGCCGAATCCGCTCGACCACGGCCAGCTGCCGGTCCACTCGCTCCTGCACCGCGTAGCCGAGACAATCATGCCCCACCGCTTCCTCTCCGCCTTGGCGCCGCATCCCAACGGCCCAACGATCGCCGGCACACAGGCGCACCAGGAGGACGCGTCCCCGCCGCCGCCGCTTCCTGGCGCGGGGCTCCTGCACGCTGAGCCAGTTTTTGTCCACCCGAGCGTCCCTCACGGACTCCGGCCGTGGCGGCAGTAAGGAACAATCGTCATCCCGGCGGCCGCCATGGTAAGAGCCGCGGTAGCCGCGGTAGCCACGGCAGCCCTCCTCGATGGTCTAGCCGCCGTTCCCAGCAACAAAAGGAAGGAAACACTGGCATGCTGCCACCGCCGCCGCTTCAGGACTTGATCGTGCTGCTGTGGTAGAGGTGGTGGGATGGGATGGGATGGGATGCATGGACGGTATTTATAGGGTGCCCACAGAACAATCGGGAGATCACGCGATAAGCGGCGAGGTTTCCAGATTAAACGACGACAGCGGCGCCGATCAGAAACAATAGCAGAATCTAGATCGGACGATGGAAGCAACACCGATCAAGAACACGAGGAGCCTCCAGATCACTTGATCGAAGCGGCTCCGTTTTTTGACTGGAAAGTGGCACCGAGAGCGCGGATGCACGACACCACACCACGATCAAGAGGCACCTGTCGATCAAGAGGCCCAGATAAGAAAGGAAGCCCGCACACGTTATGGAAGCATCGAAGAAATGCTACACAACCAGGTCAACGGGCCATTGGGGCCCGCACGCACCCATATTCGCTAACGGCACCCAGGAAATCGCTACCCACGTTAAGAAAATTTTGATAGAAAGCCTGCAGTCACCACGCCTTTGTACACGGTCATTTCCCAAAAAAAGGGCACGTGCCATGTCCCAGTTTACCCAGGGGTCTTTTTCATCCAAGTGGTTTACTCTCACGGCGAAAACTTGGTCTGGAATAGATGCTTGGGTATGTATGTATGCGAGGATAAAAAATGGAAGCAATTTTCAACTCGAGTAGTCGACTACACATGCTTAGTAGATAGTACCTTCCTTCTGCAAGGTATATTAGCTTGTTTACTCTGACCATCAATTGAGTCGGTAGTTTAAAGGTATGCTTATTGTCAGTGGCGGAGACAGCCAACTCAAGGAGCCGGGGCAAAGCCTGTATACAGTGACGTTGTCCAGAATTTGCCCCTGGAATTAGTGATATTAATCATGGTTTATGTGTAATACTTAGTGGAGAATGGCCGGATCAGCCCGGGCAGCTGCACAGGGTCGCCGGGAGGTAGCTCCGCCCCTGCTTATCGTGATATATAAATTTTATTTATTTCTAGTCGAGAGATGTTAGACTCAAAATATTTGCTCCCCTTGTGAACCCGGAAGATGGGGAAACAGCGGCTTTGCTACACCTACGTAAAAACAATTATGAAACTTACTTACGAGCTGATGTGGGACAAGTTTATGGGGAAGGAAAGTTACGTAGCTTCACGTAACAAGCTACGTAGGTGTAGCATTTTTGGGGAAACAGTGTTCTACATAAAGATGATGGATCATTTGATCGAGCGGCCAATTGATTTTTACGTTCCGTGAAGGATTAAATAGCAACAAAATTTCATGTCTCTTTGGTTTATAGGAATTTTGTAGAAATTCTATAGGATATGATTTTCATAGAACGAAATGTGAAGAATCATTTCAAATTTTTAAAAGGAACGAAAACATTAGCCTAGATCTGGAAAATAAATTATCCTATGAACTAAATGATGTCATTTTTTTTCTTATATAGGAATTGAGATATATGCCACCTCATTTTCTGTGATATTTCTGTTCATATGGTATTCCTATCGTATGAACTAGATGAGGAGGCCTCAAAGATTTAGTCGTGTTGTGATCTCATCAGTCCGTGTGTAAGGCCGAATGGGCTGACGGACTTGAGAGGAAACGAGAATTGTCCGCACCGAGGAGGTGTGAGCTGCTATCTATGGTTGGTCGGAGGAGACTAGCCAACTGAACCAAGAAGCTAGCTAGCCAGTAGTTGTGATGAGCCAGTCACGGGAGTCGTTCGTGTTCAGGGAGGGACATGAGTTTGACGAGGAGGAAGGAGATGGTACCTTGGCAGCGGGGTCCTGGGCCTCCACGACGGCCCTCAGGTCGGCCACCTTCTTCGACTCCGCCGCGTCGCCGCCGTTCTGCTCATCAGCACCGCGATCCATATGTGCTGCCGTCCGGCCTCCTCAATCGATCAGCCGGATCGATTGCCGGAGAAGAGAAGGCTGGGCCCAGGCCGAGATCGGGTAGGAGCTCCGGCAGGGAGGAGTGAGAGATATATGGGGGTGTGGGTGCGCTGCTAGCTGTATGCGCAAAGGCCGTGAGCGAGCCCGTGCGGTGCTGTTTCGTCTCCATGGATGGGGTTGGGTGGAGTCCAACTGAAATTGACGCCAACCTGCCGCGTCACCTACTCTACTCACCGCTCGCCGACTATTCATGGGGCGCGGCGCCGGCGCGTAGGGCGGGAAGTGACACGGACGCACAACCCTACGTGTTTCTCTTCTTCGGTTCTTCGAATTAAAGCCCGTCCATGTCGTCGGATGGGAGTACCTAGAACTCATCTAGATGAGATATAATTTGGTCTCATTCACTTTGAAAACAACAACAGATGCAACCCACGGCAGCACACACACATCTTATAGCATCACATCCAATGGCTATAGAAGGTGAATGAGACCAAATTATATCTCATCTAAATGAGTTCTAGCAAAACTGTCGTCGGATACCCAAAATCTGCAGCAAATTAATTCAGATTGCTGCGGCACATTACCTACTTTTCTTTCCTCACAAAGTCCCAAAGTCAAGGCCATATATTATAGTCATTCAAGCCTTAGATAAGAAAACACAGGTGCTTACAGCATCTACGGCCGGACAACCCAAACCCCCCTCAAACGCCTCGACGGACGGTTCGGTCAGTGACCAGTAAAAAAAACTCCAAACATGCATCTCAAACGGGCCTCAACGCCCAAGCTATCGGCACCCCTCATATCCAGCCCAAATATGGGGCGGATACTAGGAGGCCTGGCATCCGCCATGTCGGACTGACGATGGGGTCCCCTACGGAATCGCCTGGAAACCCAACAGTCTGACTGACGTCTCCTCCAGTGGGTGTGTGAACGCCGTGTGGCGCAGCTCTGGCTCGCCGCCCGAGAGCAAATCCGACTATTTAAGCCGGCCGACGTCTCCCAACTCTAGCCACATCCACCTCCTCCCTCTCCGCGCCGCCAGCCCGAGCCCATCCACCTCTCTCTAGCTCCGCCGCTCTTCCCATGGCGTCCGACTATGCCATGGCCCAACAAAAGAAGACGATGTATGCTATGCTCACACCAGAGCGCCCGTTCCAAATTGAGGAGGAGATCCGGGTGAGGCGTGTCGCCCACATCGCAGTCATTCTGCCCCCGAACTCGCCGGAGCTGGAGGTGGGGGAGGGGGTGTTGGGGAACGTAGTAATTTCAAAAAATTTCCTACGCACACGCAAGATCATGGTGATGCATAGCAACGAGAGGGGAGAGTGTTGTCTACATACCCTTGTAGACCGAAGCGGAAGCGATCACAACGTAGAGGAAGTAGTCGACGTTCTCCTCGCGATCCAACCGATCCAGCGCCGTTACTCCGGCGCCCCGAGTTCTTGACACACGTACAGCTCGGTGGCGCTCCTCGGGCTCCGATCCAGCAAAGATCTGGGAGAGAGTTCCGTCGGACGACGGCGTGGTGGCGATCTTGATGTTCTACCGACGCAGGGCTTCGCCTAAGCACCGCTACGATATGACCGAGGTGGAATATGGTGGAGGGGGGCACCGCACACGGCTAAGGAACGATCTCAAGGATAAACTTGTGTGTCTTAGGGTGCCCCCCTGCCCCCGTATATAAAGGAGCAAGGGGGAGGGCCGGCCGGCCCTAGAGGGGCGCGCCAAGGAAGGGGGAGTCCTCCTCCTAGTGGGAGTAGGACTCCCCTTTCCTAGTCCAACTAGGAGGGAAGGGGAAGGAATGAGAGGGAGAGGGAGAGGGGGGGCCGCGCCTCCTTGTCCAGTCGGACTCCTCATGGGGCGCCACCTCTGGCGCAGCCCTCTCTCTCCCTCGTGGCCCATTAAGGCCCATTACTTCCCGGGGTTCCGTAACCCCTCCCACTCGTATTATCCAAACCACTGGAACCATTCCGATGTCCGAACATAGCTGTCCAATATATCAATCTTTATGTCTCGACCATTCCGAGACTCCTCGTCGTGTCCGTGATCACATCCGGGACTCCGAACTCCTTCGGTACATCAAAATACACAAACTCATAATATAACCGTCATCGAAACCTTAAGCGTGCGGACCCTACGGTTCGAGAACAATGTAGACATGACCAAGACACGTCTCCGATCAATAACCAATAGCGGGACCTGGATGCCCATATTGGCTCCTACATATTCTACGAAGATCTTTATCGGTCAGACCGCATAACAACATATGTTTGTTCCCTTTGTCATCGATATGTTACTTGCCCGAGATTCGATCGTCGGTATCCAATACCTAGTTCAATCTCGTTACCGGCAAGTCTCTTTACTCGTTCCGTAATACATCATCTCGCAACTAACTCATTAGTTGTAATGCTTGCAAGGCTTAAGTAATGTGCATTACCGAGAGGGCCCAGAGATACCTCTCCGACAATTGGAGTGACAAATCCTAATCTCGAAATACGCCAACCCAACATCTGCCTTTGGAGACACCTGTAGTACTCCTTTATAATCACCCAGTTACGTTGTGACGTTTGGTAGTACCCAAAGTGTTCCTCCGGCAAACGGGAGTTGCATAATCTCATAGTTACAGGAACATGTATAAGTCATGGATAAAAGCAGTAGCAACATACTAAACGATCGGGTGCTAAGCTAATGGAATGGGTCATGTCAATCAGATCATTCAACTAATGATGTGACCTTGTTAATCAAATGACAACTCCTTTGTCTATGGTTAGGAAACTTAACCATCTTTGATTAACAAGCTAGTCAAGTAGAGGCATACTAGTGACACTCTGTTTGTCTATATATTCACACATGTATTATGTTTCCGGTTAATACAATTCTAGCATGAATAATAAACATTTATCATGATATGAGGAAATAAATAATAACTTTATTATTGCCTCTAGGGCATATTTCCTTCAGTCTCCCACTTGCACTAGAGTCAATAATCTAGATTACACAGTAATGATTCTAACACCCATGGAGTCTTGGTGTTGATCATGTTTTGCTCGTGGAAGATGCTTAGTCAACGGGTCTGCAACATTCAGATCCGTATGTATCTTGCAAATCTCTATGTCTCCCACCTGGACTAGATCCCAGATGGATTTGAAGCGTCTCTTGATGTGCTTAGTCCTCTTGTGAAATCTGGATTCCTTCGCTAAGGCAATCGCTCCAGTATTGTCACAGAAGATTTTCATTGGACCCGATGCACTAGGTATGACACCTAGATCGGATATGAACTCCTTCATTGGCTGCTTCCGAAGCAGCTATGTATTCCGCTTCACATGTAGATCCCGCCACGACGCTTTGTTTTGAACGCACCAACCGACAGCTCCACCGCTTAATGTAAACACGTATCCGGTTTGCGATTTAGAATCGTCCGGATCGGTGTCAAAGCTTGCATCAACGTAACCATTTACGATGAGCTCTTTGTCACCTCCATATACGAGAAACATATCCTTAGTCCTTTTCGGTACTTCAGATGTTCTTGACCGCTGTCCGATGATCCACTCTGGATTACTTTGGTACCTCCTGCTAAGCTAATAGCAAGGCACACATCAGGTCTGTACACAGCATTGCATACATGATAGAGCCTATGGCTGAAGCATAGGGAACATCTTTCATTTTCTCTCTATCTTCTGCGGTGGTCGGGCATTGAGTCTTACTCAACTTCACACCTTGTAACACAGGCAAGAACCCTTTCTTCGCTTGATCCATTTTGAACTTTTTCAAAACTTTGTCAAGGTATGTGCTTTGTGAAAGTCCAATTAAGCATCTTGATCTATCTCTATAGATTTTGATGCCCAATATGTAAGCAGCTTCACCGAGGTCCTTCATTGAAAAACTCTTATTCAAGTACCCTTTATGCTATCCAGAATTCTATATCATTTCCGATTAGTAATATGTCATCTACATATAATATCGAAAATGCTCTGAGCTCCCACTCACTTTCTTGTAAATACAGGCTTCTCCAAAAGTCTCAGATAAACCCAAATACTTTGATCACACTATCAAAGCGTTTATTCCAACTCCGAGATGCTTGCACCAGTCCATAAATGGATCGCTGGAGCTTGCACACTTTGTTAGCTCCTTTGGATCGATAAAACCTTCTGGTTGCATCATATACAACTCTTCTTCCGTAAATCCATTCAAGAATGCAGTTTTACATCCATTTGCCAAATTTCATAATCATAAAATGCGGCAATTGCTAACATGATTCGGACAGACTTAAGCATCGCTTCGGGTGAGAAGGTCTCATCGTAGTCAATCCCTTGAACTTGTCGAAACCCTTTGCGACAAGTCGAGCTTTGTAGACGATAACATTACCGTCGGCGTCGGTCTTCTTCTTGAAGATCCATTTGTTTTCTATTGCTTGCCGACCCTCGGGCAAGTCAACCAAAGTCCACACTTTGTTTTCATACATGGATCCTATCTCGATTTCATGGCCTCAAGCCATTTTGTGGAATCTGGGCTCACCATCGCTTCTTCATAGTTCGTAGGTTCATCATGATCTAGTAGCATGACTTCCGAACAGGATTACCGTACCACTCACAGTGCGGATCTTACTCTGGTTGATCTACGAGGTTACGTAGTAACTTGATCTGAAGTTTCATGATCAACATCATCAACTTCCTCACTATTTGGTGTAGATATCGCAGAAACCGGTTTCTGTGATAAACTACTTCCAATAAGGGATAAGGTACAGTTACCTCATCATGTTCTACTTTCCTCCCACTCACTTCTTTCGAGAGAAACTCCTTCTCTAGAAAGGATCCATTTTTAGCAACAAATGTCTTGCCTTCGGATCTGTGATAGAAGGTGTACCCAACTGTCTCCTTTGGGTATCCTATGAAGACACATTTCTCCGATTTGGGTTCGAGCTTATCAGGTTGAAGCTTTTTCACATAAGCATCGCAACCCCAAACTTTAAGAAACGACAACTTTGGTTTCTTGCTAAACCATAGTTCATAAGGTGTCGCCTCAACGGATTTTGACGGTGTTCTATTCAGCGTGAATGCGGCCGCCTCAAGAGCATATCCCCAAAACGATAGCGGTAAATCTGTAAGAGACATCATAGATCGCACCATATCTAGTAAAGTGCGATTCGACGTTCGGACACACCATTGCTTGTGTGGTGTTCGGGTGGCGTGAGTTGCTGAAACTATTCTGCATTGTTTCAAATGTAGACCAAACTCAGAACTCAAATATTCTCCTCCACGATCAGATCGTAGAAACTTTATTTTCTTATTACGATGATTTTCAACTTCACTCTGAAATTCTTTGAACTTTTCAAATGTTTCAGACTTGTGTTTCATTAAGTAGATATACCCATATCTGCTTAAATCATCTGTGAAGGTGAGAAAATAACGATATCCGCCACGAGCCTCAACATTGATCGGACCACATACATCTGTATGTATGATTTCCAACAAATCCGTTGCTCTCTCCATAGTACCGGAGAACGGGGTTTTAGTCATCTTGCCCATGAGGCACGGTTCGCAAGTGCCAAGTGATTCATAATCAAGTGACTCCAAAAGTCCATCAATATGGAGTTTCTTCATGTGCTTTATACCGATATGACCTAAACGGCAGTGCCACAAATAAGTTGCACTATCATTATCAACTCTGCATCTTTTGGCTTCAACATTATGAATATGTGTATCACTACTATCGAGATTCATTAAAAATAGACCACTCTTCAAGGGTGCATGACCATAAAAGATATTACTCATGTAAATAGAACAACCATTATTCTCTCGATTTAAATGAATAACCGCCTCGCATCAAATAAGATCCAGATATAATGTTCATGCTCAACGCGGCACCAAATAACAATTATTTAGGTCTAAAACTAATCCCGAAGGTAGATGTAGAGGTAGCGTGCCGACCGCGATCACATCGACTTTGGAACCATTTCCCACGCGCATCGTCACCTCGTCCTTTGCCGGTGTTCGCAATCCGTAGTCCCTGCTTGAGTTGCAAATATTAGCAATGTAACCAAGATCAAATACCAGTGCTCTGCGAGCTCTAGTAAGGTACACATCAATAACATGTATATCACATATACCTTTGTTCACCTTGCCATCCTTCTTATCCGCCAAATACTTGGGGCAGTTCCGCTTCTAGTGACCGTCCGCTTGCGGAGAAGCACTCGGCCCAGCTTAGGTCCGACTTGGGTTTCTTCTCCGAGCAGCAACTTGCTTGCTGTTCTTCCCAAGTTCCTTTCTTCTTCCCTTTGCCTTTCTTCTTGAAACTAGTGGTCTTATTGACCATCAACACTTGATGCTCCTTCTTGATTTCTACCTCCGCAGCCTTTAGCATTGCGAAGAGCTCGGGCATAGTCTTTACTAACCCTTGCATATTATAGTTCATCACGAAGCCTTTGTAGCTTGGTGGCAGTGATTGAAGAATTCTATCAATGACACAATCATCCGGAAGATTAACTCCCAGTTGACTCAAGTGATTGTAATACCCAGACATTCTGAGTATGTGCTCACTGACAGACCCATTCTCTTCCATCTTGCAGCTATAGAACTTATTGTTGGAAATATGCCCTAGAGGCAATAATAAAAGGATTATTATGTTTCAATGTTCATGATAATTGTCTTTTGTTCATGCTATAACTGTATTATCCGGAAATCATAATACACGTGTGAACACTTAGACCCAATGAGTCCCTAGTGAGCCTCTAGTTGACTAGCTCGTTGTGATAAATAGATAGTCATGGTTTCCTGACTATGGACATTGGATGTCGTTGATAACGGGATCACATCATTAGGAGAATGATGTGATGGACAAGACCCAATCATAAGCATAGCATAAAAGATCGTATAGTTCGTTTGCTAGAAGCTTTGCCAATGTCAAGTATCTCTTCCTTCGACCATGAGATTGTGTAACTCCTGGTTACCGTAGGAGTGCCTTGGGTGTATCAAACGTCACAACGTAATCGGGTGACTATAAAGGTGCATTACGGTATCTCCGAAAGTATCTGTTGGGTTGACACGGATCGAGATCGATTTGTCACTCCGTATGACGGAGAGGTATCTCTGGGCCCACTCGGTAATGCATCATCATAATGAGCTCAATGTGACCAAGGTGTTGGCCACGGGATCATGCATTGCGGTACGAGTAAAGTGACTTGCCGGTAACGAGACTAAACAAGGTATTGGGATACCGACGATCAAGTCTCGGCAGTAACGCATCGATTGACAAAGGAATTGCATACGTGGTTTGATCGAATCCTCGACATCGTGGTTCAACCGATGAAATCATCGAGGAGCATGTGGAGCCAACATGGGTATCCAGATCCCGATGTTGGTTATTGCCCGAGAGTCGCCTCGGTCATGTCTGCGTGTCTCCGACCCGTAGGGTCTACACACTTAAGGTTCGGTGGCGCTAGGGTTAGTAGGACGTCAAGTATGTGACTACCGAATGTTGTTCGAGTCCGGATGAGATCCCGGATGTCACGAGGAGTTCGGAAGGGTCCGGAGGTAAAGAATAATATATAGGAAGTGGTGTTTCGCCATCGGGAAGGTTTCGGGTCTCCGGTAAAAGTACCGGACCACCTAAGGGTCCCGGGGTCCACCGGTGGGGCCACCTATCCGGAGGGCCCCATGGGCTGAAAGGGAAGGAACCAGCCCACAAGGGGCTGGTGCGCCTCTAGGCCCACCCCGCGCCTAGGGTTGAAACCCTAGGGGGGGGGCCCCCGGCTTGGGGGCACTCCACCCCTTGGCCGCCCCCCACAGGAGATTGGATCTCAGGGGCCACCCCCCTGTGGTGCCTATATAAAGGGGGGAGGGGGGGCTGCTGGACCAACTCCCAAGGCGCAACCCTCCCTCCCCAACACATCTCCTCCTCCGTAAGAGCTCGGCGAAGCCTCGCCGAGTCTCGCTTCTCCACCATCACCACGCCAGTCTTTGCCGGTGGAGTTGTCTTCCTCAACCTCTCCTTCCCCTTGCTGGATCAAGAAGGAGGAGACGCCGCCGTCCCGCACGTGTGTTGAACGCGGAGGTGCTGTCCGCTCAGCGCTTGGACATCGGTGACTGAATCACGCTCGAGTACGACTCCATCATCACCTTGCAAGCTTCGCACGCGATCTACAAGTGGTATGTAGATGCAATCTCTCTCCGTTACTCGTTGCTTAGATGAACTCATAGATGGATCTTGGTGAAGCCGTGGGAAATTTTTAATTTTCTACAACGCTCCCCAACAAAGGGCATCATGAGCTAGGTCTATGCGTAGTTCTCTATTGCACGAGTAGAACACAATTTGTTGTGGGCGTTGATCTTGTCATCTTACTTGCCTCTACTAGTCTTTTCTTGCTCAACGGTATTGTGGGATGAAGCGCCCGACCAACCTTACGTGCGCTTCGTGAGACCGGTTCCACCGATCGACATGCACTAGTTGCATAAGGTGGCTGGCGGTGTCTCTCTCCCACTTTAGTTGGAGCGGATTCGATGAACAAGGCCCTTATGAAGGGTAAATAGAAGTTGACAAAATCACGTTGTGGTGATTCGTAGGTAAGAAAACGTTTTGCTAGAACCCAATCGCAGCCACGTAAAAGATGCAACAACAATTAGAGGACGTCTAACTTGTTTTTGCAGCGATTGATCATGTGATGTGATATGGCCAGAAGTTGTGATGAATGATGAATTGTGATGTGTGAGATCATGTTCTTGTAATAGGATTCACGACTTGCATGTCGATGAGTATGACAACCGGCAGGAGCCATAGGAGTTGTCTTTATTTTTGTATGACCTGCGTGTCATTGAAGAACGCCATGTAAACTACTTTACTTCATTGCTAAACGCGTTAGTCATAGAATTAGAAGTAGTCGTTGGCGTGACAACTTCATGAAGACACGATGATGGATATCATGATGATGGAGATCATGGTGTCAAGCCGGTGACAAGATGATCATGGAGCCCCGAAGATGGAGATCAATGGAGCTTGATGATATTGGCCATATCATGTCACAACTATATAATTGCATGTGATGTTTATTATGTTTATGCATCTTGTTTACTTAGGACGACGGTAGTAAATAAGATGATCCCTTATAAAATTTCAAGAAGTGTTCTCCCTAACGTGCACCGTTGCTACAGTTCGTCGCTTCTAAGCACCACGTGATGATCGGGTGTGATGGATCCTTACGCTCACATACAACGGGTGTAAGACAGTTTTACACAAATAAAACACTTAGGGTTAACTTGACGAGCCTAGCATGTGCGCACATGGCCTCGAAACACGGAGACCGAAAGGTCGAACACGAGTCGTATGGAAGATACGATCAACATGAAGATGTTCACCGACGATGACTAGTCCGTCTCACGTGATGATCGGACACGGGCTAGTCGACTCGGATCGTGTAACACTTAGATGACTAGAGGATGTCTAATCTAAGTGGGAGTTCATAATTTTGATTAAGAACTTTATTATCATGAACTTAGTCTAAAACCTTTGCAAATATGTCTTGTAGATCAATGGCCAACGCTAATGTCAACATGAACTTCAACGCGTTCCTAGAGAAAACCAAGCTGAAAGATGATGGCAGCAACTATACGGATCGGGTCCTAACCCGAGGATCATCCTCATAGCTGCCAGGAAACAATATGTCCTAGAAGAACCGCTAGGTGACGCTCCCGTCCCAGAAAACCAAGACGTTATGAACGCTTGGCAATCTCGTCTTGATGATTACTCCTCGTTCAAGGCGGCATGCTCTACAGCTTAGAACCGGGCTCCAAAAGCGTTTTGAGCATCACGGAGCATATGAGATGTTCAAGAGCTGAAACTAGTTTTCCAAGCTCATGCCCGGTCGAGAGATATGATGTCTCCGACAAGTTCTACAGCTTGTAAGATGGAGGAGAACAGTTCACAAGGAGCACATCCTCAAGATGTCCGGGTTGCACGCTTCGATGACCCAGTTGAACATTAACCTCCCGGATGAGGCGGTCATTGACAGAATCCTCCATCGCTCCCACCAAGCTACAAGAGCTTTGTGATGAACTACAACATGCGGGGATGGAAAAGACCATTCTGAAGTGTTCTCGATCTTCAAGTCAGCAGAGGCTGAAATCAAGAAAGAACATCAAGTGTTGATGGTCAATAAGACCACTAAGTTCAAGAAGGGCAAGGGTAAAAGAACTTCAAGAAGGACGGCAAAGATGTTGCCGCCGCCCGTAAGCCTGCTGCCGGAAGAAGTCAAAGAATGGACCCAAGCCCGAGATCGAGTGCTTTTATTGCAAGGGAAGGGTCACTTTGAAGCGGAACTGCCCCAAATACTTAGCGGATAAGAAGGCCGCAACACCAAAGGTATATTTGATATACATGTAATTGATGTGTACCTTACCAAGACTCGTAGTAACTCCCGGTATTTGATACCGTGCCGTTGCTCACATATGTAACTCACAGCAGAGCTGCGGAATAAACGGAGATCGGCGGCGACGAGGTGACGATCGCGCGTCGGGAATGGTTCCGTGGTCGATGTGATCGCCGTCGACACGCTGCCTCTACATTTACCTACGGGATTAGTTTTGAACCTCAATAATTGTTATTTAGTGCCATGTTTGAGCATGAACATTGTATCCGGATCTCGCTTGATACGAGATGGCTACTCATTTAAGTCTGAGAATAATGGTTGTTCGATTTATATGAGAGATATGTTTTATGGTCATGCTCCGATGGTCAATGGTTTATTCTTAATGAATCTCGAGCGTAATATTACACATGTTCATAGTGTGGATGCGAAAAGATGTAAAGTTGATAACGATAGTCCCACATACTTGTGGCACTGCCGCCTTGGTCACATTGGTGTCAAGCGCATGAAGAAGCTCCATGCTGATGGACTTTTGGAGTCTCTTGATTATGAATCGTTTGACACATGCGAACCATGCCTCTTAGGCAAAATGACCAAGACTCCGTTCTCCGGAACAATGGAGCGAGCAACCAACTTGTTGGAAATCATACATACCGATGTGTGCGGTCCAATGAGCGTTGAGGCTCATGGAGGATATCGTTATGTTCTCACTCTCCGATGACTTAAGTAGATATGGGTATGTCTACTTAATGAAACACAAATCTGAGACCTTTGAAAAGTTCAAGGAATTTCAGAGTGAGGTGGAGAATCAACGTGACCGAAAGATAAAGTTCCTACAATCAGATCGTGGAGGAGAATATTTAAGTCACGAATTTGGCACACACTTAAGGAAATGTGGAATCGTTTCACAACTCACGCCGCCGAACACCTCAAATAAACGGTGTGTCCGAACGTCAGAATCGCACTCTATTGGATATGGTGCGGTCTATGATGTCTCTTACCGATTTACCGCTATCATTTTGGGGATACGCCTAGAGACAGCTACATTCACTTTAAATAGGGCACCGCCTAAATCCGCTGAGACGACACCGTATGAATTATGGTTTGGGAAGAAACCTAAGCTGTCGTTTCTAAAAGTTTGGGGATGCGATGCTTATGTCAAGAAACTTCAACCCGAAAAGCTCGAACCCAAGTCGGAAAAATGCGATTCATAGGATACCCTAAGGAAACTGTTGGGTATACCTTCTACTTAAGATCCGAAGGCAAGATCTTTGTTGCCAAGAACGGATGCTTTCTGGAGAAAGAGTTTCTCTCGAAAGAAGTAAGTGGGAGGAAAGTAGAACTCGATGAAGTACTACCTCTCGAACGGGAAAGTGGTGCAGCGCAGGAAACCGTTCCTGTGATGCCCACACCAACCAAGAGGAAAACGTTGATGATGATCAAGGTACTTCGGATCAAGTTACTCTTGAACTTCAAGGTCCACGAGGACACGCTTCCGCACTGAGTGGTACGGCAACCCTGTCATGGAAATCATGTTGCTAGACAACAATGAACCTTCGAACTATGAAGAAGCAATGGCGGGCCGGATTCCAACAAATGGCTTGAGGCCATGAAATCCGAGATAGAATCCATGTATGAAAACAAAGTATGGACTTTCACAGACTTGCCCGATGATCGGCGAGCGATAGAAAATAAATGGATTTTTAAGAAGAAGACGGACGCGATGGAAATGTTACCATCTATAAAGCTCGACTTGTCGCTAAGGGTTATCGACAAGTTCAAGGGATTGACTACGACGAGACATTCTCTCCGTAGCGAAGCTTAAGTCCGTCCAAATCATGTTAGCAATTGCCGCATACTATGATTATGAGATATGGCGATGGACGCCAAAACGGCATTCCTTAATGGACATCTTAAGGAAGAGCTGTATATGATGCAGCCGGAAGGTTTTGTCGATCCTCGAACGCTAACAAAGTATGCAAGCTCCAATGATCCATTTATGGACTGGTGCAAGCATCTCGAGTTGGAACATTCGCTTTGATGAGATGATCAAAGCGTTTGGTTTATGCGACTTATGGAGAAGCCTCGTTTACAAGAAAGTGAGTGGGAGCTCGTGGCATTTCTCCTATTATATGTAGATGACATACTTTTGATGGGAAATGACACAAAACTTCTGGACAGCATTAAGGCCTACTTGAATAAGTGTTTTTCAATGAAGGACCTTGGAGAAGCTGCTTATATATTAGGCATCAAGATCTATAGAGATAGATCAAGACGCCTCATAGGTCTTTCACAAAGCACATACCTTGATAAAATTTTGAAGAGGTTCAAAATGGATCAGTCCAAGAAAGGGTTCTTGCCTATGTTACAAGGTGTGAAATTGAGCTCGGCTCAATCACCGACCACGGCAAAAGATAAAGAAGAGATGAGTGTCATCCCCTATGCTTCAGCCATAGGATCTATTATGTATGCCATGCTGTGTACCGACTGATGTAAACCTTGCCGTAAGTTTGGTTGCAAGATACCAAAGTAATCCCGCAAGGAACACCGGACAGCGGTCAAGAATATCCCGGCACCGAAAAGGATGAAGGACATGTTTCTCGCTTTATGGAGGAGACGAAGAGCTCGTCAGTAAGGGTTACGCTGACGCTTAGCTTCGACTCAGATCCGATGACTCTAAGTCACAAACCGGATACGTATATGTTGAATGGTGGAGCAAGAAGCTGGTGCAGTACCAAGCGAAGCGTCGTGGCGGGATCTTCGTGTGAAGCGGAATACATGGCAGCCTCGGAGGCAGCGATGAAGCGATTTGGGTGAAGGAGTTCATCACCGACCTAGGAGTCATACCCAATGCGTCGGGGCCGATCAAACTCTTCTGTGACAACACCGAGCTATTGCCCTTGCCAAGGAGCCCAGGTTTCACAAGAAGACCGAGCACATCAAGCGTCGTTTCAACTCCATCCGTGAAAATGTTCAAGATGGAGACATAGAGATTTGCAAAGTACACACGGACCTGAATGTCGCAGATCCGCTGACTAAACCTCTCTCGCGTGCAAAACATGATCAACACCGTAACTCTATGGGTGTTCGATTCATCACAATGTAACTAGATTGGTGACTCTAGTGCAAGTGGGAGACTGTTGGAAATATGCCCTAGAGGCAATAATAAAAGGATTATTATGTTTCAATGTTCATGATAATTGTCTTTTGTTCATGCTATAAGCAGATTATCCGAAATCGTAATACACGTGTGAACACTTAGACCCAATGAGTCCCTAGTGAGCCTCTAGTTGACTAGCTCACAGATCAATAGATAGTCATGGTTTCGACTATGGACATTGGATGTCGTTGATAACGGGATCACATCATTAGGAGAATGATGTGATGGACAAGACCCAATCATAAGCATAGCATAAAAGATCGTATAGTTCGCTTGCTAGAAGCTTTGCCAATGTCAAGTATCTCTTCCTTCGACCATGAGATTGTGTAACTCCGGTTACCGTAGGAGTGCCTTGGGTGTATCAAACGTCACAACGAATCGGGTGACTATAAAGGTGCATTACAGTATCTCGAAAGTATCTGCGGGTTGACACGGATCGAGATCGGATTTGTCACTCCGTATGACGGAGAGGTATCTCTGGGCCCACTCGGTAATGCATCATCATAATGAGCTCAATGTGACCAAGGTGTTGGCCACGGATCATGCATTGCGGTATTTAGTAAAGTGACTTGCCGTAACGAGACCGAACAAGGTATTGGGATACCGACGATCAAGTCTCGCAAGTAACGCATCGATTGACAAAGGGAATTGCATACTGTGGTTTGATCGAATCCTCGACATCGTGGTTCAACCGATGAAATCATCGAGGAGCATGTGGGAGCCAACATGGGTATCCAGATCCCGCTGTTGGTTATTGCCCGAGAGTCGCCTCGGTCATGTCTGCGTGTCTCCCGAACCCGTAGGGTCTACACACTTAAGGTTCGGTGACGCTTAGGGTTAGTAGGAAGTCAAGTATGTGACTACGAATGTTGTTCGAGTCCGGATGAGATCCCTGACGTCACGAGGAGTTCGGAAGGGTCCGGAGGTAAAGAATAATATATAGGAAGTGGTGTTTCGCCATCGGAAAGTTTCGGGTCTCCGGTAAATCTGGGACCACCGGAAGGGTCCCGGGTCCACCGGTGGGGCCACCTATCCCGAGGGCCCCATGGGCTGAAAGGGAAGGAACCAGCCCACAAGGGCTGGTGCGCCTCTAGGCCCACCCCTGCGCCTAGGGTTGAAACCCTAGGGGGGGGCGCCCACCGGCTTGGGGGCACTCCACCCCTCGTCGCCGCCCGGAGATTGGATCTCCAGGCCGCCACCCCCTGTGGTGCCTATATAAAGGGGGAGGGAGGGGGCTGCTGGACCAACTCCCAAGGCGCAGCCCTCCCTCCCAACACATCTCCTCCTCCGTAAGAGCTCGGCGAAGCCCTGGAGAGTCTTGCTTCTCCACCATCACCACGCCTGTTGTCTTTGCCGGTGGAGTTGTCTTCTCAACCTCTCCTTCCCCTTGCTGGATCAAGAAGGAGGAGACGCCGCCGTCCCGCACGTGTGTTGAACGCGGAGGTGCTGTCCGTTCAGCGCTTGGACATCGGTGACCTGAATCACGTTCGAGTACGACTCCATCATCACCTTGCAAGCTTCCGCACGCGATCTACAAGTGGTATGTAGATGCAATCTCTCTCCCGTTACTCGTTGCTTAGATGAACTAATAGATGGATCTTGGTGAAGCCGTAGGAAAAATTTTAATTTTCTACAACGTTCCCCAACACTTATTGGAGACTTCATATCTCTCAATCCGGGCATTCTGTTGGAATATTAACTTCAACTCCTGGAACATCTCATATGCTCCATGACGTTCAAAACGTCGTTGAAGACCCGGTTCTAAGCCGTAAAGCATGGCACACTGAACTATAGAGTAGTCATTAGCTTTGCTCGCCAGACGTTCTTAACGCCGCTGGGCCAGCATCAAGCAGCAGTTCGGCACCCAGCGGTGCTTCCAGGACGTAACTCTTCACGGCAGCAATGAGGATAATCCTCAGATTACTTAACCCAGTCCGTGTAATTGCTACCATCATCTTTCAACTTTGCTTTCTCAAGGAACGCATTAAAATTCAATGGAACAACAAAGACGAGCCATCTATCTACAAACAAACATAGACAAGCAAGATACTATCGGTACTAAGTTCATGATAAATTTAAGTTCAAATAATCATATTACTTAAGAACTCCCACTTAGAAAGACATCTCTAGTCATCTAAGTGATCACGTGATCCAAATCAACTAAACCATAACCGATCATCACGTGAGATGGAGTAGTTTTCAATGGTGAACATCACTATGTTGATCATATCTACTATATGATTCACGCCGACCTTTCGGTCTCCGTGTTCCGAGGCCATATCTGCATATGCTAGGCTCGTCAAGTATAACCTGAATATTCTCGTGTGCAAAACTGGCTTGCACCCGTTGTAGATGGACGTGAGAGCTTATCACACCCGATCATCACGTGGTGTCTCGGCACGATTTAACTTTGGCAACGGTGCATACTTAGGGAGAACACTTCTTGATAATTTTAGTGAGAGATCATCCTAAAATGCTACCGTCAATCAAAGCAAGATAAGATGCAAAAAGGATAAACATCACATGCAATCAATATAAGTGATATGATATGGCCATCATCATCTTGTGCTTGTGATCTCCATCTCCGAAGCACCATCTTGATCACCATCGTCACCGGCGCCACACCTTGATCTCCATCGTAGCATCGTTGTCGTTTACGCCATCTATTGCTTCTATGACTATCGCTACCGCTTAGTGATAAAGTAAAGCAATTACAGGGCGTTTGCATTTCATACAATAAAGCGACAACCATATGGCTCCTGCCAGTTGCCGATAACTTCGGTTACAAAACATGATCATCTCATACAATAAAATATATCATCATGTCTTGACCATATCACATCACAACATGCCCTGCAAAAACAAGTTAGACGTCCTCTACTTTGTTGTTGCAAATTTTACGTGGCTGCTACGGGCTTAGCAAGAACCGTTCTTACCTACGCATCAAAACCACAACGATAGTTTGTCAAATAGACTCGCTTTAACCTTCTCAAGGACCGGCGTAGCCACACTCAGTTCAACTAAAGTGAGAGAGACAAACACCCGCCACCACCTTTAAGCATGAGTGCTCGTGAACGTGAAACCAGTCTCGCGTAAGCGTCACGCGTAATGTCGGTCCGGGCCGCTTCATCTCACAATACCGCTGAACCAAAGTATGACATGCTGGTAGGCAGTATAACTTATATCATCCACAACTCACTTGTGTTCTACTCGTGCATATAACATCAACGCATAAAACCTAGGCTCGGATGCCACTGTTGGGGAACGTAGTAATTTCAAAAAATTTCCTACGCACACGCAAGATCATGGTGATGCATAGCAACGAGAGGGGAGAGTGTTGTCTACATACCCTTGTAGACCGGGCGAAGCGATCACAATGTAGAGGAAGTAGTCAGACGTTCTCCTCGCGATCCAACCGATCCTGCGCCCGTTATTCGGCGCCTCGAGTTCTTGACACACGACAGCTCGGTGACGCCCTCGGGCTCCGATCCAGCAAAGATCCGGGAGAGAGTTCCACAAGACGACGGCGTGGTGGCGATCTTGATGTTCTACCGACGCAGGCTTTGCCTAAGCACCGCTACGATATGACCGAGGTGGAATATGGTGGAGGGGGCACCGCACACGGCTAAGGAACGATCTCAAGGATCAACTTGTGTGTCTTAGGGTGCCCCCGCCTCGTGATATAAAGGAGCAAGGGGAGGGCCGGCCGCCCTAGAGGGCGCCAAGGAGGGGGGGAGTCCTCCTCCTAGTGGGAGTAGGACTCCCTTTCCTAGTCCAACTAGGAGGGGAAGGGGAAGGAATGAGAGGAGAGGGAGAGGGAAGGGGGCCGCCCCTCCTGTCCAATTCGGACTCCTCATGGGGCGCCACCTCCTGCGCAGCCCTCTCTCTCCCTCGTGGCCCATTAAGGCCCATTACTTCCCGGGGTTCCAGTAACCCTCCCAGACTCCGTATATCCAAACCACTCGAACCATTCCGATGTCCGAACATAGCTGTCCAATATATCAATCTTTATGTCTCGACCATTCCGAGACTCCTCGTCGTGTCCGTGATCACATCCGGGACTCCGAACTCCTTCGGTACATCAAAATACACAAACTCATAATATAACCGTCATCGAAACCTTAAGCGTGCGGACCCTACGGTTCGAGAACAATGTAGTGTTGGGGAACGTAGTAATTTCAAAAAATTTCCTACGCACACGCAAGATCATGGTGATGTACAGCAACGAGAGGGAGAGTGTTGTCTACGCACTCGTGAGACCGAGCGAAGCGTTCACAATGTAGAGGAAGTAGTCGACGTTCTCCTCGCGATCCAACCGATCCCAAGCGCCGCACTCCGGCGCCCGAAGTTCTTGACACACGACAGCTCGATGACGCCCTCGGGCTCCGATCCAGCAGAGCTTCGGGAGGGAGAGTTCCACAAGACGACGGCGTGGGACGATCTTGATGTTCTATCGACGCAGGCTTCGCCTAAGCACCGCTACGATATGACCGAGGTGGAATATGGTGGAGGGGGGCACCGCACACGGTTAAGGAACGATCTCAAGGATCAACTTGTGTCTCTTGTGTGTCTAGAGGTGCCCCCCTGCCCCCGTATATAAAGGAGCAAGGGGGGAGGGTGCGGCCGGCCTAGGAGAGGCGCGCCAAGGGGTGTCCTACTCCCACCGGGAGTAGGACTCCCTCCTTCCTTGTTGGAGTAGGAGAAGGGGAAAGAGGGGGAGAGGAGGAAGGAAAGGGGGCCCGCACCCCTTGTCCAATTCAGACTAGAGGGGGGGTGCGCGCCTCCTTCCTTTTGGCCTCTCTTCTCTATTCCCGTATGGCCCAATAAGGCCCATATACTCCCGGCGAATTCCGTAACTCTCCCAGACTCGAAAAATACCGAATGACTCGAACCTTTCCAACTCCAAATATAGTCGTCCAATATATCAATCTTTACGTCTCGACCATTTCGAGACTCCTCGTCATGTCCCCGATCTCATCCGGGACTCCGAACTCCTTCGGTACATCAAAACTCATAAACTCATATTATAACTGTCATCGAAACCTTAAGCGTGCAGACCCTACGGTTCAAGAACAATGTAGACATGACCGAGACACGTCTCCGGTCAATAACCAATAGCGGGACCTGGATGCCCATATTGGCTCCTACATATTCTACGAAGATCTTTATCGGTCAGACCGCATAACAACATACGTTGTTCCCTTTGTCATCGGTATGTTACTTGCCCGAGATTCGATCGTTGGTATCCAATACCTAGTTCAATCTCGCTACCGCAAGTCTCTTTACTCGCTCAGTAATACATCATCTCGCAACTAACTTATTAGTTGCAATGCTTGCAAGGCTTAAGTGATGTGCATTACCGAGAGGGCCCAGAGATACCTCTCCGACATTCGGAGTGACAAATCCTAATCTCAAATACGCCAACCCAACATCTGCCTTTGGAGACACCTGTAGTACTCCTTTATAATCACCCAGATTACGCTGTGACGCTTTGGTAGTACCAAAGTGTTCCTCCGTAAACGGAGTTGCATAATCTCATAGTCATAGGAACATGTATAAGTCATGAAGGAAGCAATAGCAACATACTAAACGATCGTGTGCTAAGCTAACGGAATGGGTCATGTCAATCAGATCATTCAACTAATGATGTGACCTTGTTAATCAAATAACAACTCCTTGTCCATGGTTAGGAAACATAACCATCTTTGATTAACAAGCTAGTTTAGTAGAGGCATACTAGTGACACTGCTTGTCTATATATTCACACATGTATTATGTTTCCGGTTAATACAATTCTAGCATGAATAATAAACATTTATCATGAAATAAGGAAATAAATAATAACTTTATTATTGCCTCTAGGGCATATTTCCTTCAGTCTCCCACTTGCACTAGAGTCAATAATCTAGATCACATCACCATGTGATTCACATCGATAGTTCACATCATCATGTGATTAACACCCATAGTTCACATCGCCATGTGACCAACATCCAAAGGGTTTACTAGATTTAGTAATCTAGTTCACATCACTATGTGATTAACACCCAAAGAGTACTTAGGTGTGATCATGTTTTGCTTGTGAGAGAATCTTAGTCAACGGGTCTTTCACATTCAGATCCGTTATGTATTTTGCAATTTTTTTATGTCTACAATGCTCTGCACGGAGCTACTCTAGCTAATTGCTCCCACTTTCAATATGTATCTAGATCAAGACTTAAAGTCATCCAGATCGGTGTCAAAACTTGTATCGACGTAACCCTTTACGACGAACCTTTTATCACTTCCATAATCGAGAAACATATCCTTATTCCATTAAGGATAATTTTGACCGCTGTCCAGTGATCTATTCCTAGATCACTATTGTACTCCCTTGCCAAACTCAGTGCAGGGTATACAATAGATCTGGTACACAGCATGGCATACTCTATAGAACCTATGGCCAAGGCATAGGGAATGAATTTCATTCTTTTCTATCTTCTGCCGTGGTCGGGTTTTTGAGTCTTACTCAATTTCACACCTTGTAACATAGGCAAGAACTCTTTCTTTGACTGTTCCATTTTGAACTACTTCAAAATCTTGTCAAGGTATGTACTCATTGAAAAAACTTATCAAGCATTTTGATCTATCTCTATAGATCTTGATGCTCAATATGTAAGTAGCTTCACCGAGGTCTTTCTTTGAAAAACTCCTTTTAAACACTCCTTTATGCTTTGCAGAATAATTCTACATTATTTCCGATCTACAATATGTCATTCACATATACTTATTAGAAATGTTGTAGTGCTCCCACTCACTTTCTAGTAAATACAGGCTTCACTGCAAGTCTGTATAAACTATATGTTTTGATCAACTTATCAAAGCGTATATTCCAACTTCGAGATGCTTGCACCAGTCCATAGATGCACATTTTGTTAACACCTTTAGGATCGACAAAACCTCTTGGTTGCATCACATACAACTCTTCCTTAATAACTCCATTAAGGAATGCAGTTTTGTTTATCCATTTGCCAGATTTCAAAAAATGCGGCAATTGCTAACATGATTCGGACAAACTTTTAAGCATCGATACGAGTGAGAAAATCTCATTGTATTCAACATCTTGAACTTTGTCAAAAACCTTTTTCGACAAGTCTAGCTTTGTAGATAGTAACACTACTATAAACGTCCGCCTTCCTCTTGAAGATCCATTTATTTTCTATTGCTTGCCGACCCTCGGCAAGTCAACCAAAGTCCACACTTTGTTTTCATACATGGATCCCATCTCGATTTCATGGCTTCTAGCCATTTAGCGGAATCTGGGCTCACCATCGCTTCTTCATAGTTCGTAGGTTCGTCATGATCTAGTAGCATGACTTCCGTAACAGGATTGCCGCACCACTCAAAAGCGGATCTCACTGTTTACCTACGAGATTCGGTAGTGACTTGATCTGAAGTTACATGATCATCATCATTAGCTTCCTCACTAATTGGTGTAGGAATCACTGGAACTGATTTCCGTGATGAAATACTTTCCAATTCGGGAGAAGGTACAAATTACCTTATCAAGCTCCACTTTCCTCCCACTCACTTCTTTCGAGAGAAACTCCTTCTCTAGAAAGGATCCATTCTTAGCAACAAATGTTTTTTGCCTTCGGATCTGTGATAGAAGGTGTACCCAACAATTTCCATTGGGTATTCTATGAAGACGCATTTCTCCAATTTGGGTTTGAGCTTATCAGGATGAAACTTTTTCACATAAGCATCGCAGCCCCAAACTTTAAGAAACGACAACTTTGGTTTCTTGCTAAACCACAGTTCATATAGTGTCGTCTCAACGGATTTAGATGGTGCCCTATTTAACGTGAATGCAGCTGTCTCTAATGCATGATCCCAAAACGATATTGGTAAATCGGTAATAAACATCATAGATTGTACTATATCCAATAAAGTACGGTTATGACGCTCGACACACCATTATGATGTGGTGTTCTGTGGCATGAATTTGTGAAACTATTTCACATTGTTTTAATTGAAGACCAAACTCAGAACTCAAATATTTGTCTCCACGATCGATCGAGAAACCTTTATTTTCTTGTCACGATGATTTTTCCACTTCACTCTGAAATTCTTTGAACCTTTCAACTATTTCAGACTTATGTTTCATCAAGTAGATATACCCATATCTGCTCAAATCATCTGTGAAGGTCGAAAATAACGATACCCGCCATGAGCCTTAACACTCATTGGATCGCATACATCAAGATGTATTATTTCCAATAAGTCAGTTGCTCACCCCATCGTTCCGAGAATGGAGTCTTAGTCATCTTGCCCATGAGGCATGGTTCGCAAGCATCAAGTGATTCATAATCAAGTGATTCCAAAATCCCATCAGCATGGAGTTTCTTCATGCGCTTTACACCATTATGACCTAAACGGCAGTGCCACAAATAAGTTGCACTATCATTATTAACTTTGCATCTTTTGGTTTCAATATTATGAATATGTGTATCACTACGATCGAGATCCAATGAACCATTTTCATTGGGTGTGTAACCATATAAGGTTTTATTCATGTAAACAGAATAACAATTTATTCTATAACTTTAAATGAATAACCGTATCGCAATAAACATGATCAAATCATATTCATGCTCAACGCAAACGCCAAATAACATTTATTTAGGTTCAACACTAATCCCGAAAGTATAGGGAGTGTGCGATGATGATCATATCAATCTTGAAACTACTTTCAACACACATCGTCACTTCACCCTTAACTAGTTTCTGTTTATTCTGCAACTCCTGCTTTGAAGTTACTACTCTTAGCAACCTAACCGTACCAAATACCGAGGGGTTGCTATAAACACTAGTAAACTACACATCAATAACATGTATATCAAATATACCTTTGTTCACTTTGCCATCCTTCTTATCCGCCAAATACTTGGGGTAGTTCCGCTTCCAGGGACCAATCCCTTTGCAGTAAAAGCACTTAGTCTCAGGATTAGGACCAGACTTGGGCTTCTTCACTTGAGCAGCAACTTGCTTGCCGCTTCTTCTTGAAGTTCCCTCTTCCCTTTGCCCTTTTCTTGAAACTAGTGGTCTTGTCTACCATCAACACTTGATGTTTTTCTTGATTTCTACCTTCGTCGATTTCAACATCAGGAAGAGCTCGGGAATCGCTCTCGTCATCCCTTGCATACTATAGTTCATCACAAAGTTCTACTAACTTGGTGGTGGTGACTAGAGAATTCTCATCAATCACTATCTTATCTCGGAAGATTAACTCCCACTTGATTCAAGCGATTGTAGTACCTGCATAATCTGAGCACATGCTCACTAGTTGAGCGATTCTCCTCCATCTTTTAGCTATAGAAATTGTTGGGGACTTCATATCTCTCAACTCGGTATTTGCTTGAAATATTAACTTCAACTCTGGAACATCTCATATGGTCCATGATGTTCAAAACATCTTTGAAGTCCCGATTCTAAGCCATAAAGCATGGTGCACAAAACTATCAAGTAGTCATCATATTGAGCTAGCCAAACGCTCATAACGCCTCGATCCGCTCCTGCAATAGGTCTGTCACCTAGCGGTGCATTAAGGACATAATTCTTCAGCAAAGAATGAGGATAAACCTCGATCACGGATCAAATCCGCATCATTGCTACTAACATTTTTCAACACAGTTTTCTAGGAACATATCAAAACAAACATATGAAAGCAACAACATGAGCTATTGATCTACAACATAATTTGCAAAATACTACCAGACTAAGTTCATGATAAATTTAAGTTCAATTAATCATATTACTTAAGAACTCCCACTTAGACAGACATCTCTCTAGTCATCTAAGTGATCACGTGATCCAAATCAACTAAACCATAACCGATCATCACGTGAGATGGAGTAGTTTTCAATGGTGAACATCTTATGTTGATCATATCTACTATATGATTCACGCCGACCTTTCGGTCTCCGTGTTCCGAGGCCATATCTGCATATGCTAGGCTCGCCAAGTTTAACTCGAGTATTCGCGTGTGCAAAACTGGCTTGCACCCGTTGTAGATGGACGTTGAGCTTATCACACCCGATCATCACGTGGTGTCCGGGCACGATTTAACTTTGGCAACGGTGCATACTCGGAGAACACTACTTGATAATTTTAGTGAGAGATCATCTTAAAATGCTACCGTCAATCAAAGCAAGATAAGATGCATAAAGGATAAACATCACATGCAATCAATATAAGTGATATGATATGGCCATCATCATCTTGTGCTTGTGATCTCCATCTCCGCAGCACCTTCGTGATCACCATCGCCACCGGCGTGACACCTTGATCTCCATTGTAGCATCGTTGTCGCTCACGCCATCTATTGCTTCTACGACTATCGCTACCGCTTAGTGATAAAGTAAAGCAATTACAGTATGCGTTGCATTTCATACAATAAAGCGACAACCATATGGCTCCAGCCATTGCCGATAACTTCGGTTACAAAACATGATCATCTCATACAATAAAATATAGCATCACATCTTGACCATATCACATCACAACATGCCCCGCAAAAACAAGTTAGACGCCCTCTACTTTGTTGTTGCAAGTTTTACGTGGCTGCTACGGGCTTAAGCAAGAATCAATCTCACCCACGCATCAAAACCACAACGATATTTCGTCAAATAGACTCCGCTTAACCTTCTCAAGGACCGGGCGAGCCACACTCGGTTCAACTAAAGTGAGAGAGACAGACACCCGCCAGTCACCTTTAAGCAACGAGTGCTCGTGGCGGTGAAACCAGTCTCGCGTAAGCGTCGCGTAATGTCGGTCCGGCCGCTTCATCTCACAATACCGCTGAACCAAAGTATGACATGCTGGTAGGTAGTATGACTTGTATCGCCCACAACTCACTTGTGTTCTACTCGTGCAAAACATCAAACCATAAAAACCTAGGCTCGGATGCCATCTGTTGGGGAACGAGTAATTTCAAAAAATTCCTACGCACACGCAAGATCATGGTGATGTACAGCAACGAGAGCGGAGAGTGTTGTCTACGCACTGTGACCGGCGCGAAGCGTTCACAACGTAGAGGAAGTAGTCGACGCTCTCCTCGCGATCCAACCGATCCCAGCGCCACATCCGGCGCCTCCGAGTTCTTGACACACGTACAGCTCGATGACGCCCCTCGGGCTCCGATCCAGCAGAGCTTCGGGGGGAGAGTTCCACAAGACGACGGCGTGGTGACGATCTTGATGTTCTACCGACGCAGGGCTTCGCCTAAGCACCGCTATGATATGACCGAGGTGGAATATGGTGGAGGGGGCACCGCACACGGCTAAGGAACGATCTCAAGGATCAACTTGTGTCTCTTGTGTGTCTAGAGGTGCCCCCCTGCCCCCGTATATAAAGGAGCAAGGGGGGAGGGTGCGGCCGGCCTAGGAGAGGCGCGCCAAGGGGTGTCCTACTCCCACCGGGAGTAGGACTCCCTCCTTCCTTGTTGGAGTAGGAGAAGGGGAAAGAGGGGGAGAGGAGGAAGGAAAGGGGGCCCGCACCCCTTGTCCAATTCGGACCAGAGGGGGGCTGCGCGCCTCCTTCCTTTTGGCCTCTCTTCTCTATTCCCGTATGGCGCAATAAGGCCCATATACTCCCCGGCGAATTCCCGTAACTCTCCGGTACTCCGAAAAATACCCGAATGACTCGGAACCTTTCCGAACTCCGAATATAGTCGTCCAATATATCAATCTTTACGTCTCGACCATTTCGAGACTCCTCGTCATGTCCCCAATCTCATCCGGGACTCCGAACTCCTTCGGTACATCAAAACTCATAAACTCATGTTATAACTGTCATCGAAACCTTAAGCGTGCGGACCCTACGGTTCGAGAACAATGTAGACATGACCGAGACACGTCTCCGGTCAATAACCAATAGCGGGACCTGGATGCCCATATTGGCTCCTACATATTCTACGAAGATCTTTATCGGTCGACCGCATAACAACATACGTTGTTTTCCTTTGTCATCGGTATGTTACTTGCCCGAGATTCGATCGTTGGTATCCAATACCTAGTTCAATCTCGCTACGCAAGTCTCTTTACTCGCTCAGAATACATCATCTCGCAACTAACTTATTAGTTGCAATGCTTGCAAGGCTTAAGTGATGTGCATTACCGAGAGGGCCCAGAGATACCTCTCCGACATTCGGAGTGACAAATCCTAATCTCAAATACGCCAACCCAACATCTGCCTTTGGAGACACCTGTAGTACTCCTTTATAATCACCCAGCTTACGCTGTGACGCTTGGTAGTAGCCAAAGTGTTCCTCCGGTAAACGGGAGTTGCATAATCTCATAGTCATAGGAACATGTATAAGTCATGAAGGAAGCAATAGCAACATACTAAACGATCGTGTGCTAAGCTAACGGAATGGGTCATGTCAATCAGATCATTCAACTAATGATGTGACCTTGTTAATCAAATAACAACTCCTTGTCCATGGTTAGGAAACATAACCATCTTTGATTAACAAGCTAGTCTAGTAGAGGCATACTAGTGACACTCTGTTTGTCTATATATTCACACATGTATTATGTTTCCGGTTAATACAATTCTAGCATGAATAATAAACATTTATCATGAAATAAGGAAATAAATAATAACTTTATTATTGCTTCTAGGGCATATTTCCTTCATGTAGACATGACCGAGACACGTCTCCGATCAATAACCAATAGCGGGACCTGGATGCCCATATTGGCTCCTACATATTCTACGAAGATCTTTATCGGTCAGACCGCATAACAACATACGTTTGTTCCCTTTGTCATCGGTATGTTACTAGCCCGAGATTCGATCGTCGGTATCCAATACCTAGTTCAATCTCGTTACCGGCAAGTCTCTTTACTCGTTCCGTAATACATCATCTCGCAACTAACTCATTAGTTGTAATGCTTGCAAGGCTTAAGTGATGTGCATTACGAGAGGGCCGAGAGATACCTCTCCGACAATTGGAGTGACAAATCCTAATCTCAAATACGCCAACCCAACATCTGCCTTTGGAGACACCTGTAGTACTCCTTTATAATCACCCGATTACGTTGTGGACGTTTGGTAGTACCAAAGTGTTCCTCCGTAAACGGAGTTGCATAATCTCATAGTTACGAACATGTATAAGTCATGGATAAAAGCAGTAGCAACATACTAAATGATCGGGTGCTAAGCTAATGGAATGGGTCATGTCAATCAGATCATTCAACTAATGATGTGACCTTGTTAATCAAATGACAACTCTTTTGTCTATGGTTAGGAAACTTAACCATCTTTGATTAACAAGCTAGTCAAGTAGAGGCATACTAGTGACACTCTGTTTGTCTATATATTCACACATGTACTCCCTCCGTCCGGAAATAGTTGTCATCAAAATGGATAAAAGGGAATGTATCTAGACGTATTTTAGTTCTAGATACATCCCTTTTTATTCATTTTGATGACAAGTATTTTCGGACGGAGGGAGTATTATGTTTCCGGTTAATACAATTCTAGCATGAATAATAAACATTTATCATGATATGAGGAAATAAATAATAACTTTATTATTGCCTCTAGGGCATATTTCCTTCAGGGGGATGAGGAGGAGGAGCCGGTTCCGATGGGGGTGGCGGATCCGGAGGAGGAGGATTAGCCGATTCCAATGGAGGTGGTGGATCCGGAGAAGGACGAGGCGGAGCAGCCGGAGGATGATCTGGTGCCTGTTGTGGGCTTCGGCACGAAGGACATCATGGCGGAGTTCGCGGTCGCCCAAGGCGCGGAGATGGCAGAGCAGCATGTCATCCTGGAGTCCATCCAAAATGAGGCCTATGTCGAGGCAACCGGCAGTTCATCCAGTAGGAACGAGATGTGACCGATGCGCTTTTCGCTGAACTTGAGGCGGAGTAGCTGCAGGAGCCAGAGTTGTGGCTGCTGACCATGTACCGGGAACCGGGCACAGAGATAGTGGATATCTCCAACGAGGATTAGTGTAGTTATATCACATGCTTTTCTATGGATTTAATGTTTCAAATATGAGGTATCTGGATGCGGAGGAGTAAATTTGAGGTGTGACCGGACGCATCCGCGGACATTTGAGGGCCCGGATTTGCCAAATCCGGCTGTACATGCTCTTAGGTGCCATGACAAAGCTCGATGCCGCATCTTGATCTCCAGAGCGCCCTCGCAGTTTGGATAACATTGTGTGACGTAGCGACTGAGGATTCCTCGACCGAAGATAGAATATGCCGCTGACGACGACCTGAAGTCCTGAAGTAGTAGTAGTAGAAGAAGAAAGCGGGACAACCATCTCAAATCCGGTTGGACAAAACTATGGAGGCCCAGAATACATCATCAAGGACGAAATGATTTGGCCGTCCATTTGGGTGCGGACTCCCTTTGCTGTAGACACATCTCCCCCTTATTAGTTTCTAATAGCAAATAACAAAAAACTACAACATTTGAGGTTTATGTCCTGCAGAACTGCCACTTTTTACGGCAAAAACTATCGCTTTTGCCCCATTTTTTCTGCAAATAACTACCTCTTCCTGTTAGGTACTGTTAGAGCTGAAATAACCACGATTATGACAGGGGTGGCCCACCCGTCAGGCTGATCATTATGTTTGACCATTATGACAGGAGGGCCCCACATGTCAGTAGTCTCTATCTCCTTTATCCACTCCAGTCATCTCTCCAAGGAATTCTCTCAAACACCATGCAGGCGCACCCTTGACAAGCTTCTTGTCATCACCAGCCATGTCCACGCGCTGGTCCGACGGCGGTGAGGTGCTGAGGCTCACTCCAACCTTGGACGACCGTGAGGAGCACAGGGTGCTAGCTGCGCTGGCGACAAAGAGTACATGAGGGAGGGAGAGCGAGAAAGAGGAGGTCGAGGCGTATGGAAGGATCACCAGGAGCACGCAGGTGACACGTGGGATGTAGGGGGCAGGTCACGACAGAGTTGATGGTCGTAAGCATAGGCATCAGGCTCGTCAGAGGGGAGCAAATTGATGACAAGGATGTCAACAGGAGGAGCTGGGGAAGATTAGAACACTGGGCTCGACGAGGTTGTTGTTCACACGGCGACGACGCCAGTGGAGAGCACCGGCTCAGCGCGACTATTGTAGAGTGGGTAATGTTAGAGCGCCACAAGGGGGGAGAGGCTGAGGCGAGGCAGGTGTGGTCATGGCTGCCTGGCCGTCGCCTTACTTTCTTCATAGAACCTACAGGTGGGCCCCACCTGTAATAACGACCAAAGTTAACAGAGTTGACATTTTGTGCAATGTCAGACCTGATGGGTGGGCCATCCCTGCCATAAACGACATTGTTTGTGCTGAAACGATACCTAGCAGAAAGAGGTAGGTATTTACAAAAGATTAGAGAAAATGTGGTACCTTTTTGGCTATAAAAACGGTGATAGTTCTGCGGGACAAAAATCCCAATCGTGATAGTTTTTTGCTATGGCTACCAATTATCCACCACATTGGCATGCTTGAGATTAGATTGTGTATAACCAAGAGTAACAAAAACACACCCATGCACCCATTTTTTTTGTCTTCACCAGTCTTATTACATCTAGCAGACTTAGCATTCTTCTCATGAAGCATTTGCTTCAGAAAATCTCACATTTGCATTTCGCATCTCCTTCACCGAAGACCTCAGCTTGCCATTGTCCTCCTTTAAGCCCAAGAGTAACTGAGAGAAGATTTTGAGTCACCCGACCTGCAAAAATAATAGCCACTGGCCTAATACATGCTCATAAAACAGGGGAAGTAATAATCCAAGAGTTTGAGTCTTCAAGCCCACCAATTATGTGCGAACCAACGTGTGATTGGATGGTTAGAAGGACAGTGGTATCCCAGCCCACCATAGTTCAAGTCCTAAATTTCACATTGGTGCTCGCATTTTTTGGATTTATTTCAGGCTTTCTGGCATGTTTATTCAGTGGAAGGAGACGTTCCCATCAACTACGAGGCTCCTGCGATGACTTCGTCAATCTCTCGAAGGTGCTCATACGAGTAGAGTGTGCGTGTGTCGATGTGTGCGTTCATATGGATGACAAGTATTTCGGACGGAGGGAGGACTATATTTTTTTAAAACCCACCAATTATGTGGATACTCCAATACTAGTCTTTGTACACCACCGACGACCGCATCAAAACCATAGGTTCTGCAATTCAAAACTCTCACCTCTCATGCATGCAAGCATCCACTTCCAACACCGTAAGTTTGAGCCATCCAAATATTCTCAAATGCTTTTTTGTACTTCTGTTAAAATGGACGGGCGTGACAACGCACACATGTATGTTCTTGTGAACGGGGTTTGCGCAGCGATCGGATGGGTGTCCCGGGGCCACGACGGAGAGCTCAGGCTAGCCGGGGGCCGCAAGCTACCCGGGGTGACTGATCCGTACTGCGCTGAATTGTTAGCTGTCAGGGAGGCTGTGCGTCTGGCTATGGAGAAGGGCTGGACGTGGGTGACCGTCGAGACGGACTGCAAAAATGTTATAGAGTACACGACAACGGAGTGCAGGTCGACTGAAAGCCCGATTATCAGCGAGATCAAATCATATCTCCAACATTTTCAGGGTTTAAGACTCAATTATGTTAGTAGAGAGGCCAATAAGGTAGCTCACTGGTGCGCCAGAGAGAGTCTATCTAGTACATCATCTGTAATCTTTTTTGATGTTGTCCCAGATTCTCTAATTGCCCTAGTGCAATCGGATGTAAACCGTCTTATTATTGAATAAAGGCCTGAAGGGCGGTTCTAAAGAAAAAACAGCCAGAGAGAATCGTGTCCGGGCGATGCACATCAGATAGCTACCGGCTCGTTCCGTTCTATACCAAAAGAAAGAGCGTTCGCCAATTAATTTTTCCCAAAAAAATAGCTTACCAAACACATATTGGACTTCTCCGAACGCCAGGCGCACATCTTCTTTCCATTTTCAGTTTCTTTCGGGGTTCCCGCATTAAAAAACAAAAAAAATTCAAAATATGGATGGGATCCATTCGCTCCATCGTGTCCCTTCCATATCTACGAATCCTATAAATCCCCTCCACCAAGAACCCTATCTAGAAGAGAGCAGATCAGATCCGAGGCGGCTGCCCTACTACGCGATGCCGAGCCACGAGATGGACGACGACGAGGAGGAGTTGTTCGACCGGTACGACCCGGAGGTGCTGGCCGCCAACGGCATCGACTATCAAGAGCTGAGTCGTTTTCCTTTTGTGGATGAGAGGATGGACATCAAGTGGTGGGCTTTTCTGATGCAAGTGGAGGGTAGATTGACTCCTGCTCGCATGTCCACACCTCCGTTACGGGTCATCAGGTACCCAGGTATGTCTGCAGATCGATTCTTTCTCTCAGTTGCTTCCCTCGCTTCTGCTGTGGATGGAAACCCATCACGTTTCCTTCCTTGTGTATGGGTCGTATTCTCTGGCTGGAGTTGCTGATGCCCAATTTGTTGCCTAAATCTTTGCTAATCGTTCAATGTCAGTTGAGTTCATCCTAATTAACAACTGAATTCGTATGTAATTGTGTTCATCTGATGTGATGGATAGATCTCATGGAGAAGGGATGGGGATGGTGGAGGCTACTGCCGATCTATCGGGACATGGATTCAGACATGCCGCTGTACCGGCAGTACCTCTGCGAGTACTACCTCCGCAATCCTCCTGAATCTGTTGATGGCATTGGCGCCACCTTCACCGAGCAAAAGGTCGTGGTGCGATCTGCATGGACTAATGAGAGTGGCCGCCTCATTCCTCTCGCCAACAAGGTAATGAACTTGGAAGCCTCTGAGATGATCGTGTGGTCATCGATTCTTCAATTGCTTACTAATTTACTTGCTTATATCAATTGCAAAACGATGGCTTCAAGTGCCTTGAAATGGAGGCCAAGTTCATGGATCTGTGTGAGACGAACATGACAAAACTAACTGACAAGGAGACTGCCCTGAGCCGCGGCATCAAGGGGCGCGCGTATGACATAATCAATGGAGCTTGTGAATACGTTGGTGCATATGCTGCTGCCGCTGCTTTGGTGGTATGTATGTGCACGTCTACTGAATCTGTATATCAGTCATTGTTCCATTTACTACTACTTACAGTAGCTTTCTTAGCACTAACAACATTTTTTTTTGGTTTCAACAAAGTGTATCTCCAAAGAGGCCGAGTTGATGTGCGAGTGGGTTACGCGTCGGGAATACAAGTCCTCTTATAGAAATTGCAGGGAGAGCAACCAGATCAGAGAGCATGCCTTGAGCCTCATGTTGTACAAAGGGTCTGGATCCACAATGGCCGCCGCTGGCGCCGCCATGGTGGTAAGTGCCTGACGTACTCGACCAAATGAACAAGTTGCAGACCATTTATCTTCACTGTTTATCTATAGATCTTTACACATCATTTGGAATTTATTGAAAAGCGATGATTCAAGCAGGGTGCTGCAAAGGAAGCCAAGCTGTTACTTCAGTTTCTGAGGCAAGATGAAAGCATTGATAAAACGACGTGTGACGCTATTCGAGAGGAAGCCTGCTGCATTCTGCAGGACATGTGCACTGAAGCTTTTGGTGCTAATGCGAAGAACAGCTTTGTTGCCGCTGGTGATGGAGTAGAGGAATCTACAAGGTATGATCTATAAAAGGGCATATATATGGTTTGTTCTTGTTTAGGGTTTTTGAGAGGCATCATGTGCATGTATGTAACATTAATGTATGTCATTTTGTGATCCATCGTCAGCAGGATCAACACTGTCGGAAAATCGCCTTGTCGTGAATCTAATGACAAGGAAGATCCTAAAAGGGAGTTAGCAAGTGAAGGGTGCACAGAAAAGATAGCCTTGAATGGAAAGGAGGGTAATATGGAGAATGGGATCAAGGAAAACACGGAGAAACCCGACAACTACACGCCTAGTGGCAAGGACAATCGGGTACCAGCAGCCACTGATTCTGAGAGTGTCACGTCCCTGACCGCACCTGCTGCCATGGAGCATAGGGACTTGACAGAGAGGGCTGATGTTAAAGCCAGAGCTCCTGCACTTCCTCCTGCTCCTGAGAGCACCACATTGACTACAGAGGCGAAGATCGACATGATCTTCGGCATGGTAGTAGGGATGGCTAAGGACATTGCGATCATTAAGGAGACTCTGGAGAAGACGCATGCAACGCCGAGAGAAGCGAGTGAAGTGCCAGTAGGATCTGAATTTGGAGATTCGGGTGTTCCCACTCCCTCGCATCGATCTTCTTGCGGCTCGGGCAACACGGAGTTCACCCTGGTTGACTTTGATTCCGCCGAGGATTGGACTCAGCTTGCGTCATCCTCGTGCACCACTACAACTCCACCATCATGATGAACAGTAAAATTCAAAGAGATGGCAAGCAAAATCAAGTTTTTTTCAAGATTTTGACAAGTCTTAGCTCGTCTGGTAGTAGTTTTGTTTATAAGTTAGAACACTTGGATTTTGTTCATATTTTTCATGTCTTGTGAAACTTTAGATTATGATGAATTGCCTTCCATGCTATAGTCCCTTCACCCCGTAACCTTAGGTGGCATGGTCTTTCTCTTGGAGAGTTCCTTGTGACACCTAAAATTAGGAGCACAATCAATTCCCGGTTTTACCACGTGAGGGTTTCTATTTTGTTTCTTCCTTTACTAGTGTCACACATAGAATTAGGAACACAATCAATTGAAACAACACAGAAAAGAAAAAAGCAACAACAGCCACAATCAACACCTAACAATCTCCATTGATGTCAATTATTTTGGAGACAGTAACTGAAGTCCAAGATGAATAAAAGACAATGTCAAATAGCCATCGGTAGCCCCAAGCTTATCAACGCTCTGACCCAATGCCACCACTCGTGAGGAGTTTGGATAATGACACCGAGCCAAGCATCATGTACACTAGGAAAAACATGGTCCATCCTCATCCTCAACCATCTGACATAAGAGTCAATGTTGCGAATACTTTGAACATACCTCCATCGAACAATGGCGATGGAGTACCGTTGGCCCGAGAACCCCTCGAAAGAAGATTATTTAGATTGCAGCTACCATGCCATGTATGTGGATGGAGCGGGATTGGGGATGGGGCTATCAGATTGGGGGATGGTGGTGGTGGTGGAGGAGAGCGAGGGAGGGTGCGGCGACGGATCTGGAAGTCGAGCATGACACAAGCTTAAGGCGGAGAGACAACGACTGGTGAGCTGGGGCGGGATGTGAGTGGTTGGCTTTCGCTATGGTTTTTGAGAAGATAAAAAGTGGGATAAACCACTGACAAGTGGGTCCCACATGCAAGGAAAGATTACAAATGTTATTACAAACCTGAAATTGCACGATGGCTCTAAGTCTAAAGCCTTTAATTTATAAAAGGCACTCTATATCATTATATAGTTCCCACTAGGTGAATGTCAGGCGTTTGATTCCACCATTGAGTGATCTAAGTCATTTGCTTGGAAAAGTAGGTCTAGTTATTGTTACCTTTTTTTGAGGGATTTGTTCTATTACTGATTGTGGGCATCGCAATATTCTGGGCCCGTTGTTCAGTGATACTAACAAACAATCCTCCAATAGTAGAGTACTAGTCCATGCTAGTGGACAAGATCAGACGTAAGAATAGGAATGTGCCAGCCCATTCTGACCTAGATCCTGTCCCATTGGCCCATCCACTCAGACAAGGAGCTAATCCAATGGTCCGGGCTGTATACCTCGCCTCGTGGGGCAGGGCGCTCACCATGTTCGCTTTGGTGGACCGGCCCATTACATTGTTTGAGCTAGTTGTCGAGGATTTTTCATGTTTTTAACCTTTTTACCTTGGACTACACAAAATAACCTTTTACCTTTTTATTTTTTATTTCCCCTTTTATATATATTTCAAAATATTCCATCAATTATACATTTATAAAATATTTTTATTTTAATAATTTCAAAAAATGTTCATTGTGTATTAATAAAAAGTTCACCAGGTTCTACCAATAATGTTCTTAGTGTATTAAAATGTTCATTGTATATTAATTTTTTATTGTGTATTTTAAAAAATGAGCGTGATTTAAAATGTTCATAGGGTAAATAGTAAAGTATTTGTAGTGTATTTAAAATGTTCAACCTATATAAAAAATATTCATGGCGTATTTAAAATATATTTATGTATTTAAAAAATACTTATGGTGTATTTCATAAAGTTCATCTATTATTTTAAAAATAATTAAGTAAGAAAAGTCAAAAAAATGAAAAATAGAAAAAAATAAAAACGCATGTACTCTTTATAAAAATCTACAGATAGTACAAAAACCGATCACGTACTTTAATGAAAATGTTTGCACTGTTAAAAAACTTTTAATTACATGTTTACTTAAAAAACATGTACTTGAAAATAATATTATGTACATTTTAAAATATGTTCATATATCGCTTAAAAATACTTGTATTTTACCTTGAAGAATAAAGAAAATCAAAACAATGTTAAGAATAAAAGAAGAAAAATAGCTATTAACAAAAGGTAAGAAAAATAAATAAAAGGATAAAGACAAATAAAGAAACAACACGGAAAAACCAAAGAAAGAAATGATGAAATTCAACTGCCAAATAACCCATGTAAAAAACTAACAAGAAAATGGCCGGAAAAAAAATGTACGTGTAAACTGAGAAAAATCTTTCAAGCATTGCTATTGTGCTCAGGATACGTGCAATACGTAAGATTTATAGCCTTTGCGCAATGGTTTAGCAACGATTCAACGACTGACCTTGTTTACTTTGTTAAAAAAAAACGACTGACCTCGTTCCATTGAGCAACATGGTCCACCCCATTTAAATACTTGATTTGCCTCGAAATGGATAAATGAAATTCCAAATATGTACTAGGACAAGAATTAGTTACACAATAACATCATTTAAAATGGAATTATTTAGAAACTTTTAACTAAGTTATGATATGAGTTTTTTTCAGGGTTTATATGAGTTTATTATTTAACATGTGCAACTCCGTTCCAATTTGTACATATATTGGGCTGGGCGTCGAACGGATACTGTCGGCCCATTCCCACTTTCAGCCGACTGAACGGCCTCTATCGGCTTACCAATGGGAAGGCTTTCTTCTCCAGAAAAAAAGAGGATTGTTCCCCTCGAGAGAAAGAGAGAGGGAGCAAAACCTAGAACTCTGAAAGAAGCGGGGCAGGAGAAGGCGGCGAGGGAGGGAGAGGGAGATGTCGATCCTGTGGGAGAAGAGCCGGGCGTGGCGGTGGCTGGTGGGGCGGACGAGGGACTCCAAGCCCTTCTTCTTCACCTTCGCCGCGCTCTGCGGCGTCGTCCCCGGCGTCGTCGGCTACGGCGTCATGCAGCTCACCAGCTCCCGCAACGACAAGCTCGAGGCCCACCTCCGCTCCAACGCCCGACCGGAGACCACGGTGCGTCCCCTGCCCTACCCCTCATCATTTAGCAGATCGTGCGCCGTCCTCGGTTTGTCCAGACTAATCGAATGTGACTAGAAAGGGGATCGATATGATTTTGAGCCCCTCATCGTCTAGCAGACTGTGTGCCGTGCTTGATTTGTCTTGGCAAGTAAAATGGGATTTACAAAGGGGATATGATTTTGGTTGGATTTCTGAAGGTTTCCTTCAATTTTCGTTTGGGAACTTGAGGCGTGAACAAGAACAGACCCTGAGCTATGTGTAGTGTAGGTACCAATTGCCCTGCAGATTTTCATTTTAGTGGTGACAAGAACATAATCCGGTAGTCCCCGCTATGGATTGCAGTAACCTGTCGTCACAGTGGTTTGTCATTTGCAGCATGAATCAATTACTTTCAGTATTTGCCATTTGAACAAGTTACTGTTATCCAAAGGATTCTGCCTACGATAACCAATTATTCACCATTGGTTCAGTACATGTCTAGGTAAGGGTAACATATAGTGCTGTCGTTTTGGGATTCTGCCTTCTGCATCGACCGTTGAACCGTGCTACCATGGCAGGACATGTGCAGCGAGGAGAAAAATAGAAATAGGAAAAATAGGGGAATATGTAACTGTTGTTGCTTTTGTAAATAAACTACAATTGCAAGGATTGTACAGCCCCATTTAATGTTGTTAGATATGAAATCAACCTTTCACTCCTAGCCTCCTAATACAATGTGGGGTTGACTCAACTTTCTACAGTTATCTGACTCTAACCAACAGGCTCAACCCAATTCCTAACCCTCCTTGTCATCCCGGTCATTCTCTGCCTGGACTCATGCGCTATTTCTGCTAGCAGAACCTTGTAGCTGCTTCTCTGATATTGACAACCAATTCATGTCCACAACACATTTGCCTTGATTTGAGCTAAATGATAAAACAGTGTGTTTTTGAAGAGAGTTCCATGTATATACATATTGATCCATTCAGTTTTTGGTCTAATTTGCTGATTAGCGGACATCCAGCTGGATGCTCATGCAGTTGATGCCTTTGATTCAGGAGCCTTCCGATCTCATCTGCTTGTTTTGGGCTGTCTTGCCCTGTGTTCAGATGCCTTTGTCTAATAGCAAACTGAACTCATGATTCTTTTTTGCTCACTCTCTCTATTTGTGTGCCTCCACCCCCTTTCATCCTCTTTCATCCTAGGTTGCGCGCTTATACCTTCTGCTCATTTAGTGGCTGCCAGTGTCAATGCTGGAGCACAATGAGTTGCCTTTTCTTATGTGCTGCTGCTGCCTTGCCCTGTGTTCGTGGGATATACCTGTGCGCACTATGCTGTCACAAGTGAACGTCCATAGATCAAGTTATAGTGGGTGTCCATGTGTTAGGTTGAGTTAAAGTTTTTTGTTGTTACTTTGCTATTTGAATAATATGACTTGGATGACTTAAAATTAAGTTTGAAGGAGGGGATACAAGTTGAAAGTGGTCTGATGTTGAGTTGAAAGTTTAGATCTGATGTGAAAGTTTCCGAAGCTGATGAGCTGAAGAAAGGGAAGGGGCCCTTTAATTCAACTGGTTAGATGTGCAATAGGAGTTCCCTAGTTCTACTTATTAAGAGTGACAAGATTTCCCTTGAGAAATTATCTGTCTCTTGTGCGAAGTAGCAGCATAATCTTGTAATGAAACTGTAGCTAAGACTTGCTGATGTCTTCCACCTATGAATTATTACAAGATAAATCTTGGATAGGTCAATGATGGTTCCTAACACGTCTTCGCTTTTTATTAGTTGAAATGTGCATAATGTCATCATAGTATGCATCATTTCACTTTCACCTTTGTGTGCTGTTGGTTTATAGGAATATAACACTCACGAATGTTATCTTGGACACCACAGACCATAGAATGCCGAATGTAATTCAAAAATTTGCCTTCATTATTTGCATCATGTATGCTTATCTGGTGATAGCTACAACCTTATGCCCCTATTCACACAGGGGGCATCCTTGTTCCCATTACTTTGCTACAATCTTATGCCCCAGTTATTGAAAAATATTGTAATGGCTATCCGGACCGGGTCATCCCACTTGAAACGAAGATACACTGTCTTATATTGAAGAGGGAAAATGAGAAGACCATTTTAGAAATACAGAAGGGCAATGGGCATGCTTGATGTCCAAACTTTTAAAAGTTCATAATGGCCACACCAAGAAGTGACTTGCCAGCTTTTGACGAAGGATTCTTAGGCCATGAGTGAGTTCTCATGGCATGGGCAGCCAAAAATTTGGCAACAAACAAAGGAAGAACTGAGCATCATGGCTGCCAACTATTTTATGTTCCTAATTTTAGCATCAACCAAATGGCCCTTAGCCCTTTAATCACAACATTTACAAAAAAACTTTGCTAGTTATATTAACTATGTACACATGTACCATAATCATTGTTTTTAAGGCGGTAAGGCGAGGCGAGGCGCTGGGGGGGGGGGGGGGCTCACTGCCTAAGCGCTAAGGCATAAGGCGAGGCGACGCCTTAGAGAGTTCTATGCAACAGAATTAAGTGGAATTTGGTAGGCATTAGGCAACTAGGCATACAGCCATACACAGCTTGCTGTTGCCTGCTGTCTTGGAGAGGTGCTGCTTGCTTGCTGTCCTGGAGGAGGGAGAAGCTGCAGGAGAGGAGGGGGAGGAGGAACTGCAGGAGAGGAGGGGGAGGGGGATCTGCCAGAGAGGAGGGGGAAAGCTGCTGTAGAGGAGGGGCAGAAGCTCAGATCCAGCCTGAGGTGGGGGTGGGGGAAACTGAAACTGGTTACAGCTGTCTCTCTCTCCCTGCTAGTAACTGTTGGTGCCAAAACAGACTTTCCCGCCCTTTTCTTTCCTCCCAGGTCTCTGTTTCCTGCCTGAACCTCCCAGCCCTTTCTAAGGCGTCCTCATTTGCCTAAGGCAGGCAGAGTGGCGCCTAGGCGGACGCCTTGGACGCCTTATGGACTAAGGCGGACGCCTTAGACACACAGGTAAGGCAAGGCCGACGTCTTGGCTCCTGGGGGCGCCCTGACGCCTAGGCGACGCCTTAAAAACAATGACCATAATCACTCCTGAAGCTAAAATAATAAGGAATAGAATAATAAATGGTGCTTAGCTTTACCACCGCATAATTTTAATAATATCAATAGATAATAAGTTTACTGTGTGAACTAATATACGCAACTAGCATTTCAGTGCCTCTTGTTTAGTATCAGTATATCTCATCTGTTCAGTTTTATTATGATAAAGTACTCCCTCCTTCCCAAAATGTAAGGCGCGGTTTGACTTTTCTGGTCTTCGTTATGGAACTTTGACTATGATTTTCATGTATTCTATGTCTATAAAATTAGTATACATACATATGAAATAAAATTGTTCTGCAAGACAAATACGATGATGCCATTTATACATGTTCAATCCATATACATTGAAATATATTAGTGGTCAAAGTCATGCATCAAAGACCGTAAAAAGTCAATCGCGCCTTATATTTTGGGAAGGAGGGAGTAACTTTTTAGTCTACTCTGTCTGCACTGTTTATTTTGCCATTGCAAGCAATCTGGAAGGGATGTTGTGCAAGAAGATGCTGCCAAAATATGCTTCTAGCAGAATCTTGTGCAGCTTAAATAAATAAATATTCTCCTAAAATATCTAGGTTGATAAATTTTGAGGAAGTTACACACCCTGGCAGTTTTGCTGCCGGTTAGTATGTTCCTTGTCCAGTCCATGGATATACCATGGTTGAATAGTGCCAAGCATCTGCAAGGAGTTTATGTTTACTGTATGTTGCCAAACATTTTCTAGTCAGCAGCTCATCATATAGTAACTCTCTTCGCCAGCACAGAACTGCTTGGCATCTATTTGCATGGGAGAGGTTTTAAATTTATATTTTACTCCCTCCGTCCCATGATATAAGAGCATATTTTACACTATTGTAGTGTGAAAAGCGCTCTTATATTATGGGACGGAGGGAGTACTTCTTAGCAGACTTGATATCCAAGTTTATATCTTTCTCTGTTTTCTTTCTATCTCCAGGTGTAATATTGTTACACACATTTGTTGTGGTTTGTTGGTGTTTCTCCTAACATTTTATTGAGCCTTCCAGCTATTGCATTTCATTCCCACTAATTTTGAACACTTGAAAAACAGATGATGGGGCAAGTCAACAGGGAGAGACTGGCAGAGTTTCTGGGTGAGATACAGAGGAAGGAGGACACAAATGACAGATACGTCGCTGCTCTTAAAGGGGAGACGCTGACAAGGAAGCGCTATGAACGTATTCAGCCCGTCCCCCAGCAAGCTACACCGGAGAAAGCGAAGGACCAGCAAGCTACCAAGGAGAGCGCCAAGGCAAAGTGAATGGCGCATGTTTGATGATCGGGGTGGGTGAAATGTGCTTCTACTAAGTGAACATAAACGGGCTGTAGCTCCAAAAGCTTCAAGACTTGCGAACCAGTTTTGTAAGCATCATTATCTACTTGCCTTTCGTTTAGTCGTGGCACTGCTCCGTACGAAAAAACTGAGAAACTCCGGTGACGGTGTTGAATCTTGTAAATGTTTTACCTGCGTATTACGTGGTAATATTTTAGGAACCTTCACACTGTTCTTTTGATATTCTGGCGTGTAGTTACGTCATCTTTTTATTTCACTTAGTGAAATATCCTGCATCTTACTCTTTGTTCTTGATTAAATAAAACTTTGATGCTGACATTTAAAATGAAACCACATCGTACATGTAGTCAAATCACCTTCCACTCGTGGATTGCTCATGAGCTGGGGATATGTTGCAGGCAGGCCAGAAATTTTGCTTGTTTTTGAAATTTTGGGTTCCCGCACTAAAACCATAATTCAAAACAGAGATGGAATTCCTATGTATATAAATCCCCTCCCCCTCCCTCTAGTCTAGAAAAGAAAAACCTAGAACCCTAGAACAGGGAGCAGATCATGAGATCCATGAGGCGTTGCGGCGACCAAGGAGAGGATCGTGATGCGATCCGCGTGGACAAATGAGAACAGCCGCCTCACTCCTCTTGCCCACCTGGTAATTTAGTTGGAATTTGATAGACAGACAGTAGTTCGTTCTTGGTTCTTGCCTATGTTGTTTGCTGAGTAATAATTTAGTTTGTTCATTTCAAGTATCTCGAGATGGAGACCAAGCTCATGGCGGAGTGCGAGAGGCACAATCAACACTTTTCTGACAGTGAGATACTAGAGCTGAGCAACAGAATCAAGCTGCGCGCGCAGGACATCATCCATGGAAAGGCTGAATGTTCCGGCGCGTATGCCGCTGCCGCCGCTGCTGTGGTGGTATGTTCATGATCTTGTATTTGTTGCAGCATCATTTCCGGACCTACTAGCAGCAGCAACAGGGTGGAAAATGTTGTGGTAAAGTTTTCTCGTGTTGAATCTGGTGACGACGAGGAGCCTTAGATGGAGAACATACGGAATTTTAGTTTGTCTAGAACAAACCTACTGATATTCCGTCAGAATGTAGCAACTGCGTTTTTTGTGCTTGTGGCCGGCGTAGGGACTTGCCTAACCTTGGGAGAGAGTGTGTCGCACAAGAACGTTACTAGTGACAGAGCCAAAGCTCATACACCCCCTCAAGTTCATGAGACACGTGACACAACAGAGATGAAGATGGAGGTGATCCTAAACATGGTAACAGCTAAGGATATTGCTATCATTAATAAGAGACATGAGAAGATGTGGCGAAAACAACAGATGGAGCATATTAACTGCACAATTCTCCTATTCTTAATTAATCGATGAGGCAAAACGTTTGCCTCAGTTTTAAACTCTTTAGTTCAAACAAATGAACTAGCCTTTCAAAAATAATTTGATTTTGAAAATTTGAGCCACTTGATTGGGTTGTCGGGTACTACTCCCTCAGTCTCATAATACAAGGGACAGAGGGAGTATTTGATTAGGGGGAAAACATATTTTTGTTGTGGCCGTGTAACTTCCACGAAAGAACAACAAGAATAAATTATTGGACTTATAGGAAACCAATTTCTTGTTGGATACTTTCAACAGGATCAGCAAAGTTCGTTTGACCAAACAAACTGATATTGCTACCGACGAAGCTATTCTTGTTTGTCTTGATGACAGTCGGCACCGATGAGTTAAGCGGGAGTTTCCGGTCAATTTCTCTTCATAATGAGCTACTGTAATTAAGCAGCGTGAGCCTCTTCTTAGTAGTAGTACGTAAGTTTACACGTCGAAATCAACAACACTGTCTAACTTGGCTGTGCTCCGTACTCCCATCTACTGCTACTTACAGTTACAGTAATTCAGTCGCCTTCCTTGCAACATGCCACTGACAGCTACCAATACAACAGCAAAAAATAAAAAAGATCAGCGCCTCTGTATGTAAAGAGTAAAAACAGACGGTCACTAAAAAGTTACAGAGACTAGGCTAGTAGCAAGTCAAGCTCCCGCGGTAATTAACCAGCAGGCTGCAGCTCCTTCCTCCCGTTGACCAAAGTTGACCGGTCAACCAAGAACCCGCTCCCATGGATCATGGATGGACGGGTACGAACGCTACTCCTTGCTCCCGTTGACCGCGCTTGACTCGGCCTCCTTCCGTGGCTCGCCGTCGGTGGGGGCGGCGTCCCTGAACTTTGCGTAGATGTCGCCGCGGTAGAACTTGCGGGTGCGCCACACGAGCAGGAGCGAGACGAGCGCGCCGGCGACGGTGGCGGCGGTGATGATGAGGAAGGCGAGCTTGAAGCAGTTCACGCCGACGCAGGTCTTGTCGCCGGCGCCGTCGAGCGTGCCGCCGTGCTGCCTGGCGGCCTCCACGTCGTAGAGGTAGCCCGCGACGCGCACGTTGAGCGCGTAGGCGCCGATGGGGCTGGCGACGGAGCCGAAGTTGTAGAGCGTGGAGTAGTACTTGAGTCCGAAGAGCTCGGAGATGATGGCGAAGAGCAGCGGCCACTGCGCCCCGAAGCAGAAGCCGATGACGACGGAGGCGGCGTAGAGCGACTGCGGCACGCCGAAGGCGATCAGCAGGTGGCCGACGCACGCCAGCAGCAGCACGAGGGTGAGCATGAGCGGGCGCGGGAACTTGTAGCGCGCCAGCACGGCCTCGGACGCGAAGCCGGCGGTGACCCGGCCGGCGTAGTTCCAGATGCTGATGAGGGAGATGAAGGTCTTGATGCTCTTGGGCGGGTAGCCCAGGGACTGCCCGATCTGGCCCATGTTGTCGATGGCCGTCAGCGTGCCCCCCACGCCGCAGATGGTGGCCAGGAACAGCACCAGCATGTCCACGCTCACCAGCGCCTGCAGGATCGTGTAGTCCTCCCCCTGCGCCGGCGGGCTGAACATGTCCTTTAGGCACGACGACCCGAAGCAGCTGCGGGAAGACGGCCTTGCCGGCGATGGCGCAGTCGCCGCCGACGTCGCGTCCTCTGTTTCTGTCTCTGTTTTGGCGGCCATTTGGAGCGAAGCTGGCTTGTCGACGGTGACCGTCGGGGGTAGGAGGAGGGACTCCTCGAGCTCCCTCTTGATCCTGTACTCCTGCTTGACGACGACGGCGAGGGGGAGGAGGAGGATGAGCATGAGCGCGGTGGCGGACACGACGAGGGCCGGGTGCGAGAGCTCCAGCTGGTTCTGCACCACGATCATGACGAGCAGGTAGGTGGCGAGCGCCATGGAGATGTAGAGGAAGCAGTAGAAGGGGTCGCTGGTGGTGGCGGCCGTCTCCTCCTCGCCGCGGTGCCGGACGGGGCGGTGCGGCATGATGCGCACGGTGTGGACGAAGACGATGCAGACGGCGGCTGGGAGCCACGCCACCAGCAGCACGAGCGACTTGGCGTCGTCGCCGTAGATGGCGATGTAGAGCTGGGTGAATATGGCGCCGCTGAGCCCGACGAAGCCCTTGAGCAGGCCCAGCACGGCGCCGCGGCTCTCCGGGAAGTTCTTGACGCAGGTGACGAGCGCGCCGGTGTTGGTGAAGGACTGCGAGTTGGCGCCGACGCAGATGTAGACGCACATGAGCCACACCGGCGGGCGGGCCGTCCGGCCGTCGATGGCGAGGTAGATCATGAGGTAGCCGGCGAGGTTCATGGCGGCGCCGATGGCGAGCACGACCCAGGGCGGCGTGACCTCGTTGATGAGGCCGGAGAGGACGCCGACGTTGGCGCCGAGGTCCTTGAAGAAGGCGAAGGTGTTGAGGGTCTGCTGGTCGTAGCCCAGCGCCGACTTGAGCACCTTGGAGTAGAGCCCGAAGATGTAGGTGGCCCCCGACGCGGAGAGGATGAGCAGGCAGGCGAACACCATGAACCAGCGCCCCAGCACCACCTGCCGCGCGAACCGCGCCGTCGCCACCTCCCGCACCGCCGCCGCCGTGCACCCGTCGCCGCCGGAGGCCGAGGAGGACACCATGGCTGGCTGGCTGGCTAGCAGCGAGAACACGCCACGCTCTCCTCTCGCACGCACGCTCTTTGTGTGCGTGTGTGTGCGTGTGGGCGCGCGCTGCTTGGCTGGCTTCGGGCGCGTATGTATATAACGGAGCGGAACGGAACGGTGGCTTGGTGAGCAACGGGTGGACGGCGATCCGATCGATAGCTAATCGTCTCGTTTAATGTGGCTGGTTAGGTTAATCTTGGATTAATTGGGAGAGTGTGACGGTGTACTGTGTGTGACGACGTTGACTTGCAGGTCTCCTGACTGTGCCGCCGAGGATTCTGGAGGAGCACGCGATGCAGAGTGAGCTTCCTTGCCGGCCATGGCGTGCGGGCAAGTGACGTGCCCGCTGACCGACGCTGGTCAGGACAGCCGGGGCCCGCCGGACCAGCTGATCCTCCGGCGGCCGGCGACCAGAGGTTCTCTTCTGGTAGACTACTACATTGAGTGGCGGATCTCCCCCCGCAAAAAAAAAAGAGTGGTGGATCTAGCCCAATGGGTCAGAGTGGGACAACAAAAAAAAATGGTCACATCAATTTCTTTTAATTTTTTTCTATGATATAAAGGTTATTGAGAAATTTCAGGATGCCTTGTATCTCCATCGTATTCTATCCTAAACCAAATTCGATCAAATTTATAATATACGGTATATTTTGCGGGAAATAAAGTAGCGGCATTGGCAAAAAAATTAAATAAATTGTTTTGTAGTTTCTTATAAACTTGGAAAAGTTTGGTGTAATATAGAATTAGGTGATCAATTTCGGTGGAAGAAAGGATTAACTAGTTAGGAGGATCCAACTGTTTGGCACATGTCGATGCGCTCTTCGTTCAGGTTTCGTGGTGAGGGCTTCGCCGATGGTCAATCATGGTGAAATTGGAGACTTTTGCTCGCAGAAGATGGATCCACAAAAAAAAAAAATGATGCTTGCAAGCGATCTCGCGGGTGTTCCTTTTCTCGGTGGCTATGGTGGAGTTCTTTTGTGTGTGCCTTCAACGAAGTTGTGTGGGTAGTCAGGTTGGCCGTGTGGCCCGTAGTTTGTGCGGATGTGTTTTTAGAAAATAAAATTGGTAAGTACATTAAAATAAAATTGGTTTAGAAAACAAGTAAATTTTAATGTGATTGATTATTACACGGTGAAGGTTGGATGAAGGGTGATGGAAAAAAAATGTGAAACATGAAACCTTACTTTCTTTTTAAGTACTCCCACCGTCCTAAAATAAGTGACTTAACTTTGTACTACCATATAGATATAGATATAGATATAGATGTAGATAGATATAGAGATAGAGATATCAATGAGATAAAGCAAAACTTTTGCGTACATTTCAGAAAAAAGAGGGTCCAACGAAATACAACTATACAAGTTTGTCATGCGGGGGATAATTACAGCCAAGACCGACGTTAGCAATTTCAAATCTTGATATCCTCTATTACTAAATAGCTACAATCCATTACCTAACTTTCCTCTCTGTGCAACAATGCCACATCACCAAGCCATGAATGTGGTTATAAGTTACTTTTTCCATTAATCACTTCATGCATGTCTTTTGTTAGGTAATTAACTCATGCAAGACACTCTTACTCCCTCTCTTCCTAAATATTTTTTTTTTGAGACTTTAAATGGACTACTGCATACGGATGTATATAGACATATTTGAGAGTGTAGATTCACTCATTTTACTCCGTATGTACTCACTTGTTGAAATCTCTAGAAAGACAAATCTCTAGGAACGGAGGGAATATATTTGTTTGCATTAATTTTAGTCTTCTAACATTTGTCTGTAATACATTATTTTAACAAGGTCGCACAGCAAAGCACGGGACACCGTGTAGTTGATATATAGAATGACAGTCGAGACGGCAGATACATGCTAATCTTGTGTCTGCTTCTGAAGTGGCGATGTCTACTGAGGTATCAGCTCGGTAATCCCACGTTAATCAACTGCTTAGCTAATGATCAAGGAATGGGACGCAGACTAGTAACCACTGTACAACAAGGACTAATGGCATTAATAAGACTAAACTAAGCAACCACATGAGTGGCACTGTCTTCTCTTAACTAGGAAACTGACATGGCCATCCCTCTCACGGTTCCCTGGATCGTTGGAGCCCGAGCGAGTACTGATTACTCCAAGCTGTAGCTGGGAACGCACAAGAACTCCTGACAAATCTACTGACCAGTGACAGTTAATTAGTACCAGTGCATGTTAATTAAACCCGGGATGGTAACGGATTTCTCTGTGGTCGCCGCATGGCATGTGTATGCTGTTTGGGGAATAACTCCACGAGGTTCGTTACAAACGGCTACAGTTCAGTTCAGTGGGTTGCTGCTGATCAGCAGGATCGAAGTGTAGTGGGGGCTAGGCATCTCCAACTCCAACCTTCGGACACCGTATCCGCCTGTGGATCGGTTGGAAGCCGTCCATCCAACCGTGCCCACGTATATTTCAGACCGGATTTTAACATACCAGGCGAATTACATTAAGCACAACGGAATTAGCAAAGTTCCGATCTAATTTACATAAGACGAACAATATTTCGTCCGTTTAAACTAAGTCTGCAACACTCAAAGTACTCCCTCCGTTTCTTTTTAGTCCGCATATAAGGTTTGGTCAAAGTCAAGCATTATAGAGTTTGACTAACTTTATATTAAAAAATATAAACATTCACAATATGAAATCAATATATTCAGATGCACCATGAAACATATTTTCATACTATATAGTTTTAGTACTGTAGATGTTCATAAATTTTTATGCAAATTTGGTCAAACTTTGTGTAGTTTGACTTTGACCAAATCTTATATGCGGAGTAAAAAAACGGAGGGAGTATTATAGAAAATAGCACAATTCATTCATAAATAGCATGCAAATATCTCTAGTACAAAAATAGTTCAAATTCAAGGAGATAACCTGGGGTTCAACAAGTTTTTTTGATTTGACTGATTACAAATTCAACTGGAATAATCAGTCGACACATGTCGTCCCACACAGGTGCCCCTTGAGGTTCATCTAACAATGTATGCGCGTGAATGCCCTGCCCTCGGTCATGTAGTACATTAGGACAGAGTGTGCAGGCTATACAACGGTTGAGAAATATTGACTGAATGTATGAATTAACCAACATGCATATCTCCATGGTTGACCCACCCAATGATCACATTGCCTCCACTCGTTCAACTGCGCCGCAAAACTTCATGACAGAGTTGACGATAGTGTATCATTGATGCCTTAACGACCTCACATTGCGTTCATCGATGATGTGCATGTAGTAGAGCAAAAAGTACTTTCGCTCATGAAACGAACCATGTACGCGCCGCCAAAAGACCAAGCCCCTGAGTTCCTGCCTAAAAAGTCCATAGATACGGTTAACCATGCATCACACAACAACTCATCCTCCTTGACCGAGTACCCCGCCATCGTGCTTGCTCTAGAAAACAACATGAAGTTCAAAAATAAGCTCAATGGCAATTGACCGAACACCTCCTGGGAGTGGTGTCCGCCATGGACGTCATCGGCAATGGGGCAAAGGATACCTGGCCATGGAGGGGTCCTAGGTGTACGGCGGCGTAGTCCAAGGACATTGGCGGTGTTGGTGGGGGTTGCGGACGTCCGACGATGCCTGAGCGGCAGCCGGAATGATACAGTGGCGGCGTCAGATGAGGAGGGTACAGATGCAAAGCAAGGGAAAGCAGAGCGAAGTGGAAGAGAAGTGGACCGGGAGGGGGATTTGAGTGGCCGGGGGTGCCGGAGTCCTATGCTACGGCGGTCCGGACTCCCGCAAAGCCCCCACCCCCTCCCCCCTCGTGATAATTTTTTGCATGCACAACAAACATCTCTTAAAGTATGCAACAAAAAAATTTGGATTTTTTTTGTTTTTTTGCAACTTTACTGTTCACAAGGAGCATTTGAGCCCAGGGTATAAAAAGGTACTTTCGCGTTTGACAGCACTTTTCTCCTCACGACATTCTCCTTTTTAGTTGAGATGGTTCACAATTTCGCATTGCTGCCTCTTGCATAAAGGAAGCGTCACATTTTCCTTTTCTCCGCATGCCTCTTTGGTTACAACTTTTCCGTCCCTCGATCAAAAAGGAAACATGATTACAGGTCCTCGGTGACGTGGTAGGAAGAGACCGACGAGGCGGTTACTGATGGAGATGGTTTCTTGTGGTGAGTTTACTGACTCTAATTAGTGAGCACAAAAGGCAGATATCAGTCTACCACTATGCACAATATAGTTTAACTGGAAATTAATGTCACTGAAAGAGCACCCGAGGCAGCACGCTGTACATAAATGTTGTTTAGGTTTCGTGTCAAGATGAATAAATGATGTCAAGTATTTTCCACACTCACAAGAAGAAGGCATGAGTAGGATCAAGCCAGCTGGAGGATATACTCGTAGAACCTTTTCATATGTTGTAATCATCCGCGTCACCAAGGTACGTATTCTGTCCATCCACATACAAATATACCAAAAAGTAACAAATATATGTATTTCATGCAGATATTTTTCAATTCCTCCTTTCAAAATAAAACAAAAATAGTTGGGTCTTTTACATCTGTGTCCCTAACTCGAACCCACTACTCACATTTGCCCCTAATTCGAAAGCCTGCTCAAAAATGCCCCTCCGCCGTTAGGTGCCCTTACAGAAATATCCTTCCGCTCCGTTTCCGTCTGGTCAAAGGGGTTTGACCGTTTACGGGGCATTTACTGGACATTTTGCCCCTCTATTCACTTGTCACTTACACATGGGCCCTACCCTAGGAAAGAACTCTGGCTTATCCCCTCTCTCTCACTTACTAAAAAAACTCTCTCACTCCTTGACATGTGGGCCAGGGACCCACTTGCATGGTCAACACGCTCCGAAGCGACGCTAGGCTCGGCTCGCGTGGATCAGCCGGTGGCCGTCGCCGGCGAGAGGCGGCGCGCCTGCAAGTGAAGACCAAGGGGACGGGCTCCGGGTGGTCTATCGAAGGATTTGCAGGTGGTGGTCAAGGTGGATGTCGGCGGGCAGCGACGGCATGCACGGGGACCGCCTGAGACATTCTGCGGAGGACGCCGTCGCCGCCGTCGCGGTCGGAGGCTAGATCGAGACCAAAGAGCATGCCCTTGAACCTTTCTGGACGCCTCGCCTCTGCCCAGCACGGTTGAAAGTGCAACTAATCCCCGGGTGGTTTTGGTAATTAATAACAACATATATATCATTGAACTAATTGTTTCTTGAGAATATTTCAGAAAGTTCAGTGATATGGGTATGGCAATGACTGATGATGTGGACCCCTCAAAATGCTAAGGAAAACATTGGCAAAAGCTCAAGACTCCATTTTTGGTTTAGTGATCCAAGATCACATTGAGTCCATAGGAAAGCCAATACTATTAAAAGGGATGAGGTTATGATGATGATCCGGTTGCTCTAAGTGCTTAGTGATTTATCTCTCAAACTATCAGCAATCTTTCATTCCAACATAAACTCATAAGTAATCTCGGTCCCACCGATTCCAAACTCACCACACCGAGATGAACCACCTCACCATATACCCAAACCCTAAGAATCTCGGATTTTCCGATTCCAAACTCGGTCATTCGAAATTGGTGTTGCCAAGCTTCAGAACATTCAGACTCAAATCGGTGTCACCGAGATGAGAAAGTCGGTCCCACCGAGATTGGCAAACCCTAGACTTTGGAAGAATCGGACTAACCGAGATTGTATTTTCGGTCCCACTGAAAATCCCAACGCTCACAAGATTTGAACTTTCGGTCTCACCGAGTTGTCAACTTCGGTCCGACCGAGATTAGTCAAATGTGTGTACGGTTGGATTTTGTGTGGAGGCTATAAATACCCTCCACCTCCTCTTCATTCGTGGAGAGAGCCATCGAAAGAACTACCACTCCTACCTTACATTTCGAGAAGAAAACTACCTACCCTTGTGTTGAGATCAAGTTGCTCCACTCCCACCATATGAAACTTGATCTCTAGCCTTCCCAAGTTGCTTTCCACTCAATCCCTTCCTCCACCACAGCCAAATCAGTGAGGAGAGTTGAGTGTTGGGGAGATTATCATTTGAAGCACAAGAGCAAGGAGTTCATCATCACCAACACCATCTATTACCTTTTGGAGGGTGGTGCCTCCTAGATTGGTTAGGTGTCACTTGGGAGCCTCCGTCATGATGTGGAGTTGAACCAAGGAGTTTGTAAGGGCAAGGAGATCGCCTACTTCGTGAAGATCTACCCCAGTAAGGCTAGTCCTCCGTGGGCGTAAGCCATGATGGCATAGACAAGGTTGCTTCTTCGTGGACCCTTCGTGGGTGGAGCCCTCCGTGGACTCAAGGCAGGCCGTTACCCTCCGTGGGTTGAAGTCTCCATCAACGTGGATTGACGATAGCACCACCTATCGGAACCACGAGAAAAAATCTCCGTGTCTCCAACTTGCGTTTGCTCTTCTCCACCTCTCATTTACTACGTGCAATTTACTTTCCGCTGCCACAACTCTAGAATTGCATGTGTAGGGTGATACTTGACTTGGTCATCATTGTGAACTTGCTAAGAAACTACTCCAATCAAAAGGCAAAACTTTTAAGTTGTCAAGTAGTCTAATCACCCCCCCCTCTAGACATACTTCCGATCCTACAAGTGGTATCAGAGCTTTGGTCTCCATTGGATTGGTTTCCATTGCATTGGACTCCATAAGCTTGGTTTCACAACCTAGGAGAGTATGGCGTCTAGTGAGGGTAATTTCCATAGAGGTCCTTACTTTGATGGTTCAAACTTTGCTAGTTGGAAGCATAAAATGAAAATGCATATTCTTGGACATAACCCTGCCGCATGGGGCATTATTTGTGTTGGCTTGCAAGGTGAGTTCTTCAAGAAGGAAAAGTTCGGATCGCGAAGCTACCGCAGATGAGTTGCGGATGTTCTGAACAATGCTCAAGCTTGTGACATTCTCTTCAATGCTTTGTGTCCCGAGGAGTTCAACAAGATCAGCCGTCTTGAGAATGCAAAAGAGATTTGGGATACTTTGGTGAAATGCACGAAGGTACCGAGTCCGTGAAGGAATCAAAGCTAGATGTTCTTCAAGGTCAGCTTGACAAGTTCAAGATGAAGGAAGGTGAAGGAGTCGCTGAAATGTACTCTAGGCTTGCTCTCATCACCAATGAGATGGTAGGCTTAGGAAGCGAAGAAATGACCGACCGATTCATCATCAAGAAGATTCTCAGAGCTTTGGATGGAAAGTATGACACCGTGTGCACTTTGATCCAAATGATGCCAAACTACAAAGATCTCAAGCCTACCGAAGTCATTGGAAGAATTGTTGCTCATGAGATGACACTTAAAGATAAGGAAGAGCTTCACAACAAGTCAAGTGGTGCTTACAAAGCTGCAGTTGAAGCTCCCACATCCTCAAGTGACAAGCTAGTTTCTAATGAAGAGATAAGCCTAATGGTGAAGAACTTCAACAAATTCTACAAGAGTAGAAGCAAGGAAAGAAGCTCAAAGTCTAGATCATATGATGAAAAGAGATCTTCTAGTCGTGATCGAAACTGCTACAATTGTGGAAGACCCGGACACTACTCAAATGAGTGTTCGACTCCCCACAAGAGAAGAGAAGAATCTCCAAGAAGAAGAAGCTCAAGAGAAGAGTCGCCTCGAAAAGAGAGAAGGAGTAGAGATGATCGTTATGAACGAAGATCCTCTCGGAGAAACAAGGACTCGGAAAGGAAAGACAAGTCATCAAGGAGCTACACAAGAAGAAAACATCAAGCTCATGTTGGTGAATGGGTTTCTGGCTCCGACTCCGACAATCACTCCGAAAGAAGCTATCACTCCAACTCCGAATACAGTCAAGATGAAGGTGTTGCCGGTCTTGCTCTCGTGTCCTCCAACTCCAACTCCTATGATATATTTGATTCACCAAATGAGGGAATTGGAAGATGCTTCATGGCAAAAGGCCCCAAGGTATCACATCCTGAATTTATTGACTTTGATAGTGATGAGGATGACTTGCTTGGTGAAGATGAGCTTCTACATGATAAATCTAGTGAGCTTAGTAATGATGAACATGCTAGTAGTCTTTATAGTCGAGAAGAGTCGAATGACAATGCTATGAAGGAGATTGAGCGTCTAACTAAAGAACTAAACACTCTTAAGTTAGCTCATGAAACAACTCAAGAAGATCATAGAGAGCTCCTAAGATCTCATGAGAAGCTACGCTCGAGAAGCTCAATCTAGAGCAAGAACATGAGTTTCTAAAAGCTATCAATGACGATCTTGAAAGAAGAGTTCTTCATATCTTGCCAAACGACTTCTCTTGTCTAATTTCTTGCCACCTATCAAAACTAAGCATGACAAGCATAAGAAAAATTCTTCATCTAGTAGTAACAATAATCATGCTAAATCAAATGTTGTTACTTCTAGTAATTCTCTTGATTCCACTAACAATGTTTCAAGCCAAGTTTCACTTGAGCAAGAAAATAGTCTATTGAAAGGGATTATAGAGAAAGGTGTCTACAAGAGTCTTGCCGGAAGCAAAAGCTTTGAGGAAATTGTTCGCAAACAAGGAAGACACCGGAAGAATCAAGGAATTGGTTTTGAGCGAAAGTTCAACGCCGAGGGTGTTGAATGGGAAGAAGGTCAATATCCCACTCCAAAGTTCGTCTCTCAAGAGGAGAAGTATGATCCTACTTCTTCTAATGAGGAACAAGCTCAAGGTGACCTTCCACCACAAGACCACAAGCTAAAAGGCAAGGACAAGCTTCAAGAGGAGATTGATGCATTCATTGAAGCACCCAAGGCCATGGTCAAGTGGGTTCCCAAGGCAACTTCAAGTTCTACTTAGACAAGCTCAACTACTACCCCAAGGATTCCCATCAAGATGATGTGGATCCCGAAGAAGAAGAACTAGAGAGTTCTTGAGGGTGACTCCGCCAATATACTTCACTCACATTCATTTTGGCGAGGACTTGTGCAATCAACTTCCACATCTTGCACTAGTTCATGGAGTCACAAACCCTCATGTTGGTAAGTCAAGGGACAAGGTAATCATTGCTTTCATGGACACCATCTATTGTGTACTTCAATCTATGTCCATGGATATTCTTGTTTGTTCCTTGTGGGACTAACCCATGTAGGTATTGAAAGTGCCCGAATCCAAAGGATTGCTCCCAACTCTTGATGATCTTCATCAACATTGAGCATCCACATCTTCAACATCTACATGAAGTCTTCAACGACAACCCAAGGTTAGTTTGACCCTTTAAAAGGGGTTCTCACATCAAGGGGGAGCTTTGCTCTAAAGAAATGAGCCAAAGCATCTTCTAATGATGTGAACACATTAATGCTTTATGGAAAAGTGGTAACCCCACTTGTGCTTAAACGATGAGTATGACCTATGATCAAATGTTCTCATTTGACTCCTAAGTCAAATATACTCATATATAGATGACCTAGTCATCGCCAAATTGTGTGCTAGCTGTTAGTGTTTTGTTTGTGCATGTTTGACACATATTTCATTTGCTATCTTATTGTGTGAGCATGTTGGATGCATGATTCTATCCATTCGAGGACATCCATTTGTTGCTTTGGTCTTTTGGTTTTCTTTCTTTTTGACCAAATGGATGGACAAGAATGCCTAAGTTCCTCCCTAGCTATCTATGCTTTCTTGTCTCAAACTCTATTCATGCTTATATCACAAACTTTGAACAAGACTTTTTCGGACGCACCGAGTGAGGAGCACTCGAGCCACCGATCCGTCAAAAGCCTAACTTCCAAAACCTTCTAAGTACTTTCGGTCAAACCGATATACTCAAATCGGACGACCGAAATCACTTGATTGATCTAGGTTTTCACCTCGGTGAAACCGAGTTTCAAATTCGGTGTGATCGGTGTGTAATCGCACGCAGCTTAACCATCTCGGTCCCACCGAAGTTTTCAAACTCGGTCCCACCGACAACCGAAGGTATATATACTCGAGGACGAGCGCGTTGATTACTTCTTCAAACGCTTCGCCTCAAACCCTTCACGCCGTCGCCTTGGTCTCCGGATCGTCTCCGCCGTCGCTTTGGCGCCTCGCCATGGTCTCCATCGCCGTCAACGGTCCTTCTCATCGCGCCGTTGCCGCCGTAGTGAAGCTCCACCGCATTGGGTGAGTTTCATCCCTCTCGTGCTCCAACCGCTGATTCAATGCACGTTAGGTGTTGCCATGTTTCTTGCCAAGATTGAGATCTCCCTATCCAGCCGTTTAGATCATAGAACAAAATTCGAGTGAAAATTTTAGGGTTAGGTTTCCGCCGAACACATCTCGGTGTGACCGATTCTGCATTTTCGGACTGACCGATTTGGCCTCTGGTCATTGCACTGCACTTTTCGGTGAAACCGAGTTGTGCAAATCGGTAAGACCGAAGTGAAGATTCAGTGAAACCCTAGTAGTCTCGGCTAGACCGAAACCCATTTCGGTCCAACCGAAAGTGGTGTATGTGGTCTGTTTAGACACTTCGGTTTCACCGAATTGATAGACTCGGTCAGACCGACATGTATTCTGTGAAAACCTAAAACTAAAGTTTGAACTCATTCCTTTTGCAAAATCCTCTGCAGTTTGTGATAACTCTTCTATTCTGCCCATACCTATTCTATTCACAGGTTGTCAGTCATGTCTGATGGAAGTGACAGTCAGAACAGGTCTGAGATGCCAGTTGAGATTCCAGAGGCAGCTACAAGTCCAGAAGCAAGCAGCTTTTCAGATGATGGAGAAAGAAGCACTCCAAGTGGACTGCCTGCAGCTGCTACCAGGGCCAGGAGGAAGAGGAATTCTGATGAGGAGGATTCAGACTTTGTTGCTAATGAGGAAATAACTTCTAAGCCAAAAAGGCAAGTGGTTGCCAAGAGCTATCAAGGGCAACAATCAAAGAAAGGCACAAGCAAAGTGGCAAAATCCTCTCATTGCACGAAGCTCAAGATGGAAGAAACCTCCAAGAAGATCAAGAAGACTTCCAAGAGGAAGAGGAAAGTTCACGAAGAAGTCGACGATGATAATGATTCGATGAGGAAGCACCTCACCTCCTCGAAGCGAAGTTGATGGGTGATGCCATCGAGGCAGGAGCACCCACAAAAGCTAAGCAATCAGCTCCAAAGAAAGGCAGCCCAATCCAAACCAGCTGCCAAGCCCAAGAAGACTGTGAGGAACATACCTGCTTCAGAGAAGAAGAAGGACAATGTGCCACCTGCAGAATCAGATGATGAGGCTCATGTTTTGCTCAAGCTCAGACAGAAATTGCCAGTTCATAATGATGCTCATCCTCGAGCTGAAAATATGAAGGAGAGAAAGGATAAAGGTCTCAGGCTATGGAGGCAAGCAGATCCATATGCCACCAGGAGAAGAACAGCAGTTGACCCAAGATTCCACACAAGAGAGCAACAAGACTTTTATGAGACTGTGCTCATGGACAAGAAGCCAATTGTTGCTTGACACGGATATGTAGATCGGGATTACATCGACAAAGTGAAGAGCACAGAGACTACTTCCCACATGTGCATGAAAGCTTCACCGCTTGTGGGATTGCGAGTTCGTTGGTCAGAAATTGACAGCTTGGAACGATGAGATGATCATGCAGTTCTATGCCACCGCACACTTCTATCCAGATGGCAGGATTGTATGGATGACAGAAGGGCAGAGATTCCATTCTACAGTTGAAGAATGGAGAGCATTGCTGAATGCACCTGTATCAAGGGATGATGACATTGATGTCTATGGCATTCCAAAGAAAAATCACGAGTCAATGAAGAACATGTACAATGAGGTAAAGGAGAAGGATGTTGAGATATGGAAGCTTGGTTCAGTCTACTATCTTCAGGCAGGTCTCCCAACCACCAACACCATTCTGAGGCATACTTTGATGCCTAAGTCAGGGGACCACCGCATGATAAGAGGGTACTCTATCAACATGCTGCACATTCTAGATCAGAAGACACCTTTTAAGGTGATGGACCTGATAGTTGAGACTATCAAGAGGACAGCAGCAGCACTGTAAGAGGTCGTGTGGGTTTGCTCCGCATATTCAGATGCTCATCAATGCCAAGTTTGGCACGGACACCTACCGTTGGATAGACCCCACTTGCCACCGCAGCTGAACACGAGGATAACGAGATTGTGATGACCGAGGATGCTCCCACATCTGTAGAAGGACATGCTAAGTCTGAAGCTGCCAAACAAGCAAAAGCTGAGAAGGAAGCAAGAAGAAAGCCCAAGAGCGTTGCAGAACAACTTCTTGAAGCCACTCGAGAGAATTGAGCTACGCCTGGCCAGCATAGTGCGCCTCGGAGAGCCTTGAGAGGATAGTTGAGGATAAGTTCCATGCTCGGGCGTTAAAGTCGATCAAGTGCGGTCACCGTCAACAAGCTTGAGGCGACATCGAGGAAGCTAAGAGGAGAAGGCAGAACTCATGAGGAGATGGAAGATGATCTAGTCCAGATGACTATGAGCAGCCTGCTCCAAAGGCCCACAAAGCCCAGATCAGCTGCTATTCCAGATGTCGACCCTGTGGCTACTACATCAAGACCTCCTACAGCTCCGTCGGTTCCAAAGACCACTTCAAGATCCACTCCTCCAGCTCCACAGACTTCAGCAGAAGCTTTGCAGATGCAGCTATCTCCACTCCATCGACGCAGACAGAGCCGCCACAGAGTCCTGAGTGACGATTAGCTCTATACCTTCGAACTTTTGGTAACTTGTTGCCAAAGGGGAGAAATTGTATAGATCATAGGGCTTCGAGAGAGAGAGTGCTCGTTTTTGCTCTTTCGTTTGCGGTTTTCCTTGAGATACTTTTGAGTTCTTTGAGATACTTCATGTGTTTGATACTACGTTTGCTCTATCTTGATGAGTGCTTGATCATACTGTGCTTAATGTGTGCTTGATGCTTATCATATTCCATTCATATCTTGTATGATCATTTACTCATGTCTTGGTGATTGGGTGCATGCTATTCATTCTTATCATTTTGTGCGCTCCACCAAGATGTATGTGACATGAAAGAGTAACCCATGATCCTAATCGATTGTGCATTTGCATTCAAACGCAAATCTTAAATAATGCACAAATTTAGGGGGAGCTCTTGCTTATCACATACTTCTCAAAGCGACGATGTTATTCATTGATTATATCATTTGTCGAAGCTTTGATCTATATGTTGTCATCAATTACCAAAAAGGGGGAGATTGAAAGTGCAACTAATCCCCGGGTGGTTTTGGTAATTAATAACAACATATATATCATTGAACTAATTGTTTCTTGAGAATATTTCAGAAAGTTCATGATATGGGTATGGCAATGACCGATGATGTGGACCCTCAAAATGCTAAGGAAAACATTGGCAAAAGCTCAAGACTCCATTTTTGGTTTAGTGATCCAAGATCACATTGAGTCCATAGGAAAGCCAATACTATTAAAAGGGATGAGGTTATGATGATGATCTGGTTGCTCTAAGTGCTTAGTGATTTATCTCTCAAACTATCAGCAATCTTTCATTCCAACATAAACTCATAAGTAATCTCGGTCCCACCGATTCCAAACTCACCACACCGAGATGAACCACCTCACCATATACCCAAACCCTAAGAATCTCGGATTTTCCGATTCCAAACTCGGTCATTCGAAATTGGTGTTGCCAAGCTTCAGAACCTTCAGACTCAAATCGGTGTCACCGAGATGAGAAAGTCGGTCCCACCGAGATTGGCAAACCCTAGACTTTGGAAGAATCGGACTAACCGAGATTGTATTTTCGGTCCCACTGAAAATCCCAACGCTCACAAGATTTGAACTTTCGGTCTCACCGAGTTGTCAACTTCGGTCCGACCGAGATTAGTCAAATGTGTGTAACGGTTGGATTTTGTGTGGAGGCTATAAATACCCTCCACCTCCTCTTCATTCGTGGAGAGAGCCATCGAAAGAACTACCACTCCTACCTTACATTTCGAGAAGAAAACTACCTACCCTTGTGTTGAGATCAAGTTGCTCCACTCCCACCATATGAAACTTGATCTCTAGCCTTCCCAAGTTGCTTTCCACTCAATCCTTCCTCCACCACAGCCAAATCAGTGAGGAGAGTTGAGTGTTGGGGAGATTATCATTTGAAGCACAAGAGCAAGGAGTTCATCATCACCAACACCATCTATTACCTTTTGGAGGGTGGTGCCTCCTAGATTGGTTAGGTGTCACTTGGGAGCCTCCGTCATGATGTGGAGTTGAACCAAGGAGTTTGTAAGGGCAAGGAGATCGCCTACTTCGTGAAGATCTACCCCGAGTAAGGCTAGTCCTCCGTGGGCGTAAGCCATGATGGCATAGACAAGGTTGCTTCTTCGTGGACCCTTCGTGGGTGGAGCCTCCGTGGACTCAAGCAGGCCGCTACCCTCCGTGGGTTGAAGTCTCCATCAACGTGGATTGACGATAGCACCACCTATCGGAACCACGAGAAAAAATCTCCGTGTCTCCAACTTGCGTTTGCTCTTCTCCACCTCTCATTTACTACGTGCAATTTACTTTCCGCTGCCACAACTCTAGAATTGCATGTGTAGGGTGATACTTGACTTGGTCATCATTGTGAACTTGCTAAGAAACTACTCCAATCAAAAGGCAAAACTTTTAAGTTGTCAAGTAGTCTAATCACCCCCCCCTCTAGACATACTTCCGATCCTACAACGGTGAATCGGGCCTATGGCCGCGTGTAGACGATGGCAGAGACTCCGATCTCCGCCACAGATGCGCCCTTGGCCTCCTAAATCCGACTGCCCCGAGCCACCATTGACCTTCCCGACCTCCGTGTCGTTGTCCCTGAAATCACGCGGCTCTACTCCTCTCTTCCCCCGCTCGATTCTGTTGCCGGAGCGCCCTGCCCGAAGCCGGCCGCCATGACCGACCTCGACAGGCTCGGTCGTGTGCACGCGCCCACCTACCTACCTGTGCGGCGGCTCACCCCTCCGTCGGACGACCCCGAGCCTCCCACCGTGGCCCTCACACGCAGGCGCGCTATCCTTCGCCGGCGGCGACCACCGGCCGATCCGCCAAGCCTCGCCGTGACCACGAGCGAACAAGAGTTGACCCTGACAGTGGGTCCAATGGCCCACATGCCAGGGAGAGAGAGGGGGGGTTATGAGATAGGTAGACAATTTTTTTAATATTGGTGGGCTCCACGTGTAAGTCAGAGATGGGATGAGAGAGAGGGAGTTTTTTTTTCTTTTCTTTTCCTAGGTAGGTGCCACGTGTAACTAGGATGTGCACAGAGGGGCAAAATTGTCGAGAAAACGCGAGGAAAACGGTCAAAGTCCTTTGACCCAACGGAAACGGCACGGAGGGGCATTTCTGTAAGGGCACATAACGGCGGAGGGGCATTTTTGAGCAGGCTTTGGAATTAGGGGTATATCTGATTAGGTGGTTCGAGTTAGGGACAGAAATGCAAATGGCCCAAAATAGTTTCATGATCTACTACCTAAAGCTGTCGAGCATATACATATAAAAATCGTAATTGCTTTGCATCCGATGAAATTACGTACTCCCTCCGTCCGGAAATACTCGTCACCAAAATGAATAAAATGGGATGTAACTGGACATATTTTAGTTCTAGATACATCTCTTTTTATCCATTTTGATGACAAGTATTTTCGGACGGAGGGAGTATGATTTTATCTTAGCCCCAAAACAAACACAGTCGATGGCTGTTGTACACTGTTGTATGCACATCATATGAGAATCATTTTATGTGTAGCAGGACTCTATAAAAATCTTTCACAGGCAGTCTTAACACTTATCACCACATGGCAAGGACAGTTGTGCTTCCGCTTTTCCTTCCCTAACAGGAGAGGTGGTTTGTATTCCTCCTTCATCCACCGCCGCAGGTACTGTGGGTGGTCTTCCTCTTTGTCGTTGTTTCGGTGAGGTGGAGGAGAACGTCGAAGTTGTGGTATGTAGGGGCTTCCAGGGGCATGTTTGAAAAATTGTTACTCTCTAAGGCCTTCCTGAAATTTTTCTTTGACTGCATGAACAGACAAGTTGTATCTACCTAAAAAAACTTGTCAAAGCTTCAAGAAAATAACCGTACAAATCACTTATATGTCCTAGTTTAATGAATGATTGATTGATAGCATCAAGAGAAAACGTCCTTTGGGATGGCGACGCCCGACCCCGACCCCGCGCCCCTCCACCAGCCTCCACCGGCGGCGGCCACCCCGGCACCGGCGGCCACCCTCCCGGCACCTGGCATCCCCCCTCGCTCGCGGCCGCGGCCACCCGCTAGTAGGATGCGGGTGGAGAACGGGGGTCGTCGGGGTGTGCGGCGCTCGCCCGCCCCCAAGGCCGTGTCGGCGGACTTCCTTGCCGCCCCGCCCGCTTCGCTTCTCGCCGCGCCGGCTCCGGCCTGCCGCCGGTTCAGCCGGCTTCGTTCCCAGCTTCCATGGGGCCCCTTCCCCCGCTCGAGCTCGATCCGGATCGGGCGGATCCGGGTCCTGTTGCGCCGCCAACCCCGCCAGCCACGGCTGGCCTCGGCCCCGATGTCGTTGTTCGTCCCTCGCAGCCGGCGCTGGCTGCATCGTGGGCCACCCTCGCCGCCGCCGACGACGACCTCGCCCCAATGTCACTGTTGACTGCCAGATCCAGCGGGATGAGCTTTCAGGCTGCTGCTGCTATGGTCGCTGCTGCTCCTGTGGAGGCTTCGGAGCAGGGATGGGAGAAGGTGGGGGGCCGGCGTCGTCCGCGGCAGGAGTTCGCACCTGCACCGCCGCGCAGGACGGAGTCTACCAGCTCCCTCGCCTTCAAGCGGAGGGCCTACGGCCTCTGTTACCGCTGCTTGGCGCCGGAGCATTTCGTCGTTGATTGCCGCGGTCCTGTCAGATGCCTGGCATGTGGCCTCCCGGGCCATCGTGAGCGTGATTGTCCCTCGTGTCAGCCCCCTCGTCGTCCGGTGGACCTGCCGGATGGCCGGGCTCCTCGCCACGGCAGCCGCTTGACTCCTGGATCTTCGCATCTGCAACGACGCTCTTGGGCCTCGGTTGTTGCCCCTCCGGCTGCAGCGGATCCCAACAAGTGTGCCGCTGCAGATTTGGGTTTGCTCGAGCCTCTCCTTCCTTCTCAGATGGAAGTGTTGCGCTTTGAGTTGCAGGCCTTGACCGTGTCTCGTTTGGAGGAGGTGGTCCAGCCTCTTCGCGACGTGACGGCTGCTTTGCAGGGGTGGACGACTTTGCTCGGGGGACTCTTGGAGCGGATGGAGGTTGTTGCTGGTCGGCTGAGTCTCTTGCCAGAGCTCCCTCTTGCGTCAGATGCTTTGGCTGAGCCTGCTGTTGGCTTCGTGGATGGGGCGGATGCGGAGCTTTTTGGTAGCTTCTCGCCTCGTGCTGGGTCCAGTTCGACGCCCCCTGTGTTGCCGAAGTTCGAGGGTGTGGCCTCCGCCGAGGGTGTCTCTCCAGTGCTGAAGATCATGCCCGAGCTGCAGGTGTTGTGTGGGGAGCATGTTTCGCCTCTGTCGATGGAGCAGCTCAAGATGGACTCTCTCCAAGCTTCGGAGGTGGCCCTGGTGTCCTTCCCACCCCCCGTGGAGCCTTGTCAGGCTCCAACCAGCCCGCCTCTTGGCGTCGTGAAGCGTGGAGTTTTAGATGTTGCTGCCCCTCCTTCGCCTGTGACCATAGGGCAGGTGTTGCCCGTGGGTGACGTGACCATTGAGCCAGATGCGCTGGTGCCTACTCCTGTTCCAGATGTTCCCTTCGCGAAGAAGCTTTGTGACTTACTCGCCAGTGTGGAGGTTGCTACACCTGGTTTGGGCAGGTCGATTGCTTGCCTCCTGACGGGGATGACAATAAGGAGCAAAGGCGTGAAGGTGGGCAAAGGCAAGAAGAGTGGCTCCGTAGAGAAGACGTATGTGGCTGCTTGATCTCCGGTCTCTTGGCCCACCCTCTTGGATTGGGCTGTCGTTGTGGCTTGGGGGTACCTGATGTCTTGTGTCGAGATCACTCTGTGTGGTGATAGCGTTGGGTTGTTCGTCTGTGGTTTGTTTGTATTGGTTTTCGCCCGGTTTCCCGTGAATTAACTGGGCAATTCTCTTCTTCTTAATTAATCGATGAGGCAAAGCTTTTGCCTCCGTTTCAAAAAAATGATTGATTGATCGCAAGGGTGCCCTGTTCTTGAAGCAACAAAGCCTAGCCTGTTCTTGAAGCAACACAACCTACGAATACCATTCGTTTCTCCCAACTACCAGTTGCATGCAACAACCAAGCATTCTAGTTTCTCGCAGTGTACTAGTAATACTATACTGCAATATTTTTATTCCCGAGGAAATTTAACGCAACTTGTGACCTTGTGTTGTGCACGCACACTCCACAGTAACCTGCGCCATTGCACGTGTGGCTCGCCGCTCGATCGCCAGTAAAATCTCAACGTACCCATAGGTCAAACACATTGTTAAATAGAGCAGACTAAACAACGTATCCCTTGTGTTATGCACCAGCTAATGCTGTCACGGGATGCTAATCCTGACAGCTGGCTGTACTGTCTAAGTTAATATAATATATGAGCGCCGGCCGTGTTATGGGATCGAGTTGGAGCAGACCGATGCAACAAAGAAATGTTTTCTTTTTTGCGGGGCACAACGAAGAAATGTTAATTTAGTAGTTTTGGTATATTCCTTTTGTCCTAACGGTCGACGCCAACTCGATCCTACAGTGATTTATGCATGCATGTGCGCGCGTGTGCATGCACCATGCACTTGTTTCGTCCAAAGCCAGATTTTGATCACGTTGACCGGGTTTGACTGCCACGTAATCTATGCTTGGTGAAAAGTAAATTTAAAAATTGATTTTTTTAGGAAAACTCTGAAATATTTTGGCATCCCAGATGCTCGGGTGAACAATGCGTGTGCAGATTTCCTTTAACTTTGGATATTTGTGGAGCACATGAATAAAAAAATTCGGCTCACAAGAAATAACCAAATTTTGTTTTCTTGTCTAAAGCTCCTTGGATATCATTTGACCACAAAAGTTTGCATGCACCTAACACACCCAAGCATTGGTTCCCACAAATTTCAGTTTTTAAAATCTTTTCGCTATTTATTTGAATTTATTGTTCACCTAGTGCATATTTAGAGTTTTCTTTTCATGAGCTCGTTGAGTGTCCAAACACCATGAAAATTTGCGCGCACCTTGAGCACCCTAGTATATTGGATGCCAAACAATTTCATATTTTTAAAAATTGTTTGCTATTATTCTTCAAAATTAACGTTCATGCAGCACAAATTACATGGTGGTCAAACCTGGTCAACGCGGTCAAAATCTAGTTTTGGGCGAAAATTACCCGGTTTTGATACTTGAAGGATCAAATGTCTATCAAAAAATTTCGAGGGGCCAAGTCTATACTTTTCGGAAATTTGAGGGACCAAAAACATACTTTCCTCTTTTGTTAAATGGCGTACTTATTTGTCTCTTTGATTTCAACTGTTTAAACTATATTTAAAATGAACTAATTATGGTTTATTCTAACTCTAGAAAATTATGGTTTCTTTGGTCCACTAGTTTGCGCAGTCATCAGTGTGCACATTGCCAGTTCATAAGTGGTCATGTGATATCCCGTTGTAGCTTTTATGAGACAATTTCAGCTCCTAAAATACAAGGTGAAGATGGTTCCGTGCACACACACGGGAATAGTAAATTTGGAAAAAAATACTAGGAGAAATCTAAAAATTCTGAAATTTTGATGTATCAACATATAGCCGACCATTTTACTCTGTGTAAAGTTTCATTTATGAATGACAACCGGCATTTCCTAGTGAAGGAAATACAATCCAACCTTACTATTTCATAAAAAGTGTTTTCAAATATAGTATTGATCTTGTCATTTCTCAGAATACCACGGATGTCATTTCTTGGTGAAACCTCATACATGAGTATAACAGTCGACCATGTATGTTACAAAAAAATTAAAATCAGAACTGTTTTTTCCTAGTACTTTTTCTTTTGAATTTTCTATTCATAACGGGTGCGCGTGGAACCTTGTTCCACAAATCCACGTCCTTTGAGCTCCCACCTTATAGAGACCTCACATTCACTCCTCATTCCTTTCATCCTCAATCTTGTGCAAATTTCTAAGTCGTCGAAGCCATAACCGACTCTCATCCTCGGCATGCACCTACCGATCGGTGGTCTCCGAGCTAGCCTGTGTTGTCATGACAACCTGGACGACCACTTGCTACACTACCTACCTCTATTTCGGTGTCGTGCCTCGCCCTTCATGCACCAATGTCGTTTCGTCAAGCCTACACTGGCCCGGGCTGCTACCGTTGTTCTAAGGGAGAATTTGAGGTGAATAAAGCAGACGTGCAATTTCCTCTATGTGCACCATAAGCAAAAACATATGTACATTGATGAAAAATCATACACACATACCATACATCCATAAGTAGCACTACAAGTACAATTTTTTCGTGATTATTTTTGTTTCCAAAATAATATTTTAGATATTTCTTTTTATAAAAAAGGGCTCCATATAGCTCGGGATATATCTCGCTTTTTTGAGAGAAGGTGCTTGTTTCCCACATGTCACATCTGGATGATGATTGAGTGAAAGGGATTTATCAACATACTCCCTCCATCTGGAAATACTTGTCATCAAAATGGATAAAAGGGGTGTATCTAGACGTATTTTAGTTTTAGATACATCTTTTTTTATCCATTTTGATGACAAGTATTTTCGAACGGAGGGAGTACTAGAAAATATAGCTCTGGGTCCATTTCACTTTTTTGAGAGAAGGTGGTTCTTCTTACGTGTCACATCTGGATGATGATTAAGTCAAAAAGAGCTTTATCAACATACTAGAAGATACAGTGTGCGTTCCTTTTGTAAATTTGAGCAGCAATACTTCTTTGCAAAGGTGCTATGAAAACAACAATATATATAGTGATTGCTTGCGTGAAAACTGAGACACTAGCGCCAAGTTGCTTGCCAGTGTCGCCATCCAAAAAGGCCTAATTGCAGATCTTCACGCGCACCCTCGTCCGTCGTTTGACTCCCGAGTCAATGCGCCGCGCCGCCGTGTGCATGCACGCATGGCGTGCCTCACCAAACACAAGGAGTAGATGCCAACGCCACGAGGGATAGCATGAAGATCGTTGGGACAACGAAAGGAACAGAGCAATATTTGAGTGCAAGTCATAAGTTTCCATGCAAGTTGGGGTGTTTCCATGCAAGTTGGGATGGAAAGGAGGTAAACATGCGGCACGCAGATCGCAGCACATTTTCTTGGGTAAGAATACGAGAATTCGATAAAGATGGCATCGTGGGAATTTCTACATGGTACATATACTCCCTCCGTCCGAAAATACTTGTCATCAAAATGGATAAAAAGTGATGTATCTAGAACTGAAATACATCTAGATACATCCCCTTTTATCCATTTTGATGACAAGTATTTCCGGACGGAGGGAGTACTATTTATTGGGGGCTGGCCTAACTAGAGTCTAGAATAATAGCTGTAGATTTCCTTTGTTTTTCCTGCTGACCGAATGGGGCCTTATTCTTCAGGAGTGTGAGAATTGTAGTATGGATGAATATTGTGTTGATTCTATTGTATTGATCCGACCCTCATATGGGGTATATATAGAATACAATATGCGGGAGAGAGACTTGGAGTAGAGGGCAAGTCGTACATGTTAAACCTATTCTATCTCTAACTCCTACCTCTATCTTAAACACAATTATATTCTAACATTCCCCTCGATCGTGAAGCGGGAGTGAAGCGGACGATTACGACTGAATTTGAAGTCTTTCTCTTTGTCATCTTCTCCATTGTGCCATTATCAATCTGCGTCTCGATGGGTCGGCGATTAAGGCGGTGATCGCGTCCCCTTCGGTGCCTTCCTGCCTTCTCCTCTATTCCTCCCGCAATCCTGGCGGGAGTGTCGTGACGCAAGTGACGAGGCGGACGCTGCTGACCGGAGTTGTTGCCGATGAGTTGCTGTAGACGTAGCCATTAATGTCGAGGTAGCCGATCATGATGATGTAGCCGTGGTCGAGGTAGTCATGGTCGATGGTGTGGTCGTCGTGGATGATGAAGCCGCACAAAGCCGGAGGCGCAAAAAAATGCGCTATGACGGAGCTGCAGACGTGGACGATGCACCTTGCGGATGTCAGAGGGTGCCGTCGGCGATGAGTCCACCGATTTTGCCAAGACCGGAGGAAGCGATCGAGCACACATTGGTTTTGCCGAACCGTGTGGCCGTGTAGGGTCGCCACCGTAGTGACGCCGTGTCGATCTGATCGTGCCGCCGTGGATGACGCGGAAGATGCCGCCATCGTGACGCGGTCATTGCCGTCGTCGAGGTCGCGCTTGCGAAAAAGTCTGCCGAGGACGCTAGGTGTCCATCTTGTGGACGAGGCGGCGGCGGTGTGTTGACGATGATGCTGGTGAAGACCATGTTGATGGAGACCTTGGCGATGAAGTGTCGGCTATGGCATTGCAACACCGTGTCGACGATGATGTCGCTTGAAGGCGTCCCTCGCGGCGACGATGTGTCGATGCCGTGTCGCGCTGGAGAAGTCGATGAAGACTTGCATCTCTCTCCACACCGGCCTGGCATGTGGATGATGCATATTGATGTCGCTTCTCGTAGATATACTCGACGAAGATTTTTTTTTTAGACGATGTAGTCGTACAGCTTGGTGTCGCGGTGTGGGGTCGGTGGAGATCGCTGGCTTGGTGTAGGCGATCGTGCGGCTTGACGTGGACACGTCGAGATAGCCCCAGTGAAGATGTTTGGCCCGCACCTGTTCCAATGCGGCCGCGGATGCGTGAGCTCGGAGTAGTCGATCTGCGTAGTCGCCGGATACATCGTCTTGCACCGGCCGGTTAGCGCCGAAGAAGATCGCCCGCGTGTGCTGAAGGTCATGTGGGTCGATGGAGCGGGTCGTGGGGGCGTGCAGATGGAGCCTCTTGTGGTCTTGTACACGTACGCAGCCCTGAGCCCACATGGAGCCTGGATTCCATGCATGTCGCCGTGGTGCATGCGTGGGTGCTGCTGCGCCGACGAGACGCGCTGCGTTGCCTAATTGAAGCTGCCTGCTCCAGCGCCGGGGCTCCACGCGCGGCTGCGCTCTGCATCATGCACGCGCCGCCGTACCGACCGACGGCGCCCACTTGTAGGCGTAGATCGCTCTCCCGATGTCGTTGCCTTCGTCCGCAGTGGATCGGTTGTAGATGCCGCGCTGGAGAGCCGCTGCGATACGAAGAAGCTTGAGCCGCCGGGCCGATGCTGTTGGGCCGGACGTATGCACGATCGTGGGGTTTATTTGTGGTTAAAGGAATTGATCTACGGGAATTTCGAAATTCTGATCTAATCTAAGGAATTGATCTAAGCTACAAGAACCGATCTAATCTTTGATTGATCGGGTGCCGCGCCCCCGAGGAGAGGAGGTTAATCTCCCGGGGCGGCGCGCTTCGGAAGTGGTTGAAGGTTCTAGGATCGGCGTCGTTAGACAAACCGCTCTGATACCATGTGAGAATTGTAGTATGGATGAATATTGTGTTGATTCTATTGTATTGATCCGACCTCATATAGAATGCATATATGAATACAATATGCGGGAGAGAGACTTGGAGTAGAGGGCAAGTCGTACATGTTAAACCTATTCTATCTCTAACTCCTACCTCTATCTTAAACACAATTATATTCTAACAAGGAGAACAAAGAAGAAAGACCTCGGACTCTCGGGTGGACACGCATGCATAGTCTCATTTGTCCGCATCTCTTTGTCCTCGACGAAATTCTGAAATTCCAAACACAAATCTTGTTGGTATGAAGCAATTCGAGTCATTTAAGGCCATAAAGGGACGTTTTCAACTCTTGGTGAGCGTTTCAAAAAATAAAATTTGAGGGAGCGTTTCATTTTCTTTTGCACGTCAGCATATGCGAGGTGACCTCGCTCGACAAATATCTCATCTTATCCCCTCTCACCCAGTCACTTTTTTTCTTCTAAAAAAGGGGGCAATTTTGTTTACTCATAATGAAGCATCAAGAAGTTACACACACATAAAATCAACCCCCAAAAGAGCAAAGTCAGATTTTGGTCCATGTTGAGAATCTCCCACTCGAGACACCATTGTTCAAGATGAAGCAGTCATCGTAGCTCTGGACACCATTGTTAGAAGTGATCGAACATATTTTTGCACATCCGAAAACACCAGCAAAAGTTTCCGTGAATAGGGCACCGGAGGCAAAGTAGTCGTTCATCAGCGTCAAATGCAGTCCCGCGCTATTGTGGTTCATCACTCCATGACCCTAGATCAATCCCTTGAAGTTTCTGAAACGGTTTTTTTTTAAAACGGAATCCCTTGAAGTTGAGAACATACGCTCCTGCACGCTCCGCGTCTGCAAGGACCGCCTGCATCATCGCTTTCATTCTCATTCCTTTCATCCTCAATCTTGTGCAATGTACCAAGTCATCAAAGCCATAGCCGACTCTCATTCTTGGCATGCACCGACCAACTGCTGGTCCCTGAGCTCGCCTTGTTGTCGTGTGAACCTGCACGGCCGCTTGCTACATTGCCTACCTCTATTTTCTATGTCCCGCCTTGCACTTCTTGCACCAGTATCCTTCCGTCAAGCGTATACCGACCCGGACTACTACCGTTGTTCGACTACACCAACAAAACTCATACTAGCTCCAAGAGAGAACTTGAGTTGGACAAACTAGGCGACAATTTCTTGTGTGCACCACAGGCAAAAAAATATACGGAGGAGAAATCATACACACATACCACACATCCATAAGAAGTATTCCCTCCGTCCCAAAATTCTTGTCTTAGATTAGTCTAGATACGGATGTATCTAATACTAAATCGTGACTTGACACATCCGTATTTAGACAAATCTAAGACAATAATTTTAGGACAGAGGGAGTACAGGCACAGTTTTTTCATAATTATTTTTGGTCTCAGAATAATATTTCGGAATTTTCATAAAAAGGGCTCAATAGAGCTTGGGATCTATTTCACTTTTTTGAGAGGAGGTGTTTGTTTCCAACATGTCACATCTAGATGATGCTCAGGATCTATATATTTCTTCGCTTTTGGGAGGAGGTGCTTGTTCCTATATGTCACATCTGGATGATGATCAAGTCAGAAAGAGCTTTGTCAATATATAGTGTGCGTTCCTTTTGTAAATTGAGTAGTAATGTTTCGTGCCAAGGTACCGCGAAAACCAAAAATATCTATAGTGGTTGCTGGCATGCAAACTACTCCTATGATACAGTACAGTATATTGTCAAGTTGCATGCCAGTCTTGTCGCCATCAAAACACTAATCGCAGCTCCTGTCTGCACACTTTGCGTTGCGCGCAAGCACGCGCACCCTTATCCGTCGTTTGACTCCGGAGTCAATGTGCCACCGTTGTGAAACTCATGCATGCATGGCGTGCCGGACCAAACTTAAGGAGTGGATGTCAATGCCACGAGGGATATCGTGAAGATCGTTGGCGCACATTGCGCACTAGACTATCTATCTACTTCCTCTATCAGAATATAAAACGTTTTCTTGACATTATCCTCGTCCCCAAAAAGTGTATTGCTACCTCCGTCCGGGTTTCTTAGTCCCCTTCGTAATTTGGGCTAGACTTTGACCTTCTATAGACTAGTAAAATATAAAGTATATGCTATTAAAATTTGTACTGTTGAATTTGCATTTGAAAGAGCTTTCTGACAATATAATTTTTGTGACATATAGTTTACATTTTCTTAGTTAATTTATAGGTCAAGTTTTAGCCCAAAACAAGAGGGGGCCTAATAAATTCAGACGGAGGGAGTATATGTTTGCACGCTTTGCGAGCAAGCATCCGCATCCTTGTTCGTCGTTTGATTCCCGAGCCAATGGGCCACCGTGAGAAAACTCATGCGTGCATGGCGATGGCGTGCCTCACAGCATAAGGAGTTGGGTTTCAACGTCAAGAGGGTCGTTGGGACAGAGAAAGGAACAGAGCGATCATTGAGTGCAAGCCATAAGTTTCCATCATGCAAGTTGGGGGGTGGAAAGGAGGTAAAAAAGAGTTACTCCAGCAGCCACGTAGAACACACCTGCTTGGGTACGAAAATTCGATGAAGATGGCATCAAGGGTATTATTCTATGTACACATATTTTTTATTGGGGTCTGGCCTAACTGGTCTAGAACAAACAGCTTATTTATTAAGCAGTAACCTCAGACGACTCTGAGGTGGACACGCATGCATAGCCTCGTTTGTCCTCGTTCCATTGTCCTCCACGAAATCCTGAAATTCCTAGCGCAAATCTGCTATCAAGCAATTCGAGTAATAAAAGGCACGAAAGATACGTTTTCAACTCTTGGTGAGCGTCTCATTTTCTTTGGCACGTCGACCGGCATACATAGGTGAGGTGACCTCGCTCGACCAATCTCTCGTCTGATCCTCTCTCACCCAGCCAGGCACACTGCGCACCCAAAAAGAGCAAAGTCAGATCTTGGTCCACGTTGAGAATCCCCCGTGTGCGTAGCGATCATCTCGAGTTCAAGTGGACGTTGCTCTCAGCTACTTCTCCAAGATACCTCATTCCGTGATTGCGTGGTGCACGTGCATAGACTTTAGTCGGCGGCGAAGGCCAAAAGGCAGTAGTCCCAACACTCAAATTTGTGCCGCCGTGGTGTTGTGAAACGAGAATGAAGGAATTACACTCAAACGACAGACACTGGCACCCACATTAGGGCATCTCCAACTCTAACTCTCAGATCGGCCACCATATCCATTCGTGGGCCGATGGGACCAGTCCGCAGACGGTGATGCATGAGCCAGCCGTTCAACCATGCCCGCATACATTTTAAACCGGACTTCAACAAATCAGACGAATTTCATCAAACACGATGAAATTCAGCGAAGTTTGGACATAATTTACATAACACACGATATTTTGTCCATTTAACTAAACCAGGCTCGCAACACTCCAAGTAATCATAGAAAATCCATAAATAGCATGTAAAATATCACTAGTACAACAATAGTTCAAATTCAACGAGATACACGAATGTTTAACAAATTTTTCAAAATCATCTATTCCAAATTCAACGATACTAGTGTCAGAACCGAGACATGTCGTCCCACAGAAACTGGCCCTTGTGTTTCATCCAATAATATATGCACGTGAATACCCTGCCCTAGGTCCTGTAGTATACAATGGCAGCGCGTGCAGGCTATACAACGTATAGAGCAACATTGAGTGAATGAATGAATTTACCAGCATGTAGAGTAACTTAAGATCTTCATGGTTAACGAGCCCAATGACCATATTTTCTCCACTCTTTTAGCTATCGCAAAACTTCATGACTGAGTTGCAGATGGTGTACCAGGGATGCGTTTGTGACTTCACATTGCATTCATGGATGATGTGCATGTCTTAAGATGCGAAGTTCTTTCTCTCATGAAACGAAGCATGCAAGCTTTGCCAAAAAGTACGGGCCCTTCTCATGCCTAAAAAGTCTGCAGAAACGACTGACCATACATCCCACAACAACTCATCATCGATTACCAAGTAGTACCCCATCATCATGCTTCTCTAGAAAACAACAAGATGTTTAAAATAAAAGATCGATGCCATTTGACCGAGGACCTATCGGGTGTGGCTTCGCCATGGATTGCGTTGGCAGGGGTGCAGAGGGATTCTTGGTTGGACAGCGGCGTAGTCCAAGGCAAGCAGGCGCGTGGGCGGGGTCTGCAGACGTCCGAGGATGCCTGGGCGGTGGCCGAAGAGGTAAAGCAGCATCGTCGGATGATGAGGCTATAGATAAATGGAAGGAGGGCAGGGGTGGAGTGGAAAAAGGGGGTGGGGAAGGGGATTGCAGTGGGTCAGGGGCTTCAGAGTCCTACGTGGCTCATGTCTAGATTCCCGCAAAGCCCCCCCCCCCCCAGTTTGTCTCTAGATTCAGGGAAAACAGATGTCCAAACCAGTCCAACAACGGATGGGAAACCGCATTGGATGGCAAAACATGTCCGGACAGCTAGGTCCAGACTGATGCGGATGGTTTGATGGTCAGTGTTGGGGATGCACTTACGTATGGATCAACTTACCTTGTCTCTTTGACATCCGCCTTTTAGGGCTTCTCCAACACCAACCCTCAAAATTGACACAATATTTGTCCGTGGGCTGGTCTGGAGCAGTCCGCAGACACTGACGGGGAGCCGGTCATCTAGCCCTGTCTCCTAAACATATGTCTCAGTTTTTTCTAAGTCCGGAGCAAGTACAACTATTCCAATGCGACAACAGTTCTAATTTAAATATTACAATCCAACTAGGCTTTGAAATAAAATCGTTCAAACTTGAATTCAACTAGCACATATGTTCAAGGAGTCCCCTTTAACCGCTCATAGATGCCTCATCACATCTTTCTAGAGTTGCTCGATGGCGAATTTTTTAATTCATTTGGACAAACTCATCAAATGTGACCGGATTCTGATGTGGAGTTGGATAGGCTCACCCTTCCAAAATTCCAGACCTTGCGCAACATCTTCACCCTCATCCTCCATGATCATGTTGCATGATTACACAACATATATTTACCTCCCACAAGGTCCCCGGTTCCCTTTGTTTAGCAGGTCCACGAACAACTATAAAATAGGGTTGGAGCATTCCAAATGCCCTCGCCACGTCCTTTCTAACTCCTTCTTTTCTTTGGAAAAAAATGAGCTCTTTCCTGACCAACTGGCTGAAAGATGATCTTGACGAAGGTCACCCATGGAGGATAGATATCGTCAACCAGATAGTGGCCCATGTTGTACTCATGCCCATGGACAGTGTAGTTGCTAGGAGGAGCTTGTCCTTTAATCAACCTAGCAAACAATGGAGATCGCTGAAGCACATTGATGTCACTGTGAGACCCGGACATGTCAAAGAAAGTGTGCCAAATTTAGAGGTCCTGTGATACATCTACTTGAAGAATGATGGTGGGCTTCTTAACATGGCCCTGATATTGCTCTTCTAGAGCTTTTGGGCAGCTCTTCCATTTCCCGTGCATGCAATTAAGAGATCCGAGTCTACCTGGCCATCCTCTTGATTTCGAGAGTGCCAGGGGCCTTTGGGTGTCCGCAACAGTTGATTCTATTAAGTACTGAGGTCCAAACACCTCGACTACCGCAGTAGCAAATCTGAACATGACATTTCAGTATGTGCTCTCAAACATTCGGAGGTACTCGTCCCACAAATCTGTGGCCGTGCCATATGCAAACATCCGCAATGCAGCTATGCACTTTGGGTAACTAGAGAATCCAATTCATAATTATTTCGTGCGCAATTTTTGGTCCCAGAATAATATTTTAGAATTTTTAGAAAAAGAGCTCGATATAGCTCGGGATCTATTTCGCTGTTTTGAGAGAAGGTGTTTCTTTCCAACATGTCACATCTGGATGATGATTAAGTCAAAGAGCTTTATCAACATAGTACTAGGAAAAAGGGATCTATATACGTATTTCGCTTTATGAGAGTAGGTGCTTGTTCCTACATGTCACACTTGGATGATGATCAAGTCAAAAAGAGCTTTATCAACATACTAGAGAATATAGTGTGCGTTCCTTTTGTAAATTGAGTAATAATGTTTCATGCGAAAGGTACTACAAAAATATCTATAGTGGTTGCTTGCGTGAAAACTATGGCACTGTCTATCACCAAGTTGCTTGCTAGTGTCGCCATCGAAGCACTCATCTGATCTCATGTTGGCGCACTTTGCGCGCAAGCTTGTCCGTCGTTTGACTCCCGAGTCAATGCGCCACCGTGTCCTGAGAGAAGACCAATGCCACGAGAGATTGCATGAAGATCGTTGGGACAAAGAAAGGAACAATCGTTGAGTGCAAGTCATAAGTTTCCACGCAAGTTGTGGTGGAAAGGAGGTAGAAATGTGGCACATGTTCATACGTATCCACTCCAGCAGCTATCCACGCAGAACACACTTTCTTGGGCAAGAGTACGAGAATTCGATAAAGATAGCTTTGTGGGATATTCCGCGCACATATGTTATTTGTTGGTGGCTGGCCTAACTAGTCTAGCACAAACAAGATATTCTCAAGCAGAAGAAAGACGGAAGAAAATACAACCTCAAACTCACTCTCAAATGGACATGCATGCATGCATGCATATATAGCCCAAGCATCTCACTCTGTGATGATGTCGTGCGCATGTGCCTTGAATTTGGTCGACGGCGGAGAAAAAGGTAGCCCTTAATAGATGGATCCGGTTCTTAACTTGGCCGTTGTGTAGTGGTATAATTAAGCCAATATGGAGGTATTACACTCAAACGACTGACGGGTGACACCACATTATCTATGGGATCAACTTACCTTCTCCTCTTTGACATGTGTCTCTATATGCACTTTTTCAAAGGGGTCGTTGATCCCCTGTTCAAGAATTCGTCCGATTAACCAGTTAACTTGCCGATTAATCCCTACTCGTAGGGTCACCGAGTAGCCGATAAACCGCTAAATCGTCCGATTAATGGATTAAATGGCCGATTAACTTGCCGATTAGCCTATTAATCCCCTACTCGCCAGCCAACCGAGCAGCTACCAGTTAACGATTTCCTCAACAATGCGTTGATCATATGACTCGAGGGCTCGTGGCGGCGTCCTACAAGACACTACTATATCTCTAAAGGCTCCAAATCCAAATTCACAATATGAGGTGCATTGCATGCGATCGAAACGGGATGTGCACCAAGTCCAACCGCAATGGGCCGAAGGCCGAAGGGCTAACCGTAGAATTACGTACATTCGAGTATACGTGTGCATCGTGGACGGCATAGATGAAAGCTGCATATTGCCCAGTTGCTTGCCATTGTCGCAATTAGGCCTTGTACGCTTAGACTTAGAGAGGTGCTTAAAAAAATAAATCGAGTTTTTCTGAAGCACCGGTGCCTATTTTTACAGGAGAGACGCTTAGTTAAGCGTCTACTCTGTACAAATAAGCACCGGTGCTTAAGGAAAGTTTGATTTATTTCTCTAAGCACCTGCCCTAAGCACCTCCCATTGTACAAGGCCTTAAGAGTCAAGGCACTATCGCGGCTGCTCCTGTTTACTTTACACACTTGCGCGTGCAATGTGTAGCGTAGCCTTGTCGATCATTTGACTCCCAAGTCAATGCGCAATGCGCTAACGTGTCCTGAGAGGCGGCAACTCGCGCATGGCGTGTCTCATTAACTAGGCGTTGAGTGGACGTCGATGCCACAAAGGGATTTCACGAAGATTGTTGGGACAAGGAATTAGACCAAGTCATCATATATACGTTGAAATGCAAGTTGGGGCAAAAGGGCATCGCAGCTGAGGAGAGAAAATTGCACGTACTCTTGCTGAACATCGGGTTAGGCACAAGGAAGGATCCATCTTTTAGACCAAGTCATATTTATGTGTCACAGAACACACTTTTTTTGGGTACGAAAATTCGATAAAGATCTCTGCTGGGCTCGTGCGTGGGAGTTCTTCTAGAGGAAAGGAAAGAAAAGGGAGAAAACCTATGAGCTGACCTAACTATGAAGAAGAAAGACGAAAGAAACTTATCTCAAATGGACACGCATACATCATATCATTTGTCCTGTCAGGTTGCCCTCATCCAAATTTTGCGCGATTTCGGCGCATAGCATCAAGTCACTCAAGTCATTCAAGGCAGGAGAGCTAAGCTGTGGACTTTTTGTCGTGCGTTTCGTCTTATTATCAGGTCGACCTGACAAGTGACCTCGACCAATCTCTCCTGATCTTCGAGTCCCATCGCACACACCACACAACACATAGTCAGGTTTGGGTCCATCCATCTTGAGTGAGAGTCTTCGTGCGTGTACTTGTCATCCAAAGTTCAGATAGATGTCGTTGCCGCTAGCTAGTCCAATGTATGATCATGATATCTCATTCTTTTTGTAGGACATCCATTTTCGTGCGCACTTTAGCACTGCCAAGGAGTCGTCAAATCCAACCATAAATAAAGGAAAGAAAAAAGTGATTGAAATGTGGGCTGAAGAAAATCTCGCTGAAACCGATAGAGAATAGATGGCTGCATGTCCCTCTCACGTACGAGAGCATCGTCGCTAGTGACTGTAAGAGCATCTACAGCTGGACTTGCAAATCCGGCCCCTCAAACACAGACGCGTCCGCGAACAATTCTCAAATCGCGTCGTCCACGTCCGTGTATCTCATATCCAAACCCTTATATCCATACTAAATCATGCAACCCCCGCAAAAAAAAATACTAAATCATGCAACGTCGATCAAACTATATAGGTCAGCTGACCGCACATAAAGTAGCACAATAGTTCACCAAAAAATTATGAACGGCTGTTCAAACTTCAAAGGTCCATCAAAGTTCACATAAACGATGAACAACTTTATACTACATCTAAAACATGAAATCAAATTGAACTTCACAACTTCCGGGCCGGTCCTTTCCCCTTCTAGTGGCCGGCGTACCTGTAGCCGTCGGCGGCTGGTGGAGGATCGTTCAATTCGTCGAACGAGGAGCCGTGGTCGTCGGACGAGGAGGAGGAGACGATGACGAGGTCCTTGAGGCATTGGACGACGCGGTCCTGCTGGCGCCTGAGCTTGGCCAACCGAGCCGCGTCCGTCCCTTCTCATTCGCCTCCCGCTCGGACTGTTCGATGGCAAGCCGGAGAGCCTTTGTGTTCTTCCCGCGGAGCCGCCGAGCCTTCGTCTCCGCCGTCGTAAGCGACCGGCGGTAGACCTACACGAGGAGTCGCTCGTCCTAGTTGGGCTCCATCGGTAACCCACGGCGGCGGCGGACAGAGCTCTCCACGACGTCCCTCTCCATTGCCCGCTGCCTCCGCGGGCGGCGGCGCGCGCTTCGACTTCAGCAAGCGCGTCCGACAAAGCGGGCAGCACAGCACCCATCTGCCAACGAGGGCAGCAGTGGCGGGCCGATGGACAGCGTAGGGAGGCATGGATTGCGCAGGCCGCTTGTCGGAGCTCCCCCCGGACTGGGAGGGGACAGCGCCGGTGTCCGAGTTGCGCCGACGAGGAAGCCGCGGCTGCGGCGAGGCTGCAAGTCCGGAGCTGCCCCCGGTCTCCACCTTGGGTCGTCGGAGCGGCTGCCGAAGCTCGATATTGTGCCGGTTTTGATCGGAATCGGTGCGACGAGAGGAGAGGATGGAGCAAGAGAGGAGAGTGAGTGAGCTAGGGTTTCAGAGCGATGAGCCCGATGGGTTTATTTGTGGGACAGTCGATGGTCGGGCTTGTTAGTCGGACGCGCCCGGGCATGTCCGGGCCACCCCATATCTGCCCTATAATTGAGCTGGATATGAGGGGTGCCGGCTAGGCCAGGCGTTTGAGGTCCGTTTGAGGCGTCTGTTTAGATCGAAAAAACGTGACCGGACAGTGACCGGGTGGCCCGTCCGGACGTTTGAGGAGGGTTTGAGGGGCCTGGCTGTAGATGCTCTAATCTTCAGAAGAGAGAGCCCACTGAATGTGGACACAATTGTTTTTGTTTCTGGGGCATACACGCTGAAAGGGAGTTGCTTTTCAGCGTGGCAAGCACGAGTAGGACGTCAGGTAGGGCGACGTGAGAAGAGAGAGGCGCCGCACGACCACGAGGGATCGAAAGAAGAGAAGATTCCGTCCGGATCCGTTTGTATACATACACGCGGATTGTGGACGGAACTAGTCTCCCCAGCTGATGGCGAACAAATCTTGGCGGCAGCCTCACTCTCACATGACATGACATGATGCAGTGCCTAATCGCAGACCTAGCAACAGATCAAATCAAGCTGGCAGGCAGGCGTCACCAGCTGAAATGAAATGACAGGCCCCCTCCCTGACAGAAACAGATCAGTGCTGTATTGTATTTGTACACCTCTTGTCGATCTAGAGGCACGACACAATGTCTACTAGTAAGTACTAATTTAAAGGTGATCAATGTTGATTGAAAACGAAAACACAAGAGAGAGGCGTTTATGTCATGGGCAGGAAGCTACGTCGTAGTGCCGTAGTTGGTGGCAGCCGGACGGCGGACGTTGAAGGCAAAGCCGGGCGGCGCGCTTGCCTGACACGACGTGATTTGATTTGGCGAGCACCGCTTCGTGAGTCGAGTCCCGCCCGTGGTCCATGGCCGCGCATGCAGCCTGGACGGAGTCGGAGTTGAATGCCCACCCTTGTTTCTTCCCGGAGGGTTCCAGCCGAGCTACCGCTAGGGCCCGGCCGCGTTGATTTGATCTGTGGAGTCAGGGCGAAGCAGCTCTGGCCGACGGCCGCCGTCTCAGGGTCAGAACGACTTCAGTCTCTCTCACCACCCTCCAGCTGGCGGGGCCGCAGCAGCTGAGCCGAACGCAGCAGGAGCCCAGGGGAAAGCGACGCGGCCGCCCGCCGTCGGTATGGGCATGGGCATGGGCTAGTGAGGAGTGTCCTTGAGATGGAGAGGAGGAGCCATCACTCATCAGTGCCGGCCGGCGACCCCGTTCCATCTTCCATGATCCACGAAGCGAAATGCCGCAAGGAGGCGAGAGCGACCCATGCCATGGAACAATGAACTCAACTACAGAAGCAAGAGGGGCCTCCCTGGCTCCCTCAGATCACCATCACAAGAGCGTAGCCTAGCCGATGATGGATGGATGGAGTGCGCAGACAGGTAGCGCTGCACACGGACACACGGACACCAGGGCTACGAGACGACCACACCCCGAGCACTGCTACGATGCGGACGCGGTGCTGCCCGCCTCAGTCCACACACGCAGGAGCCGGAGCGAGAGCCAGAGCCATGCTCGATGGTCGAGCCGTCGCCGGATTAGATAGAATAGGTCCGTCCAAGACTCCGAGCAGTGACCAGAAAGAGAGAACACCACTGCAGTGCAGTGCAGTGCAGCAGTAGCAGTCAGTCAAAGCAGGACGGTCCCTGTGTCAGACAAATGCAATGTTCAGACTTAGGCTTAGCACACTGACACTGGCCATATCACATCGATCATGAGGTAAAGGTGATGTGCCGGCGGCGTCAGCTCTCGTAAACTCTACATACCAGGAGAACGGAACGCTTGAATTATTTTCGTTTACCGTGGCTGTTTCTCTTTTCTGACAAGAGTTCCTGATTTTGTGACCATACTGCTTTATGGGAATTGATTTGTGTTTCTCCTGTCAGGATGATCTGATTTGCAGTGCTAGCTTTTAGCTAATCAATACTGAGGTTGAGTCTTGCGAATATTGTAGTTTCTCTAATTCTTAGAGAATATGGAAGAGTTCCTTTATAATACTAATATAATAGGTTTTCTGAATAATTTTCTTGTCATAGTATTATGTATCTGTACTACATTCGCTTGCCTATGGTAAGGCTTATCATCGACTCTTAACTTATGATTCTAAAACTTGTCTATTATAGAATTATCTCAAAGGAAAATGATTCAAAGTTTGTCCCAACTGCGATAGATGCAGTGAAGGTCTTTAAACTGATCAACACTTATTCTTCCACTGCCCCTTTTTCTACAGAGCTACTACATGCTTTGCTAATTTTATTCGTGCCATGAATCTTTTCTCGAGCACCCGAGTCTTCCGTAATTGATTGTTCCTTCTATCTTCAGTTTTTTTTTTTAAAAGGAGGATGACTCCCGGCCTCTGCATCTGGGCGATGCATACGGCCACTTTATTAATTATTCTTACAAGACCTTACAAAGTCACAACAGTAAGACTAAAGCCTCCGTCTAAGCAACAAACTGTCGCTACACCAAACAGACGTCGCAGCCAAGCCTAACATTTAAGACCTGAGACCCCAACCTAGCCACTTGCCAGGTCTGGGGCACACACTGGTCCGGTGTGCTCTCAGAGGCGCCGTCGCCAACTGCCATCGCTACATCTTCAGAACCGTACTGATGCATCAACCTTGCTCGGTCTAGCTATCGCCGACGCCACCATGGCGCCCAACGACACCTCCTCCCTGCGCGCAAACAGCTGAGCACGTCGCGGTCGCCACTGATACACCTCAGCGTCATGCTGCCAAGTACCACCACCCGACACAGCTTGAAGTCCTTGGAAAATCTGTCGTGCGTAGCACCTGCCGACTAGGCATGACAAAGCGTAGCACCTGTCGGTCAGGCATGACTTGACATCTCCACCGAAGCTCCGTGCAAGCCGAAACCGCTCCACATCCTGCCTCTGACTTCCAGCGTTGCTCCGCAAACGATGCTCCCAAGAAAAAAACGACACCGCAGTGCCGCCATCCTCCGATCTGGAACACCAGATCCTAGGGTTTCCCCCGGAGCAGCACGAGTGGGTCGACAGTAGTTACACGACGATGCATCCATCAAGGTAACGGCGAGAACGACGCCATCGTCTGCCGCCGGCTCAGTTTTCACCAGCAACCATGTCTCCCCTACTCGCAGCCGGGACAAGATGATAGATCTCGAGATCCGATCACCAAGCCTCTGGCCGGCCATCTCTGAAAGAAGATGACCACCACGTCCACCAGCGTCACCATGCCGGCACATTTGGAAAGCTCACTGCTAATGCTGCTTACCGCTCTCAGGCTCTAGCTCTTTGCGCAGACACCTCCTCCATCCCCTGCCAGTCTAATGTTTTGCAGGTACCACCTCTGTTTAATGGAGCAGATCGATACTGACGGTGTACATCACCCTGCAGCAATTTGCTTCATCCTCTTCTTTTTCTCAGTCTCATGCTACACGCAGGTCTTGGAATTTACAGTACATTTGTGCCAAGCCGTACCTCTCTGCATGTATGAAAGTGCAAGCCTCTATTCCCTCTGCCCTGTCATGCTTTACTTCTACGTATGCCGTTGAATGCAACCATGTCTTTGGTCAGAGAAGTTTCTCGTGCCATTAGTGCAGATTCCTTGTGTTTGATTTTCTCTTCTCCGAGCACTATGCATTGGTGCGATGCTGCTCACTAGTCCGCCGTGTCCACACACGGAACAGCAGTGACAAGAAAGAGAGAACACCAGTGCAACAGCAGTAGCAGTCAAAGCAGGACGGTCCCTGCCTCCTGACTCTGACACCCGGATCTCGCTTCGCTTGCTCAGAGAGGCGAATGGTCACACTCGCCGCCGTTGGTGACCCGACTCTGACTGCATCACCATACACCACACACATCTTGCTCGCTCAGACAAATGTCACTCTCAGGCTTGGCAAACTGGGCATCGGATCATGAGGCTCTCAGACACATGTTGCATTTAATGCCTAACATGACCGCGGTGTATCGGCCAACCACTGTCTTGAGGCGCTCAAAGTATCCTCAAACTTGGACCAAGGATTACAACCGCAACATGTGGTGAGTTGAACCATTCGTTAATTACCTTATAATAATCGAAAGCACATAGTGTCAGAGCAACTCCATTCATGATATAAAGTGACAGGTAGAACCAGTGCAAGCATCACCATAATACAAACATTCTGGTTACTCTAATCCGGCAGCTCTTCATTTACCCTTCGAAATTTATCGCCTCCCACAGTAATCTCATGCCATTACGTGACACCACCATCTAGCAGCCGGAGTCACTGCTCAGGTCACGTATATATAACATGATGTTGCTGCTGTTGCAGATTCTGTCACGCATTTTTGTAACAACAAGACTGCCATCACTTCAACAAAACCATCAGGCTAACTTTAAGGAAAAATAGAACAAATGGGCGTAAGAAAAATGTACAACATGTTAGAATATGTTGTATAGAGATAGGAGAGTAGTTGAGCAGTTTAAACCTTTGTAATCTTATCTCCTCTTATCTCTACTTCTGTTAAACCTCCTGTACCGAACCATGATCGATCTCCTCTTCTCTCGATCGATCTCTACCTTGTAAGCCACGGCATGATCTCTATATAATACAATGCGGCCCAGACGAAGGGTTCTACGCTTCCCAATTCTTCTCACATGGTAACAGAGCCTCTTCCTCTATAGATCAGGAATAGATCGCATCTAGCTACCGCATCGACCGAGCAGCATGTCCACCACCACCGCCGCCATGACGGCCAGCACCATGGGCACGCTCACCACATCATCATCATCCGCTTTTGCCTCCTCCTCCTCCACCTCCACCAACACCTCCCTGCTCGGATCGCCACCTCAAGAGAAGCTTACGAGGGGAAATTTCCTTCTCTGGAAAGCCATTGTGCTGCCCCAGATCAAGGGGGCCTAGATGGAACACCACCTCAACCCGGAGAGGCCGACACCGCCGGCCACGCTCACCATCACCAAGGACGGCACGGACGCACAGGTAGTCAACTTCGCTCGATCCCTCTGGTATGCACAGCAGCAGCAACTCCAAGGATTCTTGATGGGATCCCTATCCCGCGAGATCCTCGCCCAGGTCGCCACGCTCTCCACGCTGCCCGAAGTATGGACTGCGATCCATGCTATGTTTGCTGCCCAAAGCCAAGCTCAAGCAATCAACACGCGCATTGAGCTCACAAATCTTCAAAAAGGTAACATGTCTATGGCAGAATACCTTGGCAAAATTAAAAGTCTTACCGATGAGGTCGCCTGCACTGCCGCCGCGCTCTCCGATCCGGAGATCGTGTCCAAGATCCTCGCCGGCCTCGACATGGACTACAATCCTGTGGTCTCCGCCCTCGCCGCTCGGGTGGAGCCGATCACCGTACAAGAGTTGTACAGTCAGCTCCTAAGCTTCGACGCCCGCCTCAGCCTCCTTCATGGCGCCAACATCCGCCAGTCGTCTGCCAACTCCGTCTCTCGTGGCCACGGCCGTGGGCGCGGTCACCAGGGGCAACGCAGCGGCGGCCGCAGGCGTAGCAACGTCGACTACTCCAACAACAACGGTGCTGGCTACACCAACACCGGTGCCATCGGCGGCAGCAACTACAACAACAGGGCCGGGGGTGGTGTCTTCCACAACAACAACAGTCGCCGCCCTCCTCCTTCTTCTTCCCGAGCACGTCCTCGCTGCCAACTCTGCAAGAAGCCGAGCCATGAGGTAATGGACTGCTGGCATCGCTATGACGAGAACTTCGTCCCTGATGCTAAGCATGTTGCTGCGGCCATGCGTGAACAAGGAGGAGAAGGGGTGTGGTACGTGGATTCTGGTGCCACGGATCAGGTCACAAGCGAGCTAGAACAACTTGCTCTTCGTGAACAGTACCACGGTGGCGATCAAATTCACACCGCAAGCGGTGGAGGTATGGATATTCAACACATTGGTCAAGCCCTTATTAATTCCCCTACACTTAAACGTGATCTAGTTCTCAAAGATGTCCTTCATGTGCCTCAAGCTGATAAAAATCTTGCATCCATGTCTCGTTTAGCTCATGACAATAATGTCTTCTTTGAAACTCACCCTCGTTACTTTTGTATCAAGGATCGGGCAACGAGGGAACTCCTTCATCGCGGTAGATGCATTGGAGGTCTCTACCCCATCACATCCGAAGCATTTAGTCGCAAGCGTCGTCAAGTTTTCTCCGTCATCAAGCCCTCTTTGGCAAGGTGGCATCAAAGATTAGGACATCCATCTTCGATCATTGTTAAACAAGTAGTCAATAAAGGCAACCTCTTGTTGGCACATAGTTCAAATAGTGAGTCTGTTTGTGAAGCTTGCCAATATGCCAAGAGTCACCAACTACCTTATCCCAAGTCGAATAGTATATCTCATGCTCCTTTAGAACTTATTTTCAATGATGCGTGGGGACATGCAAGAGATTCCTTTGGCAGAAAGAAATACTATGTCAGTTTCATTGATGATTATAGCAAATTTACATGGATTTATTTGCTTAAGTACAAGTCTGAGGTTTTCTTTGTTCTTCAAGAGTTTCAAAAACTTGTTGAACAACACTTTGATCGAAAATTTTTGTTAGTCCAAAGTGACTGGGGAGGGGAGTATGAAAAACTCAACTCTTTCTTCCGTAGCATAGGCATTGAACATCATGTTTCTTGTCCTCATGCTCACCAACAGAACGGCTCCGCTGAGCGGAAACACCGTCACATTGTTGAAGTTGGTTTATCCCTTCTTGCCCATGCATCTATGCCTCTCAAATATTGGGACGAAGCGTTTATCACTGCCACCTATCTTATAAACCGTCTTCCTAGCAAAGTTATTGGCAATATCACTCCATTAGAGCGTCTCTATCATCAAACACCCGACTACAATTTTCTCAAAATATTTGGGTGTGCTTGCTATCCCAACCTACGTCCATACAATCGTCATAAACTTGAGTTTCATTCTACTCAATGCGTCTTTATTGGCTATAGTAATCTTCACAAAGGTTATAAGTGCCTAGAAGTTTCAACTGGAAGAATCTATATTTCTCAGGATGTTGTGTTTGATGAAACTCTTTCCTTTTGCCAAACTTCGTCCAAACGCCGAAGCCCTACTTCGTGCTGAGATAGAACTTCTTTCAGATCACGGGGGTGAATTACATAAGGCTGATCATGTGCAAAATTCCACTCCAAACGGTGGTTCTAATGATATTTGCGCAAAAATAGGCTGTGATTTTATGTGTCCAGAACAGGACGAACTTGGCGCAGAGCACGAGGCTGATTTCCCTGGCAGCAGCAACAGCAGCGGCGCGCGATCCCACGCTGATCCGCGCGTCAGGACTGCGCCTGGTCCTCGCCCCGAGCCGGATTCTCATGCAACCAATCCGGTGGCCTCCAGCTCTCCCGCGGCGGATGTGGCCGACAGGCTGCGTCTGGTGGACCCCGCCAGCCCATGCGCCTGCCCCCGCACGGGGAAACCGCGTCTCCACGTGGTGCACTGGACGACGGGAGCCCGCGCCTCGATCCAGCCAACGAGAGCGACGCATCGATGCGGTCTGGATCCTCCTTGGATCACGCGCTGCTGGATGTGCCAGGATCTGCGTGGGTATCTTCCTCGGATCAGGAGCCGGGATCTTTTGCGCATCAGTCGGGATCTTCTGCGCCATCTTCTGCGCCTGATTCTACGTCTCCGTCCGCCACAGGATCTCCTACGCCAGTTTCTGAACCGGGATTTTCTGCGCCTGCGCTCGCATCACCAACACTTCTGCGCCGACACACCAGATCCCAGTCAGGTATTATCAAGAAAAAGGAATACACTGATGGCACGGTCAGGTATGACAAAGTTAAGCGTGCTTTTCTCAGTCATATTGGAGAACCAACCTGTTTGCATGATGCTCTTACACATAAAGATTGGAAAGACGCTATGGATCATGAATATGATGCACTCATAAAAAATAAAACATGGCATTTAGTACCACCAAGGCAGGGTCATAATGTCATAGATTGTAAGTGGGTATATAAGATAAAGAGAAAATCTGATGGAAGCATAGACAGGTACAAAGCTAGACTAGTTGCCAAAGGTTTCAAACAGAGATTTGGTATTGATTATGAAGATACCTTTAGTCCTGTTATTAAGTGAGCTACCATTCGACTTGTACTATCTATTGTTGTTTCCAGAGGTTGGAGTCTACGCCAGCTAGATGTTCCGAACGCATTTCTTCATGGTGTTCTTGAGGAAGAAGTGTTTATGCGGCAACCACCAGGATATGAGGATCAAAGTGCACCACACTATGTCTGTAAGTTGGATAAGGCTTTATATGGTTTAAAACAGGCCCCAAGAGCTTGGTATTCCAGGTTAAACATGCAATTACAACAACTTGGATTTACACCATCTAAAGCAGATACTTCATTGTTCTTTTATCATAAAGATAAGATCACTATTTTTGTGCTCGTTTATGTTGATGATATAATTGTTGCCAGTTCAAGTGCACATGCTACAACCTGTTTGCTTAAGGATTTGAAGTTGGAATTTGCCCTCAAAGACTTAGGTGATATTCATTATTTTCTTGCTATAGAAGTTAAACAGATAAAGGATGGTATACTTCTTACACAAGAAAAATACACCACTGATATACTCAAGAGAGTAGGATTGGAACATTGCAAACCTGTGAGCACACCAATTTCAACTTCAGAAAAACTTACAATTAATAGTGGAGAAGCACTTGGATCAGATGATGCAACAAAATACAGAAGTGTTGTTGGTGCTTTACAGTATTTGACACTTACACGTCCTAATATATCTTACTCTGTCAATAAAGTTTGTCAATATTTGCATGCACCTAGAACAACACACTGGACTGCAGTAAAAAGGATTTTAAGGTATCTCAAATACTCAACAGGTCTTGGACTTGATTGTCAAGTCCATGTCTTTGCTAATTACTTGCCTATTCGATGCAGATCAAGGTGGTGTGCTGATGACAGAAGGTCCACAGGTGGTTTTGTTGTGTTTCTGGGAACAAATCTTGTATCGTGGAGTGCAAGAAAATAGGCCACTGTTTCTAGGTCCAGTACAGAAGCTGAGTATAAAGCTTTGGCTAATGCTACAGCTGAGGTGACGTGAATCTGATCATTATATGAGCTTGGGATCAAGGCTCCACAAGCTACGAGGTTATGGTGTGATAATATTGGTGCAACCTATCTCTCAGCTAATCCTGTTTTCCATACACGAACTAAACATATTGAAGTTGATTTTCACTTTGTCAGAGAAAGAGTAGCTCGCAAGCTACTTGATATTCGATTTATACCAACTGGTGATCAACTTGCTGATGGCTTCATAAAACCTCTTACTACAGGAAGATTGAATGACTTCAAGAACAATCTTAACCTTGGTAAAGTTCACTCGGTTCAGATTGAGGGGGAATGTTAGAATATGTTGTATAGAGATAGGAGAGTAGTTGAGCAGTTTAAACCTTTGTAATCTTATCTCCTCTTATCTCTACTTCTGTTAAACCTCCTGTACCGAACCATGATCGATCTCCTCTTCTCTCGATCGATCTCTACCTTGTAAGCCACGGCATGATCTCTATATAATACAATAATGCGGCCCAGACGAAGGGTTCTACGCTTCCCAATTCTTCTCACACAACAATCTGTGATGTTACTCTAAAGTATCGGCAAAAGTAGCATTCGAAACCTAACAAAGGTTACCTTCACACTTAGGCTTGGCACAATTGGCATCTCAGATCATCAGCTAAAGATGATGTGCCCCCGAGGTCAGGTCTCTGAATATATTTGATCAATAGTACTCCAGAGAAACAGAAACAATAGCTGAGGCGACAGTGCAAATGCTTATCACACTAGAAGAAAGAGGGGCTTTTGTCCCGGTTGGTAAGGCCCTTTAGTCCCGGTTTTTGAACCGGGACTAAAGGGTCGTTACTAATGCCTCTACCCTTTAGTCCCGGTTCTTACTCGAACCGGGACTAAAGGCCGCGGCCACGTGGAGCTCCACCTTTAGTCCCAGTTGGTGTTACCAACCGGGACTAAAGGAAATTGTATGATTTTTTTTGAATTTTTTTTATTTTCAAATTTCTGAATTATTTTAACCTCTAATCTCTAATCACCACCCCTCATCACTGCTCAATTTATCCTCTAATCTCTAATCACCCCTCATCATTTCAAATCATCTAACTTCCCGCACGGTCACCCATCCTCCCACTCCCCCAGCCTGAGCACACTTAACTTCCGGGTTCTATTCTCCCTCGTTTCCAAGTCTGCACTTGTTGTTTTCCTGACAATAGTAAGATGCCAATCCTATTAACCCTCAGGAATTTTGCGGGAGCATGAAGTGACACATTTCACTGTTTGAGTTTGAAATTATTGTTTTAAAAAACAATAATTATTTAGTAACACTAATATTTCTTGAATAATTAGTTTGACCATTGGTTGAACACAGTTTGACCAGATTTGACCAAAATTCAAAATAACTGAAATAATTTATGCAGTAACACTAATATTCTAGAATAATTAGTTATACCATTGTTTGACCACAGTTTGACCAAACAGTTTGAAATTTTTTCGATTTTTTCCACTCTAGATCTTGAAAGCCCCGTAACTTTTTTTCTGTTAGGTTTTTGAGGATTTTAAAAATGTTTAACGGGGTTCCCCCATGTTAAATTTGGATGTAACTTTTCGAGTAGATGATTTTTCATATAAAAACTTTTTCATCCGAGTTAGTATGCAAAAGTTATGCCCATTTTACTAAATTCTAGAGAGATTTTGCAAATAAAGTCGAAATTCATATTTGTTAATTTTCCCAACAACTAGACCACATATCACATGGGAAACTTATTTTCTTTTATTTTTTTGACATTTTCATCATTTTCTTTTTTTTTGAAAACTGAAAAGGCGATCCACGGGGGGGGGGGGGGGGGTAGAGTTTGAAAATGGAACCTTTAGTACCGGTTCGTGCCATGGACCGGTACTAATGCCTCAAACCCCATTAGTACCGGTTCGTGGCTCGAACCGGGACTAAAGGTCTAACCTCTAGTCCCGGTTGGTGCCACGAACCAGTACTAATGGGCATCGCACCCTTTAGTCCCGGTTCATGGCACCAACCGGGACTAAAAGGTCCAAACGAACCGGGACAAATGGCCCACGTGGCCCGGTCGGTCCCATGGGCTCACGAACCGGGACTAATGCCCCCATTAGTCCCGGTTCTGGATTGAACCGGGACTAATGGGCTAACCCGGCCTGGACCAAAGCCCTCTTTTCTACTAGTGTCACCTTCACGGCACAAGAAAGATTGCAGTTACTTATTCCAATTTCTCAAGCAACATTCCTCTCACTCTGTGCTGCAGATCAAATAGCTAGTTTGACATTTTTTTGAAAAGGAGGATGTACCCCCGGCTTTTGCATCTGGACGATGCATGTAGCTATATTATTAATTATTCATAAAGACCATACAAAGTGATACATCAATAAGTCTGAAGCCACCATCTTGGTAACATTGTTGCTACTCCTATCCCCTTGATGAAGGTGTGCCGAATGTCCGGGCCTAATACCAAACAGACATCGCACCAAAACCTAACATCTAAAGCCGGTGTCCAATCCAAGCCACTACCTGGATTGGGTCACACACCAGTGATCAATGGAGTCCCGATCGTGGCGCCTGCTAAGCGGTTGCCAGAGCTGTAGAAAACCACATTATTTGATCACTGCAATCAGTCGCACATAATGGAATGACATGCTCGATCACAAGCTTATCACGACCATCCCAAAGCATCCACAATAGGGCACCTACGATAACCGAGAGGGCCGGTCACACAACGGAATTGTGGGACCCGAGCACCTCTCTAAACATATCGTGCATGTTGTCATGACACCATCCGCCACCTACAACCTCCCGTAAACAGCTCCATAGGAACCTTGCAGCCAGACATACGAAGAATATATGGTTGGACTCCTCCGGAATCCCACATAGAGGGCACATTCCGTCGGACGAGCCGTTCCGCTTTAGCACCTCCATGCCCAAGGGAAGACGGCCCCGTACCAACTGCCATAAGAAGATCCTAATCTTCAATGGCAGTTTGATCTCCCAAAGGAGATTCAACTCGACCGGACCCGGAGTAGGCATAATCGCTTGGTATAGAGATTTCACAGAAAAACATCTATTAGGTTCTAGACTCCAGTGAACCACGTCTTCCTCCAGAGATGGGGTGTGAAGGGCAACACATGCCACCAGCTCCTCCCATAGGTCCTGATCAGCGGGGCCAAAGGTCCGTCTGAAGGCGATATTCCGCAGGTTGGGCAAGGTGGATGCCACTTTCATGTTTTTATCCACGCAAATATTGTAGAGCATCTGGAAATGAATAACGAAGGGCTGGGGTCCGGACCACCGGTCTAGCCAAAAAAGGGTGGAAGTGCCGAAACCCACATCGATGGAGGAGCCAAGGCGTAGGACCGACATCAACTGAACAATCGCCTGCCAGAATTGAGATCCACCAGATCTTTGTGCAAACGCCAAGGGTTGGCCTCGCAGGTATTTGACGCGAATAATATCTAGCCACAATCCACCCTCCCCCGAGGCGATCCTCCATAACCATTTGGATAAGAGGGCAATATTCATCCTTTTGGATGAGATAACTCCAAGACCGCCCTGGTCCTTAGGTTGTGTGGGTCTTCTTGATTCAAAGAAGGGGAGCCCAAATAAAATTTAACAATTTTTGATCATGTGTCCACATCATAGGTTTGATGTCACATGCTACACATGTAGTACTGTCAAAAAAGTTAACACATGTTGTTCTCATCGTCATTTATTCTGTCAGAACACTAAAAATAGACACACAATCAAATATCACAAATAATTGCATCAGTTAGTGCTACACAGTCACTACTGCCATGCAGCAACAACCATCCTATTTAATCTTGGCCCATAGTAACATGAACAATAGTGTGGTATAACAATTTTTCCATGAAATTCTCTTATTCCAATGTTGGCATAAAGGTAAAAACGCCACACATAAAGGACCTCCTCGAGTATAGGATGGTGGATTTAAGTCTCCATAGCTTTCGAGCATAGGTGTGGAATAGCTCTAAGGTGCAGGTCACAACTTCTGCGTACAATTAACCCAAATTTCTCGGACATGTCCAGCGATTCCGAGATGACCCCGTCAGGAAGCATCCAGTCAAAGTGATAGAGAAAGTTAGCCAATGCCATCTCTAAAACTGATGAGGCGAATGTTATCCCAGGACAAAGGCGTCGCCCGAACCCGAAAGGAGTGAATTCGAAGCATGACCCGTTATAATCCATGTTATTGTTTTCAAATCTCTCTGGAATAAACTCTTCAGGATTGTTCCAGTATTGAGGATCCCTGGAAATTGCAAAGGCATTAATGTATATATTGGTACCTTTAAGCATATCATAACCCATAATTTTGCAGTCCTCTCCATTCTTGCGGTTGAGTAGAGGAACGGCTGTATGCAATCTTAATGTTTCTTTGATGACCATCTGCATGTAGTGGAGTTCTGCAAGGTCGCTACTGACAATGATAGCTCGGTCTGGACCTAGTACCTTACGGACCTCTAATTGTGCCTTAGCCATGGCTACCGGATGATTGACAAGTTCCTACATAGCCCACTCAAAAGGGGTTAATTATCCTTTTGCCCTTAGTGGTGTCCATGTGCTCAGTTTTGCCCTTAGATGCGAATTGTCCTCAGTTTTGCCCCTAGTCCGAGCACAACAACTACGACGAGGCCAAACGGCCATATTTGAGTCCATTCCGTCCGCCGGCGTAGTAGTTGTGGGTCCGGAGCTTACACGGGACCGCGTGGGCGTGGGTCCGGAGTCGACATGTAGGCCCGTGCAACTAAATCCCCAAATCATTTGTAGCTCACACCCATCCGCCTGCCGGCTGTCTGCGCCGCCGCCGCCGCCACTGCGCGCCAAGACTGCTTCGCCCGCCACCAGTACACGGCTGCTCGCCGCTACCTCCTGCGCTTACGCTCCACGGCTACTGTGACGCCCACCACCTTCCTGCGACGCCACGGGTGGGCGCCCGCCACTGCTCGACATGGCGCGGCCTCATTCCGTCGCCCGCCGAGCGCTCAAAGGTGGGGGCTGCTGGAGCTATTTGAACTAGGAGGAAGAACCCTAGGGCGAAATGGTGAGCAGCGGCGACCCGAGTATTTGGCGAGGCAAGCATCGGGCGGAGATCCGCCGCGTCCCACGATGTGTTCCCGAGGGGTAAGTCTCGCCTCTTGTTTAGATTGAGCTTAGTTGTGCATTTGAACACTCGATTCGAGTAGGTTTGCCCAATTAGTGTGCTGATTATGCTCTGTTTTTGCGGTGAGGATGGAGTTGCGGTTTGCTTTCATGGTGCACATTAGAAGGACCGGTACATGTTCGATGCAAAGGATAAGAAGAAATACCAAGGAGGTTTTGATTATCGATTGCCAATGGCTAGTAATTGGAGTTTCGCACAATTTGGGGAGGTAATTTGTAGCCAATATCCTTGGGGTTTGCTTGATGAAGTGGTATACAAATACTATGATGGGGAAAAGAATTGGGTGGCGTTAGTAATGATGAAGAGCTAGCTACCATGTTTGTTAGGCATAAAGAGAAAGATAATTTTCATGTGAGGCTGCAAGTTGATGTGCTTGAGCAGCATTTGGACCTAGGATAGCGGGTGCAACATCTCGTGGAGAACCAAGTCGTCAGAATGGCATCTCTAGCCGAACAGTTCAGTTGGTGCACATGACGTGGTGGCTCGACAAGTGTGGGCAACAGCAGTAGGGTCCCCCTTGAAGTGGAGCCTGATGGCTACAATTCTGGGGTTGATGAAGAGAAGCTATATTCTGATGTTATTCGGAATTTACGACGGGCACCTCGGACTGAAAACCAAGATGAGGCTCACAATGCAGTCCGTGTGGATGATGACGCGATGGGTGAGGACGAAGACCTTGCAGCTGTTGAATGGGACCCTTTGAACCCTCAAATGGAAGAAGGTACAGTTTTTGCATCCATGAATGAGTGTAGAAATGCACTTGTGACATACTGCATCAAGGTAGAACGTACTTTCAAAGTTGACAAGAGCGATCAAGTACGTTACAGAGTGCACTGTCCGACTGAGGGCTGTCCATGGAGGCTGCTTGCATCTAAAATGCGGAATAGCACTAATGTTCAGGTCAAAGTGAACCCTTTTAAGCACACATGCCAGGAATCAACCCTTAGGAAGTGTCGGGGATATGCCCCGCGGTGTAAACCGGCCGGAAGGATAAACCGGCCGGACTTGGCGATTCACCGGCGACCTGCACAAACCAGACGGTTTACAGCTCATTGGTAATCCGGCAGGCGGGCCAGAGGAGCAACAAGACCCGGTGGCCTATCTGGCGGTTCATGAAGGCCGATTCAACCATTGTGGGCCGGTTTAAGAGGAAAGGAATATTTGTCTTACAAGGAGTTAAGACTAGGACTTGTATCCGGTTTGTATTAGAGATAGACTAGTCCTAATCCTAATAGGACTCCACATGTAAACCGCCCCTTCAACATATATAAGGAGGGGCAGGGCTCCCCAAAAAGGGACAAGTTACAAGTTAGAAGCTACAAGCTACAAGCAATAATCTCTAGGGCTAGACACAAAGAGGAGAGCCGGTTTACGGCGACTCCCTCATGATGATAATGAGACCTAGCCCCAAACAGCATGTAGGGTTTTTACCGGATGATGTTTCCCGGGGCCCGAAGCTGTCTAAATCCCTGTCTTGTGTTGCGTTTCTTGATTCCGCTCAACCCCTCTCAAGCTACCACATAGATGCGTTGGCCTCGCGACTAAGTCCTCACACTAAGGACATCTGACGTGTTAATTCCACGACAGGAAGGATACAATCAGTAGAGCCAAGTCAAGATGGGTGGCAAAAGAAGTAAAAAAGTGGGTGAAAGAAAACCAGCAAGTGGGTCCAAAGGAATTGCAGAAGAACATCAAAGATAAGTTCAAGATAGATTTACCATACATGAGGTTATTCAATGGTAAACAACATGCTATGGATTCTATTTATGGTAACTGCAAGGAAAGTTTTCAATTGTTGTATTCATTCAAAGGTGAAGTGGAGAGGACAAGCCCAGGTAGTATTGTAGATATTGATCACCACACCGTGGAGTACACATTCGGGGAGTGACAAAGACCAAGGAATGCTTTAGAAGGGTTTTTATGCCTTTGAGGCTTGTCGCTGGGTTTTTTAGGCAGTGCAGAGCCTTATTTAGCTATTGATGCCACTTTTCTCACAGGGGAGGTTTAAAGGACAGTTAGTAGCAGCTTGTGCAGTTGATGCACATAGTTTTGTATTTCCAGCTTGCCTATGGTGTCTTTGGAGATGAGTCTGAGGAGAGCTGGACTTGGTTTTTGCATAATCTGCGCCGGGCTATTGCACATCCCAATGGGTTGGTCATTCATACAGATGCTTGCAAAGGTTTAGAAGTGGTCGTGGACAATGTGTTCCCTGGAGTAGAGCATAGGGAATGCATGCGTCACCTTGCTGCAAATTTCATGAAGAAATTCAAAGGAAAGGTGTATACCGACAATTTATGGCCAGATCTTTGACATGCAAAGTGTGAAGAAGCACAACTACCACTTGAGGCGCTTATACATGAATCCCAAAGTGAAAGAATACTTGGAAACACACCACTCCAAGTTATGGGCCGAAGCCAATTCAAAGAAGTGAGCAAAGTTGACTATGTGCATAATAATCTAGCGTAGTCTTTCAACTCAACTATCCGGAAACTAAAGGGTCATTATGTGGTGGATTTGCTTGACAGATAAGGATAGAATACATGCAGAAATTTCATTATCGTGCAGGAATAGCCGAGGCAAAATTCATGGGCCACATTATCATCCCCGCTGTGATGAATGAACTGAAGTAAGACAACAGCTTGAAATGAACATGACGCTTTGCTCGGGTACCACAACAGAGATATCATATTTGGATAAAGAGAAGAGGGAATGGAGATATCCAAAGGATTTAGAAGCTAGAACTTGCGCTTGTAGGCAATGGCAGATAACTGGGTTGCCATGCATTCATGCCTTGTTTTTCATCACTTCTCGCCTGTGTCCAGCGAGGAACATACAACAAGATGTGCATGATTACTACTCATTGCAAGGTTCAAAGCCACATATGCTTATGCCTTGCCTGCTATGGAGGGAAAACAACAATGGGACATGGTGGACCCGGATTCAAGCTTTGCGCCCAGCTCAAGAGAGCAGCAGTAGACCAAGGAAGAGTTGAATCGCACCTCGCAGCGAAGGAGCTGGACTTGGAGCGAGGAAGCGAGGTGCACAAGGTGTGGTGGGTCTGGTCATTTTGGTAAGTATTGTGATAACACAGAGATCCAGCGCTCGGAGAGAGTTTCGATGAAGGCTTCGATGAAAATGTTGGTCGAGAGCGGTTGCCTCAACAGATGATGAAAATGATGGTCAACAACCGCTTGCATCAGATGAGGATTTTGACGAGGTTCCAAATGATGATGGTCAACAGCCGCATGATTTTGACGATGATCCAAAATATCCTCCAAATAATGATTCAAGTGAGGCTCTAAATGGTGATCCAAGTGAGGCTCTAAATGGTGATCCAAGTGAGGCTCTAAATGGTGATCATGGTGATCCAAGTGAGGCTCCAAATGATGACCAACCTTCTGTTGTTGTGAGTTCTGCTAGGTATGTAAATTTTGCAAGGGTCAAATACTACGGTACATCTATCACTTGACACGATCTCATTACCGTTTATGTTTTGCACAGCTCTATGGTAGGTTTGAAGAAGACGCGCAAGGTACCGACAACCAAGAGAAGAAGAGAAGAAACAATGAGCACAAGGTGCACGAGGAGCAAAGTGATGGCAAGAAGCTCAAGGAACAGACAGAAGCCCCAACGCTATGTATGAACAATTATGAAACATTATGAATAGGGAACCCTTATGAATAAGGAATGATGTTGTATTATGAAACATTTATCACTTGACATGTTGTATTTCTGTTGGATGATGTTGGACCTATGTTAGAAGTATGTTTGACATGATGTTTAAATATATGTTGGATGATGTTTGAATGAGCACATTGTTTTTCCTTTTTTTGATTTTTTTGAATTTTGTTTTGCTCATTTAAATTCTGGTCAAACCTAACTTTGACCAAGATTTAAACAAGTCTAAAACATCAAAAATGAAAAACTAAGCCTGGATACTTCTTAGTCAATCCAAAATGAAGTTGTGGTGAGGTTTTTGAAATTTTCATGAAAATGTGCTAAAAAGAGGGTCCAAAGGTAGGGTAAACGGCCTCATTTCTAAGCAAGGTTTTTTTTCGACCTTATCTAAATCAGCCAAATAACTTTCCTACACATATATTCTATATGTACAGACTATGTGCACTGGTTTTTCCATTTTTTGATTTTTTTTTAAATTTGTTTTGCTCATTTGAATTCTGGTCAAACTTAACTTTGACCAAGATTTAAACAAGTGTAAAACATCAAAATGAAAAACTAAGCCTGGATCCTTCTTAGTCACTCCAAAATGAAGCTGTGGTGAGTTTTTTGAAATTTTCATGTTCATTTCCCCAAAACACATCTCTTCACTTCATACAAGAGAGTTTGAGATACTCGAGATATCATACAATACACATGAACTTATCATTTAAATGTATGTAAAGCTTGTTTATCAACTTAAATCGTTAGTATATGACATAAGAAGACTATGTGCGCAGGTTTTTCATTTTTCTGATTTTTATTTAATTTATTATGCTCATTTGAAATCTGGTCAAACATAGCTTTGATCGCTCCAAACCCTCCCAAACCCTCTAACCCTAGCGCTGAATAAGGACCGTTCATCTAACCCTAGCGGCGATCAAGGGCCGTCGATCTAACCCTTCTAGAAGGAATCTGCGGGAGGAGGGGGGGCGATCCGCGAGATGCAATCTGATTGGTCGGGAGATTGTTTTTAACAAATATCGGTATTACTGGATGGACCGTTGGACCGTCGCGTTGTCTGGGCCTGAGTCCGCAGTAAATAGCCCGTCTCAGCTTTTCCAGGCCTTGCATGCATGGAGGCGGCTACGTGGGTTTGCGCATGCGTGGGAGGCGGCGACGTGCATGCATGCGAGCGAGGCGCGCTAGGCGAGCTAGGCTAGCGAGGCGAGCTAGGTGGTTCAGGGCGGCAGTGGTTCAGGGCAACGATTCAAATACACTGCCCGGTCAAAGATGCATCGTTTTCGTGCAAACATTTAAGTGTGCAAAACGTAACGGATACACACACGCGTCCGGATTCACACACGCACCATTCTCATCCTTTCTCTCTTCCTCTCCCACCCACAGGCCTATAAATGGGGTGCCTCTCTTCCTCTCCCACCCACAAGCCAGATCCGATCCTCTCCAACTTCAAACACCCAAGAGACCGAGCCCTCCCCAAGCGAGACCAAGTGAAGAAGATGCAGTTCAACGGGCCGACCTTCAGCCGTCCGCCTGTGGTGCCGGAGCTGCGCTACCCACCGGGCGTGCTCGTGGAGAGGGAGCTCCGTGTGTGGGCTATGTCAAGGTGGAGGGGTCCCGTCGAACTCACCCGCGCCTTCCTCCGAGCCGGCTATGCCCACCTCCCATGGGGCTCGCCGAGGATGTTCACCCTCAATGAGGTTCGTGACCGCGGCGGCATCCTCCTACTGCTCACGGTCACCTTCACCAACCCATTTGACGCGCGCGAGCTCCTCGGCCAAGTCTTTTGGTGCGGCTGCGAGGCCATCTTCTTCACCATCTACAACATCTACACCAACTACGAGCGCATCTTCCCCGCTCCAGGCCAGATGCACTCCCTTCCCTACGATGACGAGGAGGAGGCGTGAAGATGAAGACGGTGTTGAAGGGGCGCGCGCGGCCAAGGTGGAAGAAGGAGGTCAAGATGAAGATGTTCAAGCCCGGAGTCAAGCTCGTCATGTTTGGTTTTTTATTTTGTTGCTTTTCTATGTCGTGTCGTGTCATGTTTCGTCATGTGTCCGTGAACTGTCCGTGAACTTATCTAAGTTATTGTAATGGTACGGTGTGTTCCATCTTATTATGTGTGTTAAAAAATGTCCGTGCCCAAACTTATCATTTCTTCCCTAAACAAGTTATGAAGTTCGAGAACTTGTGGTTTTTGGAGGGGGTGAGAAGCCCTCTGTTTCATTCAAACAAAAAGTCATGAACTAACATGCAAATTTATTCCATTTAAATCCTAAACCAAGTGCCACTCTAACCCTAAACCAAGTGCCACTCTGACCAAAATCATGTGGTAGTGCAACATACATTTTCAACCTTCCAACCCTCCAAAATTTAAGTGCAAAACAAAGGAAAACCACTCTCACGCATGTGCAAACATTCACGGTCTCACTATTTTTTTAAAAAAAAATTCACAGTCTCACTATGTATAACTTCCTTCCCTACCCATGTCAAAGTCTTGCCATCTGTCCTAGCGGTTACCAGCGCAGCCCTAAACACCACAAACCCACGTGGTCCTGGGTTCGAGTCCCCAGCCGCACCAATTTTTTGTACATTTTCCACCCTTCATTTTTTAGACATATTATGTTTTTCTCAATGTAATGCCCTTAAAAAATGTTCATTTATTTTGGCACCTGGCGTAAACCTCTACCAGAGCTGAGGCACATTTTCCATGACATTTTGGTCTTTGATTTAAATCACGGTGTATTTGAATTGGATTAATTAACAGCTCCAAAAAATTTCTAACCTTAATTGTTTGGCTCCGAATAATTCAATTAGCTTCCACAAAAAGTTTCAGCATTATGATTTACTGCCTAAATTAAATCAGAAAAGAAAACAGAAAAATACGCAAGAAAACCCCTGAATGGGCCTAATTGGATGCAGTTGGCCCATTAGTCTAGCCTGCACTTGGCTCTACGCTCTGAATTTGGCCCAAGAGCAACCTTTTTTGGACAGAAAGGCAGAGCAGAGAGCTGCATTTCATTGATCAAAAGTTTATGAATTCCTAATTTCTTCTCTTTTTTTTCCAACATATTTAAATGTTGGTCACTTCTTCTCTTTTTGTTTCAACATTTAAACAACTTTAACCAACATTTAAACTAGGTGAATTTCTCAAACAATTTCAAGATTACAAATTCCTTCATAATTCATGTCTTTCCATACATTACAACCAGTGCGATTACCATACCTACAAATGCCCAAAAGTATTTGCAAATGGGTATTGGTAGTGCTTGATCTTCAAGCTCCCTAACCTTCTTCTGCAACATCCTAAGCTCAATAGCTAGCTCTCTGTCAAGTCGTGCTTCGCCATCCATCTCTTCTTCCGGAGCTCGTGGTGTGGCCCTTTGCTGTTCGTGGCAGCATGCGCAACCATTCTTCATGCTCTTCTTGCAGTTCATTCATCGAGTCTTGGCGAGCATCGACCCAAAGAAAGAAGCATGTCACCGCATGAACACCAAACAGATCAACCCATTGCTCAAACATCCCGACGAGCGAAAATGGTGCAATTGCCCGATTCTTACACCATTCTCGCTGCACACGAGAACGGACGATTCGGTTCCTCGGTGTATGAGAAACTCTTCGATCAACGCCCGCCCGCACCGCAGATGACGAAGACAGCATGTCCACACGCGCCGGCTCAGCATCCGCGAGGTGGCGCGGAGCTTGAGGAAGACATGGAGCTCGGGCCGAAAGGAATCTCAACGCCGCTGCGTGCCCTCCATCGCTAGCTTCCCACCGCGCGCCCACAGCTAGCTTCCCGCCGCCGTGCTCTCTCTCTCGCCGTGGTCACCGCCGCGCCCTCCACAGCTAGCTTCCCGCCGCCGTGCTCTCTCTCTCGCCGTGGTCACCGCCGCGCCCTCCACAGCTAGCTTCCCGCCGCCGTGCTCTCTCTCTCGCCGTGGTCACCGCTGTGCTCTCTGTCGCCGTGGTCACCACCGCTGTCGCCCGCTTATATAGCACACCCGCCAACGGCTCTCTGCTCAACGGCTCTTTGCTGGGTCCCACAAGCCACGCGTGCAACGGCTCAACGGCTCTCTGAATAAAATTGGACGTTTCTGTCGCCTGGTCCCACCTGTAAGGGCCGAGTCAAAAGGTTGACCTGACGGAGACGGCAGAGTTCACGGAACAAGTCGGTGCGCACGGACTAGGGGCAAAACTGAGCACAATTTGCATCTGAGAGCAAAACTGAGCAGATGGACACCACTAAGGGCAAAAGGATAATTAACCCACTCAAAAGTGGTTGAAGTGGTATCAGTAGCGCCTCCAAAAATGTCCTGGATTGGACATAGACAATCATTATTTTGAAGAAATGCTATTAGTTCTGTATTGGATATTAAAGTTTAAATAGTCAATTCCATGCTTATTGACGGAGATTTATAATCGACCGAGCATTCTAGGATTTTGCACACACAACAGGTCAATTACCTCTACTTTATGAACCGGAAGAGTCCCCCCTGCCCTCCTGTAGAGGTAAGTACACAAAATCTGTCCCAGACAAATAGTATTAACCAATAGTTTAGAAAAGCCGGACCACCAGTGAACCAATCAGGCGACTGATATGATTCACTATTTTGGCGGTCGGACCGCCAGCTCACCTGGTTTGTTGGCTACAAAAACCGTTCTTTTTAACTAAAATTTAGGGAATTTCCGGAGAAAAAATTACCGCATAATGTATATGTAGTGCATACTTCGTACTTCAAATAATCACAAAACCAGGTCAGCACAAGTGGTATTGTGCCTCGCCATGGTGTATTGATTTTCTCATGTTTTTCTGTTTTCGACCGGTGCCTCTTAAAAACCCGACAGTTCGATCCGGTTTTTAAAACTATGATATTAACTGATTTAGATTTCAGATAATATCTAACACATTATCTAGAAAAAAGTTCAACCATGAGTATCTTTTTGTTTTGTGAGGGACCAAGCTATGATGCTAACTTTCAGAAAGTCAAAACTGAGGCCGAGCTACATGTACCTCGGCTAAAAAAAATTGAATCTGCATTTATATGTTTTAAAAAATTTGAAAAATATTCTCTGTTGTAGATAATATCGAGATCTACCATTGCGAAAAAATTCAATCACAAATTCGTCGGATGTTGGCCTGGGCAAAAAAGACAATCTGCAGATCTGGATCGGTGAACAGTGTACAGTCTCAAAAAATCAAAATTTTGCGAGCTTTGCCATTTTTGTGTAGCCTAGAATAATACGAATTTTGACTTGACAATTTACAGACGGGTAGATCTCGACTTTAGCTACATCTAGGATTGTTTTCGAATTTTTCGAAACACAAAAATGCAAAAAAATAATATAAACAGGCTAGGAAAATATATACTCACAAACAAGACGGTGGTTATCATCTCTGTGGTTAGAGGGGATTCCAGCGAGTCCTCCTCCTGGCATGTGAGCAGCACGTCTAGCAGCCCCTCGTCGCCGTTACCGGCAGCTCGCACAGCCTTGCGCTCGACGAGGATGTCGGTGATGATGCGCTGCATGAGGTCGAGGCTGCTCTTTATGCGGCGCTCCTCGCTGCTCAACCACCGCACGAGCCTCGAGGACGGGAAGAGGTCGACGAGGGAGAAGCCTCCCAGAAGGTTCATGACCCGGTGAGACGCGTGGATGTAATCCTGCTGCTGGCTGAACTTGCCGCCGAATACCGCCCGTGCCACGACGTCGTTGCTCAGCGCCGCCACCTTCTGGCTGACGTTGACGGTGGCGCCAGGTGATGCCGCCATGGAGCGGAGGAGGCTGCCCATCTCCTCGGACCTGACACTCTCCATGCGCCTGACCTGCTTGGAACTGAGGAGCTCCGTGGCGCACACCTTGCGCATTCGGCGCCAGTGGTCACCGTAGGGGGCGAAGCTGATGCCCATGCCACCATAGCCGACGACGTCCTGCATCACGGTGGTCCGCCGGTTCGCGAACAGGAGGTCGCTGGCCTTCGTCATCTGCCCCACCGCCTCCGCACTGGAAACCACCACGGTGGGGATCTCGCCAAGCTGCAGGTACATCATGGGTCCGTGCCGGCGACACAGCTCTGTCATGGTGCGGTGGGGGAGGACGCTGACGACATGGTGGAGGCTGCCGATGATCGGGAGTCTCCATGGCCCTGGAGGCAGCCGCTGCTTCTTACCACCGGAGAGCTTGGAAAACCAAAGGGCCAGTAGCGTGGCTAGTGCTATCAAACTTAAGGTGAACCACCCCTCCATGATATGGTTTGCAAGTGAGCAGTTCGCTCCTCCTGTCTACGCGTATGCTTTAAGACATTGGAACTCGTAAACAAGGGTAGTTGATGGTATTTTGAGACGCTTGAGATGCAATCAGCCAGCCAGTCCCACGCTCCAACAAGAAGAGACCTTTCGCGTTTGCAATGGGTACACGTTAGTTAGGCTTGTATATTGAGTAGGTAGCTGCGATGCTGAGATGTGTAATTTTATACTTAGGGCATGTTTGGTAATCCACCACCTCCATGAATTTGGCGGAGCACCTATTCCAAATTTGAACTGCAGCCCGCTCCGCTCCGTGGCAGAGTTGTGGAGTGGAGGGGCTCCGAACAGGCACTTAGTAGGTGGAGGCCTCTATAATTTGTTACCATATGGTCCTCCCTTCGGTCTTTTTTAGTCTGCATATAAGTTTATCTAAAGTCAAAGTATCTCTACTTTGACCAAACATATAGAAAATAATATTAATATTCGCAATGTCAAGTTACTATTTTTAAATCCATTATGAAATGCAGTTTCATAGTATATATATTTGATACTGTAGATGTTGATATTTTCTAATAAAAATTTGGTCAAATTTTATAATGTTTGACTTGAATAAAATCTAATACACGGAGTAAAAATGACCGGAGGGAATAGTACAAATATATACATTAGTTAGGCTTCTACTCCCTCCTATCCAAATTATAAGATGTTTTAGATATTTTGGCGGACCAAAATAAGTGAATCTACACTCTAAAATGGTACTGACAGTAATCTTCAAAAGACCCGCACCGAAAACTGGACCAGAATTTTGAGAAAAGTGCCAGTAGGACGGCAGCTAGCTGGGTGATGGGGGATGAGTGGCACAACACAATGTCTACCAGATCTTTTCAATTCCACGACAAGTACTTCAGGATGGAAGGAGTACATATTTTAAAGGCGAGCACTGTTGAATTCAAAAGGCAGTCAAACTTCACACTTGCAAAACGTTGGTGACAGTCTTCAGGTCTCTCCCAAACTCTATAGGTGTGATCCATCATCGTCAGTGCCAAGATGGTTACTAGTAATGTTGATTGATGCTGCAGTGTTACATTGATGATCAAATGATGGGCGTGGGGGTGGTGATGTCCTGGTTCGCTTTCACCACACTCTTAAGGTGTCACCATCCCGGAGCTGGCTCAAGCAACATCGGTTTCACCAAGGTCTGCAATGTGCTCTGTCAGAAGGCTAGTGGCGAGCAAGTGATGATTTTGGCTTCTGGTGAACAAGCTACAGGCTGCAGCTAGTTGCTGATTCAATTTCCATTTCTCTTCAGATTCAGTCGTTTTTCCTCATGTTAATCTTAGTATCTGCACTCATAATGTACAGGAATCCGCTGTGTTGCTCCAAGCCCTCGGCTAATTCGAAACCAGTCCTGTTGTGTTTGATTTTCTTTTCTCCGAGCAGTACGCATTAGTGATATGCCAACAAGATGCTGCTCGCTAGTCCGCCGTGTCCACACAGGAGGAGGCGGAGCCATGCGTGAATGGAGGATCAGTCACCTCCGCCGACGGATAGGTCCAAGCAGTGACCAGAAACAACACCAGTACAGCGGCAGTAGCAGTCAGAGCAGGACGGTCCTTGTCTCCCGACTCAACACACGGATCTCGCTTCGCTTGCTCAGAGAGGCAAATATTCACACTCACCGCCGTTGTGCAGGTGATGTGCCGGCGATGTCAGGTCTCCCAAACTCTATCTCTATGCAACCGATACTCCACGGAAACAATCAGAAACTGACAATTCTTGGCGAAATTTATTTATTCCACAGTTCCTCACCCATTCCCCTCAGTCTTTGCTGCAAATTAGATCAAATCACTAGTTTGACATGCACACAACTGCTGCTGCTGCTGCATAATTCTGAGGTTCAGTGCACAGTTACCTGCTTCTTTTCTTGCTTATAATTCGCTACATTTGATTTGAATGCCTAACATGACCGTGGTATATCGACAAAGTATCCTCGAACTTGGACCAAGGATTAACCCCGCAAGATGTGGTGAGTTGAACCTTTCATTAATTATGTGATAATAATCAAAAGCACATAGTGTCAGAGCAACTGTAGTTATGATATAGAGTGACAAGAAGCATCACCATAATCCAAACATTCTGGTTACTCTAATCTGGCACCTCTTCATTTACCGTTCCAAATTTATCGCCTCCCCCGGTAATCTCATGCCATTACGTAACATCACCATCTATAGCAGCAGGAGCCAACACTCAGGTCTCGTATAACATGATGTATCTGCTATTCCAGATTCTGTCACGCATTTTGTAACAACAACAACAACAACAACAACAACAACAACAACAACAACAATTGGCATCTCAGATCATCGGTAAAGGTGATGTGCCCGAGACGTCAGGTCTCTGAATATATATGATCGATACTCCAGAGAAACAGAAACGATAGCTGAGGTGACAGTGCAACTGCTTATCATCTTCAGGACACAAGAAAGATTGCAGTTACTTATTCCATGCTCTCAAGCAACATTCCTTTCAGTATGTGCTGCAGATCAAATCACTAGTCTGACATGCCCACAACCGCTGCATTTTTGCAGAACGCCTTGCTTGGGAGCAACAAGATTTTAAGCATACGATTTTGCGGTAAGTTGCCCTTTGTTTTCCTTACTTAATCTGGCACATTTGCATGCCCAACAGGAATATATCGACAAACCCATGCTTTGAGGCGTTCAAAGTATCCTGGAACCACAACATACAGTGAGTGTTGAAACCATTCATTGCCTCATAATCCAAAGCATATAGTATAGTTACTGTGAAAACAACCCTAGTAAAAAAGAAGAGAAACATCCACTGTTACAGCTATTACGTGTTGGTTTCCATGGGACACACGGAACGAGGGTCGGAACAGCAAAGGCGTTCCTGTAACATGAAGGGTTTTTCATAAGGAGGAGGCTTATATTGATATGATCCATCATCGTCGGTGCCAAGATGGCTACAATAATGTTTATGCTGCAGTGTTTCATTGATAATCAAATGATGTGCATGGGGGTGGTGATGCGTGGCCATGATGGTGATGTCCTGGCTAGCTTTGACCAAACTGTTCAAGGGGTTACCATCCCAGAACTGGCTGAAGCAATAGTGGTTTCACCAAGGTCTACATTTTGCTCTGTCGAAAGGCTACCGGCGAGTGATGATTTTGGCTTCAGATTGTCTGATGGCGTTGAACAAGCTACATGCCGCATCGAGTTGCTGATTTGACTTCCATTGCTCTTCAGATTCAGAATTGTTTCATCTCTCATGTTAATCGTATCTCCAATGAAAATGTACAAGAATCTGTTGTGTTACTCCAAATCCTGAGCCCTTCACTCTATGATCGCTATGGACTCTGTTCACGAGGTTTAGGCCAAGGCCAAGCACCATATCTTCAGAATTCACCTTCACAGTGAGATTCAGTGGTTCAGAGGTGTGCTCTTCCGCAACAACGGTGAATAGGCAGGGCTTTGAAGTGCTCAAAATCTCGCTGATGGGTTGCCAGCATAAGCCGAAGGCTGCGGGGATGCCGAAGGTCACCGGCATATGCATTGAAACTAGGTGAACATTGGCATTGATGAGTACTTTTGACGCAAGAGCCTGGGCTACTGCAAGGTTCTTTTTGGTGCGGTCCGCACTCTCTTCAGTGTCCTCATACTTTTGAAGATGATCTTTGAATGTGTACCTGTTGCAATTCCAACATAATTAGTTTCAACGTATATAGTCAATAGATAAAACTCATGAAGCCTAATTGCATGGTGGTAAAATGGTCAAGCAACTGATTCAGCAACCATGGAATGAAAGAAACAACAAATAGAATTTATATATCATTTTCTGATGTTATGAGCAGAATTACATGAGTTTATGATGTTGTAGGCTCCAGTTATGCAATTAATTCATCATGAAGATGCACAATCAGATAATTTAGTGCACATGAAAATAATATTAATTCCTCGCTTAAAAAACTTAATTTGGATTTAGATTCATCTGCATGGTGCAGGCTGCAAAATAAGTAGCATGTGCGTTACTTTCAGTCTGACGGTACTCATCAAACGCAAACCAAAATGCCTAAAATGGTATTCGTGTGTTAGCAAGATGAAACTTGCAGGCAGATTAGAAGTCCTGATTTTTTTTGTGCGTTAGTGGTTGTACTAAGATAAAATTGAGAACATATTCCTACTTTCTTACTCCATTTTTTCTGCACACTATCAATTGAAAACATCATGAAGATATTTTTTTAATAATATGATATATCAGAAACACTGCTCTTTGCTGCAGTTCCTCTTAACTTCTTTTGGCGTTATTAGTGACCAGTGACCACTAAAATGATTTGCTTTATTACTGTATTTATTTTGCCGAGATCAATTGAAAACATCATGAAGGTAATTCTTTTTAATAATATGATATATTAGAAACACTGCTCTTTGTTGTAGTTCCTCTTAACTTCTTTTGGCGTTATTAGTGACCAGTGACCACTAAAATGATTTGCTTTATTACTGTATTTATTTTGCTGAGATCATGAAAAAAAATTCTCATTTTTAAAAGGTAGCACAGTGAACCTTAAGGCCTTGTTTTGTTGTTGGGTAGGAAAAAACCAGGGCAATCAACCCCTAGGGGGGATTTTCCTGTGCTCATGATATCCCTCCCACCACGTGGGAGATCTCCCCACTGCCCAGGTGTCCAAATGGCAAGAAGGGGGAGGTATGGAAAACCCTCAAACTAAGACCATATCACAACAGACTTTGCTACACATATAACAATAGATTTCTACGTACAAAAATTCACAGCCTTCATACAAAATTCTACAGATAACAATGGACCATAGATAAGAATTCCACAAATAATTCTAAAAATACAAAAACATATGAAATCTCAGAATTTATGTAAACTAGATTTTTAGGAATTATTACAACCAATAGCCATCAGTTCACAAGGGTTCAGATACCGTTCGGTCCACATCTCATTCAGATCGAGCATTGGCCTAAACCGTTTTCATGTGCCATCATCATTCAAATTTGTTCATGACAAAAAAATAATGAATTATCACTTGTCATGTCCAAGGCAAGAGATAGTTTCGAATTAGATGAACTGCAAGGCGGCAATCACTAGCCCTACTGAAGTCGTTTCTCTACTCCGCATCCGCATCGACATCAGGTACTGCATCTTGATATTGACTGAACTACACAAAAAAATTAAGTTAGCACCGGTTCACAGTTTCAATAGACCATTTTTTAGTACAAACGGATTAAGATGAAATAATATCAACCAACATTTGATATGACTGGGAGCTTTCTATTTCAAACTGTTTGTTTCAAGTTGTAGTTGTGCCCGGTGCTTCTTGCCCAGATTGCACAGAGAATATAACCAAGCCCGGAGTGTCTATATGCCTCTCCCGGCAAAGCAGAAACACATACCTTTATTCCTCAATACTCAGGCATCTGACATGTGCTTTGTTTTCCGTTTAACATTCTCAACAGAAGGATGAACAGAATCCAGAACAAACTGGACTGAATTTACACAAAGGTGACATGTGCTGCCAAGTTCCGGTACAGAGCTTGGAAGCTTCCTTGGATAGATCCACTAGCTTGAAGACCCAATTAAGTATCCACTGAATGTTTAAGTGTTACTATCTAGTCTAGGCCAATGGGAAAATATTTGTCACGGGAGTTAACTAGAGACAATTGCTAGTATATACTCCCTCCGTCCGGAAGTATTTTAGTTTTAGATACATCTCTTTTTATCTATTTTGATGACAAGTATTTTCGGACAGAGGGAGTACATAGCAAAGAAAGCCTAGTAGAAACCATTGGATGTCTAGCTAGCATAGAATGAATTCCTTATGTTCTCTCCATTGCAGTAATCTCCTCCTTTGACCAGAAAAGCCTAAGGCTTGGGTTCTTGGTATTGATGAATATCTCTCTATTCATTGGGCATTTGAAAAGCCGCAGCACCTTTGCTTTTGCTGAAACAGATAGCTCTACAATTGTCTAGCGCAAAAACACAATTTCTAATTGAGTACAAGTCCTCTTGCTTTGATTCCTTTAACTCTTCAACTAATTTTGCAGATTGCTTCTTCAGAAAATCTATGTAGTCCTCGAGTGCCAAACCAATGAATCGAAAGGCACCCAGCAACTGAACACAACGTCAGAGCACCTGCATTTGACACACGATAAAATATTTATCAGTCAGACTCACAAATTAGCACCCACTAGATATCAATGATCGCTGATCAGCCAGGCAAACCAAACACACTACTGGTATTTTAATAATTCATAAGCAAGATACATGTAGCTAGATAGAGCAGCCTTACAAACCATGCATCTAGAACTGTACTACAGTGTTATCTGTTCAACATACAGGATGACAAGTTCTAGCTTCTCCTTTATATTTTAGTTCTCTGCGCACTAGCGAAGAACTACTATTGACCAATGCAAATGAAACTTGTGTAAAGCAACATCAATGAATTACAAGTACATCCTATTAAATGCTGGTAGTATAGACTACATAGTGCATAAGAAACTAAAGGACAAATGTGCCAAGACTACATATGCTGATATTCTAGGGGCTGTTTGGATTGATACCGCTGGCCACCGGACCAAAACTTTGGCGTTGACTGGAAAGCTGGCTACCGTTTGGATGGGTTCCAATAATTTGGCTCGCCCCAGCCGAGTAACCTCTCGCGTTCAATCCACCACCAATTTATTGGCGAGGCGTGGGCGGCCAATTCGTTCGCCAAAATGTTAGCGTGCCACACATTGGCAGGGAGAACAGGGGCGAGATCCAAACAGCCCCCTAACCTGCAAGCTCCCTACAAATGTGACAAGGTTCCTTCTATCAACTATCAATATGAGATAGAAACCGCACACTTAAAAACAGTTAAAAAGCACTGGGGTTAAAAGCATTGACAATCCATATACAGTTTCAACTAATAAGAACCAGCAGCAGAAGATTCATCATGTAAACGGTAGTACAACTCAGTACATAAACATCACCAAACACATCTCTTCTTGACTAGTTGTTCAATTCATACCAACCAATAAATTTAAGCTTTAGCATACCTTTCTTGCTTTCTTCTCAATGATCGATAAAGACAACAAGATCAACATGATATAGTGAGTTGAAAGCCTGCAACAGGGCAGCAGTGCTCCAGTTACTTTTTCTATCTAAAAAATGTGCAGAATAGTTGCTCACAAATGTCACCTACTCACAAGAGCTTGATTCATACAACTATATTGATATGCTTGTATCTAAATCTAATCAGTAATCAGTGTTGTGTACCTCATAACATATGAAATCTGATGTCAACAATGAAAGTACTATGGACAGATACACAACTATGAAACTGAAGCAACTGACCCACAGGTCTGGTGCATACAAGTGCAAAGTTTTATTAAATATATGAGCAACTATATGCATCAAGCTTCAGACTACTTTTCACAATTTGTATGGGCAGCATAAGCATGGTACATAGAAATAAATCGTAGCTAGCACACGTGAAAATACAACTCGTATGGAACTGGTGGTTCATGAACCACACAAGAAAAATACAAATTCATATGAAACTGGTGGTTCAAATCAAGGACGGTGAAGGTACGAACTGAAGAAAAATATATGGGGGAAGGAGGAGGGGGACAACCCTTGACCAGATGACATAGTCCACAGAACCGTCACCGTTGCCGGAGGTTACCGGAGCTTCGAGGCGGAGGAGGGATCCGGGGAGGGAGAACGGTGACGGCCGCAGTCCGTTGCCGTCGCTGGATGGGTGGATCTTGGATCCTGAGCACGGGGGCTCACGGCGTGGCTTTCCTTCCCGGCCACTGGAGTCGCGGCTTTCCTCCCCGTGGTAAAGTCATGGGTCAGGCAGGGTTAACCCTCGAATGATGCGGTCCAAATGACCATCTCGATTTCCCTGGGCCAACTCGGCTCGTGGTTCTTTGACCCGGGGAAACAGCGGGGATCCCCCTGGGAAACCTTGCAACCAAACGAGGCCTTAGCAAAGTAGCTATGAGATCTTCTGCAGTTGTTAACTGAAATTATCTTCGACAACTATCTCAAATTACTTTTGAATTGATCAGATATACATATGATACTTCTCATGAGGGAGGCTGCAGCATCACTGCATCATGTTATCAGGTTCAGTAGAGATAAGATAAAGCAAAACCAAGAAGATGTTGATCTGGCTTGTATATACCTATTTATCTTTTTTCATTAGTTACTTTGAAAGTTGTTCATAGTTCTAAAACCTATCTTGGCCTTTTCTGGCCTGTTCTCCAATGCAATTTGCTACAAGTTAATGGTTTTCATTGGCTTGGGTTGTGTAGCTACAATACATGGGCTTTTGATTTTGGCTCTGCTTTTAATTTATATCAATGAGCATTTTACTGCTGCCAGCATGTGGATTTAGTTATTTACTCTCTTTCTCGAACTTGTTTGTATCCCATCTTGCAAAGGCCGAGTGTCGCTCAGTGTGATTGTATCCGCCTGATCCCACATTCTGAGGTCACAACCATATAACCAAATCCAAATGTTCCAAGATTAATTAATGATCTTCTTATCTACCAATATAACCAGACCTAAAATTAGATATTTCACCGAGCATCTTTGACTATCTCCTCAAGATCATAATCACTTAACTAAATACACATAAAATCTCATAATCCACCGCGATATTTGATTCAAAGTCATAAACTAAATCCAAATTGTTTCAAGATAAGTTAAAGAACTGCTTAGCCACCAATATAATAATCATCCTGATTACCTACAAGACTTAAAATCTCATAATCCATCAAATATCTTTGACTATCTCCGCAGGATCACAACCACCTAGTTAAATACCCCTAAAATACCTAAATCCACTGTAGAGTTTAATTCAACATCACAATTAACTATTTAATCCAAATTGTTCCAAGATAAATTAAAAATCTGTTTATCCACAAATATGATAATAATCATCATGCTCATCAACTATACCTAAAATCTCATAATCCACGAAAGATTTTTTACTAGCTCCCCAGGATCACAATCACCCAACTAAATCCACCTAAAATCTCATAATTCATCATGGAATTTGGTTCAAGATCACAACCACCTAACAAAATCCAAATTGTTCCTAACAATAATCATGCTCATCAACTAGACCTAAAATCTGATAATCCACCGAATATCTTTGATTATCTCCTCAAGATCACATTTATTGGTAATCAGTGGGTATGTAGTCCCATTGTTAGAAAAAAAGGGGTATTAAGAATGTCAAAGGGTGTGTCAATATCAAGCACATAGGGTATAGCTAAGCCCAAGCTAATTTACTAGTAAAAACATAATTTATGCATGAAAAATAATACTAAGTGTGTAATGCAAATATGGGTTTAGCATGATCAAAGTAGGTTTCTTGCCTCGCTCCGCAAAGTCTTCAATGTTTCTGGTCACTCCTCGAACGTCCTTGAATCTTCCAAAAAATAAGGTTTTGTACTGGCCAGAAATTTTTTTAACACACAATCAATAAACAGTACATGCAAAGGGCTCCAAATTAATAAAAATGGTGTCATTGGAAGGAGGGAAATTTTAGATGAATTTAGTAAAAAGAATCAAATGATATGAAATTGTAGTTGTTTAAATATGACTAGCAAAATGCCCATGCGTTGCAACGAAAATAATAGTAATCAATTAACATATACTACATCAGATTATGTAATTTTCTTATTAATAATTCCATGAAATCCACTTAACATTGCTTAGGCTCGATTTTCAGTTTAGTAATAATAAACATTATGCTATATCAAGCAGGTGTGAAGCAACACTAATGATCACATCCTAAGTTGGTCCTCAAAACCAAGAGTGGACATCTACGCTCATAGTCATAGGTGTCGTAGCATTTTTCTAGTAAATTAACATGCCTTTGTCAAAAGATGCTAATCATCAATGTGACCATGTCTTACAGCATGCATGTATATTTAGTGTGCTTAATAGATTGGGTCCAATAGGCGCGAGACACTGCACTAATTCTCTTTTTTTTTTCTTGCGGGCAGACACTACAATAATTCTAAATTAAACTCTTCTAAATTCATCTTTCCTTCCCGTAAAGGCCCAAATAATAAAAAAGAATTAGCTAAACATTCAAAAGGCCAGTAAATATATATTAGTTAAATGAGAATAGACAGATGAAGCAGCAATGATCAATAATAAATACTTGGATGGCAATAAATTACTCCTACTGAGTTAGCTTTGGTGCAGCACCATGACCTTGCAAAAGCAGCCCACATGGAGGTGATCCGTCTTGCATTCCCGGTCCACAAATGTTGTCGCCTGACTCTGCTCCTAGTGTAGGATTCTCCAATTGAATCCAGCCTTGCAGTAGCACCTATATTAATGTAACTCAACTATTCAACATCACAATGTCTTCAGCAAAGGATGAATGGACAACAATCCTCTTACCGTGTTGCGATGTTAAAAATGTGATGTCTGTGAAAGAGAAACTAAGAAGAATTAGCTAATCTAAATAAGCAATCATCGGTTTAAATCCATGTTGGTTGTAATGATTTTACTGATAGCGCATCAGTTTCTCAATTCTGAATTCATATTGGGATCACCTATGCATTACTGGACAATGGTTCAGACTTCAGACTGGAGTGGCTTCTATAGCCTACCGCTCCAGTTAATAATACTTCAGAAGGGGGAAGGAAAGTAAGCGAAACGAAAATTGCCGGAGCCGAGGAAGCCCATGATGAACTGACCATGTGGTACACAGTAGGTAAAAGACGTAATTCCTGTTGGATAAACAGCAACTGGCTTTACTGAGGGCCATGGGCCAGTACATATACAGATGTGGTAAAGTGGAAAAAGCCCCTTATATAATGGGGATGTACACAAGTAACTATACACATCTAACACCCCCCTCAAACTCATGGTGGATCAACAACACTGAGTTTGGAGAGAAAAAAGGTATGCTGCGCTCGAGTCTGTGCCTTTGTGAAGAAGTCAGCCAATTGTAACTCAGAGGGCACATAGTGAAGAGCAAGAGTCTGATCCTGGACAACAGCATGCACAAAGTGGGCATCCACGCCAATGTGCTTGGTGAGCTCATGCTTCACCAGGTCACGCGCAATACTGATAGCACCGGTACTGTCTGTCAGTAGGGGAGTCGAGGTAGTAGCAGACACACCAAAATCCTCAAGTAACCACCGTAACCAGATCACCTCAGCCGTCAACATAGCCATGGCGCGCAACTAAGCCTCTGTACTCGAGCGAGAAACTACAGTCTGTTTCTTTGGTCTTCCAGGCAATAAGAGAGCCTCCAAGAAAAACATAGTAAGCAGACAGCGAGCGGCGATCAGAGGGATCACTAGCCCAGGTAGCATCAGAGTAGGCCTCACTAGTAGAAAAAGGGGCAAATCTAAGACACATTAGTGCCGGTTTGATTTTGAGCCGGCACTAATGTGTCCATTAGTGCCGGTTCCAACGGCTAGCCGGCCGTTCTCATTAGTACCGGTTCGTGGCAAACCTTTAGCGCCGGTTCGTGCCACGAACCGGTACTAAAGAGAGTGGTGGCAGGGTGTTGTCAGTCTGGGGCCCCTCCAGCACCTTTAGTACCGGTTCGTGGCACGAACCGGTATTAAAGGTCGACGTACATAAACCCTTCGTCCACCTGAGCCACTCTGTTCTTCCCCTTTCCCCTCACTTCCTCTGTTCTTCCCCTCTCTTCCTCGAGCTCCTCACAAATTTTGCCGAAAATTTGTCAAGATTTGAAGGCCCCCATCCATTCAAATGATCACAAAGGTTTGCAACTTTGTCCTTTCAACTCTCATTGCTAGATTAGCTCTTGCAATGCTTTGTATAGTGATTAATTTGGGAGAAATTATATTTGCTAGTATTTGATTTATATGCAATTTGAGGTCAACAATAACACTTAGTTTGCATATGTAGGTGTGGTTTACTTAGTGCCTTCTAAATCTCCGTCGTAACCACCGTCGATCGCCCGCACCGTCCCGTCGCCGGCACCAGCTTGTGGTGAGGCTCTTGTTCATGAATATTGATGTCTGTGTGATTTGGATATATAGTTACTCGTATAATTATCTTACCCGTATGTTGTTTGTTATACATAGTGCCATGGTTTTGATATCCGTCCCCGTCAGCCCTCGTCCTTGTTATGATTCGGATGTGGTATATTCTCTTTTAAAACTAGTTGTTGCATTTCGTGTTTATGACAAATTATGCCCATCAAGTTGACATAGATATTTTTATCTAGGAGGTATGTGGACCGGAAATTCCAACCGAACCTATTGTCGAGAGGTTAAATTTAGTTGAAAGAGAAAACGAATATTTGAAAGAAAAATTGAAAAGAACTGAGGGGGAGAAGATGGAATTGGAGTAGCATGTTGCCGATGTCGTCGATGATCACAAGATCAAGATGGAGAAAATGAGGTTGAAGATTAGAAAGATTAGAAAATATGCCATTGATAGTGTGGCTTGGTATCATTATGTTGTTGGATCAATTGTTACCTTAGTTGCGATCTTGATCGCATTTGTTGTTTCATTTAAATTCTTTAGCTAGAGAGTTATTTGTATGTTGAATTTAATTAAGTGCTGTATATGAACTTTATGTATGAACTTGTATTAATTTGGTCTATTCGGTGTTGTGTAATGAAGATGAGCCGACAATGGATGTATGATGACTGATGCTCTCCCGAGTTCATTAATGGCGCGCATACTTTTCTGCGGGCCGCTGAGGCAAACAAGAGGGCGGATGGTTTTATGCCTTGTCCATGTGCTGGCTGTAAGAATGGTCACAGTTACTCTACGTCAAAAACCATTCACGTCCACCTATTTAAGTCTGATTTCACGCCCCACTATAATGTTTGGACCAAGCACGAAGAAATAGGGGTTATGATGGAAGACAATGAAGAAGAAGAGGACGACGATGGCTATCCTGGTGATGGGTTCCATGAATACGATGATACAACAATGGGGGAAGAAGCTGAGCCGGCAATGCGGGAAGAAGCTGAAGAAGAGGCATTAGATGAGCCCGCTGATGATCTAGGTCGGGCCATTGCCGATGCAAAGAGAAACTGCACAAGTGATCTGGAGAGGACGCAGTTGCAGCACATGTTAGAGGATCGAAGAAATTGTTGTACCAATTGCGGTTGACAAAAAAGTTGGGCACCACACTTGAATTACTGCAATGGAAGGCAGAGAATGGTGTATCTGACAAGGGATTTGGAAAGTTGCTGGTAATGATAAAGAATATGCTTCCAAAGGACAACAAATTGCTCGAGAGTACGTATGAAGCAAAGAAGGTTGTCTGCCCTCTAGGGTTAGAGGTGCAGAAGATACATGCATGCCCTAATGACTGCATCCTCTACCGCGGTGAGTACGAGGATTTGAACGCTTGCCCGATATGCGGTGCATTGCGTTATAAGATCAGTCGCGATGACCCTGATGATGTCGAGGGCGAGCGCCCCAGGAAGAAGATTCCTGCCAAGTTGATGTGGTATGCTCCTATAATACCATGGTTGAAACGTTTGTTCCAAAACAAAGAGAATGCAAAGGCGATGCGGTGGCACGCAGAAGACCGTAAGAAAGACGGAAAGTTGAGAGTACCCGCTGACGTTTCGCAGTGGAGAAAAATCGAGGGAAAGTATTAGGAGGAGTTTGCATGTGACCCAAGGAACGTATGGTTTGGTCTAAGCGCAGATGGCTTTAATCCGTTTGGGAAGCAGAGCAGCAACCATAGCACGTGGCCTATGACTCTATGTTTGTATAACCTTCCTCCTTGGTTGTGCATGAAGCGGAAGTTCATTATGATGCCAGTGCTCATCCAAGGCCCTAAGCAACCCGGCAACGACATTGATGTGTACCTAAGGCCATTAGTTGAAGAACAATTACAGCTGTGGAATGGAATAGGTGTACGTGCGTGGGATGAGCACGGACAAGAAGAATTTGACCTAAAGGCGTTGCTGTTTGTGACTATCAATGATTGGCCTACTCTCAGTAACCTTTCAAGACAGACAAACAAGGGATACCGCGGATGCACGCACTGTTTGGATGATACCGACAGTATATATTTGGATAGTTGTAGGAAGAATGTGTACCTGGGACATCATCGATTTCTTCTGACAAGGCATCCCGTAAGAAGGAAAGGCAAGCATTTCAAAGGTGAGCCGGATCACCAGAAGAAGCCTCGCCATCGTACTAGTGCTGATGTACATGATATGGTCAAGGATTTGAAGGTAATCTTTGGAAAGGGTCCTGGCGGACAACCTGTTCCGAAGGAGGCTGACGGACGCGCACCCATGTGGAAGAAGAAATTTATATTTTGGGACCTGCCATATTGGAAAGACCTAGGTCCGCTCCGCAATCGACGTGATGCATGTTGTCGGTGTCAAAACCGGCGGATCTCGGGTAGGGGGTCCCGAACTGTGCGTCTAGGCGGATGGTAACAAGAGATGAGGGACACAATGTTTTACCCAGGTTCGGGCCCTCTCGATGGAGGTAAAACCCTATGTCCTGCTTGATTAATATTGATGATATGGGTAGTACAAGAGTGGATCTACCACGAGATCAAGGAGGCTAAACCCTAAAGCTAGCCTATGGTATGATTGCTGTAATGTATCTTGTCCTACGGACTAAAGCCCTCCGGTTTATATAGACACCGGAGGAGGCTAGGGTTACACAGAGTCGGTTACAATGGTAGGAGATCTACATATCCGTATTGCCAAGCTTGCCTTCCACGCCAAGGAAAGTCCCATCCGGACACGGGACGGAGTCTTCAATCTTGTATCTTCGTAGTCTCGGAGTCTGGCGGACGATGATAGTCCGGCTGTCCGGACACCCCTAGTCCAGACTCCTCAAGAGCCCCTGAACCAGGCTTCAATGACGATAAATCCGGTAGCGTATAATGTTCGGCATTGCAAGGCGGGTTCCTCCCTTGAATAATCCAGAGAAGATCATGAACACCAGGATAGTGTCCGGTTCTGCAAAATAAATTCCACATTCCACCGTAGAGAGAATAAAATGTACACAAGTCCAATCTGCTGACGTATTATGCGGCGTGGCATCACACCGCTACCAGGTTTTTATTTGAACCGTTTTTTATTATACCACCTCAGCACGTTTAGCGAAGCGGTTTCCTTGGCACGTCTTGTCGAAGCAGAGATCGTGTTCCCCCTTTTCCGGGATTCTCATCAATACGTGCGTGGGTAACCCAACCATGCCCGTCGCCACGCCTCCTCCATCGAAGGTGAATCCCGAACGGTCACGGAGACGACCCTTGGTATTTTCCCCCTTTATAAGAGGACCAAGGTTCGTTTTTCTTCAATCTCGCATCGAATCTCCTCCTCGCTCCCAGTTCCAACACCCAGAGCCTCAGATTCGAGCGCTTCGGATTCTCAACCATGTCCGGCTCCGACCTCCAGGGCCGGTGGATGCCCTCCTCCGTCACGGAGGAGGACGATCGGTCTGCGTGAGGCCAAGTACATCCCCACGAGATTTCAAGACAGTTTCCTGCCCAAGGGCAGGCCGTGCCCGTCCCGAGCCCGTGAGTACGTTGTCTTCAGATCCCACCTCCGTCGGGGTTTAGGCTTCCCGACGGACCCCTTCGTGAGATGGCTCATGTTCTACTACGGGCTAGATTTTCACGACTTGGCTCCGGAGTCCATCCTCCATATCTCCGCATTCATTATCGTCTGCGAAGCCTTCCTCCGCGTCACTCCCCACTTCGGCCTGTGGCTGAAGACCTTCAATGTGGAGCCGAAGATGATCGGGGGGCGTCAAGCGGAGTGCGGCGGGGCGGCCATAAGCAAAGGGCCGATGCCCCATGGCCCGAGGGTTCCTTCCAAGAGGAACTCAGACTGTGGCAGCAGGAGTGGTTCTATATCACCGCTCCGAAGGGCAGCAAGCAAAAGCCGCCGCCTTCATTCCGCCCGGGACCTCCACGCCGACTGATGTCGTGGGTCAACCAAGGGCTCAATTGGGGGCCGTCCGAAGACGTGTCCTCATTGCAGGGCCGGATTCGAGACCTCCAAGCGAGGGAGATCAATCTGGTCGTGGTGATGCAGGTTATGCTAATCAGGCGTCTTCTGCCCTGCAAACGCCGTCCTCTCCGACTATGGGAGTTCAACCCGGAGGGTCCTCGGATTCTCCAACACTTCATGGGTGCGACACCCATGGAGATGTACAAGTTGTTCTTCGGACCGCAGGCAGCGTGTCCGGAATTGACTGAGGATGCAGGCCTAAGCTGCAATCGCCCGGATACTCAGGTAAATAGCTCAGAGTTCGGACGTTCTATTCATCTACCTTTCTGGTGTTCGCCTCCTGACCCATTACTCTTCACAGGAGTGGGTAGCGCGATCGAAGCTGATAAGGTGTCCGGCTCCCCTCGAGACCGTGACTGGAGCCCGTGGCTGGTCGAGAATCTTTGGAGGTCGCGCCAGAGAAGGGAGCGACGGGAAAATAGAGGATCTATTATTTCGCCCGAAGGGGCGTCTGAAGAGGGAGGAATAAAAAACCCCTCCTTCCAGGGGGAGAAGAGGACCGCCTCCGAAGATCCGGAGGCCAAAGCCCCTAAACGGGGGAAGAGATCTTCACCGGGGGGTCCGGCGTCCGAGGAGAATCCGGACGTACAATCATGGCCAAAGGATCAGCCCTCCAGTGAGCCGTGAGTATGAAAGGGGGAGTTCATTAGTAAGAAAATACCTCCATTCGTGCTTCTGTGGGTAACCGAAATTTTTATCTTGCAGTTCGGATTTGCAGCCTTCTCAGATGAGTTCGTCTTCGGGGGACCTTCTTCCGGAGATGATGGAGAGCGAAACGCCTCCGTCAGATAGGGCAGACGAGCCTGAAGTATCGTCACGGACGGTATCCCCGAGTCCGGAGGGGCCGGAGAGTTCGGCGCCCGCTAGTATCCGGCCGGGAGAACTGAAGAATCTGCTTGAGAGGGCATCCATCTCAGAAGATCACCGTGCGTTGATGCGTATGGTGATTGGAAGGATTTCGTCCGCCGAGAGCGGATTGCGTAATGCCGCTACGAGTTTGCTGGCGGGATTTGAGGTACGCGAGAATGACGCACCTTTTTTGATAGTTTTGCACATAAAAGTGCGCCCTGTATAGATAGTAGCCCCTGAGACTCGGTAGGTTGTCGAAAACGACAGCGTGCCGAGGATCAAAATCGCAAGTAATGAATGTCCCCGTTCCTATGCAGGTGGCGGATAGTCCGAGGGCTAGCCGTACTAGTGGAGTTGCCGAGTTAATGTGGCAACTTGACGTGGTGGATGCGGACATCGCACTTGTCAACCGGCGACTTGACGAGTCGCAAGGTAAATGAGTTTTCCACAGTCGCTTTATTAAGGGGGTCAAAGCCCTTCCTCTGATAAATTATATGTTGTGATACAGATGGTGCTGCTGCTGTGGAGAGCCTTCGGGCTGAACTTGCTCAAGCTAAGGAGCAAGCCCGAAGGAGTGACGCGGCTGCCTCGAGGGCGGCCGAGGAGTTGAAAGCCGAAAAGGCTGCACACTGCCTAAGCAGGGAAGAGATGGCCGGATTGGCCGTGAAATTAAAAGATGTTGCCGACCGCAATGAGGCTCTTGAAAAGGAGCGCTTATCGGAGCGGGAAGACCTGGGGAAGGCCACCGCCGAGGCCAAGGATGCCCGTTCTGCAATGCAGGCCATGAAGGAGGAGCTGCGCCAGGCCGGAGATATCGTGGCTGGCAAGCCTTTTCTGCTGCGTCGCCTGTTTACGGATCAAAAGTATGCTCAACTTGGCCAGCTGTGGAGTCCGGAGGATCCGTATATGGACTTAGCGGCAAGTGCGGCTGATGCCGTTGAGCACTTCCGGAGCCAGAAGGATCACAAGATGGAAGAGCTATTATGGTCTCAATTCCATAGTCCGGATCGTTCACTTCCGTTGACCGATCGGTTGGCCGAATGGGCCGAGCTGAATAGATTGTCCGGACTTGCCATGACTGACATCGTGGCTCATGTCTGGCCAGAGAGGCCCAAGGCGACGAGCTATTTCGGCTTACTGCAGCAATTTCTTGGAGCGGTGCCGCATATCAAGGAGATGAAGCGGTCGGCCTGCATCCAAGGCGCGCGGATGGCTCTTGCCCGTGTGAAGACACATTGGACAGAGATGGATGCCACCGCTATTGCCACCCAGGGTTCGGATGAAAGCCGGGTCCCTGCCGAGCACTATTTTGGGGAAGTTATGTGTGGCGCTCATGTAATAGAGTCGCAGTGCTCAAAAAATGTCACGTTCAAATGAACGTTTTAGCTTGTAAAACGATGATTATGATGTAACTGCTTTTTATACTTGTGCGTCCCAAGTAGTAAAATTTCTCCTGTGCGGCCGTTTACGTATACATTTGTATAACCTGAAAGATTGCAGTCTTCGGCTTCAGCCCCCACGCACAAGGTGCGGGGGTGTTCGCAAAAATAGCACGTTTTCACACTTAATCCGACGTCTCGGTCCTGTTAAGGAGGTGATAGCATAGCAAACGAGGCAATCCGGACTATGATGCTTTATCACTTTCACTTAGCCAGTGGAGTTCGAGGGTGGGGCTACGATATAGCCCTTTGGGGCACCGCACTTCTCCGAGTTCAGGGCGAGTGTGTGCCTGACCGGGAAACGGTCCTTCGTCAAAGCGGGGAATTCTAAACATTCCGGTAGTCGATCGAGTGGTTGACCAGTCTCTCGCTATATCATGACAAGTTTTCGCTTTCTCTCGAGGTGCTCGCCCAAATTAATCGGGCAGTAGTTCTCCGGTGCCGCGTTAGCCGATGATACGAACGTAGGCAGCAAAACACAGAGCCGAGCAAACCCAACATTTGACCAAAGACATGATTCGAGCTGATGCATATAATGCCTAACTCGAGACGGCGAACACTTCCTAAGGTGTTCGGTCTTTATAATAATGGGCGAAACAATGCCCTAAGCCCCTAGTGTCCGTGCACGGCATGGTCATCTCGACGCGCCGATGCCAAAACGTCAGGCTCCGCTTTGGTTATAGGAAGAAACCAAGGAAGAATAACAACAAGAGACAGTAAAAAAGGTTTACGCAGGGTCTTAATCTGAAAAGAATCCTCGCAATGGGTCCCTACTGCATATCTGCGCCTGTGTCTCCGTTGTGCCGTTATCCTGGACGGGTGTGCACGTTGTTCATCTGTAGAAAGAGAGGAACTTTAGTTTGAAAACAACTCGTGCGAAAAAGGTATGTGTGAAAGAAGAAAAATAAGTAAAGCGGAGTTTGTATGAATTCGCGGTTGTTTGTGCGCGCAGCCCCTTGTGAAGGGGTGTGCAGCTAGGGAGCCCCTAGCCTACTGATGCCGGACTCGTCTATCCGTCTCCGGGGTCTTTAAGTGACCCTCGCACTGAAATGATGCCACGTGGACCGGGCATCTTGAGTGTAAGAGACGCGTAATGCGGTATGGCGTTGAAACGGACAAAAGCCTTTCGTCCCAAGAGTGCTTGATATCCACTTTTAAATGGGACGATATGAACGATTAGTTTTTCGCGTCGAAAGTTGTTCGGTGATCCGAACACAACTTCTAGTAATAGGGAGCCTGTGCACTTGGCGTAAGGGCCTGGCGTCACTCCTTTGAAGGAAGTGCGGCTGTGTCGAATTTTAGTAGGGTCTATCCCCAACTTGCGGATTGTGTTTGAGTACAGCAAGTTTAAGTCGCTGCCTCCGTCCATCAGGACTTTAGTAAATTGTAGTCCGTCGATTATGGGATCCAATATCAGGGCAGTCCGTCCTGCGTTTCGAACGCTTCTGGAATAATCCAGGTGGTCGAAAGTGATTGGTTTTGATATCCAATCTCTATGGTCTGCTGGGTTGGACCGTGTGAGGCTCCTTTTAGAAGGTGCCGCACTATTTTTCCGTATTATCACATGAAGTGAGTTTACTGCTTTGACCTCTTGTGCGAAAGTCTTTTGCTTTCCGGTGCTCTGCTGGTGGGGTTTATCGTCTTCGCTTGACGCGTCGAGCCCCTTGTGTTCGGTGTTTAGTTGGCCGGACTGTTTGAAAACCCAACAATCTCGATGGGTATGATTTGCAGGCCTTCCGGGGGTACTGTGGATTTCACATATCCGACCCAAAATCTTGTTTAAGTTGGACAACTCATCGCTATCATCCTTAAGAGGCGGTGTTTTGTTGTTTGGCCGCGAGCTTTTGAATCCGGCGTTGACTGCCGTGCTCTTTGGGCCTTTCTCTTTATTTCGGCGCTGCTCTTTTCTGCGCCGTGATTTTCCGTTTCCATCTCTTGTCTCGGATGTACTTGGGTCGTTGGTGCTGCATCTTGCTAGCCAGCTATCCTCTCCCGCACAGACGCGGGTCATGAGGCTTGTTAGCGCGGACATCGTCCTTGGTTTCTCTTGGCCGAGGTGTCTGGCAAGCCATTCGTCTCGGACATTGTGTTTAAAAGCTGCTAAGGCTTCGGCGTCCGGACAGTCGACTATTTGGTTCTTTTGGTGAGGAACCTGTTCCAGAATTTATGCTACCGACTCTCCGAGCTGTTGAGTTATATGACTTAGATCATCTCAGATCCGGAGGGCGGACATAAGTCCTTGAAAATTTGCTCTAAACGCGTCCTCGAGCTCTTCCCAACTTCCCAGTGTTTTCTCGGGAGGCTTTTAAGCCAATGACCGGCTGGCCCTTTGAGCTTGAGGGTAGGTATTTTATGGCGTGTAGATCATCTCCTCCGCCATGTGTATATGTAGTATATAATCTTCTATCCGCACTCGAGGTCTGTTGTTCCATCGTAGGCCTCTATGTTTATGGGTTTAAATCCGCTGGGAATTCATGGTCCAGCACCTCATCGGTGAAACATAGTGGGTGTGCGGCGCCTCAGATTTGGGTGTGCCACTATCTTCGACACTTGACGTGTTGCCTTGCTTCCTGGGGCCTTCTTCTTTGGCCCGTAAATGGACCTGGCTGGGCCATCTGTCTTTCCAGGTTCATTAGTTGGTTTATGTGCGGCGCCGCTTTCAGAATTTGGCCTATCATCCAGTCGTCTATCCAACCAGGCGGCCTCTTTGTTCTTTGACTGTGGGGGCTCTGTGGCCTCCTCGTCGAATTCTGGTAGCAGCTTGCGCTTCGGGTAGCTCTTTGATTGGTGGCCATTGTCGTATTTATCCGCGGTTTTGAGCACTTTGTTCCACCTCATCCTAAGTGTGTCTTCTGCTGTTTTGAGCTTCCGCTTTTCCTTCTTCAAGCTTCTTGCAGTGTTGACGAGTCTTTTCCGAAGGTTTTTACTCTTCGGCGGTGTGTCCGGCATGAGATCGTCCGGACTGTTGTTTTCGCCGGGCCTAGAATGATTATCTGACTCGTCCTGTTCGGACGGTTGCTTATCTGCATGTTCGTCGTCCACTTGTGTGCCCTGCTGTATTGCGGGGTCCTTAGGAGCGTTGTTGTTGTCGAGGCGGGACTTAGGGCGGCGTCTGCACCGCCATTTTGGTTGTTTGTCGGCGGGGTTATCTTCTGCCGCGGCCCGTTGGTCCTCGTTATCGCTCTCTGTTGGGGTATCCACCATATATATGTCATATGACGAGGTGGTCCTCCCGTGCCCTGTAGGCGTTGGTTCTTGTTCGTCTTCGGCATCGTCGTCTATACGGTCGATGTCTTCACAGTCATAGTCTAGCATGTCGGTTAGATCATCGACAGTGGCTACAAAGTGGGTGGTGGGTGGGCTCTAAATTTCTTCGTTGTCCGCATCCCAACCATCCTGGCCATAGTCCGGCCAGGACTCTCCCGATAACGAGAGATGCTTTAGCGAATTTAGGATGTCGCCAAAGGGCGAGTATTGGAAGATGTTTGCAGCGGTGAATTCCATAACCGGCACCCAATCCGAATCGATTGGTAGGGGCGTGGGAGGTTCGGAGTCCGGCACCTCGGAATCACGAATTTCATGGGGGACAAGATTAGCGTTCGGCTCCATCGCCGTGGAAGTTGAAGCCCCCGAGGTGGTGTCCATCCACCGATCCTCGATCTGGGTGATTGGCTCCGGACTAAGGGCCGAAGCGGATTTGTGTGCGGCCACCAAGGCACTGTTCGGCGGCAGAGCTAGATCATGCCCATCGTAATAAAGGCGGCGCGCTTGGTCGTGGCTCGAGCCCGTCGAAGATCAAGTCTCCGCGACGTCGGCCGTGAAGTTTAGACTTCGAATCGACTGACGGCCAGGCATAGCTTTCGATCTGCTCCGGATGGCCAGCGAATTAGCCCGATCGCGCGAAGCCACCGAATCTGAAGATCTGTCCGGGAGAAAAGTCTCACCTGGACAGCGTTGTTGGTTAAAGATCCCATCGAGCCTATCGGTGGCGACACGAGGAACTCTCAATGAAAGCACCAATGTCGGTGTCAAAACCGGCGGATCTCGGTAGGGGTCTCGAACTGTGCGTCTAGGCGGATGGTAACAGGAGACGAGGGACACAATGTTTTACCCAGGTTCGGGCCCTCTCGATGGAGGTAAAACCCTACGTCCTGCTTGATTAATATTGATGATATGGGTAGTACAAGAGTGGATCTACCACGAGATCAAGGAGGCTAAACCCTAAAGCTAGCCTATGGTATGATTGCTGTAATGTATCTTGTCCTACGGACTAAAGCCCTCCGGTTTATATAGACACCGGAGGAGGCTAGGGTTACACAGAGTCGGTTACAATGGTAGGAGATCTACATATCCGTATTGCCAAGCTTGCCTTCCACGCCAAGGAAAGTCCCATCCGGACACGGGACGGAGTCTTCAATCTTGTATCTTCGTAGTCTCGGAGTCTGGCGGACGATGATAGTCCGGCTGTCCGGACACCCCCTAGTCCAGGACTCCCTCACATGTGACGAAGAATCTTTGCGTGACCCTGCTTGGCTTTTTGGGCGTGTATGGGAAGACAAAAGATACACCAGAGGCACGAGAGGACCAGCAACGTATGCACGGAAAAGACGGCATACATTAGGGTCAGGCCAGCTACGCTCTTACCAAAGAAGAGAAGGAAATCTTCTTTGAATGCCTGCTCAGCATGAAGGTACCGTCTGGCTTCTCGTTGAATATAAAGGGAATAATAAATATGGCAGAGAAAAAGTTCCAGAACCTAAAGTCTCATGACTGGCACGTGATTATGACGCAACTCCTTCCGGTTGCATTGAGGGGGCTTCTACCGGAAAACCTTTGATTAGCCATTGTGAAGCTATGTGCATTCCTCAATGCAATCTCTCAGAAGGTAATCGATCCAGAAATCATAGCAAGGTTACAGAATGATTTGGTGCAATGTCTTGTCAGTTTCGAGTTGGTGTTCCCACCATCCTTCTTCAACATCATGATGCACGCCCTAGTTCACCTTTGCGAAGAGATTAACATTTTGGGTCTGTGATTTCTACACAATATGTTCCCCTTTGAGAGGTTCCCGGGAGTCTTGAAGAAATATGTTCATAACCGTGCTAGGCCAGAAGGAAGCATCTCGAAGGGCCATGAAAATGAGGAGGTCATTGAGTTTTGTATTGACTTTATTCCTGACCTTAAGCCGATTGGTGTTCCTGAATCGCGGCATAAGGGAAGACTGGAAGGAAAAGGCACGCTAGGAGGGGATCAAATAATATGTATGGACGGGCATTCTCTCACTGAAGCACACTACACAGTTCTACAGAATTCCGCCTTGAAGGCTCCGTATATGGAGGAACACAAGAATTTTCTACACTCCAAGCACCTGGAGAAGTCTGACGACTGGATTACACGCGAACAAACGAGGACTTTCGCCGGTTGGTTGCAGAAACGTGCCCTAGATGATGGCGATATTCAAAATGACCTGTACTTGTTGTCCCAGTTACCATCTTCGAATATAATGACTTTCAAAGGGTACCAGAGAAATGGGAATACATTTTACATGATCGCCCAAGATAAGAATAACACCAACCAAAACAGTGGTGTCCACTTTGATGCAACAACCAACACGGGAAAGGAAACATATTATGGTTACATAGAGGACATATGGGAACTTAACTTTGGAGGTGATTTGAAGGTCCCTCTGTTTCGGTGCAAATGGGTCAATATGACATGAGGCAGGATAATGGAAGACCCGCAGTACGGAATGACAACAGTGGATCTCAACAATCTTGCGTATGCAGACGAACCATTCGTCCTAGCCAATGATGTGGCGCAGGTTTATTATGTGAAAGACATGTCTACCAGGCCGAGAAAAAGAAAAGATAAGGAAGCGAATGGATCATACGACGAGCCAAAGCGCCACATAGTTCTTTCAGGAAAAAGAAACATCGTGGGAGTGGATGACAAGACAGACATGTCAGAAGATTATGAAAAGTTTGATGAAATTGCTCCATTCACAGTGAATATTGACCTGAGCATCCAGTTAAATGATGAAGATTTTCCATGGCTACGGCGAAAGGGACACACGTGAAGAAAAGTTTCACACCCAAAGATCAGGATGTGATCGGCTTCACTATCATCACTTTCTTCATGTTTCACACCCAGGAGGGAATCTCTGTAATAATTAGGATAGTTATGTGTTTTGGCATTTGAAACGCGAAGAAATTTTGTGTGCAAACAAATTCTTTTCATGCATTTACTGATTTTTTTTCCAGCTAAATGACCCTGAAATTGAAAAGCATTTCAAATGAACTCAGAGAAGGTTGAAAGTTGGCATGGTATCATAATTTCATACAAATAGCATGTGCACAAAAGTAGAGAGGGTTACGGCAAAAACTGGATGCACTTCGTGTACAAAATGGACAATCTCTTTCGAAGTATCAGGGATTCTGACGAAAACTCAACTGTTACAAAGGCATTTCATTTTTAAATAACCTAAGCATTACCAAATTGAATATAATGATAAAACACACTAATATTAAACATAAGAAAAAAGAATCACTGAAAAATCTTTTTTCAAATTTAAGTTATTCACAAACTAGTGATTCACACAAATTTCAAATAATTCAAAATTTAAAATATTCAAATTTGAAAGTACCGGCACTAACAGAAAGTTTGTAATTTTTTGTACCTAAAGCAAAAATATTCACAAAGAAACTCTAAATATAGCAAAAAACAACTTAAAAATAAATAAAACAAAAATATATAAAGCGAAAAAAATTAAGAAAATAAAAAAGCCCGCCTACTGGGCCAAAGCAGCCTGCATACGACTAGGAACCCAACCTTTTTGGGCGGGATGCAGGCCATAAAGGCCCAGATGAGGCCCACATGGCGAAGAGGAGGTAGGCCCAGTGGGCTGATTAGGAGAGGAGCTCGAGAGAGCTACCGCCTGGGCTTATAAACCAGTCAGGTAGCCTCGGCTAGCAAGGTGGGACTAAACTTGCGCACCGCCTGGGTTGGCGCCCCTTTAGTACCGGTCGTGGCTCCAACCGTACTAAGGGAGGGTTTTACTACGGTTGTAGCCACCACCCGTACTAAAGGGGCGCTTCCGCCGCTGGCTGGCCAAAACAGACCTTTAGTACGGTTGGTGGCTCCACCCGGTACTAAAGGTCCATCCTATATATACACCAGTTGAAAAAATTCACTTTCCTCTGTTTCTTCCCTCTGTTTCCTCCTCCGTCGCCCGCCTGCCTCGTCGACGCTGTCCCGTCTCGTCGCCGCCCGCCCTCGTCGCCGACCCGCCGTCCCGCCCTCGTCGCCGACCCCGCCGTCCCGCCCTCGTCGCCGCCCCGTTGCGTCGCCGCCGCTGGCCGTCCCCTTCCCGCCGTCCCGTCGTCCCCATCGCCGCCCGCCGCCCGTCCCGTCGCCCCGTCGTCGCCTCGCCGGTGAGCTCGCCCGGCCGCCATGTCCACACACACACACACACACACACTACACTCACACACACACACACACACACACACACACACACATTAGTTTGTTTGTTATAATTTTTTTTGTTTTTTAGTTATAGAAATGTTAGAAATTATTCTGTTTTTTAGTTATATAAATATTAGTAATGTTAGTTATATAGAATTTTTTTCTGTTTTTTAGTTATAGAAATAATTATAGAAATGTTAGCAATTTTTCTGTTTTTTAGTAATATAAATATTAGAAATATTAGTTATATAGAAATGTTATAAATGTTTTCTTTTTTTAGTTATAGAAATATTTATAGAAATGTTAGCAATTTTTCTGTTTTTTAGTTATATAAATATTAGAATTGTTATAGAAATCTTAGTTATATAATCAGGAAATTTTAGAATTAGTTTTAGTTAGATGAATTAGATTAATGTCAAATTGTTAGAATTTGCATATATATAGAATTTTAGTTATCACAATCCAATCATTTAAAAAATGTTACTTTTTGCGGGCATATAGTATTTGTTCTTGATGATATGCCCGACCCGCATCCTTGCCGTCGACCCGTTCGCGACGTCGTCCTGCTTTAGAGGACCCATGTCCGGGACTGGGCTCCGCCGGGCTGGCACTGGGAGGTGCTACCTGGAGGGGCGCGCCGCTTGGTGAGGAACCCGACCTCGGGTCCCGTCGTCGACCCTGATCTTCTTTGGTGGCGTTCGCGTGGGCCACATTCGGTGCAGAGGCAGTCGGCCCCGCCGGAGGTGGTGCATCACTGTGTCAAGGAGGAAGATGAGCACGTCCATCGCTACATGGCTGCTATGGACGACGTCAGGTTCTCCACTACTTGGCGGGTTCTTTGGGCAGATGACCGGAGATATGATCCTGTGATGGTTCCTTCTCTTTGGGTGTGCACCGCCCGCGCCCCAAGAACCGCGAGTGGCGCCCTAGATTCTTCTGTAGTACTCGATCTTTATTAGGTACCTAGCCAGTGATGTATTCGATATATAATATTCGAAATGATGTATTCGAGATTATATATATTAAGACGATGATGTATTCGAGATTATATATTCGAGATGATGTATTCGAGATTCAGTTTTTCCTTATTGATTAATTGCATCCATGCATTGTAATTTGAATACTAAATTGTTTTATATTTCTTCTGTATTAGTAAAGTAAAAGCTATGGCGGACAATACCGGCAGAGAGAGAGAGAGAAGAGGAATTGTTCGACATCATACGCAGCCCTCATAGGCTAGATGATCTGAATGAAGCAGATGACGGCTCCCAATATCTAGACAATACCGGAGAGGGTGATGAAAAGATATTCGATCTCGACGACTGAGCTGATGAAGTCATGAACTATGATTATGATTATGATGACACAGACAGTGTTTGTGATTCAGACAATGTTGATCTTCAAATAACAAAGACTACCGGCGAGGTATATTTATATAAGCATGCATCATGGTGATCATCACATGTTTTTTTATTGAAGATATATTAACGAATCGATCTTTCTTCTTTCAACCCTCCGGACCGAGCAAATCTGCTTACAGACAGCAAGACAAAGCGAGGCCCGGGCAGATTGTTGAAGGATGGTGTAAAGTACCACATTGAATCCACCAAACTTAGTGGCGAACCCCTCACGCCTAAGAACGTTGCGGACAAGTGGACTCGTCAGTGCGGAGTTCTTGTGAAGGACAAACTCCCGATCTCCATTCAAGAATGGAAAGAGCCAAAGACTAAATGTCCAGGTGTTACTTGGGTCGACGATGGAGCCAAAAAAGACCTTTTGAAATCTCTTATGGAACATTTCACCCTACCAGATCATTTCACTGAAGCAGATGTGGAGAAAGTCAAGGCCGCTGCTCTTAAGAAGATGGCAATTGCATTCAACACCCACAAGAAAACTGTATGGGCCAACTACCTCGCTAATGAATGGGAGACTCCAGATTTCACGGGAACACTGGAGAAGCAAAGAGAACACTGGGACGATTTCGTGATCTTCAAGGATTCAGAACTATCTAAGGAACGGTCGATGAAAAACAAGGCAAATGCCGCAAAAAAGACGAAGTTCCATAGGCTGGGTCCAGGTGGCTACGCGGTGGGATTGCCTAAGTGGGATAAGTATGAGCAAGCGATGGAGGATGCAGGGGTCACTCCGGTTACTAGGAACTGGCCCCCTAGGTGCAGAACTTGGTTCTATGCGCATGGGGGGTGTTGGACCTGAAGACAGGCGAAGTTTCGCGGAAGGCAAATCTAAAAGGAGCCGAACAAAAGATAATTTGACGCAATAGAAGAAGCTCGAAGGGGGGTGTTCACGCCCAACAGAGAGAACGACGAGCTTACTGGCATACAAATCTGAACACCGGGAAGAACACGAGGCAAGGGCGTTATTCCCTGGTATGAGGGCTTTTCAGAATGGAACAAGGACTACAGGACCCGTGCAAGAAGGATGATGGAGGAGAAGAAAAGGAAGCTGGAGGAGGAGCAGAGGAAGCAGGACGCAGAACGCCTTCAAGGCCTAGAAGCAAGGCACGCGGACCTTGCACTCAAATTCCAGCAGCAGCAGCAGCAGATCGACTCACTTAGCCAGAAAGGGGTCTCAAAGCGGCGGCAGCAAGAAGCGGATGATCATCCAAAGATTGGATAGCACCGCCCCATCCATGCCGAGAAGCAGCGTTAGTTCTCGCTCCGGGCGACACACTGCTGGATACATACCCTGTGGATGACATCATAGAGAACACTAACTGTGAGCTACACTCCAAAATGAAGAACATATCCATGAAGGTGGCGGATGGCGTTGCTTTTCCAGTTACCCCCGAAGCAACCTTCCATTGCATCCCGATTCCAGAGGGCTATGCTCATGTCATGGTTGATGAAGTGGTGGACCTATATTCGGGGCTACAGCTTGACATTCCTGGAGGTGAAGACGAGCGCACACTGGGAGAGGTCATACATCGTATCATCCTATGGAGAAAGGATTGCATCATCTTTCAAAGTCCACCGACACCGCGTCGTCTGCCGACTCCTCCTCGAAGTCCGTCACCGAGTCAGCAGACTCCCGCTCCTCCAAGTCCACGAACGCGTGAGCCGACTCCTCCTCGAAGTCCGCCACCTCCTCCAAGTCCCCGAACGCGTGAGCTGACTCCTCCGGTTTCAAGTCCGGCACAGCGTCATGCCACTTCTCTGGTTTCAAGTCCGGCACCGTGTCAGGCCACACCTCCTGCTTCAAGTCCGGCACATCGTCAGGCCACTTCTCCTAGTCCAACTCAGCCACGTCAGCCGTCTCCACCGTCTCAGCAATCGCAGAAGAGACATGCCGCAACTTTGGTGCGTAGCGGTACGAGTCGAGGTAGTTCAGGAAGTACAGGCGGAGACAAGCGATATAAATATGGTCCAAGCCTCGCTCCTCTTCCTCAGAGGCCTTACGACATGACTAAGGAGCAAAACGCAGCCATAGTGCAGGCCCAAGTGGATGCCCATTTTGGACCGAAACCGGCACCGCCGCCAAATTAAGGAGAAAGTGCCTGAGAAAGTAATTGACCACTTCATTCATATGGCTAGAGAACCAGCTCCCAAGCCTGTTGACTCGGACTATGAGCGCCAAATCAGGAAACTACATCGAGAACGGCTAAAGAAGGAAGCGAGCTCGAGCCAACAAGCAGCTGGCAAAAAATGCGGGAAAACCGTTCCCCAATTGGGAGAACAGGCGGCGCAAGCAATCCCCCCGCTTGTTGTGCCAACAACACATGAGAGGAGTACGCACGCCAAATATTATTGTGGGCAAACCGTTAGCGTTCCCCAGCATGGCGATGTGGTAATAACGGAGGATCATATAATGCAGGCTCAAATGCTCAATATCTCTGTTGGACAACTCCTCAAAATCGAGCCCATGCCTCCGCTTAGAGAATCGGAAATAGCATGGAAATATGTCCGGGGCCAACCTTTGGTCCATCCAGACAAGGTCAAGGACCTCCCAACGAGAATGTATGAATTGCATTAATGGTACATGAACATTACCAAGATTTCCAATCGAGAGTCCCTCATGGTGAATGTCAAGCATGAGCATTATTACCATGAGAAAGCTCTGGCCATTGAGTATCCAGAACTATTTCAGTTATACAATCAAGACGCACTCCACAAGTCTATCGTCAGTTGCTATTGTCTGTAAGTGATTTCTTTGTGTAATTTAAGTCTCAAGCTAGTTATGTAGTGATAATTTTGATCAATCATTACATGTAATTATCCTCACTATATTCTTTTTCTATGGTATGATATGCAGGATGAAGATGTATGAAATGAAAAAATCTGGACGCTATGGCGTTGGGTTCATTGACCCAAATACCATTAATGAGGACATATGGCAGATTTCATATTATCAAGATGGTGTAGAGGAAAACATGCTAGGGTTCTTGAAGCACCTCAATACCAATGAAGATATACCACTTCCTTACAACTTCCCGTGAGTCACACTGTCTTGTACTACAAATTCTGTTTTTGCTTACTAGCTAGCTAGATGTTAATAATTAAGTGTATACGGTTTACGGTAGTTGATTAATTTTATGCACATGCCATCTTAATTACGACATGCAAACATGTGCGCATGCAGTTGGCACTGGGTCTTGTTAGACATTAAAGTTGAGGAAGGAAAAGTTGAATTACTGGACTCACTAACTAAAGCAGATAAAGACTTCACCATCGTGAAGGGGATAGTCAATAGGTAATTTCAATCATTATTAACTATATCTCGACCTATTATTAGTTCGTCATTTCCTGATATGAACTATTTAATAACCCCTTTATTAATTTTCTTTGCCGGCGGGCAGGGGCATGGGCAAAGTTCATCAAGGTGACTCGAGCAAGTGGGCAAAAAGTTGTTTTGGCATCGACCAAAGGTAAGTAATTAAGTAGTACTAGCTAGCTACCATCTCTTTAATTCTTGTTTCAATATCATTAATTAATTATCATGCTTGATTAATCATTATCGATTCAATTCCATTCTCGTAAAGGCCACAAGAAGCGAGCCTCGGGGGAATAATCTGTGTGCATTCTACGTTTGCGAGAACATTCGCATGATGACGTGCGAAAGGAGCAGATCGATAGATGTAATCTGCACGCGTTTGTCAGAACACTATTCACACCATTATCGATATCTAGTCACACAACTAACACACATGCATATTGATCTCCTTCTTAACAGTTCAGAGAGGTCATACCATCGGACCGCATACTAGCACTTCAAGAGGAAATAGCCGGATTTTTGCTCGACCAGGTCATAGATCCCAAAGGAGAATACTATTACCCGCTACTGCCCCCATGAACCACTTGTCATCGTGCTTCGAAGGCACCAAAGGCAACATATGTAGGAGAAATTGTATATGTATATACATGTGTATGTGTGAATAATTAATGGTGTTAGTTGTGAGACATTCGATGATATATATATATATATATATATATATATATATATATATAAATCTATTTATATATATGCATAACGTGTACAATTTGTAGTATCATGAAATACCAGCAAACAAAAAAATTGAATGGAAAATAAAGCCAACCCCCAAACATTTAGTACCGGTTGGTGTTACCAACTGGTACTAATGTCCTACGCGCACACGGGCCTGGCTCGTGCCACGTGGTGTCACTTTAGCGCCGGTTCGTGACGAACCGGTACTAAAGTGGGGGGCCTTTAGTCCCCACTCTTTAGTGCCGGTTGACAAACCGGCACTAAAGGCCGTTACGAACCGGCACTAAAGGCCGGTTCTACACTAGTGCCTGGAGCTCAAGAGCGCTGGAGCGGGGAAAGAAAAGGCGCTGAGAGATCTTTCCACGAAGATATCGTAGAACACGAAGGAGCTGACTATAGTGGACAGAGGTGGGGGCTGAAACGAACTGACTCAGGATGTGGACATGATAGGAGATGTCAGGACGCGTAACAACAAGATAGACAAGGCTACCAACAAGGTGACGATAGCGAGTGCGATTAGGAAGAGGGTCACCATCAGAGGCACGAAGCTGAACGTTGAGCTCCATAGGAGTCAGAATGGTGCGCTCATCACCAAGAGCAACACGAGCAAGAAGATCCTGAATATATTTTTCTTGAGAGATGTAGAAGCCATCAGAGGTCGAGGAGATCTCAATCCCAAGAAAATGTCGAAGAGGACCAAGGTCAGTCATGAGGATCTGGTCTCGAAGGCGAGCCTTAACAAAGGCAATGTACTCAGAGTCGTTACCCGTGATGATCATGTCATCAACATAGAGAAGAAGAAGAGTCCGGCCATGAGGAGATGTGTGGACAAACAATGCGGGATCATGGTCACTGGGCAAGAAACCAGCGGCAGTCACCATAGAGGCAAAGCGCTCAAACCAGGTGCGAGGGGCCTGTTTGAGACCATAGAGAGAGCAACGAAGGCGACAGACCATGCCATCAGGAGCATAGTACCCCGGTGGTGGCTGCATATAAACCTCCTCACGTAACTCGACATCGAGAAAAGCGTTCTGAACATCAAGTTGAGAGATAGACCACTGACGAACAGAAGCTACAACAAGGAGAGTGCGGACAGTGGTCATGTGGGCCACAGGAGCGAATGTCTCATCATAATCACGACCCTGCTTCTGCTGGAAACCACGAGCCACAAGACGAGCTTTGTAACGCTCAAGAGAACCATCGGAGCGAGTCTTGACTTTGTAGACCCACTTACAAGTGATGGGACGAACGCCAGAAGGGGGGAAACCAGATCCCAAGTGCCAGAGCGCTCAAGAGCCGCAAGCTCTTCGACCATTGCAAGTTGCCATTCAGGATGAGTCATGGCAGTCCGATAGGAGGTGGGCTCAGCAAGAACGGAGAGACCATACCAATCAGGAGAGTAGTGATCAGGCGGAGGGCGAGGCCGAGCACGGAGGTTGTGAACTGGGGTAAGCGCAAAGAGAGGTTCACCAGAGGTGGAAGGCGCGTCAGACACGTGAGGGGAAGCATCCTCAGTACGAGGACGGCAAGTATAGTGGAGAGGAAACAGTGATAGAGGGAGATGATGGTGGAGAGGTGGAGGAGGAGGAGGGGGAAGACGGGGTCGGTGGTGAAGGAGAAGGAAGGAGAGGTGCAGGAGAAGGAGGTGAAACATGGGGCGCATAGCAGGGTGTATCGGGAAGAAGGAGAAAAGAAGGATCGTCCACAGAGAAACTCGAGGAAGAAGGACGTGGGTAGTAAGAGCGAGACTCGTCAAAGGTCACATCACGCGAGATGCGCAAGCGGCGACCAACAGGGTCCCAACAGCGATAGCCCTTGTGCTCATCACTGTAGCCAAGGAAAACGCACTCAACCGACTGAGCAGTCAGTTTGGTGCGTTCTCGCGGGGCAAGAAGGACATAGCACACACATCCAAACATACGAAGAGCTGAGTAGTTAGGAGATCGACCAGTGAGACACTCCATAGGAATACCACCCTGCAGAGCAGTCAATGGCTGAACGTTGATGAGATAGGTGGACGCAGAAACAACCTCAGCCCAAAAGTGGGGTGGAAGAGAAGTGGCAATCATCAGCGCACGAGCCGTCTCAAGCAGATGACGATGCTTATGTTCGGCAACGCCATTCTGAGCATGAGCACCAGGACATGAGAACTGGGCAAGAGTACCCTGTTCTGCAAGAAAACCACGCAACAGCTGGGAGATATACTCACCAGCGGAGTCAGCATGAAAGGTGCGAATGGGCGTGGAAAACTGGGTGTGAACCATGGTAGAAAATCGTTTGTATATAGAGAGGACCTCACTACGAGATTTCATAAAATAGAGACAGGTGTAACGAGAGAAATCATCAATAAACAAAACATAGTAGCGATGACCACCTTTCGAATCAAAGGGAGCAGGACCCCAGACATCAGAATGAACTAAGTCAAAAGGATGCTGAGATACAGACTCGCTAGTAGAATAAGGTAACTGGGTCTGTTTGCCAAGTCGGCAACCATTACAATGTAAGGAAACATCTCCAGATACAGACCCTAAGAGGCCCTGACGGACTAAAGAAGACAAGCGAGAACCACAGATGTGACCAAGGCGATAATGCCACTGCTGGAAGGACGCAGACGAAGAGGCAACAAGAGCATGAGTGCTGGCAGATGAGGCAGCAGCGGAAGGAACACGAAGCCAGTCAACCTTCCAAAGGCCCTCAGACTCACGGCGCCGAGGCTAAGCGCCAACCGAGCTGAGTCGCGACAATCTGAATGAACAAGAGTCGGCATCAAGAATGACACGACAACCAGAATCAGTAAGTTGGGCAGCGGAAACAAGATTCATGGTAAGACGTGGAACATGGGACACACTAGGAACCGAAAAGGACGAAGTGGAGAGGATGCCACGACTAGTAACAGGAAGAGGTGTGCCATCGACAGTGAGAACATTAAGAGGAAAATCAAGAGGTCGAAGAGAAGATAAAGCAGAAGAATCAGAAGACATATGAAAAGAAGCTCTAGAATCCAGAACCCACGAGGATGTACCTGACTGAGTAGGCTCCGGTAGTGGCGAAGTGGTGGTGGCTGTCACAGCGGCAACAGAACCCGTCGAGGAAGAACCAGGTGAAGCTAACATGCGCTTGAGCCGCAGAATATCCTGGTCAGTGAGCGACGAAGTCGAGGAAGGCTCACAAGCCCTACTAGAAGAAGAGCGCTTCAGGTCTCTTCGCTTCTTGTGACAATTTGACTCTGGGTGACCTGGCCTGTTGCAGTAGCCACAGAAGGTGTGCGAGCGCGACCGACCCTCTCCTGAAGTAGGGTAACCCGCCCCCCTAAAGGTGTGGGCAGAAGTGGTGGAGCAGAAGACATAGGAGCACGGGCAGCAAGAACAGTAGGAACCACAAGCAGGCCAGCAGACCGGAGGCGTGTCTCCTCAGCACGAGGCTCTGCAAGCACCTCCGAAATAGGAACACGACCACGAGCGAGCAAGTGAGCACGTCGAGGCTCAAACTCAGACCGGAGGCGGGATAAGAACTCGTGAACCCTCTGAAACTCCAAGTCAGACCTCGTAGTCTGGCAACAACGGCAAGTGCCACAAACAACTGTCCGCAGTGAGTCAAGCTGACGCCAGATGGCAGAGCACTGAGAGTAGAACACATCAACAGACGAGTCACCCTGCTGAAGAGCATGCTCCTGACGTATTACAGAGAGGTATAGAGCGTCGCCAGAGGGCTGATAGCACTGACAAAGATAGGACCACATTGCTGCAACAGTGCCGAGACCCATGAACTCCGAAGCAAACTGAGGGAGAACACTCGCAGTGAGAACAGCAGCAGCCTGAGCATCATCATTGCACCACTGAGTGTAAGCAGACAGGTCATCCCGGTAGGCAGAAAGGACATCAGAATAGGCGGAAACCTGCTGATCATAAGCATTGACTGCAACATCATCAAGAGCCTTGGCTGCATCCCGATCAGCCTGAGAAGCAATGCAGATGGTTCAGACTTTTTCAGACAATTCAACTGCAACACTAACCTCCAAGTGCAGAACATCAAGTCTGTTCAGGTAGGAGTAGAACTAGGATTACCCACAGCTATGGTTTAATTTTGTGAGTTTTTCACTCCATGCACTATGCTGAACGCAGATGGAAGTTTTTCACCGGAGAAGGATTTTGTCACACGTTTCAGACTTCCTCAACAAAATAGTTTGCCTGACTGCAACTAATTAACTTCGATCTGTCTCAACTAATCACGGGGAAGAAATTGCAGACGAATCTACTCAGGCTTTAGCAGCGACTTATCACAAGGCAGAGGGAGGAGTGCAGATGAGGGCGGGGGGCTGAGCTTACCTGGAGCAGGTAGAGGTAGACGAGACGAGCTTCTTCAGCTTAAACAACATCGCCGCCACGTTCTTGACTGCCTGCGCCGCAAGCACACACGCAATTCAGTTGCCGGAATCCGCCGGGTGAGATGAGATGAGAGGAGGGGGGCGCTAGCCGGACCTGCGGGGAGAGGTGAACGACGTCGACGCCCTGAGAGATGAGGAACTTGTCGCCGTCGAAGCGGGAGTGGAGGAGCGTCGTTCGGGTCGCCGTAGAAGTGCGTGTCCGTGGCTCCGTGCCCATCCGCCGTAGAGATGCTACCGCGGTGCTCGCCCGCATCCCTAACTTCCCTAAGGGCATCTCCAGCCGCGCCCCCAAGAAGGCCTCCCAGCGATTTTTCGCGGCGCCAAAAAACGCCCAGACGCGCCCAAAGCCCGATTTTCGCCGGCTTGGGCTGAAAACAGCGCCGGCGGACCAGCCGAACCCGCGCCATTGGGGCGCTTCGGTGCAGGCGAACTTTTTGGCGCAAAGAAACCGCGGGCCCGGCAGCGTCGGCGACACGGATTACTTCTCGCCCTTCGTCGTCCTCATCGCCTCGTTTCCGTGGCGAATCAATGCCAAAGCTGCTGCGCTGCTGCGCGCCGGTCAGCTGCGCCGTGATGCTTCATGGGCGGCGCCATGAAGGCCGACGACGCGCGTCCCTCGCCCTCGCCTCGCCCGCCAGCGTCGCCGCGGTGCCAGCGTGTGGGCGGCGCGTCGGCCTATATATGCGCGCCCGGCGCACTCGGTCGTCTCACACTTCCCTCCGCCGTCGCTCCTTCCCTCGCCGTCGCTCCTTCCTCCTCTCCTCTCCTCCTTTCGCCGCTTTCAATGGCGAACGTTTCCCGAGCGGCAGCGGCGGCGAATCGCCGCCGCCGCCATCTTCATGAAGAAGAGGCTCGCCTCCTTCGAGGCCGAGTACCGGTCCCGCCGGACATGCGGGTGCCCGGGCGTGGAGGATCAGCGCGGCGGCGTGCGGTGCCCCGGTGCCCTCCGGCGCGCTGCGGCGCGCGGAGATCGCCGCATCCGATCGAACTGCTGCTGCTGGCGAGGAGAGCGCCACGATGCGCCCGACGGCCAGCGTGGGAGCCGTACTTCCGCCGCCGTCACGCCGAAAGCAGCTCGAGGCCACCAACGGCGTCGTGCCCTCCGGCAGCAAAACTCTGTCGGCGGCGTCGATGGTGGGCGTGCCCGGCGCCGCTGGGCCGTCCTCAAGTACATCGAGGGCGGCAACACGCCGCGCCTCGACTACCCGCTCCCCTTCCTTTTCACGCCGCCGGAAGCTCCACGGACCCGAGGCGCATGGAGACCGGGGTCCTCCTCTTCGTCCGGCTGGCTCGCCTCGCCTCCGCCCGTCAGCCGGAGCCCCAGACACGCCAGGCTGCCAGCACCGCAGCTCCGGCGTCCGTGTCGGCGCCCGTCAGCCGAGCCCCACCGCCGCTTTGTCTCGTCGAGCCCAAGCGGAGCCCGCCTCGTTGAGCCAAGAAGGAGCCCGCCTCCCGCGAGTACGAGGAGATAGCCCGCGCGGCTTCTCCGACGAGGACGCCATGCGGTGGCGCGGAGGACTACCTCCGAGAGAGACGGTCCGGCGATGCGGCCTGGAGGGATCGCCGCCCATAGCGCTTGGCGCGAGGACGAGCACGGCGTCGTGATCCTCGACAATGACGACGACGACGCCGGACCTTCCAACCCGCCGCGCCAACCGGGGAGGGTGCAGCGAGGACGGCGGAGGTTTAAGCGAAGCGGGCGGCGGCGACGACGGCGGCGACTACATCGCGGTTCTGACCTCCTCGGCATGTAGCGCGTGGGCGAAGCGGCGCGGCGGCGGCGAGGAGACGGGAGTAGCCCGCCGTTGTTTTTTTGTAAAATATGTTTAAGTTTGAACGAACTCGCCGAAGTTTACAATAAATTTGCGCCGTGTTTAAATTTTTTAAAATACCGTGGGCGCCGCGACCGGGCATTCGCCCCAAAGTCTTGTGATTTAGCGCCGATGCGCCCCCAGGGGGCGATTTTTTGCCCCTCCTCCGCTGTGGACAGCGCCCGCATCCCTAACTTCCCTAACATCTCCGCTGTGGACAGCGGCGGCGAGGCTGAGGCTGGGCGCCGCCGCCACGGATCTCGGCTGCCGTCGCCCGTTGCGTTTCGCCCGTTATAAGAGGGACGCGGTCCTGGTCCGTCTCGTTCACGCCTTCACGGTGTCTATTGAAACTAGAGCAAAAATTAACGTGCGCTAGCAAGGGATCGTACACTGGATCGCTCAATTGAAAGTGGAGTGCACTTACCACCAGGATAACAACGCGCCTATGCCCAAACACTTCTTTCTTTTATTTTTAATCTTAACTAGGTCGTTCGCTGGTCAGCTTCTGGGCGTTTTTTTCTTGTTCCTTTTTCATGTTTCTTTTCTCATTTCCTTTTCTTTTTTTCTTTTCCTTAAATGCGCCAACTTTTTATCAACTTCGTGAACTTTTTTTCAATTTCAATGAACTTTTTTCAAATTCAATGAAATTTTATCAAAATCGATGTACTTATTTTCAATTTCAATGAACTTTTTTCAAATTCAATGAACTTTTTATCAAATTTGTGAACTTTTTTCAAATTCAATGAACTTTTTATCAAATTTGTGAACTTTTTTCAAATTCAATGAACTTTTTATCAAATTTGTGAACTTTTTTCAAATTCAATGAACTTTTTATCAAATTTGTGAAGTTTTTACAATTTTTATGAATTTGATAAAAAGTTGGCGCATTTAAGGCTGAGGCGGCGAGACTGAGGCTGAGGCTGCCGTCGCCCGTTGCGTTTCGCCCGTTATAAGAGGGACGCGGTCCTGGAATTCCCTATTTGACGCATCTTGCGTCAAAATGTTGAGACGCCGCACACCCCTCGACTCGATTTGGGCCGGCCCTTTTATTTCCTCTTCGTTGCCCCCTTCCTCCCTCGTGTGACACGCCACGTTCGTTCCTACCTCCACAGAGAAGCTTTCCTCCCTCATGCCTGGATCCCCTTCTCCTCCCTCGTGCGATGACTGCTTCACCTGCTTCTTCCTCCCGGGATCCTTCTCCGGCAAGAGACCACCCGCCTGGTAAGCAGCCGTCGGGCCTCTCTCCTCCCTATTCATCCGCCTCATGGCATCAGATCTGGTTGACTTCATCGCGTTGATGTTTATTAGCAGGTGGCCAGTGTCTCCGGCGTTGACTCGTCTAGGGTTCCGTCAAGGTCGGCGTCGTCTAGGTCCCCGTCAAGCTTCGTCAAGGTCAGCATCCACAAGGTAACGCCCCTATTTTCCCCATTCTGTTCCTTCATCTCTGTGTTGTACCACGCGACCGAGGCGTTTTTGTTCATTTTAGCGTTGGTCTACTATTGCTAGGGTTCTGAGATTAGATCTGTTTGTATGATTCTGAGTTCTAGACAATGGGATTGTGTTCAGAGATTTGGATTCATGGCATGATTCTGCATGATGATGATCAGAGTATGATTCAGTATGATTTAGATAAATGGGATTTTTGTTTGTTTGTTGATTCTGCATGATGGGGTTCGTGTAGCATGATGCAGACATTTTCTTGTGTTGTTAATATGTTCTGTTAGTTTTCTAGATTTTGTAGCAGCATCATGGAGTAGTTCTGGAGACTTGTTAGCATGTATTTCGTGGAGAAGCACGCACCTATCAACATTTAGGCAACACATGTTATAATCTGGTGTCTTGTTAGCATGTATTTAGTACACACTCTTAGGTTTGCACCTAAGAGTGTTCTGGTGTTCTAGGAAATTTGCTCTGCTGTTCTAGGAGCACTTCTACCGAAGAGAGTTTGCACACTATTTTGTTAAATTCTACCTTGCTTGCACACCCTCTGTAAGAATTTGTGTGTATGTCCTGGTTGCAGCCCTTGGAAGATTTTGTGTGTCGCACAAGTTCTGCTATGTCATGAACTCATCACCATCTAGTTGCATTATAACACTATCCCTTTTTCTTCTAATTAGTTAGGACGCAGTTTAGTCAAACCCAATTGTTCTGTCAAATCAAATTGGATTAGGATTGTAACTGGATTTTATCAGTATTGAGTAATACGTGATGGTACTTGGTAGGAAATGGCATCTGATTCTCTATTATTTTTACAGCTTATGAAGCCTGAATTGTTGTTAGTTGTGGCCTTTGCGAGGACAATGTTAGCTAGCAATGATTTTATAGTATCTTGTCATTCATCTACCATACTTCTGTACCAATTTTCTTGCAAGTATTATCCAGGAAAATGTTTGTTTAATAATGTTCCTTTAATAAATGTTCTCTTAATAAGTATTCTTAAAAAATGTTCGAAAAATCAAAAGAAAAATTCTACATATATTTTAAAAATGTTCTCAGAAGGGAAAAAAAACTTTTAAAAAATAATGTTCCCTGAGGCATGTTCCCAAAATATTGTTTGCAAAATAATTTTAGAAAATAATGTTCCCTAGGAATGCTCTTTGAATATTGTTCCAATAATTTTTGAAAATATTATTCGCAAAAAATGTTCTCTGAATAATATTCCTTGAAAAATGTTCCCTGGATAAGTGCTCTCTGAATAAATGCTTTCTGAAATAATGATTACTGAATAATGTTCCTTGAAAATTGTTTTGTAAATAATATGCCTTGAAAAATGTTCCTTGATTAGTATTCCCTAAAAAAGTTCCATCGGTATAAAAAATAATGGCGCCAAATAATGTTCTATTGGCATAAAAATAATGTTCCCTGAGTAATGTTCCTAAAAAATTGCTTAACATTTAAAAAATAGTCTTGCAACATTGTTGAGGGAACAAAAAATTACATTATTAAGGGAACATCGTTCTATGAAGATTTCTTTGGGAACATCGATGAAGGAACATTATTTAGAGAACAATATTAAAGGAACATTATTTAGGGAACATTATTGGGGGAACAAAAAATTGGAACATTTATTTGGGGAACATTACTAAAGGGACATTCTTGTAGGAACATTATTGGGGGAACAAGTGATATTCTGTAAAAAAATTATAATTGAATAAGTTTTGCTGAATAATGTTCCTTGGGGTCAACAAAATTTCCTTGAATAAAAGAATGTTCCATGAATAATGTTCCCTCAATAATGTTCTCCGTAAAATTAAAAAACGTTCTTCTAATTAAATATTGAAAATTGTATAATGTTTTCCAGAATGATGTTCCCAAAACAATGTTCCTTGGAAAATGTTGGCACAAGAAACAAACCTATTGAAGATCCAACAAATATTGGCACACCTATTGAAGATCCTTTACTAGTTCAAGCACTCGAACTGCATGAAGCACATACCAGTAAGTTTTCGAAACCAGAAACTTCAACTTGGCAACAACGTGTGAACAAATCTTTCAAATCTGGGACACTAGTAATTCAACAACAGGAAAAAAGGCAAGTAAGCAGGTCCTCTTTTCGAACGGAATAGAGAGTGATTTCTACCAAACATTGGTTGTACTTCTTCCCAAGTTAACCTACAGGTATGTAGAAAAAGCATATGAAATTTATATGATATGTTCTACATGATTCAAACATAAACATTTTTTTATGTTGTCCATGCTATTTCTCATGATTTATTTTTTACTTTTATTCATGTTGTTCTTCTGCCATGAATAGCCGAAGGATATTTGAGATTGAAGGAGTTTGGTGGGTCACAAAACTATAACTGTATCATTAAAGACTGGTGGTTGGATAAATCCTCGGGTTATTGACTGTTTTTCAAAACTAAAGAATAAAGACCAGCTGAACCGAGGAAGAAAAGGTCTCCTACCAAACAGCAAATTAGTAGAGCACATCGACATTCTTTTCCTCGGTTTTCGTTTTCACTTCATCGACATTTTCCTTTTCTTAATTTTCCTTTCCAGGTAACAAACATGCATGAGAAGCTAATGAACCAAATGCTAAATCATTCAAGTTGGGTTTCCATGGAACTCTCCCCTTTTACAAGATTTGTACCAGCCAGCAGTAACTTCTTGGTTCTTTCTCCTAAAAATAGATTAAAAGTATTTTAAAATTCACAATAATTTCCATTAGTAACTTTCAAGGACAATGAAATTTAGCTGCCATTAGTAACTTCTTTCCTGCAGAGACATGTAAGTTCTTATTTATTTTCTCCCAAAGACAGAAGCGAGATGTTACTTCCTTAGAGCATCTTTTTTGTACTGAATAGTGAAATTAACTTCTTCTAATACCATATTTGTTTCAACAGGATTTCTGCATATTCAAGTGAAGCTTTGAATGCCAATCATTATTTGATCTCAATATGAAGTCAGCTTAGGTAACTTCGTCATCGACAGTTCCTCTTGTAACAGGGTTCACCCAAAGAATTGCAATTATCAAATGTTTGTACCTGTTTATTTTTGTTGCAAGGATTGTGTATTTCCAATAACATATTTCCCCTTTCTATTCTGAAGGGTCTCATTAATGCTGTCAACTTCAAGGGAAATTGCACTGCAAGATTCAACTCAAAGGAATACTTCTGCAGGGAAAATGTTTCATTAATGATACCATTTTTTGTTTTTATCTTGATGCCCCAATGATAGTTTCTTGTAACACCTTGAGCTGTAAAGAAAGTCCGAAAACAGCAGAAATAGTTGTGTAAACAAGCTCTAAGCCATGTACACTTTTTTTCCATACAATTTTCATCACTGACTTTGATCAAGCTCTAAGCTTTACATCATGTTCAGAAGCAGTTGTAAAGAAGCTTCAGACAACACATGTTTAATTTGTAAAATAAACTCTATTTTTTAAACAACTATTTGAGAAACATAGTTACCACTTTATGACTGTTTTAGACGTACCACTTTTGTAAGAAAAAGTGAATTTTTCATCTAATTTAGACTTAAAAACAGTTGAATCAGTTCAAACAGTACCTGGGCAGAGAAATTGGAACCTGATACTGATTTGTTTGAGAAACAGTACAAACAGTTCAATCGTTATTTAGTTCACAGCGGGAAACAACAGAAACATGAAACAGTGAAACAGTAGGAACAACGACACATTTCAAAACCCGCGAAACAGTGAAACGCGCGTGGCGCGGCCCAGGAAGCCCATCAACCACCTGCTCTGTGCGAAGCCAAACCTAGTTGACGCAGAATGCGTCACATAGGACGTCCCCGCGGTCCTGGTCCGTCTCGTTCACGCCTTCACGGTCACGGCACGCGAGCGCACTTGACATGTAACCTGGGCCGTCAGTGGGAGGACCCCGCCCGTATTTTTTTATGGGCCCATATCCGTCCATTTGCTGCACGGCCGTATTAGGGGAGACGGATGGGCCGAGGTGCATCGATCTTCCCTTAAAAAAAGTGCATCGATCTCTCCTCCCCCAAATCCCTCGCCGGAGTGCAGCCTCCTCCGCCGCATTCCTTCCTTCTTCCTCCCTTCCATCCTTGCCGCGCCATCCAGCAAGTGTACGATAGGATCACTTCGAGTCGAGGCCAGTGAGCAGGGGAGGGGACGACCGCCGGCGGCCACCGTGGGAGGAGTAGGAGGAGCGCCGGGCCCGCGCATCGGCGCGTCGCCATCGTTCCCCACGCCGGAGACGAGTTCCTCGACGGCGGACGGAAGCGGGACTCGCGGTTGAGTGGGAGCAGACGCCGGCCGGCTGCTACGGGTAAGCTCTACCAGGAAAGTGGGAACTTTAGTCCCACATCGCGGATTTAGTGGGATTTCCACGGATTTATAAGCGTTTTCCTCAGCCAGGGTATCACCAAGCAGCAATACAAGGAGGTAGTAGAGTATACTGGTAGTGGGTGTAGGCAGATACGGTCTAGGGTTGCAGGGGCGCAGGTATAGGTGGGAGGTATGCCCGGCTGGCGGGGGGTAGGGGGGAGGTATGCCCGGCGGGACGGCCGGTGGCGGCGGGGGGTAGGGGGGAGGTATGCCCGGCGGGACGGGGGGTAGGGGGGAGGTATGCCCGGCGGGACGGGGGTGGTGGCGGGGGAAGGAGGGTAGGGGGGGGGGGGGATTCCAGGAAAAATAAAGTACTAAAGAAAAATAAAGAAGGTGCTTGAGTAGCCCAATGGGCAATGGTTCATTAACCCTTGGTGTGATCCTACATGGATGAATCAAATTCTGCAACTGATTGGATAGGTTGATAAATATTTGTTTTGTGTTGCTTTCTAGATTTTCTTACCCTTCAGACTTTGCAATCCTGTGTGTTCATGTAACATGGACTGTATTATTTTGATATCTTCTGTTGTTTCCATGTGAGAATATTTGTGCTTTCTCATAAATGATGAAGCTGCTACAATTCAGATGTTGTATTATGCTTGAAGCTCTGTTTGCTTTTAGGTTACCAATCCAGTTGCTAAGGGATTAGAAAGGATTCACATTCTTCTGTCATATGTATGTAAGAATCCATCTTTTTTGTCATATATATGGGAGAACTTACTTCTTTGGGTCAAGAGAAGAGAGCATCAATTTAGCTTGGAACAAATCGTTTCTGGTAAAAACGAATTGATATACTTTATTGTCTAAAGGAGAAATAAACACAGAACATAGTGCTTTGCTCTGTTCCTGGATAGGGCAGTCGTGCTTAGGAGTAGAGGGGTATTTTCATCATTTCATGTATTTACCACCTGGGTGGGATAAATGGTGTATGTCCTAAAGACCTAAAGCATGTGTCTTGTAGTTCTTGTCACATTTCTTTTAGCACGCTTGGTAAATATTTGTTTTGTGTTGCTTTCTAGATTTTCTTACCCTTCAGACTTTGCAATCCTGTGTGTTCATGTAACATGGACTGTATTATTTTGATATCTTCTGTTGTTTCCATGTGAGAATATTTGTGCTTTCTCATAAATGATGAAGCTGCTACAATTCAGATGTTGTATTATGCTTGAAGCTCTGTTTGCTTTTAGGTTACCAATCCAGTTGCTAAGGGATTAGAAAGGATTCACATTCTTCTGTCATATGTATGTAAGAATCCATCTTTTTTGTCATATATATGGGAGAACTTACTTCTTTGGGTCAAGAGAAGAGAGCATCAATTTAGCTTGGAACAAATCGTTTCTGGTAAAAACGAATTGATATACTTTATTGTCTAAAGGAGAAATAAACACAGAACATAGTGCTTTGCTCTGTTCCTGGATAGGGCAGTCGTGCTTAGGAGTAGAGGGGTATTTTCATCATTTCATGTATTTACCACCTGGGTGGGATAAATGGTGTATGTCCTAAAGACCTAAAGCATGTGTCTTGTAGTTCTTGTCACATTTCTTTTAGCACGCTTGGTAATTTGGTTGTATCGGAATGTCTAGTGCAAATGGCAAAGGCTAATCCAACTATAACCTGCCACTGTCCTTTTGTAAAGCTAACAGAGGTTTTGCTCTATTGTTCACATTGTTCATGAATCTAAATGTAGAAGCATGGTATATTAATTATAACGGCTATTATTTGAGTGTCTTTCATATGCTATATGGTGATAGATTCTGATTAACATCTGCGTATAGGCAATTTTAGGATGGGTACTGAAGACTCTAAAGATATGCTGAAGAATGCAGACTGGAAGACAGTGAGTGGTGCAGTTACTGAGTCAGGCCAGCCGGTTGTTAGGAAGCGCCTTCCTAAGAAAATAAGACAAGTCCCTGAGTGTTACTTTCTGCCTCGACGATCTTTGCCTTCTGCACTGGCAATCTATGGTGCTGTTTGCGCCGCTGGAATTGGTGCAGGGATGTTGCTCGAGGTTTGGATAAACAAAAAGATCAAAGGTAAATCCTGTCTTTCATGGCCGGAGCCTGGAGGAACCACTTACCTTGAGAAAACAACTACTCTATCTGGAAATCCGAGATCTTGGATTTTACCACGGAAATCATCAAATGCATTATGCATATCTATTTTGCTCCGTCCATTGTGTTTTCTTGCGTCCTCTTACTTTTTTTTATTAAATTGCTGCATGCAGAGGATGGCGGTGTTGTCTGGGAAATGGGCAAATGATGTGCGTGCCCGTTGTGTTTTACTTTGCTCACTCTTCTGCTGCTGCTTAAGCCACATCACAGAAAGCATGGTTTTGTTGTTTTGGAATATCTTTGAACTTGCTGTCAAAAGCAAACAATGTTACAGTGTAACTGACGATGGTTAACCTTGCCCCTGTGTTTCTGATTTGGTTGTACAAGCTGTGTGATGCTCAAACTGTATTTTAGGCAAGCAAGGTCAAAACACCGGGCAGCAACATGTCTGTACTTGTCATTTTGGTAGGCGCCACCAGTATGTAAGAATTGTCTGAATATGTGTAACTGGGCTTTCGGTTACACACACACGTGTTACAAACTGCTTCTGTTACGGATGGTACCATGGTAAACAATGTATAATATTACAGTAAGGATTCAATACTTGGTGCACAAAAATATGCTTGCTGGGGACTTAGAACAAGGGTCATTTGAAACACAAAACTATTTGATCATACGATGTAAGAGTTCATGAGGAGGCATTGTGTCAACAAAAACAGAGGACAAGGTACATTATTGATGTTAGGCATGGACTCTGATCATCAGAATTCAGACAGTAGAGGATCGTTGCTCCGAAATGTGCACCCTATGGGGTTAAACCAGGTTTGTATGCTTGAAGAACGTGTAGAACAGGATCGCCGACGTCACGAAGAGGCTCAAGAATACCAGCCAAATTTGCCAAACTGCAATGCGGAAAGCATACACCAGAAAATCTTGGTAAATACTTATGTGCAACATACAAGAACGCCGTCTACAGCAAACCTGTATGTACGTACCTCTCCAGTCGGCAGGGACGTCGAGCTTCGTAATCTCTGCTCCCCATTGATGCGAGGTGGAGATCACAATCCTGCAACATCAGCAAACAAGAGGCCATTCAGTTCTTTCATTCAAGCTTGGACCATCAACCAGTGATGATTCTTCCAAGTGAATAGCTGAATAAACTCTGACTTCACTATGAACAAATACTGAACTAGTTGCTACTTCACTAGTTTGGCAGTGCTTCAGGAAGACAGTCGGTGATTATTTCAGGTTTGTCTCGCTTCTTGTAACAGGAAATACCAGTAGTTACAATTACCTTTCAGTAGGGCAAAATTCAATGGAGGAAATTGGGGAGCCAAGATGGACCTTCTTGATCAAGTGAGAAACTTGCATCTTCTGTACATCGGCAACACAACAGTCGCCATCATGGCTTCCTCTAGATAAAGATGAAAAATGTATCCATGTCAGTACCACTTCACAGCCAAAAGAAGGATGTCGCGTCGACGCGGAAGGCTCAGCCGATCTAGACAAGCACATTAAGTCGGACGATGAACAAGTAGTATGACATGCGGACAAGCCCTTTTTGTTACGAAATGTACGCAGAATAGCAGGTAAGTGGTTTCTTCCAGTAAAATGATTATTTCAGAGGTGACCAACCAACATGATGTTCAGTCAACTGGACACACTTCAGGTACTATTGCTGCATCTTTTGTAATGTTGCGTAAAGATTCAATGAAATGTAGAACAAGATGGATTGCAGCTGAGAAGTGTGAGGAACGACGATTCAGAAATTGTCTCAATTCTGGAAAAGGAATAACTATTCTGAATAACCTCAACCTTGGCAATGCAGGTATGCCTAGAAACGCTAAATATAGAGGTATTGCGACAGAGTGTATAACATGAGATGCACCATCTCATCCACTTACAGTGCGAGATACTTCCCATCCAAGCTAACCGAAAGTGTGGAAATAGGCTTTCGCAGGAGTCTTTTGTATCCAATTCGCTTCCAGTTACTTATGTTCAAAACCACAGTCACAATATCATTTCCTGTTTCATCAATAGAGGTTCAATTACGGCTGTTCGGTGTTGCTTCTATTGACTTTACTGATCTGATTACCTTTTACAAGTGTGCAAAACAGAAAAGGTTTCTTCCCATCCCTAGAAAAGCGGCAACACTCAATCCTTTCATCCTGCAAATCATTCACAGGAAGAACCGTGAACAGTATGGTCAAATAACCAATTCAGTTTCAGTTATTGTAAAGCGAATAGTACATGGATTTTAGCACACTATACCGAAGATCTAGTCAAATTTACGAGTGGAGCTCCCTCATCAATCTTCCATATTCTTGCAGAACCATCAGTTGAAGTTGATACTAAAAACGCTGAATCCAAGCTACATGAGAAAGAGGCATTTCAGGATTAAATGTGCTACCCAAAAGAGTTTTTTAATGAACAAATATCAATTGGCTAATTGCCCTAATTAGTAACAAGGATCTCTTGTGCAAAAGTTTGTAGTAAACTATCAAGACACACCCAGCAGCTTTGGTATGTACAGTTCGTCAGATCCTATTGATCCACGAGGTAATAATCATTTGTCAATTAACGCAAGGTCATTCTTTAGAAAACAAGGCGTCTACTTTCATAGTTTCATTCACCTGATGTCCATGTCCCTGAAGGACTTATGAGCTTTAGGTTCATCCAAAAGCACAGTGAGGCTTGGCCAGTGAAATATTCTTAGATGTCCATCCTGTTTTAGTGGAATAAAAATAGGAAAGTTTAGTTAAGAACTCAAATTTGTGGTTTCCAGAAGCTAAAGTCCAGAATGTAAATTTATAGTTCAGCAGATTACAACATGTCATAAATTACCCTTGAAGTTACATAACTTTTCCTACAGAGAAAAGATACATAACTCTGAACAAAAGAGATTTAACAACTAGTAGCATCCATGATAATTTGTATACAGTAAATGCATGAAAAAGAAAAAAAGCAAGGTGGAATGGCCTGATACCTCACCACCAATAGCAAACTTAGTACCATCAGTACTGAATGCCAAACATCGCTGAGGCCCAACTGATTGGAGTGCCGAGGAATCTTTCGAAACAAGGTTGATACAGAAGTCATCATAGACCAGCTTGAACAGCCTGCAAATGCGATATGATGAATGTCTTATCCAGGTGAACTTGAGAATATGAGTGAAAGAGGGGAAAGTGAAATGCAGTTGATGTACAGGAAGAGAAAAAGGAAAGGGTTCCATTTCTGCTATCAGAAGCCTGAAGCCTGAAGAATGCCATAAAATTTATTCTCTCGGTACATATTTATTCATGCAGCAGAACAGAGCAAAAATAGCAGCAGCAGGACAGAGCATTGTACAAGAAGAGTAGCCAGATGAACATTTGAAATGGATCTAGTAACACTGACAATGTAAAATTACTTGCTATGCAATTGTAAATATATAGATAGGTAGTTTATTTCAGCAATTTCGAAACCTGACAGTGTCAGCAAGAAAAGAAAGAAAAAGGCGCTGATGGAAATGTACAAGCCACCATCAGTTAGACCTGTACAAGAAAGAGAAGCCACGAGCACGTACGCACCTGCAGCCTTTGGCGGTGGCGCAGACGAACTCGTCGCCGGCGGGGTGCACGGCGAAGGCGCGCGGCGTGTCCGCGTCGTCTCCCTTTTCGCCCATCACGACCCTCAACTGCAAATTCATTAAACCCGCGGTCAGAGACACGGCTCTAGCCGAGGCAGCAGCAGGCGCCGAAACCCCGCCGAGCGCGCGCGCACGGGCTGCTCGCTCACCAGGGGCTCGGAGGCGAGCTCGCACGCCCTGGTGTCGAAGGCGAGGAGGTCGAGGAACGGCGGGGACGAGGCGGTGGCGCCGCGGCCGTGCACCACGAGGAGACTGCGGCTGCTGGACACGGCCGGCCCGCCGGCCGGCCGCCGTATCCACGCCGCGCAGGTCACCTTCCCGGCCACCCCCGCGGGAGCCTCGTCGCCGTGGCTCGCCATCGGAGCCAACCAACAGCTGCCCAGAGCTTCGGTTCTAGTACCGGCTTCTCCGGCTCTGCCTGCTCTTAATTGGCGCTTGTAGTACGTATTAACTTTGCCGTGCCGCCGCGGTGCGCGTTGGAGCCTGGCGCGGGCGGGCGGAGAGTGCGACGGAAGGGAATCGTTTCGTCTGGGAACAGACGCCGGGGATATTCTAAGGCCGGCGCCGCCGCCAGGGCGATTTCAGCGCTCTGCCAACTCCGCCCTGATCGAAGCTGGCACCCCTCATGTGATTTTGCTAGTTCTGTGTTCGGTCTGTCTTAGTTCGCGGCTTTGATCATCTCCAATAGAAGATGTAAAAATTTACAATAAAAATTTGTTTTTTGCATCTTTAAAAAAGGGTCAACTCCAACAGATGATGTAAAATGAAGATGTAAAAGTACAGCTTCAATAGTTGATGCAAAATGGAGATGTAAAAACTAGTGGGCGGCAGTGGCTCGGCGCGATTTGGGGCAGCGGCAACGGAGCGTCGGAGGGGCGAATCGAGGCGGCGACGCAGCGCGATTTGGGGCGGCGGTAGCGGAGCGTCAGAGGGGCGAATCGGGGCGGCAGAGCAGCGGCGATTCGAGGCGGAGAGAGGAGGAACGGCGTAGGGGCGACGGTGGAGGTGGTGAGGGCCTCTTTGGCCGGAGGAGGAAGCCACGGCCGGAGGAGGAAGCCAATCGCTCGCCATAGCCGCGTCCGGCTTCAAAATTTTGGCCGGCCGAGGTTGGTTCGCCACCGGGTTGCGCCTCCGCGCCATCTGCCGCTTCACGCCTCCACAGCATGGCTTGGCGGCCCGCTGCTTCTTCGCAGGCAGCTCCGACACAACGTCGACCGGCTGAGGTGGGGCAAATCCGGGGTGGCGGCATGGAGGCGGAGGCCAAATTGGGGACCGTGGTCGCGCCGACGGCGGCTGCGGCGAGGTGGGTCATACCAGCGGCGGCGGAGGACGCTACTGGGTCATCGGCGTCGGCGGGCGGCGGGCGGGCGGCTGTCGCGTGGAAGCCAAATGAAGACAGTTGGGCAGTGGACATGCGACCGCCGTTTTTACATCTCCTGTAGGTGGAGTGCAAATTTGCACGGTGAGATGTTGTATTTTATATCTTCTCAAAGCGGAGATGTAAATTATTTTGCATATTGAAGAGGGGTTTTTGGGGCAAGAGATGCAAAAGTTAGTTATTTGTGCATTTGAATCATCTATATTGAAGATGCTCTTAATGGTGTTGCTGATTAGTTTTCTTTGATCGGACGAGCATGCCTTGTCCTGTGCTCCGGGTTCTATGTTCACGGTTTTATGTTCACTTCATGTATTGTTCACTTCACGTATTGTATCTTATCTGTACTCGCTCCAAATCCCTTTATCAATGTAAAGATACGCAAACATTTACCTATTAAAAATATCATGTCCGGATGCCAAAAGAAGGGCGCTTATAACCGGATCCTCACTGGAGGTCCGGGACTTGGAAGGCCAACTGAGGGATACCTATGAAAAAGAAGAGATTTTATATAAACAACGATCTAGAGTGGATTGGTTGGCTGCAGGGGACCAAAACACGAATTTTTTTCAAAATAGATGCTCGCATAGGAAGAGGAAGAATACGGTCAAGGCGCTGGTACGGGAGGATGGCTCAAGATGTACTATGGATGATGGAATGAGGGAGATGGCGGCCACATTCTATGAAAACCTTTTCATGACCGAGGGGTCGGTGGATGCACATCATCTACTAGAAAATATAGTCGGGTGTCACGGAGGCAATGAACAACAAGTTAACAGCCCCTATTACAGATGAAGAAATAGAGAAGGCGCTGTTTCAAATGGGACCAAGTAAAGCTCCAGGTCCGGATGGACTTCCGGCTATGTTTTATCAACGACACTGGTCGTTGGTAAAAGAGGACATTTGCGGAGCAGTGCGGGATTTTTTAGAGGATGTTGCAGCACCGGAAAAATTTAATGCGACGGTCATTGTGATGATCCCCAAAGTGAACTCACCGGAGTTACTTTCACAGTTTAGGCCGATCAGCCTTTGTAATGTCTTACATAAAATTGCTGCAAAAGTTCTTGCTAACAGGTTGAAAAATATCCTTCCAGTGTTGATCTCCGAAGAACAAAGTGCATTCATACCTGGGAGGCTTATAACAGATAATGTGCTCGTGGCATATGAGAGTGTTCACGCAATACGGACAAGGAAGAGGAAGAGGTCCTTATGTGCAGTCAAGCTTGATATGATGAAGGCGTACGACCGAGTTGAATGGCTGTTTTTAGAGCAGATATTGAGGCGTTTTGGCTTTGCGCAGGGATGGATAACAATGGTAATGAGATGTGTAACATCAGCAAAGTTCGTAGTCAAATTAAATGGAGGATGTTCTACGGCGAGGCTTGCGTCAAGGAGATCCTCTATCACCATACCTGTTTCTTTTCTGTGTTGAAGATTTTTCAGCTTTGCTAAAAAAGGCACAGGAGAAGAAGACTATTAAAGGTGTCAAGTTTGGGTGCACGGGTCCCCATGTGATGCACCTGTTATTCGCTGATGACAGCATAGTGTTCTTAGAAGGATCCCAAGATAACTTGACAGCCCTAAAAGAGATTTTACAGAGGTACGAAGCAGCTTCCGGGCAGAAAGTTAACTTGCAAAAATCAGCTATATTCTTTGGGAAGGGATGTGCGGAGGAAGAAAAAGGTCCACTTAAGCGAGTCACTGGGATCCAAACTGAGGCGCTTAGTGAGAGGTACCTTGGTCTACCAACAGTGGTTGGGAGATCAAAGGACGGAACTTTTAAATATGTCACGGAGAGTTCGAAAGGAAAGGTGTCGGGATGGAAAGGACAAGGACTCTCAAAGGCGGCAAGAGAGGTGTTAGTTAAATCCGGGCTTCAGTCTACACCAACATTCACTAAGAGCTGTTTTCAACTCACAAAGAAAATGTGCGGGAACCTGTCTTCAATTTCGTCAAACTTCTGGTGGGGAGCAGCGAACGGTGAACAGAAGGTGCATTGGCTGTCGTGAGAGAAGATGTGTACAGCCAAGCGAGAAGGAGGGTTGGGGTTCAGAGATCCTGTTGCGTTCAACCAAGCTTTGTTAGCTAAACAAGCATGGCGAATGTTACAATACCCTGATTCGCTATGCGCTAGAGTTTTCAAGGCGGGATATTATAAAGATGGAACAATCCTAAATGCAACAGGCCCCGGCGGAGCATCCTATACTTTAGGAGTATAATCTTTGGCCGTGATCTGCTGAGAGAAGGCACTATATGGCGTATTGGAAGTGGGTCAAAGATCAATATACACCATGAGAACTGGATACCGAGGCAGGGAAGCATGAAGCCACTTGGGCAAACTTACGTGCATGGGGTGTCTAAGGTACGGGACCTCTTCAGTCCAAACAGTAAAGAATGGAATGAGAGCTTGATAGATGACATGTTCTCACCGGAGGATGCCAATGATATCAAACAAATAGCTGTCGGGGGTCCAAACATGGAGGACTATATTGCATGGAACTATACGAAAACCGGACAGTTTACAGTGAGATCAGCCTACCACTTGAGAATGACGCTAAATGGGGTGAAGACCGGACGGCCGGGCCCTTCTTCCTCGGTTCATAAGCATAAGGGGTGGCTGGGATTGTGGGACTCTTTGGCTCCAAATAAAGCGAAGATCCACATGTGGCGGCTCATGAGGAACGGACTAGCGGTGGGAGCGGAGCTTCTGAGGCGACGTATTAAGCCCGGGGTGTTCTGCACAGCATGTGGAAGAGAAGAGACGCTACTGCACAGGTTTTGGACGTGTCCACATTCGGTGCTTTTCTGGAAACTTATGCGCTCGGAGAAAGGAGTCGCGGTGGCAACACCACCGAGCAACATTGACTCCTCGAGTGCATTATCATCTTGGCTACTGGGATGGTTTGCGGAGGCGGGGGTGGACGAGCGGGCAGCGATGGTTCAGGCGTGCTATGGACTATGGATGGCTCGGAACGAAGCGAAGGACGGAAAGAAGATTGCAGCACCACATGAAATAATGGCCTCAGTGTGCGCGTACATGTCGGAATTTAGTACCGTGCATAGGAGGGAGGCACCGAAGCGGAAAACGAAGGAAGCATGCAAGTGGACAGCGCCTGAAGAGGGCTGAATCAAAGCAAACTCAAATGGAGCGGTGTCTAAGCACGGACAGAAGGGAGGAGGAGGAGGAGGCGTGATTTTGAGAGGTCATGCGGGAGACTTTCGAGCGGCTGCTTGCCACTTTTATCAGCATGAGTCTGAACCTGAGATGGTAGAGATCCTCGCATGCAAGAGAGCTGTGGAGTTGGCAGCAGAGATTAACGTGTGGAAGCTTCACCTGGAGACAGACAACAAGGCTGTGGCGCTGATGCTACAAAAGGAAGAAAAGAACCTGACTGCTGCGAGACCAAGAGTGGAGGAGATTAAATCAATGTTTCAGTTTTTTGATGATGTCAAAGTGTCTTGGGTGGGACGTTCTGCAAATTCGGCCGCACATAAGCTTGCTAGGATAGGTGTTGGAGAGGATTTATGTAAGGTTTGGCTTATTGTGCCACCAGACTTTGTTCTTAGTGTGATCTCTAATGAGATCTCAGACCTCTTTTAATTAAATAAAGCGGCGTTTACCCTAAAAAATATCATGTCCGGCGGGAGCGCGGAAGGGCTCATTTCGGCTGGTGATTGGTATTGTCTCTCTCTCGCGCGCGTTGGAGACTGGAGTGAGCACCCAGATGCGGATTCGTGCGGTTGCGATTGATGCCAGCTGTTTTTTCTCTTTCTGTTTTTTGTTTTTTGAGTCTTGCGACTGACACCAGCTGTTTTTTAGCAATAAGAGCAACTTCAACGCGGCAACCCATTTCGTCCGCGCGCGTCCGTTCGGGTTGACGCAGACAGAAAAATTGGCCTAACGCACCGACCCAAACGAACGCGAGTCCGCTTTTCGTCCGCCTGCCGATCCATTCCCGACTCATTTTTGAGTCAGATTTGCGTCGGTGCGGACACGGACACGCAACGGACGCGCGTGCGCCCGCCTACTCCTTTCCCCTGGCCAGCTGGTCGGTGGCACATTGGCCATCTTCTCCCATTACAACACCAAGCCCTCATCCGCCTTCTTCGTCGCCGTCGCCGCCGGCACCCATGCCGCCCATTTCTCCGGTGGCTCTGCCAGCTGCCGGTGCTGCAACATTCCCTCTTCAACGCCACCACCTCCCACGTCGCCCGCCACTGCCGTCTTGCCGCCGGGGAACCGAAAGCTCCCCCCGTTGCCCCGACACAGCCGCGACCGCGACCAAGAAGCCACCTTGTCGCCCCGTCTAGATCCTCACCAGCACGCTCGTCGGACCCCCCAGGGCAGCTTGCTGGTCCGAGGGCGGCACGACTCCCTTCGCCGTTCGTTGATGACCGCAAGTTGTTCGACAGTTTGCCAAGGTACAAAATGGACTCCACCGACGAGTTCTTTTTTCACAATTTCCTTTGTGACTCCGACGATTCCTCGTCCGATGATGAGGAGGAGATCTTGGCTGCCGTGTTGGGCCATCACCACCTCAATAGCCAGCGCCCGTTGTTCTGTGGCTCCATTTCGTGGCATCTTCCGGCATTGAATCACAACCGAGAGAGCGGGCATTTCTTTCTTTGGAAGGACTACTTTGACACAACAAACCCATTGTTCAAACATCAAAAATTCTGCCAACGTTTCCGTATGAGTAGGCATCTTTTCAATCGTATTAGAGAGGGGGTGCTCGGCTATGATGACTATTTCGAGTGCAAAGAGGATGCCGTTGGAAGATTGGTTTCTCCTCTTACCAAAAATGCACTACCGCCATCCGAATGCTTGCATACGGAGTACACAGTGATCTCATTGACGAGTACGTCCGTATGAGCGAGTCTAAATGCCTAGACTCCCTGTATAAGTTCTGCAAGGCTGTGATTGCTGTGTTTGGACCTGAGTATTTGAGAGAGTCGACTCCTGAGGATACAACCCGTTTGTTGGCGATGAATGCCAGCAGGGGCTTCCCAGGGATGCTTGGCAGTATAGACTGCATGCACCAGGAGTGGAAGAACTGCCCTTCTGCTTGGCAAGGGCAGTATAAGGGCCATGTCAGGGCTTGCACTGTCATACTTAAGGTCGTGGCGTCTCAAGATCTCTGGATCTGGCACTCTTTCTTTGGCATGGCCGGATCACACAATGGTACCAAAGTGCTTCAGCGCTTGCCGGTGTTTGCTAGGCTTGGCGAAGGCAACAGCCCACCGGTGAACTTTACTATCAACGGCCACAACTAAGACAAAGGATACTATCTGGGTGACGGTATCTATCCTCAGTGGACCACCATTGTGAAGACAATCCCCAACCATGTCGGAGAGAAGAGGAAAAGATTTGCCCAAGAGCAAGAGAGTGCTAGGAAGGACGTCGAGCGTGCCTTTGGTGTTTTGCAATCTCGATGGTGCATCGTTCGGTGTCCTGCTAATACTTGGAGCACGCAGAAACTGTGGGAGATGACGACTGCTTGTGTGATCATGCACAACATGATCGTAGAAGATGAGCGCCCGGAACGTCTCTATTATCAAGGGTTTCAGTTTCCATGTGAGAATGTTGTGCCCGAGGATGGGAGGAGCGGCAACGTTTGAACAGTTCACCCAATTTCATCATGACTTGCGTGATTGAGAAACTCACATGCAACCACAAAATGATTTGATTGAGCATATATGGGCTCATGTTGGCAACCAATAGATGTATCTTTTTTATTCGGCCTGCAGAATTTTGGCCCAACAATTTTACTTTTATTCGGCTTGTAAAACTATGCTATTTTATTCGGTCGAACTATGCTATTTATTTGGTTGTGGACTATATGTTTGCTTGTGAAATAATGCAAAAGTTGTGTGTGAAATAATGAAAAAATTGTGCTATTTGTGAAAAAGGGCGGCCAGCCGGCCAAGCCGACACATATGGGTCGGCGCATTGGGCGCACTGCCGGCCCAAATCTTAAACAGGGCGGACACCAGGCGGACGCCGGACCCAAACGGACAAAAGCGCCGTCCATTTGGGTCGGCGCGCGTGTTGGAGTTGCTCTAACAGCAGGTTATAGCAGTGGTACATGAAAGAAACTAAACCTGATCCTGGGCAGCATGGCCCGACAAACCCGACCCGAAAGCCCGCCATCCAGGCTGGGCTTAGGCTTGACTTTTCTGTCTAAGCCCAGCCCAAAAGCCCGAAATGACCAGAGATATATTACTCTTATTCAAAATTGGATACTCCCTTCAATCTTGACGCTGGTTGTACTAATCCAACGTCAATTAATATGAATTTAAGGGGGTATAATATATTGTTTTACACCCAAAATAATCATTTTAATTGATAAATAACATTGTTCATGTGTTTTGGGCTGGGCTGAGCAAGGGTTGGGATTTTTACTTTGGATTTCGTTAAGCCTGGCCCAAAACCTGGCCCAGTCTAGGGTATTATCAGGTTAAGAGAGAACCAAGGGAGAAGCCAGCTAGGTGCATCGCTATTAAACAAACGTGTCATTTTCTTATTTTCGATGCTTGAGGGGCTTTGTACTCAGTGTGGTCGTACTACCTCGATGTGATAGTTAAGTCGCTAAAATTCCTTTATAAACACTTTTTTTCATTGAAAACCAACATTTTATTAGTGTGCACTCTTCTAAAACTATGAGCCCCAGTTTACACAGGTATGGAAAAAAGTATGATAGTGTAAATACTCCCACCCTTCAGGATTTGGCTCAAAAGTTAACTGCAAACCTAATTTTCGAGGAACTAATCTTCAAATTCAGAATATTTTCTCAATTAAATCATAGTCATTATTCGTCACATATATTCGAATAGGAAATTCTAAACTTAATTAGGGTTCTCTCATATGATCAATCTATGCATGAGTGAGTTTATAGGTATGTATGAATTTTATTTTATTTCCAATTCTGATTAGGGAGTAAACATAAATAAGAAACCAAGATCAGCATGATGCAAAAGCATCGACAGAGCTACACACAAGCAAAACTAGAACATGGTCTGCCTAGTCCAAGAGCAGCTGAGAGCAACTCTAACAGAGTCACCATAAGTGCCCGGTCACCATGATAACAATTAGTAGGGCTATTTTTGCCGAAAAGGGCGGTCTAGCAGAGTCATCATCCCGTCGCTGATCGCCATAAGTTTTGGAGGGCACTAGGAAATTGGCATAGTCCGGCTAGGACCACACTCCTTTGATGTTAGGGTAAAACTAGGGCATGATGGTTACCAATTTAGGAACCCCTTTAGCCTGGCTCACCCAATTTATTGTTTTGCAGTGCTGCCACTATGTTGAACCATACGGCCTCATTCGGTTTGGAGGAAACCAAAATGTAGGAATTAGGAGTAGTATAGGAATTTGATAGGATGGCACTTGCCATCCTAAGGAATTGCCTTGCCTCGTTCCTACACACAAAATGAGCTTTGAGTAGATGTGTATATTCCTCCAAAAACATAGGAAATGAATAGTATTCCTACAAAATTCCGTACGCGTTTCCTACAAACCGAATGCATCTATAGAAAAATTTCCTACGGAATCCTTGTTCCTATGTTTTCCCATAGAAATACTCCAAACCGAATGAGGCCTACATGCTTACCACTTTATCTTCCTACTCCATGTTAGTGTTAGGTCTTCTGAAACTTTTTCCCATTCATTTTGGATTTATTTTCTAACTATAGAGCAGAGCAATTAAACAATAACCCAATTTCATCAACTCTAAAGTTGCTAACCACACACACCACGTGGTATAGATCTTCTAAATTAATAGCAAGAGGAGGAACCTCTCCTTTGAAGGATAAATATAATAAGCCCCTTATCATTAGTAAACCGGACCCTGTCGTTTGAACTTCACAATAACGATTCTTTAGTTGAACCTAAAATAAGAGTTCTACAAAACAAGATTTGTTCCAGCTTGACTTGCAAATATGAAGAAAAAAATCGCGTAAAAGGGGATATATCAAACTTTATGTATGGGATGCTCCAGAAATTGTATTGACTCACAAAATAGTACATTTTTTTATTTTCTCGATGTCTGAAGTACATCCAGATATTGGTGGAGTTGGAATATGCGGGTGTGCCACCACGCGAGGTTGCTAGTTGGCCGCATTGTAAGGAGGATCTAAAGTCATTCACATACTCGGCTGCAGAAGAAATAATATGCCCGCATCAAGATGATAAGCGGGCTGCTGAAGATTATCATGCAACCAATCACTGGAGAAAGAGGAAAGTGGCTGAAGCACATGAAAAATATTGAATCCCTAGATTTTTCCCATCAATTTTCCCTAACGCCTCCAATTCTTAAGCCAGACACACCACAAAGCTCTATGGTTCTCAGTTACATGTTCTTCTTTCGCCATTTTACTAGCCTCTCATTTCTTGGACACATCTGCTACCTCTTCAGTAAACCATTTCTCTCCTTATTGCTTGTTATAGCTATTACAACTTCACTATTGTATATGGCTTGATGGTAGTCAATAGTGTAGCAAAGAATAACATGGGGTGGTATAAAAAGACGATAAAAGGTACAATACTCATTCATCACACGACAAGCTATGATGTGTAATAGTACATGATCATGAGTATTATTTAACCTATTGCTCATACTCTGCCTAGTAACAATAAAGATTGGCCGGATCGAGGATTGGACAAATTAATGTTAGGTGCAGCTATAAATTTAGTGGATTCGACATAGTTACTATTAGTTGAAAAGAAGGAATATGTTTGATTGCAAAGTCCTTTTTGGTATTTAAAATATGCAAAGGAACCCTCAGGTCCAATTGTGTAGATGTAAACCTAAATTTGGAGAAACAAATTTTCATATGTAAGTTTTTTTAATAGCAATTATATTTACTTTTTGCCAATGCATTATGAACAAGTTAATAATTTGGGAGTGGAGCCATACTAATTATCCCTCATATATAATCATATTTATAATCAACTATGACATTTCAAACTTAATTAGGGTTTACTTTGATTCTTTCGTGTGATTATGTGCACGACCGAGTGTATAGATGTGAATCATTTTTTTCCACTCCTTTCCTTTGCAACTCTTGGGAAATGGAGACGAGGAAACAAGAAACTAAGATTAGCTTTTTGTATAAGCATACATGTTTAACGCTTTATCTTGTTCATGTTTGTGTTAGATCTTCCAAATTAGTACTTCAAGATGTACCCGCAAAGAAGGAACCACTCATTCGAAAGATTAATATAATAGGCCCCTTATATTGAAATTGAACAATGCCACAATAATGAGTGCTTCATTAATTCTAAAACTGTAGATCATACAAAAAAAGGATTGGTAATTAAACTAAATTTTTAATTTGAGTTTCGAAGATGAAGGTACATTTTCATTAGGGTAAAATTAAAGGGGGTTCGTCCCAGTTCGCATGGGAGGAAATTTTGAAAAGACAAGTAGTCGGGTAATTAAGAAAAATCAAAATACTTGAAAATCATCCCACATGATTCCCATTTTTTTTACAAATGTTAAGTAAACTCCAAAACCATGCAAGACTTTGGTACGTCTCAAACGTATATATAACTTTTGTTATGTTCATGCTAAGTTCATATCATGTACACATAGTTTTGGCACACTTTTTATTATTTTTATTGGACTACCATATAATACAGTGCCAAGGGCTAGTTGTTGTTTTAGTGTTTTTGGTGCAATGAAAAAAAGATAATTCTGGGGGCCAAAAAATGAATAAAAATAAGTCATTCATATTCAAACTGGAACGCAAAAAACACTTTGGGGGGGGGGGGGGGTGCTGGTGGGCCCCATGTAGCATTGCCACACGAGCAGGCCCTAGGGGCTGGAACTAGCCTATGGAGTCCCTGGGCATGATCTCCACCACCTCCCAGCCTGCCTGGTTCTATATAACCCTCAAAACCCCCTAGATGTTGTTTTTCTGAATTTGTTATGCCGCCGCCTCGAGCAATTTCGAGGCGGAGAAAATTGGCCTTTTCTAGCACTATGTTAGAGGTGGGTAGATCCAATTTCAGAGGAGGTTCTCACCCTCAAGGAGACATGAACACCAAGGGGAATCCTTCTCCCATAGAGGGGGAAGGCCAAGGAAAAAGAGAACAGAGGGGGCCCTCCCGTTCGGTGTCGCTGGAATGCGTCGGAGGAGCCATCATCACCACCATCATTTTCATCGACTTTACGATCATCTCCATCTCCAAATCCCTCATCTATACAATGGTCTAGTCATCCACAAATTCTATAATACCCTACTTAAACATGTTGCTTTATGTGATGAATTATTATACAATGATTTATTGCACTACCAATATATTTGAGTATTTTTCTTTTGTCATGCGGAAATGGTATGAATTGGATGTTATGATATGGTGTTGTTCACTTGTGCTGATATATGAGCGCGTGCTTATGTTGGATCATAGTTGAGGGTTAGTAATGTGTTGTGTCGAATTTACAAAGGGGGACTGAAGTGACTAGAAACCAAACCCGGAGTAGAGGAGACGTAAAAATGGGATAAATGGGATGCATACTTAATCCTATGATTGGATTTACATTAATAAATTGTTAGTATTTATGGATGCTTGCTAAGGATTTCAATCATAGGTACATGTTAGTCAATGGAGTTTGCAGCATGTTAGGGACAATTCCGCAACACCTACCACCACTAGTTCCACACTCGCTGCCTTTTATTTTCTTCCAAAATAAATACAATACCTAACTTTTATTTACTTGCACTTTAGAATCTTGCACACTACGTTTTGTACTTGCAAATTAGTAAATGCTTTGGTGGACAAAACAACCGCAAACGCGATCATGATGAGGATTTTGACTCCCCTGTAGCACAGGGAGGACATGGAACCCTAGGCCTTACTATCTACTAGTGCTAAGTGGCACTAAAGATCACTAGAGGAAAAAACCATTGATGTAAACCCCATCTAACTTACAGTCGAATCCTTGATGTTTCACAAAATCCATCTTCAACGTAGAGCAAGCTATACTTCACATTGTCAAAGATCTCTTTGTGTCCAATGTGAAGAAAAATAAACCCCTGGAAAAGCCTCGCCACAATGCAAGCCAATGGAGACGAGCAAGCTCAAGTACTTTCCTTTGCTGAAACATACTCCCTCCGTCCCAAAATCAGTGTCTCAACTTTGTACTAGCTCTAGTATCAATTTGTACTAAGCTCAAGACACTTATTCTGGGACGGAGGGAGTATCCACTTACTAAACACCACCCGCACTGACGTATTCACCTAATAAACACTAGGACTTGCATTCCCACACTAAGGTAGCAATTAAACGCTGGAGCCAACTGCAAGGGAACTCATATTTTTACAATATTATAAACAAGGGACATACACATATATTCAGGGTTCAGGGTTCCATGCTATAGCAGACCAACAACAAACAAATAAATTCACTATTCATGATTCCACAACACACACTATATAGGAAACGAATGAATTCAGAGGTCACGAGTTGCACACATGACATTGCTTATATGCGATTCGCTGTTATAGGAAATAAGTGAATTCGGTGTTCCTTGTATGTGTGATATGCACCTGGCGTGCTTGCAGGTTGTGTGTGCATGTCTTGTGTACTGCACTATAGGTGTTTGATGAATTGCATGAACCAAATGTAAATTATAGGGAATTAAGTTATAGGAAAAAGGCTAGGTGTGCACATTTTTTAACTCCTCAAATATGGTGAGTTAGGTTTTGAGAGATCATTTCGGGAGTTCAATTTTAGGTAGAGTGATAGAGATGCTCCTACACACGATGGAGGATTGGATCTGGTAAGGCGGTGGAGTATTGGAGATGTGTGGAACCTAAGGAGAGAGGACAAACGACCAGGTTAGCATGTGATTTACAGATCCTTGTCTAGAACCAATAGAACCTTAACTAGAATCAAGCGAAGCTCTTAGTCTTGACTTCATGTATGATTATGCTAACCTTAAGACATGTGTTAGCCTGCGGTGTTGCACTTAATTCTATACTCTTTGATTACCTGGTTGCTTGAGTGCTTCCCTGCCACAGTGTGCTAGCTACCATGTGACATGTCGCTGCAACATTTTATAGCACGCACGCACGCTCGATGCCATAGAGAAGCAGAAGTACAGGACCCGTCTTCTCCATGCTCCGTGCTAATTTTTTTTTTTGAAAAAGGGGGACTTCCCGGCCTCCATCAGAACGATGCATACAGTCATATTTATAAATAAATAAATAGGTTCAACAAAGTCTTATAGTCTGAAAGCAAAATAACGGCAAGCTCACAAAGAGCCACAACGCCAAACAAAAAGCCCAAAAGCCACAACCGGCTGGCATAACAAAGATAGGTAAACTAATCGCCTATCCTATTACATGACCGCCATCCAAACCGGTTGAAGATATCCCGCGCTACCATCTCCCACCGGACAGATCCACTAACCAAACGCTCCCTGGCCTCCGTCGGAGTGAGTAACGACCACATACGGATCAGCGCAGTAGCTCGGAATAAAATCTGCAAAAAATAATTATTTGTTGTTCTGTTAAAAGCCAAATCATTTCTGCAGTTTCAAATTGCCCACAACAAAGCATATACTCCTACGCAAATGTGTCTAGCTGTTCCGGACTCTATCCCAACAAGCCACATTTCAAATAACGTACTGACCGAATTCGGAGGAGTAATGTTAAAGGCAATACATGTACCGTGTGCCACAAAACTCTCGCCAACGGGCAGTCAAAGAAGAGGTGCTTGATAGTTTCGTCCTGATCACAAAAACTACACCTAGTAGATCCTGTCCAGTTGCGCTTAACCAAATTATCCTTTGTTAAAATGACATGTTTATGTACAAACCACATAAACACTTTAATTTTCAAAGGAACTTTGATTTTCCAAACATCTTTGGAACTAGGAATAACACTAGAGTTAATGACATCGATATACATCGACTTAACTGTGAACTCTCCAGACCTAGTAAGCATCCAACACAACTGATCGGATTGATGAGATAGCTGAACCTCCATCAGTCTATTCACCAAATGAAGCCATGCTTCCCACCGGTCGCCAACAAGCGCCCTCCTAAATTGAATATTAAGGGGAATGGACTGCATAATCGTTGCAACAAGAGCATCACAACGTTGAACAATACTATACAGGGACGGATACTGAAGCGCCAACGGCGTTTCACCAAGCCAAGTATCCTCACAGAAGCGAGTGGTGTTGCCATTACCGACTATAAACTTTGTTCTATTAAAGAAGGCAACTTTGACTCTCATAAGCCCCTTCCAAAACGACGAGTCAGTCAGTCTCATTGTCGCCTGGGATAAAGTCTTGGACTGCAGATACTTACTACGTAGAATCTGTGCCCATGTGGCCTCAGTCTCAACTGATAACTTATACAGACACTTACTGAGAAGACATCTGTTCTTCACTTCAAGATTCTCAATACCAAGGCCCCCCTGGTCCTTTGGTCGACAGATGATATCTCATTTGGCAAGTCGGTATTTTCTCTTGAGTTCATCACTCTGCTAGTAAAATCAGGATCGATAGAAGTCCAGCCTTTTCCTAACACCAACTGGGACTTTGAAGAAAGATAAGAGAAACATATGCATACTCGTGAGCACTAAAGTAATAAGAATCAATCGGCCTCCATATGACATGAGTTTGCCCTTCCAACAACCAGTTTCTTCTCAAACCGATCCTCGATACACTTTTATTTTCTGTTTGTCAGCTTACGATGGTGAATAAGTATACCTAAGTACGTGAAAGGTAATGCTCTGTGCTAATACAATGAGCTATCCATCCAGTGCCCGACAGGCCGTGCATTTGGAACTAGTTTGGTCTAAATTGAGAACATATGGATGGCCTGCTCGAAGGGACGGGGATGATGTGTTTTCCCTATAAGGCCAGTGAAGGAACGGTGTGACCGCAGCAAGATGAGGAGCTTGTTATGTAAACAAAAGGCAACAGCCGCGTCTGGTTCTTCAGAGAACGTGGACAAAGTACAAAGGTCCCCGGCCTATGACCGTTCACCCATGGAAATTGTTGTTTAGTTCTCCGTCTATTGCTATTGCTCCAAAGCGCGACCCAGGGCACAGCTCGGGCCACCGCCCGGGGCAGCCGTGTCATGGCTCCGCCATTAGGAAGAGGTGTAGGCTATCATGGCAGGAACAGGCTAGAAGCCGCAGCACGGGAGCAATACTGCTCCCTAGCTTTTCCCATTAATTTTTCCGGATGCCTCCTATTCTTAAGAAAAACACACCATAAAACTTTGTGGCCCTCTGTTGCGTGTTCTTCTTTCGCCATTTTAACTAGCCTCTAGTTTCTTTCACATATTTGCCACCTCTTCACTAGATCATCTCTCTCCTTGATGCTGATAAATAATATAGCAAAGATTCGAACACCGGGGCGGGGGGGTATAATTAAAAGATGGCAAAACTTTGTATTTATGGCTACTGGAGAGGGAGAGGATAGGAGGTACAAGACTCATTCATGATACGAGGGGGTATGTATGATGCGTAATAGCACATGATCAAGAGCGTTATTGAAGTCGGACCGGTTGATTGTAATCTGGCTACTAATAATAAAGATTCGCCGGGTCCATGGTTGTACTAATGTTAGGTGAAGCTACCAATTCAGTGGATTCGTCAAAGTTACTATTAGTGGATTCAGTTTACAAGTCCTACGCGTATCCCTAGGTTGTCAATTTGATCACCTTAACATAAACTATATAACACAAAAATTATATCTTTTGAAAATAGAACATCTAAAGTTTATATTGGTATACTTTTTGTAATATATAAGTTGTATTAGGTTGGTCAAATTGACGGCTTAGGGGTACGCGCACGCCCTGTAAACTGAGAGAGAGGTAGTATATTCTAGTTAGTATAATTTCCCAGCGTTCAAAGTACAGTAGTACCAGTTCCAGCTTGTTTTTGCTAGTTTATTTTAACTGCGGAACATAGGGAGGAGCTGCTCGACAGGAAGATCGGAAGTCCATTTCCTACATGGCCAGATAGGGGAATGGTCCGACTGCAGCGAGGTGAAGGCCTGTCGTTTGTTGAAGGGAGAAGTGTAGAGGATGACACAAGGTATTCGCAAGAGGCCGGAGCACGGTAACAATGCCGCTCCCTAGCTTCTTCCATTAACTTTCCCTGACGCCGCCTATTCTCAATCAAGACACGCCATAGATTAGTTACATGTTTTTCTTCCAATATTTTAACTAGTTTCTCCTTTGTTAGACACATCTCCTCGTTGCTTGCTATAGTTGTTTCCACATCACTTGAGTATGGATTGATGGAGACCAATACTGTAACAAATACTCGAACAGGGGGTGGTATAAAAAGAGGACAAAAAGGTGCATTCATGGACGGGGGTGAGGTTGGTACATTACTTATTCATCACATGAGTTCTGAACTAATTAAGAGATTGCATAAGGTGTCAGCAACACGCGCAGGTGGTGGACCTGGGGATGCTTTGCCAAGATCTGTTCGTGGTGCATCCTCAGGTGGCGACAGACACTAGGGAGGTTCACTTCCATCCCCGTGCTTAGGAGGAGGTAGGATCCATGGTGTCGCGCAGAGATCCGTGGTTGTTTCTCGTATGATACCGCGGGGTAGAGGAGTCCATGGCCCCGACACCCTGCCAACTCCACTGTGGTGTGACCACTATGGTGGCAGCAGACGACAATGCCACCGCGGTGCCTTGGAGCGGTTTGTTTTGGGCGGCGAGCACGGGCTGGTGCAAAGTACTATGGCATGGCGCGAGGCTTGTCATTTTGTCAAATCATACGGACATGGCATGATGCACCAAGCGCCGACTCGGTCTTATGGTAAGCCAGCGGACGCTGCCGAGGACTATTTTGGCGGGTCGGGATTACACCCTTGTGGGCTTTGGCACCCATAGGACGCATCTGGCGGTGGCAGTTACTAGGGCATTGTTCTAGAGCGCATGGCAGCCCTCGGCGAGATGGCGATGTGACCGTGTTTGAAAGCTACGCGATGGTTTCTTGCTTTCCAGCCATTTCTCCTATGGTCGATGAGTTTTGTGTGAGTAGGTCGGTAGAGTGGTGAACGACGACTATGGCAGTCGACATTGCGGGTGTATTCGCTTCGGGTGAAAGCCCATGATCTAGCCTTCTGGCTTGATGCCGCAGTATCGATGTCAGCCTTAATATATTTGGATCAATATTTTAAATAGCGCGCTACAAAATATAGCGAGGACCTTCTCTAAATGCTACACAAGTTATAGCGCGCTAATAGCGTGCTATATTTCAAAATAGCGTTTGCAAAAAAATCAAATATATCTAGAAATAAAGTATTTAAGCAACTAAATTTTTCATAGGAGCAAGCAATATATGCATAAGGGCCAAATCCAGCACATAAAAATAGTAAGTCTCAAACATCAACAACCATAGTTTTAAGAGTCTCTAACATCAACACCACCGGGCAGCCACACTGGCTTCTTGGTTAGGTCTCGTGGGAGAATCGATAAAAGGAGTGAGAAAGCTAGTGGTCGTGGGTTGGTTTTGGCTCACGGGCTATGCTTATTTCAGTTTTGCATGGTGCGCGCGTCGTAACGTTACAACGTTACAACGTTATAAGCGTGTGTAGCGCTAATTACGTGATTAGCGGCGTAGCGTACGATTTTGCCAAAACGTAACGTCTCCCTTTCAAATATGCTATAACCGCGTTATAACGGCGAAATAGCGTGCTATTTAAAATATTGATTTGGATGTGTGCCTTAATCGATGCAGAGGCCAAAGGTTTACCTTCTTTTCCAAAGTTTTTCTTTTATTTTGAGAGGTAAAGTGGAGCTTTGCTACAAAAACAAGTACGTAAATCACTCATTACAGTGCCAACAACCTACGTACATCGTAGTCTGAGAAGAGGACATCGGAGGCGTTACAACTATAACCAACCTTGGCAAGCTTATGAGCAGTGTTAGGGACGAAGACAACACGGGGCGATCTAGGGCCATGGCTCCCCCATGCCGTTTTTTCTTCTTTTCTCAAATGATCATTAGATAGTCTGTGAAGTTACCTCTAAATTCATATAGATGCCTCCTTCAATGTTTCTATGCTCTAGTGCCCCCCTTCTAAGGAAATTCCTGGCTCCATCTCTAAGTTGTGTTGTTTGCTTCTATCGTGCCTACAATTTAGTGTACCGAACTAGCAGCGGACCGAAGGTGCAAGAGTGTCCTCTTGCAGTCAGATTCAAGTGGTCCTTGGGCCAACATTTAATCGGGACCGTGTGTGTGTGTGTGTGTGTGTGTGTGTGTGTGTGTGTGTGTGTGTGTGTGTGTGTGTGTGTGTGTGTGTGTATTCCTCCTAATTCTTCTCTATTCTCATCCCCTAGTTGCACCTTCCTCACCCCAACTACCCTTTCTTGTAATCATTGAAGGATGGCATGACTGCATCAAGACCATGGCAGACCGATCGTTGATGGAAGAGATTGGAGCATGGGAACAATATCACTGCCTAGTTTTTCCCATTAGTTTTCCCTGACGCCTCCTATTCTTTATCAAGATACATGACGGAGCTCATGGTCATTGGTTACGTGTTCATTTTCACCTTTTTTTACAGGAGACCTTGCGGTTCTATCCATTAATTAAGAAGAAGAGAATTGCTCAGTTAATTAGTGAAAACCAAGCAAAACTAGCCACTTGTTTCTTGGACACATCCGCTACCTCTTCACTAAACCATTCGTCTCCCCTCTGCTCTCTATAGCTGTTACCACTTCACCTGTATACGGTTTAATGGAAATTAGTAGTATAGCAAAGACTCTAACATTGGGTGGTATCAGAGTGTCATTGAAGTCATACCGGTTGCTTATCATATGTCTTGTAGTAATAAAGATTCGCCAGACTGATGGTTGGACTAATGTTAGGTGCAACTATAAAATTTAATGGATTCATCAAAGTTACAACTATAAAAAAGGACTAGGTTTGATTGCCAAGTCCTCATGTGATTCGGGAAAATCATAATACTTGAAAACCATCACACATGATTCTGATTTTTCTCATAACTGTCAAGTAAATTCCAAAATCATACAAGCTTTCAACAAAATAATTTATACTTTTTATAATCCCAAGTAATTCTTTTTTTTGCTGGGGTATAATCCCAAGCAATTCATGAGTACCAACTAAAAAAAGCAATTCATGAGTAACATAAATGGTCAACAAAAATAATTTGTACCACATAATATATTCATGGGTCATTTGCCATCCTTTTTTTTTCTTTTGAGGTAAGAGTCATTTGTTTTTTTTTTTTTTGAAACGAGGCAAAAGACTTGCCATTTTCATTAATTAAGAAGGAGTGAGAATTGCCCGGTTAATTGACGGAAAACCGGTACAATCCAACCCATATAACATGGGTACCACCGGCCAACCTGGCCACCGACATGGGATCACAGAGCTACAAAGAGGATAGCTGCACCGAAACCATGACGGCACATGCCAACAGAAGGCCACACGCATGAACAACTGACAGCTCCGACTCTGACGACGATCATCACAAGGGAATATGCAGGACTTGCGCCGACCGTGCCCGCCGTAGCCGACCACCGAGCACCTGTCATCGTCACTGCAAGGACGCACTCCACCGCAGCTCTAACTTCAAAGCAACCAAGCGACCAACGAAAGAGCACCTCGGACACGCCGGGAAGATCCGACTACCGAAGCCCGAGCCGCGACCAAGCTCCTCTCGACGCCATCATCGTCGCCAAACAGAAATCAGCGCCCCTGAAGTGGCCGCCCCGGCAAACTACGCGACGAAGATGCCGCAAACCACACGGCGAAGATGTCGCAACTCACGCGGCGAAGATGCCGCCATCCACTGGTTTGCAGGTTGTGGCCGGCTCCGAGATGATGCCCCCAAAGAGGAAGAAGACGTGAAGGCGCCTTCATCGCCCGACCTCGAAGATCTGAGGTTTCCCTCCGGAATCAAGGCCACGGGGAGGGGGGAGGAGCACCACACAACAGCAACGCTTCCAAGAAAGGGCACGACGCCCATGGGCGTCGCCGTCGCCAGATCCGGCAGAGGCCAGACATAGGATTTCTCCCGGAGATGCTCAACCACCACCTGCCCGCACCAACACAGCCAACAAACCCCATCCTGCCGTGGCCGACCTCAAACTGGCCATGGGATCCCGTGACCCACCACGCCCAGATGCGCGCACCACCCCCCAGTCGAAGCCGCTTCCACCATATCCGGGGTCGCCGCCCCGGTAGCCGCCAACCACGCCGGGCTAGCAAGCTGGCCAGCTCCTTAGCAACCCGCCGAGCAGGGCTGCCGGGCTGAAGCCGGAGCAACCCACTGCAGCCGTAGCACTGCTGGGAGGGGCCTCGTCAAGCAGCCAGGAGCCGCCGTCCGCATCCCCACCCACCGGATCCATGCGCCAGGAGCCGTCGGAGCGCCGCCAACCGCCATGTCGTCCCTGCCAGATCTCGTCGAGGGGCAGCAAGGCCGCGCCCAACGCACGCGCCGCCACGCCCCTCGCTGTTCCAAAGACCACCGGTTGCGCCCGCCCGAGCACCGCGCGCCACCGCCCGCCTTGCCTCGCCGCGCGCCGAGGGCTGGCGCGCCGAAGCTCCTCTGGAGCGGCCGGCCCGCGCCGCACCATCTAGAGCGGGAGGAGGAAAAGGAACCCCGACGGCGCTGAGCCACGCGGGCTTCGCCCGGCGACTCCTGCCGGCGGCGGCGAGGGGAGGTGGACGGCGGGGTGTGGCTAGTGGCGGCGGCTAGGGTTCGCTCCTGGCCGCCCGCGGGAGCGACCGAAGGAGCGAGAGAAGAAGACTGTTGCAAGGAACCTTTGTCATCTGGTTAACCACCGCCAACACATGGACGCCTCCGCCCAACACCAAAAGCACGGTCGCCACAAACCAGATTGTACTCCCTCTGTCTCTCAAATGGAGAAAACTGGATGGAAAAAAATCGCAGACTCCTGTGATCAAGATTGCGATCAGGATTTTGTTCACTGCTCCGTGCTGGGTGCATACAGGCACAAAAGGCTGCCAGAGTGAAATTCATCGATGTGAACATGACGTCCCACGAAATTCGGCTTCAAAACAGGGCAAGCTGCACCTTACACTGTCGAAGATCTCTGTGTCCATGTGAAGCAAAATAAATCCCTGATTAATTTTATTTCGTTTTAAACCTGGCTTGCAGCTTCGGCACAACGGAAGCCCGTGGAGACAAACAAGATTAGGTATGTACTTCCCTTTGTTGAAACATACTACTATTCACTTACTAAACACTACCTGCACAGATGCATTCACTTACTAAGACTAGGATCTGCATACCCACACTAAAATACAGTAGCAATTAAATCCAGAAAACTACTCCCTCCGTTCCTAAATACTTGTCTTTCTAGAGATTTCAACAAGTGACTACATTAGACGCAAAATGAGTGAATCTACACTTTAAAATATGGAACGGAGGGAGTAGTAAGTACTACTCCCTCCGTTCCTAAATATTTGTCTTTTTAGGATTTCAAATGGACTATCACATACGGATGTACATAGACACATTTTATAGTGTAGATTCACTCATTTTGCTACGTATGTAGTCATTTATTGAAATCTCTATAAAGACAAATATTTAGGAACGGAGGGAGTACAGACCAACAACAGACATTCTTGATTACTGATAGAAAACTAATATTCCCAAGTTATTACAACCAAGGGACACACACATAAATCGAGTGTATGGGGTTCCACACTACTACAGACCAACAAGAAACAAGTAAATTTGCTGTCATGATCCACAGTACACACCATATATAGGAAACAAATAAATTCGGAGGTCATGAGTTGCAACCACTGACATTAATTTCGCGTCCTCTGAAATGCACATAGAATTGGTCAAGTGTTACCAACCACATAGACCCGTGATGAAACGCCGCACAGTTAAGCCTGTAGATTGGCAGTAAGGCTGGCGGATTGAATCACCTCATAAACGCCATCTCCATGTGTTGGACTTGGGGCGCTTCAAGCATCTGATGGAGAGACACCTTCTTTAGCTGCCGCTCTCAACGTGTAGACTGGTATTTATAATAGGTTTAAACAATAGAATAAGAAACATATTGATAAGTCGTAATGCCTCTTATTAATTATAACATATTTCATATAGCTACATAAAAGGAACAAAGGAGTTGCAGATGTACCTTCCAAACCATCTTAATCACGGATAATAGAAATATCGGGAACGCGCTGAATCTTTTGCCAGTTTGGATGTCCAATTGTTTCGCATGATCTCATCAACTCCTCGCTGCAGGACCTGAGATAAAACCTCTCAAGGGAGGAGGGCACTGCTGGAAGTGATAGAATATTCGGACAACTGTGAATGTCCAGTAACAGGAGTGACGCCAGCCGCTCCATATTATCTGGCAAGGAATGCCAATTGCTGAACGAAAGCCTAAACCAACGAAGATGCACAAAGACATCAAAAAGTTCAGGAGCCGGTTCAAGTCGGCTGCAACCGTAGAGCCAAAGATTACGCAAATGCTTGGGGCCGCCATTCTGCTGACCCACCATCCAATCTGGGTACGTCGAACCGTGGTAATTCCTAATTATTAGCCTCTCAAGATATTTCGGTGGGCATAGGCCATTAACCACCTCCGCTTCAACTTCTGGAATGCAACTCGTATCACCCCAGCATAGTGTAAGTTCTCTTAGCCGCTCCTTGTGTGCAAGACTGGCTTCAATAGATTCTTCCTTGCTTTGGACATTCTCAAGACCTATAATACCTAACGCGCCTTCAAGCTTGTTTAGGTCCTTCAATTGTCGTAGCTCGTACCCCTGTGTCTTGCTTATACTGAAGCATTCTAACTGTTGGAGCCATTTCAGCCTGCCAATGTCTGGAAAATTTACTGTCCTGCGTATATGCCGCAAGTTGATAAGGTGACTAATATTATTACCACCAGAGTAAACACAACCATTGCTACAATAATTATCTAGCACCTGAATGTGGTAAAGCTCGGTAATACTGCTTGGTAGAATTAGCTTGGCTCTTCTTCCGAGCAAACGGAAATCAAAATACCTTAGATGCTTTAACAGACCAATACATGCTGGAAGTGAAATGATATAACCATCACCTACAGCGAAACGTAAAACCAGCACCCGCAATTTCTTCAACCTCCTGAACATTCTCTCGAAGACTTTTTTATCTCTTGAACCAATATTTATATAGCAATCAATGATGAGAGTGCGCAAATTCTGCAATTCATATATTTTCTCTGTAAGGATCTTTATATCACAACTGCCGACGAATAGATGACGAACATCTGGAGGAACTTCTTCTGTGACACCTTCCTCGATTCTGAAGCAATCTCCTCTAGCAACCTCCTCTGCTAAATCATGTAGCAGGTCATGAACAGTGAAGTAATCAACCTCACATCCATGTTCCACTTGTCTCTCTCCTAATTGCAAAAATGAGGCTGACAATAATTCATCAAAGTAATTCTGACCAACATCATACAGATCCTGTGCAGCATTAGTTGTCTCTATAAACGCTTCTGCCATCCAGAACTGTACCAACTCATCACGTTTGAAATGATGTCTTCTGGAAAAAATACTGCAATAAGCAAAGCATTGCCTCACATGCTCATCAAATTGCTGGTAGCTCCACCAAAGAGCTCCAGTCGTCTCGTTCAAAAGGTCCCTAACTTGCACACTCCTCCAGAACCAAACATCTTGTTTTCTACGTAGCTGTCCTCCCACGGTTCTGGCCGCTAGAGGTAAGCTCTTTAGCTTCTTCGCAATTTCAGCCCCAATCTCTTCCAGTTCTCCAAGCATAGGGTCAAGGAGCCCTGAACTTCCAAGTGCATAATACATGAACATTTCACGGAAGTCTTCATCATTCAAGTCTGGTATTGGAACAGAAGTGTATGTCACTTCAGGACTTAGAGCTGCAAATGCACCTTTATTTCGACTTGTGGCTAGGATCTTGCTTCCTTCCAACCCAAATTTCAATGGAAAAATCAACCGTTGCAGATTTTGATCATCGGCATCCTTGTTGCACCAGACATCATCAAGTACCAATAAGAATCTTTTTGTGCTTAGTTCATGCTCTAAGTTTTTCTGCATCACATCAAGGCTAGCATAGTCAGCCTTTTTACCTGAAGCTGCTTCCAACATCTCACTGAAAATGCCATGCACGCTAAACTTCTGAGTAACGTCAATCCACATAAAAAGGTGGAAATGGCGTTCTTTTTTCTCTTTCTCTTTCTCTTTCTCTTTCTCTGTCTCTTCCTCTTTCATAGCGTTACAAACATATTGTGCTAGTGTTGTCTTCCCAGACCCCGCAATGCCATAAATGCCAACGACATCAGATTTTGAAGCATGAAGCATTGTTCTTATGTCCTGACAAATCTTATCTCTGCCAGTTATGTTTCCCACTGGATATGCTGTAGTCTTCTGTCTATCTCCAGTAGTAACATCTGCACTAAGCGTGCCAAGTTCGTTTCTTCTTTGCTGGTTTGTCTGCGCAATAGTTTCTTGCACTTTTTTCTTGGATGTGATAATTTCCTGTGCTTCATCAACGAGTTTTTCTACCTTTTTCATATTTTTCTTTAGAAGAATATATAAAGGTCCCATGATAATGCAATTTGATTCCATAACGACGGCCTGCAAAAGCAATCAGTTTCCAAATCAAAACAGTATAGCAACTTTAATGGGTGTCACAGAGCAGCCACAACCACAACTGCCAGAGCTTACATCACTGCTAAGCACGGATCAACAATAAGGGGTAAAGGGGTGCTAGGGGTTAGCAAGTGAGCAGCAGCAGAAAAGGGGATTTTGCTGCCATACAAGATGCTGAAGACTAGGAGTGACAAGCCGAGTTTTTTACGGGCAAATACCTAGAGAGGAAAGCTGGTAGCATGCCTGTTTGGGGAGAGGGTTAGGTACTTACATTAGAGGCTAGAGAGATGGAGTAGATGGTGAACATAGTGAAACTCGAACAAACAAATTTTGTCGTGGTTTCCAGTTTTCCAAATCCTATAGGCTTGGAGAAATTTGTAGTTTTTTCTAGTTCTTGGATTGCAAGCTCGAAATTTACTAAATGTATGCAACATAGATAATAATGTCTTAACATAGCCAATGTAGATCAGAACATAAGGTTAGGTTGCTAATCCATATGACTGGATGGATTAGAGTTTGGAGTCTAGCTAGTATGACAAATTTAGCAAATAATGAATAACAGTAACAAACTTTTGTTTAGCCAACTGGATGGAATATTTAGCTTAATTAAGGTCTAGGACTTTAGGTGGTACCTGTTGATAACGCGTGAAGCCAAGCTCATCAAAGGACCAGTCTCGGTAGTAACGGGCACCCTCAATCGCCTTGGTTGTCTTGGTTTTTAACCAGTTGAATATGCAGCTACAACAGTTCTTGAAGTCAAAAGACATGCAGCACAATGTGATCCTCTGCACCAAGGAAGGCGAGGGCATGGAAATGACAGGTAGTAGTTCATCTGATCCAGTCACGCATTGCGACAACCGGCACAAGCCCTGCTTCGCTAGCTGCAGGACAGCAGCAAAATAATAAAGCCTTTAATCCAGACCAAATTGTGGAAGGCTAGAAATATGTGGAACACAACAAGAACTAGCCAAACCTGCAGCAGCCATGCTGTTTTATGTCCGGCGATGCACAACCTCTCATGTATCCACTGGAGCAGCGGAGCTGATCTATCTCCAGCGATGTGCAAATATCCCCTGAACCAGCACAACCTCTGATGCACCCATTGGAGCAGCGGAGCAGATCTATCTCCGGCGATGTGTAAACATCCCCTCAACCAGCACAAGCTCTGCTTGGCCAACTGCAGCAGCCTGGCTGAAGTTTCTCGGGTGATGTCACAGAGGCGTTGCCAACACCACTGCAGCCAGGTGGAAGACTCAGCTTTCCCAACCTCCTTCTCGATTCGGTGATAATCGAGGAGGTCGAGGATGTCTTCAGCTTCGTACAGAGCATCCTTGAGCTTCTTCAGCAAGGTGTCCAGGTCGCTGGGTTTGGTGGTCACATCGGATTCTTTCTTTGATAATTTAATCAGCATCCTCTGCTCCACGACTTCCCCAAGCGTGAACTTGAGTCTTGGCACGGTCCCAGACCTCATCTGTCTGAACTCTTGAGATGCGTCATAGAGGTAGGACAGGAGTTTGTTGAGCAGGAAGGTGATGACCGGAGCAAACCACCAGCCCACTGCCGCTACGGCGAGGCCGTTCACGAAAGCTCCCATGGCAATCCAGGAGTGAAGAGGGATCCGTGGCCGGTGCTCCACTGGACTGTAGTATCCCCTGGCCGGTATGATCGCCGGCGTGAGATGCGGGCCGAGAATTGGGTGAGGAAGAAGAGGAACTCAGAGGAGAGGACTAGGAGGAGGATTCAGAGACTTCTCCATTTCTTCAGACTTTGACTTTCTGGGTTTCATTTCTCCATACGCCACTGGCATGCCATTGGCTACCACTCCACATCTTTACCCACACCCACCCGGCGCCATGGTTGACCTGCTCCACCTCCGGTGGCGCTAACACAGTTTACGTCTCCTTCGTCACCTGGGTGGTGACACTGACATGGACTTCGCCGTCAGTGACGGCCGAGGCGCGTTCCCGCTGCTCTCGGCTTCTCTCGTCTTCCATGGCCCATCCCACGGCGACAGCAGCGGGCAGCCGATCCGGCATCAGAAGCTGCAAGTTGTTCGGCGATTTGCTGAAATGGGTCGCTAAAATTGCACATGGAAATCACAGGAGCAGGCATGAATGGAGCGGATCTAGAGGCTGGGAGTAAATACCTAGACCGGAAGGGTCGAGGGTCGAATCCGGCGACTGGGGGAGCAGGTCCGGCGAGGCGGGGAGGCGCTCGGCTGACAGAGGACGCGGGGCGCGATTCCGTGGGAGGAGGAGGTCGGCGACGCGACGGCGCTCATGGAGCAGCTGGCGACTGGACGGACTCTGGTCGGCGCAGTGGGCTCGGCGGTCCGTGCTCTTGGGCCTCCATGTTATACATCTTTTTTTATCCATTTTAATGACAAGTATTTTCGGACGGAGGGAGTACAAGTTACTCTGTTCACCGTCGCGAAATTTGCTCGCTGTTCATGCGAATTACTTGTCACAAAAATAGATAAAAATAAATGTATCTACAACTAAAATACATCTAGATACATTCATTTCTTGAACGAGTAATTCCGAACCAGAACGACTCACAGAAAAATTTTTGACGTTTGCAGTTTAGCTTTCAGTTTGGGAGGGAAGGATCTAAAAAAGCCAGTGGCAATGCCCATTCTGTTTGGGAGGGAAGGAAATCCCGAACAAATAATCAGTTAATTCAAAAAAGATCGTAATACTTGAAAACCATCACACACAAGTAAATTCCAAAATAGTACAGGCTTTGAACAAAAAAAAAACTCTTTTACAAAACCCAAGTAATTCATGAGTAAATAAGTAGTCAACAAAATAAATAAAAAAATTGGAACCCTGCAGGAGTTGATCAATCTGAGAATATTTTCAGTCAAAACTACTTTGTGTCTATGACTGGGGCCGGTCATCAGATTTGTGTTCAACTGATTGATCTTTTTGTTACTGATTAGTCCCGGAGTTGTGGTATTCTGTTAAAACTTCCTAGGGTTGTGGTTTTGTGTCACCTCAACCTCAAAAGTTGTGTATTTGTATTTTCTCTTTTCAAAAAGCTCCGACATATTGACATCCATCTTTGTGCCCATTGGTAACCAATAAATGTATCATGCTATGGCGAACAATCTTAAAAAATGTTTTTGTTATGTTTAATTCCTGGATGCCCACAGCATGAAGGCATCATTGGGAAATAATCATTGTTAAACTTAGTGCATGTAACTGTCTGTATGACCAGGACTATCATATCTATCCATCCTTACAGAGACTAATTTGGCTGTAGCAGGGAACAAACTACACCATACCAGCCCCAGCTAATTAGCCCCTAACGAATCAAACTTATTTAACCTGCAAGAACTACAGCCTTCCTGTTACAACGCTGCCAAAGGAGATAAAACGGGAACATAGCACATCACGACTCTCGAGGCAGCATGTATGGGTGCCCGGTGAGGAGGAAGAGCATGTAGTTGGAGAGCGCCTCGACGGCCGTCTCCTGAGATGATCGGCAAATTTGATAAATTTGACCTATAGACGAAATTAAATCACAAAATGAACCGTCCGTGAAACTATTTCACACGGCTGACCTGTAGCGCCTAGCTCTCAGGCGCTGCACTAGTGCAACGCCCGGGAGCTAGGCGCTGCACTAGTGCAACTCCTACGAGCTAGGCGCCAGATCAGTATAGTGTGGCGCTTAGCTCTCAGCGCTGCACACGCGACTTAGTAATTTTCGACACACGTGTGCGACGCTGGCCGTGTAGCGCCTATCTGTGAGGCGTTGCACATCGTAGTGTAGCGCGCCGTGGCGGCGTCACACAAAAAGGTCAACCGCGTGAAATAGTTTCACGGATAGTTCATTCTATGATTTGATTTCGTCTATAGGTCAAATTTGTCAAATTTGCCGAGATGATCATGCCACACGAAGATGCTCTCATTCAACTCGATGTTGATGCTCTAGCGCAAGCCCTTAGGGCATCTACAACGGGGTGCTAAGAGCTAGCGCCAGGATCAAATTCATGTCCGTTTAGAGCATCTCCAACAGACGCCGAACACAAATAGCAAGAAAAACAGCTTTAGCGCTACCATCGCCTGATTTGGCGCGGCGTTCGCCCTGCTCAACAGAGCGCTAAAATGCATCTGTGGCTGCTCAAAGAAGCGCCAAAAAAATGCAGCAGCTTGCTTTTACAAACTAGAAATGTAGGCTTTGAAAGCAGAAATTTTAAAAAAACTAGATAGATTGCATAGATTTTAAACGATACAAAGGTATTTTACATCCGAAACATAGATTGCATAAATAAAAACGACAAACGATAAAAAACATAGATTGCATTAATAAAAAAACTACTCTAAGTCGCTATCATCATCACCACTATCATCCTCGGCGGTGTCGTTCGAGGTAGTTAGCCGATGTCCAGCCACCGCCATCGCTCGGCGTGAAGAACGATCGCCCACTTGATGCAACGAGGTCGGATCGCGATTCGCCAACGCTTCCGCCGACGGTTGTCCAACCGCGTCTGCATGGCGCCAGCGTGTCCTCTCGCGGCGCTTTGCCCAAGAGGGCTCGCCAGTGGCGACGTCCTCCGGGTGGCGCTGGCGCCACTCCGCCATGACCCGCTCGTCCTCCTGGGCGATGAGGAGGCGGCGTTGCTGCTCGGCGTGCTCCGCACGGTCTTCCGCCATGTTCAGACAAGACAGAGGGGCGAGGTTGAGCGCTTGCTGGAGCGTGTACACATCTTGGAAGTTCTTCTGGCCGTGCGGCCGGCCTAGGCGCCACGCCGCCGCGTCAGACGCTGCGGGCGGCTCGCCGCGCCGTCCCGTGACGTGCGAGGCCGAGCCGGAGTTCGCCGGGCGTATCTCCGCGTGTAGCTACCGTTAGCGCAGCGGACGCCACGGTAGCCGGACGCTCTCGGCGGCGTTGCCGGTGGCGGGCGCCGAGCGGCGCGCGGCGAGGGAGAGAGGAAGAGGGAAGAGGAAGCGTTGAGAAGGCGCGTGGCGTCGCGATATTTTTATAAGCGCTGCTGCGGCGCGCAAAATCTTGCGCTTGAAGCTGGCGCTTATTCATACAGCGCGAAGCCGGCGCTTATTCGCTGCCAAGCAGACGGTTCCCTCGTGCGCTTGTTTCCGGCCGCTGGAGCGCGGCAAACCGCCCCGCGCGTGCTAAAAGCTGGATTTACCGCGCGCGCGCGTCGTTTGGGGCGGCCGTTGGAGATGCTCTTACGCTCGATTCCCACCCAAAACCAGGAAATCAGTTAGTGTCGAAGCAAAATCTGGCGTCGAGGGCCACAGCCTTTTTTCCCATGCGCCAGCCCTTTTTCCTCTCACGTTCTGTTACCCTTTCAACTCGTCTATCGATGGTCTCTGCCTCTTGCGTTGGACGTGTGGACTCAAATACAGGCGTCAATAGGCCTGCAAACAAGTCGAGCTCGAGCGAGTTGGAGTTGGCTCAACTCAATTCATAAGAAAATTCGAGCGAGCTCAAACTGAGTGAAGCTCATGATCGAGTTGTAGAACATGACTTATGCTCAGCTTGTAACGATCTCGAGTCGATCTCAAACTAGTTTCGAGCTAAATGAGATGGTAAAAATTATAAATCTATGGATGAAAAACAAAAAAAATAAGGTGAATATGCTGGGAACCTTTGCCAAAAATATAGGATATTTAACCGATAGTCGACCATGTGTCATATTAGGCCTAAATCTTCTCTCCACTTAATTAAATTTCCATGTTCGTTGGTAAATAAAATGGAGAAAAATTATGGACAACATATATGGTAATATATTATCTTATTTCCATTTAATATATGGCATGATCATTTAACATAATGATATTCTGTCGAGCTATCGAGCTAAAATTGAGTGAGCCAACATTGGCTCAAGATCTGCTCGTTTCTCGGTCGTTCTACATAAAGTGTTCAAAGTCAGCTCGTTTCTTTTCGAGTCGATCTCGAGTAGAGTCAAAAAACGAGTCGATCTCGAGCGACTCACGAGCCTCGAGCTTTTCTTGCAGCCCTAGGCGCCAAGGTAAAATCAATATATTTATTTTCCTCTAAACGCCCGTCCAAGCGCTTGCGATTGAAGATGCCCTTAGGGCCGTCGTACAACACCGTCTTGTCCAGTGCCGCACGCCCCCTCAGGTTGAAGATGTGATCTTCGTTGGAGTTCGACTTGATGCTTCTGCTCGGGTCCACCTGCTTCACCACCAGCTGCGCAATCCGCTTTGAGACGGGGATGGGCCACGAGTAAGCCTGCATATTTCACCGGTCCTCGTCCTGGAAATACTTAGTCACCCCGCTGCCTCGATATCTCTGGTGCTCTTTATACCGCCAGGATTGATGAATATATTAAAATTTTCTCTCTCTCAAAAAGAAAAGAAAAAAAGGAACAACTGAAAATTCTACCCTAAAAAAGCATGAAAAAAGGTTCACCATATTTTCTTCCGCTCCTTTTTTTGCGAGAAAACTTTTGATCTATTCTCATCAACTATAAAATAGTACAAAGAACACAAAAAGTAAAAAAATTACATTAAGATACGTATACCACCTAGCGACGACTACAAGCGCCGGTGCGCGCCCCATCATCGCTCCTCCCTCATTGGAGCCGGGTAAATCTTGTTGTAATAGACAGTCGGAAAGTAGTCCTGCTAAGGCCCCATAGGACCAGCACACCAAAACAGAAATCGCCGCCTATAAAGAAAAGTGTAGATCGCAATAATTGAACCTGCTGGCACACAGGCGCAGACGAATGAAAACCGGATCCACTGAATACAGACGCCGACCGGATCCTACGAGATCCTCCGAAGACACATCTCCACACGCCCTCCGACGATTTTAGAAGCACCTGAGACGGGGGCTAGGCGGGGTGTTAGAGTTGTGTCGAATATTATTGTACAAGGTAGGTTACAGTTGGACTTGGTTTGAACTGTGTGTAGACAGGGTAGGAGTTGTGTCCTAATAGGACACTTGTATCCTAGGCCTCTCATATATATCGGGGGTAGACACATGATGTAACCCATGCCAACATAATAGCACGGGCACGCGGGGGAGCCGGCGGCGTGTGCCGGCGCCCTGGCGGCTGGCGTACGGTATTGAGACGGTGTCACGGGTAGGAGCGCCCGTAGTCAAGCCCCGGGGATGTAGCCATGATGGTGAACCTCGTTAACAAATCTCGGTGTCGTGCTGATGTGATTGCTTGGTCCTCGATAGATCGACGGTATGCCTCCGATTTATTCTAACAAGTGGTATCATGAGCAAAGTTTCGAGGAGGTTGCAAATCGTTGATCTAGAGGTGATGAGCCGGGATGTCATAGCAAAATCTGTTTGATCCATGGTGTCATTGGATTGATGGGATTCGAAAGCATATCGGCGAAATTGGACGCGATCGGAAAAGCATAACAAGCGATAGCAGCAGCTGTTCGGGAACTCGATGAGATCGATCGATGGTATAGATCGGATTCGATGGAAAGCGGCGGCGGAACGTGCGGGCAGAATCATCGGCGTACTTCATACGGACAGCGTGGGCGGCGGCTGCGTGTGCGGACAGACACCAAGGCAGGCTGGGGAATTGCGTTCGCTGCAGGAGACAGCGGCCCGGCTCGGTGGCCCACGTGAGGCTCTGCAAAGACACGCAGAGGGGTGTTGTGCTGGTTGCCTGGTCGTGCGTGGTGCGGCCACAGTGATGCAGGCAGATGAGCTGCTCGGGAGCATCGAGGAGTTCCTGAAGTACGTAAGCTGCAAGGCTACGTGAGATTTGTTTGGTTAAAAAAAAGAGGAGTTGCTAGGTCCAACGCGTGTGCACGGGAGTAGTTGGGATGGATCATTACACTGATTTTCTGCTGGGTGCACAGAGAAGTTAATATATCAAAGATGGGCAGGATAATTTGCAGACAAGGGAATTGTCCATTCATGTTTGCATGGAAGTTTTGCTAGGTTGGTTTGATCGGATGGCTTGAAGCGTGTGGACAGGCAACGGAGCACGCGGACAAGCGCGTCGTCAGGTTCATGCATACACAGGGCGTTAAGCAATGCACGATGACGTGCGGGCGGACACGATGCAGGGTGGAGCATGGTTGCAGTCAGATTATTTCGACTGGGTCGGACTGGACAGTCTGATGGATCGACGTGGATGTCGGTCAAAGCAGAAGACGGTGGTGATTTCAGCGACGACGACATAGGAGCGTGATGCTGATGGTGGCCGACTTCTGGGGCGTGGAAACACGTGGTGCGGGCCTAAAGGCTTATGCGGCTTCGACAAGACTGGCACGGGGTTGATTCAAGGATGTGTACACATGAGAGCTTGAAGTCGACGGGGCGCGGGGTAGCAAGACGCAGCTACATGGAGTCATGTTGAAGGTGGAGCTGGAGTTTGATGGTCGACTTCACTCTGAGCTGATGGAGAGGCTACGGCGTAAATGCATGGAGAGTCAAAGCCTATCTCAGCGGGATAGCGAGAGACACGTGGATCGGACTGGGTACCAGTGGTCTGATGGAGGCGTGATACTCGGCATCGGCCGGTAATGACCGGTGGTTCTCTGCAGTAGGGGTTTGAGTGGTGTGGGTTCGCAACCCTGGAGACTCGACTAGGACAGCAGAGGCTCAATGCGGTGATAGCGGCGAGGCGTGCGGTAAGCACGGGACACAGCAACAGGCCAAGGCACTGTTGGTCAAATATGTTGTTAGACAAAGTGTGCATGGTGTCGTGGAATTAACACGTCAGATGTCCTAGTGTCAGGACTTAGTCGCGAGGCCAACGCATCTATGTGGTAGCTTGAGAGGGGTTGAGCGGAATCGAGAGACGCAACACAAGACAGGGATTTAGACAGCTTCGGGCCCCGAGAAACATCATCCGGTAAAAACCCTACATGCTGTTTGAGGCTAGGTCTCATTATCATCACGAGGGAGTCGCCGTAAACCGGCTCTCCTCTTTGTGTCTAGCCCTAAGATTGTTTCTTCTTACTTGTAGCTTGTCCCTCTTTGGGGAGCCCTGCCCCTCCTTATATATGTTGAAGGGGCGGGTTACATGACTAGTCCTAGTAGGATTAGGATTACTCTATTACAAGTGGAGTCCTAGTCTTGCTTCCTTTGTAGAAGAATAGTCCTTATGTTTTCCTCATAAACCGGCCCACCATTAAACGTGAACCGGCCTTCTGGGCCATGGGCCTCGTCATCCATCTGACCCGCCCGCCGGGTTACAAATGAACCGCCAAGACCGGGCGAGTATCCCGTGAACTGCCAAGCTTCGGGCGGGTGACTAGTGAGTCGTCCAGTCCGGCCGGGTAAAACTTCCGGCCGGTTTACACCGCGGGGTATATCCCCGACATTAGCCCCCAGTTTAATTTGGATTCATCCATGTTAAACTGATCTGCAACATAAACACAAGAACAAATTTGTCGGGATGTGCTCCGGGTTAAGAATTCTTGTAAACCGGCTCCTGATCATCCTTAAGTCTTTGTCATTTCCTCCTTCTAAAAAATCCGGGTCAATAACTAGCTTCATACTTAAATTGCTGACGCTAGTTTCTCATAGAAAAATATTGTGAAGAATAATCCACTTGAGTCGGCTTCCAAAGCGCCGGCTTAAGAAATGTCGGTCTTGAAATACTCATCTAATATTCAGCCGGTTTGAAGATGTAGAACTTGTCGGTTTATGATAACCACCATTGTCGGGTTATAAAAAACTGATAATTCCGGGTCATGACTGTTGCCAACGCCGGTTCATGATTGTTGATGATGCCGGGTTGCAGCCACATGGTCGTAATGATTAATTGGTGACGCCGGGTCAATCTGGTTTGCTCAAAACCGAGAATTTGAAAATATTTCTCCTTATATGCATATTACCTGTAGCCCCCAAGTCTTGAGCAGAACAAAGTGATGGTTTAAGACTTGCTTCAATATGAATACTGCCACTTAAGAAGAAATCCATGTTGTTCACCCGAGTCACTTAAAAAAAACTGAGTACTCCATATTATATAGCCCCCAAGTGCCGGGTTGTCATGCTTGCAGTAACCTGGGACTTGTAATTGTCTTATACTCATAAAAACTTCAACCAGTGTAGCCCCCAAGGGCCGGGTCATTATGCAATAATGAGCAGGGACTTTGTAGGTATAATCATGTAGATTTGAGCAATGATGTGTAGCCCCCAAGGGCCAGCTCATTATGATGTGATGAGTCGGGTCTTCAATAAGGTGAGCAAACAATGACTTTGCATTAGCCCCCAAGTACCATGGTGCATGCTGGCAGTGACATGGGACTTGCATATTCGATGTAATCTCAATTTGAATAATGTAGCCCCCAAGTGCCGGGTCGTAAGCCTGCAGCGACTCGGGACTATTCCTTTCATTGTAGAATAAATCATATCCTTTGATAAAATAATAGCCATTGCGCTAAAGCGACTTTGAAAACCTCAATAATACCGGTTATTAATAACCATAATAAAAATCTAGCCATGTTGGCTATTCAAGATAATATAATCTGGTATGAAAAACCTTATTCATTCAATATCATAATGAAAATTCAGCCAAGTTTGGCTATTTGAATAATATAACCCAATGATTTATAAGCGCATGATTCCAATGGTGCAATCCAAGTATGTACTGGCGACTTATAGTCCAAAGCCAGGCCGGGTTAACAATCACCGGATAATTTCTCATCATATACTGGCGACTTATCGTCTTAAAGCCAGGCCGGTTTAATAAACACCGGATAATTTATCATCATGCTTTATTCAACCTGACTCTGCATACAACAAGTTTAAAGTGTCCTGGCGGTTTACCGCCGGACGGGTCATAATGCCCAACATATAACCTAGGTTTATAACCAAGGCTGCACTTAAGAATAATCAAATATGAAATATATCATACCTGTGACATTGAATCACATCATTGGTTTACCAACTTTTTGTAGTAAGGGTGATAACCCCAATCTTGAGTAAGAGTAATGATAACTCCTTTCATACTGTGCCGGTTTATGATAAAACCGTACCGGGTTGTGATAAACACCGGTTTAACCATATATAATACTGGCGAATCATAGTCAAACCAGACCGGGCTGATAGTCTCCGGATTATGATTTGATCATGTACTGACAACTTGTAATTGAAAGTCAAGCCAGGTTAATGAACACTGGTTTACTCCATAATAAGATGGTAACATAAAATCAAACCGGGCAGATAGTCTCCGGATTAAGATTTAACCGTGTTCCGCCAATTTGTAATTGCAGTCGAACCGGATTAACAATGTCAGTTAAAAAAAACGCAACAAAAATAATAGTCATTTAAAAAAAAGACTGAAGCAAAAGGCAATGATAGAACCGTTTGCAAAAAATGCTTTATTGAGCTGATCAGATGGTGTTACCATGGTCAGACAGGACCAAGCCCCCAATAGGTGTGGCGATGGTTCAAGTCAGCCAGGTCCCCAAATGAAACCGTGGCATTTATGCCGATCAAAAGGCATGGCAATGGTTCGGGTTCTACCAAGCCCCCAAGTGATTCTGTGGCCTTATGCCGATCAAGAGGCGTGACTAGTTCAGACTTGACCATGTCCCCAAGTGATCTGGTGGCTTTCGCCTATCAAAAGGTGTTGCATTGGTTCGGACGCGACCAAGCCCCCAAGTGATATTGTGGCATTGCGCCGATCAACAGGTGTGACTATGGTTCAGACATGACCAAGCCCCCAAGTGATCAATAACATGATAAGCCAATAAGGCATGATACCCATGTTTGAACCGCGCATCATGGCAGCAGATCCTCTTTGGCACCCTTTAACTTTTTGCAAGAGATAAATCCTTCTTGAGCCGGACGTTAAACCGGATATTGAGAGCTTCAAAGCTTTGTGGGAGACATCTTTCCCTTGAACCGGATTTTAAACCGGAATCTTCATTTCAACCGGAAATTTTCTGACGGCCTTTAAACTCGAACTTGCGAGAAGTTAATTTCTTTTTGAACCGGAAATTCTTAAACCGGATTTGGGAGCTTCAGTGAGACTGGCTTCCCTTGAGCCGGATTTTAAACCGGAATCTTTTCTGATGACCCGGAACTTCTTCATTGAGCCGGGATTTTGTAATTGTCATATACTTTCTAAGCCGGAAATTTTCTGACGGCCTTTAAATTTTCATCAATATAACAGTAGCCTTCGGGACCGGGTTATCTTTCCCTCCATCATCCTGGGGTTCTTAAATTTGTTGAAACCGGCAAAATTTGCTGAGTCATATCATCGTAGCCCCCAAGTCTCAAGGTGACTCGAAGAGTTGGCTTGAGATTCTCCATATTTGACCGTCATATAAACCGGCATAACTTGTATATCATTGGTGTTGGTAGTACGATGTGAATCCACAGAAGGTTGAGGTGACTACGGCGGGTTATAAATGATCCCGTATGAGCCATGTCAGCAACTCGGCCAATGGTTCCTTCCAACTGGTGATTTGAAGCCAACCAAACTGTAGTGGCGACAACTTGTGTGCCTGTCCATTGAGCCATCCAGTGCAGACGGCGGTTGATAGTATATGATAATTTGCCTCCTATTTGTTGAAAGAAAACCGGGCTACCCAAGCTGTGACTTGCTCAAACAGTTCATGCAGACAGGTGCGGCCCGGTATGTTGATGTAGACCAGGCCGCGAGAGATGGACGACAAAGACGACCGCAGCATCAGAGGCGGCTCAGACAGATGAGTCGGCCGCAGCATTGTAAGCCGGTGCGGATGGAGAAAATCGGCACTCGTGTTGTAAACTGGCACGGACGGACGAATTACTGTAGACCGGATCCGCAGAGGCGGCAGCTTTGTGCACGTCCATTCAACGGGTAATATGTCACGGACTATCGCCGGGCGGAACATTATCAACCCGTGTTCCATACCGTGGTATAAACCACATTTGTAGTGAATAATTATCCTGTACACAAAAATATACAGATCAAAGTAATTGTTCTTTGACAAAAACAATCTACGTTAATAAATAAACTTAGATGGATGTCACCTGGTATTTTCGTCGGATGAATGTGAACAGTGGAGTAGCAGTGGTCGGTTCACAATAGCAGAAACCACCGGGTGGCCGTGACAGCTCAACAGTAGCGGCCTACACATATACAAGCTGACTACTGCCCTTTTCTTTGATAGCCTTTTTTTTCACTTTTTCTGATGTGGCACTAAGCACTCACACGGTCCTCCTTTGTCCTTCTTGTAATAACTGCCGGCGACTTGGTAAAGCAGCGATGGCGGTTTAGAGCAGGGCGACGGTGTTTTAAGGCGGAGGCGTAGCTCTAAGCAATAAAGCGGCTTGACCTGACTCAGGCCATAGGAGCGAGTGCGATTTCAGAACAGCAGCAAAACCCAGGGCAGCTCACGGTTGAGAAGGCCCCCGGAGAGGCGTGACAGTAAAATGACAGCAGCCACACGGTCCGGAGGCGATTGGAGCAGGGCGCGGCCACTTGGAAACAGCAAAAAACGGTGAAGGTGACTTGCAAGCTGTGCAAGGTCGGTTTGGAAGCGACTTCCGGCGGGCTGGCGCCGATGGTGACGGAGTCCGTGGCGACTTGACAAAGGATGCCACAATGGTGACTCCAAAGTAAGCGGCCGAGATAGGCAGCTTGACGAGGCGAAGCCGCATCTGTGACTCGGAGGCACTCAATGACGGCAGGTAATTTGGTAATGCAGCGGATCAGCAGCCACAGCGATGGTTTGACGGTGAGGCATGGCAGAGCCGGCGGCCTAAATCCAGCGGCGAGACACGGCGTCTTGGCGGTTTACAGAAGAAACAGGGTGCGGGATCGAACTGGCAGGCACTCGAAATATAAACCGACCAGAGCAGGCACGAGTATGATCCGGCCGGAGTAGGCGCGAGCGTTTGGAGGTGCGGCAGGTTGGCGATTCTCCGGCCGCGAGGCGTGGCGCAGGCGAAGATGGACCAGCGTAGCGAGATGCGGACCACAGCGGGCGACTTGGCATAGGCGGTTCGAGGCGAGGGACAACGGGGCGAACAGGAGGTGCGCAAGGCCCGGTCGGAGCTCGGCGATTCAGCGACGCGGCCACCCTGTGGTAAGTCAGAGCGGGCCTCCCACTGTATTCAAGGCGGCCCGGAGGTAGCAGGGTCGCGAGGGCGAGTTGGAGCAGAAGTAGAACGAGGCCGCGATGGCTCGGGCGCAGCCCGGTGGCGAGGAAGAGGAACTCGGGCGCGGGCGGCTCGAAGGAGGCGAGGCGCATTGACAGCTCGGAGGAGGCGAGGCGCTCGGCACTTGGCGCAGGCAGAAGTGGCCTGACGCGGCCGCGGGGGCGGTGGAGGCAGGCTGGTCTGGCGCGGTCGGCCCAGGGTGCAGCCGTGACCACAGCGCTAGCGGAGGGCAGCTCGAGGCGCAGCAATGGCCGCAGCGGCGGTGAAACGAATCCATGCCCACGACCACATCCACTCCGGGGCGTAGTTGTTTTGATTTTATTTTTTCTTTGGTCTTGATCCATGTCCGAGTCAAAGTAGCACTTCACCGTCACGTACTAGTTGGAGGTACTACGTGCTACTAGTATTTTTCCTTTGGTTTCCCCGCCATGAAGTAGTAGCAGCCACGTATGCCGAAGCACAGACCCTGTTAGAGCATGGTTAATAGTATAGCCAACTGCCGGCTATAAGCCGTTGCCATGTCAACTATAGCCCATCTTATAGCCAATATGTACAATAGTTGATTAGAAGAGTGTACTACTTTTTTATTATAGGGCCCACCTTTCATTCTCACAAAGTGCCTAAGAGCACGTGCTAGAGCTGGCTCTTCACCAAGAGCCCGCTTATCTTCTCTCTCCTCTTCTCTTTCCTCCAACTAAGCAAGAAAATACTAGTTTATTTCTTATAGCCAGCTGACTCAGCTCTATTGTACTTACTCTTAGTAGTAGTAGCCAGTACGGCTGATGGATACGACTCGGAATAGTACATGGACTGCCACCCACACGTGAATAGTACAGACCCTGTTGGTCCTTTGTTAGTAGTAGTAGCGACAAAACGCCTCGGGATTCCGTGTGCCGGTGAGAACGTATTGCCACAGGAAACCATGGTTTCGGGGACTCAGACATATGGGGTGCTGAAGCAGTGTTGACGAGTACCGGATTCAAGTTGGTGACTGGGTCTATCGGTGCCGGTTGATGGACAGGAGTTAACCATGGAGAATCTGAGAAAGTGGCGGAAAGTCTAAAATTGTCAAAGGCTGAGAGAGTACATGACCGTATATTCTGTGGTGTTCAGAGCACATGGTAAAGTGCGGATGACAAATACAGAAGGAAGCGGAGTGCTATAGTTGTGGGACATGTCAGAAACTATCCGGAAGAAGGGTGAAACAGCTGCAAATTTGACTCGGGGTGACACATGGCGACGGTGAAATTCCTTCAAGTTTCAGACAAGCAGTCAAGAAAGAGCGGTGACGTTGAGTTCAGGTAACTCTTTTATGTGGCATCCAATATGTGAATTGTTCATTTTCATGCAGACAGTGGTCGGTGTGTGATGGTGTTGAGCGGATTCTCCGGAAGTTGGGAGCACAAAGTAGAGTATTGAGAAACTTAATTTTGCTCGAGTGTTGACTATGAAGAAGACGAGAAGGGACTACAGTTGCAGGTAGAGTCATATGGAGTCTGAGAGTAGCAGCGGTGCTCATGGCGTATCTCAAGTCCAATGTACATGGAGGTTCGACGCACGAACGAATTCAAGGTGGTGGAGAATATTCGCCAAGGTGGAGTTTGTTAGAGTTGTGTCGAATATTATTGTACAAGGTAGGTTACAGTTGGACTTGGTTTGGACTGTGTGTAGACAGGGTAGGAGTTGTGTCCTAATAGGACACCTGTATCCTAGGCCTCTCATATATATCGGGGGTAGACACACGATGTAACCTATGCCAACATAATAGCACGGGCACGCGGGGGAGCCGGCGGCGTGTGCTTAGCACGGGCACGCGGGGGAGCCGGCGGCGTGTGCCGGCGCCCGGGCGGCTAGGGTGCGGTATTGAGACGGTGTCACGGGGAGGAGCGCCCGTAGTCAAGCCCCGGGGATGTAGCCATGATGGTGAACCTCGTTAACAAATCTCATTGTCGTCTGATATGATTGCTTGGTCCTCGGTAGATCGACGGTATGCCTCGGATTTATTCTAACACGGGGAAACCCTTATCCCATTTTCAAAAAGTCGTTGTCGTTTCAACTTCTTGAGCATGGCACAAACTCTAACAAAATTCAGAAAACACTTAAAAGCGAAGCCCTCCAGCTAGCAAAGACAGTGATCCACCATGCCTCCTAGGACCATTAGGCTGGTGCCAACGCACCGCCCCACTACCGCCCCGCCACGTCAGCTTTTACCCCCACTCTCACCCCACTCTCACCACACTCTCACCTCACGGTGCCAGGTCTCACGGCTGTAGTGGCGGTGCTATAGCCACGTCGATTCTCTCTCCTCAGTTTAGTTATTTCACTCGCATTTCTTGAGACATTATAAATAATGCAAGAAAATAAATTTATTCAACTAAATTTTTTACTGATTACAAAAATAAGTAATAAAATTGCATAATAAATAAAAAATTACATAATTTAAAAAATAATACATTCTAAATTTTTAAATTTTTAGAGTCTAACGGATACATCAGCGGCTAGTCGACGTGGATTTAATCGAGATCGCGCCACGCCGCCTAGCCACACCCTCCTCTCGCCCGCTCTCGCCCGACCCGCCAACAAGACCACCTCGCTCTCGCCCCTCTCTCCTCCCTTCTCTCTCCTCTCGGCGCCAGGTAGCAGGCAATGGCAGAAGGCAGCGCATCACGGGCGGTGGATCCACCGCCCAGCGCTGCCGTCTCGCCTCGCTACCGCCCCGCTCTCGCCTCCCGGTGGGCGGTATCGCCCGCGCTGCCGCCCGCGTTGGCACCAGCCTAAGAGACGAGGCGGTCAGACGACGACACCGACGAGAGGCAGGGAAACCCTAAATGAGCGTCTTGGGTCACATGAGGTAAGGGGTACGTGATATTTTCTCCCCCTCTGTTTGCCCTATCATGTATACACGAAACAAAAAAGAAAATGCGTGCGATTATTCTCACCTCAATGATTGCATAGTTTTATTTGGGAGAGGATAAGATTCATAGGCGGCACGCTAGAGCGAAAGGTGCATATCAACGTAATTGCTTTGTCTTTACCTCACCAAAAAAACCTTATTTGTCCGGCCGGCCACACAAGACTGTGGAGTGCATGTGATTATTGATAGATAAAGAACGAAGCACGAGATTAGTGACCGGCCGGCCGGCTTAAACAAACTCTGTCTCACCTGCCATTAAGCTAAGTTTAAGATTGCGAGTTGGACGATGCTAGGCTAGGCGCTGGTTGACCAACACAAATTTCGCCCGGTTGCTGCGTGGCCGTCAGATTCGAGCTCCGGCACAATTGGATTCTCCCCAGATTCGTTTTCTTTCTCGCGCTGGCCCTCACGCTGCGTGATTCCCCTCCCTGCCGCGCCATCAGTGATTCGGGGCGGGGTTGGTTTCAACTGGGTGTGCGGCCCGACACCTGCGTCCCTGAGCCCTGTGGTTAGAGCATTCTCATACACCCGCGGACGCGCCCGGTCAGTGACCGGACAAAAAAAAGGAAAGAAAAGTGTGACCCAATCGGACCCTCATATCATTCCCATACACTCGGCGTGTCAGCGAACCCTTATATTCATCTCAAATATGGGGAGGATATGAGGGCTCGCGGACGCGCCCGGGCATTCCGTCACGTAGGAAGCGACCCCAGCGCGGACCACATTTTCTTTTTCTTTATTCATTCTTTTATTTCTCTCTCTTCATCTTCGTTAATCACGTGCAAGTGATCGGGCATATAAGAAGAAGAAAATGAAAAGTGTGGCTGCGCAGAGGGACAAATAGGGGCTCAAAATGTGTTGTTGCCGCGGCCTGCCTCTCGCTCTCTCTCTGCACCTCCCTCTCGCTCTCACTCTGCCACAACGAAGAAGAAGAAGGAAGAAGAAAGGAGACAGTGGACACAGAGAAGATTTTCCGGCGCACGAACGCCACAGCCGCACGAACAGCTTTCACTTTCCTCGAGCACGAACTCAAGGCACACACACCACCCCACGGCAAGCACACATACACTCCGAGAGGCTACATTTCTCTTCTCTGGCTACTCTTGCTCTACCACCTACATCTGTTTAAGTAGCACACGCGCACACACGCTACCAGGGCAACAGCCTGCCCGGCTCCTATGCCACTCACGCACAAGACTAGGCCAACATGCATACACTGACGCACCACGCTAGCTAACAACCACTAAGCGCATGCACTTGACTCGGCTACACACCAACTAACCACGTACTGACTCCACGACGCGGCCGGCTATGCCACTAACTAACCTATGCATGTCAAGATTAATGCTATCAAAATGGACACGCCCGGTCACTGACCGGGACGCGTCCACGGGCATTTAAGGGATCATATTTGCTATGTGAATCCAAGCTATGCCATTGAGTCGATCCCCTATGTTTCAAGCCTGGTTAGAGATAGTCTTATGCTAATTCTAAGAGGATGATGCGTACATGTTTGCATGATGTATAACACAAACTGAGAAGGAGAGAACCAGGTTAATTCTCCTGTGTGCTTGCGTTGATGATGCATGGTGCTCAGGCTTAACTTTTTCCTTCTGAATTCGAGCCCAAAAGCTGAAATGACCAAAAATATTTCTTTTCTTATTGAAAATAGAATGTATTATTTATACCCAAAATGGTTATTTTGATTGATAAATGGCACTGTTCATGTGTTTTGGGCTGGATCAGGCTCAAGATTTTCACTTTTGGCTTCGATAAGCCGACCCAAAACCTAGCCCACCTAGGGTATGATCAGGTTCACAAAAAAAAAGGTTTACAGAAAACCAAGGGAAAAGTCAGCTGGGTACATCACTATTAAGCAAACATCTCATTTTCCTTATTGTTGATGCTTGTGAGGCTTTGTACTCGAGGTGGTTGCATTGCCTCGATGCTATGGTTAAGTTGAGAAAATCCTCTTTATCAACATTTTTATTTCTGCGTGGAAAACCAACAATTTATTAGTGCACACCCTTCTAAAACAGCGGGCTCCCGTTCACACAAGTTTGAAAAAAATGTGATCGTGTAAATACTCCCAACTCTCAGGATTTGCCTCAGAAGTTAAGTGCAAAACCTAAATTTAGAAAGAAAAAACAATATAATCTTCAAAGTTAAAATATTTTGTCAATACATTATGAAAAATGTTTTAGGGTGGTTATGCAAAATTTAATTATTTTGGAATAAAGCCAGAGTCATTATGTGCCACTATATTTGAATATGAAATTCCAAACTTAATTAGGGTTTACTTTCATACTGTCATACAATCAATCTATGCATGATCGAGTATATAGGTATGTATGATTTTCTTTCCTTTCCAGTTCTAATTAGGGAGGAAACATAAACAATAAACCAAGACCAACTTGATGTAGAAGTACAAACCGAGCTACACAAGCAAAACTGGGCCATGGTCTGCCTAGTCCAAGAGCAAAACGCTAAGAACAACTCTACCAGAGTCATCACAAGTGCCCGGTCGCCATAATAACCGCCAGTAGGGCTATTTTCACCAAAAAGGGTGGTCCAGCAGAGTCGGCATCCCAGCCCTGATCGTCATAAGTTTTAGAGGGTGCTAGGCAATTGACAGTCTAGCATGGCCCGCCAAATTTATTGTTTGCAACTATGTCACTATGTTGAAGCATACATGTTTACCACTTTATCTTCCTAGTCCATGCTAGTGTTACATATTCTATTTTATCCACTCATTTTGGATTTTCTTTTTGTTCTAACTCTAGAGCAAAGCAATTAAACAAGAAACCCAATTTCATCAACTCTGAAGTTGCTAACCACACACATCCTATGGTATAGATCTTGTAAATTAATAGCAAAGGTTTACCAACAAAGGAGGAATCTCTCCTTGAAGGAGAAATATAATATGCCCCTTATCATTAGTAAATTGAACCCTCTTCTTTGATTGTTACAATAACGAGTCTTCAGTTGAACCTAAAATAAGAGTTATACAAACAAGATTTTTAACTGAACTATATATATCTTTCCAGCTTAAGTTGCAACTATGAAGAAAAAACGTTGGGGAAAGGGGGATATATCAAACTTTATGTACGGAATGCTCCAGAAAATGTACTGACTCACAAAATAGTATATTTTTTGTTTCCTCGGCATCTGGAGTACATCCAGATATTGGAGTTGGAATATGCAGGTGTGCCACCACACGAGGTCTGCTAGTTGTCTGCATCGAAAGGAGGATCTAAAGTCATTCTCATTCTCAGCCGCAGAAGAAATACTATGATCGCATCAAGATGATAAGCGAGCCGTTTAAGGCTATACGCAGCCAATCACTGGAGAAAGAGGACAGTGGCCGAAGCACATGAACAATATTGAATCCCTAGTTGTTCCCATTAATTTCCCCTAATGCCTCCAATTCTTACGCAGGATACACCACAAAACTCTATGGTTCTCAATTACATGTTCTTCTTCTGCCATTTTACTAGCCTCTTATTTCTTCTTCACTAAAACATTTCTCTCCTTGTTGCTTGCTATAGTTGTTACAACTTGACTATTGCATACGATTTGATGGGGTTATAATAAGACGATAACGGGTGCATTCAAAGCTTTTTGGGGCGGGGTTGATAGGGGTACAATGCTCGTTCATCACACGATGAGCTATGACGTGTAATACCACGTGATCGTGAGTATTAGTTAACCTATTGCCCATACTCTGCCTAGTAACAGTAAAGATTAGCCGGATTGAGGATTGGACTAATGTTAGGTGCAACTATAAATTTGGTGGACTCGTCAAAGTTTGTGTTAGATCTTCTAATTAGTACTTCAAGATTTACCCGCAAAGGAGGAACCTCTCCTTCAAAAGATAAATATAATAGCCCCCTTATATTTAGGAAATGGAATGCTCTTACTTCAATGCCACAATAATGAGTGCTTCATTTAGTCTCAAACTATAGATCATACAAAAAAGGATTGGTAACTGAATTAAATTTTCAGTTTGAGTTCCAAAGTTAAACATACATTTTTATAATAGTAAAATTAAACGGGGTATATCCTAGTTCACAGAGGAGGAAATCTTAAACAAACAAGTACTCGGGTAATGCAGAAAAATCATAATACTTGAAAACCATCGCATATGATTCATTTTTGTTCATAAATTTTAAGTAAATTCCAAAATCATACAAGACCTTGATACGTCTCGAATGTATATATAACTTTTGTTATGTTCATGCTATGTTCATACAATTCTACATAGTTTTGGCACACTTTTTATTGCTTTTATTGGACTAACATATATAAACAGTGTCGAGTGGTAGTTGTTGTTTTTTGTGTATTTGGTGCAACGAAAAAAATACTTCCCAGGACCAAAAACATAAACAAAAATAAGTCATTCATATTCATGCCAGAAGAGAGATTGGGCAAAACAACACTTGGAGGGGGGCACTGGTGGGCGCCATGCAGCCTTGCCACACGGGCATGCCCTTGAAGCGGGAATTAGCCGCGTCGAGTCCATGGGTCTCGTCTCCACCACCTCCCCACCCTCCTAGCTCTATACAACATCAAAAACCTAGAAGTAATTTTTTCTGAATTTGTTACGTCGCTACCTCGAGCGATTCTGAGGCGGAGAAACCTGGTCTTTTCTGGCACTATGCCATAGTGGGGTAGATCCGATTTCGGAGGAGCTTCTCGACCTCTGGAGGACATGGACACCAAGGGGATGCACGACACCTAGTCAGCGACGCACACCACACGTGCATGTAGCAACCCTAGAGTTTTTCTAAAAAAGGGGGGAAATCAACCCTAGCTAGAGCCGCGGTGGCAGGCTAGGACGAGGCGGATGACGATGGGCAGTGGACTGGGCATTGAGTGCACGTGATGGTCAGCTGGTTTAGATAGTTTTTCTAGTTAAATATGTTTATATTTTCATTTTATTTGGTTATGTTGAGGATCACATGAAAATGTTGACATGCATTTTTACCATGTATTGACTATTATGAATTTGCATCAAGCCATCACTTTTTTTTACTTAAGAATTTGCCACACCTTATTTTTCTTTCGTCCCCTGCCACTGGAGATGCTATTACACACGATGGAGGATTGGGTCTGGTAAGGCAGTGGAGTATTGGAGCCATGTAGAAAACCGGGAGAATATCGGTGAAAACCACGCGAAAATGATGTTTTCAAGTTTTTTTTTCTCAAATACGCACGAGTGTGCGTATCATATATTAAGAGAGGAAAGGGGAAGAACCCCGGCCCACAGTTATTTACAGAGCGTTCACAGGACCGCACTCCACCACACGCCACATTACATTAGATATGACTACTCATCTTCGACCCACCCATCTACCCTTACAAAAGAGATTAGAAGATCGCCATGCAAGATGCCTGCCTGCTTCCATGTCACACACTCGGAGGCAATCCATCGTAGGACAAGTTGCACATCCGGCCTCATTCCTTCAAACACAATAGAGTTTCTGTGCTTCCACAGCACCCACATGGTTAGCAAGTGGATGGCTCGAAGGGTCTTGGCATGTTTACAAGTTTTGAGAAAATGTCGAAGAAAAGGAATGTTAAGAGGGTGATGTTCTATGGTCATGCAAAATTTCAACAAACACATTACGGGATGTGAGCTATGAAAATAACAAAATCAGCAATAAATAGTACTAAACAGTAACACCACTATTCATTGCTGAATTTGTCTTTTTCATAGCTCGCATTCTGTAATGTGTTTTAACTTGAATTTTCACATGACAGTACAACATCATCCTCTTAACATCCTCATTTTTAAGAATTTTTTAGAACTTTCAAATAAGATTTTCACAAAATTTTCTTTGAATATTGGTCTCCCTATGATATTCTCCCGTAGAAATCCCAAGGAGAAGAGGATGGCCACAACCAGGTTAGTGTGTGCACTGATTTGTTATTTTTATTTTTGATGGGCTGACGCACATATATTATTTGCTCTTCACTCAAATAAGCTAATTAATTTACTTAATTTTGCGTGTGATTTACAGATCCTTGTCTAGAACTAGTAGAACCTTACCAGGAATCAAGCGAAGCTCTTGGTCTTGACTTCATGTATGATTATGCTAGCGTAAAGACTTGTATGAGCCTGCGACGTTGCACTTAGTTATATCCTCTTTGATTACCTGGCTGCTCGAGTGCTTGCCTGCTACAGTGTGCTAGCTACCGTGTCACATGCCGTTGCAACATTTCATAGCACGCACGCACGCCAGAGCGAAGCAAAAATGCAGGACCCGTTCTCCAATCTCCACGCGCTACACTAAGAGCATCTCCAACAGTGGCTGTAAAAAAGACGTGCAGGACGGTTTCACGCGCTCCAGCGGGCGCGTGAAACTCAGCCGCACAGGAAAAGATCGCGCGCATCCGGCCGCTGGCGCGCGGCGTCCGGCACGCTTTATAAATGCAGCGCCCGTCATGCGCCCTCTCACTCCACCTCGTCACGCGCCCTCTGCCGCTCTCTCCCTGTTTTTTCTTGCCGCGGCGCCATGCCGCCGCGCCGCCGGGGAGTTTCGGTCTACCGCGGCGTCCGGCGAGATCCGGTCCGGCGAGATGCGCCTCGGCCTCAGCACTTTCGGCACCGCCGCCTTCGGCGGCCTCGTAGGGAAATGAACTTCCCTGACGTGCCGACATGGGAGCTGGCGCAGGAGCTCGCGCCTCCCCCGCGGCTTATCACCGACGAGGATCGTCGCGATGACCGGAGGCGGGAGCGCCATCTCGGCCTCACTGAGATGGACGAGGAAGCCATGGGGCTCTGGTGCCAACGCTTCCCGCAGGACGTCATCAACGAGCGCCAGTTCTACGCGCAAAGGAGGACGGAGAGGGAGGAGAGGAGGGTGTTGGAGTAATTATGCATCTATAGGATGCCATTAGTAGAAATTGATTGCAACTAGAACACCTAATTGACATGAACAGAGAAGGGTTTAGGATTTCTTTACATGTCACGGGAGTGGACATGATCGCCTGCTCGGTGCAGGCGTGATGCAGGGGTGATGTAGTCTAAGTAGAGGTTCTCCTTGACGTCCTGATTCCTTCAGGACGCCACCGGGACTGGCCGGGGACGTCGGCGGCGGCTGGCTTAGGTCTTCCCGTCGCTGCAGCGCTCCCCCTGATCGGATGGGGTGAGAATATCGGGTGGAGAGTAACCTTACGTGAATTGTGATCGCGCAGGTGGCCAGCTCTCTCCGTATCCTTTTATATGGCGTCATGGCGATGGGGACCCAAAACCTGAGTTGGTTTTGGGCGCCCCGATCGTATGCGCGTTAGTTCGATCGAGGTTCACGTACGTTGGTACGTGGACCCCTTCACTTATCGTTATCCCTTCATTTTTTTCTGTTAGACTAATAGATCTAATCTGGCTTGTTAAGCCGTCAGATCAAAACCAACATTATCCCCCTTGATCGTTAGGCTTAACTTCATTCGCCCATTCTACATAGGAATGATGTACCAAAGTTAGGTGTTACAACAGCTTGAAACGCCATAGAACCTCAACACTTATAGCACACCCGCCTATTTCGAAATGGAAAACATTTTGCTAATTGGGGAGTGGTTTATTTTAATGGTCCTCTTATTCCAGAATCATCAGGCTTCCAGTAGTCCCATGCCGGCAACATGCTCACAAAAAATACTGGGTGGTAAGCCTTTCGTTAGCGGATCCGCAAGCATATGCTTCGTTCTTATATGTTTAACATCAACTGTTTGATCCTGGATTCTATCTTTCACAACACGATACTTTATGTCAATGTGTCTGGCAGCATTACTTGACCTGTTGTTACTCGTATAGAAAACTGCTGGTTCATTATCGCAGTACAATAAAATTGGTTTAGATATGCTGTCAACCACTTTAAGTCCGGGAATAAAATTCTTTAGCCATACAGCCTGCCCGGTGGCCTCATAACATGATACAAATTCTGCTTGCATCGTAGATCCAGCAGTCAACGTTTGTTAGGAGCTTTTCCACGATATAGCTCCTCCCGCGAGTGTGAATATATAACCTGACGTGGATCTCATACTATCCACACACCCGGCAAAATCAGAGTCTGAATAACCAACAATTTCTAGGTTATCAGTTCTTTTATATGTAAGCATGAAATCCTTAGTTCCTTGCATATAACGCAAGACTTTCTTTGCGGCCTTCCAGTGGTCCGGTCCTGGATTTGATTGGTATCTGCCAAGCACCCCGGTTACAAAACATAAGTCTGGGCGTGTACACACTTGAGCATACATGATGCTTCCAACAGCTGAAGCATAAGGAACCGACTTCATTTGATCAGTTTCACATTGGTTCCTCGGACATTGAAATGTCCCAAACTTATCGCCCTTAACTATAGGAGCAGGTGAGGGTGAGCACTTATGCATATTGAATTTTTTCAGTACTCTCTCAAAGTATGCCTTTTGAGATAGTCCTAACGTTCCTCTAGACCTATCTCGATGAATCTCGATGCCGAGGACATACGAGGCTTCACCAAGATCTTTCATATCAAAACTGGATGATAGAAAATTCTTGGTCTCATGCAGCATATCCTTATCGCTACATGCCAATAATATGTCATCAACGTATAGGACTAAAAATGTGAACCTACTGCCTTTAAACTTAACGTATATGCAGTTGTCCACAACATTTTCGGTGAAACCAAAAGTTTTGATAATTTTATCAAACTTGAGGTACCACTCTCTTGAAGCTTGCTTCAAGCTATAAATTGATTTCTTTAGACGACATGCTAAATGTTCATTCCCTTCCACAACAAAGCCTTCTGGCTGAGCCATGTAAACGTCTTCTTTTAAGTCACCATTTAGAAATGCCGTTTTAACATCCATTTGGTGTAGTTCTAGGTCGTAATGAGCTACTAATGCCATTATGATTCTAAAAGAATCCTTGGTTGACACAGGAGAGAAGGTTTGCTTATAATCAATGCCTTCTCTCTGTGTATACCCTTTTGCCACTAGCCTTGCCTTGAACCATTCGACATTCCCTTTGGAATCATACTTGGTTTTGTAGACCCACTTGCAGCCTACTTTCTTAGCTCCATCGGGAACTTCTACTAAGTCCCAAACGTCATTTGAGCCCATAGACTTCAACTCGTCTTCCATGGCAACCAACCACTTGGATGAATTTTCGCTTTTAATGGCTTCCTTATAAGAGGTTGGATCCTCCACCTTTCCCAGATCATTCATATCCTCAAGCAAGTATGTGATATAATCATCTGATATGGCTTTCTTTCACTCACGACGTGGCCTGCCCACGGGAGGAGGTGGTGGAGGAGCATCATTGTTCTGAGGGTCATCTTCACTATGCAACTGGTGATCCTCTTCACCTTCTGGATTGACATTAGTCTCAGGATCACCATTAGCCTCAGGACCTGAAGTACTAGATTGAGGATTAGCTTGAGACGTCACTACACTTTGTAGTGGCAAAACAATCTCTTGGATAGTCGGGGATGGAACACACACCCGTTTCTCCTCAAGACTGATCTCCCTTATTTCTGTGGCTTCGTTATCCTCAAAAAATACTGCTTGTCGAGTCTCCACATACTTGGTGGTGTGACTTGGACAATAGAAACGATATCCCTTTCCCCTATGAGGGTATCCAATGAAGAAACAACTAACTGTCTTTGGATCTAATTTCTTAAGTTGTGGATTGAAAATTCTAGCCTCAGCGGGACAACCCCATACACGTAAATAATTCAAGCTCGGTTTCTTTCCCGCCCACATCTCGTAAGGTGTGTTCGGTGCTGCTTTAGTAGGAGTGAGATTCAGCACATGTGCGGCTGTCTTTAATGCCTCCATCCATAGGCTGACTGGTAAACTTGCATGACTGAGCATGCTTCGCACCATGTCCATAAGTGTGCGGTTTCGGCGTTCAGCCACGCCATTTTGTTGAGGTTCACCGGGCATTGAATACTGGGCAACAATTCCATTCTTAGAGAGGAACTTGGCAAAAGGACCTGGAATTTGCCCATAAGGAGCATGCCTACCATAAGACTCTCCCCCGCGATCTGATCGTACAACTTTTATTTTAGCGTTTAGTTGGTTCTCAACTTCGGCTTTGAACACTTTGAATTTGTCCAAAGCTTCCGATCGATCACGTATAGGATAAATATATCCGTATCGAGAAAAGTCGTCTGTGAAGGTAATGAACGAATCAAAACCATCCATAGACTTAACATTAAGGGGTCCATATATGTCAGTGTGTATGAGTTCAAGGACTCCCGTGGCTCTTACCGCTCCTTTCTTAATCGTTTTTGCGTATTTGCCTTTTATACAGTCAATGCATTTTTCCGCATCAGTGAAGTCTAATAGAAGGAGTACATCATTTTTAATAAGTCTTTCAATTCTCCCCCTCGAAATGTGGCCTAAACGACGGTGCCACAATTTCGAAGAGGTACTCGTACCCTTCCATTTCTTCTCAATATGACATACATCACTCACATGCAGGATAGAATCTTTCAATGATAACATATATAATTGGCCTCGTCTGACACCGAGGCCTACGTTCTTATTACAATAATTCAAAACAAATTGTTTGTTCCCAAACTTGCTCTCAAACATGTTATCATCTAGGCAAGAGACAGAAATCAAATTCCTACTGAAGGTAGGGACATAAAGAACATTATTTAAATGAAGACAGAAGCCAGTGTGGAGTTCTAAGGTGATTGACCCTATGGCTTCAACATCAACTTCGACTCCATTTGCCACCTTAAGTCTTCTTGCCCCCTTTGCCATGGTTTGGATTATATTTGAGTCCTTTCTTCATCAACCATTTGAGAAATTCTGGACAGTCTTTCTGATAATGACCCTCATGCTTGCAGAAGTTGCACTTGTTTTCTTTAGGCTTATCGTCCACCTTATCCTTTGCTTTATATGAGGTTGATGAATGTTTCTTAAAGAACTTCTTTTGTGGCTGTTGCTTAGAAGAGATTGCTCCATCATGTTTTCTCTTGGAGGAGCCAACCAAAAAGGCTTGGTCCTTTCCTTGCCTCTTAATCCTCTCTTCTTCCTCAACAATTCTTGGAGATATCTCCGTGATTGTCCATTTCTCTTTAAGAGAGTTATAGTTAATCTTAAATTGATCAAACTCTTCAGGGAGGGAGTCCAAGATCATGATGACAAGGAGATTGTCATTGAGCTCACATTGTAATGCCTTCAATTTGTTACAAGCATTCACCATCTTTAAAATGTGAGCCCTGACATCACCATCATTATTATACTTCCCAAGGAGCTTGTGAAAAAGTTCATGTGCATAAACCTTGTCGGAGCCTTTGAATTGCTCCTCTAGGGCTGCCATGAATTCCTTAGGAGTATTTTTCTTGGGTAGTGCCCCAATTATGTCAGGTGAGATGGATGATCTCATCACAAGCATAGCAATGTGATTTGACTTTTCCCATATTTCCATCTTGGAATCATAAGTTTTCTTTAGTTCAGCATACCTCGTGACACCGGCAGTTGGAGCCACGGGTTTATCCTCCCGTAAAGCATAATCAAACTGATGGACGGCTAGGCATAATTCCATCGAGTTCTTCCAACGAGGGAAGTTACTACCTGTCAACGGTTCGACAGTAAACGCAGCGGAAGCTGTAATGGACATGAAAGAGTTTTATGAGTAATTGACATGAATATGAAATTTTACGTTGGCAAAATAAAATAGACATGCCATGTATTTTATTTCAACTCCATGTCAAAACACCGTTGGGCAGAAAAAACATGAAATTAAAATGTCATAAGTGCTGACTCATAATAATAAAACAACGTTGGTCCGAATTAAAATCAGAGTCATTTTATTCTCAATTTAGACATCAACATAAGAAAAAATATTATTATTTTTGATGTCTAAAAATTCATCATACAAACACATAATAAATTCTGGATAAAATATCTCGTTGGTTCAATTTTACCCAGAATAATATCATGTTTTAATTCATTATTATCTCAGATTTTTTCTGGCTAAAACAGTGCGAAAACTTAATTGTATTAAATGATAATGCACTGGAAAAGACAGAAAATGGCCAAAATTTGTCTGTGTCCGAAATACCCCACAGTTACACGTTAAAAAAAAAGAGGGCCAGCCCAGCAGCAAGACACGTAATATATATATATATATATATATATATATATATATATATATATATAGCTGGACTGTAACAACCTGGGCCGTAGCCCACGGCCAAAAATGGCCCATCAGCGCCCGATGGCCCAGCTCGGAGCCGCGCGATGCTCTCACTCGTCGGATCAAGCCGACGGCGAGGATTGCCCCGCAGCTGAGCAAAACAGTGGCTAGGTCAAACCATATCCATTTCTTCCCCTCCTCCCGATTCCCGCTCACTGGCGCGGCGGCCCGAGGCGTGACGGGGTTCGACGGCGGCCCAAGGCGCGCCGGTCATGGCGGCGCGGCGGCTGCGCTCGCCGGAGGAGCGTGCAGCGGGGTGAATCCCGCGCGCTCCCCCGTCGAACGTGGACGCGGCGTCCGTGCTCATGGCGCATCAGGGGAGGAGGGACGCCGGCCACTGCGACATGTGGGGCGGCGGCGACGAGCTCGTCCAGTCAAGTGGCGGCAACGGCGGCTAGTAAATGTTCCGCGCGTCGCTCCGGTGGGAGGCGACGGCGTCGCGGCGTCTCCACCCTCGCACCACTTGATGCAGTGCGGGCTCCGAAGGGAAAGGCGGCTACGCGGCGCATTAGGTGAGCCTATGCCTCATTCTTCTCCAATGCTCTGATACCATTGTTGGAGTAATTATGCATCTATAGGATGCCATTAGTAGAAATTGATTGCAACTAGAACACCTAATTGACATGAACAGAGAAGGGTTTAGGATTTCTTTACATGTCACGGGAGTGGACATGATCGCCTGCTCGGTGCAGGCGTGATGCAGGGGTGATGTAGTCAAAGTAGAGGTTCTCCTCGACGTCCTGATTCCTTCAGGACGCCACCGGGACTGGCCGGGGACGGCGGCGGCGGCTAGCTTAGGTCTTCCCGTCGCTGCAGCGCTCCCCCTGATCGGATGGGGTGAGAATATCGGGAGGAGAGTAACCTTACGTGAATTGTGATCGCGCAGGTGGCCAGTTCTCTCCCGTATCCTTTTATATGGCGTGGCGACAGGGGACCCAAAACCTGAGTTGGTTTTGGGCGCCCCGATCGTAGCGTTAGTTCGACGAGGTTAACGTACGTTGGTACGTGGACCCCTTCACTTATCGTTATCCCTTCATATTTTTCTGTTAGACTAATAGATCTAATCTGGCTTGTTAAGCCGTCAGATCAAAACCAATAGTAGGCGGAGTGAGCCGCCTATCGCGAGGGCAGGCGTACACGGAAGGTGGCCGCTCAATTCAACATCGACCTAGGAGCAGCGTTGTCCTAGGACTCCGACGACGATCGGTATCTTGACGCCTTCATTGAGACGTCGGAGGAGGACATCACCGAGGCGAAGTCGGAGCCGGAGTCGGAGGACGACGAGGAGTAGTTGAACTATTTTTTTATCTATCTATGCTATGAAGCATGAACTAGCTATGTATCATTTTTATCTATTGTTTTTATATCTTTTTTATCTATCTATGCTATGAACTAGCTATGTATCGTTTTTATCTATCCTTTTTATATCTTTTTTTATCTATCTATGCTATGAACTAGCTATGTATCGGTTTTATCTATCTATGTGTCTTTTTATTTATCTATCTACGCCTATCTATCGAGTAGGTGTCGAATGTGTATCGAGTCGGAGTAGAAGGAGAAGACGAAAAATATAGCGTGTCTGTTGGAGGGGTGCACGCGTGCTATATTTTGCAGCGGCCGCTGGAGCCAGCGCTCAGCTGCGCGCAAAAACTAGCTATTTCGGCGCTGTAAAGACGTTTTCTGTGCCCCATGTGTTGCGCGCCTGTTGGAGATGCTCTAAAACAACGAGCTATGGAACTAGTTTGTTTTAATTGGAGAACATATGGATGGCCTGCTCGATGGGAAGATGCCCTTTTGCCACAAGGCCACGGAAGGAATGGTCTCACCTCAGCAAGATGAGGTACCCATTAGGGCATCTTCAAGGCAGACCCTTAAACCGTCAGTATATGTCTGAAAAGTTATGTTCGGACGCAGTTTGCCATACAATGCGGGTCAGTACCGGTCTACTGAACGGTCCGAACATACTTTTTTTGGCAAACCCGAGACAAACGGTGGGGGGGAGCTTTACGAGAGTCCGGACACAGCCACATAGAACTCCAACACCCCCAGCCCACCCAAAAACCCTTCCCGGACTCTACGCCTCCACCCTTCCCATTTTCTCTCCTCCCTTCATCGCCGCTCCACCACCCCGGCCGCCACGCCACACCCCTTCCTGAACTCGACATCTCCATCACCTTTAGTGTTTCAGCCGGCCTCCACCCCACTTCTCCTCTGTCGTTGTTCAACCCCTCTCCTCCAACCGCCCCTCCAAGTACCATCTGCTATATCTATACTCACCATCCTCGACACTTGTTTGATGAATTGTCGGAGCTAAAAAATTTGTCCCTTCTTCTTTCAAGCAATGGATTCCGATTTGGAGTACATATACGGGCACTATGTTGAGTCGTCTTACGGCTCGTCCGATGAGGAGGACTACACGGATGAGACGGCAATGATGCAGGAGGTCCTTGAAGATGCGGAGCGTGCAGGAGGAGCATGTTCTCAATTCAAGGGATTGATTGAGGGGCATTAAGTGCTCAACTGCAACAGGGTGCGCGGCCATTGACACTGATGGCCGACTACTTTGCCTCTGATGCACTCTTCACCGAGCGTTTTCGGATGCGCAAGACTGTCTTCGATCGTTTGTACCATGACGTTCGGTCCTATCATGACTATTTCATCTTGAAGAAGGACGTCGTGGAATCATTGGGTTCTATGGTTACCATAGGTGCACAGCCGCACTCCGGATGCTTGCATATGGCACGACCGCTGATTCGTGGGACGAGTTCCTACGGATGTCTGAGAGCACATGCGGAGATGCCATGATCAGGTTTGCAACTGCCCTGGTCAAGGTGTTTGGACCTTGGTACCTCAGAGAACCAACTATGACAGACACCAAGAGGCTCTTGGCAATCTCACAAGCAAGAGGGTGGTCAAGTTTGCTTGGATATCTTAACTGCAGGCATTGAAAATGGAATAACTGCCCGAAGACTTTACAAGGGAAATAGCAGGGTTATGTTAAGAAGCCTACCATCATTCTTGAAGCTGTTGCATCACATGATCTTTGGATTTAGCATGCCCGGGTCTCATAATGACATCAATGTGCTGCAGCGATCATCATTGTTTGCGAGGCTGACTAAAGGAAAAGCTTCTCCTTGCCACTATACTATCAATGGACACGATTACAACATGGGCTACTATCTGATTGACGGTATCTATCCTCTGTGGGCTACCTTTGTCAGCACCATCTCTAACCCAGTTGGTCAGAAAAAATCTCACTTTGCCCACAAACAAGAAGCACCTAGAAAGGATGTGGAGAGGGCATTTGGAGTTCGGCAGGCCCGTTCTGCAGTTGCCCATGGACTTACTAAACAATGGGATCTAGAGACCTTGTGGGAGGTGATGACATGCCGTGTGATCATGCACAACATGATCGTCGAGGATGAGGGTGAGGATGCTGCCGCAGCTCTAGAATTTGAGAACATGGGTAATCCCATCAAACTTCCAAACCAGATCCGGCCACATTTGAAGAGTTTATTCAAAGAGTGTGTTTAGGTCTCAGTCGACTGAGACTTAACCAAGTCTAAGTCAAGTGATATAACATGTAAGAAAGGGAAAATTGCATGGATCTCAATCAAGTTTCAGTCGACAGAGACTTAGCAATCTCGTTATTCAAATGCATCAAAAAATTCGGCATCGAGCAACTCACGAGCAATTGAAGGAAGATCTAATTGAGTATCAGTGGGCGGGTTAATGGAGACAACAATGTTGAAATGTAATATTTGAACTTTTTTAAGTTTGAACTATTGCTGCATGCGGCTATTTGAACATATGTACTCTATATACGCGGCTATTTGAATACTCTGTGTATGCGGCTATTTAAACGTGCGGACTTTAAAAAAAATTAAAAAGGCCGGATGTATGCGAGCAATGTTGGGTGGGCGGCTCCTGCATCCATGTCCGCAAACTGATCCCATCTGTCCGTGAACAGATACGGGAGAAAATTTATGGGTCTCGATTGAAGATGCCCTTATTTGATGAATAAGCGGCCGTGTAGCCAGCTCGGTCAGAGAGCCTAGGAAAAGTACGAAGGCTCCCGGCGTACGACCATTCACCCATGGAAATTGTTGTTTAGGTCTTCATTTACTGTTACTGCGCCAATGAAGGAGCCGGGGCACAACTCGAGCCGCTTCCTGGGGTAGCCGAGCCATGGCTCCACCACTAGGAAGAGGTGCAGGCAATCGGTTCAGGAAGAGTCAAGTGGTCGCAGCACGAAAACAACACCGCTCCCAGGCTTTTCCCATTAGTTTTCCCGGACGCTTCCTATTCTTAATCAAAACACACCACAAAACTTTGTGGTCCTTAGTTGCGTGCTCTTCTTTTGCCATTTTAACTAGGCGCTCGTTTCTTTCACACATTTGCAATCTCTTCACTATACCATCTCTCTTCTTGCTTTCTATAGGTGTTACCACTGCACTATTGTATATGGTTTGATGATGACAAATAGTATAGCAAAGACTCGAACATGGGGTGGTATATAAAGATGGCAAAACTCTACATTCATGGCTCCGGTGGGGGTGGGGGGTGGGGGTACAATACACGTTCTTGAGACAAGGAGATACTTTAAGTCAGACCAATTAGCTCGTAATATGGCTAGTGCTCCCTTCGTCTGGAAATACTTATCGCTTGAACGGATGATCTAGCACTGAAATGCGTCTAGATACATTCATTTGAAGTACAAGTGTTTTCGGACAAAGGAATAATAAGTAAGATTCGCCAAATCAATGGTCGGACTAATGTTAGGTGCAGCCATAAATTCAGCAGCTTATCAAACTTACTACTCTTGAGAAAAAAATGTGTGGATTTGATTGTGAAGTCATTCTAGTAACTTAAATATGTAAAGAAACCCTCAGCCCCAATTGTGTAAATGTGAGCCTAAATTTGGAGAAGAAATCTTCAGGTGTAATATTTTAATGACAATTTATTTACTATTTTGCCATTTCATTCTGTAGAAGTTAACTATTTGGGAATTAAGTCATACTCATTATCCTTCACATACAACCATATATATAATCATACATATAACTAAATAGGAAATTTGAACCTTAATTAGGGTTTGCATTCACACTTTCATGTGATCAGTCTATGCACAGCCGGAATGTATAGGTCTGTATCGTTTTATTTTTCTTTACTTTCTTTTTTTTTTATTCAGGAGGAAACATAAACAAGAAAAAGAAGAAGCTAATGTTAGCTCAATGTAGTATCCCTGGTGTCGAGGTGGATGTCACAGACCGGTTCACGTCGGTGTGGAGTGGTGGCGGCCAATTTCGCACCGCCATATGGACGATCACGCGGCAGTCGGGGTGGTTGTCTATGCTGGGAAGATATTACACCCATCCGCCAGCGACATTCTGGCCTGGTGTGGGATACAAGCTAGCATGACTACCAGAAGATCCTCCATCAAGATGGTGACTGAAACACCATGTCCGTGGCGAAAACTCTTATTCTGGCCTTGATTGGTTGATCTCAGCAATGACGAATTTGCGTCGTTACCTTGTTGAAGCCATTGTCTCATCAGGATGAAATCTTTGTCAGACTGTTTTCGGTTGAGCAAGACAACGACGGCGTGGGACTGTTTATTCCTTCTTGAAGACGTTGTTCCGGAAGAAGTCGACTTAGGCGTAGGTGTTAATTTCATATTTGGTAATGCTTCTATCACAATTATCTATGTCTTGTACTCTCTTTGTTAATGATTTTGGCCTCGTTGCTTTTACATCAACTTTAATAAAATTGGCCGTGTGCATCGCATTCATGCAGAGGCAGGGGTATCAACCTCCTTTTTGAAAAAGCTCGATGTAGAAGTATACATTTTTACATGTTGTATATATTCCCTATTCATGTTAATGTTAGATCTCCTAAACTTCAGAATTGACACACAAAGGAGGAACCTCTTCTTCAAAGGATAAATAAATAGGCCCTTTATATTTAGTAAACCGAACCCTCTCATTTGGACACCACAATAATAAGTCCCTAGGTGAATCTAAAATTGTAGACTATACAAGATAGATTAGTAATTGAACTAACTAACTTTCCAGCTTGAGTTGTAAAGATGAACATATGATTTTTTAACCAATTTTTAATTCTTAAGTCACTCATAAGATAGGACCCACTCAACGTGTTATGACAAACTAGAATTTCTCCAATGTTGAATACCGACATGGGCCTAAGGGTGGACCCCATTTGTTAGCTTTCTCTTCTAGTTTTAACCCCTCAAACCATGTGAGAGAAGAGAAAAATTATTATTTTTTATTCTTTATGACTTGCTCTTAGCACAATGACTCAGCCTCTTCTTCTCACAATGTTTGAGGAAGGGTCTTAAGGCTATTTTTTGTGTTTAAGACCCATGTTTTTGCAACATTGGAGATGCCCTTAGGGTTGAAGGGGATGCATCCAACTTTATGTACACTACTTTCCTAAAAAAATGTAGGGACTCAAACAATAGTATATTCTAATTGTATTTTCTCAACGTCCATACAACAAAAGAAAATCAAGCTTGTGTTTGCTAGTTTGTTTTAACTACAGAACATAGGGAGGAGCTGCTCAATGGGAAGATTGGAAGTCAATTTCCTACTTGGCCACAGAAGGAATGTTACGACCGTAGCTAGATGAAGGCTTGTTGATCGTTGAAGGAAGAGGTGTAGATAAACAGTGAAGGTATTTGCAAGAGGCCAGAGAACGGGATCAATGCCGCTCCCTACCTTCTCCTATTGATTCCCCCTACCGCCTCCTTCTTAAGCAAGCCACACCAAAATACTCCATGGTTCTTAGTTATGTGCTCTTCCGCTGACATTTTAACTAGCCTCTTGTTTCTTGGACGCATCTTCCAACTCTTCACTAAACCATTTGTATCACCGTTGCTTGCTATAGCTGTTACCACTTCACTTTTATATGGTTTAATAGAGATCAATAGTAGATGTTGCAAAGACTCGACAAAAAGGTGCATTCATGGCTGGGGCCTCGGGGTGGGGTTGGTACAATACGTGTTCATCACATATGGAGTTATTATGAACTATTAAGATATTATGTAATAGCCATTAAAAAAAGATATTATGTAATAGCCATTAAAAAAGATATTATGTAATTCACATCACTGCGAGTGTTATTTAAGTTAGATTGATTGCTTGATACCATCGATGGCTAAGCCGTGCGGCCGGAAGGGATCGGGGTGGCGAGGTGGTTACGCCAGGAGGGTGACCATAGAAGTTTGCTATGGGGCTTAGATTTGCTGACGACTAGCTCCTCCAGGTAGCATGGGTAGCAATGCGCCAGTGTCACGTGTAGGTGGTGGGCCTGGGCTGCTTTGCCTAGATCAGATCGTGGCACCTCCTCAAGTGGCGGCGGATGTTGGTGAGGTTCTGTAAGTGCATGCAATGCCCCCGAGGGTTTTAGATGATTCCATGGACAAAACAATTAAGGGACTAATGTTTTTATGAGTATACACAGGCAATATCTTTGGTTTAACAAAGAGTTAGGACCCCTAAAAATGTTGTGGTTACATTGAAAAATATGGGATGCATGTTTGAAGCTAATGGAGTTCACTGAAGAGTATGAAGCAGAAGTGTTGACTTTTGTCTACTAGTTTCTTTTGCTTCTATTTGAGTAAATAGGGAAAATTGTACTATCAGGGGGTTCAAAGTGAAAGCTCATATTGAAGTCTCCTACTGGTTGCTCAATCCAAACCTAAAATCTTCAAATGAAGATTTTGAGAATTAAAACACCAATGCATTTGGCTTCAGAGCCTGAGATGTTATTCTTTGGGACTCCTTAGTTCATTTTGCCTTGCTGAAAGGTTCGATGTCTTGCATAGCAAGACAAACCACGTGAGGGAGCTGCTTTGAAATCCAACTGTTAGCCACGTGTCGTGTGGACGTTGTGTGCACATCTCCAACGGACATACCAGCCCTCGAGCTTGCTCCACCGGCTATAAATAGCCACCTGCCTCAACCTTAGATTGTTGGTTGCTCCGCACGGAAGTTAGACAGAGATTGTCTAAACATACCATGTTCCTCCCAAAAAACTGAGAGAATCCTAGTGAGGGAAATCCATGGACTAAAAATGCTAGGTGATTGAGCATCACTAAAGAACTTAATCAAAGCTTAACTTCACCTATTACTCTTGTGGATCGTGTATCCATTAGACGTCTAAGTTTCTGTTCTAGAACATCCTAGAGTAATTGTGGTCTTTCGAAAAACGAGTAAGTGAAGGTATGGAGATCACCTTGAAGATCTAGCACGGGCGAAGTCAGAGTTGGCTCTAGCTCAAGGATAATATGGTGAAGATTTTGTCCTATGAGTTCAATGTTGGTCCCTCGAGCCTGACGTGGAGTTGCCATAAACTTGAACTGGGTGAATAAACCATTATCTTCACCAAGCCTTCGGATTTTATTTCCTCGCACTCAATTTACATTTTGTTTGTGCTTTGTACTGTGAAGAACTTTCCCTCTCTATGTTCTCTATTGCGAACACTTTGGTGTATCCCTTTCTATTATTCCACTGCATGAACTATGTTTAGTTTGTCTTTGCTACTTATGTACCGAGCATGTTTCTGTTATTGTTTCTTATATGTTAGTTTACATTTCGGCTAACTATCTTGATGTTTGTTTACATTGTCTTCACAACAACATTCTCCTCCACTATTTATTATTTTTGTCTTCGATTAGTTCATTTAATCCGAAGAATTTGTTAAAATCTCCAATTCACCCCTCCTCTGATCAATATTTGCCCTTACAAGTTCATGGGCACCCCTGCTTAGAGTAGGCGGTGGACGCCATGTTTCAAGCGGTGATCTATGGTTTTTTCGGCGTGGCAGATGACGCCCATGACGACGACGCTTGCTGAATTATGTGGATCTAGCAATGATATACCGAGCACCAGCTCGGTCTGACGGTGAGGTTGTGTGAGGCACGACGCTCCTCAACTTCACTGCTACCAGCGAACACTACCGATGACTATTATGACTCGATCATGGGTCAAGACGGGCCATTGCGGGCTTTTGCACCCAGTCGGCACACATCTAGCGGTGGCGGTTAATATATGATTTTTTGGCGCACACGACAACTATCAGCGAGATGGTGGTGCACCATTGTTCGGAAGCCGGATGGTGTCTTGCTTTCCAGCGATTTATCCTATAGCATGCTAGTTATGTGTGAGTTGGTTGATAGAGTGGGGAACGGTGACTGGTGACTTGTGGCCGACATCACGATTGTATTCGCTCTGGGTGAAACCACGTGATCTAGCCTTCTGGCTTGATCACACATTATCGATGTCAGCTCGTCATTACCTTGTTGAAGGTGTTGGTTCAAAATTCCACATTAGCGATGATAGCCCTTGTCCTGACGTCTTGTTGGACCAGCCAGCATTGACTTGTGGGTGATGATTCTTTCTTAAAAGCATTGCCTGTCACTACACCCTAAAACCATCAATGTGAGCGACATGTTTTCTTCCTCCCAATTCTTATTTTTTTTCTCATACCCCTACCAGCTCCTTCCTCACCCTGACTACCCCTTTCATGTGCTATCATGATCCCCTCCCTATTAGGTTTCATAGCTTTCCTTCAACATGAATGAATTCACAGGCAAGAATCGGGTAAACATTTTTGGTTTTAGGTTATCAAGCGCAATAACCATTGGCGAGAAATCCACACACCCCTCTTATTCAGTGCCATCGTAGAATTTAGGAGTCATGTCTCGACCATGATTCTGATTGCCCCAAGTTCGCCTTCAAGATATGTCAAAGGCGTGGGCTATTGCTCGAAGTTCTGCTGTGAACACATGAGTCACATGTAGTGCCTTCCGAGCCTTGGAGGCCACCACATTGCCTAGTATAGTATCGTACGACGACTCCCCATGCAGCAACGTTACTACTGGGCGTAAAGGTGCTATTGATGTTGAATTGTTTGGGACTAAATCCACACTCATTATCTTTCACATATAACCAAATAGGAAATTTCAAACCTAGTCTGGGTTTGCTTTCATGTGATCAATTTGTTCACAACCAAGTGTATATATATATATATATATATATATATATATATATATATATATATATATATATATATATATATATATATATATATATATATATATATATATATATATATATATATATATATATATATATATATATATATATATATATATATATATATGCATGATTTGTTTTTCCTTTTGTTCTCCAATTCGGGAGGAAACTAGAAACTAATATTGGCTTGACATAGAAGTATACATGTTCACCGCTTAATTTTTCCAATTCATGTTAGTATTAGATCTTCTAAACTCATTCTACAAGATTTACTCGTAATGGACGAACCTCTCCTTCAGGGGATGTAAAATATGTTGGGGAACGTAGTAATTTCAAAAAAATTCCTACGCACATGCAAGATCATGGTGATGGCATAGCAACGAGAGGGGAGAGTGTTCGTCCACGTACCCTCGTAGACCGTAAGCGGAAGCGTTATCACAACGCAGTTGATGTAGTCGTACGTCTTCACGATCCGACCGATCCAAGCACCGAACGTACGGAGCCTCCGAGTTCAGCACACGTTCAGCTCGATGACGATCTCCGGCCTCCGATCCAGCCGAGCTCGGAGATGAGTTCCGTCGACCTGACGGCGTGGTAACGATGATGATGTTCTACGGCGCAGGCTTCGCTTAAACTCATGACGATATGACCGAGGTGGAATATGGTGGAAGGGGCACCGCACACGGCTAAGGAACGATCCGTAGATCAACTTGTGTGTCTATGGGGTGCCCCCGCCCGTATATAAAGGAGGGAGGGGAGGTGCGGCCGCCCCTAGGGGTGCGCTGGAGGAGTCCTACTCCCACCGGAGTAGGACTCCCCTCTGCCTTGGTGGAGAAGGAAAGGGGGAGGAAAGAGGAAAGGCGCGCCCCCTTCCTTGTCCTATTTGGACTAGGGGGGGAGGGGGCGAGCGGCCTGCCCTGGCCGGCCCTCCTCTTCTCCCTCTTGGCCCACTAAGGCCCAATATCCCCCGGGAGGGTTCCGGTAACCCCCCGGTGTTCCGGTAAAATCCCGATTTCACCCGGAACCTTTCCGATGTCCAAATATAGGCTTCCAATATATCAATCTTTATGTTTCGACCATTTCGAGACTCCTCGTCATGTCCGTGATCACATCCGGGACTCCGAACAAACTTCGGTACATCAAAACTTATAAACTCATAATAAAACTGTCATCGAAACGTTAAGCGTGCGGACCCTACGGGTTCGAGAACTATGTAGACATGACCTAGAACCATTCTCGGTCAATAACCAATAGCGGGACCTGGATGCCCATATTGGTTCCTACATATTCTACGAAGATCTTTATCGGTCAAACCGCATAACAACATACTTTGTTCCCTTTGTCATCGGTATGTTACTTGCCTGAGATTTGATCGTCGGTATCCAATACCTAGTTCAATCTCGTTACCGGCAAGTCTCTTTACTCGTTCCGTAATACATCATCTCATAACTAACTTCTTTAGTTACATGCTGGCAAGGCTTAGGTGATGAGTATTACCGAGAGGGCCCAGAGATACCTCTCCGACAATCGGAGTGACAAAACCTAATCTCGAATTATGCCAACCCAACATGTACCTTCGGAAACACCTGTAGAGCACCTTTATAATCACCCAGTTACGTTGTGACGTTTGGTAGCACACAAAGTGTTCTTCCGGTATACGGGAGTTGCACAATCTCATAGTTGCAGGAACTTTGTATAAGTCATGAAGAAAGCAATAGCAGTATACTAAACGATCAAGTGCTAGGCTAACGGAATGGGTCATGTCAATCACATCATTCTCCTAATGATGTGATCCCACTAATCAAATGACAGCACATGTCTATGGTTAGGAAACATAACCATCTTTGATTAGTGAGCTAGTCAAGTAGAGGCATACTAGTGACTATAGTTTTGTCTATGTATTCACACATGTATCATGTTTCCGGTTAATACAATTCTAGCATGAATAATAAACATTTATCATGATATGAGGAAATAAATAATAACTTTATTATTGCCTCTAGGGCATATTTCCTTCAAAATAGGGCCCATGAAAACCAACTAGTGGTTGGATAGTTAGGTGGGTGGTGGTACCCAACAGCTCACTAGGGATCAAACCCTATGTTTGATGCTTTGGTGGCTCATTAATGAAGATTATTCTTTCGTCAGAGTGGACGTCCCCATCAATAGCGAGACATCTATGGTGATTTTGTTAATCTTAAAGCTCCGCAACTTCGACTTAATCTTTAGTAGGCGTTGTGTGAGTGCGTGGTGTGGTGGTGTGAGTGTGTGGGTCAACACTGTAATGTTTCTCAGAAAATAGCCCCCTTATATTGAGGAAACTGAAACCAAACCTCTAATTTTAATGTGACGACAATGAGGCCTTACTCCAATCTAAAAGTATTGATTATGCCAAAAAATTGGTAGTTGTACTAACTAACTTTTCAGGTTGAGTTGCAAAGAGGAACACACAATTTTATTAGGGTAAAGGGGAACAATCCAACTTTATGTATGAAATTTTCTTAAAAAAAGGTATAGAGTCATACATTAGCATATTCTAGTTTAATTTTCTCGATATCAAATATGTTGTCATGCGAATAAATTACAAATCATAGGAGCGGCTGCTCGATGGGAAGATTGGAAGTCCTTTTCCTATACTCACCTGCCAAAGGATGCGACGACTGCGTCAAGCTAATGGCACTCCTATCATCCAAGGAGTAGACCGCCACACGAGAGCAATACCATTCCCTAACTTTTCCCGTTAGGCCCCGCTTGGAGTGTTGTTTTTCTGCCACCCCTGTAACATTTTACACCTGTATTACGTACTAGCCTCCAACCGAATACATGCCACAGGGTTGTATTTCCATTCCGCTTCTAGCCTCCGCTTGGAATGTGTTGTTTTTCTTCCAACCCTGTAAGTTGGCTCCAGTTTCAATCTGGTTGTAAAATATACATGGTGCCCACCCAAATGTATAGCTTTTCAACAGCATAGACTTTCTAATACAGACGTACAGAATTTTCAAGAGCACAGACTACACTTCCACACAAATTGCACAGGTATAAAATGAGCTAAATTTTTTATTTATATAATAGTACAACAACATCAAAAAAAGGATAATATTTTTGCAATCATCAAAATCAGTAGTTTAAATTAAAAATTTATTGAGGCATACTTGTCTCGTCTCGTCCGCATGCTACATAACCAAATTTATTGAGGCAATTGTTCAATCATTGTGCGCTTAGACATAAAATATTTCATGAAGATTATTGATTGCTTCATGGACTTGGGTAATCATAGAATCATGTGAAAGGACATCCTGAAAAGAAAAAATGAAAAACATTAGCTATGTAAGAATACTTTGTGCTCTATGAAGGATACCAGCCACACATGTCAAGAACAACCATGTATGTCAAAAAGATTAGCACAAAATCCTGAATTACCAAAGGGAGCCAGATGGTACAAGGTAGCCATAGCATGTCACTTTAAAGAAACCATATTATTTTTCAAAAAACACCGATGTGAAGAAACAACATGGCAGCAATAAATAAGAGAAGATGTTCTAGACAGCAGCAGGTCTATATGATTTTGAATGCAAAAATGATAGCTCCAAGAATTGCAAGTTCTCAACACAGGTCTATTGTGGATAATAACAAACATGTCCATAATATTATGTTATTCCCTCCCACTAGTGGAGCCTCATTGAGGCCAAAGGGACTCCAGGAGCAAGCAAGGTATGCTTCACCTAATGGAAATAAAAGGAGCAAGGACAATACCTATGATCAGAGCACCAGACTGATTAGGAATACCGCCAGATGAAAACCGAGCTGCAAACGAATACTCGCTCAACTAAGTCTTACAAACTTATCTTTAGTATCATCCCTAGTTGAAACCTATCAGTCAGCGTACGATAACTCGCATTCCTGGAAAGCATGTACATAAACATCCCTAGTTGCTCTTCAACGCTAACTCCTTTTGAATTTCGTAGAAGATTTTTGGATCTAAGTGTTGGGGAACGTAGCAGAAATTCAAAATTTTCTACGCATCACCAAGATCAATCTATGGAGTAACTAGCAACAAGAGAGGGGGAAGTGCATCTTCATACCCTTGAAGATCGCGATGCGGAAACGTTACAAGAACGCGGATGAGGGAGTCGTACTCGTGGCGATTCAAATCGCGGAAGATCCGATCTAACACTGAACGGACGCGCCTCCACATTCAACACACGTACAGCCCGGGGACATCTCCTCCTCCTTGATCCAGCAAGAGGAGAGGAGAAGTTGAGGGAGAGCTCCGGCAGCACGACGGCGTGGTGGTGGAGCTTGCAGTTCTCCGGGCTTCGCCAAGCACTACTGAGGAGGAGGTGGAGTTGGAGAGGGGGAGGGCTGCGTAGGGGCAAGGGGTGAAGCTCCCATGCACCTCCCCACTATATATAGGGGTGGAGGGGGCTGGTTTCTTGCCCTCCAAGTCCATTGGAGCGTTGGCAAAGGTGGGAGGAAAGAAATCCCATCATTTCCTTCCCCACCGATTGTTATCACCCCTTTTTAGGGATCTTGGTCTTATCCTTGGGATATGATCTTATTCCTTCTAAGGGGGATCTTGGTGCGCTTGACCAGGGGTGTGGGGCCTTGCTCCCACTACCCACGTTCATGTGGGCCCCCAATGCAGGTGGGCCCCACTCCGAAACCTTCTAGAACCTTCCGATGCAAGATCAAAAATCCTGAACATTTTTCGGTGGCCAAAATAGGACTTCCCATATATAAATCATTACCTCTGGACCATTCCGGAACTCCTCGTGACGTCCGAGTATCTCATCCAGGACTCTGAACAACATTCGGTAACTGCACACTAATTCCCATAACAACCCTAGCGTCACCAAACCTTAAGTGTGTAGACCCTACGGGTTCGGGAATCATGCAGAGATGACCGAGACAGCTCTCTGGCCAATAACCAACAGCGGGATCTAGATACCCATGTTGGCTCCCACATGTAACATGTTCCACGATGATCTCATCGGATGAACCACGATGTCAAGGATTCAAGCAATCCCGTATACAATTCCCTTTGTCAATCGGTACGTTACTTGCCCGAGATTCGACCATCAGTATCCCAATACCTCGTTCAATCTCGTTATCGGCAAGTCACTTTACTCGTTCCGTAATGCATGATTCCGTGACTAACTACTTAGTCACATTGAGCTCATTATGATGATGCATTACCGAGTGGGCCCAGAGATACCTCTCCGTCACACGCAGTGACAAATCCCAGTCTCGATTCGTGCCAACCCAACAGACACTTTCAGAGATACCCGTAGTGCCCCTTTATAGCCACCCAGTTACGTTGTGACATTTGGCACACCCAAAACATTCCTACGGTATCCGGGAGTTTCACAATCTCATGGTCTAAGGAAATGATACTTGACATTAGAAAAGCTTTTAGCAAACGAACTACACGATCTTGTGCTATGCTTAGGACTGGGTCTTGTCCATCACATCATTCTCCTAATGATGTGACCCCATTGTCAATGACATCCAATGTCCATGGTCAGGAAACCATAACCATCTATTGATCAATGAGCTAGTCAACTAGAGGCTCACTAGGGACATGTTGTGGTCTATGTATTCACACATGTATTACGGTTTCCAGTTAATACAATTATAGCATGAACAATAGACAATTATCATGAACAAGGAAATATAATAATAACCATTTTATTATTGCCTCTAGGGCATATTTCCAACAGTCTCCCACTTGCACTAGAGTCAATAATCTAGTTCACATCACTATGTGATTGTAATGAATCCAACACCCATTGGGTTTGATCATATCTCGCTTGCGAGAGAGGTTATTAGTCAACGGGTCTGAATCTTTCAGATCCATGTGTGCTTTACAAATCTCCATGTCATCTCCTAGATGCAGCTACCACGTGCTATTTGGAACTATTCCAAATAACTGCTCTACTATACGAATCCGGTCTACTACTCAGAGTCATCCAGATTAGTGTCAAAGTTTGCATCGGCGTAACCCCTTACGACGAACTCTTTTACCACCTCCATAATTGAGAAAATTCCTTAGTCCACTAGTTACTAAGGATAACCTTGACCGCTGTCCTGTGATCCATTCCTGGATCACACTTGTACCCCTTGACTGACTCATGGCAAGGCACACTTTAGGTGCGGTACACAGCATAGCATACTGTGGAGCCTGCGTCTAAAGCATAGGGGACGACCTTCATCCTTTCTCTCTCTTCTACCGTGGTCAGGTCTTGAGTCTTACTAAATACTCACACCTTATAACACAGCCAAGAACTCCTTCTTTGCCGATCTATTTTGAACTCCTTCAAAAACTTGTCACGGTGCATACTCATTTGAAAGTACTATCAAGCAATTTTGATCTATCCTTATAGATCTTGATGCTCAATGTTAAAGCAGCTTAATCCAGGTTTTCCATTGAAAAACACTTTTCAAATAACCCTATATGCTTTCCAAGAATTCTACATCATTTCCAATCAACAATATGTCAACAACATATACTCATCAGAAATGATATAGTGCTCCCACTCACTTCTTTGGAAATACAAGTTTCTCATAAACTTTGTATAAACCCAAAATCTTTGATCATCTCATCAAAGCGTATATTCCAAACTCCGGGATGCTTACTCCAGTTCTTATAAGGATTGTTAGAGCTTTGCATACTTGTTAGCATCTTTTAGGATTGACAAAACCTTCTGGTTGTATCACATACAACCTTTCCTCAAGAAAATCATTGAGGAAACAATGTTTTGACATCCTATCTGCAAGATTTCATAAACAATGCAGGAACTGCTAATATAATTTCAGCAGACTCTTAGCATCGCTACGAGTGAGAAAGTCTCATCGTAGTTAACTCCTTAAACTTGTCGGAAAACATCTTAGCGACAAGTCCAGCTTTCTTAATGGTGACACTTACCATCATTGTCCTTCTTCCCTTTTAAAATCCATCTGTACCCAACAGCCTTATGACCATCAAGTAGTTCCTCCAAAGTCTACACTTTGTTTTATACATGGATCCTCTCTCGGATTTTATGGCCTCGAGCCATTTGTCGGAATCGGGCCCACCATCGCTTCTCCCCAGCTCGTAGGTTCATTGTTGTCTAGCAACATTACCTCCAAGACAGGATTACCGTACCACTCTGAAGCAGTACGTGTCCTTGTCGATCTACGAGGTTTGGTAGTGACTTGATTCGAAATTTCATGATCACTATCATCAGCTTCCACTTCAACTGGTGTAGGCACCACAGGAACAACTTCTTGTGCCCTGCTACAGATTGGTTGAAGTGATGGTTCAATAACCTCATCAAGTCTCCACCATCCTCCCACTCAATTCTTTCAAGAGAAACTTTTCCTCGAGAAAGGACCCATTTCTAGAAACAATCACTTTTGCTTCCGGATCTGAAATAGGAGGTATACCCAACTGTTTTGGGTGTCCTGTGAAGATGCATTTATCCGCTTTGGGTTTGAGCTTATCAGGCTAAAACTTTTCCACATAAGCTTCACAGTCCCAAACTTTTAAGAAATGACAGCTTAGGTTTCTCTAAACCATAGTTCATAGGCTGTCATCTCAACGGAATTACGTGGTGCCCTATTTGAAGTGAATGCGGTTGTCTCTAATGCCTAACCCGTAAACGATAGTGGTTATTCGATAAGAGACATCATGGTATGCACCATATCCAATAGGGTGCAGCTATGATGTTCGGACACACCATCACACTATGGTGTTCCAGGCGGTATTAGTTGTGAAACAATTTCCACAATGTCTTAATTGTATACCAAACTCATAACTCGGATACTCATCTCTATGATCATATCATAGACATTTTATCCTCTTGTCATGACAATCTTAAACTTCACTCTGAAATTACTTGAACCTTTCAATAATTCAGCCTTGTGTTTCATCAAGTAAATATACTCAGCATCTAGTCAAATCATCTGTGAAGTAAGAACATAACGATATCCACTGTGTGCCTCAGCACTCATTGGACTGCATACATCAAAATGTATTACTTCCAACAAGTTGGTTTCTTGTTCCATCTTACTGAAAACGAGGCTTTTCAGTCATTTTGCCCATGTGGTATGATTTGCATGTCTCAAGTGATTCAAAATCAAGTGAGTCCAAATGATCCATCTTCATGGAGTTTCTTCATGCGTACATACTAATAGACATGGTTCGCATGTCTCAAACTTTCCAAAAAACGAGTAAGTCCAAAAGATCCATCAACATGGAGCTTCTTCATGTGTTTTATACCAATATGACTCAAATGGCAGTTCCACAAGTAGGTGGTACTATCATTACTATCTTATATCTTTTGGCATGAACACGTGTATCACTACGATCGAGATTCAATAAACCATTCATTTTAGGTGCAAGATGATGTCTACTACACAACCTTCTTTGTGTAGACGTTGTTGGGCCTGCAAGTGCACAGGTTTGTAGGATAGTAGCTAATTTCCCTCAAGTGGATGACCTAAGGTTTATCAATCCGTGGGAGGTGTAGGATGAAGATGGTCTCTCTCAAGCAACCCTGCAACCAAATAACAAAGAGTCTCTTGTGTCCCCAACACACCCAATACAATGGTAAATTGTATAGGTGCACTAGTTCGGCGAAGAGATAGTGATACAAGTGCAAAATAGATAGTAGATAAAGGTATTTGTAATCTGAAATAATAAAAACAGCAAGGTAACTAATGATAAAAGTGAGTGTAAACGGTTTGCAATGATAGGAAACAAGGCATAGGTTTCATACTTTCACTAGTGCAAGTTCTCTCAACAATAATAACATAGATAGATCATATAACAATCCCTCAACATGCAACAAAGAGTCACTCCAAAGCCACTAATAGCAGAGAACAAACTTAGAGATTATGGTAGGGTACGAAACCACCTCAAAGTTATTCTTTCGGATCAATCTATTCAAGAGTTCATACTAGAATAACACCTTAAGACACAAATCAACCAAAACCCTAATGTCACCTAGATACTCCATTGTCACCTCAAGTATCTGTGGGCATGATTATACGATATGCATCACACAATCTCAGATTCATCCAACCAACATAAAAGTACTTCAAAGAGTACCCCAAAGTTTCTACCGGAGAGTCAAGAAAATGTGTGCCAACCCCTATGCATAGGTTCATGGGCGGAACCCGCAAGTTGGTCACCAAAACATACATCAAGTGGCACGTGATATCCCATTGTCACCACAGATAAACACGGCAAGACATACATCAAGTGTTCTCATCATAAAGACTCAATCCAATAAGATAACTTCAAGAGGGAAACTCAATTCATGACAAGAGAGTAGAGGGGGAGAAACATTATAAGATCCAACTATAATAACAAAGCTCGCGATACATCAAGATCGTGCCATAGAGAGAACACGAGAGAGAGAGAGATCAAACACATAGCTACTGGTACATACCCTCAGCCCCGAGGGTGAACTACTCCCTCCTCATCATGGAGAGCGCCGGGATGATGAAGATGGCCACCGGTGATGGGTTCCCCCTCCGGCAGGTTGCCGGAATGGACTCCCGAGAGGTTTTTGGTGGCTACAGAGGCTTGCGGCGGCGGAACTCCCGATCTATCTTGATATTCGATGGTTTTGGGGTGCGTAGGGTTATATAGGCGAAAGAAGTCGGTCGGGGGGTGCTCGAGGGGTCCACTGTAAGTGCATCTAGTGCCCCTTAGTGATTTTGGTGTATTGAAGACTTATAGGTTAAGTAACTGATGCGTTTGTGAGTGTACACAGGTCTATAAGTCTATGAGGAGTTTGATATTTACAGAGAAAGTCGACCCCTAAAAATGAAGTTCTTCGACTAAAGACTTTGATATTCTGAAGACTTTGAAAGTGAAGAAATTGGTGTGACCATGAAGACTTGATATTCATTCGAGGAATATGAAGCGTGAAGACTCTTGTTTTTGTAGTTTCATTTTTCTCTTTCTTGAGTCATAGGAAACACCGTACTGTTAAAGGGGGTCGAGGAAATACTAAGGAAAAATTTCCATGTGATGCTCAACTCAAAATCCTACACCTACCAATCCCTTCGAGTGAAGCCATTGGAAATCTCATACAATTCAGTCAAATTCTTGATGTGAGACGCGGTTCTTCCGTCATCGATGACTTTGCTCGATCGAGGAGTTAGGAATTCGCCAAAGTCGAATTGCCTACACATGAGGAACATGATAGCCCCGAGGACTTTGAAAGTCAAATTTCCGACCGTTCTTTGTGCTTTCTGGCCGCGGACCAAAATATCTTATCCACCTAACGGTCATATCATTGAAGGGCATTTATGTCTTATCATGTCGGGCTGCTCCTAGGCTATAAATAGCCGCCCCTACAACCACTAGTTGGTTGGCTGCTCGAAGAACTTGACACTTGTCATTTGAGAGCAACCCATCCTCCGAGGACTTTGAGCGAAAATCATCAAGTGAGGAAAATCCCAAAACCAAACCCACAAAAACCCCAAGTGATTGAGCATCACTGAAGAAAGTGATCATGCGTGGATCCGACGCTTGTTACCTTTGAAGACTGTGCTTCTTCCAGACGGTTAGGCGTCAAGGTCTAGGCATCCAAGAGGAATTGTGGATCGCCGAGTGACCAAGTCTGTGAAGGTTTGAAGTCACCAAGACTTACCACGAGTGATTGGACGAGGCCTGCGTGGTCTTAGTTCAAGGAGAATACGGTGAGGACTGGGTGTCTGAGTTGCGGCTCGAGATCGGGTGTCCGGACTGTGTGTCCTCGAGTTTAAATACTCACCGCTCCAACCAGACGTATAACCGAGACAACAGTTGGAACTGGTTTACCAAATCATTGTCTTCACCAACCGACCGGTTCTATTTCCTCAACTCATTCATTTCCTCATTCATGTTGTATGTTGTTCATATCTGTGCTTGAAGACTTTGATCAAGACTTTCACAAATTCCTCGCTTCAAATTCTTCATCGCTTTGTCTTCATCTTGTTATCCCGTGTTTACGCTTCACGTACTCTGTTCTAGTCTTCATTTCATCATGCCGACTATGTGTAATCTGTTACGTTTACTTACGAGTACTTATTCCGCTGCAAATAGTTCTTCGCTAAGGAATTTCCTCACCGCAAATTCCTCGGTGAAGAATTTCATAAAATCGCCTATTCACCCCCCCTCTAGTCGATATAACGCACTTTCAATTGGTATCGAGCAAGGTACTCCTTGTTACGTGTGATTTTGGTTTAACCACCTGGAGTTCTAGTTATGTCGACCGCAGGTATGAAGAAAGTGACATGCCCTATCTTTGACGGTCATGACTATCCCAAGTGGAAGGCCATGATGAAGAAGCGTCTCATGGCAAAGAACAGCGAGCTGTGGACCGTCACTGAGATTGGTCTTACTGATCTATGCAAGATGGCGAATGCTGATGATATTCGCAAGTACACTCGACTTGATCTCATAGCGAAGGATATCATCTGCTCCTGCCTATCCAGAGACCAATTCAGGCGAATTATGCATCTGGGCAATTCAAAGCTCATCTGGGACCGAATCTCTGATGTTTATGAAGGTCATCGAACGTGTCATGATCCCAGTTTTGAGGACTTCAAGGAATCTCTCAAAACGATGACTTTCGAGCCAGAATCATCATCGTCTGCACCTTGTCTTATGGCAAATGGTGCTGAGGTAACCGAATGCTCCTCATCCGAGTCTTGTGATGATGAATCTGATAATGATGAATCTGATAATGATGAATCTGATAATGATGAATCTGATGATGACATTGAATCCTGCTATACCAAACTCATTTGTGTTGCCACTAAACAACAAACGGTTTTGGAACAAACTCAAGATATGCTAGAAAGAAGTGATAATTTGTTGCGCAAGGAAATGGATCAGTCAAAAGCCTTGGGTGAATGTCTTCAGAGAATTCACTCCAAGCTTGACGTCCTTCAAGATCAGCATAACACCCTCTAGACTAATCATGAGAAGCTTTCTCTTGAAGCTATTCAAAGAAAGGCAGATCTTGAAAAGCTAAGAGTATGTTATGAAGATCTTGAAGGCGCGATTCATTACTAGCTCAACAAATCAGCGCTTCTCGGGAAGAATTTGTTCCTCCATGCTTAAAGTGCATTGAGCGTGAATCGCTAATTCTTCACCGAATGTTCAAATGCTTCAAATGTTACAAATTCTTCATCGCCTCTGCTATCACTAATTCCTCATCCGAGGACTTTGCTAGTATCACCGACAATGCAGGGCTGAAGGAATTGTATATGACAGCATGTACAAAAGCCTCAAAGGGCATCGACACTTTGTGATGTGCTCAAAAGCAGATCCTCAACGAAACCCTAGGAAAGAGGGTATTGCCTTTGAGAGGAAACTCAATGCCGATGGAACATATTGGAAGCTTTGAGCGGATCCCAAAACCTCATGGGTTCTGCAAAGGGACCTCCAGATTGATCCATCTAACTTATCTGGCTTTACATGTGAATCTCCTCATTCTTCTGATGAGTCATTTGACTCCAACTATAAACTGTTCAAAAATCAGAATGGTGAATTATTTGCTAGATATGTTGGCACTAACTGCAGGAACGGTTCCCCTATGAAGAAAATCTGGGTTCCCAAAAGTTGTGTTGAAAGTCTTCAGGTGAATGTCCTCATGACACCACCTGTGAAGACACGGAACCCCAGATCAAATTCTTCATATGGACCAAACTCTTCATATGGATCAAAGTCCTCATATGATTATCACCATGCTAACAAATCTGTCTCGCAGGGCAAAGCTAAGGGCTATGAATATGTGCATTATTCTTCAAACCATTATGTTCATAAGTCCTCGAAGAATTACTCTGCTTATTCATATGCTTACCCTAACCCCTCCTATGCTAAGCGAAATGGTTTGGCATCTTTGCCACCTTTCTCACATGGTGCTCGCAGGATGATGAACTCTTTGCCACCCCTCCAGATGTGGGTGGTGAAGAAAAAGAACTAATCTCTTCTACAGGGTCAGGCCTCCAGACATGCTCAAACGTCTGAAGAATTTGCTGGGGACCTGACAAAATGCCTGAAAGGACGCAGGCGAATCATGATGGAATGAACTTTCATTTCACACGTCCTCATACTGTTATATCTGTTTACTGCTTGATGAAATTCATCGATGAACTTGATATCATATTCTTCATCGATGAAGCATATGAGATTGTAAGTTACACTAATTCATCTGCAGGATGATCAACCCAAAACTCTTGAATGGGTCCTCGATAGTGGATGTACAAATCACATGACCGGTGACAAGAATCTATTGATGGATGCTCCTTATCGCCGTCACCTCTGAAGCATATCATCGTTCTTGACAAAGGCAAAAGTCGTATTGGGTCTTGGTAAGGTTGCTATCTCTAAGGATAAGCACATGGACAAAGTCATGCTTGTTGAATCCTTAGGATACAATCTCATGTCGATCTCAATGCTTTGTGATCTTGATATGGTTGTTGTCTTTGGCAAATATCGCTGTGTTGTGATTATGGAAGTGACAATTCCAAAGTCTTGAAGGCTTTAGGAGAGGAGATATGTATATTGTTGATTTCTCTCAGACCACAACCAGCCATGTGTCTACTTGCAAAAGCTTCGGAAGGCTGGCTATGGCATCGACGACTTGGTCATGCAGGCATGAGGAATTTGAACACGTTTGCGAAGAAGAAGCATGTCATTGGCATTGAGAATGTCAAATTCCTCAAGGATCACTTATGCGGAGCATGTGAAGCGGAAAAATGACCAAGGCCAAGCATCCAAATAAGACTATCATGACCACTAACCGTCCATTCAATTGCTTCACATGGACCTCTTCGGACCTAATCATTATTCAGCAGTCACTAATGATGCATCTCTATATGGTTTTGTCATTGTTGATGATTATTCTCGATATACATGGGTACACATTGTTACTTACAAACATGAAGTGCGGGAAGTCTTCAAACGATTTTCCTCGAGGGCTTCAACCAACTTTGGTGTGAAGATCAAGCATATCGAAGTGACAATGGAACCGAGTTCAAGAATTCTGGTCTTGATGCCTATCTTGATGAACTTGGTATTACTCATGAATTATCTGCTCCTTATACTCCTCGAGAATGGCGTCGTGGAGCGCAAGAACGAACTCTTGTTGAGATGGCTCGCACTATGCTTGATGAATACAAAACGCCTCGGCGTTTACGGATTGATGCAATTGACACCGCCGCCACATCATCAACAGAGTATATCTTCACAAATTCTTCAAGAAGACGCCTATGAACTCCTCAACGACAAGAAACCCAATGTGAGTTATTTCAAAGTCTTGATTGCTAAATGCTGGATTAGAGATCCTCACCACAATTCTAAATTTGCACCGAAAGCACATGAAGGTTTTATGCTTGGTTACGGAAGGACTCGCACACCTACTGAGTCTTCAACATTGTTCTTCACAAGATTGTTGACATTTGTAGATGTGCGGTTCGATGAAACTAATGGCTCGCAAAGAGAGCACCTACCTTCGTGTTAGATGAACCAGCACCGAGGATGCTATCAAGCTCAAGGCAACCGAGGATGTCATTCCTCTTCAAGAATCGGTGAAGAATTCATTCTGTTCGTGAAGAACGCCGAGTGATGCACTGAAGAACATGATGAGGAAATTGGTCTTTGAAGAAAATGCTGATCAAAATCCTCAACGACAACCAACTCATCCACGCGTTGCAAAAGAAGTGCAAGTGGAGAAGATCATCGATGACATCAGCGCACCAGGTCCTCTCACCCGCTCAAAAGCCTCACACTTATCTAACTTTTGTGGGCACTATGCTTTTGTCTCTATCACAGAGCCCACTAAGGTAGATGAAGCATTTCTGGAGCCGGAGTGGATTCAGGCTATGCAAGAAGAATTACATCAGTTCGAGCTGAACAATGTCTGGGAATTGGTAAATCGCCCAGATCCTCGCAAGCATAATATCATTGGCACAAAGTGGATCTACCGCAACAAGCAAGATGAAAATGGCCTTGTGGTGAGGAATAAGGCACGACTAGTAGCTCAAGGCTACACAGGTTGAAGGAATTGATTTCGATGAAACTTTTGCTTTGTTGCTAGACTTGAAGCTATTCGCATTTTACTTGCCTATGCTAACCATCATGATATCGTCTTATATCAAATGGATGTGAAAAGTGCATTCCTCAATGGTAAGCTTGAGGAAGAAGTATATGTTGCTCAACCCCCAGGTTTTGAAGATCCCAAGAATCCTGACAAAGTCTTCAGACTAAATAAGGCCCTCTATGGCCTCAAGCAAGCCCCTCGGGCGTGTTATGACACACTGAAGGAATTCTTCGTGAAGAATGGCTTCACACCCGGTTCACTCGACCCTACTCTATTTACTAAATCATATGATGGTGAACTGTTTGTGTGCCAAATATATGTTGATGATATTATCTTTGGCTGTACTAACCAACGATATAGTGATGAATTTGCCTATATGATGAGTGAAGAATATCAAATGTCTATGATGGGGGAGTTGAAATTCTTCTTAGGTCTTCAAATTAAATCAAGAAAGCAATGGCATATTCATATCTCAGAGAAATACCTCAAAGATGTACTTGAGGAAATTCGCATGCAAGACCGCAAAGGCGTCAAAATTCCTATGCCCACAAATGGCCATCTATGCATCGATGAAAATGGTATTGACTTGATCACAAGGTATACCGCCCATGATTGGTTCTTTATTGTACTTATGTGCATCTTGGCCAGATATAACGCTTAGTGTTTGCATGTGTGCCCGATTTCAAGCTGCACCAAGGAATCACACCATAAGGCTGTGAAGCATATTCTTCGATATCTAGCTCACACACCAACACTAGGATTATGGTACCCCAAGGGCTCGCTTTTGATCTCATTGGATATTCGACTCGACTATGCTTTGGTGATCGTGTGGACCGCAAGTCAACATCTGGAACTTGTCATTTCCTCGACGATCTTTGGTCATTGGTCCTCGAAGAAACAGAATCGTATCACCGCTCTCATGAAGCTGAATACATTGCTGCTGGGTCATCTGTGCTCAAGCTGCTTTGGATGAAGCAAACCCTCAAGGACTATGGCCTCAACGTGAAGAATGTGCCTCTCCTCTCGACAACGAGAGTGCCATCAAGATTGCTCACAACCCAGTTCAGCACTCAAGACTAAGCACATCCAGATTCGTCATCATTTTCTTCGTGATCATGTGTTGAAGGCGATATCTCCATCGAGCATGTGAAGACTGAAGAACAGCTGGCTGATATCTTCACCAAGCCCTTGGATGAGAAAAGATTTAGCAAGTTGCGATGTGAGCTAAATATCTTAGAATCTTCGAATGTTCTTTGAAAAGGACACACATCCTAACCCTTATGCATAATTGATGACTTAGATGTGCAACACATGAAGAAACGTTGTTCCTCAATCAATGAAGAATAACACTCTAAGTGTGAAGAAATCAATGAAGAATTTGATTCTCGTAACCCTCGACAATTGTACGCGGTGTCTGAAATCATCATTCTTATACTGGTGGACTACGCCACCACAAAAGTTGAAAATCTTCAATTTGAGTTTTTCCTCATTTTGAAATTCCTCGCTTTTCAAATTCTTCAAAATCTTCATATTTCCTCGTCTTTCTTCATTGGCTATATATATATATATATATATATATATATATATATATATATATATATATATATATGAGTTTATGTCCTCTACAAGATTCACTTATTGCTATTTCTTCAAGTTGCGATTTCGCTAAGTGAATGTGATCGACCCTTCCTCTATGCTATACTCAATCCAATCTATTCACAAATTCTTCATGTGCGTTCGATTGAAACTGCTTCAAAGTCTTCACCGGTCCTTGACAGTGAAGAAATTGTGAACGAAACTTTTAACAAATCTTATCCAAGTTTTCGGTTTTACCGCTCAAACCGTTCCGCATCCCATGATGTATTAGTTTAATCACCCACGATCTTACACGATCTCATCTCGCACAATGCGTGGGTGACACACGTCGCGGAAGGAGAAAGGGCAGGGCATGTTCGTCCAAAATCTTCGGCGAACAGTTTTTCACCGTGGCTATAAATACCCTTTACCCTCCTCACTTCATTTACTCCGCCGATCGCTGTCCTCGCCGAGCTCTCCTCAAACCCTAGCGCCGCCGCTCTCCATCGACACCGTGAGGAAAAGCTTCACCGCCTCGACCTCATCACCGTCGTACTTTCGCGCGGTCGCGGAAATCCTCACTCCGCCGCCGCCGTAGGTGTCTCCCTCTGCCAAGTTAGGGCGTGGGAGATCTAACGTGACGAACTTCTCTCAGTTCATCTCTGTTAAATCGTGTTCTTCATTCGGGTAATTAAAAGTCACTTTTATTACTCACGTTGATTCTCAAATCTTTCGAAAATCTTCAAAGGTGTTTTTACTCTTCAAAATCTTCACATATGAACACCTCACACATCGTATGTTCTTGATTTATCTCCCTAAGCATTCATTTCTTCAAGATTCCTCAATTGTGCGGATTTTCAATCTGCACAACTCGAACCCGAGACGAAACGCTTAGTGAAATTCCTCAAGGCTCAACTGGTCAAATTCCTCAAAACTTGCTTCTTTTGAAAAATCTTACGAGAACGATATGACCTCTCCAAATTCCTCGCACCTACACTCTGCTCACAGTACTCATGTCCGCCTTTGAATCACTAGGTTCTCATCAACTTAACTCATTTGCGGTGTTCCTCGAAGAAAACCTGCATACTTCTTCGAGTGCTCTATTGTTCAAATTCCTCACCAAGAAAATGGCGAAGGCAAGAGATCGCAGAAGGGAGGAAAGAAACCGAAGTCATGACTGCTTTTGAAATTCCCGAGGAAATATACAAAGACTATCTGACACCGATGAATCCAAGTTTGGCAAGGAAACTAAGAACCAGCGCAAAGTGCGATCTGAGAGGATAGAAAGGAGATGGGCACGAGAATGGCGAGAATACCGCTATGTCACTCCCAAGTACATGAGGAAATTCGCTCTGAATCCTCCATGCCCAAGAGCTCCTCCGCACTGGCCAAGTCGCGATCCCACCAAAGATCAAGCGTGGTGAGGACTTTCTGAAGAATGGTCCAGCGCCAAGCCAAATTGGCAAGACAGGCCAAGGAGGCAGTGAGGAAATTCAATGAGGATACTGCTGCTGCTGCTGCTGCTGAGCCCTCGGTCAAGCCGAGAAAATCAATGCCAAAGAAGCCTGCACGCAAGCCAAGTGCTTCACCGTCAGCGCCCTCACGGCCCAGTTCCTCAGTCGCGCCCTCACGGCAAAATCCTCAGACTGCTGCTGCTCATTCAAAATCCTCAGCAGCTCCCTCCAAGTCCTCAACACCTGTGCATCTTGCTACTTGTCAAAGGACTCAAGGTTTCTCCATTGCTTCTGGTGTTTCAGCAAGTTCCTCACCGCACCAATGTCCTCAACAGCCCCACTCTGCTGAAGACAAAACAACAGTGGGACGCGTCCTCGCCAAGTCCAAAGAAGAAACAGGTTGCTTTCAACGTTCCTCCGATGATGAAGCCTCGATGAAGAACTTGAAGAAATCATCGAGACAGATCGACCAAGGCTGCTAGAGCCAAAAGAACAAGTGTGCCTCGCTTTTGGATCCAAGAAGATCCTTGACTTCATTGACCTATGGCATCAGGATCCACACACTCCTCTTCCGGATCTGCCACTGACTCCTGGTCAAAGTCATATGCTGAGCCATTTCATCTCTGAAGAGAAATGGAAATTTGAAAAGGCTCGTGAATTGAAGAGAGCAAAAGCCAGAAAGGAGAAGCTTCTGAGGAAAAATATCATCAACTTGACTCCTGAAGAACTTCTTAAAGCTCAATCGAAATCCAAGCACTCAGCAAGGATTTTGATGCTTACAATCTTGACCGGCAAGGAGCCAAGGTGAGATTCGTCACTCGACGAAGAAAATGTCAACTGCTGCAGCTCCATCGCAACAAGAAAATCCTCAGTCAAGAATCTGCTCACCTCTTTGAAGAAATTCCTGGGCATCCACTAGTGGTGCGCTGAAGAATCTGAAGGAAACAGTAATCGCACCGATTCTTTGAAGAAACTGACCTCAATCCTCAGCTCCTCCTACGCCAACACCATCTCCAATTCTTCCTTCTGCCTATGAAGTGAAGAAGACAAAGGCTGCAGAACGAGCTGCAGTGAAGAAAAGGAAGGCATCAGCTGCGTCAAATTCCTCGGCTGCGAAGAAAATGAAGCCAATGACCAGCTCGATTGAAAATCCTATCGATGCCATTCCCATTTCCTCCATGTCATCCAAGGAAATTGTTCCTTTTGGAGAAGAATACACGATCCCAAGCGGATCAGATGAAGAAAATCAATCTGTTGCTACTTCAGAACAGCTTGATGAAGAAATTGAAGTGGAAGCTTTCCCTTCAACTCCTGTTGCTTCCTCACCCGTGCCTCAGTTCACAGCTGATGAGGCAGGTGTTGAGGAAATTGAAAAAGAAGATGAAGACGTGGATATTGGGTGCACTACACCTATGATGAACGATGACTTTTGGGAAGTCAGCACCCCAATACTCCTCTCTTCACTCCGCTTCAACAAGTCCCTCAGTCCCCGGCTACAACTATTCAAATGGGCTCTGAAGAAACTCATCCCACATCATCTGTTAACGAAGAGATTCCAGCCACTAGCGCTGAAGAACTCACTGCTGACCCTCAAGTTGCACAAGGAGAGGAAACAGAAATTCCTCAGTCTGAAGAACCTGAGATCGCGATTCCTGAGGTTGTGCTCCAAATCACTGATATTCCTCTGCCCAAGCCAACGAATCCGTTCTCAAGCAAGCAAAAATTCAAGGCTGAAGATTTCTTTTCTGAGCATGTGTTCTTCACTGCTTACAATCCTTATGACTCTGCTCGAATGAGGAAAAGACGCTTCTGGACTCCAACACAAGCAAATTTCTATTCCTCAGTGCTATTTGATAAGGACAAGATCTTCGACCATGAGCATATTCCTCATGTGGATATGAAATCACTACCATGCTTCGAGCCAGTACTCCGTGTTCTTCACGATGCAGGGCTGCTGAATTTCCGCACTGACATATGTGACTGGAATGAAGAACTCATTCTTCGCCTATGCCACCACACATCACCGGAGATGCTGAAGACATCAACTCATGGGTTCTGGATTGGATGACTGAAAATACTCACTACAATGCACCAACAACTGAATTGCTTCGTGTCCTTCCTCTTGATCCTCCCCATGAATCTGCTCGTTGCCTCTACAATGACCGTGAACTGTCTGATCACTTTATGCAAGTGCTTATGAAGCCATTGAAGCCAGGCCAAGCCCCTCGAACCAAATTCCTCGTCAAGGATTTGCTGTATGTGCCTCGGACCGTGTATAGAATCTTGACGAAGATAATGAGTCCAATCAAAGGCCATGACTCAAATGAAGAAGATGTCGTTGGCATCATGAAGAACTTGCTTTTCAATATCATTCATGGCGTTCCTGTCAACTTCCATGATTTCTTCATGAGGACTCTGGCCAACGTTGCAATGTCACCTTTTGAGCTGAAGCCATATGTGCCTTGGATCATGAGATTCATAAGGGCAAGATCTTCACTGAACTACAAGGCTGACACTCTGAACCATGGCAGCTTCCTACCGCCCATTGAAGTCCTCAAGCGACCAATTTCATCATCTGATGACAAGGGCAAGGCAGCAGCTGTAATTGATGAAGGCACTCGTCCATTGGATGGTCAGTTTCGCAAGGCTGCATCTTACTCCACCAATGACGATTCTGCAACGCATGATACTGCCGCAAATACCTCAACCAAGCAACAGCCTCAAGCCACATCACCCAGGGTGATGACTGATCGTGAGTTACTCCTCAGTCTTCATCAGAAGGTTGATCGCAATCAGAAATGGGTGAAGCGCCAATTTGCTGCAATTCTTCACAATATGACCTCAACGCATAATGCGGTGAAGAAAAACCAGTACTACCTTCATGAAACCCTCAACCGCACTGGCTGTTCGAATCATGTCTATTCCATGGAAGAATTGAAGACTATGGGTCTTCGTGAAGCTTATGACTGGTGCGCACCACCTTCAAGAAATTCAAGAGAGTCAAAGTTCCTGATTTGGTGGCTAGCTCTTATTCTTCATCACGCTAAACCGATGAATATGAAGATTTGGGCGACAACGCAGCAGCCCTACTTCAACAACCAACCCGACAACGCCGGCTCCTCCATCAACTTGAATATCTTGAGGCGTTAGTCCTCGGTTTGATCCTTTTGGTCATTTGATGACAAAGGGGAGAAATCTGAGTTAGTCTTCAAGCGGGTTTATACTATGGGCGTTTTATTAAGTTACAACTCTCGTTCTTCCAAACTTCTATTGGATCGAGTTGTAATCTTAAATCTGATGGTGCCTCGATACTTTTGATCGTGCATTGTCTTGACTTTGCACTGTGCTCTAATACTTTTGATCGTGCTTCTGATGCTCTGATTTTGATACGTGTTATGCTCTGATGCCTTTGAAGCACTAAGCTCTGAATGTGATATTTGAGCTCTGATACTTGTGATGTGATATTCTGCATGCTCATTCCTAGTCAATACTATTGCATGCATGCTGAATCTCATCAGGCACCATATTTCATCATGCATTTCAAATTCTTCATAATATATATCAAATGCGTGTATGAATTACAAGATATAGGGGGAGATCTCCATGATTCAAATCTTCAAATGTGCATTGCCTCAAAAGCAAATTCCTCATTATGCACATACTCAGGGGGAGTTCTTCTATATCTTGCAATCAAATTCCACAATATCAGTATTTACACTTCATATGTTTATCCCCGTTGAAAACTTAACCTATGTTGTCATCAATCACCAAAAAGGGGGAGATTGTAAGTGCATCTAGTGCCCCTTAGTGATTTTGGTGTATTGAAGACTTATAGGTTAAGTAACTGATGCGTTTGTGAGTGTACACAGGTCTATAAGTCTATGAGGAGTTTGATATTTACAGAGAAAGTCGACCCCTAAAAATGAAGTTCTTCGATCAAGACTTTGATATTCTGAAGACTTTGAAAGTGAAGAAATTGGTGTGACCATGAAGACTTGATATTCATTCGAGGAATATGAAGCGTGAAGACTCTTGTTTTTGTAGTTTCATTTTTCTCTTTCTTGAGTCATAGGAAACACCGTACTTTGTTAAAGGGGTCGAGGAAATACTAAGGAAAAATTTCCATGTGATGCTCAACTCAAAATCCTACACCTACCAATCCCTTGAGTGAAGCCATTGGAAATCTCATACGATTCAGTCAAATTCTTTAGTGACAGAGACGCAGTTCTTACAGTCACCGATGACTTTGTTTCGATCGAGGAGTTAGGAATTCGCCAAAGGCTGAATTGCCTACACAAGGAGGAACATGATAGCCCCGAGGACTTTGAAAGTCAAATTTCCGACCGTTCTTTGTCTTTGGCGTGCGGACCAAAATATCTTATCCACCTAACGGTCATATCATTGAAGGGCATTTATGTCTTATCATGTCGGGCTACTCCCTAGGCTATAAATAGCCGCCCCCTACAACCACTAGTTGGTTGGCTGCTCCGAGAGAACTTGACACTTATCATTTGAGAGCAACCCATCCTCCGAGGACTTTGAGCGAAAATCATCAAGTGAGGTAAATCCCAAAACCAAACCCACAAAAAACCCCCAAGTGATTGAGCATCACTGAAGAAATTGATCCTGTGTGGATCCGACGCTTGTTACCTTTGAAGACTATGCTTCTTCCAGACGGTTAGGCGTCAAGGTCTAGAGCATCCAAGAGGAATTGTGGATCGCCGAGTGACCAAGTCTGTGAAGGTTTGGAAGTCACCTGAAGACTTACCACGAGTGATTGGACGAGGCCTGCGTGGTCTTAGTTCAAGGAGAATACGGTGAGGACTGGGTGTCCTGAGTTGCGGCTCGAGATCGGGTGTCCGGATCGTGTGTCCTCGAGTTTAAATACTCACCCGCTCCAACCAGACGTATAACCGAGACAGCAGTTGGGCCAGCTTACCAAATCATTGTCTTCACCAACCGATCGGTTCTATTTCCTCAACTCATTCATTTCCTCATTACATGTTGTATGTTGTTCATATCGTGCTTGAAGACTTTGATGAAGACTTTCACAAATTCCTCGCTCAAATTCTTGATCTGTTTGTCTTCATCTTGTTATCCTGTGTTTACGCTTCACTGTACTCTGTCTAGTCTTCATTTCATCATGCTGACTATGTGTGTAATCTGTTACGTTTAGTTCTGAGTACTTATTCCACTGCAAATAGTTCTTCGCTAAGGAATTTCCTCACCGGCAAATTCCTCAGTGAAGAATTTCATAAAAATCGCCTATTCACCCCCCCTCTAGTCGATATAACGCACTTTCATCCACGAGACAGGGGGCGCGCCACCTATCTCCTGGGCTCCTCGAGTATCTTCTGACTTGATCTCCAAGCCTCTAGGATGATATTCTTCCAAAAAATCATGATGCCGAAGGTTTCATTCCGTTTGGACTCCGTATCAATGGGCTATGGAGATGCCCATTAATAGATATCAATGTGAGTGAGTAGGGATTGCCATGCAACGGATGCACTAGAGCTATAAATATATGAAAGTCAACAAAAGAAGCTAAGTGGGTGTGCATCCAACTCGCTTGCTCATGAAGACCTAGGGCACTTTGAGGAAGCCCATCATTGGAATATACCAGCCAAGTTCTATAATGAAAAATGCCCACTAGTATATGGAAGTGACAACAAATGAGATTCTCTATCATGAATATCATGGTGCTATTTTGAAGCACAAGTGTGGAAAAAGAGATAGTAGCATCGTCCCTTCTCTCTTTTTCTCTCGTTTTTCTTTTTTTTTCTTTTTCTCTTTTTTTTCTTTTTTCTTTTTTCTTTGGCCTTTATTTTTTTTCCTTTTTTTCTTTTTGGCCTTTTTTTTATTTTTGTAAAGTCCGAAGTCTCATCCCGACTTGTGGGGGAATCATAGTCTCCATCATCCTTTCCTCACTGGGACAATGCTCTAATAATGAAGATCATCACAATTTTATGGATTTACAACTCAAAACTAGAACAAGATATGACTCTATATGAATGCCTCCGGCGGTGTACCGGGATATGCAATGAATCAAGAGCGACATGTATGAAGGTGGCCTTGCCACAAATACAATGTCAACTACATGATCATGCAAAAATTAATATGACAAAAGTAATGCGTGTCATATGAACGGAACGGTGGAAAGTTGCATGGCAATATATCTCGGAATGGCTATGGAAATGCCATGATAGGTAGGTATGGTGGCTGTTTTGAGGAAGGCATATGGTGGGTTTATGGTACCGGCGAAAGTTGCGCGGCACAAGAGAGGCTAGCAATGGTGGAAGGGTGAAAGGGTGCGTATAATCCATGGACTCAACATTAGTCAAAAGAACTCATGTACTTGTTACAAAAATCTAGAAGTCATCAAAAATCAAAGTACTACGCGCATGCTCCTAGGGGGATAGATTGGTAGGAAAAGACCATCGCTCGTCCCCGACCGCCACTCATAAGGAAGACAATCAATAAATAAAATTGTGCTCCAACTTCATCACAAAGCGGTTCACCATACGTGCATGTGATACGTCTCCAACGTATCTATAATTTTTGATTGCTCCATGCTACTTTATCTACTGTTTTAGGAAATATTGGGCTTTATTATCCACTTTTATATTATTTTTGGGACTTTCCTATTAACCGGAGGCCCAGCCCAAATTTGTTGTTTTATGCCTATTTCAGTGTTTCGAGGAAAAGGAATATCAGACGGAGTCAAAACGGAATGGAATCAACTGGAGAAGTTATTTTTGGAAGGAAAGCAACCCGGGAGACTTGGAGTCCACGTCAAGAAAGAAACGAGGAAGGCACGAGGTAGGGGGCGTGCCCACCCCCCTGGGCGCGCCCTCCACCCTCGTGGGGCCCTCGTGGCTCCCCTGACGTATTTCTTCCTCCTATATATACCTACGTACCCTAAAACTTCCAGAACAGAAGATAGATCGGGAGTTCCGCCGCCGCAAGCCTCTGTAGCCACCAAAAACCAATCGGGACCCTGTTCCAACACCCTGCCGGAGGGGGATCACATCACCGGTGGCCATCTTCATCATCCCGGCGCTATCCATGACGAGGAGGGAGTAGTTCACCCTCGGGCTGAGGTATGTACCAGTAGCTATGTGTTTGATCTCTCTCTCTCTCGTGTTCTCTCTCGTGTTCCATCTATGGCACGATCTTGATGTATCCTGAGCTTTGCTATTGTAGTTGGATCTTATGATGTTTCTCCCCCTCTACTCTCTTGCGATGAATTGAGTTTCCCCTTTTGAAGTTATCTTATTGGATTGAGTCTTTTATGAACACTTGATGTATGTCTTGCGTGGGATAACCGTGGTGACAATGGGTTATTCTATTGATCCACTTGATGTATGTTTTGGTGATCAACTTGCGGGTTTCGTGACACTTGGCAACCTATGCATAGGGGTTGGCACACGTTCTTGACTCTCCGGTAGAAACTTTGGGGCACTCTTTGAAGTACTTTTATGTTGGTGAATCTGAGATTGTGTGATGCATATCGTATAATCATGCCCACAGATACTTGAGGTGACAATGGAGTATCTAGGTGACATTAGGGTTTTGGTTGATTTGTATCTTAAGGTGTTATTCTAGTACGATCTCTTTTATAGATCGATCCAAAAGAATAACTTTGTGGTGGTTTCGTACCCGACCACAATCTCTACGTTTGTTCTCCGCTATTAGTGTCTTTGGAGTGACTCTTTGTTGCATGTTGAGGGATTGTCATATGTTCTATCTATGTTATTATTGTTGAGAGACCTTACACTAGTGAAAGTATGAACCCTAGGCCTTGTTTCCTATCATTGCAATACCGTTTACGCTCACTTTTACCGCTTGTTACCTTGCTGTTTTTATTATTTCAGATTACAAAAACCTATATCTACTATCTATTTTGCACTTGTATCACCATCTCTTCGCGGAACTAGTGCACCTATACAATTTGCTATTGTATTGGGTGTGTTGGGGACACAAGAGACTTTTGTTATTTGGTTGCAGGGTTGCTTGAGAGAGACCATCTTCATCCTACGCCTCCTACGGATTGATAAACCTTAGGTCATCCACTTGAGGGAAATTTGCTACTGTCCTACAAACCTGTGCACTTGCAGGCCCAACAACGTCTACAAGAAGAAGGTTGTGTAGTAGACATCAAGCTCTTTTCCGGCGCCGTTGCCGGGGAGGCTAGGTAAGTGAAGGTATATCTTTAGATCTTGCAATTGAATCTTTTTGTTTCTTGTTTTAGCACTAGTCTAGTTTATAAAAAAAACTACAAAAAAATGGAGTTGAGTTTGTCTCATACGCTTCACCTTTTTAATATCTTTCATGAGTATGATGGAAAGGATAATTGTGCTCAAGTGCTAGAAGAAGAAATGTATAGAATGTTTGGAACTAAATATGTGAATGATTAGCATGATTGCAATGTTGTTAGTATAAATTCCTTGAATATCCATGATGCTAATGATATGCAAAGCCACAAGCTTGGGGAAGCTATGTTTGATGAAGATGATATTTTTTGTCCCCCAAGCTTTGATGAGCAAATTTACTATGATGAAAGCATGCCTCCTATCTATGATGATTATTGTGATGGCAAGTATGCTTTAAGGAATAATGATAACCATGAAACGTGTCATCTTGATCTTAATTTTCAATCACATGATAGTTATTTTGTTGAGTTTGCTCCCACTACTATTCATGAGAAGAAATTTGCTTATATTGAGAGTAGTAAATTTTCTATGCTTGTAGATCATGAAAATAATGCTTTAGGTGCCGGTTATATTGTTGAATTCATTCATGATGCTACTGAAAATTATTATGAGAGAGGAACATATGCTTGTAGGAATTGCGATAATATCAAGTTTCCTCTCTATGTGCTTAAATTCTAAAATCTATGCTTGTGTTACCTTCCTATGCTAGTTGATTATTATGCTCATAAGTTGTTTGTTCACAAAATCCCTATGCATAGGAAGTGTGTTAGACTTAAATGTGCTAGTCATATGCTTCATGATGCTCCCGTTATGTTTCAATTCTTATCTTTTATGTGAGCATCATTGTCATCATCATGCCTAGCTAAAAGGCATTAAAGAAAAGCGCTTGTTGGGAGACAACCCAATATTTATCCTTACTGTTTTTGTGTGTCCACATGATTATGCTACTGTAGTAATCATGTTTTATAGCTTTTGTTTCAATAAAGTGCCAAGTAGAACCTTTGGGAAGACTTGGGTGAAGTTTATGTGATCTTGCTGTGAAAAACAGAAACTTTAGCGCTCATGAGATTAGCTGCCATTTTTAACTGGAGAGTTCTTTTAGGTTTATTATTTTTGCATATGATTAAGAGACAAATTTCTCAGGTCCAGAAATTTATTTCATAATTTTTGGGGTTCCAGAAGTATACGTTTTATACAGATTACTACAGACTGTTCTGTTTTTGACAGATTCTGTTTTCTATGTGTTGTTTGCTTATTTTGATGAATCTATGAGTAGTATCGGAGGTATTAACCATAGATAAGTTGGAGTAAAGTATATATTACACAAATATGAATTTAGATTGAGTTCATTACAGTACCTAAGTGGTGGTTTTATTTTCTTATACTAACGGAGCTTACGAGTTTTGTTTTGAGTTTTGTGTGGTTGAAGTTTTCAAGTTTTGGGTAACGATTCGATGGACAATGGAATAAGGAGTGGAAAGAGCCTAAGATTGGGGATGCCCAAGGCACCCCAAGGTAATATTCAAGGACAACCAAGCAACTAAGCTTGGGGATGCCCCGGAAGGCATCCCCTCTTTCGTCTTCGTTCATCGGTAACTTTACTTGGAGCTATATTTTTATTCGCCACATGATATGTGTTTTGCTTGGAGCGTAAATTTCTTTTGTTAGTTTTTTCTTTCTGTTAGTTATAATTGTGTTTTGCCTCTTTAGTTTCAATAAAAAAGTCAAGGATAGCCTTTGCCATGCTTATTTTGCTAGTTTGCATGTTGCTGTTTGAAAACAGAAAGTTTACCACTGTTGCAAAAATTCCCTACAAAAGTCGGATCATGGTCTAACATTGAATCTTTTTGCATATTGAGCTCTGATAAATTTATTACAGTGGGAATTTTAGTTCATAATTTTTGGAGTCAGGGAAGTATTGATACTCTTGCATTCTTTACAGACTGTACTGTTTTTGCAGATTGCTGTTATGGTTGCATTGTTTGCTTATGTTTGCTTGATTAATGATCCTATTTGAGGATAGGAGTATTAAATATGCAGAGGCATTTTAGTATGTACTGTTGAATAATTATTTAAGTGATTTGTTACGGTAGAAAATGATAAGGTTTTGCATTGGTTTATACTAACCTATCTCACGAGTTCTTGTTGAGTTTGTTGTGAATGAAGCTTTTGATAAAAAGAGAAACCATGATATGAGAGGAATTAAGGAGACACAAAAGTTCAAGATTGGGGATGCCCAAGGCACCCCAAGATAATATTTCAAGAAGTCTCAAGCATCTAAGCTTGGGGATGCCCCGGTAGGCATCCCACCTTTCTTCTTCAACAACTATCGGTTAGTATCGATTGAGCCTAGGTTTTTGCTTCTTCACATGAGTTGTGCTATCCTTGCAATGTAGTTTTATTTAGCTTTGCTTGCTGTTTGAATAAAGTATCAAGATCTGAAATTATTAAATGAGAGAGAGTCTTCGCATCTTTGCATAATTATTTAGCTACTCATTAATTGATCTTCACTTATATCTTTCGGAGTAGTTTGTTGTTGCTCTAAGTGCTTCACTTATATCTTTTAGAGCACGGTGGTGGATTTGTTTTAAAAAAACTATTGATCTCTCATGCTTCACTTAGATTATTTTGAGAGTCGTTAATAGCATGGTAATTTGCTTAGTGTTAATATACTTGGTATTCAAGATATGTGAAACTTTCTTTTGAGTGCATTGAATACTAAGATAAGTTTGATGCTTGATAATTGTTTTGAGATATGGAGGTGATAATATCAAAGTCGTGCTAGTTGGGTAATTGTGAATTTGAGAAATGCTTGTGTGAAGTTCGCAAGTCCCGTAGCATGCACGTATGGTTAAAGTTGTGTAACAAATTTGAAACATGAAGTGTACCTGGCTTGTGCATCCTTATGAGTGGCGGTCGGGGACGAGCGATGGTCTTTTCCTACCAATCTATCCCCCTAGGAGCATGCGCATAGTACTTGAATTTTTGATGACTTCTAAATTTTTGTAATAAGTATATGAGTTCTTTTGACTAATGTTGAGTTCATGGATTATACGCACTCTCACCTTTCCACCTTTGCTAGCCTCTTGATGCAGTGCATTGCCCTTTCTCACCTTGAGAGTTGGTGCAAACTTCACGATGCATCCAAACCCGTGATACGATCGCTCTATCACACATAAACCTCCTTATATCTTCCTCAAAACAGCCACCATACCTACCTATCATGGCATTTCCATAGCCATTCCGAGATATATTGCCATGCAACTTCCATCATCATATTCATGACATACATTACTTTTGTCATATTGCCATTGCATGATCATGTAGTTGACATCGTATTTGTGGCAAAGCCACCATGCATTATTTTTCATACATGTCACTCTTGATTCATTGCACCATCCCGACACACACGGAGGCATTCATATAGAGTCATATCTTGTTCTAAGTTTCGAGTTGTAATCCTTATGTTGTAATCAATAGAAGTGTGATGATCATCATTATTAGAGCATTTCCCAAAAAAAGAGAAAGGCCAAAAAGAAAAAAAGAAAGGCCCCGAAAAAAGGCAATGCTACTATCTCTTTTTCCACACTTGTGCTTCAAAGTAGCACCTTGTTCTTCATGTAGTGAGTCTCATATATTGTGCTTCAAAGTAGCACCTTGTTCTTCATGTAGTGAGTCCCATATATTGTGCTTCAAAGTAGCACCATGTTTTTCATATAGTAAGTCTCATAAGTTGTCTTGTTCATACTAGTGGGAATTTCTCATTATAGAACTTGGCTTGTATATTCCTACGATGGGCTTCCTCAAAATGCCCTAGGTCTTCATGAGCAAGCAAGTTGGATGCACACCCACTAGTTTTCTTTTGTTGAGCATTCATAGCTCTAGTGCATCCGTTGCATGGCAATCCCTACTCCTTGCATTAACATCAATCGATGGGCATCTCCATAGCTCATTGATTAGCCTCGTTGATGTGAGACTTTCTCCTTTTTTTGTCTTCTCCACACAATCCCCATCATCATATTCTATTCCACCCATAGTGCTATATCCATGGCTCACACTCATGTATTGCGTGAAGGTTGAAAAAGTTTGAGATTATTTAAGTATGAAACAATTGCTTGGCTTGTCATCGGGGGTATAGAAGTTGGGAACATCTTTGTGTGACGAAAATGAAGCATAGCCTAACTATATGATTTTGTAGGGATGAACTTTCTTTAGCCATGTTATTTTGAGAAGACATGATTGCTTTGATTAGTATGCTTGAAGTATTATTATTTTTGTGTCAATATGAACTTTTGTCTTGAATCTTTCGGATCTGAATATTCATATCACAATTAAGAAGATTTACATTGAAATTATGCCAAAGTATCACTCCGCATCAAAAATTCTTTTTTATTATTTACCTACTCGAGGACGAGCAGGAATTAAGCTTGGGGATGCTTGATACGTCTCCAACGTATCTATAATTTTTGATTGCTCCATGCTACTTTATCTACTATTTTAGGCAATATTGGGCTTTATTATCCACTTTTATATTATTTTTGGGACTAACCTATTAACCGGAGGCCCAGCCCAGATTTGTTGTTTTATGCCTATTTCAGTGTTTCGAGGAAAAGGAATATCAGACGGAGTCAAAACGGAACGGAATCAACTGGAGAAGTTACTTTTGGAAGGAAAGCAACCCGGGAGACTTGGAGTCCATGTCAAGAAAGAAATGAGGAAGGCACGAGGTAGGGGGGCGTGCCCACCCCCTGGGCACGCCCTCCACCCTCGTGGGGCCCTCGTGGCTCCCCTGACGTATTTCTTCCTCCTATATATACCTATGTACCCTAAAACTTCCAGAACAGAAGATAGATCGGGAGTTCCACCGCCGCAAGCCTCTGTAGCCACCAAAAACCAATCGGGACCCTGTTCCAGCACCCTGCCGGAGGGGATCCCATCACCGGTGGCCATCTTCATCATCCTGGTGCTATCCATGACGAGGAGGGAGTAGTTCACCCTCGGGGCTAAGGGTATGTACCAGTAGCTATGTGTTTGATCTCTCTCTCTCTCGTGTTCTCTCTCGTGTTCCATCTATGGCACGATCTTGATGTGTCCCGAGCTTTGCTATTGTAGTTGGATCTTATGATGTTTCTCCCCCTCTACTCTCTTGTGATGAATTGAGTTTCCCCTTTTGAAGTTATCTTATTGGATTGATCTTTTATGAACACTTGATGTATGTCTTGTGTTGGATAACCGTGGTGACAATGGGTTATTCTATTGATCCACTTGATGTATGTTTTGGTGATCAACTTGTGGGTTTCGTGACACTTGGCAACCTATGCATAGGGGTTGGCACATGTTCTTGACTCTCCGGTAGAAACTTTGGGGCACTCTTTGAAGTACTTTTATGTTGGTTGGATGAAACTGAGATTGTGTGATGCATATCGTATAATCATGCCCACGGATACTTGAGGTGACAATGGAGTATTTAGGTGACATTAAGGTTTTGGTTGATTTGTATCTTAAGGTGTTATTCTAGTACGAACTCTTTTATAGATCGATCCGAAAGAATAACTTTGTAGTGGTTTCGTACCCGACCATAATCTCTACGTTTGTTCTCCGCTATTAGTGTCTTTGGAGTGACTCTCTGTTGCATGTTGAGTGTTTGTCATATGTTCTATCTATGTTATTATTGTTGAGAGAACTTACACTAGTGAAAGTATGAACCCTAGGCCTTGTTTCCTATCATTGCAATACCGTTTACGCTCACTTTTACCACTTGTTACCTTGCTGTTTTTATTATTTCAGATTACAAAAACCTATATCTACTATCTATTTTGCACTTGTATCACCATCTCTTCGCCGAACTAGTGCACCTATACAATTTGCCATTGTATTGGGTGTGTTGGGGACACAAGAGACTTTTTGTTATTTGGTTGCAGGGTTGCTTGAGAGAGACCATCTTCATCCTACGCCTCCTACGGATTGATAAACCATTCACTTGAGGGAAATTTGCTACTGTCCTACAAACCTGTGCACTTGCAGGCCCAACAATGTCTACGAGAAGAAGGTTGTGTAGTAGACATCAGCATGCTACGGGAATCACAAACCTCAACACAAGCATTTTTCATAATCACCCAACTAGCATGACTCTAATATCACTACCTCCATATCTCAAAACAATTATCAAGCATCAAATTGATCATAGCATCCAATTCACTTTCTATGATAGTTTTTATTATACCCAACTTGGATGCTCATCATTCTAGGACCAACTTTATAACCATAGCAAATACCATGCTGTTCTAAAAGACTCTCAAAAATATATAAGTGAAGCATGAGAGACTAGCAATTTCTACGAAATATAACCACCGTCGTGCTCTAAAAGATATAAGCGATGCACTAGAGCAAATGACAAACTACTCCGAAAGATATAAGTGAACAACAATGAGTAGCTAAATAATTGTGTAACTATGTGAAGAATCTCTCTCATTAAAGAATTTCAGGTCTTGGTATTGTATTCAAACAGCAAGCAAAACAAAATAAAATGACATTGCAAGGATAACACAACTCATGTGAAGAAGCAAAAACTTAGGCTCAACCTATACTAACCGATAGTTGTTGGAGAAGAAAGGTGGGGTGCCTACCGGGGCATCCCCAAGCTTAGATGCTTGAGACTTATTGAATATTATCTTGGAGTGCCTTGGGCATCCCCAAGCTTGAACTTTTGTGTCTCCTTAATTCCTCTCATATCATGGTTTCTCTTTTTATCAAAAGATTCATCCACACCAAACTCAACAAGAACTCGTGAGATAGGTTAGTATAAACCAATGCAAAACCTTATCATTTTCTACTGTAACAAATCACTAAAATTATTATTCAACATTGCATACTAAATGCATCTACGTAATTAATACTCCTATCCTCAAATAGAATCATTAAACAAGCAAACATATGCAAACAATGCAAACATAACAGCAATCTGCCAAAACAGTATAGTCTGTAAAGAATGCAAGATTCATCATACTTCCCTAAATCCAAAAATTATGAAATAAAATTCCCACTGTAATAAATTTATCAGATCTCAATATACAAAAAATTTCAACATTATATCATTCTCTTACTTTTCTAGGGAATTTTTGCAACAGCGGTAAACTTTCTGTTTTCAAACAGCAATATGTATACTAGCAAAATAAGCATGGCAAAGGCTATCCTTGACTTTTTTTATTGAAACTAAAGATGCAAAACATTAATCTAAATAAAAGAAAGCAAAAACTAACAAAATAAAATGACGCTCCAAGCAAAACACATATCATGTGGTGAATAAAAATATAGCTCCGAGTAAAGTTACCGATGAACGAAGACGAAAGAGGGGATGCCTTCCGGGGCATCCCCAAGCTTAGGCTTTTGGCTATCCTTGAATATTACCTTGGGGTGCCTTGGGCATCCCCACTCTTAGGCTCTTGCCACTCCTTATTCCATAGTCCATCGAATCTTTACCCAAAACTTGAAAACTCCACAACACAAAACTCAACAGAAAACTTGTAAGCTCCGTTAGTATAAGAAAATAAAACCACCACTTAGGTACTGTAATGAACTCATTATAAATTTATATTGGTGTAATATGTACTGTAATCCAACTTATCTATGGTTCATATCCTCCGATACTACTCATAGATTCATCAAAATAAGCAAACAACGCATAGAAAACAGAATCTGTCAAAAACAGAACAGTCTGTAGTAATCTGTATAAAATGTATACTTCTGGAACTCCACAAATTCTACCAAATTAGGAAGTCCTAAGAAATTCGTGTACCAATCCAGAGAAAAAAGAATCAGATCAAGAGAACGTTTCTGTGAATTAACAAACTAATTTACTGGGTGCAAAAGTTTCTGATTTTTAGCAGGATCAACACAACTATCACCAAAAGCCATCCTAAATGTCTTACTTGGCACTTTATTGAAACAAAAGCTATAAAACATGATTAGTACAGTAGCTAAATCATGTGAACACACAAAAACAGTAAGGCTAAATATTGGGTTGTCTCCCAACAAGCGCTTTTCTTTAATGCCTTTCTAGCTAGGCATGATGATGACAATGATGCTCACATAAAAGATAAGAATTGAAACATAACGGGAGCATCATGAAGCATATGACTAGCACATTTAAGTCTAACCCACTTCCTATGCATAGGGATTTTGTGAGCAAACAACTTATGGGAACAATAATCAACAAGCATAGGAAGGTAAAACAAGCATAGTTTGAAGATTTTCAACACATAGAGAGGAAACTTGACATTATTGCAATTCCTACAAGCATATATTCCTCCCTCATAATAATTTTCAGTAGAATCATGAATGAATTCAACAATATAACCAGCACCTAAAGCATTCTTTTCATGATCTACAAGCATAGAAAATTTACTACTCTCCACATAAGCAAAACTCTTCTCATTCAAAATAGTGGGAGTATCATAAGAGACTTTAACACTAAAAATTGTTTCCACATTAAAAGAGTAATGTTCAGAAAAAGGGTAATCATAATCATGACAAGATTTGTAAATATAATCATCACTACTTTTTATAGCATAAGTTTCATCACAATAATCATCATAAGTAGCAACTTCGTTCTCATCATAATCGATTGAAACCTCTCCCAAGATAGTGGAATCACTAAATAAAGTTGACACTCTTCCAAATCCACTTTCATAATTATCACAATAAGATTCAACATCCTCCAAAATAGTGGGATCACTACTTCCTAAAGTTGACACTCTTCCAAACCCACTTTCATCAATATAAGCATCATAAACAGGAGGCATGCTATCATCATAACAACTTTGCATATCAAAACTTGGGATGCTAAAAATATCATATTCCTTAACATAGCATCCCCAAGCTTGGGACAAATATTAATTTCAGAAAATATATTCTCAAATATTTCATCCTCATCAAACATAGCTTCCCCAATCTTGGGCCTTTTCATATCATAAGCATAATCACTGTCATCATTAAAAATATGGATAGCACCAATAGTAAAGCAATTATCATCATCACAATGAGTAGTAGGAGCAACGTCATTTGGGAGGGATACCTTTTTAACTTTGTTGCTCCTTCTTTTCTTTTTCTTCCTCATGTTATGTGTGGGTTTAACCTTCCTCTTTGAGCTCCTTATTGACGAGATTGATTGAATAGAACGCTCCTCCTCGTTACCTGATTCATCATAAGAAATAATAGGAGGATATTGGGAAGTCTCTTCCCTTTCATTAGTATTCTCATAATCTTATATTTGCTTTCTTTTCTTTAGGTAATTGGCAATATAAGGATTTTCAATGCAATTCTCCGCACAATATAAATAAATCTTCTCTAGATCAATATCAAGGAATTTCTTATGGGCAAATTCTGGAAGGTCCTTCATTAAACATTTCAAATCTTCATAACCCAAAAGCAAACTAAGTTCATTATAATGATCAAGGGAGATCAAATCATCACAATTTTTGGACACTATTCGATCAAGAAACAATCTGCATCGGAGATGTAAATGACCACGTTCATTGCAAAGTTCACAAGTACGGCAAAGGAAATTTAAATTTTCAGCACTCACATCTAGCCTTTCTTGCAACCATTTAGTTTCTAAATGCTTATGCCTCTTGCAATATATATCTTCTCTATTTGGTGTGTTCATGCAAACATGCACTCCACAAAAATCAACATGCTCATAAGAGACATTTTTATCATAACTAGTGAAATCATCATAGTACTAGGGATATTCAAAGAGTTCATACTAACAACATTGCAATCATGCTCATCATTCAAAGATTTAGTATCAAGCATTTTAATGCATTCTTCTTCTAGCACTTGAGCACAATTTTCCTTTCCATCAGACTCACGAAAGATATTAAAAAGACGAAGCGTATGAGACAAACTCCATTCCATTTTTTTTGGTAGTTTTCTTTTATAAACTAAACTAGTGATAAAACAGGAAACAAAAAGATTCGATTGCAAGATCTAAAGATATACCTTCAAGCACTAACCTCCCCGGCAACGACGCCAGAAAAGAGCTTGATGTCTACTACACAACCTTCTTCTTGTAGACGTTGTTGGGCCTACAAGTGCACAGGTTTGTAGGACAGTAGCAAATTTCCCTCAAGTGGTGACCTAAGGTTTATCAATCCGTGGGAGGCGTAGGATGAAGATGGTCTCTCTCAAGCAACCCTGCAACCAAATAACAAAGAGTTTCTTGTGTCCCCAACACACCCAATACAATGGTAAATTGTATAGGTGCACTAGTTCGGTGAAGAGATAGTGATACAAGTGCAAAATAGATAGTAGATAAAGGTATTTGTAATTTTAAATAATAAAAACAGCAAGGTAACTAATGATAAAAGTGAGCGTAAACGTTATTGCAATGATAGGAAACAAGGCATAGGGTTCATACTTTCACTAGTGCAAGTTCTCTCAACAATAATATCATAGATAGATCATATAACAATCCCTCAACATGCAACAAAGAGTCACTCCAAAGCCACTAATAGCGGAGAACAAACATAGAGATTATGGTAGGGTACGAAACCACCTCAAAGTTATTCTTTCGGATCAACCTATTCAAGAGGTCGTACTAGAATAACACCTTAAGACACAAATCAACCAAAACCCTAATGTCACCTAGATACTCCATTGTCACCTCAAGTATCCGTGGGCATGATTATACGATATGCATCACACAATCTCAGATTCATCCAACCAACATAAAAGAACTTCAAAGAGTGCCCCAAAGTTTCTACCGGAGAGTCAAGAAAACGTGTGCCAACCCCCATGCATAGGTTCATGGGCGGAAGTTGGTCACCAAAACATACATCAAGTGGCACGTGATATCCCATTGTCACCACAGATAAACACGGCAAGACATACATCAAGTGTTCTCATCATAAAGACTCAATCCAATAAGATAACTTCAAGAGGGAAACTCAATTCATCACAAGAGAGTAGAGGGGGAGAAACATTATAAGATCCAACTATAATAACAAAGCTCGTGATACATCAAGATCGTGCCATAGAGAGAACACGAGAGAGAGAGAGAGAGAGAGAGAGAGATCAAACACATAGCTACTGGTACAACCCTCAGCCCCGAGGGTGAACTACTCCCTCCTCGTCATGGAGAGCGTCGGGATGATGAAGATGGCCACCGGTGATGGGTTCCCCCTCCGGCAGGGTGCCGGAACGGACTCCCGTGAGGTTTTTGGTGGCTACAGAGGATTGCGACGGCCGAACTCCCGATCTATCTTGATATTCGATGGTTTTAGGGCACATAGGGTTATATAGGCGAAAGAAGTCGGTCGGGGGGTGCTCGAGGGGTCCACGAGACAGGGGTCTGCGCCCCTATCTCCTGGGCTCATCGAGTATCTTCTGACTTGATCTCCAAGCCTCCAGGATGATATTCTTCCAAAAAAATCATGATGCCGAAGGTTTCATTCCGTTTGGACTCCGTTTGATATTCCTTTTCTTTGAAATACTGAAACAGGCAATAAAATAGCAATATGGGTTGGTCCTCCGGTTAATAGGTTAGTCCCAAAAGTAATATAAAAGTGTAAAATAAAGCCCATAAACATCCAAAAGGGGTAATATAATAGCATGGAACAATCAAAAATTATAGATACGTTGGAGACGTATCACAAGACCATTGAAGGTATTATTCAAATAAACAAAGTAACCATTATTCTTCTTAAATGAACAACCGTATTGCGATAAATATAATCCAATCATGTCTATGCTCAACGCAAACACCAAATAACAATTATTTAGGTTTAACACCAATCCCGATGGTAGAGGGAGCGTGCGATGTTTGATAATATCAACCTTGGAAATACTTCCAACACATATCGTCACCTCGCCTTCCGCTAGTCTCTGTTTATTTTGTAGCCTTTTATTTTGAGTTACTAACACTTAGCAACCGAACCGGTATCTATTACCCTGGTGCTACTAGGAGTACTAGTAAAGTACACATTAATATAATGTATATCCAATATACTTCTGTCGACCTTGCCAGCCTTCTCATCTACCAAGTATCTAGGGTAGTTTTGCTTCAGTGACCGTTCCCCTCATTACAGAAGCACTTAGTCTCAGGTTTGGGTTTAAACTTTGGGTTTCTTCACTAGAGCAGCAACTGATTTGTCGTTTCATGAAGTATCCCTTCTTGCCCTTGCCCTTCTTGAAACTAGTGGTTTCACTAACCATCAACAATTGATGCTCCTTCTTGATTTCTACTTTCGCAGTGTCAAACATCGCGAATAGCTCAAGGATCATCATATCTATCCCTGATATGTTATAGTTCATCACGAAGCTCTAGTAGCTTGGTGGCAATGACTTTGGAGAACCATCACTATCTCTTAAGGAAGATTAACTCCCACTCGATTCAAGTGATTGTAGTACTCACACAATCTGAGCATATGATCAACAATTGAGCTTTTCTCCCTTAGTTTGCAGGCTTAAGAAACTCGTCAGAGGTCTCATACCTCTTGACATGGGCACGAGCCTGAAATCCCAATTTCAGCCCTTTGAACATCTCATATGTTCCACGACGTTTCAAAATCGTCTTTGGCGCCTCAATTCTAAACCGTTTAACATTACTGAATTATCACGTAGTCATCAAAACGTGTATGTCAGATGTTCGCAACATCCACAGACGACGTTCGAGGTTCAACACACCAAGCGGTGCATTAAGGACATAAGCCTTCTGCATAGTAATGAGGATAATCCTCAGTTTACGGACCTAGTCCGCATAATTGCTATTATCATCTTTCAACTAAATTTTCTCTAGGAACATATCTAAAACAATACTCCCTCCATTCTAAAATAGATTACTCAACTTTGTACTAAGGTTAGTACAAAGTTGAGTCATCTATTTTGGAACGGAGGGAGTAGAACTAAAGCGCAAGTTACGACATAATTTGCAAAGACCTTTTGACTATGTTCATGATAATTAAGTTCATCTAATTTAATGAACTCCCACTCGGATGGACATCCCTCTAGTCATCTAAGTGATACATGATCCGAGTCAACTAGGCCATGTCCGATCATCACGTGAGACGGACTAGTCATCATCGGTGAACATCTTCATGTTGATCGTATCTGCTATACGACTCATGTTTGACCTTTCGGTCTCTTGTGTTCCGAGGCCATGTCTGTACATGCTAGGCTCGTCAAGTCAACCTAAGTGTTTTGCTTGTGTAAATATGGCTTACACCCATTGTATTCGAATGTTAGAATCTATCACACCCGATCATCACGTTGTGCTTCGAAACAATGAACCTTCGCAATGGTGCACAGTTAGGGGGAACACTTTCTTGAAATTTTAGCGAGGGATCATCTTATTTATGCTACCGTCGTTCCAAGAAAATAAGATATAAAAACATGATAAACATCACATGCAAACAAATAGTGACATGATATGGCCAATATCATACTTTTGATCTCCATCTTCAGGGCGCCATGATCATCATCATCACCGGCATGACACCATGATCTCCATCATCATGATCTCCATCATCATGTCTTCATGAAGTTCTCTTGCCAACTATTACTTCTACTACTATGGCTAACGGTTTAGCAATAAAGTAAAGTAATCACATGGCGTTATTCAATGACATGCAGGTCATACAATAAATTAGGATAACTCCTATGGCTCCTGCCGGTTGTCATACTCATCGACATGCAAGTCGTGATTCCTATTACAAGAACATGATCAATCTCATACATCACATATATATCATTCATCACATCCTTTTGGCCATATCACATCACACGACATATGCTGCAAGAACAAGTTAGACGTCCTCTAATTGTTGTTGCAAGTTTTACGTGGCTGCTATGGGTTTCTAGCAAGAACGTTTCTTACCTACGCCAAAACCACAACGTGATATGCCAATTGCTATTTACCCTTCATAAGGACCCTTTTCATCGGATCCGATCCGACTAAAGTGGGAGAGACAGACACCCGCTAGCCACCTTATGCAACTAGTGCATGTCAGTCGGTGGAACCTGTCTCACGTAAGCGTACGTGTAAGGTCGGTCCGGTCCGCTTCATCCCACAATACCGCCGAATCAAGATAAGACTAGTAACGGTAAGCAAATTGAACAAATCATTGCCCACAACTACTTTGTGTTCTACTCGTGCATAGAATCTACGCATAGACCTAGCTCTGATACCATTGTTGGGGAACGTAGCAGAAATTCAAAATTTTCTACGCATCACCAAGATCAATCTATGCAGTAACTAGCAAAGAGAGAGGGGGGAGTGCATCTTCATACCCTTGAAGATCGCGATGCGGAAGCGTTACAAGAACGCGGATGAGGGAGTCCTACTCGTGGCGATTCAAATCGCGGAAGATCCGATCTAACGCCGAACGGACGCGCCTCCGTGTTCAACACACGTACAACCCGGGGACATCTCCTCCTTCTTGATCCAGCAAGGGGAGAGGAGAAGTTGAGGGAGAGCTCCGGCAGCACGACGGCGTGGTGGTGGAGCTTGCAGTTCTCCGACAGGGCTTCGCCAAGCACTACTGAGGAGGAGGTGGAGTTGGAGAGGGGGAGGGCTGCGCCAGGGGCAAGGGGTGAAGGGGGCTGGTTTCTTGCCCTCCAAGTCCATTGGGGCGTTGGCAAAGGTGGGAGGAAAGAAATCCCATCATTTACTTCCCCACCGATTGTTATCCCTCCTTTTTACGGATCTTGATCTTATCCCTTCGGGATATGATCTTATTCCTTCTAAGGGGGGATCTTGGTGCGCCTTGACCAGGGGTGTGGGGCCTTGCTCCCACTACCCAGGTTCATGTGGGTCCCCCCATGCAGGTGGGCCCCACTCCGGAACCTTCTAGAACCTTCCCGGTACAATACCGAAAAATCCCGAACATTTTCCGGTGGCCAAAATAGGACTTCCCATATATAAATCTTTACCTCCGGACCACTCCGGAACTCCTCGTGATGTCCGGGATCTCATCCGGGACCCCGAACAACATTCGGTAACTGCACACTAATTCCCATAACAACTCTAGCGTCACCGAACCTTAAGTGTGTAGACCCTACGGGTTCGGGAATCATGCAGACATGACCGAGACAGCTCTCTGGCCAATAACCAACAGCGGGATCTGGATACCCATGTTGGCTCCCACATGTTCCATGATGATCTCATCGGATGAACCACGATGTCAAGGATTCAAGCAATCCCGTATACAATTCCCTTTGTCAATCGGTACATTACTTGCCCGAGATTCGATCATCAGTATCCCAATACCTCGTTCAATCTCGTTACCGGCAAGTCACTTTACTCATTCCGTAATGCATGATCCTATGACTAACTACTTAGTCACATTGAGCTCATTATGATGATGCATTACCGAGTGGGCCCAGAGATACCTCTCCGTCACACGGAGTGACAAATCCCAGTCTCGATTCGTGCCAACCCAACAGACACTTTCGGAGATACCCGCAGTGCACCTTTATAGACACCCAGTTATGTTGTGACGTTTGGCACACCCAAAGCATTCCTACGGTATCCGGGAGTTGCACAATCTCATGGTCTAAGGAAATGATACTTGACATTAGAAAAGCTTTTAGCAAACGAACTACATGATCTTGTGCTATGCTTAGGATTGGGTCTTGTCCATCACATCATTCTCCTAATGATGTGACCCCGTTATCAATGACATCCAATGTCCATGGTCAGGAAACCATAACCATCTAATTATCAATGAGCTAGTCAACTAGAGGCTCACTAGGGACATGTTGTGGTCAATGTATTCACACATGTATTACGGATTCCAGTTAATACAATTATAGCATGAACAATAGACAATTATCATGAACAAGGAAATATAATAATAACCATTTTATTATTGCCTCTAGGGCATATTTCCAACACTAAGATGGTCGCATAGAGCTTGGAAGATGTGGCATTCCATCCTAAGAATATCAAGGCATCATTGAGGGTGGCCATCCAATATTTCTCGGATATATACTTACCCCCCATAAGAATGGATGTGTTCATCGGATTTTTTTTCTCTCATAGAGGATATACAATATAATGTTGGGAAGGCAAGGCCCACTAATCCATGATGAGTGGACATGCATATGGGGATCACCATATTACTCTGCCAACAAATACTACACCTTCTATTTTAAGGACATTTAAGCACATCAAGCCTACACTTGGATTTGGAAATCCAAAGCAACAATGAAAGTCAAAGTTTTTGGTTGGTTGCTCCTCTCTGTAGGCTCAACGCTAGAAATGTGCTAAAGAGAATCGAAGACACTATAACATTGGGAACGACTTCGGATGCCTACTATGCGCAACATGCTTAGAAGAAACTGTGGAGCATCTCTTCTTTGAATGCTCTTTTAGTCTCAACTGCTGGACTGAACTTGGCATGCAGGGCTGCAGCCAAGGTACATGTCTGCAATGGGTTGAATCCGCAAGAAATTCATGGAGCAGACCACTACTATTCATGTAGATCTTCCTTCAATCTGCTTGCAGCATTTGGAAAGAACGAAACAATAAGCACTTCAGAGGGATACCACCAAGAAACTCCTGGCTTTCTAGACTGAAAGAAGACTTGTCTCTCCTAACTTATAGTACAGTACTCTTTCTTATTAATTTATTACACAGAAGGAGCCCCTCCTACTGTTTTTCAGGTGTCAAAAAAAGTGCTCCGAACATGTCGCAGGAGGACAAGTCCCGAGATCTGAGCTGGGAAGATGCCACGTATGCTGGGTAGCAGGTACATGACCTGCTAGAGGAAGAGGCTGTGGGAGCGGCAATCACCGGAGGGAGGCATAGGAAGTCAAGGATGGGAGGGACGCTGTGGATTCCTCCCTAGGGGATTATGCCAGGATCTCGGGGGGTTCTGGACAACCAAACAAGCCGTTGACAGAAAGAGAAACGGAAGGACACATACCTCATGCATTCACGCAACAGGGCATAGGTGTGGGTCGTGCCGAGGAGCTGGTGGAAGCTCTGTTATGGCAGCGAGCTCCACATCCCCGCCGCCACCATCGTTTCCTGGGTCGGCTCGCTCCTGCTTGAGCAACATCTTCAGCAGGATGTAAATTCCACACAACACAACAATCACAAGGACGGCAACACCTAAGATGATGATGAGGGCGACTCCAAGGATCTCCCAGAAAGTGAGGCCCGCTGGAGGTGCTGGAGGGGGAAGAAACTGGATTGAATCATATGGAAGACGTGGTGCACCGGCAGCCATGAGACAGAGAGAAAAAGAGAGAGGGAGAGAGAGAAGGAAGAGGAGTCCTTGCGCTGAGAACACTAGCATTATCGGTAGCTAAACTCAGCGATGATAACGCCTGTTGTTTCCTAAAACATCAAAAAACAAGAAACACTCATTTCCTAATACATATTGTCGGTGTCAAAACCGGCGGATCTCGGGTAGGGGGTCCCGAACTGTGCGTCTAGGCGGATGGTAACAGGAGACAAGGGACACGATGTTTTTACCCAGGTTCGGGCCCTCTCGATGGAGGTAAAACCCTACTCCTGCTTGATTGATATTGATGAAATTGGTAGTACAAGAGTAGATCTACCACGAGATCAAGGAGGCTAAACCCTAGAAGCTAGCCTATGTTATTATTGTTGTTATTGTTGGTGTGTCCTACGGACTAAAACCCTCCGGTTTATATAGACATCGGAGAGGGCTAGGGTTACACAGAGTCGGTTACAATGGTAGGAGATCTACATATCCGTATCGCCAAGCTTGCCTTCCACACCAAGGAAAGTCCCATCCGGACACGGGACGAAGTCTTCAGTCTTGTATCTTCGTAGTCTTGGAGTCCGGCCGATGATGATAGTTTGGCTATCCGGACACCACCTAGTCCAGGGCTCCCTCAGTAGCCCCTGAACCAGGCTTCAATGACGATTAGTCCGGCGCGTATATTGTCTTCGGCATTGCAAGGCGGGTTCCTCCTCCGAATAATTTATAGAAGATGGTGAACACCAGGATAGTGTCCGACTCTGCAAAATAAATTCCACATACCACCGTAGAGGGAATAACATTTACACAAGTTCAATCTGCTGACGTATTCTGTGGCGTGACGTCACACCACAACCAAGCTTTTACTCGAATCGTTTTTATTATACCACCTCGGTAGCGTTTAGCGAAGCGGTTTCCTTAGCACGTCTTGTCGAAGCGGTCGTGTTCCCCTTATTCCGGATTCCCATCAATACGGACGTGGGTAACCCAACCATGCCATTGATTGCGGCGCTTGGGAGATAGCGAGTTTCACCGGGCGGTGGGGATGCATAGTTTAAATCGCCCATATATAAGGGATAAGGATCCACCTTTTACCTCGCCTTCTTCCTCCTTTGCTTATCCATCTCGCAAGACTCGAGCTCCAGCGCCCAAGTCCGCACATCTCACCTCGACCTTCTCCAGCCATGTCCGAACGGAGGCAGTGGATGGCCTCCTCCGTTCTGGAGGGCACATCAAGAAGCTGCGCAGCGCCGGATATCTGTCCAGCGACATCGCGCACCGGCTCCCTGACGAGGGGCAGCTCATCCCCACTCCCGAGCCCCATGAGAGGGTGGTTTTCCTTCCCCATTTCCTCCGCGGACTGGGCTTCCCACTTCACCCCTTTGTCTGGGGGCTCATGTTCTACTACGGCCTGGATTTCCATGATCTGGCCCCGAATTTCATCCTCAACATCTCGGCGTTTATCGTCGTGTGTGAGGCCTTCCTCTGCATCCAGCCCCACTTCGGCTTGTGGCTAAAGACCTTCAATGTCAAGCCGAAGGTCGTGAAGGGCAGCCAAGCGGAATGCGGAGGCGCCATGGTGGGCAAGATGCCCAACATCACTTGGCTCGAGGGTGCCTTCGTGGAATCCATCAAAGGGTGGCATCGGGGTGGTTCTACATCACCGAGCCGCGTGACCCTAAATGGGCAGCGGCCCCTGAATTCAGATCTGGCACCCCCATGCAGCTCACCTCCTGGAAAGAGAAGGGCCTGCTATGGGGTAGTTCGGAGGAGCTGACCGGACTCCAGTCCTGTCTCCAAACTTTGGTGAACAAGAAGCTCAAGCTTGTCAACGTGATCCAGGTCATGCTCGTCCGCTGGATTCTCCCCTGCCAGCAATGGGACTTCAATTTGTGGGAGTTTAATCCGGCACAGCACCAGACCTTGAGCGGGCTCTTTGACACTACGTACAAAGATGCCTGGAGGGTGCTGTTCAAGGGCGCCGAAGCTCCCGCATCCGCTACCGAAGATCGCGGATTCAGCTCGCAGCGTCCAGCTGACGAGGTAAGCCATGTTATCCTTTATGGGACACTTGCTTTTCATGTTTTGATTTTATGCGGGATCTAAACTCCCAATACCTTTAACAGGCCTGGCAGGCGACGTCCGGACAGGTTAACTGTCCGGCTCCCCTTCCAGAAGACCCAGCGGATGCCCGTTTGATAGGGCTGCTGGTCCCGGCACTTTACGTAGTGCCGGAGAAGAAGGCCAAGAAGAAGTGAGGGAGTCCTGGACTAGGGGGTGTCCGGACAGCCGGACTGTCATCGTCCGCCGGACTCCAAGACTACGAAGATACAAGATTGAAGACTCTGTCCCGTGTCCGGATGGGACTTTCCTTGGCGTGGAAGGCAAGATTGGCGATACGGATATGTAGATCTCCTACCATTGTAACCGACTCTGTGTAACCCTAGCCCTCTCCGGTGTCTATATAAACCGGAGGGTTTTAGTCCGTAGGACACAACATCCATTACAACAATCATACCATAGGCTAGCTTCTAGGGTTTAGCCTCCTTGATCTCGTGGTAGATCCACTCTTGTAACACATATCATCAATATTAATCAAGCGGGGCGTGGGGTTTTACCTCCATCAAGAGGGCCCGAACACAGGTAAAACATCGTGTCCCTTGCCTCCTGTTACCATCCGCCTAGACGCACGATTCGGGACCCCTACCGAGATCCACGGTTTGACACCGACATTGGTGCTTCCATTGAGAGTTCCTCTATGTCGTCACCGATAGGCTCGATGGCTTCTTCAATCAACAACAACGCCGTCCAGGGTGAGGCTTTTCTCCCCGGACAGATCTTCGTATTCGGCGGCTTCGCACTGCGGGCCAATTCACTTGGCCATCTGGAGCAAATCGAAAGCTACGCCCCTGGCCATCAGGTCAGATTTGGAAGCCTAAACTTCACAGCGGACACCCGCGGAGACGTGATCTTCGTTGGATCCGATCCGCAACCGAGCGTGCCTCACTGTCGCGATGGGCACGATCTAGCTCTGCCGCCGGACAGTGCCTTGGAGGCCGCACATGAATCCGCTCCGACTCATAGTTCGGAGCCGATCGCGCAGATCGAGGACGAGTGGCTGGACACCGCCTCGGGGGCTGCAACTTCCACGGCGATGGAGCCGAACATTGACCTTGTCCCCTATAAAGCTCGTGACTCCGAGGTGCCGGACTCCCTGCCGGACTCCGAACCTCCTGCGCTCCCGCCAATCGAATCTGAATGGGCGCCGATTATGGAGTCCACCGCTGCGGACATCTTTCAGCACTCACCCTTTGGCGACATCCTAAATACGCTAAAGCATCTCTCGCTATCTGGAGAGCCCTGGCCGGACTATGGCCAAGATGGTTGGGATGCGGACGGCGAAGAAATTCAAAGCCCACCCACCGCCCACTTTGTAGCCACTGTCGACGATCTAACCGACATGCTAGACTACGACTCCGAAGACATCGACGGTATGGACGACGACGCTGGAGACGATCAAGAACCAGCGCTCACAGAGCACTGGAGGGCCACCGCAACCCATAAGGTATATATGGTGGATACCCCGAAAGGAAGCGATAACGAGGACCAACGGGGCGCGGCAAAGGATAATCCCGCCGATAAACAACCAAAACGGCGACGCAGACGCCGCCCTAAGTCCCGCCTTGACAACAACAGCGCTCCTAACGACCCAGTAATAGAGCAGGGCAAACCAGTGGACGACGAACATACAGCCAAGCAACAGTCCGAACAGGACGAATCAGATAATCAATCCATGCCCGGCGAAACCAACAGTCCAGATGACCTCACGCCGGACACACCACCGGAGAATAAGAGCCTTCGCAAAAGACTCGTCGCCACTGCAAGAAGTCTGACGAAGGAAAAACGGAAGCTCAAAACAGCGGAAGACATACTCAGAATGAGGTGGAGCAAAGTGCTCAAAACCGCAGACAAATACGGCAATAGCCATCAATCAAAGAGCTACCCGGCGCAAGCTGCTGCGAGTCGACGAGGAAGCCATAGAGCCCCACAACAAAAAAACAAAGAGGCCGCCTGGCCGGATAGACAGCCAGATGATAGGCCAAAAACTATAAGCGGCGCCGCACACAAGCCGGCCCATGATCCTGGGAAAACAGATGGCCCAGCCAGGTCAATTTACGGGCCAAAAAAGAGGGCCCCAGGAAGCAACGCAACACGTCAAGTGTTCGAAGACAGCGGTATACCCAAATACAGGGGCGCCGCACACCCACTATGTTTCACCAATGAGGTGCTGGATCATGAATTCCCAGCAGGGTTTAAACCCATAAACATAGAGGCTTACGACGGAACAACAGACCCTGGTGTCTGGATAGAGGAGATGACCTCCACGCCATAAAACATCTACCCCTCAAGCTCAAAGGGCCAGCTCGGCATTGGCTCAAAAGCCTCCTAGAAAACACTGTTGAAAGTTGGGAAGAGCTTGAGGACGCGTTTAGAGCAAATTTTCAAGGGACTTATGTCCGCCCTCCGGATGCAGACGCTCTAAGTCACATAACTCAACAGCCTGGAGAGTCGGTAGCAAAATTCAGGAACAGGTTCCTTACTAAAAAGAACCAAATAGTCGACTGTCCGGACGCCGAAGCCTTAGCAGCTTTTAAACACAACGTCCGAGACGAATGGCTTGCCAGACACCTCGGCCAAGAGAAGCCGAGGACAATGTCCGCGCTAACAAGACTCATGACCGGCTTTTGCGCGGGGGAAGATAGCTGGCTAGCAAGATGCAGCACCAGCGACCCAAGTACATCCAAGATCAGAGATGGAAACGGAAAATCATGGTGCAGAAAAGATCAGCGCCGGAATAAAGAGAAAAGCCCAAAGAACACGGCGGTCAACGCCGGATTCAAAAGCTCGCGGCCAAACAACAAAACACTGCCCCTTAAGGATAACAGTGATGAGCTATCCAACTTAAACAAAATTTTGGATCGGATATGTCAAATCCACAGTACCCCCGGAAGGCCTGCAAACCACACCCACCGAGATTGTTGGGTTTTCAAACAGTCCGGCCGACTCAACGCCGAACACAAGGGGCTCGACGCATCAAGCGAGGACGATGATAAACCCCACCAGCAGAGCACCGGAAAACAAAAGACTTTCCCACAAGAAGTCAAAGCAGTAAACTCACTTCATGTGATAATACGGAAAAACAATGCGGCACCCGCTAAGATGGGTTTCGCACGGTCCACCCCAGCGGAACCTCGAGATTGGATGTCAAAACCAATCACTTTTGACCACCTGGATTATTCCAGAAGCGTTCGAAATGCAGGATGGACTGCTCTGATATTGGATCCTATAATCGACGGACTACAATTTACATAAGTCCTGATGGACGGCTGCAGCGATTTAAACCTCCTATATCCGAACACAATCCGCAAGTTGGGGATAGACCTTACTACAATTCGACATAGCCGCACCTCCTTTAAAGGAGTGACGCCGGGCCCTTACGCCAAGTGCATAGGCTCCCTATTACTAGAAGTTGTGTTTGGGTCACCGAACAACTTCCGACGAGAAAAACTAATCTTTCATGTCGCCCCATTTAAAAGTAGCTATCAAGCACTATTGGGACGTGAAGCTTTTGTCCGCTTAAACGCCATACCGCATTACGCGTCTCTTACACTTAAAATGCCCGGTCCACGTGGCATCATTTCATTACGAGGGTCATTTAAAGTCCCCGGACACGGCTAGATGAGTCCGGCATACATAAGCTAGGGCCTCCCTAGCCGCACACCCCTTCACAAGGGGTTGTGCGTATAAGCAACAATGAGCTAATATAGACTCCATTTTACTTATTTATTAATATTTTTCATATACCTTTTTTCGCACGATTTCCTTTCAAACTAAGTTCCTCTCTTTTTACAGATGAACAACGTGCATGCTCGTCCAGGATAACGGCACAACGGAGACACAAGCGCAGACGTGCAGTAGGGACCCGTGGCTAGGATTCTTTTCAGATTAAGACCCTGCGTAAACCTTTTTTACTGTCTCTTGTTGCTATAATCCCCTGGTTCTTCATGATAACCAGAGAGGATACTGACGTTTTAGCATCGGCGCGTCGGAGGACCTCGCCGCACCTAGACACAAAGGGCTTAGGGCATTGTTTCGCCGTTATTATAAAAAGACCGAACACCTTAGGGAGTGTTCGGCGTCTCGAGATTAGGCCTTATATGCATCAGCTCGAATCATGTCTTTGGTCAAATGTTGGGTTTGCCCGGCTCCGTGTTTTGCTGCCTTACGTTCCGTATCATCGCTAACGCTGCACCGGAGAACTCTGCGATTGTGCCCCGTTCGGTTGGTAGTACCTCGATGAAAGCCGAAAATCGATCATGATGATACAGCGAGACTGGTCAACCACTCGATCGACCACCGGAATGTTTAGAATTCCTCCGCTTTGACGAAGGACCGTTTCCCGGTCAGGCACACACGCGCCCCGAATTCGGAGAGCGCGGTGCCCCCATGGGCTATATCGTAGCCCCACCCTCGAACTCCAATGGCTAAGTGAAAGTGATAAAGCATCATAGTCCGGTTGCCTCGTTTGCTACGCTACCACCTCCTCAACAGGACCGAGACGTTGGATTAAGTGTGAAAATGCGCTATTTTTGCGAACACCCCCGCACCTTGTGCGTGGGGGCTGAAGCCGAAGACTGCCATCTTCGGGTTATACACACGATACATAAGCGGCCGCATAGGAGATATTTCAATACTTGGAGCGCACAAGTATAAGCGATTACATCATAACCATTGTTTTACAAAATACAACATTCATTTGAGCGTGACATTTTTGAGCATCTGCGACTCTATTACACGAGCACCACATAACTTCCCCAAAATAGTGCTCGGCGGGTAACCGCTTTCGTCCGAACCACGGGTTGCAACAGCGGTGGCATCCATCTCTGTCCAATGTGTCTTCGCACGGGCATGGGCCATTCGCGCACCCTCTATGCAGGCCGACCGCTTCATCTCCTTGATATGCGGCACCGCCCCAAGAAACTGCTGCAATAAGCCAAAATAGCTCGTCGGCTTGGGCCTCTCCGGCCAGACATGAGTCACGATATCCGTCATGGCAAGTCCGGACAACCTATTCAGCTCAGCCCATTCGAAAACCGATCGGTCGTGAAGTGAACGATCCGGACTATGGAATTGAGACCAAAATAGCTCTTCCGTCTTGTGATCCTTCCGACTTCGAAGTGCTGCGGCATCCGCCGCTGCGCCGCTAAGTCCATATATGGATCCTCCGGACCCCACAACCGCCAAGTTGGGCATACTTTGATCCGTAAACTGCGGCGTAGCGAAAAAGGCTTGCCGCCACAATGTCTCCGACCGACGCAGCTCCTCCTTCATAGCCCGCATTGCGAGCGGGCATCCTTGGCTTCGCGGTGGCCTTCCCAGGTCTTCTCGCTCGATAGGCGCTCCTTTTCAAGAGCCTCATTGCGGTCGGTAGCATCCTTCAACTTAACAGCCAGTTCGGCCATCTCTTCCCTGCTTCGGCAGTGTGCAGCCCCTTCGGCTTCTAACTCCTCGGCCGCCCTCGAGGCAGCCGCATCACTTCTTCGGGCTTGCTCCTTGGCTTGAGCAAGTTCTGCCCGAAGGCTCTCCACAGCAGCAGCACCATCTGCGTCAAGCATAAATATTGTAAGTGGTGGGCTTTTGCTCCCTTAATAGGTGACTGCGGAGAGACAACTTACCTTGCGACTCATCAAGTCGCTTCTTGACTAGCACGATGTCTGCATCCGCAACATCGAGTTGCCGATAATTCGCAACTCCATCGGTCCGCTAGCCCGGACTATCCGCCACCTGCATAGGAAAGGCGACACTCAATACTGCGATTTTGATCCTCGGCACCGCGCTTTCGACAACCTACCGAGTCTCGGGGCTACTATCTATCTGGCGCACTTTTATGTGCAACATCACAAAATGGTGCGTCGTTTTCGTACCTCAAACCCCGACAAACTCCCCGCGGCATTATGTAATCCGCTTTCGGCGGACGAAATCCTTCCAATCACCATGCTCATCAATGCACGGTGATCTTTTGATATGGACGCCCTCTCAAGCAGATCCTTCAGCTCCCCCGGCCGAACACTAGTCGGCGCCGAACTTTCGGCTCTGCCGGGCTCGGGGATACCCTCCGTGACGACACTTCAGGCTCGTCCGCCCTCTCCGACGGCGCAGCAGACGGAGGCGTCTCGCTCTCCATCATCTCCGGACGAAGATCCCCCGAAGACGAGCTCATCTGAGAAGGTCGGAGATCCGAACTACAAGGTAAAAATTTCGGTTATCCTTAGAAGCACAAATAGGGATGTTTTTTATTAATGAACTCCCCTTTTTCTACTCATGGCTTGCTGGAGGGCTGATTCTTTAGAGAAGATTGTGCGGCCGGGACCTCCCCGGACGTAGGACCCTCTGGTGAAGATTTCTTCCCCCGCTTAGGGGCTTTGGCCTCCGGGTCTTTGGAGGCGGTCCTCTTCTCCCCCTGGAGGGAGGGATTCTCGATCCCCCCTTCTTCAAGCGCCCCCTTGGGCGAGGCGGTAGCTCCTCTATTTTCCCCTTCGCCTTCTTCTGAAGGCACAACCTCCAACATTCCGACCAGCACGGGCTCCGGCGCGGTCTCTGGGAGGGGGGCCGCACACCGTATCAACTTTGCTTGCGCTATCCACTCCTGTTGAAGCATAACGGGTTAAAAGGCGAATTGTAGAAAGGCAAACAAACGGTGCGTCCGAACACTGAGCTACTTACTTGAGTATCCGGGCGATTGCAGCTTAGGCCGGCGTCCTCGGTCAATTCCGGACACGCCGCCTGCGGTCCGAAGAATAACTTGTACATCTCCATGGGTGTCGTACCCATAAAGTGTTGGAGAATCCTTGGTCCCTCCGGATTGAACTCCAATAGCCGGAGAGGACGGCGTTTGCAGGGCAGAAGACGCCTGATTAGCATGACCTGCATCACCACGACCAGATCGATCTCCCTCGCTTGGAGGTCTCGAATCCGGCCCTACAATAGTGGCACATCTTTTGACGGCCCCCAATTGAGCCCTTGGTTGACCCACGACATCAACCGTCGTGGAGGTCCCGAGCGGAATGAAGGCGGCGGCTTCTGCCTGCTGCCCTTCGGAGCGGTGACATAGAACCACTCCTGCTGCCACAAGCCGAGCTCCTCTTGGAAGGAGCCCTCGGGCCACGGGGCATCGGCCCTCCTGCTTATGGCCGCCCCGCCGCACTCTGCTTGATGCCCCCCAATCATCTTTGGCTCCACATTGAAGGTCTTCAGCCACAGGCCGAAGTGGGGAGTGACGCGGAGGAAGGCTTCGCAGACGATAATAAATGCGGAAATATGGAGGATGGACTCTGGAGCCAAGTCATGGAAATCCAGCCCGTAGTAGAACATGAGCCCTCTCACGAAAGGATCCGTCGGGAAGCCTAAACCCCGACGGAGGTGGGATACAAAGACGACATATTCGCCGGGCTCGGGGGTGGGGATGGCCTGCCCTTCGGCGGGCAACCTGTGCGAAATCTCGTAGGACAGGTACTTGGCCTCTCGCAGCTTTAGCACGTCCTCCTTCGTGACGGAGGAAGGCATCCACCGGCCCTGAAGGTCGGAGCCGGACATTGTTGAAGGTCCGAAGCGCTCGAATCTGGGGCTCTGGGTGTTGGAACTTGGAGCAAAGAGAGGATTCGATGGAAGATTGAAGAAAAGCGAGCCTTGGTCCTATTATAAAGAGGAGAATACCAAGAGCCGTCTCGCGACCGTTCGGGACTCGCCGATAGAGGAGGCGGCAGCGAAGCGCGCGTTGGGTTACCCACAACCGTATTGATGAGAATCCTGGAATAAGGGGAACATGATCTCTGCTTTGACAAGACGTGCCAAGGAAACCGCTTCGCTAAACGCGCTGAGGTGGTATAATAAAAAATGATTCAAGTAAAGGCTTGGTAGTGGCGTGACATCACGCTACAAGATACGTCAGCAGATTGAACCTGTGAACATGATATTCTCTCTACGGTGGAGTGTGGAATTTATTTTGCAGAGCCGGACACTATCCAGGTGTTCACAATCTTCTATGGATTATTCAGAGGAGGAACCCGCCTTGCAATGCCGAACATTATGCGCGCCGGACTCATCATCATTGAAGCCAGGTTCGGGGCTCTTGAGGAGTCTGGACTAGGGGTGTCCGGACAGCGGACTATCATCGTCTGCGGACTCAAAGACTACGAAGATACAAGATTGAAGACTCCGTCCCGTGTCCGGATGGGACTTTCCTTGGCGTGGAAGGCAAGCTTGGCGTCTGAATATGTAGATCTCCTACCATTGTAACCGACTCTGTGTAACCCTAGCCCTCTCCGGTGTCTATATAAACCGGAGGGTTTTAGTCCGTAGGACACAACATCCATTACAACAATCATACCATAGGCTATCTTCTAGGGTTTAGCCTCCCTGATCTCGTGGTAGATCCACTCTTGTAACACATATCATCAATATTAATCAAGCAGGACGTAGGGTTTTACCTCCATCAAGAGGGCCCGAACCTGGGTAAAACATCGTGTCCCTTGCCTCCTGTTACCATCCGCCTAGACGCACAGTTCGGGACCCCCTACCCGAGATCCGCCGGTTTTGACACCGACAAGAAGGCCACGAGAACCCGAAGGAGTTCCCGGCGTCACGTGGTATCGGACTCGTCGTCCGATGACTCCGAGGCGGACTCCTCCCACGAGGACGAGGAGGAGAAGAAAGAGGACTCTCCCCCAGCGGGGGGAGAGAAGAAGAGGAAGGCCTCCCCAACGAGGGAGGCCGAAGGGTCCAAGAAGGGAAGGACCCTTCCCCCGGACTGTTCCGCCAACATCGGCGAGGGCGACGAGGAGTGGCCCTCAAGGGCCAAGCCCCTGGCGAGATCGTAAGTATCCAGACTCCTAGACGGTTCGTAATTTGTCGCATGGTGTCCTTCTAATGCCGCATACAACCCTGCAGTCCGCCCAAGGACGATCTTCCCGCTTCGTCGAGCGGGTCCTTGGGTACGTCGGATATGGATTCTCTTCCGACCGCCTCCACCCCCCGTGATGCTGACGACGCCGAGGTGGAATCCCGGGAAGGGACCCACCAGGAGGAGGAGGCCCCGGAGGTGCCACAGGGCAACCTCCCGGACTTTGCACCGGAACCTGCAGTGGTTCCGGAGTCTGGCGGGCGGCCCCTTCGTAAGAAGGGCAAGACCGCGACACCGGCGGCCTCCGTCCAATCGGAGGCGCCGGATAACTTGCTGGAGGTGCTCAACGGCGCCTCCATCAAAGAAGAACATCGCACTGTCATGAGTGCGGTGATTCAGAAGGTTCAGCTCGCCAAGAGCGGGCTAACCAAGGCCTGCAACAGCCTTCTAACAGGCTTTGAGGTAAGAATTTTAATATATGTAAAATAGTACCGCATAGACAGTAGCCCCTGATGCTCGGTTCAGTGTTCGTAAAGAAAAGCTGGGCTGAGGATCTAAAAGATATCTGGAGTCTTAAAAATATGTCGATATGGGATTGCAGGCTGCGCTTGACCTCTGCCGAACTGATCATGCGAGGTCGATGCTTTGAAGCAGAGCCTCGGCGGTCCGAGAGCGAGCTCAGCCGTGCCAAGAAGCAGCTCGAGGACAAGGAAGGTGAGTAACACCTTATTAAAGTTTTACCTTACAGAAAAGGATTTGGTTGCAAGAGAAATGACAAGGATAACGTGGCTACTCCAGGGGCTACGAACTAGGTGGCCACCCTGAAGGAGGCGGTGTCCGCGGCGAGCATAATCTGCCGCTGAGCGAGCCGAGCGAGAGAAGCAGGAGGCGCGGGTGGTGGAGGTACAGCAAGAGCTCCAGGCTCTCGTGGAAAAGCACGAGAGTTTAGAGCGTGACTCGAAGACTCGAGAGTCCGAGCTTGTGTCGGCTCTTGAGAGTGCCAAAGCCGCTAAGGTCGATGCCCACAAGGCCCTCCAGGAAATCGAGGATTTGAAGAAAATAGCGGCGGGTAAGGCATTCTTCATGCAAAGCAAGCATGTTAAAGTGAATTACATTACTTACCCAATTCGGGGCTCTTGAGGCGTTCACAGATCTGCCCATGGCGTGTCCGATCTTGCCGCTTTCTCTGAGCCGAGGAGGGAGCTCGACGGAGAAGGTATTCTGGTCTCGGATCTTTGAGGCGGACATCTAGTGCCCTTAGCGACCAGTGAAGCAGCTGGTCGAGCTCCTAAGGTGGCGAATAGGCCATGAAGGGCCTTATAGTTCGGCTATGGCCCAAAGAGGCCATTCACAGGAGCTACTTGGCTGGGCGGCGGCTGGTGGATCGTGTCCTCGGGTTGAAGTCGTCAAGCACTACCACTTTGCATTGAAGGTGCCTGTCGGGCCCTTGCCCGTGCTAAAGTGCACTGGGGCAAGATGGATCTTGAAAGCTTGTGACGGACGCGCCACTGCCGGGCAAGGAGTATCACACACCCGAGATGTATTATAAGGGTGTCCTGAAGGGTGCCCGCATGATTGCGGGTGAGTGCTCCAAAGATGTAATATTTGAGTAGACTCGTATTTTGTTATCCTGTGCGCTGAAAACTTTGTTCATATGCGCTGAGCAACGCTGTTTAATTTAAAATATTACCTTCTGTGTGGCCATTTATCAAATCTGAGAGATGGCAAGTCGTCGGCTTCGGCCCCCATGCCACGAGTGCTGGGGTGTTCGGGATAAACTTGAGCGCTCTTGTTCCCATTTTTGGGTCCATCTAGGGAGGCGCTCAACACAACGAACAAGGCAACCAGACTTATAATGCTTGAACACTCTCACTTAGCCATAGAATTCTATAATTTTAAATTTCGGCGAAGCCCCTAGTGTTCGGAAGACCGAATTTGGGGCGCTATCCACGCCTGGGCCGGACAAAGCCGGTTCCTCGCTCTAAGCGGCATAAGTCTTTAGGGACTCGAAAAAACCTCTCGAACAGCGACCGACTCTCGCCTCATCATGACGGTCAGTTTTAGCTTTCTCCACTGAGGCGCTCGCCCAGCTCAACTGGGGCGCAATCGCAGTGGTTCTCCCGATGCTACCTTAGCCGATACAGCGGGCGTAAGGTACCAAAACATGGGAGCCGGCAAACCCAACTATTGACCCAAGACATGATTCGGAGCCGATGCATATAATGCTATAAGTTCGGGGTGCCGCACTTGTGAAAGTGTTCGGACTTATTACACCATAATGTGGGGAACGTAAGCCCCTGGTGTATTTAGCCATGCCAAAGTGTACGGATGCAACATGTCATAAATGAACATATGTGTAAGAAAGGAATGCAATTATAAGCAAAAAAAAAGCAATGCATTGTTTAGTCAAGAAATACTGCCATGAATGCGGAACAATACAAATAGTGCGGTAAGCAAGGGATGGGACTATTAGACATGTCCCCCTCCAGGGGTAGGCTGCGGAATGGTGTATAAAACAGGTATAATGCTCATAATGGAGACCACCTAGATACTCGTTGTAGCTTTTCTCCTTCCCTGGCTGTTGCATCGTGAGTTCGGCAGGTCTGTTGCCAGACAGGGCCTCTGGTGAACGGAGTCCTGTGGGTAAAAAAAAGAAAAAGGAAAAAAAGATGACACACTTTGGAGCCCCTGGTGTGGTTAAGCCGCACTCTGGGCCGGTCGTGGTCGTGCCCCTCCCCCTATGCCCATGGTATTTCCAGAGCGTAGTGATGTACGCGGGGTACTGGTTTTGTGATTTTGCAAGGGCTGGGGTTGGGGCCGCATTGCTACGCGTGCTCGGTACGTGCCAGGTGGTCCTGTTGTTGGTTACTCCGGGCGCGCTTAGCAGTGTTCGGTCGTGTAACGGCCGGACTCGAGAATTGCCTTAAGAGGCTGCTTTGCACTTCTGCCGCGAGAGCCGCTGTGTGTTCCTCCGTTCGGAGAGAGCGTTTAGTGTTTCCGTTGACCGTGATGACTCCTCGAGGGCCTGGCATCTTAAGCTTGAGGTATGCGTAGTGTGACACCGCCTTGAACTTTGCAAACACGGTCCATCCGAGCAGAGCATGATAGCCGCTGCGGAACGGAACTATGTTGAAGATTAACTCCTCGCTTCGGAAGTTATCCGGGGATCCGAAGACCACTTCCAGTGTAACTGAGCCTATAGAATTGGCCTCTACACCTGGTATGATGCCTTTGAAGGTCGTCTTTGTGGGTTTAATCCTTGAGGGGTCTATGCCCATCTTGCGCACTGTATCCTGATAAAGCGAGTTCAGTTCTTGCCGCCGTCCATCGTGACTCGGTGAGGTGAAATCCATCGACGATTGGGTCTAAAACCAATGCGGCGAATCCGCGATGGCGGATCTTTGGTGGGTGGTCCTTCGATCAAAAGTGATCGGGCAGGAGGACCATGGGTTGAACTTCGGGGCGACTGGCTCCATCGCATATACGTCCCTGAGTGCACGCTTCCGCTCCCTTTTGGATATGTGGGTTGCGTATATCATGTTCACCGTCCGCACTTGTGGGGGGAAACCCTTCTGTCCTCTATTGTTCGGTGGCCGGGTCTCTTCCTCGTCATCGCTATGCAGCCCCTTGTCATTGTTTTCGGCAATTAACTTGCCTGCTTGCTTGAAGACCCAACAATCCCTGTTGGTGTGATTAGCTGGCTTTTCGGGGTGCCGTGTATCTGGCACGAGCGGTCGAGTATTCGGTCCAAATTGGACGGACCCGGAGTAGTTCTTTTGAATGGCTTTTTCCGCTGACCGGGTTTGGAGCCTCTGAATCCGGCATTGACTGCCGTATCCTCAGTATTGTCGCCGTTAACGTGGCGTTTGTTCTTGTTGCGACGCGACCTGCCATTGTGGTCCTTGGTATCCGGACTGCCAGAATTTTTGTTGAGGTTGTTACTGCGAGCTAGCCAGCTGTCCTCTCCCACGCAGAAGTGGGTCATGAGTGATGTGAGGGCTGTCATGGATTTCGGCTTTTCCTGCCCCAGGTGCCGGGCAAGCCACTCATCGCGGATGTTATTTTTGAAGGCTGCGAGAGCCTCTGCATCCGGGCAGTCGAGGATTTGATTTTTCTTTGTTAAGAACCGTGTCCAGAATTGTCTGGCCGATTCGTCTGGCTGCTGAATTATGTGGCTTAGGTCATCGGCGTCTGGTGGTCGCACATATGTGCCCCGGAAGTTATCAAGGAATGCGGCTTCCAGGTCCTCCCAACACCCAATTGATTCTGCTAGCAAGATGTTAAGCCAATGCCGAGCTGGTCCTTTAAGCTTGAGTGGGAGGTATTTGATGGCGTGAAGATCATCACCGCGGGCCATGTGGATATGAAGGAGATAGTCTTCGATCCAAACCACGGGGTCTGTTGTGCCATCGTAGGATTCTATGTTCACGGGTTTGAACCCTTGAAATTTGATGATCCATTACTTCATCCGTGAAGCATAGTGGGTGTCCGGCGCCTCTATATTGGGCTATATCACGACGTAGCTCAAGCGAGCTTTGTCTCTTCGTGTTCGCCCTGCCGAATTCTTTATCCGCGCGACGGTAGTCGTCGCGCATCGTGGGGCGCCCACGCGATCCGTAGATCGATCTTGATTGTCTTGCCTTATCCTCCAATATGTCTCGTAAGTTCGGCGCATTCCCCCGTGGCTTTGTGCTTTTCGAGCGATGCCGGGGTACGGCCTTAGTGGAGGGCCTGGAGGCCTCTCTGTCGCGGCCACGAGGTGGCCGGTCGGCTGTATTGTGCGCTGGTGATGTGGGTTTATATGCTTCCTCCTCTAATCGGGGTAGCAGCTTGCGTTTAGGGTAGCTTTTGGAGGGGCGTTCGAGTTCATGCTCTTCGGACGCAAGGACTTCGGTCCATCTGTCGGCTAGCAGATCTTGATCAGCTCTAAGCTGTTGCTGCTTTTTCTTGAGGCTATTTTCCGTGGCCATAAGCCTGCGTTTAAAGCGCTCTTGTTCGATAGGATCCTCAGGCACGACGAATTCGTCGTCGTCGAGGCTTGCCTCGTCTCCGGAGGGAGGCATGTAATTATCATCCTCTACCTCGTCGTCTGCCGCTCTCTCGTGAGGGCTGGCTTCTCCATCCTCCTGTGCTGAATCTTCTTTGGAGGGGTTGTCTTCGACCTTTATGCAGGGTGTTATTATCTCCGATGCGGAATCTCCATTCTTCTTTGTGGCGGGATTTAGAGCGGCGCCACGACGCCGGCGCTTAGGCTGTTTTTGGAGGGATCCTCCTCCGCTGTTCCGTTGCCATTCCCATCCTTTGGGGTGCCCACCATGTATATGTCGTATGATGAGGTGGCTTTCCGATGCCCGATGGCGCCGGTTCTTAGTCGTCTCGACATCGCCGTCCATACCGTCGATGTCTTGAGTCGAAGTCTAGCATGTCGGTTAGATCGGCGATGGCTACAAAGTGGGTGGTGGGCGGGCTTTGAATTTCTTCGTCGTCCGCATCCCAACCGTCGACCGCAGATCCGGCGAGGCTCTCCGATAACGAGAGATATTTTAGCGAATTGAAATGTCGCGAAAGGTGAGTGTTGAAAGATGTCCGCAGCGGTGAACTCCATGATCGGCGCCAAATCGGATTCGATTGGAAGGGGCGGGAGGTTGAGTCCGCGAGTCCGGCACCTCGAGTCACGAGCTTCACAAGGGACAAGGTCAGTATTCGGCTCCATCGCCATAGAGGTAGCAGCCCCGAGGCGGTGTCTAGCCACCCATCCTCGATTAGCGCGATCGGCTCCGCGTTAAGGGTCGAGCGGACTGCAGGCGGCCTCGAGGCCTTTGTCCGGCAGCGAGCTAAATCATGCCCATCGTGGCGGTCGGCGGCGCTCGGTGTGGCTCAAATCCATCGAAGATCAAGTCTCCGCGGATGTCGGCCGTGAAGTTCGAGACTTCAAATCGACTGACGGCGGGCGTAGCTTCGATCTGCTCCAGATGGCCAAGCGAATTGGCCCGCAGTGCAAAGCCGCCGAATACGAAGATCTGTCCGGGGAAGAAAGTCTCACCCTGGACTGCGTCGTTGTTGATGATCGAAGGACCATCGAGCCTATTGGGGACAACACAGAGGAACTCTCAATGAAAGCACCAATGTCGGTATCAAAACCGGCGGATATCGGGTAGGGGGTCCCGAACTGTGCGTCTAGGCGGATGGTAACAGGAGACAAGGGACACGATGTTTTACCTGTGTTCGGGCCCTCTCGATGGAGGTAAAACCCTACTCCTGCTTGATTGATATTGATGATATGGGTAGTACAAGAGTAGATCTACCACGAGATCAAGGAGGCTAAACCCTAGAAGCTAGCCTATGGTATGATTGTTGTTATTGTTGTTGTGTCCTACGGACTAAAACCCTCCGGTTTATATAGACACCGGAGAGGGCTAGGGTTACACAGAGTCGGTTACAATGGTAGGAGATCTACATATCCATATCGCCAAGCTTGCCTTCCACGCCAAGGAAAGTCCCATCCGGACATGGGACGAAGTCTTCAATCTTGTATCTTCATAGTCTTGGAGTCCGGTCGATGATGATAGTTCGGCTATCCGGACACCCCCTAGTCCAGGACTCCCTCACATATCTTGGGAGAAGTTTTGACGGCAACCTACGTGTCCTAGCCATAAAGAAAGAACAGCAACACTACACTGGACAGAGAGAGAGAGAGAGAGAGAGAGAGGAGGGGTGGAGAGAAGCCATTAGTAGCAGGCTGGCCAAACTAGAATCATCAATAAGCTAAACTCAGTATGATAGCACCTGCTGCTTTCTAGAATAGCAAAAGGTGGTATTTGAGCATATAAAGATAAAGTGTACATGCAAAAATAGATATTACATGGTTCTTTGTTTTTAACTAGAATTAAACTGCACTAAAGGAAAGATGGTAAGTCTTCCATTCATTGAAGTGGCAAATGCTCAAGAAAGCAACAAATCGAGCAAGACTAGTCATCATACAGTAGAATAACATCAATGCCGAAATGACTAAGCTATGATCAGAAGCAGAAACATTACAGCAAATTGCCAACATTGTACAATTCCGAGATACTTCTCGAGATTGTAGACAAATCATCATGCAACTATCAGTAAGTGCAGCCAGTATTGAGGGGACGAAAAAATAGAGCACCAGTCTATAGATCAGCATATCATTTCAAATTAGCAGCCACAAAGACTTCAAGTGCAAGTGCAAAAGAACACAATGCAGTCACCTACTCATATTGATTGCAAACACAGAAGTGGTGCAACTGCAAGTGCGAATGAACAGCTCTCACCTTGTTATACTCTCAAGTATCTCCAGCTGCTCTATATAGTTCCACTTCCACCATCAAGATTGATGGGGAAACTTAAAAGCTAAAAAAACAGGGCAAAATTAGTAGGACAAAGGAAGAGCACTAAGGGGGTATTCCATGGGAAAGAATCAATAAATAATTATATTAATAAGATTGAAATTTGAAATCATTACTCAGTTCAATATAGCTTGTGCATGCTTATGTACAACTGTGTATGCATATGCACATAACTACTTGTAGAGAGTTATGTACATATTTCCCCATCATTTCTATAATTTAGTCTAGAAACTAGTTTGTGGTATATGTGGTTGCTGTACAGCAGGAAAAACTACAAAATCTCATCTGAATGGATGCAGGACGCTACAATATAACTTACATCAAATCATTTTTACAATATTCTGGTTTATAGATAGTGTGCAGTACATAATTCTGGAAGTTGAATTTATGAACATAACTTGCTGTTAAAACTTCAAAATAACTATACACTTATTATGTATTTCCTTAATAATAAGTTCAAATCATCCATGATGTTGAACACTAATCAAAAGTTAACTACACGTCATGTGAAGTCTGAAACCCTGGTCAAAAGTTACATCTATGTCTTTGAACACTCGGAGATGACCGAAGGAAATAAGTAAAGAATAGTAACCAACACACAACGAAAGGGGGTGGTTTCACATTATTACTCAAAATCACCAAAAGTTCAACAAACAAGCATGAACCTTCAAATCAACCTACCTTCATGGAATATAGTCTTACTTTGACATCAGCACGGCAATCCAGATTGTCACAAAGAAACCTGCACAAAACAGACGGAAATCAAACTTAGCATTCCACCATTTCCTCCAAAAACTTTACCACATTGAATGTGACCCTACTACCCAGATCTATGACCAAACAAAACAAACACAAAGTCCTTACAGAGTCCAGGCTTTACACAGCTAAGAATAGGTCACCTTTCATACAAAAATACAGCCGCAGTAATAACGGGCCCTGGGTTAGCGGACTGTAAATGGGCTATATGCGAACAGGCCGTTAACAGGCTTTTCGTGGGCCGGCCCGCCACCTTTTGACCAAGTCAAACGGGACGGCCTTTTCATAGGAATGGGCCTCTGTTGGGCCGTGCCACGTGTCGGCGTATCATAGGCGCCTTGTGTCCAATGAGTGGACGACATCTATCCCAACGGTGAGCCGACACGTGTTTCCTCCAGCCAATAATAATTTTACACGTGGAAAATCCCCATTGGTCGGGGCTGTTAACGGGTTATCGGATCCAAAACTGGACCCGATAGCTTAACGACGTTTCGTTACGGTGCATGCCACGTGTCGGTCACCCTTGACGAAATCACTTCTGTGATGTGCGATTTATCGTCATGAAAGTGGACACTTCCGTGATGATAATTTTGGTAATGTCATGGAACACTTCTACGACAACATAGGTATGACTATCTTGATTCTGTCATAAAATCGTCATGGATGTACATGCATGACAGAAAACACGACCCATTGTGACAAACACGTATCATCACGGAAGTGTATTTTTTTTATAGTGGTGTTGGCCGGGGTGAGACCTGTTCTATCCCCGGACGGACCGGCCGCGGCGAAGCTCATTCCCTTCTTGAAGGCGTCGTCGCGGCTCTCATTGCCCGTTGTGTTACTCCAGGGAAAACTCTGACCCTCGAGTCGGGCAGCGGCGGCGCTCCGGTGTCGTATCCTTCCTAAAGGCGCCGCCTTGGAGTCCACGGTTCGTCGTATGCGGCTTCATCTCTTCGTAGATAGGGGTGGTGTTGCTGCGCTCAGCGCCTATGTATCCTGCCTTGGGTGTGTGCATGTGTGGTGACGTGCGTTTGTACCGTTGTGTTGATGATCACTGTTTTATATATAAAGCGGGCGAAAGCCTTTTTCAGTACGCGAGATCATTTTGACACACGAATATATTTGTCATGCATTTTACTGCATCACTACCTTCTCACTCACAATTTTTCGTCTGATTGAAGTGCTGACCAGTCACCTCCAAATTATAAGGCTTGTGGTTTTCCTGGGCTCTTAGTGTGCCATGTGGTGGCGTCGATGCGTGGTTTGGTCAGTTGTGAAGATTGCGGCTGGATATTTAGTTAGCTTGGTTTTAAGTGTCGGTAGAAGTTGGATTATCTTTGTTGGCTTTGGTTATGTGCATAATGTATATGATTTGAAAAGGTTCAAGATGTACCCTTAACCCATGCTTGAAACAAAAGAACACGAGTTTGAAGCCAAATCATTATTCTTAAGCGTTTACATGACTCACGGCACCACATACATGTACTTATATGAGTAAAATCTACTTGAGCTACGCGGAGCAACCTCCTGGACCTCCATAGGAACATTTTGCACCTTGGATAGGTGAGATAGAGTAACAACTACTCTTACTCTGTAACCTGTCTGTATTCACAGTAAAAGGTGTCATCCTGCCATCTACCCCAATAAGTGAAATATCTGTGATTAATGCAGCTTTATCAGACGGCAAGAATCCACTACCCATTGGAGGGGATGGGATAGACGGACTCCCCCCAACAACGCTACCAATTGAAATTTGGGTCGCCTTCTTCGATAACTTGTCAAACAACTTTGCTGGGTAATAGCCCACCGGTGTTGGGGCCTTGTTGAAGCCGTAGTGTATCCACCAATTTCCCGTGGATTTTTCCTGCCATGTAATAGAAGCAATTTGAGTAATGTATGCCACAAATTAAGCAACATGTGATTAGATCATCATGATCAATATGCTTACAATTGAAAAGTATACAAGCAAGATATAGTTAATTACCCTAAACGCTTTAATTGTAATCTTTTGGCGTACACCATGAACATGAGAGACTGGTTGTATTGTGCCACCCGGAGCGATTTTTGACCCCTTAACAAGCTGGAAACCAGGGCAGTCCATGTCATAGCACCCTGTATGATATGTGTCTCTCTGTTTCACATAAAGTTATATGGTCACTAGATATTCTAGCTTTCTGTGCTATAGTTGAGGAACATAGTTTGAGTGAAAAGGCAGAAGCATACCGTCCAACTCGTGAAGAAGTGAGTATGTGAGTCCCCATATTTTTTTGGGTCAACCTGGGAAGAAACTGAAGAGTCACTAAGAGCATTATAAATGGCATCGAGAACGTCCAAACTAATGATGGTAAGATGGCTACAATCTGTAAAAATCATAATATATGTAAATTACGACTTACTTGCCACCCGACCCAAATTGCATTCTCATCTGTCTTTGGATCACCCTCCATGTTAGCAATCCAAATAGATGTTATGATATGACCAGCACTGATATTGTGTCCGTACACATCCATTGTAGCAGCAAGTCCATAGTAGCTACCGGGATGTGTCCTATGTGTCGCAAACTGTAGAAGGCAGAAAGTTAAAAACTTTGAAAGTGACGGTAAGAAAACATTGGCTTGTTAAAAGTTCCAGGATAGAGTGACTCACATAAACGATGTCATTGGAACTTTTTGATGGAGAAGCGTGTGCATACCATGCCTGTAAGGCTTCAAAGTGAGTATGCAATCCAGATATTGCTTGTTCGGCTTTTGTTGCTTTAAAAATATTAAACATGTGGAGAACAAAATATACATTTTAAAGGAAAAACTAAATATGCATAGCTTAAATAGTTATAGCGGGTGACTGAAAAACCTCCCGTGCACAAAATATACATTTTGAAGGTAAAACTAAATACGCATAGCTTAAAATGAAACATGTAGAGTACAAAATATACATTTTAAAGACTAGAAAAAAAAAACTATAATGTGTAAAATCAGCCAATCATGTACCATGCATCGAATCTAAGGGCGTGTTTGGTTGCCCGCATAGGGCCCAACCAGGCCCGCGCGGGAAGAAAGAAGCCTGTTTGGTTGCCCATTTTCACTGTTGGGCCTGCACCGCACACTTCTTAAAGCGGCCCAGAGCCTGGCTCACTGGAAATGCACGAATCTGCAGTTTCTCGTGAGCCAGGCCGAGGCGAGCACTAGCGAGCGGGCCCTTGCACAAGTGGAGACGGGAGAGACGCGAGGTGATTAGATGAGGTCTTCTTCAACCTCCAGTAAGCTTCTATCTAATCTCCTCTCTCTGATCTACACAACGGTGCTTCGATTCGAGGTAAGCTCTACACGAAAAAGATGCACCTCGATGCTACGATTCCATTCAGGTGATTAGTTCGTAGTTTCGTCGGCCGTAAGTTCTTAATCTAGTGTTCCTGTTTGGAGCTGTTTTGGACGAATTTTGTCAGATTCGTCGCGCACGATGGATTGTTTGAAATTTCCTTTGACCAGCAGCCTAATCTCGCAGTTCCTCACAACATTCGTGTTGTAAGTTTTTGGTTTCGACAATCGTAGCTTCATCTCTTTTTGGACAGCAGTCTACAAAACTGACGATCCTGACGTGCTTGTGCTGCTGCTGCGGCTGGTGGTGCTGCAGCAGTGGGGCCGTGACGAGGAGCGCCGCGCAACAGGCGGCGACGGCGAGCAGAGTCGCCGCTGGCGCGGACGGCCTGGTCCCCGCCCCCATTTGTCTCTCTCGCCGGCGCTGTGCTCCGGTCCAGGATGGCAGGCGGCCGGCGACCCCTCCCTCGACCTCCCTTCTTGACCTCCTCAGTCACCAGCGCGAATCAAGACGGCCGCGGCCCAGGGCGCAGCTGCGGGAGCAAGCTGGAGGGAGCAGCGACCAATTGAGAGAGGTCGGCCCAGGTTTGCTTGCTCAGCTCGCAGCCAAGTCGGTGATGCTTGCTATTGCTAGTCGACAGTGTCGCTCGCCGTGCCGCCGACGGGGTCGCTCGTCGACGACTCCATGCTCGTCATGTCGGACACGGCGCCACAGCCACTATCCACTGCAGTCGCCATGATCCGGCGCACACTGCATTTCTTCTCCCCCTTCCTCTGCTAGCTCTTAACCCTGTGTGCTAAGTGCAAGTGCTAGCTCTTAATCACACCCCATGCGGGCAACCAAACACCGTGTTCATGTGCCACTTGGGCTAATGCAGGCAACCAAACAAAGTGCACTTGGCTATTACCTAATGCAGCGACCCTCGATGCAGGCAACCAAACAACTTGCAGATGACGCATTTGGGGCTGTTTTTGCTCACCCATGCTGGATTGAGAAGTGTATGCAATGCGACTACTGTTTGAAACTTGAACCAAACACGCCCTAAGAGGCACCAGCCCTATCCCCATGCCTTTGTGGCAATCAATCCATGCAGATTTGTGATTCATATAAAAAAACCACTCATACATAGTACAAAGATGAAAATTAGGAAATTAAAAGAAAATCCAGTTCGAATAACCCCAGCAACTCCTATACTCCAAACTCCCACCTGCTTTGAGAGAAATGGTTGTAGTTCATCACATAGTTGCATTTCTCTATTTTCACCTTCTTTTGGTACGGATTACTTTTTTTCTATAGAATGAACAATCCTTTCTATTTTCACTGCTATATCACCCCTTGGTTCGAACTACTAATTACTCAAATTTGTAGGAACAACACGTTTACCTTTTGGTTGGTTGGATGCAATCCACCTCCATGGATTTGGTGAGCAATGAAAACAACATATATGGCAAGAATATGTAATCCTAGATTAAGTTTAGACATGATGAGATGCAAGAGAATTACAACGGATGGGTCCTTTATATAGATGAATTTTCGGTGGCCATTTATCAGGGAAGAGTGGGTTCCAAATCTCGCAAATAAAGTGACACAACTTATATCTTCACATCTCTATTATTGAATGCATATGGACGAGATGTAAATGAAAGTTAATAAATGCAAGCATTAAAATGAAATATTTAGGAAAGTGAAAACTTTGTATGGTTATATTAAGACTAGCCACAATGGTGACATACACTAGTAACATACATATATCCCTAGACTATGTTACTACCTTTATAGTGGGTAGTAACATAAGTGTGGTAACATGCAAAACTTTATTTATTAGGTTATAGACTCATATTGCATTGGGACATGTGATGTTACAGTAACTAGCTAAGTTACTATAACTACGTCTCTCCTCATTAACTCACCGCCACATAAGTAAATTTGTTGAGTTGGACTCGATGTTACTGCTGAAATTACTCCCGCTGTGGCTAGTCTAACCGGAGATCAAATAACAACAAAGGACAAGTCTGGTCTAATGTAAATGAAAAAGACGAGTCTAGTCTTCTGCTAGTCATTCATTTCGGAAGATATGAAAGAACATATCCTCTCCGATCCAAATTAATTATCGCTGCCTTAGTACAATTTTGAAAATGTCCATGCATGTGTATCTGCAGAATACGTTTACGTTCTGGTTCCATGGAAGATGTGCATCACAAATCTTTACAAATATGTACAGATAAATGTATATATGTGCATCACAAATCTTCACAAATATGTACACATAAATGTGTATGTGTACGCATTAGTTTTTTCAATATCTCACTGTATCTCTAGCACTGAATACATATGACAAGATGCAAATGAAAGATAATAAATATGAGCATTAAAATTATTCAAAAAATAAATAAAAAATTTGTGATCTTTTTCCTAAACTAGCCAAGAGCGGATATTTACAAGGGACGAGTTGTTTATGTTGATCATTTTCTATTAGCAATTCAATAAAAGAAATGTGGATATCAATCAAATCTTCACAAAATGTGCACATTTTGTTCGACACTAGTTTTCAATATATAGCACAACATACATATGGATATGGACAATGTGTAAATGAAGATCAACAGATATGAGCATTGAGCAAACTATTTGTAAAGGCCAAAGCTTTGTCAGTTATATAAGCAAAGCAGAGAGAACAATTAATGAGTCCATATAGACAATTTCTACTAGTCATTTACATGCACACGAATATATATGAGTCCCCATTAGTTTTTCAATATTTCACACAACTGATTTATTTCTATCTCTAGCACTGAATACAGATGGAGGTGTAGCCTGGATATCTGCAACTGCTCGTGCTCAAGCTAACGCGGCAGACGCCGAAGCGCTCCGCGTTAGGATTTTGGACAATCAGACTGGTAGTTTTTGTCCTCCAGGAATTGCCAACGGCGTCATGAGCCAAGGACAGACTCGACTGACGCTGTTGTCAAAGAAATAGTCGTCCGGCTCGATCCTTTCCAGGCGTTGGACTGATGTTAAGGGCTCCAGCGTGCAGGCTTTCAGATTCATGGTCCTGGTAACATGTGATCAGAGCATTTTCCCAGGGCTATCCTGATTTCCTTCAGCATCTCGTCGATCCCGATGTGCCTCCTGCAAAGGGTGGGAAAACAATGGAAATGAGATCTTACAACGGCAGAAAAGAACAGCTTCTTGCAACACCGAGGAAATTAAAGTGAGAAATGTTCAATTTGTACAACTTGAGGACGGAGCGAGTATTAAACAGGAACAACAGATTAAGTACACTTGTAGTACGCTTGTGTCATTGTGCACAGGTTAAGCAAATATCCAATATTATGAGCTGTTTAAGAACACAGTAAAACATGTGTTTAGTTGGTCAGTTGAGGAGACTTACAGTACGCTTGCACCAATTACAGCTTGAGGTCTTGGATAGTCCCCAAGTTCCTTATCATCGTCTTCTGACATATGGTGTCTGTTGAAATTTTCATTTAGCTTTTCTTTGCTGGTATTGCTGTCGTGGCATTCTTCACAGCCTACTGAAGATATTTCAAGTGCTAATGAAGATAACCTATCTTGGGCCTACAAGGAGGAAAACAATTGTTAGGACTTCAACCAATGCCAAAAAAGATCAAACTTTCAGGAGATTGGTTGAAATAGAAAAAAGTAAAGGCTAAAAACTAGGGCAACCATAGTTTGATTCAAATTAAGTATGAAATTGCACCTTAGGAAGATCAATCTTGTTCAGGACCACAACATAAGGCCGCTCCAGGTATTTGGGGTTATACATCCTTAATTCCTGTACAGAGATGGTTGTTAGATGATCATTCAACACAAAAGCTATAATACTTGAGAAACAAACATAGACATATGATTCAGTTTTTCACAAGACTTGCATTCAAAATATAAGATTTTACACTCCACTATTATCCTACAAATCCTGCCAAGTTGCCAACTGGCTAGATCCTAGTACTTAACACTTAACAGCCAACAGAATTGCTGGTGCAAGTTCCGCTACTTCAATCCCTTAAAGTTCTATTGATTAAACTTCCTATATACAATTGGCACTAAGATTATGCCCCCAACACATGATAAACAAACATGTCAAACTGTCTCACTACTGACGCTAGTGTAACAACAGCTTCCAGGTTCAGGGCTATAACTATGGACAGATTATATAATGAATGTGATCGCAATTTTCAAAACAGAATATGACTTAGGAATGATGAAAGCAATTAGAAATTACATCTCTGACAATCTTATAATCGTTCACAGGGTCATCAGCAGCAGCATCAACGACGTGGACAATTACCCTAGTTCTCCTCAAATGTCTCAAGAAATTGCGACCAAGACCCTGCAGTGTAATTAAACCACATGATGAATCCACAGAGGCTAACCACAGGAAGCAACAAGACCTTATCTTCAAAAATGTATTGTGCAAATAACACAAAAGAAAACAGTACCTTGCCCAGATGAGCGCCCTCAATAAGACCTGGCAAATCTGCCAATGTTGCTCCAGAGGAAAACTGCAAAGCCCCTAAAGTGGGATCTCCACCAAGCCGGCCAAGATTTGGCATCAATGTAGTGAATGGATAATCAGCAATGTCTGGTCTTGCAAGTGTTATAGCTGATAGAAGTGTTGATTTTCCAGCATTTGGAAGTCCCTGAAAATGCAAATGAAGACAATTAGGCCAACATTGTGATATGCCAAAGATATAGATCTGAAGCAAGCCGTGAAAACCTGATAATCCAACATTGAACCCTAAAAGTGAAACAGAAAGGACTCCTAGCAATTGCAACCCTTCTAAAGCAGAGTCATCTGATATCTTGACTCTTGGATATAGAAAATGACCTGAACACTTTTTTTTCCTTAAAACAAAAAACAAAAGCAAATACACATGAGATGTACGTAGTAGTGCAACACTCTTACCACAAGGCCAACATCTGCAACCACCCTTAAGATTAACTCCAAGCTTATTTCCTCACCAGGCTGGCCATGAGTTAATACCTACAGAAAAAAAGAGATGATACAAAATCACCAAAAAAGATGGAGGTGAAAATGGAGAATAGTGGCCACCAAATAAAGACGTCATTATTTGAAATCTTTGGATAATCGAACACCATACTGATAGAAGTACAGAGCCAAACAACAATGAAGCAGCAAATAAAGATGTCGTTATTTGAAATCTTTGGATAATCCTACACCATACTGATAGAAGTATAAAATCAAACAACAATGAATATCACCTGTTCAATGGTTCAAGAGTCCGCGCGTACTCATTGGCACTAGTGGCTGAGCATCTGTTGTTTATCGCTCATTACCAATTTGCGATAGGCAGAACAACAATTGGATACATGCAAACAGCTAGAGTATTGCTGGACGTGTGTGAACTTCGAGTGAAGGCAGAGAACTAGATTACACTATGCTCTCTGATGCACAACTTTGTTCCTGTGGTATTATTATCTATGTGGAACTAGTGTAGCCAGTGGGTATGTATAATTACTACTTAAGTTTGGGCGTGTAATTACTAATTAAGTTTGTTCCTACCTTTTCAATACAATGAGCCACAAAGCTTTTGCATTTTCTCAAAATAAAAATAAACACTTAACAAGCAGTGCATTATAAGAAACACAGAGCATTTATTCCAATCAACCCTTCCCCAATTTAACAACCCCAATAAGACAAATTATTAGTAAAAACAGCATCAAATCTATACCATCAAATCCAGGATTTTTCATAGGTAACAACTTACCTTATCAGTAACATCACGCATGACATTAGGCGATAAAGCCATGGCTTTCCCTCTTTTGTAATCGGGCGCATCGATCAAGCTAATCTGCAAAAGGGAAGTAAATATGTAAAACCATAATAATATTAGCAAGCATATGTATCATGCCAAATGAAAAAGAATATCAGAAACAATGACAAGTGTCCACTACACTGTTTTACATGAGGTAATCACATACTCAGCTACACTGGAATCTGTATTCAGAGGAATAGGCATGGTTATCGTCATCTCAACTAGTTACAGTGACGGATATTTGCAATTGTCTCCATACCCACCTGGTCATAGACAAACTCAGATTTTTCTCCCGGAGCAGCAGCCCTTTAGGACAATTGGGCCAGGAATTTTAACGTGCGGTGGAGGTCGTAAGAAACAGCAGATCCGACGGTCAGAAACGCCTCAATCACTAAAACGGACGGCCAAAAATGAAGGAGGCGTGCGAGGGCTGGGATTAGGCTCAATTTTACTGTCCTAATAAATGCCATCCATTGGTAACAATCTAGTTATAGACTATGATACAGCCCTCAGAATGCACTTTGGGTATAATATCGGATACAGGTTCAGGGGTAGAACGATTCAACTTAAATGAGTTGAAACTACACAAATGCATCTTGACATGTTAAAATTGGTTAACTATGAAGTAGTTTTCCTGCAAGTGCCATAAACCAGAGCATCATCGTGAAATGGTTACTAAGCTCTATAGTATTTGTGCTGTCCATAAGGAATAACTTTGGTCTGCTATTGCTGAAGCAAAACCCATGGCTCCTAGCATAGTTATGGAAATGTTTGCCAAGCGTCGCACGCGTTTGGAGACAGAAATTCAGTCACTCTGTTTTAACATTCTAACACGACGATACATCTTAACATCTACCAACTCACCCCGCCCTGTCCACCCCTAGCGACGAGCACCTCGTCACCAGGATGAGCCAAATCGGCAAGAACAGACCCTTTCTTGCGCCTCACCACGGTGCCTGCAATCCAATGAGCAGGCAAGGCAATCAGAGTCGAACACCTAACATCACAGAGCCACAGAGCCAAAAAAAATAATAATGCTCCGCGTTCTCACAGCACCAGGCCTACAAACCTACAGGCACGGGTATCCTGAGCGTCTCCCCGGCGAAGCCGTTGTGCATCCGGGAGCTGAGGGTGCCGGTGGCCCCGACGTTGCCGCCCCTCTTGGCGCAGTGCCGGGCCTTGGCGTGGAACCCCAGCAGCGACTCCTCCGCCTCGTCGGCGTACAGCACCACGTCGCCGCCGTGCCCGCCCACGGGCAGCGACACCGACCCGTCGTAGTTCCGCTTGAAGGACACCTTCTTCCCGCTGCCCTTCTTGGCCTTGCCCTTGTCGGCGGCTCTGCCGCCACCGCCGCGGGTCTTGGCGGGGGCCGCGTCCGCGGAAGGGCCCGGCGGCATGTTCAGGACGGCGCCGTGGCCGCCGTCCCCCGCGCGCACGCTGACGACGGCGTGGTCGAAGTACTTGTGCGCCTCCTTGGCCAGCGCCTGCGGCGGCGGGCCCGCGTTCGCGGTCGGGGGCGCCTTGGCCCTGGCCGCCGCTGACGCCGCCCGGCACGCCACCGCGATGGGCCTGCGCCTCCTGCTCGCCGCGGCGTGCAGGGCGTCCGCGAGGAGGTCCGGCTGGAGAAGCGGGTGGTGGTGCGCGCCGCCGGAGAAGACGGCGCGGCGATGGTGGCTCGCCGCGTGGGAGGGGAGGAGAAGCGTCGCCATTGCGGTGCTGCTGCTGCTGCTGCTGCTGCTGCCACTGGTGGTGGTGTCAGTCAGTGCAGCGCCGGGGGTGGGGATAAGCCGCGGGGTTTAGTTATGGGCCGGTGATTGAGGCGTGGCCCCTGGGCTCGGATCCGCTCGTACTGGGCCAATTTGCCACGCCTTCCAGCTCGACGTCCGGGCTTTAGTTTGGGCCTTTTGCTTCCTCGAACGAGTGGACAGTAATAGTTTGAGTTTTTTTTTTCTCAAAAAAAATAGTTTGAGCTTTTTGTTCCCTAAAACAGGATTGAGCTTTTTTAAAAACTTTTTCCAGTAAAAGCGAATTCACTTGATATCCTTCCCCCCCCCCCCCCCAAAAAAAAGAAAAAAAATCGGTACCCTGTTTTTCTAGTCAATGAAGAAAGGACTTTCAGCTCACTCACCATTGTCCAAGTCAACACAAAGGGGGGACGGAAAAAAGAAGAGAGAAAAATGACTCACTCTAACAGGTAGGTCCACATGGATATGCAAAGTCGCAAACTGGCCGATTGCCAGACTCTAAAAGAGACTCTCAATACAGGTTCATTCTACATCAAACTGGAAACAGCAATGTACATCCACCACATCACATGCGTGAAGAGATGGAGGACTTCCGCCCAGATCGCCTTCGCCTTCACCGCCGTCGCCGCTTCGACTGCACCTGCTGAACGTAGTGCAGAGATGAATTAGTCACAACTCACAACTCATATATATATAACGGACGTGTCGACGGAAACATCATGCCAGCGGTTGTTTTCAATTACATCAAGTTTCGATGTAATTCCTATATACTACTCCCTCCGTTTCAAAATAGATGACCTATATATTAGAGTGTAGATTCGCTCATTTTGCTTCGTATGTAGTCCTTAATCGGAATCTCTAAAAAGACTTATATTTAGGAACAGAGGGAGTAGTATAATTCATGTGTTTCTTCAACTCATGCATTTCCATTTGTTGCGTCCCTAGTCTTAAGCAGTTATTATATGTAAAAAGGACAGACCCGGTGCTAGAAGGTCCCATGCCAGGTGGGGTCTGGGCAAGGATTATACGAGGCAAGCCTTACCCCCTGCAGTGCAATGCAGAGGCGCCGAACCCAGGACCTCTTGGCACAAGTGGGGAGTACTTCACCACTTCGCCAGGTCTATCCTTCTTTAAAGCAGTTATATGTACCTCCAACAATACATGATGGCTATCTCAAAAAGAAAGAAAATACAAGGAAGCTGGAAATGCAACACTACAGACTGTTGGGAAATGGAATTGCAGACTATTGGGAAATGCAAGATGCCAAGATCATCTCTGCCTACTTCCACTAAACTAGAATAACCTTTGAACCGCTGGTTTTGTTTGTGATACAAATGAAGAACCGACGCAGCAACAATTTAATCAATCAAAGCATCAGATTAATTACCTTCTCATCTGATTCGCCTGTAGATTCATGCGAATTTTCATTCTTGACTCCATTTCCATTTCCATTTTCAGCAACACAACCTTCGCATGTAAAATTCTCAAGTTTCTTTGCTTCTTTAATGGTCTTTCCAATACAAGCAGGGTGAAACCTGGGAGGGGACAATGTTTCAGGACATCGACAAGATATTCTGAAACTACTGTTGAAAGATACTAGTATGCCAAAATGCTCAAAAAGCTGAAAGTGCTACAGAGCGGCTGATACATGAAAATGGATGATGTATGTGAAGACTTTATAATGTTCTCAACTCACTATCTTATTGGAATTATAAATACCATTAAGCAATGGTTACTTAATATTCTGTAAAAAGGAGTAATCAACTTTTTACTTGCAGACAATAAATGCATGTGAAGAATGTACAATCTATGGAAAGTCAAGAACTCAAAAGCGCAACTCACTCAGGCGGATATCACAAAAAATGGAATCGCCATCTATTTCGATCAAAAAGCCAGGAACTAGACTATGCAACACTACAGCCCAAAATGAACTATTAGTACTCAAATTTTCTCTGATGTTCAGTATCAGACTATCAAATTGCGGTAACCAGTGGTAGATTAACTTATTAGCCTACTAAGAGCCTTTTTTATCAGTTGTGTAGTTTGCCCCTGTGAAATTTAGTTGCTTCGCTGCTAGTGAGGACCATGCTTTTACGAAGGTAATAGGATGCTCAACATCTTGACTTCATTGAATGACACAAATGCAAGACAGCCTCCGCGTTACTACCATTCTGATATAGAGAAATTAAATGAATGCATCAACTGAAACTTACCAATCAGAGCATTCCTCACACTGGATCATAAGATCGTCAGGGTTGTATGGCATCTCACACTTACAAAACCTGTTATTGTTAGAACAAGAGATGGAAAGGCAGTTAATTATTTCAATAAAAAAACTAAACATGTTTTGTCTGTCATAAAAGAGAGATACAATGTATCCCAATAGGTAATATGCATGCTAGTCAAAAAGAGCACTATAAGAGAGCAAAGATATAGTTTGGCCAAAATCAGCAAGATAGGTCAATAAAGGCTTCCCTGAGACTCAGACGTTGCAGTAACAGTACTGGTAAACCATGTACCTAGTTCAATCTGGCACATCAGAACATAGCCAACACACAGTGAATCATGTCCCGAAAGGACTAATAGGGTTACAGTAGAGAGTATCTCCTATAAACTCATCTCTCATGGAATCATGGTAACGAGAGAACAAGTTATAAATTATCAACCATGGGAGCACAAAGCCAGAGGTTTTGGAGGGAAAAAATAATAGGTTAGATTCGTGGAGGAAAACCATAAGAAAGTAAGAAACAATGGCTCACTCAACACCATCAAATGAAATGAATACTTTGCTCAACTGCCTTCAGTATCAAACTAATTGTCTAAAGATGCTAGCAAAATAATGAAATTTATGAAGTAGTAAGATATGATGTAGAAAAACAGAGGTTCGTTTAAATTCTTACACAGCAATGCGATCAGGCACGAAGCTGCCTGTGATTGACTTGTACTCGAAGCGGCAAAAATAGTCCTCAGGATTGACAGCAGAAAGCTTGGTGTAGTCCCGGAAGCTGTAGACGTTGCACTTGCACTCTATGGTGTCAGCACTCTGCACATCTTGGTGGTCAGAGAGGAACACCTCCTTTTCGCCATGGAATGGCCTGCGCCCACCAATGGACTCCTCCGGTCGGTAGTACCAGCGCACTTTAACCTTGACATTTGCGCCCCGAGGTCCTGCTGCCTCGATTTCCTCAATCTTGGCCACATACGGAGGCTTTGATGTGTCGGGGGCCTTCATCAGCACAGAGTCCCCAGCTGAAACAAAACACACCATGGGCTTAAATGCTAAGCTAAAACTGGAAAGTGGTACTAACAAGACTAGGATAGCGATGTTTAATTGCCCCGGAACTGATATGGCAGAAGGTCATCACACTTTACGGCGAACTATTGCCGCCAACATCCTGAACTGAGGAATGCAAGTCGTGCAGCCTAAGATCAGTCTCTACTCTCTACGTAACCTCCCACCATAATCCTTTTGGCTCGGTTAGCAAAAAGACTTGCATTGTACCCAAAGATAAGCTTTTAGGGTTTCGGCCGACAGAGCTACTCTAAAGTCCTCCAGCTCCATGTGCATACTCGGGAGTAAGTGTTAATCCGAATGATATAAAGAAGACACTAACTAACCCTGCTAAAGCCCAAATCCAGCTTAACCCCACCAGTTCTTGACTGACAGTGCCTTCCCCGAATGTTCAAGGGTAAGTAGATTAAGAAACCAAAGCGGTAAAATTAAAGAACACACCAGGATTTACAGCATACTAGGACCATCTCAGGATGTACGGCATGCTAGCACCAGATTTTTTTTTCCCAGGGGGGGAGTGCAGATTCTGCATCTGGAATGACCCCGGCCCCCCAAACCCGTCGAAATCGGAGCAATCCCGCCCGGGCACCCGAAAATCCGCCGAAAAAAACTCCGAAACAAACTAGACCGGACTGGACTGGAATCATGGACGGAGAAATCGGGGGGAGGGGAGGGGAGGGGAGGGCTCACGGCGGATGACGCCGTCGGATCCCTTGATGGTGTAGGACTCCAGGATCCGCCTGGGCGTCCGCGGCGTCTTCCCCGGCGTCTTTGACATGGGCGGCGGCGGCGGATTGGGAGGCGGCGGCGGCGCGGCTCCGACGAGGGGAGGGGGTGGGGGGATGGGAATGGGAATGAGCGTGCTCTCTCTCTTTTTTTTCTCTCTCGGCCCTGCGCGAGCCCGACGAGCCCCCTTTATTTTCTCTCTCTGGGTGTGTGACTGTGCGCGTGTGTGTCTCTCGCTCTCGTCCTCTTTCGGTCTCCCTGGACTCCAACAGGGCTCCACCACGCGTCGCGGCCGGCCACCGGCGCTCCTCCGCCGTCCGATCCGGGGGTGGGGCCCTCCATTGTCGCCATCGGACGGTGGTCAGTGACCGATGGTGGCCTGCTGGGAATGCGGACATCGCACACCAAGAAAACCGGTCGTTTCTTCGGGTGCCGAGAATACAAAAAAGTTTGAAATCAAATACTTCCTCACTAAACGATCTATTTCATTTGAACAAAACAGAACGTCCAACTTTTGAGCGCATATATTTCTCCGTGAATTCGGTTTTCTCTGGTCTGGACAAACTCCTGCGTTCCGAACAGGACCATTAGCCATGGATATGGCGCATTTTTAGTAGAGGCGTGTATGAAGAGTTAGTTGTGAAAAATCTGTATGTAGACACATTTTAGTGTTAGACGTATCGATGTCTACAAAAATATAAGACAAATAATTTGGGCTAGAGATAATATATGCAAGTTGACTGAATTTGCAATTTGGCTAAGTTGATTATGTGTGTGTGGTCCTGTTCTATTTCATAATTGGCTAAATCTGTATCTATTTCATCTAACTCCACAATGATAGGCATCATGGTCCTGTGTAGAGCAAGGTCTATGCCTTCTCTACAAGTTGAGAGCTCTACCTCCAGCGCGCTATCACATGTGTGGATTTCTTTGCATGCAATGCTGAAAATGATATCTCCTCTGTCATCTCGAAAGATTATACCTCCGCCCGCTGCTCTTGTGGCTGCAACAAAATTGCCATCCTGTTAAGCTTGGCCCATCCCGCGCGAGGAGGGATCCAACATGCCCGCACCCTATCCATCCTGATGGGTTCCGCGTGCTGCGGGGTGGCGCATACTACCATCTTCCTATTCTCCATGTTAGTCGTCGGGTGTTGCTGAATACATAGCAGGGAATTAATGAACCCCTGTAAGAACCGACGAGAGGCCTCGGCAGGGGGTGGTGGGTTGTCATGGGTAATCTCATTACGAACATGCCACACTCTCCACATGATCATGAGTACTACCAGCCTCGTCGTCTCATCCAGGGGTTCCAACAGAGCGAGTGGCCCCGTGTCATGGATAGTCTCCACCTTGGGGATGCTCCAGTCCAATGCCATGATTATCCAAAGCTCCCTTGCCAGTGGGCACCTACATAGCGCGTGGAATCCATCCTCACGTTCAACACCACACAGGGGGCATAGTCGTAAATATATATATATAGAACATAAGTTTGTATTTTTCATGCATGTTAAGAGGAGATATTTAGTGTGATTGATGAGGTGGCTTGTGTGCATGTAGAGAGAATCGAGATTTTTCGATAAAAGGTGGATTTTATTTACTCAAAATGAGCATCAAGTGAATATAAACATACTGAACACACACCCAACCTCTGCTTACTTAGGATGCGCACACATAAAATACGTCGGCAAAGAGCAAAGTCATACAAGACCAAAACTATGCCTAAGCGAGAGAAGAAAAAAAATAAAGCGATCAAAACAACAGTCACCAAACTACTACATATCATATCTGCACCAACAATCTCTTGACACCACAAGGACCACGAGGTTCCTCAACATCAACGTCGGTACTGCATCAGTAACACCTTCAGGAAGTAAACAATTCATCATTACTGGATTCAACCATCACGGGCCAAATTCTAGATTTTCGCCCTGAAGAACAAGTCCGAGCATATCCGAACAATGCCTTAACAAGGTAATGATGCACAAACCTCATCATTTCTAGGTAGAATCAACTCAGGACGTACCTAGGGTTTTCACCCGGAGCTCAAGACAGGGTACTCGAGAAGCACCACATCAAAGTCAACATGTGTTGTCGCCACCACTTTTTCACGATTCCATCAGTTACATGCGCTGGGTTAGAAATCCCACCATCGCCGCTGCACAATCATTCCTCCTATGTCAAGCCGCCGTCCATGGATTACATTTGTTTGCAGAAGGCAAACTGACTGGAGTGAGAACCACCAAAATCCATAAAGCATGGATTGCATTTATGTGCTGAAGGCAAACTAACTAGAGTGAGAACCACCAAAACCTATAAAGGAGCCTTTTGCGTGCAACTCGCAACGTTGTCAAAGATATAAGGATCAACTATTTATCTATATTCTATCAGAAAAAAACACTATTTATCTATATAGGATGACCTAGAAAATCTATATAACTAAAATAAATTTGGGTACGATCCGGTCCCAATTAACGCGCTGAGGCCGTCTAGATTTGGTAACTACTCCCTCCGTCTCTTATATTATGGGATGGAGAGTGTAGTTTTTAAGACAGACAAAAAGACCATTACCGCTCATCTATTTAGTACTTTCTTTGTTTTTATTTATTCCGCATATTAAGTTTGTCTAAAGTCAAACTTATATACTTTCAACAAGTTTGTAGAAAAATATTTTAACATGCGAATATCCAATTCTGAGCCCGGGCTCAACTGCACCCGGTCAAGAAATAATTCATAAAAAATTCAAAAAAATCCAAATTTTTTGTGCATGGTAGATAATTTGGTGCGTGAGGTGCGCTTCAAATTTCAGAGCATTTGGAAATTTGAGTGGCTCTTAGCAGAAAAGACAAATTGGGTCAGAACAGCATACGGACAATACACTATTTAATAGACTCCAAATTTATCTTTTTTGCCGAGAGCTACTCAGATGTCCAAATAATTTGAAACTTGAACCAGACATCACACACCAAATTATCTACCATGCCAAAAAATTTGGATTTTTTTGAATTTTTTTAGTATTTGTTTTGATTTTTTTATTCAGCGTAGGTGCAGATGCTCCTAGGTGCCAAAACGCCTCATTCATTAACAAGTACACCACCAAATATATATCATTGGATTCATCATTGCAACTACTTTCACATCATATAAATTGTTACTGTAAATGTTCATATTGTTTTCTACAAACTTGGTCAAACTTTATAAAATTTGACTTCAATCAAAGCTAATAGGCGAAGTAAATAAAAACAGAGGGAGTATAAATATAAGACGTTTTATAGACTTGAAGAACAGTAGAAGTACTTGCGTATAAATTTAAGCAAGACAAAAAGACCATTCCCGCTCATTGTGGGACGGAGGGAGTACTTGCTTAGGCTGGTCACAATGGGCAAGAACATAAGCTAGTAACATACACACTTCCCTAGACTATGTTACTACCTCCATAGTGGGTAGGAACATCTATGTAGTGTCATGCAACGATGTATTTATTAGGTTATAGACTCATTGTTTCTTGGGGTGTGTGATGTTCCGGTAACTTAGCTAGTTACCACAAGCACCTCTCTCTTCATTAAATATGTGCCACATAAGCAAAGTTGTATTGGAGTGTGTGATGTTACTCCTAAGTTCCTCCCCATTGTGACCAGCCTTATAAAAAAGCACACACCGCACCTGATATGTTCTCACACCACCGACAATCTGAAAACAGCATTAATTACATTAATCCTGATTTGGAAACAACATCAATTACATTAATTGCAATTAATCTTGGAATCAACATTAATTGCAGCATGATTACTGTTAGATGTACAAGGTTATGAGAAGATGCACAAGTTAAAGACAATTACAAGAAGGCACAAGGAATCACAAGGAGACCCCCCAAGTCCCCAATCCAAACTCAAGCCCGGTGTGCTGCAGCTACAGCTCCACAAGGCCCTTGATGCAGTAGGTGCCCACGAGGAACCACCCGGTCATGACGGCTGCGAAGGCGAGGAGACCGAACAAGAACGTCGTGCCGCCGAGGAGAACGCCAAGGGCGAGCACCACAACGAATGGCGCCAGGGTCTTCACCGCGGCCCCCGCGCTCACCCAGCGGCCCCGAAGGAACATCACCGCGGCCAGGCTCACCACGTTCCACTTGTCGTGGCCGGCGTAGAAGAGCCGGTTCAGGTTGTTGGCGACGAAGGAGTGGCAGTTGCAGGTGAACAGGTTGTAGTTCCTGTTCTGAAACTCCTGCACGCCTTTCCTCAGAGCACCATCCCATGTCGTCTCTGCGCCGGTGTCGAGAAGTTTATAGCACTGCGTGTGACAAGAGATTAACGGCTTGGGAGTAATAGTATGATTTGAGATTTGAATGCTGCGTAAATATTAGTATATAAACCACAAAGTACAGACCTCATCACCATTTAATTGGATGTAGCGTGTAACAGCTCCAAAGGCAAAGTTGTCAACTGACACGAAATTTGGACCGGCAAAGTCCAAGATTACACCATCTTCTCTGCAAATGCCAATGTGACCGATAAATGGCATCAGCCATGTGATGAAGGGTATGGGAGTCCACACTATGCAACAAGGAAACCGAGCTCTTCTTGGGTCGATTGGACTAAGCTGGCTTCTTTCAGCTTCCATCAGCTCACTCCAGTTCAAGCTGCTGGTCCAGATGCAAGGGAGAACTGCTCCAGAGCAATGTTGCAGAAAAAATAACATCAGAAGAAAGAATGCACATTCGTGCTGTCAGGAATACAAGAAAAACACATGAAATGGATGCCAAGTACTTCGACATTTATAATGGCCTGCACATGCAGAATTGAAGAAGTTCTATTCAACAAGGAGCATAAAACAAGTGCAAGAACTTAAATCCACAAGCAGCATTTAGGCAGGCAGATGTTCTTATTTTGAGAAATAAATCTACCTTTGTATTTTAATGGTCAAATGTTGTCTCAAATGAACCATAAGAATAATAGCACCTTTAGACCAAATGGTTACTGCAAGTGTGATGTACCACCAATATAGAATAGAAGGGAATACTTAAGATGCTGAAATCATAACACAAACAGGATGAAAACTCTAGATATCTATTGAGTTGAGGAGAACTGCCAAGCAAAAAAGTTGCGGACTAACTTGATTGCTGCTACTGACAGGCTAGTGCCAAAAATGCAACTAAATCACATAAGGAAATTACCATACTATTTCCTATCGCTATGCAGTGTAAGACAAAAGGATGCTCCTGTTTTCTGAAGAAGCGCGAGTTCAGTCATAATGTTTCTCCCTGCATCGTCATCCCAAAGTGATTTCTACAATCCTCTGTATGATTGAACCAAATTTTATCACAGTAATATGGTCAGATATTCTGTGTAATTCTCGAATTAGACTTTTTAACACACTTGTTTTTGTCAAGATTACTATAACAGTCAATCCCTCAAGAAATGATATTAGGCCTTAAATCATGTCATTTTGCACACGGATCCACCTAGGTGATCCCTCAGGAAGCTTTCTTCCACATATCTAATCTACTCTCCCTTTTTTTTTTTTGCAGGTGTATCTAATCTACTCTGATATTTGGAATCAACGAAGCCGGAAACCCACTGTGGTTAAGGAGATTTAACATGATTGGGAGGCACATTCTAGAAAAACCAGCATACCTCAACACAATTTCTGTCTGATTTGAATGCCAATTCTGCTCCCGTACATCCAGTCCCACAGGAGACGGGACACAGGATAATGCCTATTCGCCAAATCCAAGACCAACAAAGGACCTGGTCCATTGGCTGTTTCACCGATCCAAGAGAACCAAGGAAACCCCAAATCCCCTAACTGAACCAGTACATTCGAGACAGCCAAGAACATCTCTGATACGGAGCTTACTGGGATTCAGGAAAAACTGGAGGAAATCATTACGAAACCTAGGGGGGTTCATAGATAGGGTTCGTCCGTCCGGTTCCGCTATCTTCTGCCGATTGGACTTACCGACAGAGGAAGTCCTCGCGGAGATCGACCTGACGCCTTCTCCTCGGCGAGGACAGGCGGCGGCGGCGGCGACGGCGACGGGGCCTGCTAGTGCTAGGAGATGCAGCGGTCGGGGTTGGGGAGAACTCGTGCTTGGAGATGGGTGCGGTGGGGAAAATAACCTGTGATACGAGCCATGGCATGCTACCGTGCTCCTAGACAATGTGGTGCGTCCGATGTGTGGGAACCATAGGATAAACTCACTTGTCTATTCCATCTCAAGAAAAAAAAAACCACTTGTCTATTAGTTTGTCAAATAAAAAAAGGTTCCAAAAAAAACTCACTTGCAAACTGCGACCGTGGTTTCAGCTCGCCGCGGCGACCATCGCTACTCGCCGGGGTTTGGTCCAGCAAGCTGCGGTCACTGTTGCAGCATCCTATGGTTTGTTTTCCTTTTCCAGCTCATCGCACCGTCGTTACAACTCACCGCGGCCATGGTCGCAGATATGGAGAGAGGGGTAAGAGGGCAGATGGGGTGTTTAGACGGGAGGGCATTCTCAAATAAACGAGAGATGAAAGAAAAGGGATATATGAGAATGTAAGGCCGGGAATAGAGATAAAGGAGAGAATGAAGTAAAAAAAAGTGGTCGCTAGGACCCACCAGTCGTGCGACACGTGCCAGAGAGGTTTCATGAAAAGTGGGCAAAGGGAGGAACATTCGATCGCGGATCGCCCACAATCGAACGAGTCGCAAGCAACTAGCGTTGCGCTCAGTCGGTCGCCCCGCTGCGAGGATTTACCCACTAACATCTAAGGGTGCACAATAGAGCTTTGTTAGTTTCTTTCTGTTAGCTCCAATGAAAGACATTTGAGGTAGCAAAAGGTGATTGTATATTGTTAGATAATGATGTATGGGTTAATTACCACATGCAGGTAGTAATTATATTTGTTACTCCCTTTCATTCTAAAATACCTTTCATTCCAAAATATCCACGACCGGTATTTCGGAACGGAGGGAGTTTTAAATAAGGAGGTAAGATTAGAAACATACCAACTGCTTGACAATTACAAGTAGAAGTAATCCATTCTTTACTTTGCTCGCTTTTCTTGGAAGTTGACAACAAGTTTTCCTTGCAATTGAATGGTTTCTTTCTAGTGTGATATGTAGCTTTCTAAAATTCAACTATGTCAGTGACAAATGCCCCCCCCCCCCTCCGCGCGCAAAAAGAAACGATAGACTGACATGTCATAATGCAAAGTTGCAAACTGGCAATTTACCAAAAGTTATAAGGTATGCTTTGTATATTTTGGCAGTGGATTGTGTGGATGTTCAATCCTGTCCCTCGGGCACATATCCAACGAACCACATCTTCCAAGATCACCATATCATACCAGTGCCGGTATCACTGGATAGGACCAATACGTTGTTGTATCGATGCAAATAGTTCTCTTTATAACCACAAAATTAGGAGTAACTCTATTGTTATTCCCAAAAGGAGGGTCAAAATGGGTAGGGGCACTCGGTGAGGTGCTAGGCCTTCTTCATTAACTTATTTTGAAAATGGGTGGCCTTCTTGCTATGCCGGTTTGTTGTGTTCTTCATGTTGGTCAAAAGCCAAATGATGGTGTCTATTGTAGCAGAATGGAGGTGAATCTCATTATCTAGATATATAGAATGGTGAACCCTATGAATTACACCATGTTAATTGTCATAGGATAGCTCCTTGAGCATAACTGTCGTCTCCAAACCGCGGAGAGGTAATCTTTGGGTGCACTGTCCCGCCACCTCTCCTCCGTCGATGGGTCATCCCCCATCCTCCTCTGCTCGCTTTACTGGTGTGGAAGTGCTGAAAACCCCTCGTCTATCGGATGGAGTTGAGCTTTCTTTGATTTGAGGCGTTTAGATAGGTCTTCATTGTCCTTTGCTTCAGCTCTTCCAACGGTGTGGCGACAACGCTCAATGAGGTCTTCTCAAGTGGCGTGTCATTGATGGTGGTGGCTACGCCAACTGACAAATAAGGTCCCCTCGAGTCTCCTATGGTGTCGTCTAAGGTGGAGTTAATGGACTATTTTTCTGTTAGTCATTCTGTATGGTGAGATTATGGTTTGCAAGGTTTGTTGCACCGCAGCGGCAACAACTTCCCTATGTACGTAGTTTGATCATCTGGCCACGTCCATCATTTCGGCGCAACCTGTAGTACTAGCGCCAAACCTATGAGAAATATTGGAGTTTTGGCTCTGGATATGCGACTCTTCCAACGATGATGGTTTCTCCTCTAGGGCATTGGTCCGACAAAACCGTGCCTTAATGCCTCCCTTACCCGATCAACCATGACATGTTAGCTCCATCGATGGAACGACATGCGGTAGCGCACAATCAATTATTTGGGGGGGGGGGGGGCTAGGGTGAAGTTGGTCTACCCCTAGGGGTGTTCATACTATTGATTTGGTGAGTACATCTGAGAGTCTCGAAAAATTGAGCGGATCTCCCAAATCACGTCATGTAGGCCGATGATTTGTACTCCCTTTGTTCTTGAAAAGGACACATAATTTTTTTCTGAAATCAAACTATGCATGTCGACTCCTTCACTGACTCATTTCCTAGAGAAGTCATCTTTAGAGCTTTGCGCACCTTCTGACGAGGGTTACTCCAGGTCTCCAATGTCCTGACAGGCACTACTAGGGAAAAGCCTAGCAGCAGCGCGAGTTTTGGGCCTATTAGTAGCGCGGGTACCCGCGCTACTAATAAGCGCTTCTGACTAACTTATAGCGATGGCGGGTGCAACCAGCTACAGCTAACGATAGCAAGATGGCGTGGGTAGAAACCCGCGCTACTACTAATCTGTAATCTCTGAATTTTTTTTGAATTTTTCTGATTTTTTTTGATTTTTTTTCCTAATTTTCAAATTTCTGAATTATTTTAACCTCAAATCTCTAATCACCCCTCATCGCTGCTCAATTTAATCTCTAATCACCCCTCATCATTCCAAATCATCTAACTTCCCGGACGGTCACCCATCCTCTCACTACTCCAGCCTGAGCACGCTTAACTTTCGGGTTCTATTCTCCCTCATTTCCAAGTCTGCACTTGTTGTTTTCCTGACAATAGTAAGATGTCAATCCTATTAACCTCAGGAATTTAGCTTGAGCATGAAGTCACACATTTCACCGTTTGAGTTTGAAACTATTGTTCTAAAAAATTAGTAACACTAATATTTCTTGAATAATTAGTTTGACCATAGTTTGACCATAGTTTGACCAGATTTGACCACAGTTTGACCATAGTTTGACCAGATTTGAACCAAAATTCAAAAAAACTAAAATAATTATTTAGTAACACTAATATTCTTGAATAATTAGTTTGACCATAGTTTGACTAGATATAACAAAAATTAAAAAAAAACTGTTTTTTTTTGAATTTTTTTGCCTTTAGATCTTAAAAGCCCCGTAACTTTTTTTCTGTTAGGCTTTTGAGGATTTTAAAAATGTTTAACGGGGTTCCCCCGGTTAAATTCGGATGTAACTTTTCGAGTAGATGCATTTTCATATAAAAACTTTTTCATCCGAGTTCGTATGCAAAAGTTATGGCTATTTTACAAATTTCCAGAGAGATTTTGCAAATAAAGTCGAAATTCATATTTGTAAATTTTCCCAACAACTAGACCACATATCACATGGGAAACTTATTTTCTTTTATTTTTTTGACATTTTTATCATTTTCTTTTATTTTTTAAAACTGAAAAGGCGGTCCACGGGGTGTAGACTTTGACAAATAGGCCATACCCGCGCTACTACTATGACAGACGATTAGCGATGGCGGGTTTTAACCTCGCTACTACTAAGTTGATAGCGATGGCGCGGTTAGTAGTAGCGAGGGCGCCATCGCTATCAACTTAGTAGTAGCGAGGTTAAAACCCGCTACTACTATGGCATATCCCGGGGCACGGTAGAGACGCTTAGTAGTAGCGAGGGTTACAAACCCGCTTGCTGCTATCAACTTAGTAGTAGCGAGGTTTAAAAACCTGCGCTGCTAGTAAGTAGCAGTAGCGAGGGTTTTTAACCCTCGCTGCTGCTAAGATTCTGTGTATAGCCTTTTCCCTAGTAGTGAGGACTTGGCTGATACCTTCTGCCTTTTAGTCGACGTCAAGCTGCAAGAGTCCATGGACCAAACGGAGTTCAAGATCACCGTTGTTTACAACCGTACTGACTATGCAAAGAAGAGTCGTTCTTCACTAAGTTGCTTGCTTTAAAAACGTCCTTAAGGCGAGGGGCTCCTTTGGCTAGCACCGGGTGATTATACCAAATATACCATGCTAGGGATAAAAATAATCTCAATATCAGTTGAAACAGACTCAACCGGGTTAGGGTTGCTCTCCGGAGTTGCGAGCTTCGAGAGGTTCACATGTAGAATCGCTTTCACCTGAAGCAATGAACGTCAGACCCCCCCCCCCAACCCTTAACAAGATCGACAATTTTTCTGCAACGAAAATTGGGACATTTCTTTTGAGGATCATATTCTCCTTGCCCTATCAAATTCTGTGTCTGATCACTGCCCCTTGTTGCTAGCTTGCGCTTGGGAGCCTGAGCAACCTAGACCTTTCAAGTTCAAGAGCTTCTGGATGTGTTTGCCTGGGTTTATGGTGGTGGGTATGAGCCCTCAAATCATCATGATCCATACCAACGACTCTTCCACAAGCTTAATTGTAAGGACAAGTGCTTGAGATCCTAGGGACGCAGCATGTTGTCCAATCACAAGCTTCAACTGCGTATGGCCCTCTCGGTTATTCGGCATCTTGACATGGCCATGAATCACCGCCCCCTTTCTGATGATGGGGCGGATATTCGCTCCAGAGACAATAAGCGAGGCATTAGTCTCGTTGCACTGGAAAAGGACAAGAAAAAAAAGGCAATGGGTGAGGATCAATAATCTCCACAAAGGCGATGCAAACACGCGCCTCTTCCATATCAGTGTGAATGCTAGGAGAAGAAAAAAAATCTTCGTTATTCATCAGGAAGCTGATACACATGTATCTGAAAGGAAAAGGAAAGAAATGAAAGTCCCCAATCTTCTGTGGCGATATTAAACTTTTTGATAAATGTAGCGATATTAAATGATTGTGATATGTATTCAAACGGAATCGCCTGCCATCCGGATCATATCATTCACATCGCCTAGCATAAAAAAAAGTTAGTTTACCATGTCTGTTGTTATATACTGGAGCTTACTTGACCTCGGTCAGTCACTAGCTCTCATATTCTCAGACCCTAATATCCGGTTGCCATATAGTATGTCAACAACCTCGAGCTTAACACTCAATTTGAGGGGGCCCTGCTTGGAGTATGCGATGATCATCTTGTTCATTGTTGGATGCCTCGCAACATCGGCAGTGTAAGTGTACCTATATCTCACGGGTGCATGTCATATTGATTGCATATTCTTGCTCGTGTTATCAGTATAATATATTGTATGCAACAGGTCGTCTGGAAGGTGGAAGGAGGAGTCACATAAGTGCAAATGCTAGTGCCAATGAGGTCAACTCGACAGCATTAGATGAGAGCAAACTTAACTTGCAATTTTGTACCACGAATATTTGTCCAGACCCAAGTTTGCACATGGAGACCTGCGCCTGCTGCCAGACCCTACCGAGCAGGCCATGTTTTCTTACACGGGAAGAATGCAAGGCCAAATGCCCTATCTGTGAGCCGAACTGCCCTTTATCGGAAACATATAACTAAATAAACGGTGAGAATATTATCAGATCTGTTGGCAAATTCTAATAAATAAACATACTGAATCAGAAGGAAATAATGCACGCTCCTAGAATATTATACATATACTAAATCTAGCCAGGTTTAGTTTACCTGTTTTTTTTTGACTTTTTTCAATCAGTAAAAATGGGACCAATAGGAGGCTGACACGTCAATTAGTGGGGGACCTGGGCAGGTACGCTTTGGGGTGGGTATAGCAGTTTGGTATAGGATAAGATATTCCTTTTGCATGGTTGACTACGTGGGTATAGCGATTTGGGAGTTTTTTTTCTTTAGGCTGGTCATAGTGGGAGTAACATAGGTAGTAACATAGATGCCACATAAGCAAAAATGTTGATGTGGCAAGTAGTTAATGAGGAGAGAGGCAAATAGAGTAACCTAATATGTTACCATCACATAGCGCTTTCCAATGCAAAATGAGTCTACAAGACAATAAATGGACACGTGTATGTTACTACACATAGAACACTTAGTATGCATGTTACTACTCTAAGTTACTCCCCACTATGACCAGCCTTAACTGGATCGTGATGGTTTGTAGTCGGTTGTTGCATGTTGCCCTGACGGACCACGTGTTCCGAGGGAGTTCTTTCGATTCTTTCTCTCGAGGGTTTCCGAGATTTCTCTCGATTCTTTCTCGGGGAGGAACTCATCAAATCGCATACGATTTCTCTTTCCGTTCTTATCTCAAAACCCGCCGCCTACCATACGCCGCAGATTGCGCCTATATATAAAAGAAGGGTCGGACTATCTCTCATCTAGATGTGAGATATTATCTCTCATCTAAATTGTGACATCAGCAGCCAGCATACCATGTCGTTCTATTATTTGTTTGTTTGTTTTTTTTGAACCGGCATTTATTTATTTGTTTGTTTATTTATTTGTTTGTTTATTTGGACCGGCGTGCCGCACAGGCATTGTCAACTCCAGCAGCTGACTTGACCGCGACAAAAAATGACAGCGCATTGCACGCCTATGAATCGAACACCCGACCAAACAGTAGGTAACACCAGCTCTTACCACTACAGCCGCAAGCTACTGTTGCTGATTAGGACGCGGGAAAATTTTATAACAGCATAGTACAGCGCGAGATTATATGACATTCTTGATATATTTTTTTGTGAATTGTAAAAAAAATAGAATATCAAATACTTTTTTAAAACACAACCATTTAAAAAATTAAAACAGTCTTTTTAAAATGTGAATAAACTTTGTAATTTTGATCATTTAAAAAAAATATGAACAATACAGGCCCCAGACAGTTTTAAAGTGTGGCCACTTTTGAATATAACAAACAATTTATGGACACAAGAATAAATTTAGTTTATTTTCAATGTTAATCATAAATTTTTAATAAAACTATATGTTGGTACCGTTTAAAAAATATTGACATTTGAACAAATTCATGCATTTCAAAAGAATGTTTGTGATGTTTAAAAAATGTATTATACAATGGAAAAAAAAGGTTTTGTAACATTCGGAGGAATGTTCATGATTTTTAAGCAAACTTCACATTTTAAAAAATCACAATATTCTATATAAAATGTTTATGCAATGTAAAAACTGTTTGTGTAATTTTTAAAAGATACCATTTAAAAATGTTCACCGAGTTTGAAAAAAATGTTTAGCATCTATTCTAAAAAAATGCTTGGGCCTGTATTTGAATAAGTATTCATCATGTATTTAAAAAATGTTCTACGTGTCTTATAAAATGTTTCCTGTGTAAACAAAAAAATATATAATGTGTATCATAAAAATTGATATGTATTTGAGAAAAAAATACAGCTAGATAGGGGTACTGGGTTGGGGAACGAGTTGCGTGTCGAGAGTGGACATGCAACTGTGTCGGGCATGAGTTGTATGTTCGGGTTCGACATGCAACTGGGTCGGGTAGGTTGTGTGTTGGGTTGGACATGCAACTAAGTAGGGGTTGGGGGCAACTTGCGTGTTTGTGTTGGACATGCAACTAGGTCATCCGAGTTGCAAGTTAGTTTGGACATGCAACTAGATAGGAATGTGGAGCAACTTGCGTGTCGAGGGTGGACATGCAACTATGTCAGTGGGTTGTGTGTTTTGATTGAACTTGCAACTATTAAAAAAATGGGTTGGGCCCTACAAGTACAAAGACTTTAGTTGCGAGTCGAGGGTGGACATGCAACTAGGTCAGTGGGTTGTGTGTTTTGATTGAACATGCAACTACTGCAACTAGGTCAGTGGGTTGTGTGTTTTGATTGAACTTGCAACTACTAAAAAAATGGGTTGGGCCCTAGAAGTACAAAGACTTTAGTTACGAGTCGAGTGTGAACTTGCACACAGGGAAACTATAAGTACAGATAGCCTAGTTGCGAGTCGAGTGTGAACTTGCACATGGGGAAACTATAAGTACAGATAGCCCAGTTGCGAGTCGAGGGCGGAGTTGCAACTGTGAAACTACGACTACAAAAAGCCTCAGTTCCATGTCGAGAGTGGAGTTGCAACTAGGTCAACAACGTGTACAAAAAACTCCAGTTGTGAGTCAAGGGTGGATTTGCAACAATGGAAGCTAAAGGTACAAAGCCTAGTTGTCAGCCAATGGTGGACTTGCAACTGGAACAACTATAACTATAAAAAAGAAACCCCCGAGTTGCGAGTCGAGGTGGACTTGTAAGTATGACAACTACAACTACAAACCCCAAGTTGTCAGTCAACTATTGACCTGCAACTAGGGCAACTACAAAAAAACAACCTCCCGAGTTGCAAGTACATGGTTGACTTGCAATTGGGGCGATTACAAACTACATCGCTCAAGTTGCAAGTCGAGGGTGGACTTGCAACTAGTGTGAAAACAAACAACACCCTTCCTGAGTTGCGAGTACATGGTTGACTTGCAACTGGGGTGATTACAAACTACATCTCTCGAGTTGCAAGTCGGGGGTGGACTTGCAACAACGGTGAAAACAAAACAACACCCTCCCGAGTTGCAGACGAGGGTAGACTTGCAACTGGGCCGACAGAAATCCCTATTTGCAGGTTGAAGGTCTAATTGCAACTACTATGAAACAAGAACAAAAAACAACACCCCCCCGAGTTCCGAGTCGAGGATGGACTTGCAACTAGGGCAACTACAAAACCACACCCTCCTGAGTTGCGAGTACACGATTGACTTGCAATTGGGGCGATTACAAACTACATCCCTCGAGTTCGAAGTTGGGGGTGGACTTGCAACTGGGGTGAAAACAAACAACAAACAACACTCTCCCGAGTTGCGAGTACATGGTTGACTTGCAACTGGGGCGATTACAAATGACATCCCTCGAGTTGCAAGTTAGGGGTGGACTTGCAACTAGGGTGAAAACAAAACAACACCCTCCTGAGTTTCAGGTCGAGGGTGGACTTGCAATTGGGCCGACAGAAGCTCCTAGTTTCAGGTCGAGGGTCTAATTGCAACTACTATGAAACAAGAACAAAAAAACACCCCTCCGAGTTGCGAGTCGAGGGGTGGACCTGCAACTAGGGCAACTACAAAACAACACCCTCCCGAGTTGCAAGTACATGGTTGACTTGCAACTGGGTGATTACAAACTACATCGCTCGAGTTGCAAGTCGGGGGTCGGGGTGGACTTGTAACTGGGGTGAAAACAAACAATACCCTCTCCGAGTTGCGAGTACATGGCTGACTTGCAACTGGGACAATTACAAACTACATCTCTTGGGGGTGGACTTGCAACTTGGGTGAAAACAAAACAACACCCTCTCGAGCTGCAGGCGAGGGTGGACTTGCAACTAGGCCGACAGAAATCCCTAGTGGTAGGTCGAGAGTCTAATTGCAACTACTATGAAACAAGAACCAAAAACAACCCCCACCCCCCGAGTTGCGACTAAAGGGTGGACTTGCAACTAGGGCAACTACAAAACTACACCCTCCCGAGTTGCGAGTGGAATATTGACTTGCAACTATGGTGATTACAACCTACATCCCTCGAGTTGCATTTCGAGGGTGGACTTGCATATGGGGTGAAAACAAACAACAAACAACACCCTCCTGAGTTGCGAGTACATGGTTGACTTGCAACTGGCGCGATTACAAACTACATACCTCGAGTTGCAAGTTAGGGGTGGACTTGCAACTAGGGTGAAAACAAAACAACACCCTCCCGAGTTGCAGACGAGGGTGGACTTGCAACTGGGCCGACAGAAATCCCTAGTTGAAGGTCGAGGGTCTAATTACAACTACTATGAAGCAAGAACAAAAAAACACCCCCCCTGAGTTGCGAGTCGAGGGTGGACTTGCAACTAGGGCAATTACAAAACTACACCCTCCCGAGTTGCGAGTACACGATTGACTTGCAACTAGGGCGATGACAAACTACATCCCTCAAGTTGCAAGGTCGGGGGTGGACTTGCAACTAGGGTGAAAACAAACAACAAACAACACCCTCCCGAGTTGCGAGTACATGATTGACTTGCAATCGGGACGATTACAAACTACATCCATCGAGTTGCAAGTCAGGGGTGGACTTGCAACTGGGGTGAAAACAAAACAACACCCTCCCGAGTTTCAAGTCGAGGGTGATTAGCAATTGGGCCGACAGAAGCCCCTAGTTTCAGCTTCATGGTCTAATTGCATAAAAATTATGAAAACTAAATCAACCGGAAAAAAAACTTAGATGAGACATCATCAAACATCATCTTGATGCGATTTTGCAATTTAGTATAAAAGTTTCAACTGGACAAATGGAGGACAAAAGCCACAACTACACAAAATTGTGATAACAGTTGCGAGTCAAGGATGGACTTGCAACTGAGATAACTACACAAAACTACGATACAAGTTGTGAGTCGCAAGGGTGGACTTGCAACTAACACAACTACGAAACTACGAGCCTAGTTGCGAGTTTAGGGTGGACTTGTAATCGGGATGAAAAACAAACTGCATGCCTAGTTGTGAGTTATGGATGGGTTTGCAACTAGAATAAAACAAATTACGGGCCTAAATGCGAGTCAAGAGTGAATTTGTAACTGGGACAACTACCCAAAACTAAAAAAAGAGGAAATAAATAAACAAAATACGTAACTGAACCATAGCTCAACGGAAGAAAGAGAGTGAGAGCAACGAGTCATGTTACTCTATACAAAAAATTGAACTCGCACCCAGTGAGAAAAGTTGCTGCCCCGCAAACTGAAAATTGACACAACCCCGACAACAAATGCGAGTCGCGAAACGCCTCCAACGCGCGACGTCACATAACCGGCGAACAATGGATGGAAGCCATGAAACGGTAAACAACGTGACGAAGATCAAATCACTGCATCAAAATTTCAGCAACAAAAGATTGTACATTTGAAAATTTAGATGAGACGATATTGCTAATCTCGTCGCAATGAGTCACAACCTATGGAGGATCGTATACTCACACTTACGCAAACATGGAAGACAATGAGAAAAACGACCACCAATACGACACGAAAAACCGGCCCGACAATGCAAACACCAGCACGACCTAAGGTACATGCATGTGATCAAAACATTTTTGCACGAAACGTACATGTTTGATCAAGTGGTGAACAACTTAGTTGTAAAATCATCTAGATGCGAATTAGCAAATCCAAAAAAATAATATGAAAATAATGATATTTAAAATAAAAGTAAAAAACAAAAACAAACAAAAAATACACGTGGCATTTTCTTTTCTTTTTCTTCAATTTTCACCTCTTGGGGTAAGATAACAAATAAGGAAAAAACTAAAATAGAAAAAATGCAACTAATAGTGTGCTGCAGGGTGTGTTTGCCCGAATAATAGCCCATGCATGCAGCTACAAATACGTGCAAAATCGATCACATCCCCAAAACGATGTGAAAAAAAATAGACGTTCAATGAAGTCCCATGGGCCGATACATGAAACAAGCCAGTACAGGTGCAGTCCGCGCAAGAACTACAACAAGAAACAAAACGCACTATGCTGAGAGAAGAGAACAGATCTTAAAGGGCTTTCATCCTATGACGATAGAGTTAGATATGAGGTAACTACTTCACATCTAGCAAAAGACAACTACAAGCGACATAGCCTGCGTCTTCCACTTCTACAACGCAAACCAGATAAAAAGTGGGCCACAAAAGCGCAAGCAAAAACAAAGTCCAACAAAAAAACAGACATGCACCATGAACGGTTCAACAAAAAGTGGACAGAACATAACAAGAGACACAGAAATACATTAGCCGATGATGCGAGATCAAGAATTTGCGTGAAAATTACACCAATATGATCCCAACAGAAAACAACATAGCAAGAGGCCCTTAACAAAAAGCCTTGATTATTTGTACAACGATCATGCAACCAACAAAGAAAAAAAAAGCCCAAAGAGTCACATCACATGCAGCAGACATGGGCTATCTTCTCAAAAGAAAAAAAAAGCAGACATGGGCTAAGGCCCTCACGCATGACACGAACAGGCAACAGGAACACAAGGTGCAATCGACAAACACGACTAGCGCGGCCTGGGGATCAAGACGTTTACACGATTTTTTCAGCAATTAGATCGTGTGGTATAGAACTTAGATGTGAGATACTACTATTTCACATCTAGATGTGAAATAGCAAACCTGATAAAAGAAAGGAATTGCTTCCTTCGGGCCGAGCATACTACTCATCTAGCTTCTGAACTTCATTAGTCTTCTAAATTACTGCCGCGCTCACACCTAGCATGCCGTCAGCCCGTGCCTCGCCATTGGCCACCGCCAGTCCCCCGGCGTGGCCCGTGGACTCTCCATCACGGCCTTCTCCGACGGGGCCAACCGGTTGATGGTCGTGTGCGCCAGCGCACAGGCGCAGAAGCATGCAGGCGGAGAACGGCTGTTCCGGCGACGCGCTGCGCAAGGCCACCAAATTCCTCGAGGACCGCCTCGACCGCAACCCCGTCACACCCGTCATGCCAATGTCGGACACGCAACAGCAAAGCTCGAGGAAACGCGACGGTGACAACGCGCTTGACGCAGGACCGCAGGTGAGGATCCTCGTCGACGGACCGGCCGACGACACGCCGGTTTGGTCGCCCCCTGCGTCCAAGCAGGAGCACCCACTGGAGTCCAGCGCTTCCGCGGAGCACGCCATGCGTTCGCGAAGTGCCTCGGCGGCCTGGTCAGCGCGTCATGCAGGAGGTACCCCATCTGGTGTATGACGGAGGTAACACTGATGGCGAGCTAGAGGTGCCGCGATGTGATCAGCTAACAGAAGGGGTACGGCGTGGTGTTCCTCAAGAGCGGGTAGGAGTTGGACGTGGACGATGCAGACGGCGTGAGGTCCTCCAGGAGGCCAGCGATCGACCGCGGGGACACCGGCAAGGTGTGCTCCACTGCTGGCAGCCTGGTACTACAAGAGCGCTCGACCTCGAGAGCTGCTCTCCTCTTCTCTGCTCTCTGCAATCTACTGATCAGTAGTTTTTTTTTTTTGGCCTATATTCGGTTTTCAGGTAGAGGTCGGAAGTATGGTCGTGGGGAGCGCTGGTGATGGATCTTCCTTTGGCCGTCAGCATCACGATCGCGGTCGCCCAGGCCGCCAGCCCCCTGGAGATCAGCTGTGTAGTCCCGGGACATGCGGGGTCGGCCCGACCACTCCTCGGCGCTCACTATCGACGGGTGGGCCGCGCCGCCGCACCTCCCCATCTGCGGACGCCGCTGCCCGTAACAACGAGGCCAGCATCATGGATGGCCACGGAGCAGCCGAGAGGAACCAATGGCAGTGTGCGAGTACGCGAGAGGTATACCTCAAGCCAATGGTTATTTAGTTTGCAGAAAGTACATGCAGGTCCTATGGGCGCTCCAGGCCAGGCAAACCTGCTCTACTAGACTGTAACTGAAGGCGCTCATAGTGGTTTTTTTTTTTTGAACGTCTAAGGCGCTCATAGTGGTGGTAGCACAAAGAATAAGATTGCATTAATCTCTATCTCTACTATTTAAAAGAAACGGAGCGTTCCGTTTCCCATCTTACGTTCGTCCAACCTGCCTCGTCGCTCCTCTGATCGTCCGCACATGGGCCAAAGGCCAAAGCCCAGCCCCGGCGAGCCATTCCTTCCTCCTGATCTAAAAAAAGGCACTCCTTCCTCCTCACGCCCTCGAACTGGCGGCGCTAGGGTTTTAGCGTTGTCACCCAACCCCAACCCGTCCTTGGCTCCTGGGCTGCCGCTCGACCTCCACGGCCGCGCCTCGCCAACGCTTGCTTTCCCGTATCTCGCCTTTCGTCGATATGGACTTGTGCTCCCCGCCCCCATGATGCTGTGCTGGACGCGTGCTCCGCGGCTCCTCCTCCACGGTCTCGCACGGGAAGGGCGAGGGCGAATCCTGGTGGCTGATGCGTGTGGGTGCCTATGTGGTGCCTGTTAAGATTTCCACTGATTTGTTCTCCGTTCAAAATTATCTAGCCAGCAACCTTTTCGCCTGGTTTCCAGTGATAGTTGACATCAGGAAGGAACTCACAAAGTTCAGTAATGCCCAGGTTAAGTACACTAGCAGAAACAAAAACACGCTGGCTCACCTCCTAGCTGCTCGCGCCAGGAGTCTCGGAAATATGCAAATGATGGCTGGGCGTACTAGATGACCTGGCTGCAGGTTTAGCTGCTGCCGCTATGTTGGCTGAAGAGTAGTTTTTTCTACTCTTTTTCACGTTTCATGTTTTCTACTTATTGTTTTCTCTGAATTTTTTTCCAACCAGGCTGACAACCCCTTTCCATTGAATAACAAAATATTCAGTTCAGTACAAGGATCGACCAACTCTACAGTACATCATGACAGCCAGAAAATAATTAGTTAGATGCAGGTGTGTGAATGATGAATGGGTGCCGCCTTAAATCATCAGCACATGAGTGGTTGTCTGATCAAATGCTCACCCTGGACAGCCTGCTCGCCAAAGTGGTTACGCCGAGTTATAGCTACTGGGCCACCGTCTCGCCGCTCTGGGTGTGGCGTCACTCCTGTTCCCGGCATCAGGTACTTCTCCGCCAGAGAAATTAACTTAGATTGGGCTGGTGCAAGAGTTCTTATTGTTGAATTCGAATGTTCTTTTAAGGAGAAAGGTTAATAAATGATGTTGTTTTCTACTATGCAAATTCAGTCGTCGGCTTTGCTATTAAGTGCCAAGGTGATGGGCATATAAGATCTAGATTAGGAACTGCGGGATTCAACATAGAGGGCTTCAATACAATATTTCTCCCATGCAATTGATGGATGTGAACGGTCCAGATAACAAGGCCCACGAGCGCATGCTTCGTCGAATATTTTCAATCTATGCAGCACTGGATCAATTACATATCCATCCATCCAACTTCAGTTTTGATATATCTGATGCATCATGCACAATGACTCTTCATTATGTTGAAAAACTTAGATATATAAGAGTGTCTGCAAGAAAACCATGTACCACACATTTTCAAAGGTTTCTCTTTCTTCATTTATATACGTCCGTACTAGCTAAGTATTTCTACATTTTTTTATTTGATGCCAAATTTTAAGGAACGTCAATCTGATGTACTTTTACAGTAATCAACATGTTGACTTGGCACTTCCATTTGCGACATACCTGGTTATTGTCGAAGGGTTGGATGATTGTAAGCCGGATGTACCATTAACGACAATGGTGAGGATGGATTAGGGAGAAGAAGATTACAGGAGGACAAAGAAGGAGGAGGATGATTTCAAGGTAAAAAAAATCAACAATGCTATTTGATGTGCATGAGGATCCTAAACAAAACATGATTGATGTGAAACCAATAGGATATTTATGCCCCGTTGCAACGCACGGGCAATTACCTAGTAACTGAAAAATATGGAAACAAGTCAAATAAGGTGGTTTGAGCTAGCATGACATGGACGGCTGGAAGCACATGTGTTAGCTGTTTGGGTCTATGCCCATTTCTCCACATGGCATGCTATCTACCTACCTTCTTCGTTATGATCTATCTAATTTGTACGTAAAACTCTACACGCTGAAAGTACAACTATGTTAGCGATGATTTTTTTAATACCTATATTATATTCTCTAGAACATGCCAATTTTGAAAAATAAATTAGAGCATCTATGTTTCTTTAAACACAAATGTGTATGGATTATATAATTGATATTCTTTTGTTACTGCTGAACGAAGGAACTAAGAAGAGCAAATTAAGCATTTTGCTTCAGTTAGTGAACAATTTCTGAATTGGGTGATAATTCTTACTTTCAGTTTTTCTGAGCGCACAGCATCCATCTTATTTGTATGTGACACTCCTCTTAGTGCCACACCTTGTTTTCTGCAAACAATATTTTTCTGAAATTACAATTTTATTTATGATGCATGATTTCCTCCATTTTGCTATTGTTTAGAAAATGGTATTTGTTTTCCTAAATTTCCTTTTACACTTAGAATATGTTGAATCCATAGAGTAATGCATGCTTTGATCCAGTAGTGCCACCAACATCGTTTACACTAACAAATAGGCCACCCCAAACACGCACGAAATAATGTGCTTTTGCCCTGCAACTACTTCCTTATTACTTTTCCTGTTGCTGGTTCACATTTAGTTCAAAAGTGTGCGCTTTAATGTTGTTCAATTTTCTTGCACGTTAGATTGGAAATAAGTAGAATGATGTACGTCAGAAATAAATGTATGACATTTAGTCTTATTAAGAAAGTGTCAACATGTACTTCCTGATATCTAAGGTGCACCACACATGCTGACAATAAATGTATCCTTTTCAGTTTGCTTCTATGCATTAGTTTCCTTTTGGACAATACAACCTTAACAATGCAGTTCTATTACTTCGATTTGAAATTCAGTGCATATAAGAAAAACACCATCTATTAACACCATGTATCGACATGGCGCGGCGTGTCGCCGCGCGGATATGCTAGTAGTATACTATACCGCACTACCAAATGATGTACGAAACCAAATACGTATGAGTGTAAGCTGATATTGTGGCTTTGTACTAGACTAGAATCTCTATCTCTACTATGCAAAAAAAGAAGAAGAAAAAAAGAATCTCTATCTCCACCTTTTTATTTATTTTTTGATTCGAAAACATAGCATTCCATTAATTGGTGGACACGACAGAATAGCCGGCCACAGCGGCACCTACATTTAAGATAGTTAGACAGTCAAACAGTACAGCTAAAAGATTGCATAGTGTTGTCACTCCAGTTGAACACTCATGTCGAGATGAACACTCCCAAAAATCTTCTGGTTACCACCGCTATGATGGAGCCGTAGGAGGTTAGTGCAGTATAGTCTACAATTATCCTCACCTGCCCGACCAGATCTGGATCACCACCGTCAGCCGTGGACCATAGCGCCATCGACTGATCAGGCGGTCACCACGCGCGTGAAAGTCAAGCACCTTGCCGCTGCAATCCACCTTCTAGCAGAGAGCCAGAAACGCGTGCCAAACTATTTTCCTTTTATTTTTGCTTCATATACATGATTTCTTTTAGATCTGCTGCAATTTCATGATCATGGCAAACTTGTGCACCTTTTTTTTTTGCAAAATCATGGCATTTTTTTGTGGACATGAATTTGGGTTCAGCCTATATCCATGTTGTTGGCATTAGTTTAGTTAATGTTTTTGACATGTAAACTTAGATTTGTTTTGCCATGATAACTTTAGTTGTGTTTCCATGGCAAACTTAAAATGTGTTTTGATACGACAACTTATGGTGTGTTTCGCCATGGAAACTAAAATATACTCTTGCCATGCAATTTAAGATGTGTTTTTTTACCAAGGCAAAGTAAGATGTGTTTCCACGATAAGTTTGGAGTTTTTTGACACGCCATTTAACACTTGCCATGGCGACTTTAAAATCTATTTCCATGGCAAGTTTAGGTGTTTTTATGGTGTGTTTTAACATGGAGCTAAAATATAGTTTTGCCCATGGCAATTTAAAATGTGTTGCCACGACAAGTTTGGAGTTTTTCACAACGCCATTTAAACACTTGCCATGACAACTTTAAGATATATTGTCATGGCAAGTTTAAACGTTTTTTCCCCACACACCAATTAAAAGACCATGACATTTTTAATATTTTGCCATGGCAAATTTACTTTTCTAACTATGGCAAATTTATTTCTATGAGCATGGCATTTTTTTGTTTGAACCATGGCAAAAAAATATTATTAAGCATGGCAACTTTATTGTTTGCACCATGCCAGATTTATTTTTCGACCATGGCTACTTTTGTTTTGTTTGGACCATGGCTACTTTTTTTGGTGGTTAGACCATGGCAAAAGTATATTATGGACCATGAAATTTTTATTTCTATGTGTTGGGGAACGTAGTAATTTCAAAAAATTTCCTACGCACACGCAAGATCATGGTGATGCATAGCAACGAGAGGGGAGAGTGTTGTCACGTGCGCTCGTGAGACCGAAGCGAAGCGATCACAACGTAGAGGAAGTAGTCGTCGTTCTCCTCGCGATCCAACCGATCCCAGCGCCGTTACTCCGGCGCCTCAGTTCTTGACACACGTACAGCTCGGTGGCGCTCCTCGGGCTCCGATCCAGCAAAGCTCGGGGAGTGAGAGTTCCGTCGACCTGACGACGGCGTGGTGGCGATCTTGATGTTCTACCGGCGCAGGCTTCGCCTAAGCACCGCTACGATATGACCGAGGTGGATTATGGTGGAGGGGGCACCGCACACGGCTGAGGAACGATCTCAAGGATCAACTTGTGTGTTCTAGAGGTGCCCCCGCCCTTATATATAAGGAGGGAGGGAGGAGGAGGCCGGCCTAGGGAGGAGGCGCCATAGGGGAGTCCTACTGCTTGCGGGAGTAGGATTCCCCCTTTCCTAGTCCAACTAGGGATCCTTCCATGTATTAGGAGTAGGAGACTAGGAAGGGGAAGAGAGAAGGGAAGGAAGGAGGGGGTGCGGCCCCTCCCCCTAGCCCAATTCGGACTAGGGCAAGGGGGGGCGCGCGGCCTGCCTAGGGCAGCCCCTCTCTCTTTCCCGTATGGCCCATAAGGCCCAATACTTCTCCCCGGCGAATTCCTGTAACTCTCCGGTACTCCGATAAATACCCGAATGACTCGGAACCTTTCCGAACTCCGAATATAGTCGTCCAATATATCGATCTTTACGTCTCGACCATTTCGAGACTCCTCGTCATGTCCCCGATCTCATCCGGGACTCCGAACTCCTTCGGTACATCAAAACTCATAAACTCATAATATAACCATCATCGAAACCTTAAGCGTGCGGACCCTACGGTTCGAGAACAATGTAGACATGACCGAGACACGTCTCGGTCAATAACCAATAGCGGGACCTAGATGTCCATATTGGTTCCTACATATTCTACGAAGATCTTTATCGGTCGGACCGCATAACAACATCGTTGTTCCCTTTGTCATCGGTATGTTACTTACCCAAGATTCGATCGTCGGTATCCAATACCTAGTTCAATCTCGTTACGCAAGTCTCTTTACTCGTTCCGTAATACATCATCTCGCAACTAACTCATTAGTTACAATGCTTGCAAGGCTTAAGTGATGTGCATTACCGAGAGGGCCCAGAGATACCTCTCCGACATTCGGAGTGACAAATCCTAATCTCGAAATCGCCAACCCAACATCTGCCTTTGGAGACACCTGTAGTACTCCTTTATAATCACCCGATTCGTTGTGACGTTTGGTAGTACCAAAGTGTTCCTCCGCAAACGGAGTTGCATAATCTCATAGTTATAGGAACATGTATAAGTCATGAAGGAAGCAATAGCAACATACTAAGCGATCGTGTGCTAAGCTAACGGAATGGGTCATGTCAATCAGATCATTCAACTAATGATGTGACCTTGTTAATCAAATAACAACTCCTTGTTCATGGTTAGGAAACATAACCATCTTTGATTAATAAGCTAGTCAAGTAGAGGCATACTAGTGACACTCTGTTTGTCTATATATTCACACATGTATTATGTTTCCGGTTAATACAATTCTAGCATGAATAATAAACATTTATCATGATATGAGGAAATATATAATAACTTTATTATTGCCTCTAGGGCATATTTCCTTCAGTCTCCCACTTGCACTAGAGTCAATAATCTAGATCACATCACCATGTGATTAACATCGATAGTTCACATCATCATGTGATTAACACCCATAGTTCACATCGCCATGTGACCAACACCCAAAGGGTTTACTAGATTCAGTAATCTAGTTCACATCGCTATGTGATTAACACCCAAAGAGTACTAAGGTGTGATCATGTTTTGCTTGTGAGAGAGTCTTAGTCAACGGGTCTTTCACATTCGGATCCGTTATGTATTTTGCAATTTTTCTATGTCTACAATGCTCGCACGCTACTACTCTAGCTAATTGCTCCCACTTTCAATATGTATCTAGATCGAGACTTAGAGTCATCGGATCGGTGTCAAAACTTGCATCGGCGTAACCCTTTACGACGAACCTTTTGTCACTTCCATAATCGAGAAACATATCCTTATTCCACTAAGGATAATTTTGACCGCTGTCTAGTGATCTACTCCTAGATCACTATTGTACTCCCTTGCCAAACTCAGTGCAGGGTATACAATAGATCTGGTACACAACATGGCATACTTTATAGAACCTATGGCCAAGGCATAGGGAATGACTTTCATTCTCTTTCTATCTTCTGCCGTGGTCGGGTTTTGAGTCTTACTCAATTTCACACCTTGTAACACAGGCAAGAACTCTTTCTTTGACTGTTCCATTTTGAACTACTTCAAAATCTTGTCAAGGTATGTACTCATTGAAAAAACTTATCAAGCATCTTGATCTATCTCTATAGATCTTGATGCTCAATATGTAAGCAGCTTCACCGAGGTCTTTCTTTGAAAAACTTCTTTCAAACACTCCTTTATGCTTTGCGAGAATAATTCTACATTATTTCCGATCTACAATATGTCATTCACATATACTTATCGAAATGTTGTAGTGCTCCCACTCAATTTCTAGTAAATCTGAGCTTCACCATAAGTGCAGACAAAACTATATGCTTTGATCAACTCATCAAAGCGTATATTCCAACTCGAGATGTTTGCACCAGTCCATAGATGGATCGCTGGAGCTTGCACACTTTGTTAGCTCCCTTTGGATCGAAAAACCTTCTGGTTGCATCATGTACAACTCTTCCTCCGAAAACCATTCAGAATGCAGTTTTACATCCATTTGCCAAATTTCATAAATTGTGGCAATTGCTAACATGATTCGGACAGACTTAAGCATCGCTACAGATTGAGAAAATCTCATTGTAGTCAACATCTTGAACTTTGTCGAAAACCTTTTGCAACAAGTCGAGCTTTGTAGATAGTAACACTACTATCAACGTCCGTCTTCCTCTTGAAGATCCATTTATTTTCTATGGTTTGCCGATCATCGGGCAAATCCATCAAAGTCCATACTTTGTTCTCATACATGGATCGTATCTCAGATTTCATGGCCTCAAACCATTTTATGAATCTGGGCTCATCATCGCTTCCTCATAGTTCGTAGGTTTGTCATGGTCAAGTAACACGACCTCCGCAGGATTACCGTACCACTCGGTGTGGATCTCACTGCTTTTACCTACGAGGTTCGGTAGTAACTTGATCTAAAGTTTTATGATCATCATCATTAACTTCCTCTCTAATTGGTGTAGGTGTCACAGAACCAATTTACGTGATGAACTACTTTCCAATAAGGGAGCTAGTACTGTTACCTCATCAAGTTCTACTTTCCTCCCACTCACTTCTTTCGAGAGAAACTCCTTCTCTAGAAAGGATCCATTCTTAACAACGAATGTCTTGCCTTCGGATCTGTGATAGAAGGTGTACCCAGCTGTCTCCTTTGGGTATCCTATGAAGACACATTTCTCGATTTGGGTTTGAGCTTATCAGGATGAAACTTTTCACATAAGCATCGCAGCCTCAAACTTTAAGAAACGACAACTTTGGTTTCTTGCTAAACCACAGTTCATATAGTGTCGTCTCAGCGGTTTAGATGGTGCCCTATTTAACGTGAATGCAGTTGTCTCTAATGCATGATCCCAAAACGACATTGGTAAATCGGTGAGAAACATCATAGATTGTACTATATCCAATAAAGTACGGTTATGACGTTCGGACACACCATTATGATCTGGTGTTCCAGGTGGCATGAATTTGTGAAACTATTCCACATTGTTTTAATTGAAGACCAAACTCGTAACTTAAATATTTGTCCCCGCGATCAAATCGTAGAAACCTTATTTTCTTGTCACGATGATTTTTCCACTTCACTCTGAAATTCTTTGAATCCTTTCAACTATTTCAGACTTATGTTTCATCAAGTAGATATACCCATATCTGCTCAAATCATCTGTGAAGGTCGAAAATAACAATACCCGCCATGAGCCTTAACACTCATTGGATCGCATACATCAGTATTTATTATTTCCAATAAGTCAGGTTGCCGCTCCTTTGTTCCGAGAACGGAGTCTTAGTCATCTTGCCCATGAGGCATGGTTCGCAAGCATCAAGTGATTCATAATCAAGTGATTCCAAAATCCCATCAGCATGGAGTTTCTTCATGCGTTTTACACCAATATGACATAAACGGCAGTGCCACAAATAAGTTGCACTATCATTATTAACTTTGCATCTTTTGGTTTCAATATTATGAATATGTGTATCACTACGATCGAGATCCAATGAACCATTTTCATTGGGTGTGTAACCATATAAGGTTTTATTCATGTAAACAGAACAACAGTTTATTCTCTTACTTAAATGAATAACCGTATTGCAATAAACACGATCAAATCATATTCATGCTCAACGTAAACACCAAATAACATTTATTTAGGTTCAACACTAATCCCGAAAGTATAGGGAGTGTGCGATGATGATCATATCAATCTTGAAACTACTTTCAACACACATCGTCACTTCACCCTTAACTAGTTTCTGTTTATTCTGCAACTCCCGTTTCGAGTTACTACTCTTAGCAACTGAACCACTACCAAATACCGAAGGGTTGCTATAAACACTAGTAAAGTACACATCAATAACATGTATATCAAATATACCTTTGTTCACTTTGCCATCCTTCTTATCTACCAAATATTGGGGCATTTCCGCTTCGATGACCATTTCCTTTGCAGTGTAAGCACTCAGTTTTAGGCTTTGGAGATTCTTCGCGGGAGTGACAACTTGCTTGTCTTTCCACTTGAAGTTCCCTTTCTTTCCTTTTGCCCTTTTCTTGAAACTAGTGGTGTTGTCAATCATCAACACTTGATGCTCTTTCTTGATTTCTACATTCGTCGATTTCAACATCACGAAGAACTCGGGAATCATTTTCATCATCCCTTGCATACTATAGTTCATCACGAAGTTCTACTAACTTGGTGATGGTGACTAGAGAATTCATCAATCACTATCTTATCTGGAAGATTAACTCCCACTTGATTCAAGCGATTGTAGTACCCAGACAATCTGTGCACATGCTCACTAGTTGAGCGATTCTCCTCCATCTTTTAGCTATAGAACTTGTTGAAGACTTCATATCTCTCAACTCGGGTATTTGCTTGAAATATTAACTTCAACTCCTGGAACATCTCATATGGTCCATGACGTTCAAAACGTCTTTGAAGTCCCGATTCTAAGCTGTTAAGCATGGTGCACTTAAACTATCAAGTAGTCATCATATTGAGCTAATAAACGTTAATAACGTTTGCATGCGCTCTGCAATAGGTCTGTCACCTAGCGGTGCATTAAGGACATAATTCTTCTGTGCAGCAATGAGGATAAACCTCCGATCACGGATCGAATCTGCATCATTGCTACTAACATTTTTCAACACAATTTTCTATAGGAACATATCAAAAATAAACATATGAAAGCAACAACGCGAGCTATTGATCTACAACATAATTTGCAAAATACTACCAGGACTAAGTTCATGATAAATTTAAGTTCAATTAATCATATTACTTAAGAACTCCCACTTAGACAGACATCTCTCTAGTCATCTAAGTGATCACGTGATCCAAATCAACTAAACCATAACCGATCATCACGTGAGATGGAGTAGTTTTCAATGGTGAACATCTTATGTTGATCATATCTACTATATGATTCACGCTCACCCTTTCGGTCTCCGTGTTCGAGGCCATATCTGCATATGCTAGGCTCGTCAAGTATAACTGAGTATTCTGCGTGTGCAAAACTGGCTTGCACCCGTTGTAGATGGACGTAGAGCTTATCACACCCGATCATCACGTGGTGTGCGGGCACGACGAACTTTGGCAGCGGTGCATACTCGGGAGAACACTACTTGATAATTTTAGTGTGAGATCATCTTAAAATGCTACCGTCAATCAAAGCAAGATAAGATGCATAAAAGATAAACATCACATGCAATCAATATAAGTGATATGATATGGCCATCATCTTCTTGTGCTTGTGATCTCCATCTCAAGCACCATCATGATCACCATCGTCACCGGCGTGACACCTTGATCTCCATCGTAGCATCGTTGTCGTTTCGCCATCTATTGCTTCTCGACTATCGCTACCGCTTAGTGATAAAGATAAAGCAATTACAGGCGTTGCATTTCATACAATAAGCGATAACCATATGGCTCCTGCCGATTGCCGATAACTTAGGTTACAAAGCATGATCATCTCATACAATAAAATATAGCATCACGTCTTGGCCATATCACATCACAACATGCCTGCAAAAACAAGTTAGGCGTCCTCTACTTTGTTGTTGCAAATTTTACGTGGCTGCTACGGGCTGAAGCAAGAACCAATCTCACCTCGCATTAAAACCACAGCGATAGTTTGTCAAATAGACTCCGTTTAACCTTCACAAGGACCGGGCGTAGCACTTTCAGTTCAACTAAAGTGAGAGAGAGACACCCGCCAGGTCACCTTTAAGCACGAGTGCTCGTAATGGTGAAACCAGTCTCGCGTAAGCGTCTGCGTAATGTCGGTCCGGGCGCTTCATCTCACAATACCGCTGAACGAAAGTATGACATCTTTGGTAGGCGGTATGACTTGTATCGTCCACAAATCACTTGTGTTCTACTCGTGCAAAACATCAAACCATAAAACCTAGGCTCGGATGCCACTGTTGGGGAACGTAGTAATTTCAAAAATTTTCCTACGCACACGCAAGATCATGGTGATGCATAGCAACGAGAGGGAGAGTGTTGTCTCGTGCGCTCGTGAACCCGAAGCGGAAGCGATCTGGCGTAGAGGAAGTAGTCGTCGTTCTCCTCGCGATCCAACCGATCCAGCGCCGTTACTCCGGCGCCTCGAGTTCTTGACACACGTACAGCTCGGTGGCGCTCCTCGGGCTCCGATCCAGCAAAGCTCCGGGAGTGAGAGTTCCGTCGACCTGACGGCGTGGTGGCGATCTTGATGTTCCACCGGCGCAGGCTTCGCCTAAGCACCGCTACGATATGACCGAGGTGGATTATGGTGGAGGGGCACCGCACACGGCTAAGGCGATCTCAAGGATCAACTTGTGTGTTCTAGGGGTGCCCCTGCCCCGTATATAAAGGAGGGAGGGAGGAGGAGGCCGGCCTAGGGAGGAGGCGCGCCATAGGGGAGTCCTACTCCCACCGGAGTAGGATTCCCCTTTCCTAGTCCAACTAGGGATCCTTCCATGTATTAGGAGTAGGAGACTAGGAAGGGAAGAGAGAAGGAAGGAAGGAGGGTGCGGCCTCCCCCAGCCCAATTCGGACTAGGGCAAGGGGCGCGCCCTGCCTAGGGCAGCCCTCTCTCTTTCCCGTATGGCCCATAAGGCCCAATACTTCTCCCGGCGAATTCCGTAACTCTCCGGTACTCCGATAAATACCGAATGACTCGGAACCTTTCCGAACTCGAATATAGTCGTCAATATATCGATCTTTACGTCTCGACCATTTCGAGACTCCTCGTCATGTCCCCGATCTCATCCGGGACTCGAACTCCTTCGGTACATCAAAACTCATAAACTCATAATATAAGCATCGCCGAAACCTTAAGCGTGCGGACCCTACGGTTCGAGAACAATGTAGACATGACCGAGACACGTCTCCGGTCAATAACCAATAAGCGGGACCTGGATGTCCATATTGGTTCCTACATATTCTCTGAAGATCTTTATCGGTCGACCGCATAACAACATCGTTGTTCCTTTGTCATCGGTATGTTACTTACCCAAGATTCGATCGTCGGTATCAATACCTAGTTCAATCTCGTTACCGGCAAGTCTCTTTACTCGTTCCGTAATACATCATCTCGCAACTAACTCATTAGTTACAATGCTTGCAAGGCTTAAGTGATGTGCATTACCGAGAGGGCCAGAGATACCTCTCCGACATTCGGAGTGACAAATCCTAATCTCGAAATCGCCAACCCAACATCTGCCTTTGGAGACACCTGTAGTACTCCTTTATAATCACCCGATTCACGTTGTGGCGTTTGGTAGTACCAAAGTGTTCCTCCGCAAGCGGGAGTTGCATAATCTCATAGTTATAGGAACATGTATAAGTCATGAAGGAAGCAATAGCAACATACTAAGCGATCGTGTGCTAAGCTAACGGAATGGGTCATGTCAATCAGATCATTCAACTAATGATGTGACCTTGTTAATCAAATAACAACTCCTTGTTCATGGTTAGGAAACATAACCATCTTTGATTAACAAGCTAGTCAAGTAGAGGCATACTAGTGACACTCTGTTTGTCTATATATTCACACATGTATTATGTTTCCGGTTAATAAAATTCTAGCATGAATAATAAACATTTATCATGATATGAGGAAATATATAATAACTTTATTATTGCCTCTAGGGCATATTTCCTTCACTATGACCATGGCATTTTTATTTGTTTAAATTATGGCAAATTCATACTTCATAACATGGCAAAATAATTATGAACCATGGAAACTTTATTGTTTGCACCATGGAAGATTTCTTTTTCAACCATGGCAATTAATTTCTTTTTGTTGGACCTTGGCTACTTTGTTTGTATTTTAGAATTTAGACCATGGAAAAATTATATTATGGACCATGGGAAATTTATTTCTATGACCATGTCATTTTTATTTATTTGAACCATGGCAATTCATACTTCATAACATGGCAAAAAAAAATTACAAGTGTAAAACTTTTGTTAGCTAAGTTTTCTGTGACATATAGTACATTTTCCGTCAAAGATATTTTAGTGGCAAAAAAAAAGTAAACCAGCATGTTTCTCATTTAATACACTGGCAATTTTTTGTGTTGTGTGTTGTTTTTCTGTTTCTTACCACAGCAAATTTATTTTATATTCTGGCAAATTCATCGAGTATACCAAGATCACAAACATGCAGTTTTTGTGATTTTTTTAACTGTGGCATGGCACTTCTGGCCCTGTTTTTACTTTTTGTCGGTTGCATATAAGAAAAGGACTGTGATATTTGGCACACGTGTGCCATATAAACAAAACTGTGACACCTTTACTTTTTTCATTTTAAAGTGCCACACGATTCCTCGTCCTTTGACCTCGCCTCCTCCCAAACGACCCTGTAGGCTCGCCCGAGAAACCTGCTTCTCCCGCACATCTCGGGGGCCCATCCCTGAGAAAACTGTCACTTCTTCACGTCTACCACATGATTTCTCCTCAGGACAAAATTACCATGGTATTTGTATGCAAGTTATCAGGCCTGTGTTGCATAACTTACTGTGCTATTACATAGAATGTACCAGGTATCTATGCTTCAACAACTACATCCCTTCAAAGTTACCACTGTGTTTTGTACACAAGTTATAAAGTCTTCGATGTGTAAAATATCGTGGTACTTACACATAAGTTATCAGGGTATATGTACATCAACCTCCCCCCGGTCAAAGTTATCATGAGGGATTGTACATGAGTTACGGGTCTCTGATTCAGTATATTATCATGGTACTTGCACCTAAAAACTGGGTGTGTTTCGGTAGCTTTTTCCATAGGTCAAAAATTACCACAAAGTTTTTGCGTAACTTATCACGCCTATAGCACGTGTGCCCCTCATGACACTAAACATTATGTGACTTTCTCGTGGCACGCCATGCGTTCTGTTCATCCAAGAGGCCCACGCGCGAGGCGAGTGTATGTTTTTAGCAACTTAGTTTCCTTTGATAAAAAAGTTACCATCATGTTTATATTGCAAGTTATCGGTTATGCGGTGCTTATATCATCATGTTATTTACACAAAAAATATTGAGGATGTTTTGAACAACTTTTTCCCGGGACAAAAAGTTATCATGGTGATTCTAGGTAACCTATCAAGCCCGTAGTGCTTAAAATATCATGCTATTTACACAAAATTTATCAAGGGTATGTTTTAGCAAATCCCCCTCCCCCACGGGTCAAAAACTTATCATGGTGTTTACTTATCGTAGTGCATATGTTTTCATGCTATTTACACATTAAAATGCCAGGGGAGGGAGGTATACTACCGTGCTATTTACACAGAAGATGCCGGAGTATCTTTTCAAACAAAAAATCCCTACGGTCAAAGTTACCATAGTGTTTCTTGAAGGAAATATGCCCTAGAGGCAATAATAAAGTTATTATTTATTTCCTTATTTCATGATAAATGTTTATCATTCATGCTAGAATTGTATTAACCGGAAACATGATACATGTGTGAATGCATAGACAAACAATATGTCACTAGTATGCCTCTACTAGACTAGCTTGTTAATCAAAGATGGTTATGTTTCCTAACCATAAACAAAGAGTTGTTATTTGATTAACAAGGTCACATCATTAGTAGAATGATCTGATTGACATGACCCATTCCATTAGCTTAGCACTCGATCATTTAGTATGTTGCTACTGCTTTTATCCATGACATATACATGTTCCTGTAACTATGAGATTATGCAACTCCCGTTTACCGGAGGAACACTTTGGGTGCTACCAAACATCACAACGTAACCGGGTGATTATGAAGGAGTACTACAGTGTCTCCAAAGGCGAGATGTTGGGTTGGCGTATTTGAGATTAGGATTTGTCACTCCGATTGTCGGAGAGGTATCTCTGGGCCCTCTCGGTAATACACATCACTAAAGCCTTGCAAGCATTACAGCTAATGAGTTAGCTGTGAGATGATGTATTACGGAACGAGTAAAGAGACTTGCGTAACGAGATTGAACTAGGTATTGGATACCGACGATCGAATCTCGGGCAAGTAACATACCGATGACAAAGGGAACAACGTATGTTGTTATGCGGTCGACCGATAAAGATCTTCATAGAATATGTAGGAGCCAATATGGGCATCCAGGTCCCGCTATTGGTTATTGACCGGAGACGTGTCTCGGTCATGTCTACATTGTTCTCGAACCGTAGGGTCCGCACGCTTAAGGTTTCGATGACGGTTATATTATGAGTTTGTGTATTTTGATGTACCAAGAAGTTCGAGTCCGGATGTGATCACGGACATGACGAGGAGTCTCGAAATGGTCGAGACATAAAGATTGATATATTGGAAGCCTATATTTGGAGTTCGGAATGGTTCCGGGTGAAATCGGGATTTTACCGGAACACCGGGGGGTTACCGGAACCCTCCCGGGGGTTAATGGGCCTTAATGGGCCATGAGGGAAAAGAGGAGGGGCCGGCCAGGGCAGGCCGCGCGCCCCCTCCCCCCTAGTCCGAATAGGACAAGGAGAAGGGGGCGGCGCCCCCCCTTCCCTCTTCCCCTTCCCCAATCCTATTCGAACTAGGAAAGGGGGGGGGGAGTCCTACTCCCGGTGGGAGTAGGACTCCTCCGGCGCACCTCCTCTAGGGCCGGCCGAACCCCCCCTTGCTCCTTTATATACGGGGGCAGGGGGGCACCCTAGGACACAAGTTTTGATCTATGGATCGTTCCTTAGCCGTGTGCGGTGCCCCCCTCCACCATATTCCACCTCGGTCATATCGTCGCAAAGCTTAGGCGAAGCCCTGCGCCGGTAGAACATCAAGATCGTCACCACGCCGTCGTCTTGACGAAACTCTCCTCCCAAGCTCTCTTTGATTGGAGCCGAGGAGCGTCATCGAGCTGTCGTGTGTCAAGAACTCGGGCGCCGAGTATGCTGGCGCCGGGATCGGTCGGATCGCGAGGAGAACGTCGACTACTTCCTCTACGTTGTGATCGCTTCCGCTTCGGTCTACGAGGGTACGTAGACAACACTCTCCCCTCTCGTTGCTATGTATCACCATGATCTTGCGTGTGCGTAGGAAATTTTTTGAAATTACTACGTTCCCCTACAGTGGCATCCGAGCCTAGGTTTTTATGGTTTGATGTTTTGCACGAGTAGAACACAAGTGAGTTGTGGGCGATACAAGTCATACTACCTACCAGCATGTCATACTTTAGTTCAGCGGTATAGTGAGATGAAGCGGCCCTGACCGACATTACGCGTACGCTTACGCGAGACTGGTTTCACCGCTACGAGCACTTGTTGCTTAAAGGTGACTGGTGGGTGTCTGTCTCTCTCACTTTAGTTGAACCGAGTGTGGCTACGCCGGTCCTTGAGAAGGTTAAAACGGAGTCTATTTGACGAAGTATCGTTGTGGTTTTGATGCGTAGGTGAGATTGGTTCTTGCTTAAGCCCGTAGCAGCCACGTAAAATTTGCAACAACAAAGTAGAGGACGTCTAACTTGTTTTTGCAGGGCATGTTGTGATGTGATATGGTCAAGACGTGATGCTATATTTTATTGTATGAGATGATCATGTTTTGTAACCGAAGTTATCGGCAACTGGCAGGAGCCATATGGTTGTCGCTTTATTGTATGAAATGCAATCGCCCTGTAATGCTTTACTTTATCACCAAGCGGTAGCGATAGTCGTAGAAGCATAAGATTGGCGAGACGACAATGATGCTACGATGGAGATCAAGGTGTCGCGCCGGTGACGATGGTGATCATGATGGTGCTACGGAGATGGAGATCACGAAGCACAAGATGATGATGACCATATCATATCACTTATATTGATTTGCATGTGATGTTTATCTTTTATGCATCTTATCTTGCTTTGATTGACGGTAGCATTATAAGATGATCTCTCACTAAATTATCAAGAAGTGTTCTCCCTGAGTATGCACCGTTGCCAAAGTTCGTCGTGCCCAGACACCACGTGATGATCGGGTGTGATAAGCTCTACGTCCATCTACAACGGGTGCAAGCCAGTTTTGCACACGCAGAATACTCGAGTTATACTTGACGAGCCTAGCATATGCAGATATGGCCTCGAACACGGAGACCGAAAGGTCGGCGTGAATCATATAGTAGATATGATCAACATAAGATGTTCACCATTGAAAACTACTCCATTTCACGTGATGATCGGTTATGGTTTAGTTGATTTGGATCACGTGATCACTTAGATGACTAGAGGATGTCTGTCTAAGTGGGAGTTCTTAAGTAATATGATTAATTGAACTTAAATTTATCATGAACTTAGTACTGATAGTATCTTGCTTGTCTATGTTTGCTTGTAGATAGATGGCTCGTCTTTGTTGTTCCGTTGAATTTTAATGCGTTCCTTGAGAAAGCAAAGTTGAAAGATGATGGTAGCAATTACACGGATCGGGTCCGTAACTCGAGGATTATCCTCATTGCTGCACGTAAGAGTTACGTCTGGATGCACCGCTAGGTGCCGACCTCTTCTGCAGAGCAACACCGGATGTTATGAGCGTCTGGCGAGCAAAGCTGATGACTACTCTATAGTTCGATGTGCCATGCTTTACGGCTTAGAACCGGACTTCAACGACGTTTTGAGCGTCATGGAGCATATGAGATGTTCGAGTTGAAGTTGATATTCCAACAGAATGCCCGGTTGAGAGATATGAAGTCTCCAATAAGTTCTATAGCTGCAAGATGGAGGAGAATAGTTACATCGGTGAGCACATACTCAAAATGTCCGGGTATTACAATCACTTGACTCAACCGGGAGTTAATCTTCCGGATGATTGTGTCATTGATGTAATTCTTCAATCACTGCCACCAAGCTACAAAGGCTTCGTGATGAACTATAATATGCAAGGGTTAGTAAAGACTATACCGAGCTCTTTGCAATGCTAAAGGCTGCGGAGGTAGAAATCAAGAAGGAGCATCAAGTGTTGATGGTCAATAAGACCACTAGTTTCAAGAAGAAAGGCAAAGGAAAGAAGAAGGAACTTCAAGAAGAACAGCAAGCAAGTTCTGCTCGGAGAAGAAACCCAAGTCTGGCCCTAAACCTGAAACTGAGTGCTTCTCTCCGCAAGCGACTGATCACCGGAAGCGGAACTGCCCCAAGTATTTGGCGGATAAGAAGGATGGCAAGGTGAACAAAGGTATATGTGATATACATGTTATTGATGTGTACCTTACTAGAGCTCGCAGAGCACACTGGTATTTGATACTGGTTACTGTTGCTAATATTTGCAACTCAAACAGGGACTACGGATTAGCGAACACCGGCAAAGGGCGAGGTGACGATGCGTGTGGGAAATGGTTCCAAAGTCGATGTGATCGCGGTCGACGCTACCTCTACATCTACCTTCGGGATTAGTTTTAGACCTAAATAATTGTTATTTGGTGCTGCGTTGAGCATGAACATTATATCTGGATCTTGTTTGATGCGAGGCGGTTATTCATTTAAATCGAGAGAATAATGGTTGTTCTATTTATATGAGTAATATCTTTTATGGTCATGCACCCTTGAAGAGTGGTCTATTTTGATGAATCTCGATAGTAGTGATACACATATTCATAATATTGAAGCCAAAAGATGCAGAGTTGATAATGATAGTGCAACTTATTTGTGGCACTGCCGTTTAGGTCATATCGGTGTAAAGCGCATGAAGAAACTCCATACTGATGGACTTTTGGAGTCACTTGATTATGAATCACTTGGCACTTGCGAACCGTGCCTCATGGGCAAGATGACTAAAACCCGTTCTCCGTACTATGGAGAGAGCAACAGATTTGTTGGAAATCATACATACGGATGTATGTGGTCCGATGAATGTTGAGGCTCGTGGCGGATATCGTTATTTTCTCACCTTCACAGATGATTTAAGCGAGATATGGGTATATCTACTTAATGAAACATAAGTCTGAAACATTTGAAAAGTTCAAAGAATTTCAGAGTGAAGTTGAAAATCATCGTAATAAGAAAATTAAATTTCTACGATCTGATCGTGGAGGTGAATATTTGAGTTACGAGTTTGGTCTACATTTGAAACAATGCGGAATAGTTTCACAACTCACGCCACCCGGAACACCACAACGTAATGGTGTGTCGAGCGTCATGTCGCACTTTACTAGATATGGTGCGATCTATGATGTCTCTTCTGATTTACCGCTATCGTTTTGGGGTTATGCTCTAGAGGCGGCCGCATTCACACTGAATAGAACACCGTCAAAATCCGTTGAGACGACACCTTATGAACTATGGTTTAGCAAGAAACCAAAGTTGTCGTTTCTTAAAGTTTGGGGATGCGATGCTTATGTGAAAAAGCTTCAACCTGATAAGCTCGAACCCAAATTGGAGAAATGTGTCTTCATAGGATACCCAAAGGAGACAGTTGGGTACACCTTCTATCACAGATCCGAAGGCAAGACATTCGTTGCTAAGAATGGATCCTTTCTAGAGAAGGAGTTTCTCTCGAAAGAAGTGAGTGGGAGGAAAGTAGAACTTGATGAGGTAATTGTACCTTCTCCTTACTTGAAAGTAGTTTGTCGCAGAAACGGTTTCGAGACATCTACACCAAATAGTGAGGAAGTTGATGATGTTGATCATGAAACTTCAGATCAAGTTACTCTGTAACCTCGTAGATCAACGAGTAAGATCCGCACTGAGTGGTACCGTAATCCTGTTCGGAAGTCATGCTACTAGATCATGATGAACCTACGAACTATGAAGAAGCGATGGTGAGCCCAGATTCCGCAAAATGGCTTGAGGCCATGAAATCTGAGATGGGATCCATGTATGAAAACAAAGTATGGACTTTGGTTGACTTGCCCGAGGGTAGGCAAGCAATAGAAAACAAGTGGATCTTCAAGAAGAAGACCGACGCTGACGGTAATATTACTGTCTACAAAGCTCGACTTGTTGCAAAGGGTTTTCGACAAGTTCAAGGGGTTGACTACGATGAGACCTTCTCACCCGTAGTGATGCTTAAGTCTGTCCGAATCATGTTAGCGATTGCCGCATTTTATGATTATGAAATTTGGCAAATGGATGTAAAGACTGCATTCTGAATGGATTTACGGAAGAAGAGTTGTATATGATGCAACCGAAGGTTTTATCGATCCAAAGGAGCTAACAAAGTGTGCAAGCTCCAGCGATCCATTTATGGACTGGTGCAAGCATCTCGAGTTGGAATAAACGCTTTGATAGTGTGATCAAAGCATTTGGGTTCATCTGAGACTTTTGGAGAAGCTTTGTATTTACAAGAAAGTGAGTGGGAGCTCAGAGCATTTCGGTATTATATGTAGATGACATATTACTGATCGGAAATGATATAGAATTTCTGGATAGCATAAAGGGATACTTGAATAAAAGTTTTTCAATGAAAGACCTCGGTGAAGCTGCTTACATATTGGGCATCAAAATCTATAGAGATAGATCAAGACGCTTAATTGGACTTTCACAAAGCACATACCTTGACAAAATTTTGAAGAAGTTCAAATGGATCAAGCAAAGAAAGGGTTCTTGCACGTGTTACAAGGTGTGAAGTTGAGTAAGACTCAATGCCCGACCACTGCAGAAGATAGAGAGAAATGAAAGATGTTCCTATGCTTCAGCCATAAGCTCTATCATGTATGCAATGCTGTGTACCGGACCTGATGTGTGCCTTGCTATAAGCTTAGCGGTAGGTACCAAAGTAATCCAGAGTGGATCATTTGGACAGCGGTCAAGAACATCTGAAATACCGAAAAGGACTAAGGATATGTTTCTCGTATATGGAGGTGACAAAGAACTCATCGTAATGGCAGTTACGTTGATGCAAGCTTTGACACCGATCCGGACGATTCTAAATCGCAGACCGGATCGTATTTACACTAAGCGGAGGAGCTGTCGGTTGGTGCAGTTCTAAACAAAGCGTCGTGGCGGGATCTACATGTGAAGCGGAGTACATAGCAGCTTCGAAGCAGCTAATGAAGGAGTCGGATGAAGGAGTTCATATCCGATCTAGGTGTCATACCTAGTGCATCGGGTCAATGAAAATCTTCTGTGACAATCTTGGAGCAATTGCCTTGGCAAAGGAATCCAGATTTCACAAGAGGACCAAGCACATCAAGAGACGCTTCAATTCCATCCGGATTTAGTCGGTGGGAGACATAGAGATTTGAAAGATACATACGGATCTGAATGTTGCGCAGACCGTTGACTAAGCCTCTTCCACGAGCAAAACATGATCAACACCAAGACTCCATGGGTGTTAGAATCATTACTATGTAATCTAGATTATTGACTCTAGTGCAAGTGGGAGATCAAGGAAATATGCCCTAGAGGCAATAATAAAGTTATTATTTATTTCCTTATTTCATGATAAATGTTTATCATTCATGCTAGAATTGTATTAACCGGAAACATGATACATGTATGAATGCATAGACAAACAATATGTCACTAGTATGCCTCTACTAGACTAGCTTGTTAATCAAAGATGGTTATGTTTCCTAACCATAAACAAAGAGTTGTTATTTGATTAACAAGGTCACATCATTAGTAGAATGATCTGATTGACATGACCCATTCCATTAGCTTAGCACTCGATCGTTTAGTATGTTGCTACTGCTTTTATCCATGACATATACATGTTCCTGTAACTATGAGATTATGCAACTCCGTTTACGGAGGAACACTTTGGTGCTACCAAACATCACAACGTGAATCGGGTGATTATAAAGGAGTACTACAGGTGTCTCCAAAGGCGGATGTTGGGTTGGCGTATTTCGAGATTAGGATTTGTCACTCCGATTGTCGGAGAGGTATCTCTGGCCCTCTCGGTAATACACATCACTAAAGCCTTGCAAGCATTACAGCTAATGAGTTAGCTGTGAGATGATGTATTACGGAACGAGTAAAGAGACTTGCGTAACGAGATTGAACTAGGTATTGGATACCGACGATCGAATCTCGGGCAAGTAACATACCGATGACAAAGGGAACAACGATGTTGTTATGCGGTCCGGCCGATAAAGATCTTCGTAGAATATGTAGGAGCCAATATGGGCATCCAGGTCCGCTATTGGTTATTGACCGAGACGTGTCTCGGTCATGTCTACATTGTTCTCGAACCGTAGGGTCCGCACGCTTAAGGTTTCGATGACGGTTATATTATGAGTTTGTGTATTTTGATGTACGAAGAAGTTCGAGTCCCGGATGTGATCACGGACATGACGAGGAGTCTCGAAATGGTCGAGACATAAAGATTGATATATTGGAAGCCTATATTTGGAGTTCGGAATGGTTCCGGTGAAATCGGGATTTTCTTGAACACCGAGGTTACGGAACCCTCCCGGGGGTTAATGGGCCTTAATGGACCATGAGGGAAAAGAGGAGGGGCCGGCCAGGGCAGGCCGCGCGCCCCCTCCCCCCCTAGTCCGAATAGGACAAGGAGAAGGGGGCGGCGCCCCCCCTTCCCTCTTCCCCTTCCCCAATCCTATTCCAACTAGGAAAGGGGGGGGGGGAGTCCTACTCCCGGTGGGAGTAGGACTCCTCCGCCGCGCCTCCTCTAGGGCCGGCCGAACCCCCTCCCCCTTGCTCCTTTATATACGGGGGCAGGGGGGCACCCTAGGACACAAGTTTTGATCTACGGATCGTTCCTTAGCCGTGTGCGGTGCCCCCCTCCACCATATTCCACCTCGGTCATATCGTCGCAAAGCTTAGGTGAAGCCCTGCGCCGGTAGAACATCAAGATCGTCACCACGCCGTCGTGCTGACGAAACTCTCCCTCCCCGAAGCTCTACTGGATTGGAGCTCGAGGAGCGTCATCGAGCTGTACGTGTGTCAAGAACTCGGGGCGCCGAGTAACGGCGCGGGATCGGTTGATCGCGAGGAGAACGTCGACTACTTCCTCTACGTTGTGATCGCTTCGCTTCGGTCTCACGAGTGCGTGAGACAACACTCTCCCCTCTCGTTGCTATGCATCACCATGATCTTGCGTGTGCGTAGGAAATTTTTTGAAATTACTACGTTCCCCTACATTTCTACCTCAGTTATCAGATGTGCGCTGCGTATATTACCATTTATTTACTCATAAACTATCGGGTATCTTTTCACATTTGTCTTCCCCAATGGTTAAAGTTACCACGATCTTTGTATCTAAATTATCAGGTCTATGGAGTGAATGTTATCGTGATATTTATAGAAATTACCGGGGGGCGGGTTCAACAAATTTATTCCCAATGATTAAAGTTACCACGAACATGTCAAAAACAGTATTTCCCTTAGCTTGCTCAACAATGAGTGTCATAGGTGAGGTGGTTAGCTCCCTTTGTTGATTACATGCAGAACAGAGATCAAATCTTAGTCCAAGCATTATTTTTGCTGAAAATCGGAAAGGCGCGTGGGCCATAATTGACGATTACGAAAATTAGGAAGGCACGAAGGGTGTGCCCGATAAAATCGGGAGGGCGTCGCGGAAAGGAAAGAAATCGGGAGGTCAAAGGGAAAGGAAGGAGATCGGGGCGTCTTGGGAAAGGAAAGAAATCGAGAGGACGTGCGGGGAAGGAAGGAGATCGGGAGGAAACTGACGACGCTGGATGCGTGTGGCAGTTTCGCAATCTGCCACACGGTTGCCAAATACAATTTTCGATAAGAAAAATACAAGTAAACCAAGTTAATAAAATTTGACCTACTGATATGGCATTGCTAAGAAATCTTTTTGTTCTATCCTATATGTCCTTTTTTTTCATAATATCTTGATAAAATCTTCACGCTCAATTTTTCATGAAGTGTCTTTGAACATCATGGCAAATCATGAATTTTTCTGTAATATAACTTTTATTTTTCATGGCAAATTTGTTGTCGTGTAGTATGGCTTTCCTAGATTATTTCCAGGGACTGTTTTCTTGGTCCAGTGCATTTTTAGGCATTTTTGTTTTTCTCTATTTGTTGAGAGAGGCAGGAGCAGTTTTTGGGCTACAACATTGCAGTTCTTGTTTTTTAAATTCTTCAAGGCAATGGTGTTTTTGGGCTGGTTCGATTTGGTCGTTCGCGCGGGGGGAGATATCGTAGCAAATAAATTGGTCGTTCGCTCCCCTCTCATGGACCGGACGAATTGTTCGATTTAGCTCCTCCCCTCACCGAACGTTCGGGCGTTATGGAAGAAAAAACACTAATCCTACTCGGAGGTCGGAGCTCGAGGGATTGGGTGACGAACACTAATCCTACTCGGAGCTCGAAGGATTGGGTGACGAACACTAATCCTACTCGGAGCTCAAAGACTTGGTACCCCGTCCATATAAATGATGCGTCCGTAAGACCTACCAAGCTTACCTACCCGATCGAAGCATCGATCACCACGCCGGCCGGATTCCAATAAATTTGGTGTTTGCAAGAGGTCGATCAATCGCCCGGCCGGCATGGCAATGGCGACGCTGGAGGCCAAGGCGGCATATCCTTCCAACATGCCCGGGAGCCTGGCGCTCACCACCGAGGCGGTGGCAAGGATGATGCGGCAGTGGAACTACCGCGAGGGCTCCGGCCTGGGCGCGCAGCGGCAAGGGATCATCGCCCACGTAGAGCCCGTGGTGCTGCCGCGCCCGAACGCCGGGATCGGCCATGACGACACACCGCCCGACAACGGGCTGCAGAACACGCCGCCGGTGGCCGAAGACGAGTGGTCCCGCCGGTGGCGGAACCTTTCGCGAGCGTTGTCCCTTGAACGTGAGTGCTGCGACAAGACCCTCGCGCTGCTGCATTCGCTCGACCTCCAAGGGGATGGAAGCGCGGAAACGGCGGGCGCGCTGACGGCCGTCATCGAGTCCACGAAGGTGTTCGACGGGGAGCGCACGCCGGGGACGTGGAAAACGTCGCTGCCCCCTGCCACCATACGCTACATCGTCGAGGAGGTGATCACGCCGAGGATGGCCGCAGACGCGCGGGAGTGGGAGCCGGTGTGGGACCCGAACTGCCAGCACTGGCTACGCCCGTGGATTCCCCTCGTCGGGCACCTGCCGGACAGCCTCTACGACACGGTGGAGAGCAAGCTCATCACCTACGCCGATCACCACGGCATCGTCTCGTCTCTGAAAAAGTACCTTCACCCGATGCAATGGGACGCCTTCGCCCGGCGTCACATCCTGCCGAGGCTCGCACGTCAGCTGCGGGAGCTGAGGATCACGCCGCCGAAGCAGATGGACGGCTCGCTCCTCAAGGTGATGCTGTGGGCGCCCCTAGTGCGTGCGCAGGACATGGTGACCATCCTTGAAGCTGAGTTCTTCGACCGATGGGAAGAGGCGCTGCTCCACTGGCTGCGGTCCGCCAGGCCGTCGTTGGGGGAGGCCGTCGCGTGGTGCGCCGGCTGGAGGAATGAATTCACGCCGGAGCTGCTCGCCCACGAACGCGTGCTCGCGCGCCTCGAAGCCGGCGCTGCCATGGTCGATCGTGAAACGCAGGGCCTCAACAGAATTGTAGGCTATAGGGTGTAGATCTGCATGCATGCTTCGGCTGCGGTTTGTCATGTAAATTTGGATGTCTTGTATGCTACAGTTTTTCACGCTTGATCGAAGCTGTTGAACATGCACGATTGCTCTGTTTTTTGTTTTCGGATCTACGAATCTCCGCGCAGAATCCACGTTAGATGAGATGAGACATAGTTATTTCTCATCCATGAGAGTTAGACACACCCTTCTGTTTTCTTTCTAAAAAGATCTATTTACTCTGTTGAATTGACCATATATTATCTTCGGAATTGCTCGTGCAGACTTGTCTTGTATGCTTTGGCTTCAAGGATGTCCTTTCCATTTCGCTTCGGTTCCTAGGACGGATAAACAAAATTAGTGTTGCGATTCACAAAATGATGACTTTTGCTAATGACCATATTATTGTGTTGATTTTAGAGCATCTTCAATAGGTGTTGCAATAATAATTCTTGACCACTTTTTGGGCCAAAATAATGCTTCAATAAATCAATAGTGCCCTATCTGCAGAATTTATTTTACTCCAAATATACAACACCACCACCAATGTGGGGCACTTCACCTAAAAAAACCAATGTGAAGCACCAAGTGCTACAGATATACAACACTTTGGCTAGCGAAGTAAAACAAATTCGGCCGCGCAGCCGCTCCATCCCCAACACCACGCGAGGGCTGCACCTTGCCGTGCAGCAGCCACCACCACCAAATCGGCTAGTTTTGCCCCTGCCGCAGGCCGGCCCCGCTAGATGTGACCCCTCCCTTCTCGTCGGCGTCGCTCGTGCAGACTGATTCCGCCGCTGCGCGACCCATATTTCGCCACCGCTGCCGCATCCCCGCACTTGATTCGGCCACCACGCGTCCCCATCGGACGACACAACACCTCAACGCCGCCAACGTCTCAACCTCATCGCCGTTGGCGGCACACCCCTCCGCCTTGTTGCCACGTCGTCCCGTACCCGCTGCGCCGCCATGCCGCCAAAGTCTAAGAGGAGACCGGCTTCAAGGTCGTGCGGGCGCATGACTCCGTCAACTTCCCGAAGATCACAACCCGGGTGGATGCGGAGTTCATTGCACCACCGGTGACCATTGTGCCAGTCAATGAGAAGGAGGAGGAGAAGAAGGACACCTTTATTGTTCGTGAGAGAGAACCCACAATACCTCCCGTATGAGGCGGAGTTCTTCTGGAAGCGAGATGGTGAGAAGAAGCAGGTAAAGATGAGTGTTGGGGATATAACTATTTGTGTAAGCCGCCCAGGAGGGGCCGGGTTACACAAAGAAGACTCATCAGAGAGAAGCCCAAGACCAAGCATGATGATAGCGATTCAACAAAGGGCTTAAGGCCCACAAGCGACTTAAGGCCCGTTGTAGTAAACCGCCATGATGGCATGACTTGTAACATAAGGTAGATTTAACTAGTCACCGAGCCGGACACTGTTTATAAGCCGACCGGGACTCTGCAAGCCATAGGGCGTCAACGCGTGTATATAAGGGGGCGACCTGCTGGCGGCTTAGAAAAGAAACAACTCATCGAGAGCCGGGCATAGCGTATCTCGCTCCCTGGTCATCGAAACATCAATACCAACCCAACTAGACGTAAGGCCTTACCTTCATCGTAAGGGGCCGAACTAGTATAAACCCTCTCGCGTCCCCTGTCCCGATTTAACCCCTTCAAGCTTCCTAGTTGCGATGGCTCCACAACTAAGTCCTTTCACGAGGACATCTGACGTGACAATTCCACGACAGTTGGCGCCCACCGTGGGGCTAGCACACGGTGGATTTGAGTTCTTGAAGGGCAACTTCGAAGGGCTCAAGGGATACGTAGTGGGCCGGATGACCAAGAGTCGTCGCGGCAAGATCTACATCGACGACGAAGGCTGGGGTCCCGACACCGGCTCAATTGAGTACGGATACCGGGTCCCCTTCGGCGGAATCCACGTCTTCATCGACCAGATCGGTGAGCCAGGCCCTGAGCCGGACAACTGCACTGACCTCGTCGAGACGGCTCAGCGTGCGAGGAAGACCCGGACTCAACCGGTCATGAGGCGTGCCTTCGTGGGCTGCATCCACGGAGAGGAACTTTCTGAAGGATCTGAAGATAGGGGTGAGACGGCCGTCCTCTCAGACGGTGATTCGTCCGCCGGTTCAACAGATTCGTTGTACCAAGTGCAAGACGGCGTGCTCGGGGCTGTTCGATGGCATCGATGATTCGGACCCCCGTGAGCTGCCAAGATGGGCGGAGTCTTCATGGCTGGGACTCACTGCTCAAACTCTACACTCTTCGCAGCGATAACGTCCGGGTTAGGAGCAGCCGGGCGGCGGCCCGTCGCCCACCGCTCAAAAGCCGATAGATCTCATGGACAAGCTTACGGCCCTGTTAACCGCCATGGTTATTCCTACAGACAAAGATGAGCATGACGCAGCGATAGCACAGGTGCGTGAGGAGATAGCTCAGGCCAAGGAGGCCTTGGCAGCTGAGGATACTAGACTAGCTACAGAGCGGGCGGCTCTCGACGCCCAGACACAGCGCTTGCAGTCAGAAGCTTACCAGCTCACGATGAGCCTAAACGCATCCAATGAGGTAATGAGGAGGAGACATCAGAAAACTCAGTCCCGTTTACCTCCGAATTACGACCCTCGGGTTCTTTTTGCCACACCCGGAGCCGTCCCAAGTAACCCGCCAGAGGCCAATCAGCTTATGACAGCCGGAACAGGAGGGCCGACTCAACCTCGGGAGATGGCACTGCCTCACGTGAGCATGCCACCGCCGCGTTATGTGCCAATTCCACCGGGTCACTTTTCCAACCCCATGGAGAACTTAATCGCAGCTTCAACACGTTTGGCGGCTCTTCCTATGGACGGTGATGACCCGGCGACAGTGGAGACCCGGAGAGTCAGAGAACTCCTCTAGACGGCCTTAGCTCAGTAGGAGACCTATTCTTACAGCCGGGACAGAATTCACTCAACTCCCCCGCCTTGGTTAGCACCGCCTCGTCAGAACCGGAGCCCGAGTTACAGCAGGCACATGGAGTCCGAAGCTTTGTCAAGCAACGCCCAATGCCATAACCAGCCCGGTGGCTATCACCCGGTGCAAGACCGAATCAGGAGAATGAACGGGCGGCTCAGGCAGCGGCTCAACAGGCGGCTTATCAGGACATCCCGGAGTATCCAACGACTTCTGTTGAGGCGGGAGTAGCCACTAGAACCGGTGGTGTTCCTTGTTTGGTATCGGCTCTGTGCAATGTACATCTGCCCAAGGACTTCAAGGGACCTCGAAAGATACTGAATTACATGGCCGACTTACAGCCCGGGGCATGGATCGAGAGCTATGAGATGACCATGGAGCTGTTGGAAGTCAGTGACGCGGTGATGGCTAAATATTTCACCATGATGCTAGATGGAATAGCCCGGTCTTGGTTAAAGGGTTTGCCACCCAATTCCATTGGCTCATGGGAAGAGTTAAAGGCCTGGTTCATCCAGAACTTCAAGGACACCTGTAAGCAATCTATGTCGATTGTGGACTTAACGAATTGTAAGCAGGGGAGGGCGAATCCACCACCCATTGGGTGCGCCGGGTCAAGGAGATAATTCATTCATCCGACAATATGGATGCCGGCTCTGCAGTCCTTATGTTGGAGAAGAATTGTAGTTTTGAGCCGCTGAGGCAGAAGCTGGGGCGCCTTAAACGTGACTGCAAGGACATGGGCACGCTGACGGCGGCTTTAGTTAAATATGCCGATTCTAATAGTACCAAGGATCCCGCGTCTGACGATGAGAAGACAGGGAAGGGAAAAAGGAACGGCAATGGAAAGGGTCAACAGCATAACCCGGGGAATCAAAACGGCAATAAGCGTAAGGCGGACAGTAACCCGGAGTTTGTGGCCAATGCCAATGCGCAAGGTAACAATCAGAGACGTAAGGGCAAACCACCTTGATCCGGCGGGTCAGGCCCATCTCTTGAACAGCTACTCAATGAGCCCTGCCCGAGACACGGCACCAGGGAGCGGCCCGCCACGCACCTGTGGAAAGATTGCGCGATCATGAAGGCGTTTAAGAATTCCAACACCTATGATGGCCATAATGGGTCTGGTGGTGGTTCAGGAGCTGGCGGTTTCCATGGCCCAGGTGGCGGCCTAGGTCCCGGCTTTCAGGGACGTCAAGGAGGAGGCTATAACCAACAGCAGTCTGGTCAAGGAGAGCAGCAACAGCAGTCGGGTTATCAAAGCAACCGAAGCAGTTGAATGGTGGGCAGTATCACGTATTTACCACTAGCTTATGCAAACGTGACTAGAAGGTTCATAAGAGGGCCGTCAATTCTGTTGAGCCGGCAATCCCTCGTTATTTGAGGTGGTCAGAGCAGCCCATCATATGGAGCAGAGAAGATCATCCTCCGCAGGTCGATAACCCGGGTCAGTTGGCCTTGGTGGTGGCACCTCAGGTTGGTGGGTATAAGTTCACTAAGGTGCTCATGGACGGGGGTAGTAGCATCAATATCCTCTACTATGAGACCTTTCGACGCATGGGATTAACTGATAAAAATCTGAGAACATCCAACACTGTTTTCCATGGAGTGGTCCCTGGTAAGTCGGCCTACCCAGTTGGCAAGATTGAGCTGGAGGTGGCCTTTGGAGACGAATATGACTCCAGAGCTGAGAAGTTGACATTTGAGGTGGTCAAAATCAGGAGCCCATACCACGCTCTGTTCGGGCGGCCGGCTTATGCTAAGTTTATGGCCCGGCCGTGTTATGTTTATTTGCAGCTCAAGATGCCGGGTCACAAGGGCACCATCACTGTACATGGCAGTCGGAAGGTAGCACTGGAGTGTGAAGAAGGCGACGCGGCTTATGTTGAGTCGGCCTGCGCAGCGGAAGAGCTCAAATTTTATCAAGATAATGTTGACCCGATGGATATGACATCCTTGAAGAAGCCAACTACAGAGCACGACCCGACGTTGAAGTTTAAGTCGGCAGCTGAGACAAAGCTCATTGACTTTACCCCGGGTGACCCTTCTAAGCAGTTCAGCATCAGCATCAATTTGGATCTCAAATAGGAAAGCGCGCTCATCGAGTTCATCCGTGAGAACCGGGACATCTTTGCATGGAAACCTTCTGACATGCCGGGTGTACCGAGGAACTCGCCGAGCACACTCTCAATATTGATCCGAAGTATAAGCCGGTCGAGCGGTTTCTTGATGTTTTAACAAAGAGAGATGAAAGCTATTGGAGAGAAGTCGCCCGCTCTTGGCGGCGGGTTTATCATTGAAGATTTTCACCTGGAGTGGTTGGCCAACCCGGTGCTTGTCCTCAAGAAGAACGGCACCTGGCGGATGTGTGTGGACTACACGGACTTAAACAAAGCTTGTCCGGCTGATCCCTTTGCTCTCCCCCGTATTGATCAAATCATTGATGCTACGGTGTACATAACTGTTTGCACGATCAAATTGGGCGTAATGTTCATGCTTACGTGGATGACATTGTGGTGAAGTCCAGAGAAAAGGAAACCTTGATATCTGACTTGAAAGAGACCTTTGATAATCTCCGGGTTTACAAGATGATGCTTAACCCGGCCAAGTGTGTATTTGGCATACCTGCAGGCAAGCTCTTGGGTTTTCTGGTGTCAAACAGAGGCATCGAAGCTAACCCGGAGAAGATTAAGGCAATTACATCTCTGGCTAAGCCGGCATGCATCAATGATGTTCAACGGCTGGTGGGTCGTGTTGCCGCTTTAAGCCGGTTCATAAGCCGGTTAGGTGAGAAGGCCCTTCCATTGTATCAGATGATGAAGAAAACTGACACTTTTGTCTGGAGCAAGGCCGCTGATGCTGCTTTTGAAGACTTGAAGAGACAATTGTCTGAACCGCCGGTTCTCGCGGCTCCAATTGATAAAGAGCCTTTGCTATTATATGTGGCTGCCAATTCACGAGCCGTCAGCGTTGCCATCATGGTGGAGCGTAAGGAAGCTGGCAAGGAGCATCCGTTCAACGGCGGTTTACTACATCGATGAGGTGCTCATTGAATCTAAGCAAAGGTATCCACATTGGCGTAAGCTTGTTTATCGGGTGTTTATGGCCAACCGAAGTTGAAGCGGACTTTCAAAGCCACCCTATAAGCGTGGTAAGTTCGCCCTTTGGGAGACATCATTGAGCAGTGGAGGCCACAGGACGAGTCGCCAAGTGGGCCATTGAGCTTGGGCCTCACGATTTGAAGTATATGCCACGTACTGCTATTAAGTCTCACGCCTTGGTGGACTTTATCAATGATTGGACAGAGTTACATGCCCCTGAGGAGAAGCCGGATAACACATATTGGACGATTCACTTTGATGGGTCCAGGCAGCTAGAAGGCTCGGGGGCTGGAGTGGTGTTAACTTCCCCTCGAGGTGACAAATTTTGTTATGTACTCCGGCTTATGTTTCCATGTACTAACAATGCAGCTGAGTACGAGGCCTTACTCCATGGTCTCCGGATGGCTAAGGAGATGAACTTAAGCCGGGTAAGATGCTTTGGCGACTCAGATCTTGTGGCTCAACAAGTGTCAGGCAAGTGGGATTCCAAGGACCCCCTTATGGCGGCTTATCGTCGTGAAGTAGATGCTGTGGCTGGTCACTTTACGGGTTATCAAGTGGAGCACATCGATCGAAGGAAGAATGAGGCGGCTGATGCTTTAAGCCGGTTGGGATCCCAATGTAAGCCTATGCCGCCCAACACCTTTCTCGATGTTTTGCATAACCCTTTTATCAAGGTGCCTACCGAGGAAGAGCTAGCAGTGCCAGACCCGGAGGCACAGCTGGTGGCGGCTCTTCACGTTATCCCGGACTGGACAGTGCCCTACTTGGCTTATATGACCCAGGGTGAGTTGCCTGAGGATGAGACCTTGGCGAGACAAATCATCAGGCGCTCCAAATCTATGACGATTGTTAATGGCGAGTTACATCACCTAAGTGTCACGGGGGCGTTTCAACGCTGTGTGTCCCCTATAGAAGGCCAAGAAATACTTCGTGAGATCCATGAAGGGGATTGTGGCCATCATGCCGGGTCAAAATCTCTCGAAGCCAAAGCTTTTCGTCATGGTTTCTATTGGCTGATGGCTCATGCTGATGCGGAGGATCTGGTCAGTAAATGTGACGGTTGTCAAAAGTTCTCACGACGAGCTCATGTGCCGGCTCAAGAATTGAGGATGATCCCGATCACTTGGCCGTTTGCAGTCTGGGGGCTTGACATGGTTGGACCTTTCAAAAGGTCTAAAGATAAAAAGACACATTTACTGGTGGCAGTGGACAAGTTTACAAAGTGGGTTGAGGCAGAGCCGGTTAGTAAGTGTGATGCAGCCATGGCGGTTCAATTCATGAAAAAGGTGATATTTCGTTTTGGTTTCCCACATAGCATCATAACTAATAATGGCATTAATCTCTCCAAGGGTGCCATGGAAGAGTTCTGTCAAAGAGAACATATCCGACTTGATGTTTCGGCTGTTGCTCATCCTCAATCCAATGGTCAAGAAGAAAGAGCTAATCAAGAGATCCTGAAAGGTATCAAACCCCGGCTCTTAGTCCCCTTACAACGGACTCCGGGTTGTTGGGTGGAGGAGTTACCTTCCGTGTTATGGAGCATCAACACTACGCCTAACAGATCCACAGGCTACACACCTTTCTTTATGGTGTATGGTGCAGAGGCGGTCCTGCCAAGTGACATCCGGCACGATTCACCCCGCGTGGCGGCTTACGTTGAGGCTGACAACGAAGAAGCTCGTCAGAATGCACTTGACTTGCTGGATGAGGAGCGAGACTTGGCAATAGCCCACTCGGCGATTTATCAACAAGACCTGCATCGCTATCACAGCCGCCGGGTTAGGAGCAGAACCTTTCAGGAAGGCGACTTGGTGCTCCGGCTCATCCAGGATCAGTCTAATATGCACAAGCTATCCCCGCCTTGGGAAGGGCCCTTTGTGGTCAGCAAGAATCTGCACAACGGGTCATATTACCTCATCGATATTCGAGAGCACAAAGACTCACTTAAGTCGAAGGAGGAGACCCGCCGGCCGTGGAATATAGCTCATCTCCGGCCTTATTATACTTAAGCCACCGGCCTTCAAGATGTATATATTTTTTGACGATGTATATATTATATAAAGAAATAAAGCAGGACCTCCGTCCTTTTTACCCTCAAAACTCTATGTGTCTTCTTTATCAGGTAGTGGAGAGAACCAATAGGGAGCGGATCACATCTGAATCCGGCTTTCCCTTTGGACTGGCTTATGATCATATCTGAATCTAGCCATGGTCACTTGGGGGCTTCTTGTTCAAACATAGGTCGTATTCGAACCAAAGAGAACATAGCTGTCGATACCCAATTGATCGGCATACTGCCAAACCTACTTGGGGGCTTCTGAAGGAAATATGCCCTAGAGGCAATAATAAAGTTATTATTTATTTCCTTATATCATGATAAATGTTTATTATTCATGCTAGAATTGTATTAACTGGAAACATAGTACATGTGTGAATACATAGACAAACAGAGTGTCACTAGTATGCCTCTACTTGACTAGCTTGTTAATCAAAGATGGTTATGTTTCCTAACCATGGACAAAGAGTTGTTATTTGATTAACGGGATCACATCATTAGTTGAATGATCTGATTGACATGACCCATTCCGTTAGCTTAGCACCCGATCGTTTAGTATGTTGCTATTGCTTTCTTCATGACTTATACAATGTTCCTACAACTATGAGATTATGCAACTCTCGTTTACCGGAGGAACACTTTGTGTGCTACTAAACGTCACAACGTAACTGGGTGATTATAAAGGTGCTCTACAGGTGTCTCCGAAGGTACATGTTGGGTTGGCGTATTTCGAGATTAGGTTTTGTCACTCTGATTGTCGGAGCGGTATCTCTGGGCCCTCTCGGTAATACACATCACTTAAGCCTTGCAAGCATTGTAACTAATGAGTTAGTTACGGGATGAAGTATTACGGAACGAGTAAAGAGACTTGCCGGTAATGAGATTGAACTAGGTATTGGATACCGACGATCGAATCTCGGGCAAGTAACATACCGATGACAAAGGGAACAACGTATGTTGTTATGCGTTTTGACCGATAAAGATCTTCGTAGAATATGTAGGAGCCCATATGAGCATCCAGGTTCCGCTATTGGTTATTGACCGAGAATAGTTCTAGGTCATGTCTACATAGTTCTCGAACCCGTAGGGTCCGCACGCTTAAGGTTTCGATGACAGTTATATTATGAGTTTATGAGTTTTGATGTATCGAAGGAGTTCGGAGTCCCGGATGAGATCGAGGACATGACGAGGAGTCTCGAAATGGTCGAGATGTAAAGATCGATATATTGGACGACTATATTCGGAGTTCGGAAAGGTTCCGAGTGATTCGGGTATTTTTCGGAGTACCGGAGAGTTACGGGAATTCGCCGGGGAGTATATGGGCCTTATTGGGCCATACGGCAATAGAGGAAAGAGGCCGAAAGGAAGGAGGCGCGCAGCCCCCCTCTGGTCCGAATTGGACAAGTGGTGCGGCCCCCTTTTTCCTTCCTCCTCTCCCCTTCTTTCCCCCTTCTCCTACTCCAACAAGGAAGGAGGGAGTCCTACTCCCGGTGGGAGTAGGACTCCCCTTGGCGCGCCTCCTCCTAGGCCGGCCGCCCCTCCCCCTTGCTCCTTTATATACGGGGGCACGGGGGCACCCCATGACACACAAGTTGATCTGCGGATCGTTCCTTAGCCGTGTGCGGTGCCCCCCTCCACCATATTCCACCTCGGTCATATTGTCACGGAGTTTAGGCGAAGCCCTGCGCGATAGAACATCATCATCGTCACCACGCCGTCGTCTTGTGGAACTCATCTCCGGAGCTTCGCTGGATCGAGTCCAAGATCGCCATCGAGCTGAACGTGTGCTGAACTCGGAGGCCCGTGACGTTCGGTGCTTGGATCGGTCGGATCGTGAAGACGATGACTACATCAACCGCGTTGTGCTAACGCTTCGCTTAGGGTCTACGAGGGTACGTGGACGAACACTCTCCCCTCTCGTTGCTATGCATCACCATGATCTTGCGTGTGCGTAGGAAATTTTTGAAATTACTACATTCCCCAACAGTGGCATCCTAGCCTAGGTTTTATGCGTTGATGTTATATGCACGAGTAGAACACAAGTGAGTTGTGGGCGATACAAGTCATACCTTACCAAAGATGTCATACTTTGGTTCGGCGGTATTGTGAGATGAAGCGGCCGACCGACATTACGCGTATGCTTACGCGAGACTAGTTTCACTGCTACGAGCACTCGTGCTTAAAGGTGGCTGGCGGGTGTCTCCGCTCTCTCACTTTAGCTGAATCGAGTGTGGCTACGCCAGTCCTTGTGAAGGTTAAAACAGCACCAACTTGACGAACTATCGTTGTGGTTTTGATGCATAGGTAAGAACGGTTCTTGCTAAGCCCGTAGCAGCCACGTAAAATTTGCAACAACAAAGTAGAGGACGTCTAACTTGTTTTTGCAGGGCATGTTGTGATGTGATATTGTCAAGACGTGATGCTATATTTTATTGTATGAGATGATCATGTTTTGTAACCGAGTTATCGGCAACTGGCAGGAGCCATATGGTTGTCGCTTTATTGTATGAAATGCAATGCCACTGTAATTGCTTTACTTTATCACTAAGCGGTAGCGATAGTCGAGAAGCAATAGATGGCGAATGACAACGATGCTACGATGGAGATCAAGGTGTCGCGCGGTGGCGATGGTGATCACGACGGTGCTTGAGATGGAGATCAAGCGATGATGATGGCCATAGCATATCACTTATATTGATTGCATGTGATGTTTATCCTTTATGCATCTTATCTTGCTTTGATTGACGGTAGCATTTTAAGATGATCTCTCACTAAAATTATCAAGAAGTGTTCTCCCTGAGTATGCACCGTTGCCAAAGTTCGTCGTGCCCAGACACCACGTGATGATCGGGTGTGATAAGCTCTACGTCCATCTACAACGGGTGCAAGACAGTTTTGCACACGCGGAATACTCAGGTTAAACTTGACGAGCCTAACATATGCAGATATGGCCTCGGAACACGGAGACCGAAAGGTCGAGTGTGAATCATATAGTAGATATGATCAACATAGTGATGTTCACCATTGAAAACTACTCCATCTCACGTGATGATCGGTTATGGTTTAGTTGATTTGGATCATGTGATCACTTAGATGACTAGAGAGATGTCTGTCTAAGTGGGAGTTCTTAAGTAATATGATTAATTGAACTTAAATTTATCATGAACTTAGTCCTGGTAGTATTTTGCAAATTATGTTGTAAGATCAATAGCTTGCGTTGTTGCTTTCATATGTCTATTTTAATATGTTCCTAGAGAAAATTGTGTTCAAAAATGTTAGTAGCAATGATGCGGATTGGATCCGCGATCTGAGGTTTATCCTCATTGATGCACAGAAGAATTATGTCCTTAATGCACCGCTAGGTGACAAACCTATTGCAGAAGTAGATGCAGACGTTATGAACGTTTGGCTAGCTCAATATGATGACTACTTGATAGTTTTGTGCACCATGCTTTATGGCTTAGAATCGGGACTTCAAAGACGTTTTGAACGTCATGGACCATATGAGATGTTCCAGGAGTTGAAGTTAATATTTCAAGCAAATACCCGAGTTGAGAGATATAATGTCTCCAACAAGTTCTATAGCTAAAAGATGGAGGAGAATCGCTCAACTAGTGAGCATGTGCTCAGATTGTCTGGGTACTTCAATCGCTTGAATCAAGTGGGAGTTAATCTTCGAGATAAGATAGTGATTGATAGAATTCTCTAGTCACCATCACTAAGTTACTAGAACTTGATGATGAACTATAGTATGCAAGGGATGACGAAAACGATTCCCGAGCTCTTCGTGATGTTGAAATCGACGAAGGTAGAAATCAAGAAAGAGCATCAAGTGTTGATGATTGACAAGACCACTAGTTTCAAGAGAAGGGCAAAGGGAAAGAAAGGGAACTTCAAGTAGAATGAGAAGCAAGTTGTCACTCCCGTGAAGAAGACCAAAGCTGGACCAAAGCCTGAAACTGAGTGCTTACACTGCAAAGAAAATGGTCACTGGAAGCGGAAATGCCCTGAATATTTGGTGGATAAGAAGGATGGCAAAAGTGAACAAGGGTATATTTGATATACAGAATATTGATGTGTGCATTACTAGTGTTTATAGTAGCCCCTGAGTATTTGATACTTGTTCGGTTGCTAAGATTAGTAACTCGAAACAGGAGTTACAGAATAAAGAGAGACTAGTTGAAGGGAAAGTGACGATGAGTGTTGGAAGTAGTTCCAAGATTGATATGATCATCATCGCACACTCCCTATACTTTCGGGATTAGTGTTAAATCTAAATAAATGTTATTTGGCGTTTGCGTTGAGCATGGATGTGATTTGATCGTGTTTATTGCAATACGATTATTCATTTAAAATCAGAGAATAATTGTTGTTCTGTTTACATGAATAAAACCTTCAATGGTCATACACCCAATGAAAATAGTTTGTTGGATCTCGATCGTAGTGATACACATATTCATAATATTGAGGCCAAAAGATGCAAAGTTAATAATGATAGTGCAACTTATTTGTGGCACTGCCGTTTGGGTCATATCGGTGTAAAGCGCATGAAGAAACTCCATAAAGATGGATTTTTGGAATCACTTGGTTATGAACATTTGATGCTTGCAAACCGTGCCTTTTGGGAAAGATGACTAAAACTCCATTCTTCAGAACAATGGAACGAGCTACTGACTTATTGGAAATAATACATACTGATGTATGCAGACCAATGAGTATGAAGGCTCGTGGCAAGTATCGTTATTTTCTGACCTTCACAAGATGATTTGAGCAGATATGGGTATATCTACTTGATGAAACATAAGTCTGAAATAGTTGAAAGGTTCAAAGAAATTTAGAGTGAAGTGGAAAATTCATCGTAACAAGAAAATAAACTTTCTGCGATCTGATCGCGGAGACGAATATTTGAGTTACGAGTTTGGTCTTCAATTAAAACAATGTGGAATAGTTTCACAGCTCACGCCACCTGGAACACCACAACATTATGGTGTGTCCAAACGTCATAACCGCACTTTATTGGATATGGTGCGATCTATGATGTCTCGTACTGATTTACCAATATTGTTTTGGGGCTATGCATTAGAGACAGCTGCATTTACATTAAAAGGGCACCATCTAAATCCGTTCTGACGACAACATATGAACTGTGGTTTAGCAAGAAACCCAAGTTGTCGTTTCTTAAAGTTTGGGGCTGCAATGCTTATGTGAAAAAGTTTCATCATGATAAGCTCGAACCCAAATCAGAGAAGTGCGTCTTCATAGAATACCCAAAGGAAACTGTTGGGTACACCTTCTATCACAGATCCGAAGGCAAGATATTCGTTGCTAAAAATGGATCCTTTCTAGAGAAGGAGTTTCTCTCGAAAGAAGTGAGTGGGAGGAAAGTAGAACTTGATGAGATAACTGTATCTATTCCCTTATTGGAAAGTAGTTCATCACAAGAACCGGTTCCTGTGACAACTACACCAATTAGTGAAGAAGCTAATGATATTGATCATGAAACTTCAGATCAAGTTTCTACTGAACCTCGTAGGTCTACAAGAGTAAGATCCACACCAGAGTGGTACGGTAATCCTGAAGGAAATATGCCCTAGAGGCAATAATAAAGTTATTATTTATTTCCTTATTTCATGATAAATGTTTATTATTCATGCTAGAATTGTATTAACCGGAAACATAATACATGTGTGAATACATAGACAAACATAGTGTCACTAGTATGCCTCTACTTGACTAGCTCGTTTATCAGAGATGGTTATGTTTTCTAGCCATGGACAAAAGAGTTGTCATTTGATTAACGGATCACATCATTAGGAGAATGATGTGATTGACTTGACCCATTCCGTTAGCTTAGCACTTGATTGTTTAGTATGTTGCTATTGCTTTCTTCATGACTTATACATGTTCCTCAGAATTATGAGATTATGCAACTCCTGCCACGGAGGAACACTTTGGTACTACCAAACGCCACAACGTAATCGGGTGATTATAAAGGAGTACTACAGGTGTCTCCGAAGGTACATGTTGGGTTGGCATAATTCGAGATTAGGATTTGTCACTCCGATTGCTCGGAGAGATATCTCTGGGCCCTCTCGGTAATACTCATCACCTAAGCCTTGCAAGCATGTAACTAATGAGTTAGTTATGAGATGACGACACGGAACAAGTAAAGAGATTTGCCAGTAACGAGATTGAACTAGGTATTAGATACCGACGATCAAATCTCGGCAAGTAACATACCGATGACAAAGGAACAAAGTATGTTGTTATGCGGTTTGACCGATAAAGATCTTCGAGAATATGTAGGAGCCAATATGGGCATCCAGGTCCCGCTATTGGTTATTGACGGAAACATGTCTCGGTCATGTCTACATAGTTCTCGAACCCGTAGGGTCCACACGCTTAACGCTTCGCTGACAATATAGTATTATATGAGTTATGCATGTTGGTAATCGAATGTTGTTCGAGTCCCTGATGAGATCATGGACATGATGAGGAACTCCGAATGGTCCGAGATAAAGTTTGATATATGGAATAATAGTGTTTGATCTCCTAAGGGTTTTGGAATTCACCTAAGGGGTTCCGGATGTTTCCCAAATGTTTGGGTACGAGAACACGTTATTTGGGCCAAAGGGAAAGCCCACAAGGTTTTGGAAAACGCAAAGGAAGTTTTATGGAGTCTCAGGGCGACGCCAGGTCCTCGGCGCTCGATCCAGACGCCGAACCTCAAGGCGTCGCCCTGAGTCCGAGAAGGACTCTTGCCTTCGGTGAAACCGACTTTGTGGAGGCTTTTACTCCAAGTTTCACCCCAAGGCTCAACATATAAATAGAGGGCAGGGCTAGCACCAAAGACACATCAAGAAACACCAAGCCGTGTGCCGCAACCCGCTCCCTCTAGTTTATCCTCCGTCATAGTTTCCGTAGTGCTTAGGCGAAGCCTGCGGAGATTGTTTTTCACCAACACCGTCACCACGCCGTCGTGCTGCCGGAACTCATCTACTACTTCGCCTGTCTTGCTGGATCGAGAAGGCAAGGATGTCATCAAGCTGAACGTGTGCAGAACTCGGAGGTGCCGTGCGTTCGGTACTTGGATCGGTCGGATCGTGAAGACGTACGACTACATCAACCGCGTTGATAAACGCTTCCGCTTAGCGATCTTCAAGGGTATGAAGATCCACTCCCCCTCTCGTTGCTATACATCACCATGATCTTGCATGTGCATAGGAATTTTTTTGAAATTACTACGTTCCCCAACAGTGGCATCCGAGCCTAGGTTTTATGCGTTAATGTTATATGCACGAGTAGAACACAAGTGAGTTGTGGACGATATAAGTCATACTGCCTACCAGCATGTCATACTTTGGTTCGGCGGTATTGTTGGATGAAGCGCCCGGACCGACATTACGCGTGACGCTTCGCGAGACTGGTTCTACCGACGTGCTTTGCACACAATGTGGCTGGCGGTGTCGGTTTCTCCAACTTTAGTTGAACCGAGTGTGGCTACGCCGGTCCTTGCGAAGGTTAAAACGGAGTCTATTTGACAAACTATCGCTGTGGTTTTGATGCGTAGGTGAGATTGGTTCTTGCTTAAGCCCGTAGCAGCCACGTAAAACTTGCAACAACAAAGTAGAGGACGCCTAACTTGTTTTTGCAGGCATGTTGTGATGTGATATGGTCAAGACGTGATGAGATATAAGTTTTGTATGAGATGATCATGTTTTGTTGAAGTTATCGACAATCGGCGTAAGCCCTATGGTTGTCTCTTTGTTGCATAAGATGCAAGTGCCAAATAATTGCTTTACTTTATCGCTATGCGATAGCAATAGTTGCAAGAGCAATAGTTGGCGAGACGACCATGTGACGACACATTGATATAGATCAAGATGATGAAGATCATGGTGTCGTGCCGGTAACGATAAAGATCATGACAGTACTTTGGAGATGGAGATCAAAGGCGCAAGATGATCATGGCCATATCATGTCACATCTTTTGATTGCATATGATGTTTATCTCTTATACATCTTATTCTTGCTTTGATTGATGGTAGCATTTTAAGATGATCTCTCACTAATTATCAAGAAGTGTTCTCCCTGAGTATGCACCGCTGCCAAAGTTCGTCGTGCCCAGACACCACGTGATGATCGGGTGTGATAAGCTCTACGTCCATCTACAACGGGTGCAAGCCAGTTTTGCACATACGGAATACTCAGGTTAAACTTGACGAGCCTAGCATATGCAGATATGGCCTCGGAACACGGAGACCGAAAGGTCGAGCGTGAATCATATAGTAGATATGATCAACATAGTGATGTTCACCATTGAAAACTACTCCATCTCACGTGATGATCGGTCATGGTTTAGTTGATTTGGATCACGTGATCACTTAGATGACTAGAGAGATGTCTGTCTAAGTGGGAGTTCTTAAGTAAGATGATTAATTGAACTTTCATTTATAATGAACTTAGTCCTAGTAGTATTTTGCAAATTATGTTGTAAGATCAATAGCTCGCGTTGTTGCTTTCATATGTTTATTTTGATATGTTCCTAGAGAAAACTGTGTTGAAAAATGTTAGTAGCAATGTTGCGGATTTGATCCGTGATCTGAGGTTAATCCTCATTGCTGCACGTAAAAATTATGTCCTTGATGCACCGCTAGGTGATGACCTATTGCAAGAGCGTATGTAGACGTTATGAACGCTTGGCTAGCTCAATATGATGACTACTTAATAGTTTAGTGCACCATGCTTAACGGCTTAGAATCGGGACTTCAAAGACGTTTTGAACGTCATGGACCATATGAGATGTTCCAGGAATTGAAGTTAATATTTCAAGCAAATACCCGAGTTGAGAGATATGAAGTCTCCAACAAGTTCTATAGCTAAAAGATGGAGGAGAATCGCTCAACTAGTGAGCATGTGCTCAGATTGTCTGGGTACTTCAATCGCTTGAATCAAGTGGGAGTTAATCTTCCAGATAAGATAGTGTTTGACAAAATTCTCTAGACACCATCACTAAGTTACTAGAACTTCGTGATGAACTATAGTATGCAAGGGATGACGAAAACGATTCCCGAGCTCTTCGTGATGTTGAAATCGACGAAGGTAGAAATCAAGAAAAGACCATCAAGTGTTGATGAATGACAAAACCACTAGTTTCAAGAGAAGGGCAAAGGGAAAGATAGGGAACTTCAAGTGGAAAGACAAGCAAGTTGTCACTCCTGCGAAGAAGCCCAAAGCTGGACCATAGCCTGAAACTGAGTGTTTACACTACGAAGGAAATGGTCACTGGAAGCGGAAATGCCCTGAATATTTGGTGGATAAGAAGGATGGCAAAGTGAACAAGGGTATATTTGATATACAAATTATTGATGTGTGCATTACTAGTGTTTATAGTAGCTGTCGGTGTCAAAACCGGCGGATCTCGGGTAGGGGGTCCCGAACTGTGCGTCTAGGCGGATGGTAACAGGAGACGAGGGACACAATGTTTTTACCTGTGTTCAGGCCCTCTCGATGGAGGTAATACCCTCGCCCCGCTTGATTAATATTGATGATATGGGTAGTACAAGAGTAGATCTACCACGAGATCAATGAGGCTAAACCCTAGAAGCTAGCCTATGGTATGATTGTTGAGATGTAATGTTGTGTCCTCGGACTCGGCCCTCCGGTTTATCTGAGATACCGGAGGGGCTAGGGTTACACAGAGTCGGTTACAATGGTAGGAGATCTACATATCCGTATTGCCAAGCTTGCCTTCCACGCCAAGTAAAGTACCTTCCTGGACACGAGCCGAGTCTTCAATCTTCTATCTTTGTAGTCCAGGAGTCCGGCGGATATCGATAGTCCGGCTATCCGGACACCCCTAGTCCAGACTCCTCAAGAGCCCCGAACCAGGCTTCAATGACGATAAGTCCAGCGTGCTTGTAGTCTTCGGCGTTGCAAGGCGGGTTCTCCCTTCGAATTCCATGTTCCTGCCGAACAACGTCCGTCTTTACCTCGAATACTGTGCTTCTTGGCTTCTACGCCAAATTATGGCCCTCTTCCACGCGTCGCACAAATGCGAAAAGCCAGGGAGGCTTTTACATTTCACCCCCGGGTTGTGCGGGTCACCAGCCTATTAAAGGGACAGGGATCCAGATCCAAACCGCACCATCCTCTTCCTCACAGATACCCATCGGCGCCTCGACCAAATCCATTCCACCATGGATCGTCAACGCGCTCTTCCTCACGTGCTCCCAGCCCATCGCCGGGTGATTGGAGGAGGTGCTCTATCTCGCACAATGAGCTAGTAAAGCTCCAAAAGAGGGATGGCTCCTCCAGCCTTCATGGTTCCGGCCGAGCGGACTGGTTACTTATCGAGGAGGGAGCCAGCGGAGGACAACCCAAACCCCAACAAGGGGGAGCGGGTGTGCTTTGTCCCTTATCTAATAAGGGGCTCGGGTTTCAATACACCTGCTCCTCCGTGGGCTCTCAAGTTCTATGGACTTCAGCTCCATCACCTCACGCCCGCTTCAGGTTGCACATCGCGGGCTACGAGCTCTTCTGCGAGCTATTCCCGGCATCGAGCCCCATTTCACATTGTGGAAGAGGCTATTCGCCTCGCACTCGCTTCTCACCAGGGTCCATATATCAAGTGGGCGGCGCCAAATATGGCGATCGCTGGGACCGGATACCTATCCGCACCCCCAAGAGGGCGTCCAAGACGGCCCTCGAGTGGTTTTATACATGAGACGCCCGTTGCTCGACCCAGTCCGGATTGGCCTCCCAGAGTTTGATGCCGCTCCCTTGAAGAAACGCTTCAGCTGGCGCCCGCGGAGCCCCCGTTTGGAGGAAGACAAAAGCGTCCATTACCTGATGGGCCGGATAAGATTAATGGCTCATTCTGGTTTGACCATGTTCGGAGTCATGGCGACGTGCATCAAGCGGGGGGTGCAGCCGCTGCAATATAGAGGCCACCCCATGTCGGATTTCAACGGGGAAGACGACGCTACCAACTGCGGCCGTAAAGGCGGATTCGACCGAGGATCCGTGAAGATCCTATCCGGTCTGTATAAGGGGAGAAGGAGGACTTCTTCGTCCAACCCGTGAACGGGTTTTCTATGGTCAATCCACGAGGATGGGTAAGTGAATGCCTCAAGAGGGCTTTTACCCGTATTTTCGAAGTTTAAGCTTCTCATGTTATGTCTTCGGCGCAGAGTCTACGCCGGACTGTGGAGGACATGGTGAGTCCCGCTCCACAGCCCGAGGACTCGGAAGGGTCCTCGGTCCGCCTCCAAGAGGATCCGCACTTGGGGTGGAGCTAATCGACGGGGTGTATCACCAGCTAAGCATTGATGATGCGCTAGTCGCCATTACGGCGGACTACCCCGGGCTGAGTTCGGCATCCCAGGTGACCAAGACCGAAGTCCGGACACCGTTATTTTATCCTTGCCTATTCTGACCTTCGCAAACGATGGTATTTTATAGGAGGCGCCATTACGGCAGGAAGCCGAGCCTGCGGCGGCCGACTTACAGGGGTCGGGCCGAACCAGCAGGAGGAAGAGGAGCACCATGCGGGCGGAAGCGTCGCCGCAGAGGTATAGCTCGGTTTTGTCCCTTACGAGCAATGTTCCGAGGAAATTTCTAAGTGCTCATGATCTTCATAGGAGAAAAAGTGCTCGGCGGACTGCGAGCACAGGAATCCCCCCCCCCAATCAACTCCCGCCAGGCTCCAACGCCCGGACTGGAGGGGGAGGCGAGCGCAAGACGCGAACCGGATCCTACTCCAACGGAAGATACCGACAGACTGTCCGCCACAACGTCGGTGGTGGAGAGCGCTATGAATCATAGACGCCGTCGGGCAGTTCTTCAAGAGGCGTACTTTTCCCCTGAGGCATTGGATGCCTTTAAAGCAGGGGACGCGATCTCCGGGCTGCCCAAAATGGTTTTACCAGAGCCACAGAGCGAAGATGTTAAAGACATACGGGTAAGGGAAATTTAATGGTTGTATACACCAAGAGCCCGAGACTTAAATTAGTTATGTTAACTGATTTAAGGATCATGTAAATTTTCGTGCTCTTAACGAGAAGAATGCCCAGCTGTCCCGGAGCTACAAGATTGCAAGGCCCAACTTGAGGTCAAGATTTGCTGCCGCAGGAGGAGACGAAAAGACCCTCCCGGTAACACATTTGTATAAATGAATATAAGCGCTGTGCGGCGTGCGCGTGAGTCTAAGAATGACATCAGAGGTGCTGCCAACAAGATCCGGACAGTATCAATTACGCCACTCAAAGTAAAAGCCGAAATGTCTTGAACAGAGTTCAGCAGGAAAGGAACAAGCTTCAAGATGCCAATGCCAAGCTCGGAGAAGAGCTGAAAGGCGCACAGGCCGAGCTGTCCGGCTCCATTAAGGAGAATCAACGGCTTCGTCGCAGCATCTATAGTAAGTGCTTGAAAGAACTTTCGTAGGAAGAAGAGTTCGGCGAGGAAGCGATTTGACGTGATATGTCTTGTAGGTATACTCACGGGCCGTCCTGCAGAGGAGATGCCCGTATCAATGGGTGATCAACTTCCCGAATTGTTGCGGCTGTGCGAACGAGTTCGACAGGCAATGAGTGGCGTCGTACGGGCTTTATGGCCATCCCTCGTCCCGCCCGAGAGCCTCGGGGAGCTTGCAGAGAAGCTACAGGAGTCGGCAGCGCTTCCATTTGTGGAAGGTTTCGCCTGCCGTCAAGGTGCCGAGGAGGCTTGGGCCATGGTCAAGACGCTGGTACAAGAAGGCGGATCCCAACCATATGGCGAAGTTGGACCGTGGGGCCCGACGGAAGGAGATCCTTGTGAGTTTAGTGTACAGCCAGTAGAATCGGCTGCGAAATTCTCCCAACGGACTGTAAGCTAGACAGCCTGTTAGACGGGATTGAGGAGGAATACAATCAATAAACTTGACAATGTATGTTATCCTTAAAATGACATGTGAAATGCCTTCTAGCTGGATTGTAGATCGCTTGCCGTTGCCGACCTTTTAAGCTTCGACCTCGGGACCCTAGAGTCCGGAGTGTGTCCGAATACCTTTGTGGTTAATAAATAACCGTGGTATGCATGGAGACTAGGCGTAGGGGTCATTAGTGCTTTATCGTGCAAGTGCCCAACTAGTTATGTTATATTACATGGTTAGTAAGAAACATCTTCCGGGAGAATAGTTCCGTTAAGGGTTCCTTTTCTTTGGGTGGCATGCCCTAAAGTGCATGTCCGAACTGCCAATGGAGCAATAAAACATCTGGGGCAGATGGAAGAAATAGGTAAAAGTCATCTTTAAATCACCGACCGAATATTCCCTTAAGAACGCTAGCTTTCGCTTCACCTACCGAGGTACACATCCGGTGACCCGGCAAGAATAATCGCAGAGGTGCTCCTTTACCACCTAGCCGAACAATCGGGAACGTGGGGTAAGCACAGAGCCGAACAACCCAGCTTGGCCAAAACTTAAGTCATATCGATGCATATAATGGCGAGTAAAAGGTACATGTGGAAGCATGACACATGTGTTGGGTATAAACTCAGATAGTTGAGCTTCAGAGAAGAAGCCCCAGAATAACGAAAAGGGTGGCACGTCAGATGCATGCAAAAATGCGAAAATAGTCCCCGAAGGGATTGGTTAATTTTTTTTAAAAAAAGGATAAAAACAGAGATACAAGACAGCCGAAGTATAAAAGATTGGACGGGGTAAGGGGACGAACTCTTAGTCCGGCGCTAAGCATAGAATCGCCGGAGGCGGCTCGCTCCATGGGTTCGCTCGAGTCGGTTGTCGGCGACGATTTAAGTAGAGCGATCGCCCCACCGTCAAGATTTGATCAATGATGAAGGGCCTTCCCATCCGGGTTTGAGCTTGTCCTTTTCTTGTCCGCAGCGAGAACTAGTTCACCAACGTTATAGGTCTTGGCCCGTGCTTCTCTCTGCTTTGATATCTTCGAGCTGCTGCTTTGGTAAAATGCGGAACGAGCCTTCGCGACGCCACGTTCTTCCTCCAATGTGTCCAGCTGTCCTGCCGATCAAGCTCGGCTTCTCTTTCCTCGTACATGCGCACTTCGAGGTGAGTCATGAATAATGTCGCAGGCGTATCGCCTCTGCGCTGATACCATAAAAATGGTGTGAATCCGTAGTACGGTTAGGCGTTGTCCGCAGCCCCAGTCTGAGTCGGAGTCGAGCCTCGACCCATTGAGCGTCTGATTTAGTGAGTGACCTCTCTAGTCCGGGTTTAATGCCGCCATTATTAGACCGCTTGCTCTTTCCACTTGACCGTTGGTTTGAGGGTGATAGATCGACGATAGTCGAGCTTGATGCCCATATTTTTGCACCATGCCTTGACCTCATCGGCTGTGAAGTTCGTGCCGTTATCGGTGATGATGCTATGGGGACTCCGAACGGTGTACCACTTCCGATATAAAGTCTATCACTGGTCCGGACTCGCCGTTTTGACCGGCTTGGCCTCTATCCATTTGGTGAATTTATCCACCATGACCAATGGTATTTTTTCTTGTGGGTTCCCCCTTAAGGGGTCCTACCATGTCAAGCCCCTGCACCGCGAATGGCGGTAAAGGGTATGGTTTTAAGGGCGGTGGGTGGCATATGGCTCTGATTAGCGAAGAGCTGGCAACCGACGCATCGCTGGACTAAGTCCTGTGCATCTGCCCGAGCTGTTGGCCAATAAAATCCGGTACGGAACGCCTTTCCTACCAGGGCTCGGGCTGCTGCGTGGTGTCCACCTAGTCCGGCATGGATTTCAGCCAGGAGGTTTCGCCCTTCTTCTTCGGAGATACATCTTTGAAGAACTCCGGTAGTACTTTTCTTATAAAGTTCTCCTCACGAACCTTGTAAGCCTTCGATCGCCGGACTATGCAGCGGGCCTCATTTTGGTCTTCGGGGAGCTCCTGCCTAAGTAAGTAGGCCAGGAAAGGTTCCGTCCACGCGGCTATTACGGCCATTATGTCGTGGGCGGATTGTGCTAGGCTGTCTGCTGAGTCACCAATTGGTGCGGCTTTCTCCGGTTTGTCGCTACCGGACTCCTCTTCCCATAGTACGGATGGCTTGAAGAGCCTTTCCAGGAAGATATTTGGAGGGACAACATCACGTTTCGCACCGATCGCGCGCTGTAATATCGCCGCTTGGTTGTTATCTCGGGCTATGTGATGGAATTCGAGTCCTTCAAACCGAGCTGACATTTTCAGGACAGCGTTACGATATGCTGCCATTTTCGGATCCTTGGCGTCAAAGTCTCCATTTATTTGAGATATTGCGAGGTTTGAATCCCCGCGCACCTCTAGGCGTTGAATGCCCATGGAGACCGCCATCCGGAGACCATGTAATAGGGCCTCGTATTCGGCTGCGTTGTTGGAGTCCGTGTACATTATTTGAAGTACATACTGGACTGTATCCCCGGTGGGGGACGTCAGTACGACGCCAGCCCCCAGTCCGGCCAACATTTTGGAGCCGTCGAAGTGCATAGTCCAATTGGAGTATGCGCCGTACTCTTTAGGTAGTTCGGCTTCAGTCCATTCAGCGACGAAGTCGGCCAAGACTTGCGACTTTATGGCTCGTCGAGGTTTGTAAGTTATGTCAAATGGCAAGAGCTCAATGGCCCATTTCGCAATCCTGCCCGTTGCGTCGCGGTTATTTATAATGTCATTGAGTGGTACTTCAGAAGCCACTGTTATCGAACACTCTTGAAAGTAGTGCCGGAGCTTCCGGGACGCCATGAACACCGCATATGCTATCTTTTGATAGTGCGGGTAACAGGATTTGCAGGGGGTTAACACAGTGGATACGTAATACACTGGTTTTTGAAGGGGGAATTTATGCCCCTCCGCTGCTCGTTCGACGACGAGGACAGCGCTCACAACTTGATGTGTTGCAGCGATGTATAATAACATCGGTTCGCCTTGAGTGGGCGCAGCCAGGACCGGATTGTTGCCAATATGGCCTTTATTTCTTCGATCCGGCGGTGGCGCATCCGTCCACTCGAAGTGTTCGGCGCGCCTTAGGAGGCGATAAAGAGGCAACGCCTTCTCTCCTAAACGGGAGATAAAACGGCTTAAGGCTGCCACGCATCCTGTTAATTTTTGTATTTGCTTGAGGTCCTTCGGGATATCCAACTGTGATAGAGCTCGGATCTTGGCTGGATTTGCTTGATTCCTCTACGGATACGATGAAGCCCAGCAGCTTTCCGGCTGGTACGCCGAAAACACATTTCTCCGGATTCAGCTTAATGTCATATGCTCTGAGGTTGTCGAATGTGAGCCTCAAATCGTCTACTAAAGTTTCGACGTGCTTTGTTTTGACGACTACGTCGTCTACGTATGCCTCGACTGTTTTGCCTATCTGGGTAGCCAGACATGTTTGAATCATGCGCTGATATGTTGCGCCGGCATTTTTGAGTCCGAAGGGCATTGTGTTGAAGCAGAATGGTCCGTACGGAGTGATGAATGCCGTTGCGGCTTGGTCTGCTTCCGCCATCTTGATTTGATGATAGCCAGAGTATGCATCCAGGAAGCACAACGAATCGTGTCCTGCCGTGGCATCGATAATTTGATCGATGCGGGGGAGGGGGAAAGGGTCCTTTGGGCAAGCTTTATTGAGGTCTTTGAAGTCGACGCAGAGGCGCCAGGATTTGTCCTTCTTTGGTACCATTACCAAATTTGCTAGCCAGTCCGGATGTTTGATATCTCTGATGAATCCGGCTTCCAATAACTTGGCTAGCTCTTCTCCCATTGCTTGTCTTTTGGGCTCGGAAAATCGTCGAAGAGCCTATTTGATTGGTTTGAATCCTTTTAGGATGTTTAGGCTGTGTTCTGCCAACCTGCGAGGGATTCCGGGCATGTCCGAAGGGTGCCAGGCGAAGATGTCCCAATTTTCCCGAAGGAATTCGCGCAGTGCGGCGTCGACTTCGGGGTTCAACTATGCCCCGATGGAGGCCGTCTTTGTTGGGTCCGTTGGGTGGACCTGAAATTTAACTATCTCATCTGCTGGTTTGAAGGATGTGGACTTGGATCTTTTATCAAGTATCACGTCGTCCCTGTTTACCGTAGAGCGTAGCGCGGTAAGTTCCTCTGCCGCTAAGGCTTCGGATAGTGCCTCGAGGGCTAGTGCGGCTATCTTATTTTCAGCCCAGAGTGCTGTGTCCGGATCACTGACGAGAGTGATTATTCCGCTGGGCCCAGGCATTTTGAGCTTCATGTACCCGTAATGAGGTATTGCTTGAAAAATTGTGAAAGCCTCCTGTCCTAATATGGCGTGATAGCCGCTGCTGAACGGGGCCACCTGGAACGTGACTTCTTCGGATCTGTAATTGTCCGGAGAGCCGAACACCACATCGAGTGTGATTTTTCCGGTGCAGCGCGCTTCCCGGCTAGGGATTATTCCTCTGAAGGTTGTGCTGCTTCGCTCAATACGGCTCCAATCGATTCCCATTTTCCGCAGGGTTTCCTCGTAAATGAGGTTTAATCCACTGCCGCCGTCCATGAGGACCTTTGTCGATCGAAAGCCGTCCACTATGGGACTAAGTACCGGTCTTGGCTAGGGCTCGTAGTTTGATATGTAGGCTCGCCGCTAGCATCAAGGTGATAGCTGTGTCGCTCCATGGATTTGCTGTTGCTACTTGGTAGACTTCGGCGAGTTCGCGGATTGTTCGTTTTCGCGTGTTATTTGATGCGAAAGTCTCGAAGACTGTTGACACCGTGCTGGTATTGTTGGAGTGGTTTCCCGGAGCCAGAAGCTCTTCACCACTTTTGGCCACCTGCCGTAATATCCAACACTCGAAGGCTATGCGTTGGGATAGCTTCCCCCGTATCATGAAGTTTACAGGGTCCGTTGAGCCATCCCTCCAGTACGGTTCCGTTTCCCTTACTGGGTTTTTGTTTTTTGATTTTGGCAACTGGGGCCTGATTGTAAGGCGTGTTTTTACCGCGGACTGGGTTTGGGGCCGGATTATCCCAGAATTGATTTTCAGTTTTCCGGAAACTTTCCGTCGCCAATATTTCGTACTATGGGCGCCAGATCGATGTAGCGTAATCTTGCGACGATCGATGGCGTTCGAGATTCCCTTGTCCGTGCGATTATTGCAGAATATTGAGATTATGTTCTCCTCTCGGCAGTCCTTTATCTTGTCCATAACCGAATGAACTGGCCCAAGAATGATGTATTGTTTCCGAGGGCTCTTGCCGAACTAGAGATAAGTTGCATATGTCGGGCCGGGAGGGTTTACCATAACCCGGATCCCTGCCCATCTTTGGGCTCAACGGCCGAGGGACTTCCGATTTGGAAGCTTGATTTGTTGGAAACAGCCCAATGAGTCCGAACGACGCATGACTTTAGGTTCAATGCTCGATTAGAGTCCATGCCTCCGCTGAATCCGGCGTGGAGGGTTCGGGAGTCCGGACACAGATTGTTTTCAACAATGGCAACGAGTTGCCGAATTGTTCTTCTACCACTTCAATGTGGTGGGTGACCTGGGGAGAGTTAATCTCTCTCAGATCGGTTTTAAGCCCAATCTGATTGTAGTCTGTTGCGACTCCCAGGGCGGCGATGCGATCCAAGAGCTCGTTAACAGACGAGAGCTCGATCGGATCTAACTGTTCGGCAGCTTTAGGGCTGACTCGAAGATTGGTTTCGACGACTTGAGAAGTCATTGCCGAAGCGACGGCCGGACAGGCGGTCATAAGGAAGCCGCCGAACCGGATTGTCTGACCGGCGGCTAGGGCCCCTCCGATGAGGACATCGTCTTTGAAGACGGGTGGAGGCATCCGCTCTATCAGCGACGACATAGAGGAACTCTCAATGAAAGCACCAATGTCGGTGTCAAAACCGGCGGATCTCGGGTAGGGGGTCCCGAACTGTGCGTCTAGGCGGATGGTAACAGGAGACGAGGGACACAATGTTTTTACCTGTGTTCGAGCCCTCTCGATGGAGGTAATACCCACGTCCCGCTTGATTAATATTGATGATATGGGTAGTACAAGAGTAGATCTACCACGAGATCAATGAGGCTAAACCCTAGAAGCTAGCCTATGGTATGATTGTCGAGATGTAATGTTGTGTCCTCACGGACTCTGGCCCTCCGGTTTATATAGACACCGGAGGGGCTAGGGTTACACAGAGTCGGTTACAATGGTAGGAGATCTACATATCCGTATTGCCAAGCTTGCCTTCCACGCCAAGTAAAGTACCTTCCTGACACGAGCCGAGTCTTCAATCTTCTATCTTCGTAGTGCAGGAGTCCGCGGATATCGATAGTCCGCTATCCGGACACCCCTAGTCCAGGACTCCTCAAGAGCCCATAAGTATTTGATACTTGTTCGGTTGCTAAGATTAGTAACTCAAACAGGAGTTCTGAGATAAACAGACTAGTTGCAGCGAAAGTGACGATGAGTGTTGGAAGTAGTTCCAAGATTGATATGATCATCATCGCACACTCCCTATACTTTCGGGATTAGTGTTAAACCTAAATAAATGTTATTTGGCGTTTGCGTTGAGCATGAATATGATTTGATCATGTTTATTGCAATACTGTTATTCATTTAAAATCAGAGAATAATTGTTGTTCTTTTTACATGAATAAAACCTTCAATGGTCATACACCCAATGAAAATAGTTTGTTGGATCTCGATCGTAGTGATACACATATTCATAATATTGAGGCCAAAAGATGCAAAGTTAATAATGATAGTGCAACTTATTTGTGGCAATTGCCGTTTGGGTCATATCGATGTAAAGCGCATGAAGAAACTCCATAAAGATGGATTTTGAAATCACTTGGTTATGAATCATTTGATGCTTGCGAACCGTGCCTTTTGGGCAAGATGACTAAAACTCCGTTCTTGAACAATGGAGCGAGCTACCGATTTATTGGAAATAATACATCTTGATGTATGCGACCAATGAGTATGAAGGCTCGTGGCAAATATCGTTATTTTCGACCTTCACAAGATGATTTGAGCAGATATGGGTATATCTACTTGATGAAACATAAGTCTGAAATAGTTGAAAGGTTCAAAGAATTTTAGAGTGAAGTGGAAAATCATCGTAACAAGAAAATAAAGTTTCTGCGATCTGATCGCGGAGAGGAATATTTGAGTTACGAGTTTGGTCTTCAATTAAAACAATGTGGAATAGTTTCACAACTCACGCCACCAAACACCACAATGTTATGGTGTGTCCGAACGTCAGAATCGCACTTTATTGGATATGGTGCGATCTATGATGTCTCTTACTGATTTACCAATATTGTTTTGGGGTTATGCATTAGAGACAGCTGCATTCACATTAAAAGGGCACCATCTAAATCCGTTGAGACGACAACATATGAACTGTGGTTTAGCAAGAAACCCAAGTTGTCGTTTCTTAAAGTTTGGGGCTGCGATGCTTATGTAAAAGTTTCATCCTGATAAGCTCGAACCCAAATCGGAGAAGTGCGTCTTCATAGAATACCCAAAGGAAATAGTTGGGTACACCTTCTATCACAGATCCGAAGGCAAGATATTCATTGCTAAAAAATGGATCCTTTCTAGAGAAGGAGTTTCTCTCGAAAGAAGTGAGTGGGAGGAAAGTAGAACTTGATGAGGTAATCAGTACTGTTCCCTTATTGGAAAGTAGTTCATCACGAAATCAGTTCTGTGACAAATACACCAATTAGTGAGGAAGCTAATGATATTGATCATGAAACTTCAGATCAAGTTACTATAGAACCTCGTAGGTCTTCGAGTAAGATCCGCACAGAGTGGTGTAGTAATCATGTTACGGAAGTGATGTTACTAGACCATGATGAACCTACGAACTATGAGGAAGCGATGATGAGCCCAGATTCCTCGAAATGGCTCGAGGCCATAAAATCTGAGATATGATCCATGTATGAGAACAAAGTATGGACTTTGACTGACTTTCTCGATGATCAGCAAGCCATGTTAAATAAATGGATTTTCAAGAGGAAGACGGACACTGATAGTAGTATTACTATCTACCAAGCTCGACTTGTTGCGAAAGGTTTTCAACAAGTTCAAGGTGTTTAATCATGTTAGCAATTGTCACATTTTATGAAATTTGGCAAATGGATGTCAAAACTGCATTCCTTAATGGATTTATTAAACAAGAGTTGTATATGATGCAACCAGAAGGTTTTGTCAATCCTAAAGGTGCTAACAAAATGTGCAAGCTCCAGCGATCCATCTATGGACTGGTGCAAGCATCTCGGAGTTGGAATATACGCTTTGATAAGTTGATCAAAGCATATAGTTTTATACGGACTTACGATGAAGCCTGTATTTACAATAAAGTGAGTGGGAGCACTACAGCCTTTACGATTAGTATATGTGAGTGACATATTGTTGATCGAAGTGATGTAGAATTTTACGCAAAGCATAAAGGAGTGTTTTAAAGGAGTTCTTTAAAAGAAAAGACCTCGATAAAAGCTACTTACATATTGAGCATCAAGATCTATTGAGATAGATCAAGGCGCTTGATAAGATTTTCAATGAGTACATACCTTGGCAAGATTTTGAAATAGTTCAAAATGGAGCAGTCAAAGAAAGAGTTCTTGCTGTGTTGTAAAGGTATGAAATTGAGTAAGACTCAAATCCCGACCACAAGAGAAAATAGAAAGGGAATGAAAAGTCATTCCCTATGCCTCGATCATAGGTTCTATAAAGTGTGCTATGCTATGTACAGCACCTATTGTATACCTTGCTCTGAATTTGGCAAGGAGTACAATAGTGATCTAGGAGTAGATCATCGGACATTGGTCAAGAATATCCTTAGTAAGGACTAAGGAGATGTTTCTCGATTATGGAGGTGATAAAAGAGTTTGTTGTAAAAGTTACATCGGTGCAAACTTTTACACCGATCCGATGACTCTAAGTCTCAACCTGGATACATATTGAAAGTGGGAGCAATTAGCTAGAGTAGCTCCGTGCGAGCATTGTGGACATAAAATATTTGCAAAATACATACGGCTCAATGTGATGACCCGTTGACTAAGCTTCTCTCACGAGCAAAACATGATCACACCTTAGTACTCTTTGGGTGTTAAATCACATAGCGATGTGAACTAGATTATTGACTCTAGTAAACCCTTTGGATGTTGGTCACATGATGATGTGAACTATGGGTGTTAATCATATCTGATATGAATATTGGTGTTAAATCACATGGCGATGTGAACTAGATTATTGACTCTAGTGCAAGTGGGAGATGAAGGAAATATGCCCTAGAGGCAATAATAAAGTTATTATTTATTTCCTTATTTCATGATAAATGTTTATTATTCATGCTAGAATTGTATTAACCGAAACATAATACATGTGTGAATACATAGACAAACATAGTGTCACTAGTATGCCTCTACTTGACTAGCTCGTTTATCGAGATGGTTATGTTTTCTAGCCATGGACAAAAGAGTTGTCATTTGATTAACGGGATCACATCATTAGGAGAATGATGTGATTGACTTGACCCATTCCGTTAGCTTAGCACTTGATCGTTTAGTATGTTGCTATTGCTTTCTTCATGACTTATACATGTTCCTGTAACTATGAGATTATGCAGCTCCGTTTACGGAGGAACACGTTGGTACTACCAAGCGTCACAACGTGAATCGGGTGATTATAAAGGAGTACTACAGGTGTCTCCGAAGGTACATGTTGGGTTGGCATAATTCGAGATTAGGATTTGTCACTCCGATTGTCGGAGAGGTATCTCTGGGCCCTCTCGGTAATACTCATCACCTAAGCCTTGCAAGCATGTAACTAATGAGTTAGTTATGAGATGACGTATTACGGAACGAGTAAAGAGACTTGCCAGTAACGAGATTGAACTAGGTATTAGATACCGACGATCAAATCTCGGGCAAGTAACATACCGATGACAAAGGGAACAAAGTATGTTGTTATGCGGTTTGACCGATAAAGATCTTCGTAGAATATGTAGGAGCCAATATGGGCATCCGGTCCCGCTATTGGTTATTGACCGAAACATGTCTCGGTCATGTCTACATAGTTCTCGAACCCGTAGGGTCCGCACGCTTAACGTTTAGCTGATGATATAGTATTATATGAGTTATGCATGTTGGTAACGAATGTTGTTCGGAGTCCGGATGAGATCATGGACATGACGAGGAACTCCGGAATGGTCCGGAGATAAAGTTTGATATATGGAATAATAGTGTTTGATCTCCGGAAGGGGTTCCGGATGTTTCCCGAAATGTTTGGGTATGAGAACACGTTATTTGGGCCAAAGGGGAAAGCCCACAAGGTTTTTGGAAAGCGCAAAAGGAAGTTTTGCGGAGTCCAGGCCGACGCCAGGTCCTGGCGTCAGGTCCAGACGCCGGGAACCCTGGCGTCTGGCCCTGGAGTCCGAGAAGGACTCTTGCCTTTCGGGTGAAACCGACTTTGTGGAGGATTTTACTCCAAGTTTTGACCCCAAGGCTCAACATATAAATAGAGGGGCAGGGCTAGCACCAAAGACACATCTAGAAACACCAAGCCATGTGCCGGCAACCACGTTCCCTCTAGTTTATCCTCCGTCATAGTTTCCGTAGTGCTTAGGCGAAGCCCTGCGGAGATTGTTTTTCACCAAAACCGTCACCACGCCGTCGTGCTGCCGGAACTCATCTACTACTTCTCTTGTCTTGCTGGATCGAGAAGGCGAGGACGTCATCGAGCTGAACGTGTGCAGAACTCGGAGGTGCCGTGCGTTCGGTACTTGGATCGGTCGGATCGTGAAGACGTACGACTACATCAACCGCGTTGATAAACGCTTCCGCTTAGCGATCTTCAAGGGTATGAAGATACACTCCCCCTCTCGTTGCTATACATCACCATGATCTTGCATGTGCATAGGAATTTTTTTGAAATTACTACGTTCCCCAACAAATCCTATTCTAGAAGTCATGTTACTTGACCATGATGAACCTACGAACTATGAGGAAGCGATGAAGAGCCCAGATTCCGCAAAATGGCTAGAGGCCATGAAATCTGAGATGGGATCCATGTATGAAAACAAAGTATGGACTTTGGTTGACTTGCCCGATGATCAGCAAGCCATTGAGAATAAATGGATCTTTAAGAAGAAGACTGACGCTGATGGTAATGTAACTGTCTATAAAGCTCGACTTGTTGCGAAAGGTTTTGGACAAGTTCAAGGGGTTGACTACAATGAGACTTTCTCACCCGTAGCGATGCTTAAGTCTGTCCGAATCATGTTAGCTATTGCTGCATTTCATGATTATGAAATTTGGCAAATGGATGTCAAAACTGCATTCTTGAATGGATTTCTAGAAGAAGAGTTGTATATAATGCATCCAGAAGGTTTTGTTGATCCAAAAGGTGCTAACAAAGTGTGCAAGCTCCAGCGATCCATTTATGGACTCGTGCGAGCATCTCGGAGTTGGAATATACGTTTGATGAGTTGATCAAAGCATATAGTTTTATACAGACTTGCGGTAAAGCCTGTATTTACAAGAAAGTGAGTGGGAGCACTACAGCATTTCTGATAAGTATATGTGAATGACATATTGTTGATCGGAAATAATGTAGAATTATTATGCAAAGCATAAAGGAGTGTTTGAAAGGAGTTCTTTAAAATAAAGACCATAGTAAAGCTACTTACATATTGAGCATCAAAATCTATTGAGATAGATCAAGACACTTGATAAGATTTTCAATGAGTACATACCTTGACATGATTTTAAAGTAGTTCAAAATGGAACAGTCAAAGAAAGAGTTCTTGCCTGTGTTGCAAAGGTATGAAATTGAGTAAGACTCGAATCCCGACCACGACAGAAAATAGAAAGAGAATGAAAGTCATTCCCTATGCATCACTCATAGGTTCTATAAAAGTATGCCATGCTATGGACCAGACCTATTGTATACTCTGCCGTGGTTTGGCAAGGGAGTACAATAGTGATCTAGGAGTAGATCACTGGCCATTGGTCAAAATTATCCTTAGTGGAATAAGGATATGTTTCTCGATTATGGAGATGACAAAAAGGTTCATCGTAAAGGGTTACGTCGATACAAGTTTGGGCACTGATCCAGATGACTCTAAGTCTCAACCTAGATACATATTGAAAGTGGGAGCAATTAGCTAGAGTATCCCCGAGCAGAGCATTGTAGACATAGAATATTTGCAAAATACATACGGCTCTGAATGTGACAGACCCGTTGACTAAATTTCTCTCACGAACAAAACATGATCATAACTTTGTACTCTTTGGGTGTTAATCACATAGCGATGTGAGCTAGATTATTGACTCTAGTAAACCCTTCGAGTGTTGATCACATGAAGATGTGAACTATGGGTATTAATCACATACAGATGTGAATATTGGTGTTAAATCACATGGCGATGTGAACTAGATTATTGACTCTAGTGCAAGTGGGAGACTGAAGGAAATATGCCCTAGAGGCAATAATAAAGTTATTATTTATTTCCTTATATCATGATAAATTTTTATTATTCATGCTAGAATTGTATTAACTGGAAACATAGTACATGTTTGAATACATAGACAAATAGAGTGTCACTAGTATGCCTCTACTTGACTAGCTTGTTACTCAAAGATGGTTACGTTTCCTAACCATGGACAAAGAGTTGTTATTTGATTAACGGGATCACATCATTAGTTGAATGATCTGATTGACATGACCCATTCCGTTAGCTTAGCACCCGATCGTTTAGTATGTTGCTATTGCTTTCTTCATGACTTATACAATGTTCCTACAAAGATTATGCAACTCCCCTTTACCGGAGGAACACTTTGTGTGCTACCAAACGTCACAACGTAACTGGGTGATTATAAAGGGGCTCTATAGGTGTCTCCGAAGGTACATGTTGGGTTGGCGTATTTCGAGATTAGGTTTTGTCACTCCGATTGTCGGAGAGGTATCTCTGAGCCCTCTCGGTAACACACATCACTTAAGCCTTGCAAGCATTGTAACTAATGAGTTAGTTACGGGATGAAGTATTACGGAACGAGTAAAGAGACTTACCGGTAACGAGATTGAACTAGGTATTGGATACCGACGATCGAATCTCGGGCAAGTAACATACCGATGACAAAGGAAACAACGTATGTTGTTATGCGGTTTGACCGATAAAGATCTTCGTAGAATATGTAGAAGCCCATATGAGCATCCAGGTTACGCTATTGGTTATTGACCGAGAATAGTTCTATGTCATGTCTACATAGTTCTCGAACCCGTAGGGTCCGCACGCTTAAGGTTTCGATGACATTTATATTATGAGTTTATGAGTTTTGATGTACCGAAGGAGTTCGGAGTCCTGGATGAGATCAGGGACATGACGAGGAGTCTCGAAATGGTCGAGACGTAAAGATCGATATATTGGACGACTATATTCGGAGTTCGGAAAGGTTCCGAGTGATTCGGGTATTTTTCGGACTACCGGAGAGTTACGGGAATTCGCCGGGGAGTATATGGGCCTTATTGGGCCATACGGGAATAGAGGAAATAGGCCGAAAGGAAGGAGGCGCGCAGCCCCCCTCTGGTCCGAATTGGACAAGGGGTGCGGCCCCCTTTTTCCTTCCTCCTCTCCCCCTCTTTCCCCCTTCTCCTACTCCAACTCCCCTTGGCGCGCCTCCTCCTAGGCCGGCCGCCCCTCCCCCTTGCTCCTTTATATACGGGGGCACGAGGGCACCCCATGACACACAAGTTGATCTACGGATCGTTCCTTAGCCGTGTGCGGTGCCCCCCTCCACCATATTCCAGCTCAGTCATATCGTCGCGGAGTTTAGGTGAAGCCCTGCGCCGGTAGAACATCATCATCGCCACCACGCCGTCGTCTTGTGGAACTCATCTCCGAGCTTCACCGGATCGGAGGCGGAGATCGCCATCGAGCTGAGCGTGTGCTGAACTCGGAGGCCCGTGACGTTCGGTGCTTGGATCGGTCGGATCATGAAGACGACGACTACATCAACGCGTTGTGCTAACGCTTCGCTTCACGGTCTCACGAGTGCGTGGGCGAACACTCTCCCCTCTCGTTGCTATGCATCACCATGATCTTGCGTGTGCGTAGGAAATTTTTGAAATTACTATGTTCCCCAATAGCTTCTTGATCATATTTAATCATAGCTTAACCCCTTTGGGTCTGACGTGGATCGTATTCGAATCAGCATCATTAAACAACTCTTATGTTCACTTGGGGGCTTCCTGTTCAAACATAGGTCGTATTCGAACCAAAGAGAACATAGCTGTCGATACCCACTTGATCGGCATCGCCAAAGCCACTGGGGGCTATATGATCGTATCCGAATCTTAGCTTAACCCCTTTGGGACAGTTTTCTGATCGTATTCGAATCAGGAGCCTGTGAACATTGCTTATAAATATAATTACTTTAACTATCATTGAAACCTTCTTGAGGAGATGGTTATTGATTCTTCCCGTTTAATATTGATTACCCCAGGTTCTAAAAGTGCCAGGTAAAGCATCAAATGAGCCGGGAAGACTATCAAAAGGGTCACAGGTATGCTGTTGTGATTGTATTTTAAATAATCATGAACCGGCCTGCAGATGATGTCTTTTGGTCATGTTCCGGGTTATCAATACTCTATAACCCCCTGGTGCAGTAAACCGCCCAGAAAATTTTACTTGCTTTATGTGCAGGATAAGGTAAAGCAAGTTAAACATCAAGGAAATACATGGTTAACATAAGCCAGCGAAATATAGTGATGACGGCTTACAGAAGTAGTAAGCACCATAAACATGCGCAAGGGCATGACCAGCATTAAGAAGTTTTTCTATCCTATTACAAGACTCCTCGAGTCTGAATAAGTGAAGCATTGTTTTGGAAAAGTTATAAAGCGCCTGGCGGCTCATTCCTTCGGCGGGCTTGACGACTCCGGGTTATCCTTCTCCGCCTCTCCGTCGGTTGCTTTGTCCTAGAAGGTGGACGAGGCCTAGTCAATGCCGCTCAAGGCTTCAAATTCAGCCTCATCATCTATTAAACATGCCGGGTCCACTTCAGGGGCAAAGGTATGCTTACGCGTTGGAGGGATCAGGCTGACTTGGTCGTATGGGACGTTTGGGATTCTCTGGTTCTCGCTATCATAGCCCGGCGAATACATAGTAAGATCAGTATCGTTCCCAATGAGAGTCGCCAGGGGACGTACGACTTTGACATAGGCAGTGAAGTCTTGGTCGTCAAAGGCAGTGCCGTCCTCCTTCAGGCTTGGATATCCAAGAGAGAGATCAGCCAAGTCAAGTTCTGGCACCCATGCCCTTGCCCGGCTTAATGCGGCCACGGCTCCGGCTCTCGCAGATGCCCGCCTTAAATCCTGAATTCGTTGGGGTAGCACTGAGAGATGCTTCAACACATCTTGTAGGAGGCGAGGAGTGGTATTTGATAAGGCCACAACGGCCAAAGCACGTTGTGACCGAGTCTGTTGTTCCACTAAGGTGTAAACCGCCTTAAGCAATCAACATATTTTGCTTCAGTCGGTACTCACAGGGCTGTATGTTCACAGGCATAACAATAAGCCGGAGATAACTATTACAATAATCCTTGGAAGATTACAATATTTAAGGTTTTTCAGAGTGACTTACCGAAGATGGCTGAGACCATTTGGGATATCTGCCATTTTAAGTCGGACAGTTTGGTTGTTGCCTCTGTAAGAGATGCTTCTGCCGCCTCGGCCCAGGTCACCAGTGAAGCCCTTTCATCAGCCCAAATCTTCTTTTCTGACTCAAAATTTTTCCTCAGCTTCTCTTGTTCAGAGACACTGAATTCAAACTTGGAGTTGGTTTTCTGAGTTTCAAGCTCTTGGGTCTTTAGCTGGCTCTTCAGATCAGCAATCTCCGACTCAAATTGACTTATGGTGGCATGTATTGACATCAGGTTATGGTAAGAATCATGGTAAGGTAACATTCAAGTCCCAAACATTTTACAAGTAAAGATACTTGGCACTTGGCGGCTAATGTATGCTTAAAGAATTTTTAACCTATCCTACTGAGTCATACATATTAAGTCCCAAGCACTTTACAAGTAAAGATACTTGACACTTGGGGGCTAATGTGTAACACAAATTCAAAGTCTCATGCTATCACCGGGTTAAATGTATTCACTTTAAACCGGACAACCTAACAGTAAGTAGATTTCTAAGTCTACAACATATTTATTCATAAGCAATAGACTTGGGGGCTGGTACAGTAAGTAAGGTTCAGGAAAAAAGCATAAGTTATACCTCAGATTTGTGCTGTATTTGCTTCACCATGTCAATTTGCAGGTCAGACTATTGTGTACTTGGTTCAGATAGCCCGAGACTATATCACCAATGCTTAGGTGAGTATAATCAGTGATGTCCTGTTTGGCTTTCCGACGTTGGGCAAACTCCTCCTTGGCAGTGCATTGGGCAAGAACAGTAGGCCGGCCCGGTTCAACATATTGGCTTTTCAGAAATTCAACTTCCGGGTCAGTCATCTTGATTGGGCTAGGAATTTCCGGGTTACCAGAGTTGTGGATAACGTCTTCTGCAGGCGGGTCAGAGGTTGGTACCGGAATATCAGAAGCCGGTTCAGGCGGTGGCTGATGAGTGGAGCTGTCAGGAACGGATGAGTCAAGCGCCGGTTCAGTGACCACCGGGTCTTGGGACGGCTTATTCTTCTTTGCCCTCTTGCTGGGCTTCACTTGCAGGCTGTCAATCAAAGTGGAAGGATGAGTATCAAGGTATAAGTATGGAAAAACTTAAAGTAAGAAAGGGTACATTACCCGGGAGTTGTTTTAAAAGCCGGCATGTTTGATTTCATCGACTCGTCAGAAGAAGGAGAGGTATCCTGGTAATTGGAGTCAGAGGAATTGAGAGGTTGACGAATCAAACCCGCCAAAGGTAAAGCAGAACGTAAATCAGAGATAACCTCGGTCCGACGCTTCCTGGTTGCATCGGGTAAGCCGGAGGAGAGTTCTGCTTCTTGGTTGGCCCGAGTCTGCCGCCGGTTTTCAAGTTGTTGTTGCTTCAAAAGAAATTGAGGATCTTGGTAAGCTAGAGGATGTGAAAATCTTACTTTCCGGGTCACCCTTCGGATTTTTTGTGTTGGCAAAGACTCCGAGTCAGAGGAGATTATAGTTACCTCTTTGTCAATTTCTTGACTGTTCCCTGTATCCTCCTGAAAGGATAAAATGTCAGTAAAATAACAACAAAGGAGTTACAGAAAATCAAAAAATTACCTCTTCCTCATCTGAAGAAGAGTCATCCAATTTAAGCATATCGGAGGCGCTGGGTTTCTTCTTCTTTGAGTGCCCGTCTTGGCGGCTTTCCTTTCAGTTTTCTTAGCTGCCCTGGCCTGTTTGGCAGCCTCATGGTCATACTTGACCTTCCAGAAATTATCACCGGCCTGTGGAAAAAGATAAAGAATCATAAGTACAAGAAGGTATAACATGTTAAAGAGTATTTATGAAGATTGGTAACTTACCGCAGGGGCCGGGTTCTTCTTGCAGAAGGGAAGTAAGCCGAAGGCATTACTAGTTACAGTGCCCTCCTTCAACAGTGACTGGGTTGTAGCATCTACCACATCATCTGGTAAATCGTCAGGACTATGACGCATTGGGTCATCCTTCTCTCCTGTGTAAGTACACATTAAGCCGGAGCGGCGGCTTAATGGTAGTATTCGCCAGGTGACCCAGACCCGGACCAGGTCGATGCCGTTTAACCCGTTCCCCAACAGAGCTTTGATTTTCCTGATGGTGGGGTTGAGAGGCAGGCGCTCAACAGCGGTCAACTTATCCGCTAACTGATGGTTGGACTCAAGACGCAGGGCACGAAAGCCGGGCAGAGGCTTCTCATTAGCCGGAGAAGTGTCTTGACAGTAGAACCACGTCTGGTTCCAGTCTTTTGGGTGACTCGGCAGCTCAGCGTAAGGAAAAAGGCAATATCTCCGCCGCTGGATTGAGATGCCGCCAAGCTCAAGACTAGGCCCGTTGGCACGTTGATTCTGCCGGTTCAAATAAAAAGTTCTCTGAACAAAAGCAAACTTGGCTCTTCTCCCAGGTACACCTCGCAGAAGACTTGGAAATTTGCAAAGGTTTGACACGGAATTGGGTGCAATGTCTTGAGGTCTGAGATCATAGAAGTTCAGAACTTCCCTGAAGAATTTTGAGCCAGGAGGGGCAAATCCCCGTTTCATGTGATCTGTGAAAATTATCACCTCCCCGTCTTTGGGTTGAGGCTTCTCTTCGGACGGGTCAGGAGCACGATAAGAAATGACCTCTTTTTTGGGCAGGTGGCCAGACTTCACGAACTCAACAAGTTTGCTTTTGGTAACTGTGGATGGAACCCAATTGCAAGTCACAGGGGCTTTGGCCGCCTTAGGTGCCATGACAACAGTTGGCCTATGACAAAATAAGAAGCTCCGGTTCAAACTTTAACCCGGGAGAAACATCTACAATGGCGGCTTAAGAAGGGGCCTAATGATATAAGGGTGACTGTGCAACAATATTTAAGCCGCTACAAGTATCAAGAGCAGTTCAAAATTTTTAAGGTTATAAGAAGCAAGCAAGGCTCACAGACTAGTGTTATTTATTTAAACCGGACACCTGGACAGTTGTGTTTAAGGGCATTTACCAGAAGAAGATTTCCGGATGATAGAAACAAGTTTCACAGACGACAGCTATTATTCTGGATCAAATTATTGCTCTGAAACACAAATTTTCTAGACCTAAAAACAGGGCAGAGAAGTTCATGCACTCGAAGAGGGTCTCCAAACAAGGGAAATGAGATCTGTTTCTATGCAAGATAAACACAAACAATTACCACAGCAGTTCTACGTAGTTTTTACGATCTAAAAAGGGCATTGGAGGTGCAAACTAGCGAGGGTTTGCGTCGGGCGGTGATGAACGTCGACGAACTCAACGGGGCTCCAATGCAGATCTAAAGAAAGGGAAGGGGAGGAACTCACAGATGCGGACGAGCTGCGGAGGTTCGCTGTCGATTTCTGGTCAGGTTGATGCAGCGGCCTGAGTCGATGAAGACAGGGAGATCTGCGGCGGCGGCGGCGGAGCTTGAGTGACAGAGAAGGCAAGAGGAAGAAGACGACTGGAAGGAGAAGAATGAAAGACCTAAGTCGCGCCTATTTATAGGGAGAGGATAACTGAGACATCACGGGAAACGAGGAGATAAGAATTACTATCCACCGGCCCCGACGCCTCGATTTTCGGAACAATCAATAAAAGCAGAGATCCGTTGAAGGATACGATGGAATAGAAAATGAATTGAAGAAATGATGACGTCACACCGGGTTAAGATGGATCCAGAAGATGACGTCATGGCGGGTTAAAGAAAGCCCTCTGTATAGTCAGAAGATTGAAGATTTATTCTTTAAAAATATTTTTTGAGATTGACATGAACATGTTCAAATCAATCTGGGGCCTAATATTGGGGATATAACTATTTGTGTAAGCCGCCCAGAAGGGGCCGGGTTACACAAAAAAGACTCATGAGAGAGAAGCCCAAGACCAAGCATGATGATGGCGATTCAACAAAGGGCTTAAGGCCCACAGGCGACTTAAGGCCCGTTGTAGTAAACCGCCAGGATGGCATGACTTGTAACATAAGGTAGATTTAACTAGTCACCGATCCGGACACTGTTTATAAGCCGGCCGGGACTCTGCAAGCCATAGGGCGTCAACCCGTGTATATAAGGGGGCGACCTGCTGGCTGCTTAGAAAAGGAAACAACTCATCGAGAGTCGGGCATAGCGTATCTCGCTCCCTGGTCATCAAAACATCAATACCAACCCAACTAGACGTAGGCCTTACCTTCAGCGTAAGGGGCCGAACTAGTACAAACCCTTTCGTGTCCCCTGTCCCGATTTAGCCCCTTCAAGCTTTCTAGTTGCGATGGCTCCACAACTAAGTCCTTTCACGAGAATATTTGACGTGACAATTCCACGACAATGAGGACACCAATGTCCCATCCACGGTGATCAACCTTTTGTTGCCGGAGTACTAGGAGGAGGAGTTCACCTCCGATTAAGAGGAGACCCCGGCGTATTGGAACTTCGTCGACACTAACTATGTGTCGGACACGTAGAGTAGTGGTGTGATCTTTTATGTTTGATGAATTAGTAGGATGAACTTTTATGTTTTATATGTTTAAACCTATGCAATTTGTTTTAAAAAATAGCAAAATTTGCTCCCACCATCTTTTTGGGACCTACTCGAGATGTCCTTGTGATTTAACTCTACGTATGAAGGACCGGTCTTCCATAGAACGTAACCAACTATTCAGTTGCAGCCAGAGACCTATCCAACCCTAACGCGCTGACCCGCATGACATGACGGCGGCGTCTGGATCTTCCTGCCGCCGCTACTCATGGCCAAATCTTCCGGCGGAGCTCCTGGGCCTCGTGCTCCTGCGGCTGCCGTCGCACGCCGACCGTGTCCGGCTCCCCGCCGTCTGCCGCGCGTGGCGCTCCAGCGCGCGTCTGCAGCCACGGCCGCTCCCCCCGCTTCTCCCGTGGCTCGCCCTCCCGGACGGCACCTTCCTCAGCCTCCCCGACGGCGCCGTCCACCACTTGCCTGTCCCGGACGACTTATTTTGTCGAGCCTCCACCGGCAACGCGCTCTTCCTCGTGCACCACGCCGGAAGTAACTCCGTGATGAGTCCTTCCTCCTCAGCGACGACGCATGCAAGCTCTCCCCGTCCCTGAGATAGAGCATTGGTCCGAAAGAGCCAACTACGCACAAAGCATCCGCAAGGTGGTGCTTTCCGATCACCTCGTCGCCATTCTGATAAAGTCCAAGATCCACGACGACTCTGGGTACGTTTACGACTTCATCCTCTTTACTCTCGCGCCTCAAGGAACCAGCACGACAAGCTCGACTACGCAGTGGTGGCCGAGTGCAAACGTGGTCATGGCTGACATTTCCCTCTTCGAAGGTAAGCTCTACATGCTTACCACAGAAGAGGTTGTCCTAGACGCCAACGAGGGCATGGACCTCTGCCACATACAGAGTAACCAAACAGAGGAGAGAGGGCCACGGGGATTTGAACGTAAAGCAGAACTACTACCTCGTTGCTTCCGGTGACCAACTGCTAAGGCTGGCCATAGTGGGGTAACATAAGTAGTACATATCATGCACTTGGGACTCGCAAACATGTTTATGTGGCAGACAATTAAAGAAAAAAACATCTACGATACTATGCACTATGACTAGCCTAATGGTGAAACGAACGATCAATTTAACACAGGAATCCAGAAGCGGAGTGGCCGGTTCGAGGTGTTCAAGGCGGCGGACCCGAGAGGCAGCCATACACGGTGGATAAAGGTCGACAACTTGATGGGGCGTGCGCTCTTCGTCAGCGAAGGCTACTCCAAGTCTCTCCTAATCGCAGACTCTGCTATTGGAATTCGAGGAGATTGCATCTACTTCGTGACAAATGACGATGACACATGCTCTGATTCGTGAGAGGCCCTTTCTCGACTCCGGTGTGTACAATATGAGAGACAAGACAGTGACGCCTTTGCCCTTGGAGACGGCGCCTGCAACACACAAGGTTCCATGGTCTTCAACTTGGATTTTTCCAGAAACTTGAATTAACCCGCTTACAGTATCTGCGCTACTCCTTGATGTACCACATCCTTCGCCGCCTCTAATTCCGCCCAGCCGCCCACCTCCATGTCCCGCCTGTCCCTTCACCGCTCCTTTGCTCGCTTGTCCGGCGGTGCCCGGTGCCTTCTTCGGTGGTGGGCGTGGCTCCCCTTTCCCGTGGTTGTTGTTTCGGCCTATGCTTGACTTCTTCTCGGATTCGTGCTCCGATGGCTTGGGATTGCTCAGACTCTGGCCAGTGTGAAATCCGTGCATCCTATGCTGGCAGCGGCGACACTCGCTGGCGTCGTACCCTTGTTGGAGGCGTTGCCATGGTAGTTATTTGTGCCCCTCTTCGAGCATCAGGGGAAACCCTAGGTCTGGTTATCTGGATCGGACGGCGACGGCGTCTCGGCGTCGTGCTCCTTCATGAAGGCGCTGTCTTGTTTGCTCGCGGCGTCCTCTCGGTTCTGGATCTGGAGATGTTGGTCGTCTTGTTGTTTGTCCGGGCTACTTCATATGATAGCGAGTCTAGTTGTGTTTTCTCTGTTTGGGCCGAGCATCGTATGTCTCTCTGATCTAGGCACCATGTTCATGCCTTTTGCGTCTGTGTCATGTGTCATGTCATATTCTGTACTCGTTCTATCTTCTTTTATCAATGAAATGATACATAAACTTTACGTATTCGCGAAAAACCCGCTTACAGTATCGTGGTTCCACTCATGTTATACATAAAAGCACTTGAACTTATCATTCGGATGTATTGGGTCCTACTCCTAGCATTACTTTAGTTGGTGGTTTCAAATAATATCTGAGTTCCTCAGATCATTTTAGCCGTTTTACGTGGATTTATCTACATAAGCTCAAGTGCGATGCTCAGCAAACTTTTTATACCTTTGAAAAACATTAAAACTGTTCAATCACACTGGGGTGGACATTATCATCATCTCAATTGCCATTTCGAGAAGGAGGGCATTACTCATTGACTCTCCAACCACCACCACACGAGCCAGCGAAATGGCATTGGCCATCGATTACCCACAATGCCACCATGGGTTGTTTGCATATACTACGATCTAGCTAGCTAGCTTCCCTACTGAATTACCCTTTTCACAGTCATGATTTAAACACACTGCATGATATTTAACAAGTTTTTTGTAAATCCCTTTTGCGTTTGTTTCTCAGAATGTGAAGCTGGAGGGATTCAAAAAGTTTGACGAGAAGTCAACTGCCATTGACCTTGCTTACGGGGTTGTGGGTAAAGACCTGTCTGAGATGCTCACCATGTTTTGTGGCTGTGGCCTGTGAGCAGGAACTACTTGTTGGACGGGCTGAATATAAAAGAATAATTGAAGGGAAGCTTGTTATTGTAACTTAGCTGTGTAAACTTTCTTGTTGCCTCTGTTTGTGTGAACAGTATTTCTCGCCATATGTTTTTTCAGGAAGTAACCTGTCAGTGTGATAATATCGTCGAGGAGGTGATTTGGGGTCTAGAGAATGTCATGCATATTCATTTCAAAAAAAATGTCATGCATACTTTATTGCCTGAACAAGCATCAGAACCGAAGGAGTACCGCGCCCCCAGGGGGACAGGATTAATCATTTTCTTACGTCAATATGGCTTTGTCGTCAAAGAATACTTGGTGAGACTAATTAACCGCTTGTCTTTATTTCTGACATGCCATGTTCTCTGCTTTATTGTTTCATTGTGATGCAATTTTAGTCCTTTTCTTTTCAGCGTGCTTCACAACTGTGAGTAAGTCTTCTTTGGTTGTTTCTGATTGATTGTGTGCTTCTAATGCTTTATTGCCAACGGACTAAGTTATGCATAGACATACTGTCTCTGTTGTGAATTGAAATTTGACATAAAGTTTTTTAGATTTTTTTTTTGCCTTTTCCCATTTCTTTCAGTGATGAAACAAATGCTCATTTTTATCCAGGTTACTGGCAGCATTGTTGAGAAGGCTCGTCTCTTGTATCATCTCGAGTTACATGAAAGGCACTACTTGGGAGTTATTGTGTAGTTCTATAAAAGAAATTCAATGATGTATCATCTCTCACTAAGAGTTGGAGTTTACTCAAATTTGCAATAGAGCCCTGAAGTTTCTTTGTCACCCTAGAGAATCGTATGAAATTTGGGGCCCTCATGAGGTGATTGTAACATGTTTTACATGCGTTTCGCGTATACAGATGCAGGAATTGTCATTTTAACACTGGACTGTATTACGTTTCTTTCAGATTTTGTCAGCTGCTGAGTACTAGGGCGTAACACCCATAAGACGTCGATACCGAAAAATGATTATGGCTAAGATCGATGCCTTCTCCGTCTACGAAGATGTTTCTGCTGTCTATCGAAAAAGGCTTAACCTTCTGGTTGGTTTATGCTCCCTGATGCCGGTGAAGCCAAAGACGATCATAATACAGAATGATCGTTTTTCGGTGATTATCAATTCAACTGATTTACCTACTGGTTCCGAAGTTGGAAAAGAAGATTCCACTGAAAACTGTAGTTGAGTCTCTGTAGTGAAGAGCAGTGAATTGGATTTCCCATGAATTGAGACGCCACATGAAGATATTACCCGTGATAAGTAGGCTGGAGATACTTATCTATCAAAAATGCTGGACTTACGTAACCTGGTACGTAAAGTTATGTTCTTTCCTTAACCCTAAACTAATCACCCTCCGATTTTCATGGGTTGGGCCCTGGGCCTTTTTTCCTTAAAATCAAATCAGGCCAGATCACCTTTTATGTAGGTTACGTAAAAATCTTTACGTAGATCTAGCATAGCTCCTTATCTATACCTACCTTGCTAATGAAGTATGGGCGTTTCTGCCCGTCCATCATCATATGTTTTACAAAAATATCCCTAACTTTTTTATATAACCCGCGGTCCAACATTAAGTGCCCTTTCTTTGTTGGAATTCGGCCCAACTGCGGCAGCCGCTATCTTGTGCGCCCAGGCGTTGGTTAGATTCTGCGTTCAGCTATAGTAGACCCGGTTCGCTCTATTTTCAACCCGTCAGGTCCCTAATTTTAATTATTTACAGAAAATATGTTAAACATGATTATGCTATAGCTTTGCAACCTTCACTCGGATTAAAATAATTTGTACATGTAATTTGATCCAAAAAATGTGTAGTTTCGAACCGTGCTATTATTTGTTCCTATTAACCACTTTAAAATTCTGTTGTAGGCATAAACTTAATTAACCTAATTAATTGTTATGGTGTATTTTGGAAAATGCTAACACACAATATAACTTCTATATAGTCTTTATATACATATGAAATATGTTACGAGGGCCTATATGGATCGGAGGGAGTATGAATGATTGATTTCAATGGGCATATAAGAGTAATAAGTGATCAGTAGGGATAACAAATAAAGAATGGGAGATTAAAAAAATTTGAAGGAGAATAACACAAAGGAATTGGTATTAATATCAAGGGTGTAGCATGCATACAATGCAATAATAAAAATGAATTAATACCGTGCGACGTGGGAGGGAAACAAATATATGCCTCCTGGAAGCATTGTTGCGCCACCACCCTTTGACGGAAGCCATGCCTCTCCAATCCGTAGGATGGATATCATGTAAGCCAAGCCATGATTTTATCATTCCCCAAACTCTGACGGTGTAGCAGCACTAGAAAAGAAGGTGGGCCGCCGACTCCTGGATCTGCTTGCATAGGGGGCAAAGGTTACAGTTTGGCCATCCTCTGCGCTCAAGCTGGCCAGCCGTCCACATCCTATTGTTGATGACCAGCCAAGCAAAAAGAATACATTTGAGAGGAGCCCAATTCTTCCACACCAACAGGGGCATGTCCGTGTCCAAGCCCAATAAATCGGGCGCTATAAGCTGGCGCCACAGAATATTGGCCATCTTTGGCGAGCTTCCATGAAATTGTATCAGCCACATCAGGGTTGAGGTGGACGTGCGATAACTTCCCTCAAAGGTTGACGAACTCCAATATGTGGTTGACAGTGAGGTTCCCACCAATGTCCACTTCGGAAATCAGGAAAGAGCTTCGTTCCCTCCCGCCTGCTGGCTAGAGTTATACCATCCACTCTTGCTGCTGACTGTGAAGTAGCGTAGAAATTGTTGTGCAAGGCCTTCTGGACGAAGCAGTTTTTGCTTTTAGAGAGATGAAAAACATTTGGTGCAATTTCTTTGGTTCGCATACCATCCAGCCAAACAGATTCTGAGAACAAGGCCCGAAATCCGTCCCAAACAAATTCTTGATGGCAGCAACAAAAATGTCTGTACCTTATCGTTGCAAGGGTTCCCCATGACTTGACCGGATCCGTCCAAGCGGCCCATGCGTACGTTCTTGCTGTACAAGGTAAAGTGGATTTATGTCCTCTTCAACAGACAACGTGAGATGTGATCCTACTGTATATGAATGTGACAGAAAATATTGGTTTTGTTTGCCGTGCCTTGAAATGCACGTACACTTGCAACTGGTGGATTATTGTAGTGTCGGCGTTTGGCTTAACGTATTGTGTCTACTTAACAGACAATTGTTCACTCCATATTCTTGAAACTCGGAAGCATATGGCCGGCTCCGGCCGGCAGCCAGTAAGGGTAAGATCTTTTGGCAACTTAAACAATAAGCCGTCTCTTTTATTCATTGAGACTTCTAAACTAGTTATGAGATAATTAATTTATAAGTCTCAACAAATTTAGAGAATGGCTTATTTTTTAAGCAACAAAGAGGCAGCTTATTTTTTAAGCAGCCTAAAAGAACTGACCCTAAATGCGACAATGTGCCCCGCTTGAGTGCTTCACCTCCAACGTCACATGTGTGAAGAAATAAACTAGTTAAGCTGATCATAGTGGAGAGTAATTAGACTGGTTTGCATGCTATCTTCACAGTGTATATTATCGTATTCTGGTAATTTAGATGATCTCGTTTATAATATACACTAGATTGTGAATGTAATACCCATTATAAGGCCCATTAATGCAGTCAGGTCATGACACACGGTGGGAGATTAACGATTGAGAGAAACAAGAAGATCATCTTAAAATAAGGATGCTTAATTTTTTGGTATGCAAATTGAAATTGATTAGACCATAAGGCCCTTTCATGTGAACGGATATCTTTTAATCTTCACCCTTATTAATACTTTTATAAGGGGTTGTACTAAAGCTGATTCCATAAAGTTTAAATTTTAGCAAAAGCGACAAAGTTGTCAGCTAGCTAGTTATGGTTCTATATATGGAGCAGTGTTGCTGAGTTCCCAAAGACACAGCCAGCAAATGGCTGCTCTGAATCCTCCCCATTTTACACGGCGGGTATTCATCCGATACTTTTGCCTCTACCACCTGCTACTGTCTCTCCACCTGCCTCCCCGTGCTTCCTCGCTTTCGTTCAACTCCAATTTTTCCCTGCCCCGCAGCTACAACCCACAAGATTTCATCCTTCAGGGCGATGCATACTTCGACTCCCAGATGATCGAGCTGACAAAGAACGAGCAGAGCCAAGAAAACCATGACAGCGTGGGCCGCGTGGTGTACGCGCAGCCGGTGCCGCTCTGGGATGTCGCCACCGGCAAGCTCGCAACATTCAACACCACCTTCTCCTTCCAAATCAAGCCCGAGGACGGCGCAGTTACCGGCGATGGCATGGCTTTCTTCCTGGGCCACTACCCACCGACAAGCATCCCGAACCCCATTGAGAATGGCAGGAACCTCGGCCTCTTCACCAACAACAGCAACACGAATGCCACCGGCAACGACCGGATCCTGGCGGTTGAGCTGGACACCTTTTTGAACACCGGCATAGACACCAGCAACAGCCACATCGGCATCGACGTCAACTCCATAATCTCGCGGGTGTACACCAATGTGATGGTGCCCGGCAAGAACCTGACGTCTGGTCTCCCTATGACCTGCCAGGTTAGCTATGACAATAACACACAAGTCTTAACCGCCACTCTCAAGATCGGTGACGTGGCCTACCATCTCGACACCAGTGCCGACCTGAGGCAGCTCTTGCCTAGTGTCGTGGCCATAGGCTTCTCTGCTGCAACCGGGGCAGCCGTCGAGCTACACCGGATACTGTCTTGGTCATTTGACTCCAGCTTAGATGTGTCTCCACCACCCGAGCCTCAACCACCTGCTGCAACTAAACCTAAGAGCCACCCAAAGCTCCCCTGGCCCTCGATAGTAGCTATTATTATTTCTTGTGGCTGTGTAGTACTATTAGTTTCTGGGTTGGTCGTGGTCTTCTGTTGCTGCCGGCACACACGAAATAACGACCTAGATGAGGCTCCCCCTAGAGCTGGTGTCCCCATGCAGATGGGGATGCAGACGCAGGACGTGGTACTACTACTAGTGGACCCGGTAAACAACTTGGCTAGCATCGCCAGAAGTTTCCAGTATGATGAGCTTGTCGAAGCGACAAACAACTTTGCTGAGGATACGATGCTGGGAAGAGGGGGCTCTGCGTCTGTGTATCGGGGCCGATTGACTAATCCAGACAAACTGGTGGCGATAAAGAGGTTCAGTGGGCAAGCATCAGACACGGAAAAGGGGTTGTTTCAGGCTGAAATCAAGGCCATCAGTGGACTGAGGCATCGCAACCTGGTAGAGTTAGTAGGATGGTGCAATGATGTCGGCAACAACCATCTCTTGCTAGTTTACGAGCTTGTATCACAGGGTAGCCTCGACGAACACTTGCATGGGGACAACAGCTGGTTGTCATGGCCCAAGAGGTAACTACTGAACCTTCCAAACATGCACCACTTACCCTGAACCTTTTTTCCCTCTATCTAGACAGCTTAATTTTTTTCGTGAATACGCAAAAGCCTTGCATATCATTGCATTGATAGGAGGGGTTTAAAAGTACAGGGTTTAGCTATTACAGAACAAACATCACAACAATAAAAAGCTGCCAACAAGCATGTAAACAACTTAATTTGAACTAAAACCATGACAAGAATTATGGAATGGAGGAAGTATATGGAAAATCCATCTCTGTACCCGAGCTCATTTGCACCCGCGCTGACGAAAATAAATCAAAACAAATACTAGAAAAATTAAAAAAATTCCAATTTTTTTTGTACGGTAGACAATTTGATACGTGAGGTCCGCTCCGATTTTCAAATCATTTGGACATCTGAGAGGCTCTGAGAAAAAAAAGATAAATTGGGGTTTGTAAAAATGTTTACTGTTAATGTACTGTTTTTGCTCTATTTGTTTTTCTTTGCTGAGAGCTGCTCAGATGTCCAAATGACTTAAAATTTGGAGCGAGCCTCGCACACCAAATTTACTACCGCAGGATTTTTTTTTGGAATTTTCAGAATTTTGTTTGAATTTTTTACTAATTGTTTTCTAACCGGGTGTAGATGAGTCTGGGCACCAAAACGCCATACTCGGAAGTATATACGCAAGATTGAAGATGATGCATGACTGACTCACTTTATTTGTTGATTGTTGTGCAGGTACAGGATCATCCTTGACACTGGGTGTGCCCTAGAATACATCCACAAACAATGCAATGATTGTGTCTTGCATGGTGACATTAAACCTTGTAACATATTGCTCGACGAAAGGTATCAAGCTAAGATAACAGACTTCGGTTTGGCAAGGCTGATTGATCACGAAACACAGCAAAAGACGACACAATATCCAGCCGGGACCCCAGGGTATATAGACCCGGAATTTTTGGAAACAGGCAAGCGGAGTAGGGAGTCAGATGTCTACAGCTTTGGCATCGTTTTGCTGGAGATTGTTTCAGGCCGGCGTCCAGCTGGCAGCCGATTGCTAACAGAGGTAAGGAATCGGCACCGCAGAAACGCGGTCGTTGAAGCAATAGATCCACGGCTGCTGGACGAGTCAACCAGCAGGGATCACGACGAACGCAAGATGGAGCGTGTACTGCTCATCGGGCTCTGGTGCACACACCCCGACCCAACCAAGCGTCCACTCATCGCAGAAGCCATGAAGTCACTAGAATCAGATGATGAGAATTTGGAGATCCCTGCACTGCCGCATCATGTGGCTGAGCCATTAGGTCACAGCGCCTCCTCAAGTGAGACTTCTAGCGTGCACGCCTCCACAGCTCATGATCAAGATTTTCTAGCTCGTTAGCACGCACTTAACTAGCTGAATTCTCTATGCAATTGTGAGACCATAAACTACTCCCTCCGTTCACAAATATAAGATGTTTTAGAAATTTGAATATGGACTACAATACGGATTGACATGCACATATATATAAGTCGAGGAGTAGTCACTACTGGAATTTCACTATATGCCGAGAGTCAAAACATGGGCTCTCGGCAAAGACATATGCACCAAGAGCCGTACTCGGCAATGAGATGTTGTGCCGAGTCGAAGCAGCAAAGTACACAACGAAAGGAGCACACTCGGGAACCGGCTAATCACAAAAACACCCACGCGTCGCCCTCCTCTGGCGACACGGGGGCGACTCCTCCAGCGCCGCCGCCAGGTCCTCTCCCTCCCCCTTCTCGTCTCGCCGCCGCCGGAGGCGCCGCCGGCGAAGCCCGGGCGGGCTCCAGTGAGGGCGGCGGCGGGGCGGCTTCCTGGGCAACCTCCACCCCTCTCCTCCTCTCCTCGTTGGGGCTTGGCGGCGCGCGCCAGATCCGCGAGGCCCAGTGGTTGGGAGCGGCGGCGGTCCACGGCGGGCGGCGGGCAGGGCTCTACGGCGGCGTGGAGGCCCAGGCGGTGGTGGGAATGAGGTGGTGTCGGCCGGGGCTGGCGGGCCAGATCTGGGCGCCGCGAGCCTGCGGGCTGTTGTCGTGTTCATCCTCGCTGCGGGTGGTGCAGCACCCGCTGCTTGTGGCGGGTGTGGCGGTGGTGGATGGGGCTCCCGGCGGTCTTCCGGTGGCGTCGATCCGAGTGGCCTTCGATCCCTCTCCTCGTCGTCTTGGCGCTATTTCCGTCAAAGAGTAGGCCCTTTCCCAGTTGCAGTCCATCGTTGTCTCGTGCCCGGTGCAGCAGGACCGAGCTCGTCTCGCGCCCGGTGCAGCAGGACTGAGCTTGTCTCGCGCCCGTGCAGCAGGACCGAGCTCGTCTCGCGATCGGTGCGGCAGGACGGTCGATGGAGGCCAGTTTTGGCTGACCTATTGGGTCTCGGCACTGGGGGCCGGCCAGCGGTGCGAAAGACGGGGCCTTTCCGCTCGTCTCTTTGGTTGGGGTAGCGGCGGGTTTCGGGTGAGGGGGTGTCAAGGTCTTGGTTGCCGGGGCGGCGGCCCTGGTGGTGGTAGCACGGTGCTCTTGGGCAGAGCCCGCGGCTTGGTGCTGCCCGGTGGCCATGGCCGTGTGGGCGGTGTGGCTGCCGGGGTGTGGCGTTCGGTGGCGGTGAGTGTTGGTCGGGGTGAAAACCTGTTCTATCTTCGGACGGACCGGCGGCGGCGAAGCTCGTTCCCTTCTTGAAGGTGTCGTCGCGGCTCTCATTGCCCGTCGTGATGCTCCGGGGGAAACTCTGATCCTTGGATCGGGCGGTGGCGGCGCTCCGGTGTCGTGAACTTCCTGAAGGCACCGCCTTGAAGCCCACGGTTCGTCGTATGTGGCTTCATCTCCTCGCGGTGGCCTTAGTGCTAGGGGTGGTGTTGCTGCGCTCAACGCTTATGTATCCTGCCTTGAGTGTGTGCGTGTGTTGTGATGGCGTGCGTTTGTACCGGGTTGTTGATGATCATATAAAGCGGGGTGAAAGCCTTTTTCGGCAAAGGAGCACACTCGAAAAAAAAACACCGAGAGCCGTACTCAGCAAAGAAAAGCACACGGCAACGAGATGTCGTTGCCTGAGTCGAAGCAGCAAAGTACACAGCGCAAGGAGCACACTCGGCAAAAAAAAAAAAAAAAATGCATACGCCGAGAGCTGATCATGACAAAGAAATGTTACTTGTCATGTCCGTTTGCGCTTGACGGCTCCGTGACTTGGGGGGTTTGTTTGCCGAAAGCTTTGCCCAGGTATTATGGCCACATCTCTACTCTTAATGTCTCAGTTGGTAGGTCGCGTTCCGGGTTTTATTTTCGTCCCACCTCACCCGGTCTTTTTTGGTACTTCTTTGGTACTTGCTCCCACCTCCCGCTCAGCCGAGACGGTTTATTTTCGTACTCCCTCCCACCTCCCAGGTAGTTCCCTCCATGCAAAAAAAATCAAACCAACCAATCTCTACTCCTAATGGAGCAGTTGGTAGTCTCCGACGGTCAATTTTCGTCCCACCACTTTCGTCCTGTTTTTCTCGTAGGTTAACCGTCGTAGATTTTTTTGGTCGCCTCCCCCACTTCATCTGTTTATTTTCACTTCACCCTCTCACACAACGAAAAAAACTGAACGGATCAGAACTTTCCATACTGACGCAAATTATTTAGTAATGTCTTTATGTAAAAGAATCAATCACAATCAATCTCTAAAGATCAAATCTAAATTAATTAATCTTCATAACGTTTATTTCCTTTCGAATCACGTCCATAACTTTCCTTCCTTATTTGGGCACAAACTGTTTGGTAGCAGAGATTAGGAAGCTTCCTATGAGTGTAGTAATAGGAAGTATTCTTTTTCTTGATGATTCGTTTCCATGCATGATGATAGTAAATTATGCCAACATTCACCACTATTTATCAACGTCATCAATCGTATCAATTTCTACCAATTTTAAGGGAATATGCTCGCTATGTCTTTTTTAAGGGGATCCGCTCGCTAAGTCGTCGTCGCACGTTATTTTTACAAACAATCTCTACTCCTAATGGAGCAGTTGGTAGCCTCGTACGGTTTATTTTTGTCCTCCTCCCACCTCCCCTGGTTTTTTTTCATCCTCCCTCCCACCTCACAATTTCGTTGGTTTTTTTCGTCGGCTTTTACTCGCCCCCTCCCACCTCCCAATTTCGTCCGGTTTTTATTCGTCCCACCTCCCACCACCCCCTTGTACTGGTTCTTTTTCTCTCCACTCTTTCCTTGCAAACCAATAATTTCCTAACATACAAAAGATCACGAATATATCTTTCCTTACCCGAACCAATCGCGCCCTACATCAGTGCATTTCTTTATTACGAAAACTAACACGTAAATCTTAACGCATTGCAAACAAATCCCGTTATGGACCTAATTAATTTATTATGGAATCTATACGTGGTCGCATTGGTTCTTTTTCTCTCCACTATTTCCTTGCAAACCACTAATTTCCTAACATACAAAAGATCACGAATCTATCTTTCCTTACCCGAATTAATCGATCCCTACATCAGTGCATTTCTTTATTAAAAAAACTAACACATAAATCTTAACGCATTGTAAAGAAATCCCTTATGGACCTAATTAATTTATTATGGAATCATGCGTGGTCGCATCTCTCCTCGTGAAAAATCGCATCCATCTCCGGTTAAAAGGAAAAGAGAACATGAGCGATCAATCCCACACCTGCATCTCAAGAGCAAAAATCGCCCCGCCTCTGCTCTGCGCCTCGCCGTGTGCCCGGCTTGACCCATGCCTCGCTTTGCATGGCTGGGCGCGCCGTCTCCACCGCCACGTACAAGAAAACGGTGGGCGAACCATCCATTCAAATCGCACACCCCCACCCTCCTCCGCAATCCCTAGCCCCGCATCACCCTATCGCTTTCTCGCCTCTCTTTCCCCTCGATGTAGATGGTGCCGAGCGGCGGCCTCGAGCACCAGCAGTGCCGCCCTCTCTATCTTCGTTGCGTCGAGAGATGGGCCGAGGCTATCGTCGGTTCGCCGCCCATGATTGGGCCGCCTCCGGTTGTCGCGCACCACCGGCTACACCTAACGTGCCCGACCCTCTCCGCTTTCGACCTTCCGGTGACCACATCCCTCCGCGCCTCCATCCATCATCCACAAGGCCATTCCCTGCACCCACCCTCCTAAATTCTCCATACGGGCGGACAATCACCGAAGATCCAAGTTGGCCCGATATCAATTTTCTTACATGCTTTCTTTATCAGTTGGTGATGGGAATGGGTTCCAATTTCTCTCTCTGACTGTGGATTCGCAGGCAAGAAGCGCTTCTACATGCATCCTCCTGTCGGTCCCTAAAGTACCAAGGTAAATGGTTGATGTTGCGTTTCTCTAGGATGATATATGTTGGCTCTGTTCCAGTTCATCCAAGCAGTTTGGTGACTAATTTACTGATAATTTAATTATATTAATTAAATGAGTCGGGTGTATCGTCGTGCATTTATCTTGCCAGTAATGTTCTGTGATGCTCTGATGCACTTTGGGAATTGTTTATCTTGTCTTCAGTGCAGAACACTTGTTTATTAATGCATGAGAAGAATCCTTGTTACTACCTTGAACCTGTTTCATAATCCATATTGTTATGCACCAGCGCGTGTGCGTGTGAAATAGATGGATTATGGTCCCGTACCCAATAAGATGGATATGTGTGTGTGTTAGAGAGAGAGAGAGAGGGAGAGGGGGAGAGAGAGTGAGGAGGAGGGAGGGAGAGGGTGTGTGTGAGAATTTGATGGTAAAAAGGTCGCCAATGTCACTTGATATGTATGAGAATATTAAATATAATATTAACATAATTTTGAACTCTTAAAGTTAATGTGGCCCGTTGCAACGCACGGGCGTTCTTCTAGTTACAATGAGTGTCGAATGTGGGGAATATAAAAAGTACCTAACTTGATGAAGATCCGCAACCTGAGGTAAATGGTTCGGGAAACACATGGCTGCAATAGATAGTTATGTAAAGATACATAATGAACATCCAGGATAAGGTTGTTACTATTTCTAATTTTGTCTTTCATTTTTGCGGGAATAATTAACAATATTTTTTATCACGTTTGCATTACCTTTATTGCTTGTAGTTACCACACAAACATCATCACTTCAAAAATAGCAGCCTAGACCGTGGCAACGCACGAGCATTCAGCTAGTAAACATAGTGAATCAGAAGGAAAAATGTACGCTCTCTTAGAATATAGTATACTATACCGCACTACCAATGATTTACCAAACCAAATACGTATGGGTGTAGGTGTTGGGGAACGTAGTAATTTCAAAAAATTTCCTACGCACACGCAAGATCATGGTGATGCATAGCAACGAGAGGGGAGAGTGTTGTCTACGTACCCTCGTGACCCGGCGAAGCGATCACAACGTAGAGGAAGTAGTCGTCGTTCTCCTCGCGATCCGACCGATCCCGCGCCGTTACTCCGGCGCCCCGAGTTCTTGACACACGTACAGCTCGATGGCGTCCCTCGTACTCCGATCCAGCCGAGTGTCGAGGAGAGTTCGTCGGCAAGACGGCGTGGTGGACGATCTTGATGTTCTACGGCGCAGAGCCGCTAAGCTTCACGACGATATGACCGAGGTGGAATATGGTGGAGGGGGCACCGCACGGCTAAGGAACGATCCGTAGATCAAACTTGTGTGTTCTAGGGTGCCCCCTGCCCCGTATATAAAGGAGCAAGGGGGTGCGGCCGCCCTAGAGGAGGCGCTGGAGGAGTCCTACTCCCAGGAGTAGGACTCCCACCGAGTAGGACTCCCCCTTTCCTAGTTGGAGTAGGATTGGGGAGGGGAAGAAGGAAGGGCGCCCCCCTCCTTGTCCTATTCGGACTAGGGGAGGGGCGCGCCTGCCCTGGCCGGCCCTCCTCTTCTCCCTCGAGGCCCACTAAGGCCCATTTAGTTCCCGGGGGTTCGGTAACCTCCGGTACTCCATAAATTCCGATTTCACCGGAACCATTCCGGACTCCAAATATAGGCTTCCAATATATCAATCTTTATGTCTCGACCATTTCGAGACTCCTCGTCATGTCCGTGATCACATCCGGGACTCGAACTTCTTCGGTACATCAAAATATATAAACTCATAATAAGCATCATCGAAACCTTAAGCGTGCGGACCCTACGGTTCGAGAACAATGTAGACATGACCGAGACCGTCTCGGTCAATAACCAACAGCGGGACCTGGATGCCCATATTGGTTCCTACATATTCTCTGAAGATCTTTATCGGTCGACCGCATAACAACATCGTTGTTCCCTTTGTCATCGGTATGTTACTTGCCCGAGATTCGATCGTCGGTATCCAATACCTAGTTCAATCTCGTTACGGCAAGTCTCTTTACTCGTTCCGTAATACATCATCTCACAGCTAACTCATTAGTTGTAATGCTTGCAAGGCTTCAGTGATGTGTATTACCGAGAGGGCCCGAGATACCTCTTCGACAATCGGAGTGACAAAACCTAATCTTGAAATATGCCAACCCAACATCGCCTTTGGAGACACTGTAGTACTCCTTTATAATCACCCGATTCGTTGTGACGTTTGGTAGCACCAAAGTGTTCCTCCGTGGCAGAGTTGCATAATCTCATAGTTACGGGAACATGTATAAGTCATGGATAAAAGCGGTAGCAACATACTAAGCGATCGTGTGCTAAGCTAATGGAAATGGGTCATGTCAATCGATCATTCTACTAATGATGTGACCTTGTTAATCAAATAACAACTCTTTGTTCATGGTTAGGAAACATAACCATCTTTGATTAACAAGCTAGTCTAGTAGAGGCATACTAGTGACATGTTGTTTGTTTATGCATTCACACATGTATCATGTTTCGGTTAATACAATTCTAGCATGAATGATAAACATTTATCATGAAATAAGGAAATAAATAATAACTTTATTATTGCCTCTAGGGCATATTTCCTTGATCTCCCACTTGCACTAGAGTCAATAATCTAGATTACATAGTAATGATTCTAACACCCATGGAGTCTTGGTGCTGATCATGTTTTGCTCGTGGAAGAGGCTTAGTCAGCGGTGCGCAACATTCAGATCCGTATGTATCTTGCAAATCTCTATGTCTCCCACGGACTAAGTCCGGATGGAATTGAAGCATCTCTTGATGTGCTTGGTCCTCTTGTGAAATCTGGATTCCTTCGCTAAGGCAATTGCTCGATATTGTCACGAAGATTTTCATTGGACCCGATGCACTAGGTATGACACCTAGATCGGATATGAACTCCTTCATCCGCACTCCTTCATTAGCTGCTTCGAAGCTGCTATGTACTCCGCTTCACATGTAGATCCCTTCTGACGCTTTGTTTAGAACTGCACCAACCGACAGCTCCTCCGTTTAGTGTAAATCACGATCCGGTCTGCGATTTAGAATCGTCCGGATCGGTGTCAAAGCTTGCATCAACGTAACCGTTCGATGAGCTCTTTGTCACCTCCATATCTGAGAAACATATCCTTAGTCCTTTTCGGTATTTGGGATGTTCTTGACCGCTGTCCGATGATCCACTCTGGATTACTTTGGTACCTCCTGCTAAACTTATAGCAAGGCACACATCAGTCCGGTACACAGCATTGCATACATGATAGAGCCTATGGCTGAAGCATAGGAACATCTTTCATTTTCTCTCTATCTTCTGCGGTGGTGGGGCATTGAGTCTTACTCAACTTCACACCTTGTAACACAGGCAAGAACCCTTTCTTTGCTTGATCCATTTTGAACTTCTTCAAAATTTTGTCAAGGTATGTGCTTTGTGAAAGTCAATTAAGCGTCTTGATCTATCTCTATAGATCTTAATGCCCAATATGTAAGCAGCTTCACGAGGTCTTTCATTGAAAACTCTTATTCAAGTATCCCTTTATGCTATCCAGAAATTCTATATCATTTCCGATCAGCAATATGTCATCTACATATAATATCGAAATGCTCTGAGCTCCCACTCACTTTCTTGTAAATCTGAGGCTTCTCCAAAGTCTGTATAAACCCAAATGCTTTGATCACACTATCAAAGCGTTTATTCCAACTCGAGATGCTTGCACCAGTCCATAGATGGATCGCTGGAGCTTGCATACTTTGTTAGCTCCTTTGGATCGATAAAACCTTCGGTTGCATCATATACAACTCTTCTTCCGTAAATCCATTCAGAATGCAGTCTTTACATCCATTTGCCAAATTTCATAATCATAAAATGCGGCAATTGCAAACATGATTCGGACAGACTTAAGCATCGCTTCTGGTGAGAAGGTCTCATCGTAGTCAATCCCTTGAACTTGTCGAAAACCCATTGCGACAAGTCGTGCTTTGTAGACACGATAACATTACCGTCGTCGTCGGTCTTCTTCTTGAAGATCCACTTGTTTTCTATTGCTTGCCTACCCTCGGGCAAGTCAACCAAAGTCCATACTTTGTTTTCATACATGGATCCCATCTCAGATTTCATGGCCTCAAGCCATTTTGCGAATCTGGGCTCACCATCGCTTCTTCATAGTTCGTGGGTTCATCATGATCTAGTAGCATGATTTCGAGAACAGGATTACCGTACCACTCAGTGCGGATCTTACTCTGGTTGATCTACGAGGTTCTGCGGTAACTTGATCTGAAGTTTCATGATCAACATCATCAACTTCCTCACTACTTGGTGTAGATGTCTCAGAAACCGGTTTCTGCGACGAACTACTTTCAAGTAAGGGAGAAGGTACAATTACCTCATCAAGTTCTACTTTCCTCCCACTCACTTCTTTCGAGAGAAACTCCTTCTCTAGAAAGGATCCATTCTTAGCAACGAATGTCTTGCCTTCGGATCTGTGATAGAAGGTGTACCCAACTGTCTCCTTTGGGTATCCTATGAAGACACATTTCTCGATTTGGGTTCGAGCTTATCGGGTTGAAGCTTTTTCACATAAGCATCGCATCCCCAAACTTTAAGAAACGACAACTTTGGTTTCTTGCCAAACCACAGTTCATAAGGTGTCGTCTCAATGGATTTCGACGGTGTTCTATTCAGTGTGAATGTGGCCGTCTCTAGAGCATAACCCCAAAACGATAGCGGTAAATCTGTAAGAGACATCATAGATCGCACCATATCTAGTAAAGTGCGATTACGACGTTCGGACACACCATTACGTTGTGGTGTTCCGGGTGGCGTGAGTTGCGAAACTATTCCGCATTGTTTCAAATGTAGACCAAACTCGTAACTCAAATATTCACCTCCACGATCAGATCGTAGAAATTTAATTTTCTTGTTACGATGATTTTTAACTTCACTCTGAAATTCTTTGAACTTTTCAAATGTTTCAGACTTATGTTTCATTAAGTAGATATACCCATATCTGCTTAAGTCATCTATGAATGTGAGAAAATAACGATATCCGCCACGAGCCTCAACATTCATCGGACCACATACATCTGTATGTATGATTTCCAACAAATCTGTTGCTCTCTCCATAGTACCGGAGAACGGGGTTTTAGTCATCTTGCCCATAAGGCACGGTTCGCAAGTGCCAAGTGATTCATAATCAAGTGACTCCAAAAGTCCATCAGTATGGAGTTTCTTCATGCGCTTTACACCGATATGACCTAAACGGCAGTGCCACAAATAAGTTGCACTATCATTATCAACTCTGCATCTTTTGGTTTCAACATTATGAATATGTGTATCACTACTATCGAGATTCATCAAAAATAGACCACTCTTCAAGGGTGCATGACCATAAAAGATATTACTCATATAAATAGAACAACCATTATTCTCTGATTTAAATGAATAACCGTCTCGCATCAAACAAGATCCAGATATAATGTTCATGCTCAACGCAGCACCAAATAACAATTATTTAGGTCTAAAACTAATCCGAAGGTAGATGTAGAGGTAGCGTGCCGACCGCGATCACATCGACTTTGGAACCATTTCCCAGCGCGATCGTCACCTCGTCCTTTGCGGTGTTAAGCAATCCGTAGTCCTGTTTGAGTTGCAAATATTAGCAACAGAACTAGTATCAAATACCCAGGTGCTACTGCGAGCTCTAGTAAGGTACACATCAATGACATGTATATCACATATACCTTTGTCCACCTTGCCATCCTTCTTATCCGCCAAATACTTGGGGCAGTTCCGCTTCCAAAGACGATCGCTTGCGATAAAGCACTCGATTTCAGGCTTAGGTCCAGACTTGGGTTTCTTCTCTGAGCGACAACTTGCTTGCTGTTCTTCTTGAAGTTCCTTCTTCTTCCCTTTACCTTTCTTCTTGAAACTAGTGGTCTTATTGACCATCAACACTTGATGCTCCTTCTTGATTTCTACCTCATGACCTTTAGCATTGCGAAGAGCTCGGTATAGTCTTTACTAACCCTTGCATATTATAGTTCATCACGAAGCCTTTGTAGTTTGGTGGTAGTGATTGAAGAATTCATCAATGACACAATCATCCGGAAGATTAACTCCCAATTGTGTCAAGTGATTGTAGTACCCGGACATTACGAGTATGTGCTCACTAACGAAACTATTCCTCCATCTTGCAGCTATAGAACTTATTGGAGACTTCATATCTCTCAATCCGGGCATTACTTTGGAATATCAACTTCAACTCTGGAACATCTCATATGCTCCATGACGTTCAAAACGTCGTTGAAGTCCCGGTTCTAAGCCGTAAAGCATGGCACACTTGAACTATAGAGTAGTCATCGCTTTGCTCGCGGATGTTCATAACATCGGTGTTGCTCAAAGAAGCACGGCACCGGCGGTGCATCCAGGCGTAACTCTTACGTGCAGCAATGAGGATAATCCTCGAGTTACGGACCCGATCCGTGTAATTGCTACCATCATCTTTCAACTTTGCTTTCTCAAGGAACGCATTAAAATTCAACGGAACAACAGCACGAGCCATCTATCTACAATCAAATATAAACAAGCAAGATACTATCAGGTACTAAGTTCATGATAAATTTAAGTTCAATTAATCATATTACTTAAGAACTCCCACTTAGACAGACATCTCTCTAGTCATCTAAGTGATCACGTGATCCAAATCAACTAAACCATAACCGATCATCACGTGAAATGGAGTAGTTTTCAATGGTGAACATCTTATGTTGATCATATCTACTATATGATTCATGCTCGACCTTTCGGTCTCCGTGTTCGAGGCCATATCTGCATATGCTAGGCTCGTCAAGTATAACCCGAGTATTCTGCGTGTGCAAAACTGGCTTGCACCCGTTGTAGATGGACGTGAGCTTATCACACCGATCATCACGTGGTGTGCAGGCACGATGAACTTTGGCAGCGGTGCATACTCGGGAGAACACTTCTTGATAATTTAGTGAGAGATCATCTTATAATGCTACCGTCAATCAAAGCAAGATAAGATGCATAAAGGATAAACATCACATGCAAATCAATATAAGTGATATGATATGGTCATCATCATCTTGTGCTTCGTGATCTTCATCTCCGCAGCACCACCATGATCACCATCGTCACCGGTAGCGACACCTTGATCTCCATCGTAGCATCGTTGTCGTCTCGCCAATCTTATGCTTCTATGACTATCGCTACCGCTTAGTGATAAAGTAAAGCATTACATGGCGATTGCATTGCATACAATAAGCGACAACCATATGGCTCCAGCCGATTGCCGATAACCGGTTACAAAACATGATCATCTCATACAATAAAATATAGCATCACGTCTTGACCATATCACATCACAACATGCCCTGCAAAAACAAGTTAGGCGTCCTCTACTTTGTTGTTGCAAATTTTATGTGGCTGCTACGGGCTTAAGCAAGAACTAGTCTCACCTCGCATCAAAACCACAGCGATACTTCGTCAAATAGACTCCGTTTAACCTTCTCAAGGACCGGGCGTAGCCACACTCAGTTCAACTAAAGTGAGAGAGCAGACACCCACCAGTCACCTTTAAGCAGCGAGTGCTCGTGGCGGTGAAACCAGTCTCGCGTAAGCGTCTGGCGTAATGTCGGTCAGGGCGCTTCATCTCACAATATCGCTGAACCAAAGTATGACATGCTGGTAGGTAGTATGACTTGTATCGCCCACAACTCACTTGTGTTCTACTCGTGCAAAACATCAAACCATAAAAACCTAGGCTCGGATGCCATTTGTTGGGGAGCGTAGTAATTTCAAAAAATTCCTACGCACACGCAAGATCATGGTGATGCATAGCAATGAGAGGGAGAGTGTTGTCTACGTACCCTTGTAGACCCGGCGGAAGCGATCACAACGTAGAGGAAGTAGTCGTCGTTCTCCTCGCGATCCGACCGATCCGGCGCCGTTACTCCGGCGCCCCGAGTTCTTGACACACGTACAGCTCGATGGCGTCCCTCGTACTCGATCCAGCCGAGTGTCGAGGGAGAGTTCCACGGCCGACGGCGTGGTGGCGATCTTGATGTTCTACGGTAGCGAGCCGCCTAAGCTTGCGACGATATGACCGAGGTGGAATATGGTGGAGGGGGCACCGCACACGGCTAAGGAACGATCCGTAGATCAAACTTGTGTGTTCTAGGGTGCCCCCTGCCCCGTATATAAAGGATCAAGGGGTGCGGCCGGCCTAGAGGAGGGCGCTGGAGGAGTCCTACTCCCACCGGGAGTAGGACTCCCCCTAGTTGGAGTAGGATTGGGGGAGGGGAAGAAGGAAGGCGCCGCCCCCTCCTTGTCCTATTCGGACTAGGGGGGAGGTGGCCTGCGGCTGCCCTGGCCGGCCCTCCTCTTCTCCCTCGAGGCCCACTAAGGCCCATTTAGTTCCGGGGTTCGGTAACCTCCCTGTACTCGAAAATTCGATTTCACCGGAACCATTCCGGACTCAAATATAGGCTTCCAATATATCAATCTTTATGTCTCGACCATTTGAGACTCCTCGTCATGTCCGTGATCACATCCGGGACTCGAACTTCTTGGTACATCAAAATATATAAACTCATAATAAGCATCATCGAAACCTTAAGCGTGCGGACCCTACGGTTCGAGAACAATGTAGACATGACCGAGACACGTCTCGGTCAATAACCAACAGCGGGACCTGGATGCCCATATTGGTTCCTACATATTCTCTGAAGATCTTTATCGGTCGACCGCATAACAACATCGTTGTTCCCTTTGTCATCGGTATGTTACTTGCCCGAGATTCGATCGTCGGTATCAATACCTAGTTCAATCTCGTTACGGCAAGTCTCTTTACTCGTTCCGTAATACATCATCTCACAGCTAACTCATTAGTTGTAATGCTTGCAAGGCTTCAGTGATGTGTATTACCGAGAGGGCCCGGAGATACCTCTCCGACAATCGGAGTGACAAAACCTAATCTTGAAATCGCCAACCCAACATCGCCTTTGGAGACACTGTAGTACTCCTTTATAATCACCCGATTCGTTGTGACGTTTGGTAGCACCAAAGTGTTCCTCCGGTGGCGGAGTTGCATAATCTCATAGTTACGGGAACATGTATAAGTCATGGATAAAAGCGGTAGCAACATACTAAGCGATCGTGTGCTAAGCTAATGGAAATGGGTCATGTCAATCAGATCATTCTACTAATGATGTGACCTTGTTAATCAAATAACAACTCTTTGTTCATGGTTAGGAAACATAACCATCTTTGATTAACAAGCTAGTCTAGTAGAGGCATACTAGTGACATGTTGTTTGTTTATGCATTCACACATGTATCATGTTTCCGGTTAATACAATTCTAGCATGAATGATAAACATTTATCATGAAATAAGGAAATAAATAATAACTTTATTATTGCCTCTAGGGCATATTTCCTTCAGTAGGCTGATATTGTGGCTTTGGTACTAGACTAGAATCTCTATCTCTACCTTTTTATTTATTTTTTGATGCGAAAATAAAGCATTCCATTAATTGGTGGACACAACCGAATAGTCGGCCACAGCGGCACCTACATTCAAGATAGTTAGACAGTCACAAAGTACGGCTAAAAGATTGCATAGTGTTGTCACTCCAGATGAACACTCATGTCGAGATGAACACTCCAAAAATCTTTCGGTTACCACCGCTATGATGGAGCCGTAGGAGGTCGGTGCAGTACAGTCTGCAATCATCCTCACCTGCCTTACCGGATCTGGATCACCACCGTCAGCCGTGGACTATAGCGACGTCAACCGATCAGGCGATCACTGCGCGTGTGAAAGTCCAGCACCTCGCCGCCGCAATCCACCTTCCAGCAGAGAGCCAGACACATGCCAAACTAATTTTCTTTTATTTTTGCCTCATATACAAGATTTTATTTAGATTTGCTGTAATTGTATGACCATGGAAAATTTGTGTAGTTTCTCTGTTGCAAAATCATGGCATTTTTTGTGTACATGAATTTGGGTTCAGCCTATATCCATGTTGTCGGCATAGTTTAGTTAATGTTTTGACATGTAAACTTAGATCTTTTTTTGCCATGGTAACTGTGTTTCCATGGAAAAACTTAACATGTGTTTTAATACGAGAACTTATGGCATGTTTCGTCATGGAAACTAAAATATACTCTTGCCATGCAATTTAAGATGATTTCTTTTACCAAGGCAAAGTTGTTGGGGAACATAGTAATTCAAAAAATTTCCTACGTTCACGCAAGATCTATCTAGGAGATGCATAGCATCGAGGCGGGTGAGTGTGTCCATGTACCCTCGTAGACGGAAAGCGGAAGTGTTTAGTAACGCGGTTGATGTAGTCGAACGTCTTCAAGATCCAATTGATCCAAGTACCGAATATACGACACCTCCGTGTTCAGCACACGTTCAGCACGATGACGTCCCTCGAGCTCTTGATCCAGTTGAGGACGAGGGAGAGTTATGTCAGCACGACGGCATGGCGACGGTGTTGATGATGTTACCGGCGCAGAGCTTCGCCTAAGCACTATGATGATATGACCGAGGTGTTGAACTGTGGAGGGGGCACCGCACACGGCTAAGAGATTGTCTGTTGTGCTTTGGGGTGCCCCCCTGCCCCTGTATATAAAGGAGGGAGGGAGGAGGACGGCGGCCAGGAGGGGCGCGGATATAGTGGGATTCCAACTAGGATTCCCAATCCTAGTTGGAGTCCCCTTCCTTTTTCTAAGAGGGGAAGAGAGGGAAGGAGTAGGAGAGGGAGAAGGAAAGAGGGGGGCGCTGCCCCCTCCTAGTCCAATTCGGACCTGCCAAGGGGAGCGCGCGGCCACCCTGCTGCCCTTGTCTCCTTTCCACTAAAGCCCATTAAGGCCCACTACTTCCCCCGGGGGATTCCGATAACCTCCCGGTACTCCAAAAAATGTTTGAACTCTTCCGAAACCTTTCCGGTGTCCGAACATAACCTTTCAATATATCAATCTTTATGTCTCGACCATTTCGAGACTCCTCGTCATGTCTGTGATCTCATCCGGGACTTCGAACAAACTTCGGTCATCAAAAACACATAACTCTTAATACAAATCGTCATCGAACGTTAAGCGTGCGGACCCTACGGGTTCGAGAACTATGTAGACATGAGCGAGACACATCTCCGATCAATAACCAGTAGAGGAACCTGGATGTATTTGCTCTTACATATTCTACGAAGATCTTTATCGGTCAAACCGCACAACAACATACGTTGTTCCCTTTTGTCATCGGTATGTTACTTGGCTGAGATTCGATTGTCGGTATCATCATACCTAGCTCAATCTCGTTACCGGCAAGTCTCTTTACTCGTTCCGTAATGGTTCATCCCGCAACTAACTCATTAGTCACATTGCTTGCAAGGCTAATAGTGATGATCATTACCGAGAGGGCCCAGAGATGCCTCTCCAATACACGGAGTGACAAATCCTAATCTTGATCTATGCCAACCCAACAAACACCTTCGGAGACACCTGTAGAGCATCTTTATAATCACCCAGTTACATTGTGACGTTTATAACACACAAGGAGTTCCTCTGGTATTTGGGAGTTGCATAATCTCATAGTCTGAGGAACATGTATAAGTCATGAAGAAAGCAGTAGCAATGAAACTGTAACGATCATAATGCTAAGCTAACAGATGGGTATTGTACATCACATCATTCTCTAATGATGTGATCCCATTCATCAAATCACAACACATGTCTATGGTTAGGAAACATAACCATCTTTGATGAACGAGCTAGTCAAGTAGAGGCATACTAGGGACACTATGTTTTGTCTATGTATTCACACATGTACTAAGTTTCCGACTAATACAATTCTAGCATGAATAATAAACATTTATTATGATATAAGGAAATATAAATAACAACTTTATTATTGCCTCCAGGGCATATTTCCTTCAGTCTCCCACTTGCACTAGAGTCAATAATCTGGATTACAAAGTAATGACTCTGACACCCATGGAGTCTTGGTGTTGATCATGTTTTGCTCGTGGAATAGGCTTAGTCAAAGGGTCTTCAACATTCAGATCCGTATATATTTTGCAAATCTCAATGTCTCCCTCCGCGACTTGATGTCGGATGGAATTGAAGCGTCTCTTGATGCATTTGGTTCTCTTATGAAATCTAGATTCCTTTGCCAAGGCAATTGCACCAGTATTGTCATAAAAGATTTTTATTGGACCTGATGCACTAGGTATTACACCTAAATCGGATATGAACTCCTTCATCTAGACTCCTTCATTTGCTGCTTCCGAAGCAGCTATGTACTCCGCTTCACACGTAGAACCCGCCATGACGCTCTGCTTGGAACTGCACCAGCTGACAGCTCCACCATTCAATATAGATATGTATCCGGATTGTGACTTAGAGTCATCCGGACCAGTGTCAAAACTTATATCGACGTAACCATTTACGATGAGCTCGTTATCACCCCCATAAATGAGAAACATATCCTTAGTCTTTTTCAGGTATTTCAGGATGTTCTTGACCGCTGTCCAGTGCTTCACTCCTGGATTACTTTGGTACCTCCCTGCTATACTAATAGCAAGGAACACATTAGGTCTGGTACACAACATTGCATACATGATAGAACCTATGGCAGAAGCATGGGGAATGACTTTCATTTTCTCTCTATCTTCTGTAGTGGTCCGGCATTGAGTCCGACTCAACTTCACACATTGTAACACAGACAAGAACCCTTTCTTTGACTGATCCATTTTGAACTTCTTCAAAACTTTATCAAGGTATGTGCTTTGTGGAAGTCCAATTAAGCGTCTTGATCTACCTCTATAGATCTTGATGCCCAATATGTAAGCAGCTTCACCGAGGTCTTTCATTAAAAAATTCTTATTCAAGTATCCTTTTATGCTATCCAGAAATTATGTATCATTTCCAATCAACAATATGTCATCCACATATAATATTAGAAATGCTACAGAGCTCCCACTCACTTTGTTGTAAATACAGGCTTCTCCAAACATCTATATAAAACCATGTGCTTTGATCACACTATCAAAGCGCATATTCCAACTCCAAGAGGCTTGCACCAGTCCATAAATGGATCAATGGAGCTTGCACACTTTGTTAGCACCTTTTGGATCGACAAAACCTTCTGGTTGCATCATATACAACTCTTCTTTGAGAAATCCATTAAGGGATGCAGTTTTGACATCCATTTGCCAAATTTCATAATTATAAAATGTGGCAATTGCTAACGTGATTCGGACAGACTTAAGCATCACTACGGGTGAGAAGGTCTCATCATAGTCAACTCCTTGAACTTGTCAAAAACCTTTCGCAACAAGTCGAGCTTTGTAGATAGTAACATTACAGTCAGCGTCAGTCTTCTTCTTGAAGATCCATTTATTTTCTATGGCTTGCCGATCATCGGGCAAGTCCACCAAAGTCCACACTTTATTCTCATACATGGATCCCATCTTAGATTTCATGGCCTCAAGCCATTTCACGGAATCTGGGCTCATCATCGCTTCCTCATAGTTCATAGGTTCATCATGCACTACTAGGAAAAGGGCTATAGATAGGATTGATTCTAATGGCGCACCGTGGAGGCAGTGCGCTACTACTATATACTAATGGCGCACCTGTTCCTGATACGCCATTAGAGTGGAAGACACTAATGGCGCACCGTGGACAGGGTGCGCCATTAGTATGAATTTTTTTTTCCATTTTCCCATACATACTAATGGCGCATGAGGCCTGCAATGCGCCATTACTATATATAACTTCTAATGGCGCACCGTGGACAGGGTGCGCCTCTAGTATGATTTTTTTCCATTTTCCCATACATACTAATGGCGCATGACGTCTACAATGCGCCATTACTATATATAACTTCTAATGGCGCACCAAGCAGGCATTGCGCCATTACTGTAAATTTTGTTTTATTCTTTTTTTTTTTGCAAAACTACTAATGGCGCACCGTCTGCTGATGCGCCATTAGTAACGAAACTTACTAATGGCGCATCACCGGGCAGTGCGCCATTAGTAACTGGGACCAACAAGATATTTTGGACAGCCCACACCTACCCACTCACTTTCCCCACTTCATTCCATCCACCTCCTTCTCCAAGATTTGACCATCTCCTCCTCCTCACCTCATTTCCACCATAGATTCAACAAAATTAAGTGGTGAAATTACCTTTTTTGATAGGCAAGTAAGGAAAGCTATCTTCATGATATAGATCTACTTTTTTTCTCCTAGCTCGCTCCAACAACGTGCACATGCACTTTTGTGGCCTAGCTAGATCTATGTATGTTTGTGGTGTTGCAAGTGTTTGTGGTGTTGCATATATGTTTGTGTTTGAAGGTACCGGTATTTGAAATATCGATAGTTGCCAATATTTTGCGGAATGTTTTGATTCATTTCCGTTTAGTGAGAATTTTGGCACTATGCATTCTTTTTGGTCCTATTTTTAGGGAAGGTCATGCCAAATTTTTCTTGGTTCTAACATATCGTTTTGCTCTACCCATGACGACCATGGTCCGCATGATGACCGAAGGCATCGTGAATAGGTTTTGAGCTCCTTGAAGGCCGAGATGCTTCAAAAGAGCGAGGCGGAGATAAGATGTCCATGTCGAAGATGCAAGTTGAAGAGCCTTATTGCGGACCCGGTTCGAGGCGGTGCGGGACCACCTGCTCTTGCGTGGTTTCATGGATGGCTATCGGTGGCAAGGTGATGAAGATGACTATCAAGTCGTCCATGGCGGGGCCGGGCAAGAAATGAGGAAGGGCGACAAGACAAGTACCACCATGGCGAGGGCGGGCGAGAAGGCGAAGAATCTCGAGGACATGATCACGGCGGTGATCTTGTACAGTCATCATGTAGAAGATGTCGTACATGATGATGAGGAAGATCAAGGCGAAGGGCATGATCATGAAGATGAAGATGCTTGGGAGCGGACGGCGATGGAGGCTGGGTGCAGGACCCTCATATTCAAGAGCTGCTTCTCAAGCGGACGGATAACGCAAGAGCTGCCGCCCGAGAAAGCCAAGCTGGATCAACTGGAGATAGACGCGGTTACTCCATTGTATGAAGGATGCAGGCCGAGGATACCCTTTGAAAGTAACGCTCATGGCTCGGAGATGAAGGTAAAACACAAAATGACCGGCGCGTGCCGGCGAGAACATGTCATTACGCACGAACGTCTTCCCAAGGGGAACAAGTGCCCGACCAGTTCGAGGAGGCCAAGAAAATCGTGTGTCCTCTGGATTTACCGCACGTGAAATACCATGTGTGCATGAACAATTGCATCATTTATCGGGACGAGCACGCGAGTCTACCATATGTCCGGTGTCTTGGCGTCACTCGATACAAGAAGAGGAAAAAAGCTCCTCGAAAATCGGTGTGGTACTTTCCGATCACTCCTCGTCTGCAGCGGTATTTCGTGGACCCTAAGGTAGCAAAGCTCTGTGTTGTACGCGGATAGGGAGGAGAAGAAGCGAAAGATGGCGCAAATGATCCGGAGATAGATAAAAAGACAAGATGCTGAGTCACCCTAAGGATGCGAGCTAGTGGCAAGCGTTGAACTTCAAAGACCGAATTTGGGAAGGATCCAAGGAACATCGTCTTGGGCGCGAGCACCGATGGAGTCAATCCGTTTGGCAGCCGTGAGAAGCACACATAGCACCTGGCCTGTGTTTGTGTGGATGTACAACCTTCCCCACAGTTGTGCATGAAGAGGAAGTACATTCACATGAGTATGCTAATTGAAGGGCGAAACAACGAGGAGCGACATCAATCAGATCCGGGGCTCTTTGAAGGAGGAGCTAGACACGCTGTGGAAAACGCCGCCAATCGTGGGGCGCCGAGAGAAAGAATATTTCCCTATGAGAGCCGCCTTTGCTCACGACGGTGCACGACTATCTCGATTCACGGATATCTCATGGGCAGGTAGTCCATGGATTTTACGGATGCGTAAGGTGCATGGATGACACAACGATCGCCAGACTAGATAGAGATCCGGGTCTTGAAAACCGTGTTCATGGGACATCGAAGGTGGCTTCGCGACGATGACCCGTGGAGAAGCGCAAGGATCTGTTCGATGGTGAAACCGAACCCAAAACGCCTGTCACGAGGAGCGGCGAGAAATAGACAAGCTGTTGAAAAATTGGAAAGACCGCCTTGCGCCGAAAGATGCGAAAGGCGCCAGAGCAGCTGCTGAAGGTATGGAAAGCGAGGTCTGTTTACGGGACTTGCCGTCTTGGAAGATCCACCGTGTGCCTCACAGCCTTGATGTCATGCATATCACGAAGAACGTGTGCGAGTCGCTTGGTACCCTGCTCAACATGCGAGAGAGGACCAAAGATGGGCCAAAAGCAAGGGCGGACTTGAAATCAATGGGCATCGAGCAGGAGCTTCACGCTAATGATGATGATGATGAGGCGAAGCGAGGACACGGAAAGTCGTCGCAAAGGCAAAAGGCCAAGAAGACCGGAAATGACTACCCTCCGCGTGCTTCACTCTAAGTCAAGAGGAGATCGAGCAGTTTTCACCGCCTCCTAGGAGTAAAACTTCCTTCTGATTCTGCGGGAAGATAAGCGGATACCTAGACCCAGTGAAGCGAAGTTCAGCGGGATGAAGTCTCCACGGTATCACGTCTTGATAACGCAGATACTTCCAGTTGCAATCCGTGGGATCATGGGCGCGCACGTCCGTGAAACGCTATTTGGCTCATGCAACTTTTTCGACGTCATCTCTCGGAAGTCGATTGGCGTGAGGCAACTCGAAGGCTACAGGAAGAGATCGTGGTGATACTATGCGAGCTTGAGATGTACTTCCGCCCGCATTCTTGACGTTATGGTGCATCTGCTGGTCCATATAGTGGAGGATATCATCCAACTCGGGCGGCGTTCTTGCACAGCATGATGCCGTTCGAAAGGATGAATGGTGTCATCAAAGGATACGTTAGCAACATGTCACGTCCAGAGGGAAGCATAGCGGGGGCTTTTCGACCCGAAGAGTGCATCTCCTATGCACGAATTATCTAGGCATCGAGAACCCGTTGGTCTGCCCGTCAGCGAGCACCTCGGCGGGCTCGCTGGATGGGGTCACCATGAGGGTCGCCATGAAATGCATGTCGACTTCGAGGGTCGACTCGCCGACTTTGAAAGAGCAAACCTAGTCGCACTACAACACATAGACGTGGTCGATCCTTGGGTGGTACTGGCTTCCCAAGTGGACCAATGCTTCTTCATTACCGACCCGCCAAAGCCCAGTCGTGTTGTCGTGAGGAGAGGCAAAAGGAAGATCATCGGAATGGATGGAGTAGCCAATGAGCAAGACTTGACAAATGCGGCGACCGAAGATCGAACATGACGGCATTTACGATGAAGTAGCAGCACACACCACAAGAAGAAGCAGGACCACCCTACCTAAGGGCGTCCGTTCGGTGAAGAACTCCGTTTGCGAAAAAGAAGGGCAAGAAGATTGTGAACAGATAGCTAGCTAAGACCGATTGTATTTAAATCGTAGTCTTCATTTCTCGATTGTATTTCATGGGCACTTTTTGATATCATGAATATTTTTAAATTTCATGGGCACTTTTTGAATTCATGAGGACACTTGATCTCGATTCCCCCTCCATCTTGATCTCGATCCCCCTCCATCTCGATCGCACCCGCACCCTCCCCCGCTAGCTCCACCCATCGCAACCCTCCCCCGCTCCACCGCCGGAGCACCGGCCCGGCCCCCCGCACCCGCACTTTTTGAACATATTTTTAATTTTTTTTTTACTATTTTTTAATTTTTTTTACTATTTTTTTTTACACCATTTAAAATGCATAAAAAAATATTGGGGATCCTGGGAATCGAACCCAGGACCTCCTGGTGTGTGTGCTGCGTCTTGACCGGTCGAGGCTAGTGGGTGGGTTACATTGTAGATAGGGTTGGGCTGTAGATATGGCTACTAGGCTAGGTTAAAACAAAATTCTAATGGCGCACCAAGGGTGGTGCGCCATTAAAATAGTTGTACTTATGGCGCACCGTTGTGTCGTGCGCCATTAAAAGCTTCCTCCTCCACCTATTCCCCTCGGCCTCTCTCCCTCCTCGCCAGATCCCCACTCGACCTAACCGCCGCCACCACCGCCCGACCCCGCCAGACTCCACCCCCCCCCAACCCCCCCCCACCGCCCGCCCCCCCCCCCTGCCGGACTCCAGCCCCCGCCCCGCCCAGCCCCCCCCGCCTCCCCTCGCCCCGCGCCCCACCTGCCGGACTCCACCCCGCCCCCCCCCCCGCCCCCCACCCCATCGTCGACCTCATCCATTCAGAGCTTCAAATCGAGCAGAGCCGTCCCGTGCGCTCGCCATCGAACGCATCTCCGTCGCGTACATCACCGGCGTCCGACGTCGTTTTCCGTGGCTCCGGTACACCTCCGGCCTCCTCGTCGCCTCCGTTGGAACAGTTGTGAGCCCATCTTCCTAATCCCCACCTTTTCCTATTCGATTCATTGCCGTAGTCGCCGTCCCGAGCTCCCGCGTACGTGCGTGCTTGCTGCCGCTGCTCGCTATCTCTGCTGCTGCCCTGTACTGGTTGTTGTCGCGGCTCCTCACACTGCTATTGCTCTTGCGCTGCTGCTGTCGCTTGTTGCTACGCCGCTTGCCGATGTCTTGGCGATCTTGCATTCTTCTTCTTTGGTACTGCATCTTTCTTTGTGCCGCTGCCGCTGCAGCCCGCACCGCCCGCCCAGCGCCTCTGCGTGCACCCAGCCGCGCCCAGCAGCGCGTCCATTTCCACGCCCACATGTGCCCGCCCCACAACATTCTCAGAGCTTCCTATGTGAAGTATCACCCTGGTCTTTGCTATATCCAGTGATTTAGTAGCCATCCAATAAGGACTAAGGAGTGTGATCTGTTTCCTATGTGATTTTGATTTTGGTTGTATTTTTCTGCTCTAGTGCAAGATAAAAATATGTCTGACTCATTTAATTTGTTGTCGGTATGGCAAGATGACATGAAGCACTAAGTAAATTATTTATGCATTAGGAAATAAGAAATTGGAAGTCTTGAAAGTGGCTTGAGACAATTTCATAGCTGGTGCATCCTTCTAGTTCTATGTAACCACCGAACTATCTTTGGGCAGGATGTCTTGTATGTATAGTTGTTGGCGAAATGGCGAACCTCCCAGCGATGAATAGTTGAAGCGAACACGAATTTATATAAATCTATAGAACATGTTTCTTTCTCTTTTATTTGCTGCAGTGATTTTCAGATCTTAAAATTAGTTAGATCGGATGGATAGATCTAGTGAGTACTTGCATTTCAGCTTAAGCTGTTATGGACAATTGTCAATTTTACGTAATGATGATGGAACATTATAAAGCATTAATTGTACTCCGGTGTATATGAAGGATGATGATCATCTTGCTAGTTTGCTGGGTTTTGTCTCCGACCATTGTGTCGTGATGAATTTGCAGTACCCGAGAGGCCCTTGAGTTTGCGGAATGTCGATTAACTTCCGTTCCGGCAAATTCGGTACTCCATATGTCCTATTTTCAGCAAAGGTCATGCTGAAATTTTCCGTGAATTTTAGCATGACTTTGCTAAAATAGGACATATGGGGTACTTATGACTAATGCATGGGCGAGCTATCTTAGTACTTAGTTAAGTAGGATCAACTGCCCTGCCATTCTTGCTGCATTAAATCATAGGTGGCAATAGAGCCAAGTGATTAGGCCCAACTTAGAATTATCCTTAGCATCAATAAACCCTAGATGATAAACCCAACATAGGTGGCAATAGAGCCAAGTGATTAGGCCCAACCTAGGGTGCCTCGGCATCGATAAACCCTAAATGATGAAAACTTAACTTGGCTGCCCCGGATGCCTCGGTGCCGATGAGAACCTAAATGATGAAAGCTTAGGCTTTTAGGGTGCCTCGGTGTCGACAAACCCTAAATCATGAGACCATGATCTTGTTCCTTGACAATAACCATCTATTTGACCAAACTTTTTTCCTATTTAGAGAGAAACATGGCCCACAACAATGAGGCCGGTGGTTGAGCGGCAAGCAATTCAGGAGATGTCCCAAGAGTTGGAGGAACAACAACCTCACCGCTATGATGACGCCGCGGAAGACACCGATCCTGATTACACAACCCCTAGTGGCGTCGGGGATGACACCACTGATGGTGCCGCCGAGGATGCCACCACTAATGATGGCGGCGCACACACAGATGGTGGCGGCGCACACACAGATGGCAGCCAACCGAAGAAGCAAAGGAAGGACCGGCGCCCGAATGCGCTCCGCACCGTCAAGGAGGAATTCACTCAAGTGGACTCGGACGGGAATCCAACGGAGCCCAAACATATAGTCAAAGTGCGTGGTTCAGCTCGGTGCATTCTCCGAACACCGTCTCGATCAACACCGAGAACCTTAGGCATAAGGACCGAGGGAATTTGCGCAACCTCCTCTTCACGAAGCTGCACGAACGATACAAGTTCCCCGCCGAATTTGAAAACACACGCCTCTCAGGGAATAGAGTGAACAATGCCGCCCTCATGAAGATGAGCACGGCCTGTCTACTTGGAGAAGCGCGTGAAGAGAATGATTGATCAAGGTGATAGTTATGACAAGATCAAGGCGAAATATCATTTGATGGCGAAGATGAGTACAAGGAGTTCAAGATCAAGTGCGAGCCCCGCAAGCTCGAATCAAGTCGATGGGGAAAGAAATGCGGAGTTGAACTTAGGGAACACAAACTCGGTCCCGGCGGTTATAGAGTGGCGAGCCTATATGGGACAAGGAGGGCGCGGGCGTGCCGAGCAAGGCCTACCGCCCGCCGAGAAATACAGCGGTGACAAGCGCACCAGGAACTATGTCGGGGCCCGGTACAAGGAGGACCCGATAACAAAGGAGCTTACCACGGATCCGAAGACCAGGCGCTTGAGCTTGTTCTCGTAAGGAATACACCCCGCGTAATTAGCTCCATATGGTTGCACTCTAATTAATCACCAATATTTCTAAATGGCTCATGTTCCTTTCGCAGGACAATGAAAGCGATGGCGGGGTCGTCTAAGAGCTCCCTTCGACACCCCTTTAAATAGGGCGTTGAGCGTAATGAAAAGAAGGATAAGCTTGATAAGCCGGCGTCACTGGTCGTGTGGCGGCAAAGGCTTGTCCACAAAATGGGGTCATACTATACCGCTGGTGTGCGGAAGGAGAAAAAGGCCAGCTCGGAAAGCGAGGCGCGAGGTTGAAGCACTCAAGGCACAAGTGGCGCGGATTCGGAGCTTGTCCAAGAGCAAGTGGAACAACAGCTGGGAACGGCTCGAAGCCATGGTGCCTACGTTGATTCATGGGCTGACGACGTGGATTGCGGGCGACCAAAAGGGGCCTCCCCCGGTTCCCAGCTTCACGGCCAGCAAGTCGCACAGCGCGGCGGCGGCACCATTGGTGTCTCCGGCGGCGCCATTGGTGTCTCCGCGGCGGCGCCATTGGTGTCTCCGCGGCGGCGCCATTGGTGTCTCCGGCGGAGGCGGTATTCGTGTCTCCGGCACCGGCACGGGTATTGGAGCTTAATGCACCCGGGTGTACGCCGACCGGCACCTCGCCAGCAAGCGCCCCCTCCGTCAGTTGCATGCCCGCCGTTGGCGGTGCCTCGACATTAGCCGAGCTCGACGGCATCACGGTAACTAAGCCTCTCGGCCGATGACTTCATCTCCTTGCCTTTGATTGGCATCCTCGACGCCCTACACATGTTTTCGCAGGCACCGCCGACGTTCCTTGCACTCTTACGCGCCGTGGGCGCCGAGTTGGTCGATGTCGCCAAGGGCAAAATCGTTCAACCGGCAACCCCATGTTCCACGGTAATCCGATGCCACCCACAATGTATAGGGTTGAAGTGGTCCGGTGCTGCCGAGCTGCGACGAGTTGTTACCTCGATTCGACCCATCGGGGCCGACGAAGAAGATGAGATGACCCTCGGCACTGCGTGAATCGGCCCTGCTATGGCGAAGAGCCGATTCGTTTGGGGCGGGGACACCACCCCACGAGACAAGACTGCCAGATCGTGCGGCGCCAAGCCATGGCAAGAACGCAGCAACGCTACGGACCTGCGGACATCCCTATGGCACAGATCCGGACAGCCCTATGGCACGAGATCCGGACGGCGGCGACAACGACGACGGTACATTTACCAAAGTTGACAAGTACTTTGCGAACATGGGTGCGCCGACGATTTCTGCGGGCCTCTTTCTCAAGAACCTAGCCAAGACCACCGCGATCTAGCTGGTACGGCGGAGAAATCCAATTGCAACAAGCGTCGTCTGGCGTTCAGTTCTTAGGACACGCCTCCAGCTCCCTTCTTCACCGAGCCTCAGATAGCTGAGGCGCGAAATATTATCAGCCCCAACACGCTGAAGAAGGCGGTCTGTGAGCAGAACTCGGTCCCATTACAGGAGATCAAGAAGAAGGGCCGGAAACGAAAGACTAACAAGGGCGCCGGTGCGAGCCAGCCGGCACCGAGTTCGATCCGTGCTCAGGACGGGCCACCTTCACCTAAGTATATCTCGAGGAGGGTGCATGTGGCGGGTAGGGCGATGCTACCGCCAAATATGCTGAATCTGCAACCGGTGCTATGCGGAGTCTGCATGACGGTGTTCGATTTTGGAGAAGCGGCGTCTCGAGAGAAGGATGTGGCATACCGGTTTTCGTGGCCAAGGTGCGAGAGCAAGGGCTTTGTGGATGGCGACATCGGGGTATGATCGTCCTGCGGTTTGATGACATCTTTGCTATGTTTAACCTTCATCCGTTGCACTACACCTTCGTTCGGCTGTTTTTGCGAGCATGCGGATGCGGATCATTAGAGACAATACCCGGACATCGTGATAGTCGACCCTTCTACATGTGTGCCAAGCACTTGAGCAGCGCTGGGACCGCCAAGTTGCGAGTTCACACCTCGAAGGCGTCATTACGCAAGCGCAGATAAGGATAACTTCCTTGTGCCTTACTTTCCGAGTAAGTCATCCCTTAACCGCCCGTAACATATGATTTCTTAGATTTCGATCGTTCTTTTTTCTAACATTCCGTGTTACGTGCGGACACACATTGCACACTCATCCTCTTAAGCCGAAATATTCCATGGCCACGTATTTCGACCCAAACCGTAACTCCATGATAGACTACACAAATGTGAAGAAAGTTCTTGATGATGTTCTCCCGGCCACGCCAAATCTGGAGGCACCTTCACGGGACAGTTAAATAAATCGGCAAGCACATCTTCTCACACAATCTGATTCTCTGCATCAAGCAGCCGCTTTGCGGTCGAAGGATGCCTACTACGCCCTCCATCACATGCGGGCGATCGTAAGGACCATCATCACCTTCGCTACCAGATAATCTCAAAGATTGGGCGCGAGCTTGTCGGCAGTCCAGGCGCGGACCTCGAGACAAGAATTCTTCGCATCCGATCGGAGTTTGCGGACATCATCCATCAAGATGTCCTTCATACGTCGGGCAGTTCTTCCTCGAAATCAACCGTCCAACGGTGAGATAGATGGAATGCTACAAATGCAGGGTGACAACGACCGCGATTTCATGACCATCGCGACAGACGGCGGCTTCATCCACGCTCTGTCCGATGAGTCGAGTCGAAAGTAGTGATGTGTAGTTCAAACATTGATTGGCTCATGTTGTAATTAAACTTTTAATGAATTCGTATGTCTCTTTGGTTTGGACGGTTGTTCAACTTAGATGTAATCGATGCTATTTTATTTGTAGGACCATGAATCGTGCTATTAATGTCTTGCTTTTCTCTTCCGATCCTTTTGTTGCATACTTACACATTGCTTATGTATTGTCATTGTTTGGCTTGTGCATAGAGATGCCGTCGTATGTCGTGTACAAGGGTAAGGTTCCTGAGTCTCGATGATGGGAGGAGTGTCGGAGACAGGTTCATCGCTTTAGCGGTAATAGTTACAAAGGGTACACCACTAGGGCGGAGGCGAATCTAGATCGCCCGCTATCTAGCGGGAGAGAGGAGGGCGTTGGAGGAACGGATGAAGACCGGTTTGATCGCGATGATGCTCATCGTGATGACCACAGCTCTCTTCTATGTGATGGTAGTTTAGATGATCGATATCGACTTGTAATGTGAAGGCAAACTCGATACTCGTGGTCTTGAGACTTGTAATGTTTTATCTTTGTCCGGTCTTTTGAATCAGGAGACTAATATGATGAATTGTATTTGGAGACTAATCTTCTATTGTATTTGATGAATCTGATGTTGCTGTGTGCTGTCTATATTCTATGCAATAATATATTTTGTAACCTGTGCAAAAATCAGAAAAGCAAAAAAAAACCTAATATTCATACTAATGGCGCACCACAAAAGACACTAATGGCGCCTTGTGATCATCACACTAATGGCGCATTAACAGCTGATGTGCCATTAGAATGCCATAGCACATTTGTACATATGGCCCTGGGAGGCATTCTAATGGCGCCTTTGCAGCTATACTAATGGCGCGATGGCGGTGCGCCATTAGAACACCAGATACTAATGGCGCACGGCGATGCGCCATTAGAATTTAATTCTAATGGCGTGATGCCCGTGGCGCACTGGTAGTGCGCCATTAGAAGGCAAAACCAGTGCGCCACTAGCATGCCTTTTCCTAGTAGTGATGGTCTAGTAACATGACTTCCAAAACAGGATTACCGTACCACTCTGGTGCAGTCCGTACTCTGGATGACCTATGAGGTTCGGTAGTAACTTGATCTGAAGTTTCATGATCGTCATCATTAGCTTCCTCACTAATTGGTGTAGGAATCACTGGAACTGATTTATGTGATGAACTACTTTCCAATTCGAGAGAAGGTACTATTGCCTCTTCAAGTTCTACTTTCCTCCCACTCACTTCTTTCGAGAGAAACTCCTTCTCTAGAAAGGATCCATTCTTAGCAACGAATATCTTGCCTTCGGATCTGTGATAGAAGGTGTACCCAACTGTTCCCTTTGGGTATCCTATGAAGATGCACTTCTCCAATTTGGGTTCTAGCTTAGCAGGTTGAAGCTTTTTCACGTAAGCATCGCAGCCCCAAACTTTAAGAAACAACAACTTTAGTTTCTTGCCAAACCACAGTTCATAAGGCGTCGTCTCAACGGATTTAGATGGTGCCCTATTTAACGTGAATGCAGCTATCTCTAAAGCATAACCCCAAAATGATAGCGGTAAATCAGTAAGATACATCATAGATCGCACCAATATCCAATAAAGTACGGTTACGACGTTCGGACACACCATTTCGTTGTGGTGTTCCAAGTGGCGTGAGTTGCGTTCCATGTTGTTTCAAACGAAGACAAAACTCGTAGCTCAAATATTCGCCTCCACGATCAGATCATAGAAACTTTATTTTCTTGTTATGATGATTTTCCACTTTACACTGAAATTCTTTGAACTTTTCAAACGTTTCAGACTTATGCTTCATTAAGTAGATATACCCATATCTGCTCAAATCATCTGTGAAGGTAAGAAAATAACGATACCCTCCACGAGCCTCAACACTCATTGGACCGCATACATCAGTATGTATTATTTCCAATAAGTTAGTAGCTCGTTCCATTGTTCTGGAGAACGGAGTTTTAGTCATCTTGCCTATGAGGCATGTGTCGGTGTCAAAACCGGCGGATCTCGGGTAGGGGGTCCCGATTTGTGCGTCTAAGGCTGATGGTAACAGAAGGCAAGGGACACAATGTTTACCCAGGTTCGGGCCCTCTCGATGGATGTAAAACCCTACTTCCTGCTTGATTGATATTGATGATATGAGTAGTACAAGAGTTGATCTACCACGAGATCGTAGAGGCTAAACCCTAGAAGCTAGCCTATGATGATTATGATTCTGTCTCTAAGGACTAAAACTCTCCAGTTTATATAGACACCGGAGTGGGCTAGGGTTTACATGGAGTCGGTTACAAAGAAGGAAATATAACATCCGGATCGCCAAGCTTGTCTTCCACTCAAAGGAGAGTCCCATCCGGACACGGGACGAAGTCTTGAGTCTTGTATCTTCACGCTCCAATAGTCCGGACAAAGTATATAGTCCGGCTGTCTGGATACCCCCTAATCCAGGACTCCCTCAGTAGCCCCTGAACCAGGCTTCAATGACGATGAGTCGGCGCGCAGTTCGTCTTCGGCATTGCAAGGCGGGTTCCATCTCCGAATACTCCAAAGTAATTATCAAACACTTAAACCGTGTCCGGATCTGCAAGATGATCTTCACAAACCACCGTAGAGAGCATAGCATAAATCTGATCTGCTGGCAATTTTTGTACGTCGTGCCCCTGCATCGTGGCCCAGCCCAACACGAACCAGTTTTTCTTAGCCCACTTCGATACGCGTTGCGAGGCGGTTTTATTGGCACGCCCTGCCAAAGCAGAGATCGTGTTCCCCTTATTATGGGATCTTCCATCAATACGGGTGTGCGCAACCCCACGACGACTGTTGGTATGACACCATGTTTTTAGATAAGTCTCAAGCCGTCACGCTGAGGACGCTTGATATTCACCCCCTTTATAAAGAGGCCGAGGCCTATACCTCTTTTCCACCACCCTTGTGCCTTTTTGCATCTCGACTTCTAACTCTCGAGACCCAAGCTCAAACACCCTGGATCCTCCACTATGTCCGGATCCAACCTTCAAGGCTGGTGGATGGCCTCCTCGGTCACAGAGGAGGACATTGTGAAGCTTAGGAAGGTCGGGTATCTGACTGCCGACATCCAGCACAGGCTTCTTGCTCCAGGGCAGGTCGTCCCTACTCCCGAGCCCAATGAGAGCTTCGTATTTGTTTCTCACTTCCTCCACGGCTTGGGCCTCACCCTTGATCCCTTTGTGAGAGGGCTCATGTTCTATTACGGGTTAGATTTTCACGATCTAGCTCTGGACGCTATCCTCCATATCTCTTCGTTCATCATTGTGTGTGAAGCTTTTATCCATGTCACTCCCCACTTCGGCATATGGCTCAAGACCTTCAATGTGAAGCCGAAGATGATCGAGGGGCGACACGCGGAGTGCGGAGGCGATGTAATAAGCAGGAATGCCGATGCCCCATGGCCAGAGGGCTTCTTCCGAGAGGTGTCCGATCTATGGCCGCGGAGGTGGTTTTACGTCACGGCTCCCAGAGGCAAGAAGTGGGTGGCTGCCCCCGACTTCCGTTCGGGCCCTCCGTCACAGCTGGCGTCATGGACCAATGTAGGATGGGATTGGGGGTCTGCTAGCGATGTGCCAACATTGCAGAGCCATATCCGGGAGCTTCTTGAGAGGGACGTTAGCCTTGTCAGCATAATTCAGGTAATTCTAATCCGACGGATGTTGCCGTGCAAACGCCGGCCTCTTCGGATGTGGGTGTCCGGAGGGTCCGCAGACTATTCTGCCCTTCTTCGGCCTGACGCTCGAAGGGATGTGTAAATTATTCTTCGGACCACAAGTAAAGTGTCTGGACACCACCGAGGATGCAGGCCTGAGCTGCAATGGCCCAGATACCCAAGTAAGTAACCCCGAAACCGAACACTTCGTTTATATTTATCATAATCATTATTCTAAAAATCCTCTGCGGCCAGGAATGGCTCAACAAGGCGGAGAAAATCAAGTGTCCGGCGCCACTTCCTGAAGGTTCGCCTAGTCCCACCATAGCCAAGATGCTTGGCCGGGTGCTTAGCAAAATGCCCTCAGGGAAAGACAAGAGGAAGAACAGAGAAGCAGAACTTCATACATTGCGCATCCAAACCGGGGGAATTGCTACCTCCCCGAAGGAGGATAGTCGGGGAGTGGAATCTAAGGAGGCCTCCCCTCGCGGGAAGAAGAGGGCCGCCTCAGGAGACTTGGAGGCGGAGGTGCCCAGACAAGGGAAGAAAGCTTCACTAGGGGTCCTGCCCCGAAGGGCGTCCTTACCGCGCCATGCCCGCCAACAGGCCATCCCTCAGCCGAGCTGTAAGTTAGTCGTAAATATGAAGGTACTGCTTCCTTTTCCAAGAATAATAACCCGGATCCATTCTTTGCAGTCCAGCTAGCAGCTCTTCTCGATAGAGTTCGTCGTTAGGGGACTTCTTCCGGAGATGATGGAGAGTGAGACCCCACCAACCTCTCCGCCTCATGAGGCGGACGACCCCGAGGTGTCGTCACGGAGGAGTCCAGATTTGCCGAAGCCAGAAGCTAATACTTCGGCTGCCCTGAGCCCGGAGCGTTCGGCTCCCACGGGGGGCGATAAGAAGGGTCCGACACAGTTCGGTGTCTGGCCGGACACACTGACGGGCCTTCTGGAGCGAGCTGCTCTCCCGGAGGAGCATCGTTCGTTAATGAGCACGGTGCTTGGGAAGATTTCATCCGCCACCAGCGGGTTCAATGAAGCTTTTACGAGCCTGCTCAAAGGCTTTGAGGTATGTAATGCATAATTTTTTACTATGACGCACGCGCGCTAGGTGTGCTCCATATGGATAGTAGCCCCTGAGACTCTGGTTGCCAGCCCTAGGCGGCAAACGGAGGATCACATTTTTAAGTAATGATCACGCTGTACTTATGCGCAGGTGCTGAAGGATCCGACAGCTGACCAGTCCGTTGAAGTTTCCGAACTGAGGAGGCAAATTGGAGTTATTGATGCCGACATCACGTTTGTGAACGAGTGGCTTAACGAGTCACAAGGTATGTGCTCTGCTTTCCTTATTATTTATAGGAAAAATTGAAAGGAGTATAATATTGACGTGATATGCGTGGACTGCAGATGGTGCTACTGCCGTGGAAGCCCTGAGGGCGGAACTTGCTGAAGGAAATATGCCCTAGAGGCAATAATAAAGTTATTATTTATTTCCTTATTTCATGATAAATGTTTATCATTCATGCTAGAATTGTATTAACCGGAAACATGATACATGTGTGAATGCATAGACAAAACAATATGTCACTAGTATGCCTCTACTAGACTAGCTTGTTAATCAAAGATGGTTATGTTTCCTACCATGAACAAAGAGTTGTTATTTGATTAACGAGGTCACATCATTAGTAGAATGATCGATTGACATGACCCATTCCTTAGCTTAGCACACGATCGTTTAGTATGTTGCTCTGCTTTTATCCATGACATATACATGTTCTGTAACTATGAGATTATGCAACTCCGTTTACGGAGGAACACTTTGGTGCTACCAAACGTCTACAACGAATCGGGTGATTATAAAGGAGTACTACAGGTGTCTCCAAAGGCAAATGTTGGGTTGGCGTATTTGAGATTAGGTTTTGTCACTCCGATTGTCGGAGAGGTATCTCTGGGCCCTCTCGGTAATGCACATCACTTAAGCCTTGCAAGCACTACAACTAATGAGTTAGTTGTGAGATGATGTATTACGAACGAGTAAAGAGACTTGCGTAACGAGATTGAACTAGGTATTGGATACCGACGATCGAATCTCGGGCAAGTAACATACCGATGACAAAGGAACAACGTATGTTGTTATGCGGTCCGACCGATAAAGATCTTCGTAGAATATGTAGGAACCAATATGGGCATCCAGGTCCCGCTGTTGGTTATTGACCGTGAATAGTTCTAGGTCATGTCTACATTGTTCTCGAACCGTAGGGTCCGCACGCTTAAGGTTTCGATGGCGGTTATTATGAGTTTATATATTTTGATGTACCAAGGAGTTCGAGTCCGGATGTGATCACGGACATGACGAGGAGTCTCGGAATGGTCGAGACATAAAGATTGATATATTGGAAGCCTATGTTTGGAGTTCGAATGGTTCCGGCGGCGGAATTTGAATCTACCGGAGGTTACGGAACCCCGGGAGGTAAATGGGCCTCGATGGGCCTTAGTGGAAAGGAGAAGGGCCAGCCCTAGGTGGTGCGCGCCTCCCCTTCCCTAGTCCTACTAGGACTAGGAGAAGGGCCGCCCCCTCTCTCTTTTCCCTCCAGGAATCCTAGTCCAACTAGGATTGGGGAATCCTACTCCCAGAGGGAGTAGGACTCCTCAGCGCCTCCTCTTGGCCGCCCCCCCCCCCTGCTCCTTTATATACGGGGCAGGGGGCACCTTGGAACACACAAGTTGATCGTGAGATCGTTCCTTAGCCGTGTCGGTGCCCCCTCCACCATATTCCACCTCGGTCATACCGTCATGAAGCTTAGGCGAAGCCTCGCCGTGAAACATCAAGATCGTCCCACGCCGTCGTCTTGTGGAACTCTCCCTCGACACTCGGCTGGATCGAGTCGAGGGACGTCATCGAGCTGTACGTGTGTCAAGAACTCGGGCGTCGGAGTAACGGCGCCGGATCGGTCGGATCGCGAGGAGAACGTCGACTACTTCCTCTACGTTGTGATCGCTTCGCTTGGTCTACAAGGGTATGTAGACAACACTCTCCCTCTCGTTGCTATGCATCACCATGATCTTGCGTGTGCGTAGGAAAATTTTTGAAATTACTCGTTCCCCAACAAAGGCATCCGAGCCTAGGTTTTTCTATGGTTTGATGTTTTGCACGAGTAGAACACAAGTGAGTTGTGGGCGATACAAGTCATACTACCTACCAGCATGTCATACTTTGGTTCAGCGGTATTGTGAGATGAAGCGGCCGGACCGACATTACGCGTGACGCTTACGCGAGACTGGTTTCACCGCTGAGCACTCGTTGCTTAAAGGTGACCGGTGGGTGCTGTCTCTCTCACTTTAGTTGAACCGAGTGTAGCTACGCCGGTCCTTGAGAAGGTTAAAACGGAGTCTATTTGACAAAGTATCGTTGTGGTTTTGATGCGTGGGTGAGACTGGTTCTTGCTTAAGCCCGTAGCAGCCACGTAAAATTTGCAACAACAAAGTAGAGGACGTCTAACTTGTTTTTGCAGGGCATGTTGTGATGTGATATGGTCAAGATGTGATGCTATATTTTATTGTATGAGATGATCATGTTTTGTAACCGGTTATCGGCAATGGCAGGAGCCATATGGTTGTCGCTTTATTGTATGCAATGCAATCGCTCTGTAATGCTTTACTTTATCACTAAGCGGTAGCGATAGTCGTAGTAGCATAAGTTTGGCGAGACGACAACGATGCTGCGATGGAGATCAAGGTGTCGCGCCGGTGGCGATGGTGATCATGGTGGTGCCGCAAGATGGAGATCGTGAAGCACAAGATGATGATGACCATATCATATCACTTATATTGATTTGCATGTGATGTTTATCCTTTTATGCATCTTATCTTGCTTTGATTGACGGTAGCATTATAAGATGATCTCTCACTAAATTATCAAGAAGTGTTCTCCCCGAGTATGCACCGTTGCCAAAGTTCGTCGTGCCCAGACACCACGTGATGATCGGGTGTGATAAGCTCTCGTCCATCTACAACGGGTGCAAGCCAGTTTTGCACACGCAGAATACTCGGGTTATACTTGACGAGCCTAGCATATGCAGATATGGCCTCGAACACGGAGACCGAAAGGTCGGCGTGAATCATATAGTAGATATGATCAACATAAGATGTTCACCATTGAAAACTACTCCATTTCACGTGATGATCGGTTATGGTTTAGTTGATTTGGATCACGTGATCACTTGGATGACTAGAGATGTCTTTCTAAGTGGGAGTTCTTAAGTAATATGATTAATTGAACTTAAATTTATCATGAACTTAGTACCGATAGTATCTTGCTTGTTTATGTTTGATTGTAGATAGATGGCTCGTCTTTGTTGTTCCGTTGAATTTTAATGCGTTCCTTGAGAAAGCAAAGTTGAAAGATGATGGTAGCAATTACACGGATCGGGTCCGTAACGAGGATCATCCTCATTGCTGCACGTAAGAGTTACGTCTGGATGCACCGCTAGGTGACAGAACTTCTTCTTTGAAGCAACGCCGGATGTTGTGAGCGTCTGGCAAAGCAAAGCTGATGACTACTCTATAGTTCGATGTGCCATGCTTTACGGCTTAGAACCGGACTTCAACGACGTTTTGAGCGTCATGGAGCATATGAGATATTCCAGAGTTGAAGTTAATATTCCAATGAATGCCCGGATTGAGAGATATGAAGTCTCCAATAAGTTCTATAGCTGCAAGATGGAGGAGAACAGTTACATTAGTGAGCATATACTCGTAATGTCCGGTACTACAATCACTTGACACAATTGGGAGTTAATCTTCCGGATGATTGTGTCATTGATGAAATTCTCAATCACGCCACCAAGCTACAAAGGCTTCGTGATGAACTATAATATGCAAGGGTTAGTAAAGACTATACAGAGCTCTTCGCAATGCTAAAGGCTGCGGAGGTAGAAATCAAAAGGAGCATCAAGTGTTGATGGTCAATAAGACCACTAGTTTCAAGAAGAAAGGCAAAGGGAAGAAGAAGGAATCTCAAGAAGAACAGCAAGCAAGTTGCTGCTCAGAGAAGAAACCCAAGTCGGCCCTAAACCTGAAATCGAGTGCTTCTCTACCGCAAGCAGATGGTCCTTGGAGCGGAACTGCCCCAAGTATTTGGCGGATAAGAAGGATGGCAAGGTGAACAAAGGTATATGTGATATACATGTTATTGATGTGTACCTTACTAGAGCTCGCAGAGCACTGGTATTTGATAATGGTTACATTGCTAATATTTGCAACTCAAAGCAGGGACTACGGATTGCTTAACACCGGCAAAGGACGAGGTGACGATGCGCGTGGGAAATGGTTCCAAAGTCGATGTGATCGCGGTCGACACGCTACCTCTACATCTACCTTCGGGATTAGTTTTAGACCTAAATAATTGTTATTTGGTGCTGCGTTGAGCATGAACATTATATCTGGATCTTGTTTGATGCGAGACGGTTATTCATTTAAATCGAGAGAATAATGGTTGTTCTATTTATATGAGTAATATCTTTTATGGTCATGCACCCTTGAGGAGTGGTCTATTTCTTATGAATCTCGATAGTAGTGATACACATATTCACAATGTTGAAACCAAAAGATGCAGAGTTGATAATGATAGTGCAACTTATTTGTGGCACTTGCCGTTTAGGTCATATCGGTGTAAAGCGCATGAAGAAACTCCATCTTGATGGACTTTTGGAGTCACTTGATTATGAATCACTTGGCACTTGCGAACCGTGCCTCTTGGGCAAGATGACTAGAACACCGTTCTCGGTACTATGGAGAGAGCAACAGATTTGTTGGAAATCATACATACGATGTATGTGGTCCGATGAATGTTGAGGCTCGTGGCGGATATCGTTATTTTCTCACCTTCACAGATGACCTAAGCGGATATGGGTATATCTACTTAATGAAACATAAGTCTGAAACGTTTGAAAAGTTCAAAGAATTTCAGAGTGAAGTTGAAAATCATCGTAACAAGAAAATTAAGTTTCTACGATCGATCGTGGAGGTGAATATTTGAGTTACGAGTTTGGTCTACATTTGAAACAATGCGGAATAGGTTCGCAACTCACGCCACCCGAACACCACAACGTAATGGTGTGTCCGAGCGTCGAATCGCACTTTACTAGATATGGTGCGATCTATGATGTCTCTTACTGATTTACCGCTATCGTTTTGGGGTTATGCTCTAGAGACGGCCGCATTCACACTGAATAGAACACCGTCGAAATCCGTTGAGGCGACACCTTATGAACTATGGTTTAGCAAGAAACCAAAGTTGTCGTTTCTTAAAGTTTGGGGATGCGATGCTTATGTGAAAAAGCTTCAACCCGATAAGCTCGAACCCAAATCGGAAAAATGTGTCTTCATAGGATACCCAAAGGAAACAGTTGGGTACACCTTCTATCACAGATCCGAAGGCAAGACATTCGTTGCTAAGAATGGATCCTTTCTAGAGAAGGAGTTTCTCTCGAAAGAAGTGAGTGGGAGGAAAGTGGAACTTGATGAGGTAATAGTACCTTCTCCCTTACTTGAAAGTAGTTAAATCAGAAACCAGTTTCGAGACACCTACACCAGTAGTGAGGAAGTTGATGATGTTGATCATGAAACTTGAGATCAAGTTACTCGCAGAACCTCGTAGATCAACGAGTAAGATCCGCACTGTGTGGTACGGAAATCCTGTTCGGAAGTCATGCTACTAGATCATGATGAACCTCGAACTATGAAGAAGCGATGGTGAGCCCAGATTCGCAAAATGGCTTGAGGCCATGAAATCGAGATGGGATCCATGTATGAAAACAAAGTATGGACTTTGGTTGACTTGCCCGAGGGTAGGCAAGCAATAGAAAACAAATGGATCTTCAAGAAGAAGACCGACGACGGTAATGTTATCGTCTATAAAGCTCGACTTGTCGCAAAAGGTTTTCGACAAGTTCAAGGGATTGACTACGATGAGACCTTCTCACCCGTGGCGATGCTTAAGTCCGTCCGAATCATGTTAGCAATTGCGCATTTTATGATTATGAAATTTGGCAAATGGATGTAAAGACGCATTCTGAATGGATTTACGGAAGAAGAGTTGTATATGATGCAACGAAAGGTTTTATCGATCCAAAGGAGCTAACAAAGTGTGCAAGCTCCAGCGATCCATCTATGGACTGGTGCAAGCATCTCGGAGTTGGAATAAGCGCTTTGATAGTGTGATCAAAGCATTTGGGTTTGTCTGACTTTTGGAGAAGCCTTGTATTTACAAGAAAGTGAGTGGGAGCTCAGTAGCATTTCGATATTATATGTGGATGACATATTGCTGATCGGAAATGATATAGAATTCTGGATAGCATAAAGGGATACTTGAATAAGAGTTTTTCAATGAAAGACCTCGGTGAAGCTGCTTACATATTGGGCATTAAGATCTATAGAGATAGATCAAGGCGCTTGATTGGACTTTCACAAAGCACATACCTTGACAAAATTTTGAAGAAGTTCAAAATGGATCAAGCAAAGAAAGGGTTCTTGCCTGTGTTACAAGGTGTGAAGTTGAGTAAGACTCAATGCCCGACCACTGCAGAAGATAGAGAAAATGAAAGATGTTCCTATGCTTCAGCCATAGGCTCTATCATGTATGCAATGTCTTGTGTACCGGACTGATGTGTGCCTTGCTATAAGCCTAGCGGAGGTACCAAAGTAATCCAGAGTGGATCATCGGACAGCGGTCAAGAACATCCTGAAATACGAAAAGGACTAAGGATATGTTTCTCGTATATGGAGGTGACAAAGAGCTCATCGTGGCGGTTACGTTGATGCAAGCTTTGACACCGATCCGGACGATTCTAAATCGCAGACCGGATCGTATTTACACTAAGCGGAGGAGCTGTCGGTTGGTGCAGTTCTAAACAAAGCGTCGTGGCGGGATCTACATGTGAAGCGGAATACATAGCAGCTTCGAAGCAGCTAATGAAGGAGTCGGATGAAGGAGTTCATATCCGATCTAGGTGTTATACCTAGTGCATCGGGTCCAATGAAAATCTTCGTGACAATCTCGAGCAATTGCCTTAGCAAAGGAATCCAGATTTCACAAGAGGACCAAGCACATCAAGAGACGCTTCAATTCCATCCGGACTTAGTCCGTGGGAGACATAGAGATTTGCAAGATACATACGGATCTGAATGTTGCGAGACCGTTGACTAAGCCTCTTCCACGAGCAAAACATGATCAGCACCAAGACTCCATGGGTGTTAGAATCATTACTATGTAATCTAGATTATTGACTCTAGTGCAAGTGGGAGATCAAGGAAATATGCCCTAGAGGCAATAATAAAGTTATTATTTATTTCCTTATTTCATGATAAATGTTTATCATTCATGCTAGAATTGTATTAACCGGAAACATGATACATGTGTGAATGCATAGACAAAACAATATGTCACTAGTATGCCTCTACTAGACTGGCTTGTTAATCAAAGATGGTTATGTTTCCTACCATGAACAAAGAGTTGTTATTTGATTAACGAGGTCACATCATTAGTAGAATGATCTGATTGACATGACCCATTCCTTAGCTTAGCACACGATCGTTTAGTATGTTGCTACTGCTTTTATCCATGACATATACATGTTCCTGTAACTATGAGATTATGCAACTCCGTTTACGGAGGAACACTTTGGTGCTACCAAACGTCACAACGTAATCGGGTGATTATAAAGGAGTACTACAGGTGTCTCCAAAGGAAAATGTTGGGTTGACGTATTTGAGATTAGGTTTTGTCACTCCGATTGTCGGAGAGGTATCTCTGGCCCTCTCGGTAATGCACATCACTTAAGCCTTGCAAGCACTACAACTAATGAGTTAGTTGTGAGATGATGTATTACGGAACGAGTAAAGAGACTTGCCGTAACGAGATTGAACTAGGTATTGGATACCGACGATCGAATCTCGGGCAAGTAACATACCGATGACAAAGGGAACAACGATGTTGTTATGCGGTCCGACCGATAAAGATCTTCAGAGAATATGTAGGAACCAATATGGGCATCCAGGTCCCGCTGTTGGTTATTGACCGTGAATAGTTCTAGGTCATGTCTACATTGTTCTCGAACCGTAGGGTCCGCACGCTTAAGGTTTCGATGACAGTTATTATGAGTTTATATATTTTGATGTACCGAAGGAGTTCGGAGTCCCGGATGTGATCACGGACATGACGAGGAGTCTCGGAATGGTCGAGACATAAAGATTGATATATTGGAAGCCTATGTTTGGAGTTCGGAATGGTTCCGGGCGAAAACGGGAATTTACCGGAGTACCGGGAGGTTACCGGAACCCCCCGGGAGGTAAATGGGCCTCGATGGGCCTTAGTGGAAAGGAGAAGGGGCCAGCCCTAGGTGGGCGCGCCTCCCCCTTCCCTAGTCCTACTAGGACTAGGAGAAGGGGCCGGCCGCCCCCTCTCTCTTTCCCCCCTCCGGGAATCCTAGTCCAACTAGGATTGGGGGAATCCTACTCCCAGAGGAGTAGGACTCCTAGCGCGCCTCCTCTTGGCCGCCCCCCCTCCCCTGCTCCTTTATATCACGGGCAGGGGGCACCTTGGAACACACAAGTTGATCGTGAGATCGTTCCTTAGCCGTGTCGGTGCCCCCTCCACCATATTCCACCTCGGTCATACCGTCGCAAGCTTAGGCGAAGCCTCGCGCCGTGAAACATCAAGATCGTCCCACGCCGTCGTCTTGTGGAACTCTCCTCGACACTCGGCTGGATCGGAGTCTGAGGGACGCCATCGAGCTGTACGTTTGTCAAGAACTCGGGCGTCGGAGTAACGGCGCCGGGATCGGTCGGATCGCGAGGAGAACGTACGACTACTTCCTCTACGTTGTGATCGCTTCCGCTTCGGGTCTACAAGGGTATGTAGACAACACTCTCCCCTCTCGTTGCTATGCATCACCATGATCTTGCGTGTGCGTAGGAAAACTGTTGAAATTACTACGTTCCCCAACACTTGCCCAGGCCAAGGAACAAGCTCGGGCTAGCAATGCGGCTGCCCTAAAGGCGGCCGAAGAGTTGAGAGCCGAACAGGCTGCTCATCGCCGAAGTGAATACAAAATAGCCGAGATGATTGTGGAGCTGAAAAATGCCACCAACCGGTATGAGCTCATTGAGAAGGAGAATCAGGTGAACTTGGCTGACCTGAAGAAGGCACTTGATGCGGCCAAGGAGACGCGGTCTGAAAGCAGGGATGCACGGGTGGAGCTTCGCCAGGCCGGAGAAATCGCGGCTGGAAACCCCTACTTATTGCGGATGAAGTTTTTAGATCCGAAGTATGCTCCCCTGGATCGACGCTGGAGCCCGGCAGACGCGTATGCGGACTTGGCGAAGAGTACGGCTGATGCGGCCAAGTTTTTTGAGGATCAAGGTGATAAAGAAGTAGAGAAGCTGTTCTGGTTGCAATTCAATGCTCCCACGCACCCATTGCTGTTGAGTGAGAAGATGGCTGTTGTGGCTGAGCTTCATAGGTTGTCCGGTCTTGCAATGCAGTCTGTAATAGACCATCTTTGGCCGAAGGGGCCTAGGCCGGACAGTTATTTTGGTTTGTTGCAACAATTCCTCGGTGCCGTATCACAGATCGATGCCATGAGGAGGTCGGCGTGTATAGAGGGTACACGGATGGCACTTGCCCGCATTAAAGCATATTGGATGGATATGGAGGCCACCATCATTGCGACCCAGAATCCGGCGGGAGGCCAGGATCCGGCCGAGCACTACTTGGAGCAGGTAACGGAAGGTGCTCGCTTAATAGAGGCTCAGTGCTCGAAGAATGTCATGTTTGAGTGACAAATCGTTGCATTGTAAAAACAATGCTATATTTAATTATGAAGGCTTTTTTGTACTTTTTTCCCGAAAGTGTTATGGTGCCTCCTGTGCGGCCGTTTATGTATAAATTTAATCTGAAAGTTAGCAGTCGTTGGCTTCAGCCCCCACGCATACAATGCGGGGGTGTTCGCGAAAATATGCATAATCACACTTGATCCAACGTCTTGGTCCATTAAGGAGGTGATCGCACGTCGAACTAGGCAACCGGACTATATAGCTTTAACACTTTCACTTAGCCATAGGAGTTTGACGGTGGGGCTACTATGTAACCCATGGTACCTTCGCGTGCATCCGAATACGGGCACGTTTGTACATGACCGGGAAACGGTCCTTCGTTAATGCGGAGGAATCCTAAAGATTCCGATAAGTCTTCGAGTGGTTGAACAGTCTCTCGCTGTATCATGACAGTCAATTTTCGGCTTTCTCTACTGAGGTGCTCATCCGGAATAACCAGGGCACAATCGCAGTAGTTTTCCTTTGGCCGCCTTAGCCGATAAGAACGGAACGTAAGGCGGCAAACCCAGGAGCCGGGCAAACCCAACATTTGACTAAAGACATGATTCGGAGCTGATGCATATAAGGCCAAACTCGTGACGCCAAACACTCACGAAGGTATTCGGACTTTGTAACATAAAATGGGCTGAAGAATGCCCTTTCATTATGACCCTGTATTTCCAAGTACGTGCATTAGTCTGTCGTGGAGAAATGCCAATAACGGCAGTACCCTCTGCGGATATAGTACCCATGGGATGTGTAAACAACAAGAGACAATAAAAAAAGGTTTACACAGGGGCTTAATCTAAAGAGAAACCTTTGAGCGGGGCCCTACTGCACGTCTGCGCCTTTGTCTTCGTTGTGCTGTGTCCTGGAAGGGCATCGCACGAATGGTGTCTGTAAAAAGAAAAACTCATGTAGAAGAGTATAACGTAAGCGTGCGATGGATAGTAAAAGTGTGAGACATTGGCCTGCTAATAAGGTCAAGCCAACGGTGGGGCTTTATTAAATATCCATAGCCCCTGGTGTCCTCTATGGGATTACATGTATGTCACCCTAGCTCAGGTTTATCCGGGCTACCGGACTTGTCTAACCGTGTCCGTGGTCTTAACGAACAGTCATGCTTTCTGGTATTGGAGGCTGCTTAGAGTCCGGCTGCTGGAGTCGTCGCGTATTCCTCCGCGCGTGAGGAGCACTCTGTGTTTCCGTTAACGGTGATGACGCCACGTGGACCGGGCATCTTAAGTGTAAGGTTGGCGTAATGCGGTACTGCGTTGAAGCGGGCGAAGGCCGTTCTCCCAAGCAATGCATGATAGCTGCTTTGGAGGGGAGCGATGGTGAAGAGTAGTTCTTCGCTTCTGGAGTTGCCTGGGGAACCGAATGTTACCTCCAGTACAACGGAGCCCCTGCCGTAGGCTTCAACGCCTGGTATCACCCCTTCAAAGGTGGTGTTACTTTGGCTGATTCTGGATGGGTCTATCCCCATCCTGCGGACAGTGCCCCGGTATATTAAATTAAGACTACTGCCGCCGTCCATGAGGATGCGAGTGAGATGGTATCCGTCGATTATTGGGTCAAGCACCAAGGCAGCTGATCCTCCGTGCCGCATACTAGTCGGGTAGTCCCTGTGATCGAAGGTGATCGGGCAGGCCGACCAGTGGTTAAGTTTGGGTGCGACGGGCTTTACAGCGTATGCGTCTCTAAGCGCGCGTTCGCGCCTTCTCGTGGGTGTGTGAGTCGCGTGGATCATGTTTACTATTTTTACCTCTGGTGGGAATTTTTCCTGTCCCCCAGTGTTCGGCTGGCGAGGTTCATCCTCGTCTTCGCTTGGTGTTTCCCCTCCCTTGTGTTCGGCATTTAGTTTGCCGGCCTGCTTGAAGACCCAACATTCTCTGTGAGTGTGGTTCGCAGGTTTGTCGGGGGTGCCATGAATTTGGCACAGTCTGTCCAGGACTTTGTTTAGGATGGACGGTCCCTCTTTGCTGCCTTTAAATGGCTTCTTTTGTTGACCGGGTCGAGAGCCCCTGAATCCGGCGTTGACCATTGTGTTGTCCGGACTCTCTTCCTTGTTTTGACGTTTGTTTTTATCGCGCCGTGGCTTCCCGTTGCCATCCCTGATTTCGGATGTACTTGGGTCACTGGTGCCTTTATGGGCCAACCAGCTATCTTCACCTGCGCAAAAGCGGGTCATAAGGCTTGTTAGGGCTGTCATTGTCCTCGGCTTTTCTTGGCCGAGGTGTCTGCCGAGCCACTCGTCCCGGATGCTGTGTTTGAAGGCCGCTAAGGCTTCAGCATCCGGACAATCTACAATTTGATTCTTCTTAGTGAGGAATCTGTTCCAAAGCTTGCGGGCGGACTCTCCGGGCTGTTGAATTATGTGACTTAAATCATCCGCGTCCGGATGCCGGACGTAGGGCCCTTGAAAATTGGCCCCGAGTTCCTCCCAACTCGAGTTCCTCCCAACTTCCAATTGAATTTTCGGGGAGGCTCTTCAACCAGTGTCGAGCTGGTCCCTTCAACTTGAGGGGAAGATATTTGATGGCGTGGAGGTCGTCCCCACGAGCCATGTGGATATGCAGGATAAAATCCTCGATCCAGACCCCGGGGTCTGTTGTTCCGTCATATGCCTCTATGTTCACAGGTTTAAAACCCTGTGAAAATTCGTGGTCGAGCACCTCTTCGATGAAGCACAGGGGGTAAGCAGCCCCTCTGTATCCGGACGTGTTGTGGTATGCCGTTGGCTATTGTTGCGTGCGGTACTGATTCCAAACTGGTATCCGGTCGGTCTGATCATTTTGGTGACCGTAATCCTGCGTCGGGGCTTGTCCTTTAGATCCGTAGATGGACCTGGCCGCGCTGGCCTTTTTATCCAGGAGCTCACGCAGATCGTGTGCGGCGTCGGTAGCTGCTCTATTTCGGTTACGAAGTGGTTTGTCCGGCCTCCTGGCCATATTGTTCTTTGGTGGAATGGCCTCATCGTCAAATTCTGGCAGCAGCTTGCGTTTTGGATAGCTCTTTGTGTGGCGATCGTCTCCGTACTTTTCTTCAGTGTCTAGCACTTTATTCCATCTGCGATTGAGCGATTCCTGTGCGGCCTTTAGCCATTGCTTCTGCTTCTTTAGACTTCTCGCAGTGGCCATAAGCCTTCTGTGGAGGTTATCTCGTTCCACGCGTGTTTCCGGGATGATGAGTGCATCGTCGTCCGGACTGTGCTCTTGTCCCGGGGCGGTTTGATGAATTCTTCCCTCGGGATCATTGTGATCGGGCGTCTGCTCTGAGCTGTGTTCGGCATAACCTGGCTCATCCTGCTCCATTGCTGGGTCCATATGGTCGTTTTTGCCTTCGGAGTTGACTGGGGTGTCGATCTTTCTAGCGCTCTTATCGCTATTTTTACTATTGCTGGACTTGGAGCGGCGTCTGCGCCATCATTTTTGCTTTTGCCCGGGGGTTTTGTCTTTCGGATTGTCGTTGTCGTCCTCCTTAGGCGTATCCACCATGTATATATTGTATGACGAGGTGGCAGTCCAGCGCCCAGTTGGTTCTGAATCGTCTCCTACGCCGACATCCATACCGTCGGTATCATCAGAGTCGAAGTCAAGCATGTCTGATACATCGTCGACAGTGGCTATGAAGTGGGTGGTGGGTGGGCAACGGATTTCTTCGTCGCCTTCTTCCCCTCTGAGCCAGACATAGTTTGGCCAACAGTCTCCTGACAAAGAGAGAGACTTTAATGAGTTCAGCATGTCGCCAAAGGGCGAGTATTGGAAGATATCTGCGGCGGTAAACTCCATTATCGGAGCCCAACCAGACTCGGCGGGCTCAGGGGTGCACGGATTGGAACCTGCAGCCGGATACGAGTCCGGGGGTCCAGTGTCACAGGCTTCCTTGGGGTTGAGGCCTGTGTTCGGCTCTACCGCCGATGAGTGTGCGGCCTCCGGGGCGGGGTCCATCCACCCGTACTTGGGCGACGCAATCTGTTCCAGATTTAGGTCCGGGGCTCCAACAGGGGCGATATCCCGAGCCTTGTCCGACAGCAGGTCTAAGCCGTGCTCATCATGACTGTCCGGCGCTCCTGGCACGGGCCCGAATTCATTGAAGATCGAGTCTTCGCGGATATCGGCCGTGTAGTTCAAGTTTCCGAACCTGACCTGTTGGCCAGGGGCGTAGCTGTCGATCTGCTCCAGATGGCCGAGCGAATTGGCCCGCAGTGCGAAGCCGCCGAACACGAAGATCTGTCCAGGGAGAAAAGTCTCACCATGGACCACATTGTTGTTGATTGAAGGAGCCATCAAGCTTTGCAGCGACGACACAGAGGAACTCTCAATGAAAGCACCAATGTCAGTGTCAAAACCGGCGAATCTTGGGTAGGGGGTCCCGATCTGTGCGTCTAAGGCTGATGGTAACAGGAGGCAAGGGACACAATGTTTACCCAGGTTCGGGCCCTCTCGATGGAGGTAAAACCCTACTTCCTGCTTGATTGATATTGATGATATGAGTAGTACAAGAGTTGATCTACCACGAGATCGTAGAGGCTAAACCCTAGAAGCTAGCCTATGATGATTATGATTCTGTCTCTAAGGACTAAAACTCTCCGGTTTATATAGACATCGGAGAGGGCTAGGGCTTACATGGAGTCGGTTACAAAGAAGGAAATATAATATCCGGATCGCCAAGCTTGTCTTCCACGCAAAGGAGAGTCCCATCTGGACATGGAACGAAGTATATAGTCCAGACAAAGTATATAGTCCGGCTGTCCGGATACCCCCTAATCCAGGACTCCCTCAGCATGGTTCACAAGCACCAAGTGATTCATAATCAAGTGATTCCAAAAGCCCATCAGCATGGAGTTTCTTCATGCGCTTTACACCAATATGACCTAAACGACAGTGTCACAAATAAGTTGCACTATCATTATCAACTTTGCAGCTTTTGGCTTCAATATTATGAACATGTGTATCACCATGATCGAGATTCAACAAAAATAGACCACTCAACAAGGGTGCATGACCATAAAAGATATTACTCATATAAATAGAACAACCATTATTCTCTGATTTAAATGAATAACCGTCTCGCATCAAACAAGATCCAGATATAATGTTCATGCTCAACGCTAGCACCAAATAACAATTATTCAGGTCTAAAACTAATCCCGAAGGTAGATGTAGAGGTAGCGTGCCGACGACGATCACATCGACCTTGGAACCATTTTCGATGCGCATCATGACCTCGTCTTTAGCCAATCTTCGTTTAATCCGTAGCCCCTGTTTCGAGTTGCAAATATGAGCAACAGAACAAGTATCAAATACCCAGGCGCTACTACGAACATTAGTAAGGTACACATCAATAACATGTATATCAAATATACCTTTCACTTTGCCATCCTTTTTATCCGCCAAATACTTGGGGCAGTTCCGCTTCCAGTGACCAGTCCCTTCGCAGTAGAAGCACTCATTCTCAGGCTTAGGTCCAGATTTAGGTTTCTTCTCTTGAGCAGCAACTTGTTTGCTGTTCTTCTTGAAGTTCCCCTTCTTCTTCCCTTTACCCTTTTTCTTGAAACTAGTGGTCTTGTTAGCCATCAACACTTGATGCTCATTCTTGATTTCTACCTCCGCAACTTTTAGCATCGCGAAGAGCTCGGGAATCGTTTTCGTCATCCTTGCATATTATAGTTCATCACGAAGCCGTCATAGCTTGGTGGCAGTGATTGAAGAACTCTGTCAATGACACTATCATCAGGAAGATTAACTCCCAGCTGAGTCAAGTGGTTATGATACCCATACATTTTGAGTATATGTTCACTGGCAGAACTACTCCTCCATCTTGCAGCTATAGAACTTGTTGGACTTCATATCTCTCAACTCGAGCATTTGCTTGAAATATTAACTTCAACTCTTGGAACATCTCATATGCCCCATGACGTTCAAAACATCTTTGAAGTCCCGATTCTAAGCCGTAAAGCATGGCACACTAAACTATCGAGTAGTCATCAACACGCGTCTGCCAGGCATTCACAATGTCAGCAGTTGCTGGCGCAGGTGGTACACCTAGCGGTGCTTCCAGGACGTAATCCTTCTATGAAGCAATGAGGATAATCCTGAAGTTATAGACCCAGTCCGTGTAATTGCTGCCATCATATTTCAACTTAGCTTTCTCTAGGAATGCATTAAAATTCGAAGGAACGGTAGCATGGGCCATTGATCTACAACAACATAGACATGCAAAAACTATCAGGACTAAGTTCATGATAAATTAAAGTTCAATTAATCATATTACTTAAGAACTCCCACTTAGATGGACATCCCTCTAGTCATCTAAATGATCACGTGATCCAAATCAACTAAACCATGTCCGATCATCACGTGAGATGGAGTAGTTTTCAATGGTGAACATCACTATGTTGATCATATCTACTATATGATTCACGTTCAACCTTTCGGTCTCAGTGTTCCGAGGCCATATCTGCATATGCTAGGCTCGTCAAGTTTAACCCGAGTATTCTGCACGTGCAAAACTGTCTTGCACCCGTTGTATGTGAACGTAGAGCTTATCACACCCGATCATCACGTGCTGTCTCGGCACGACGAACTGTAGCAACGGTGCATACTCAGGGAGAATACTTATACCTTGAAATTTAGTAAGGGATCATCTTATAATGCTACCGCCGTACTAAGCAAAATAAGATGCATAAAAGATAAACATCACATGCAATCAAAATATGTGACATGATATGGCCATCATCATCTTGTGCTCATGATCTCCATCACCGAAGTATCGTCATGATCTCCATCGTCACCGGCTTGACACCTTGATCTCCGACCATCGTAGCATCGTTGTCGTCTCGCCAACTATTGCTATTATGACTATCGCTACCGCTTAGTGATAAATAAAGCAATTACATGGCGATTGCATTTCATACAGCAAAGCGACAACCATATGGCTCCTGCCAGTTGCCGATAACTCTTTTACAAAACATGATCATCTCATACAACAATTTATATCACATCATGTCTTGACCATATCACATCACAACAAGCCCTGCAAAAACAAGTTAGACGTCCTCTACTTTGTTGTTGCAAGTTTTACGTGGCTGCTACGGGCTTCTAGCAAGAACCGTTCTTACCTATGCATCAAAACCACAACAAGTTTTCGTCAAGTGTGTTGTTTTAACCTTCAACAAGGACCGACCGTAGTCAAACTCGATTCAACTAAAGTTGGAGAAACAGACACCCGCCAGCCACCTATGTTCAAAAATACGTCGGTAGAACCAGTCTCATGAACACGGTCATGTAATGTCTGTCCGGGCCGCTTCATCCAACAATACTGCCAAATCAAAGTAAGACGTTAATGGTAAGCAATATGACTATTATCGCCCACAACTCTTTGTGTTCTACTCGTGCATAAAACATCTACGCTTACACCTGGCTTGGATGCCACTGTTGGGGAACGTAGTAATTCAAAAAATTTCCTACGATCACGCAAGATCTATCTAGGAGAGGCATAGAAACGAGACGGGAGAGTGTGTCCATGTATCCTAGTAGACCGAAAGCGGAAGCGTTTAGTAACGCGGTTGATGTAGTCGAATGTCTTCACAATCCAACCGATCCAAGTACCTAACATACGACACCTCTGTGTTCAGCACACGTTCAGCACGATGACGTCCCTCGAGCTCTTGATCCAGTTGAGAATGAGGGAGAGTTCCATCAGCACGACGGCGTGGTGACAGTGTTGATGATGTTACCGGTGTAGGGCTTCTCCTAAGCACTACGACGATATGACCGAGGTGTTGAAGTGTGGAGGCGGGGCACCGCACACGGCTAAGAGATTGTCTGTTGTGCTTTGGGGTACCCCTGCCCCCTGTATATAAAGGAGGGAGGGAGGAGGCCGGCGGCCAGGAGGGGCGCGCCTATAGGAGGAGTCCAACTAGTATTCCCAATCCTAGTTGGAATCCCCTTCCTTTTTCCAAGAGGGTGAGAGAGGGAAGGAGTAGGAGAGGGAGAAGGAAAGAGGGGGGCGCCACCCCCTCCTAGTCCAATTCGGACCTTCCAAGGGGGTGGGGGCGCGGCCACCCTGCCGCCCTCCTCTCCTTTCCACTAAAGCCCATTAAGGCCCACTACTTCCCTCGGGGGGTTACGGTAACCTCCCAATACTCCGAAAAATGTCCGAACTCTTCCGAAATCTTTTCGGTGTCCGAACATAACCTACCAATATATCAATCTTTATGTCTCGACCATTTCGAGACTCCTCGTCATGTCCGTGATCTCATCCGGGACTCCGAACAAACTTCGGTCATAAAAAACAAATAACTCTTAATACAAATCGTCATCGAACGTTAAGCGTGCGGACCGTATGGGTTCGAGAACTATGTAGACATGATCGAGACACATCTCCAATCAATAACCAATAGCGGAACCTGGATGCTTATATTGGCTCCTACATATTCTACGAAGATCTTTATCGGTCAAACCGCACAACAACATACATTGTTCCCTTTGTCATCGGTATGTTACTTGCCCGAGATTCGATCGTTGGTATCATCATACCTAGCTCCATCTCGTTACCAGCAAGTCTCTTTACTCGTTCTGTAATTCTTCATCCCACGACTAACTCATTAGTCACATTTCTTGCAAAGCTTATAGTGATGATCATTACCGAGAGGGCCCAGAGATACCTCTCCGATATACGGAGTGACAAATCCTAATCTTGATCTATACCAACCCAACAAACACCTTCGGAGACACCTGTAGAGCATCTTTATAATCACCCAGTTACGTTGTGACGTTTGATAGCACACAAGGAGTTCCTCTGGTATCCGGGAGTTGCATAATCTCATAGTCTGAGGAACATGTATAAGTCATGGAGAAAGCAGGAGCAATGAAGCTGTAACGATCATAATGCTAAGCTAAGAGATGGGTCTTGTCCATCACATTATTTTCTAATGATGTGATCCCGTTCATCTAATGACAACACATGTTTATGGTTAGGAAACATAACCATCTTTGATCAACGAGCTAGTCAAGTAGAGGCATATTCGGGACATTATGTTTTGTCTATGTATTCACACATGTACTAAGTTTCCGGTTAATACAATTCTAGCATGAATAATAAACATTTATCATGATATAAGAAAATATAAATAACAATTTTATTATTGCCTCTAGGGCATATTTCCTTCAAAAGTAAGATGTGTTTCCACGACAAGTTTAGAGTTTTTTGACACGCCATCTAATACTTGCCATGGTAACTTTAAAATGTGTTGCCATGGCAAGTTTAGATGTTTTTATGGTGTGTTTTAACATGAAACTAAAATATAGTTTTGCCCATGGCAATTTAAGATGTGTTGCCACAACAAGTCTGGAGTTTTTCACAACGCCATTTAAACACTTGCCATGGCGACTTTAATATGTGTTGTCATGGCAAGTTGAAACATTGTTTCCCACACACTAATTAAAAGGCCATGACATTTTTTATATTTTTCCCATAGCAAATTTACTTTTCTAACTATGGCAATTTTATTTCTATGAGCATGGCATTTTTTTTGTTTGAAACATGGTGACCATCCTTAAGCTGAGTTCTTCGACAGATGGGAAGAGACGCTGCTCCACTGGCTGCGGTCCGCCAAGCCGTGGTTGGGGGAGGCCGTCACGTGGTGCACCGGCTGGAGGAATCAATTCCCGCCGGAGCTGCACGCCGACGAACGCGTGCTCGGGCGCCTCGAAGCCGGCGCTGGCATGGTGCATCGTGAAACGCAGGGCCTCAACAGAATTGTAGGCTATAGGGTGTAGATCGGCTGCAATTTGCCCTGTAAATTTGAAGTCTTTTATGCTACAGTTGTTGACGCCTGATCAAAAGCTGATCACTCTGTTTTTTGTTTCCCTTTCCGAAAGGATCTATTCGCTCTGTTGAATTGAAAGAATTGCTCGTGCAGAATTGTCTTGGATGCTTTGGCTTCAAGGATGGACAGAGAAACAAAATTCAGAAAAGGGCAACTGGAACTCTCTCTCTGTTTTCCTTTTCAGTGTTCACAAGATTCAATATTTTGTTGCAGGAACGAAGAAATTCTTCAATGTGTACGTTGGTAAAAAAAATTCTCTAAATTGACCTTTTAAAATACCTAAGTTGTATAATTTCAGCTCTTTTCTCCATGTCCAACTTCCATTCCAAGGAGAAGCCTCCGCAAGAGTTATGTTTCTCAGCAGATTGGACAGACAAGACAGACCATTACAGGAGAGCACGGGACTCACTGGGTGAACTTACATAAAGCCAAAATAACCACTACCAAAACTAAACAGCAACACGACTGCATTATCACTTCCTGAAAAATTCGCTGGTGATGGTACATTCTTTGACAAGATTGTAATCAGCAACGGTGGACAAGTCTTTAAGATATCTGCTACCGTAGACCAATTCATGACGACACCCTGCAGGAATGGACGCCTTCGCCTTGATCTTGGTCTTGACGGTGGCAATGGTGTCGGATCTCGTGACTTCCACGGTTATGGTCTTGTCCCAGGGGATCTTGGCAAATATCTGCATCTTCTGAAGAAGGGAGTGTTTCTCCAGCTTGTCAATGAACACTTCGGTCAGTGCATTCTTCGAAGTAAGCGCGGCTCGCAGCAGCGCAACAGCCTGCAAGAACAACGAAAATCATTGGCAAAAAAAACCCAACAAAAGGGAATTTAATCAATTCACAAGCTAGATTACCTCCTGCTTCCCGACAGTAATGTCCATCTCCAGTACCATATCCTTGTACCTCCCAGACCAGTACTTCATCATGGACATGGCAGTGGCCTCATAAATAAGTAGATCATCCCCTATGACATACCTCCGATCCTTGACAATCTCAGGATGGAAGCAATACGGCGCTAGCTCTGGCATCGTGTCCTTCCGACACCGGCAGTCAAGCGCCTGGCACCGACCAGACACGATGTTGCTCAAAATGTTAAACGGCATAGTGCTTGGATCCAGCAACATCACGCTGGGGAGGCCACCTATGAAGCAACCAGCACTGGCGAGCTCTGCAACGCTGCCATAGAGATTGCTGAAGCACCTGCCAAGATGGCAAGTGCGAGCTCCTGTGTGCTTGATCACACAGCTGATAGGGTAGGTTAAGAAACCCAGGAGCAGGTCCACGAACTCGCTGTTACATTCAGCATACACGACCTCCTTTTCACAGGTGTCGTAGAAAACCTTGATCTTGGTTTCTGGTGAAGAACCTGCAGAATCTTGATTGGACGGTACAACTTTCTGACTCATGCTCTGTTCCTTCATAGTATGGGTACTGCTTCGGTAGACCCCCCCTTAAACACATCGATGGCTCAGATTATCCTATACCCCTTCATAATTAAGGGTAAGATTGTCCTTTTTAAAAGTACGTCGTAAGACCTCGTATACAAATTGCACGGGCCGGCCCATTAAGCCACGTCCAATATAATCAACGTAAAAATATTAAGAAAAAGGACCCTGTGACGAATTGAACTCAAGACCTTGTAGTGCGGAATATATAAGAAGACACAACAGTGTTCACATATAAGAAATATTTTCTGAAAAAAAAAAGTTCGAAACTCTAATTGAACAAATGTGAACAATTTTGAAATGCCGAATATTTATTGAATTTATGAATGCAATTTGACCTTCCTCATAAAGCTCATGGTCGTCATGGGTAATCAAGACTGGTCGCCGAATCCAATGAGGCAAAGCTCAAACTGCGGGCAAATAAACCGTTGTAAATTTGCCACACCCAGCGTCGTCCTCCTCCTAGGGCGACTCGGGCGGCTAGAAACCTAGCCGCCGCCGCCCCCACAAACTCCCTCCTCCCCTCCCTCCGCCGCCGCCGGAAGACGCCGCCGGGCTAAGCCCGGGCCGACGGCGATGGCGATCTCTCTCGCGTCTTGGGTGGGGAGGACCCCAAAGCGTGTGGTGGCGCGACCGATCTGGGATCTGCGGCGCGGCGGATGGCGGCAGCGGTGGGAGGCCGCCCGTCCTCGACGGCGACGGCTTGGCGCGGCGGAGGCTGGGGCTGCGGCGCTGCGGATGGCCCTTCCAGGCGGCGTCGGCGGCTGCGGTTGACGGCGGCCGGCTTGGCTGCGGCGGCGTGCATGCTGCCTTCAGATCGGCGACGGCGGGTGGAGGGCCTGGTGGTCTGTCGGCGGCACCTCCGATCAGATCTGTTCGACCAGTCAGCCGGCGGTGGTGGTCATCTCTTCCGTCAGAGGTGGTCGACCTATGGCTGGGTGTTTGATCTCGGGATCCGCCATCCGCACCACCGCGAGTCGGGGAGACGAGTTGCGGTGAAAACGAGCCGACGGCGGGCGATGGCGGCGTTCCACGTCGTTACCTTGATGAAGGCATCGTCGTGTGACTACCGTCGACCCACTTGTATTGCTCGGGAAACCCTAGGATCCGTGTTCCGAGACGGACGATGGCGGCACTGCGGTGTCGTTTCTCTCTTAGGAGCGTGTTTAGTGGAGCAGCGCCGGAAGTCGAGGCGGGAGGTGGAGCGGCCGTCTTGCACGGAGCTTCGGTGGAGATGTCAAGTCATGCTCGACCGACAAAAGCTACGCTTGGTCATGCTCGGTCGGCGGTGCTACGCGACGACAAATCCTCCAAGGGCTTCAAGCCGTGTCGGCTGGTGGTGCGTGGCAGCATGGCGCCGAGGTGTATCGATGTCGACCGTGACGTGTACAGCTGTTTGCGCGCGAGGAGGAGGTGACGTTAGGCGCCGTGGTGGCGTCGGCGATATCTGGACCGAGCAAGGTTGATGCATCGATCACATTCAAGATGGAGCGGTGGCGGTTGGCGGCGGCGGCCTCGAGAGCACGCCGACCGCAGTGTGCCCTGACCCGGCAAGTGGCTAGGTTGGGGTCTCGGGTCTTAGATGTTAGGCTTGGCTGCGATGTCATTTGGTATTAGGCCCGAGCTATCTGCGCCTTCATCAATCTGGATAGGTGTAGCGACAGTTTGTTGCTTAGACGGCGGCTTTAGTCTTACTGTTGTATGACTTTGTAAGGTCTTGTGAGAATAATTAATAAAGTGGCCGTATGCATCGCCCAGATGCAGAGGCCGGGGGTCATCCTCCTTTTCTAAAAAAAAGCCTTAGGCTGGTCGTAATGGCAAGTATCATATACTAGTATCATGCATATGATACTAGTGTATGATACTACATTTGTAGTGCATAGTATCATATGTTAGTATCATGGACGACTTCATTTATTGCCATGCGTGACACAAAGTAGCACACCATTTAATATGATACGGTATCATAATATGATACTCAACCCTCTCTTTCTTCATTTAATTTTATGCCACATCAACAAATTTGCTTAGTTGGCACGCATGATACTACCTACGATACTCCCATTACGACCAGCCTTAGACTAGCCACAATGCATAGTAACATACACTAGTAACATACACAAATCCCTAGACTATGTTACTACCTTCATAGTGGGTAGTAACATAAGTGTGGTAACATGCAAAGCTTCATTTATTAGGTTATAGACTCATATTGCATTGGGACATGTGATGTTACAGTAACTAGCTAAGTTACTGTAACTACCTCTCTCCTCATTAACTCATTGCCACATAAGCAAAGTTGCTGAGTTGGACTCGATGTTACTACTGAAGTTATTACCACTGTGGCTAGTCTTAGAGCATTACTAGTAGTACCCATAAACCCTCAAACCCTCAAAAATAACCGCTTTTTTACGGGTTGAGACGAAAAAATCGCAAAGAATAGAACCCCTTAACCCTTAAACCCTTAAATTTTTTTAGAGGCTCAACCCCTATTCTCCTTCCCAGCCTATAGAAACAGGGGTTGGCAGCCCAACCCCTCCCCGACCTGGTTTTCTCTTCTCGTTTGCGCGGGAGGGAGTTTTCAGCTCCCCTCCCCAGATCCGGCCGCCGCCGCGCCTCCGGCCACCCTGCCCGGCAGCCCTCCCGTCGCGCCACGCCTGTCACGCACCGCCCGGCCGCCCTCCGCCTCCCGCCCGTCCCCAGACCGCCCAGCCACCTCCCGCCCGTCCCAAGACCACCCGCCTCCCGCCCGGCCGCGCCTCCTCCTCCTGCCTCGGCCGCCTCCTCCTCCACTTGCCCGCCGCCCGGCCGCCTCCCGCCTCCTCCCGCCTCCCCTCCCGCCTCGCCCTCCCGGCCGCCGCCTGGAGGAGCCACGCCTGTCGCCCTCCCGTCCTGCCCTCCCGCCGGCCATGCTCCCGCCTGCCCGGCCGCCCTCCCGCCCGTCAAGCCGCGCCCCGGCCGCCCTCCCGCCCTGCCCGGCCGCCTCGTCCGAGAGGTGAGGTATGTGTTTTTTTATTTTGTTTCATTTTCTTTTTGTTTCATTTTTTTAGCACTAATTAGTGAATGTCCTTTGCAGATGGCGATGAACAATGAGGAGATTGTCATGTCTGATTCGTCGGATTGGTCGACATCCGACGATTCCGACATTGATGAGTTGTTGCAAGATAACGACGTCGAGATGATGAGCCTCCTCATCGACGTGCAATCGTTTGAAAACCGCGTGAAGCTGATGGATCAGAGGAGAGGGTCGAAGATGGGCCGAGTCACCATCTACCAGAACCGCGCTCTCGAACACGAACATTTGATGGAAGACTACTTCTCCGAGGTACCTACATACCCTCCTCGTCTCTTCCGCAGAAGGTACCGAATGCGGCGTAGTTTGTTTGTGAAGATTGTCACCGATTGTGAGGCCGCCTCATATTACTTTAAACGTAATAGATCCGCCGCGGTATCATGGGGTTTAGTGCATATCAAAAGATATCGGCGTAATGCGGTACTAAACTATGGCATACCCGCGGATTATACCGACGAGTATCTTCGCATTGGGCAAGATACAACCACGGAGTCAATCCGTAGGTTTGCCAAGTTGGTCATCCGGTTGTGCGGTGAGCGATCTTGAGCACCAAACGAGGAAGATACAAAGAGATTAATGGAAATGAATGAAAAAGGGGATGGCGGGGATGCTAGGTAGTCTTGATTGCATGCATTGAGGTGGAAAAATTGCCCAAAGGCATGGCACGGAATGTATTGCGGTAAAAGCCGTGATGCTACCATTGTGCTTGAGGCCGTAGCATCTCGTGACACATGGATTTGGCATGCATTCTTTGGGTTGCCAGAACACTCAATGATATCAATATCCTCAATAGATCTCCTTTGTTCAAAAGATTAATTTCGGGGATGCTCCACTTGCAACTACAAAATCATGGATAATGAGTACTCAATGGGATACTATCTCACCGATGGCATCTATCCCGAATGGGCAACTCTTGTGAAGTCCATCAAGGAGAAAAATGGGGTGCCCTTAACAAGAAAAGAGGCTCATTTCACCAAGGCACAAGAGGCAGCCCGCAAGGATATTGAGAGAGCTTTCGGTGTTTTGCAAGCAAGGTTTGCCATAGTTCGTGGTCCAGCTCGGTTTTGGAACAAAAAAACCTTGATGAACATCATGAAATGTTGTGTGATTCTACACAACATGATCCTAGAGGATGAGAGAGGGTTAAACCTCCCTTGTTTCTATGACAATGTTGGTACCCGTGTGCAACCGGAAAGAAACCCTTCTCGCATACACGCTTTTCTTCAAGCACATCGTCAGATTGAGGATGCAACCACTCATGGTCAACTCCGGGATGATCTAATAGAGCACCACTGGCAGTTGGATGGGCGGCGCATTGGCCCATGATGTATCTTTTTTTTTCCTTTTCTATGTCCTATTTGATTCGAACAATTAGTGTTATTTGCTCAAACATTGTTGTAATAATTTGAATGATTATTGTTTTATTCGATGTTGTAATAATAACTAGAATGATTATTGTTTTATGTTAATTGTGATGGAATTTGTGATATGTCATATGATGAAATGTGATGAAATGTGTGATATATGAAATGACAGTTTTAAAGGTTGGGGTTGAGGCAAAGACTAGAACCCTCAAATCCAACCCTTAAAGCAGTTTACGGGTTGGGTTTGAGGGTTCTAGTCTTTGCCCCTATTTTTCAACCCTTAAAAGTGTCAAAAATTGGCACTTCTCAACCCTTAAAACTGCTATAAGGGTTTGAGGGTTTGAGGGTTCTACTAGTAATGCTCTTAGGCTGGTCATAGTGGGGAGTAACTTAGACTAGTGTCATGCATATGACACTAGCCTAAGTTATTACCTTCATAATGCAAAGTAATATAATAGTAGTATATGGCTTCATTTATTAACTTGTAGACTCATCTTGTCTTGGAAAGCGCTATGTTACAATAACATATTATGTTACCACCTCTCATTAACTACTTGCCACATATGCAAAATTTTCTTGGAGTGCGCTATGTTACTATCTAAGTTACTCCCACTATGACCAGCCAAGGCTAGTCACAATGGGGAGGAACTTAGGAGTAACATCACACACTCCAATACAACTTTGCTTATGTGGCACATATTTAATGAAGAGAGAGGTGCTTGTGGTAACTAGCTAAGTTATCGGAAAATCACACACTCCAAGAAACAATGAGTCTATAACCTAATAAATACATCGTTGCATGACACTACATAGATGTTCCTACCCACTATGGAGGTAATAACATAGTCTAGGGAAGTGTGTAAGTTACTAGCTTATGTTCTTGCCCATTGTGACCAGCCTAACATATGTTCTTGCCCATTGTGACCAGCCTCACGCATCAAATTGTCTACTACCCAAAAAAAATTGGAATTTTTTGAATTTTCTGAATTTTTTACGAATTTTTTTTGACCGGGTGCAGATGCATCCGGGCACCGAAACGCCGCTCTCCATAAGGGAAAATTCGAATATGAGCCCGAGCTCATCTGCACCTGCGCTCACGAAAAAAATCAAAATAAATACTAGAAAAATTCAAAAAAATCCAATTAAAATTGGGTGGTGGACAATTTGATGCGTGAGGTACGCTCTAGTTTTCAAAACATTTGGACTTCTGTGCAGCTCTCAGCAAAAAAGACAAATCGGAGGTCTACAAAAATGTGTACTGTTCATATACTGTTCTGGTCTGATTTGTCTTTTTTGCTGAGAGCTGCACAGAAGTCCAAATGTTTTGAAAATTGGAGCATACCTCACGCATCAAATTGTCTACTACCCAAATTTTTTTTGGAATTTTTTTAATTTTTCTGAATTTTTTACGAACTTTTTTTTACCGGGTGCAGATGCATCCGGGCACCGAAACGCTGCTCTCCCACATAAGCAAATATATTGATGTGGCAAGTAGTTAATGAGGAGAGAGGCAAATAGAGTAACCTAATATGTTACCATCACATAGCGCTTTCCAATGCAAATGAGTCTACAAGACAATAAATGAACATGTGTATGTTACTACACATATGACACTTCCCACTATAAGGATAGTAACATAGAGTAGTAACGTATGCATATTACTACTCTAAGTTACTCCCCACTATGACCAGCCTAGGAGCAGACTCTTTAAAACGCACGAAACTAAAACAACCGCCGGTTTATAGTTTTAGACGGAAAAAATGATCCGAATAGAAAGAATCCGTAAACAACTCCGATCTATAAAATATTTTAAGGGGCGCGAAAAACATCTTCACCAAACCTGTGAAAATAAGGATTTCGGGGCCAACCCGAGAATGCCCTGTATATGCGGAAGACTGTTGGCGGGAGTCCAACTGTCATCGAAACCTTCACGGCTTGCTCCCGGCCGCCGCTCTGTCCTTCCCTGGCCGCCGCCATGCTCATCTGGGCCGCCGGTGCCCCGCCCGTCCTGGCCACCGCCCATCCCATCCTCGTCCCGCTCGGCGCCGCGCTGCTGGGCCTCTCCGGCCTCTTCCTGCTGGCCACGCTCGCCAACGTCACGCCTGCCGCGCTGGTGGTGCGGTGCTCGTGCCCGCCGCGCTGGCCATCGCGGGGCTCGCTGACCGTGGACATGGGCGAGAGGAAGAAGAAGGCGTGAGGAAAATATGTAAGCGAATATTGGGTTTTACAATTTATGTTTGAGGGGTTTGTTCGGCCGCAGCTCAAATTGACCCTTAAAATGTGTTTTCCGTGAACTAGAAAATGTGTTTTCAGTTCCGTGGTTTAAGGGATCTGCTAGAGATGCTCTAATCGTCTCTTCCGGCGCGGTCCCGACGTTGGATGTTGTCTCATCTCCAAAATATTTATTACAAAATTATTTTTTAACCTAAAGCTCGTGGGTTTTCCCCGAAGCTACTCCTGTCCTCTGATTCAAAGGATTTCTGTTGGAATTTTAGATAAGAAAGTTGTGGCTGGAAACAGTCACACTGCACCCCCCACCTGTCTTGTTGAATAATTTGCCATTTTTCCATAATCTAATCCAAGAAACAGTAGGTAAAACATGATTACCATGATAGAGGTGATAACCGAATGAAGCAACAAGTTGTTGAAACTAGTCATGTAATCAAGACCATAAGAAATAAACATCATATCCCTAATAGAGGGATAAGATGACATATGGAGGAGCGGAAGAAGATGTAGGTGTGTCGTTCGTCATGTCGCAAAAGAGGTCCGCAATGTCGGGGAAGAAGCCGTAGTTGGGGGAATTCATTGTCAGTTATATTGCTGCTCGCAGTCATGATGAACAAAGATCCAGTATTCGAGCGGGACGCTCTTCAAAAATTTGATCGCCCCTCTCCTGTATCGGATCACAAGGGGCGGGGTTTCGGAAGCCTGTGTTATCACTCCATGGTGTACGTCAAGGAGCGAGATGAAAAATAGGTAGGCGTCACAAGATTCTCGAATGAGCCATATGGAAAGAGGAGCGACCTCTTATATGGGTCTCGAACAAGGAGAGGAAGAGAAACAAAATCGCTTTCCCGCTAGGGAGGCGAAGAGAACCAAAAGCCGATCCACTACGGAAAAACTGGTTCGGATTCCCATTAGTGGAAAAAGTTTCAACTTTGATCTTGCATGACAAAAATAAGGCAGCGCGTACATGTGGCATAGGTCCTAGCGCAGCTCAATCATGAAACACAACAGCTTGCGACGCGAGGCGGGCTGTGGGGGAGGAGTACGTGTGTATGTGTTCTCTTCTCAAGCTCTTAGTGATATGCGAAACAACTCCCCTTATAAGTTGGTCTTACACATCTTCCACTAGTAGAGTGGGACTAAACTTTTCACACCCCTCTGTCATGCATGAATGGTCCACATGGACATCCGGGGGCATATAATTCCAACATGTCCAACCATCTATTTGTTGCTTTTTGATCTGTGTGAACATGGGAATTGCATGGATGAACCCACTTTGAAAAACACATTTCTAAATGCTAAAAGAAATCTAAAAAAAAGGTTGCATGGGTACGTCTTCATGTTCTATGTGCATGCAGAAAGTTTTGTTGAAAAATAACATTTTTTGTGGCCTGTGCCAAAAAGACAAAAAATTGTGCCATGAAACGCTATTTAAAAGCACGGATATTTGTATTTTTTGCGGAGGCAAACGAAAAAAGATATTTTTCTTTCACAAAACTTTGTGCCACACACATATTTGCGAACATGTATGCATAATTTTTTGACATTTGAAAACATGCTTAAAATGTATTTTTTAAAAGTGGGTGCAGATGCCCCGATTTTTAGGACGTGCCCACTCGTGTGAACGCCTCTTCCTTTTATCTCAAATGAAACAACATATAAACTTTAAAGTTTGCATGTCAACAAAACATTAGAACTATTAAGCACAGAAAAACTTTTGAATTCTTATTTACACATAAATACTATAAAAGATTTTTCTTAACAAAAAAATCATTTTGTATATATATTCCGGAACAAAAAAACAAAAACTCTTTTCACACATTGCGGTTCCATTGTTTTGTTGATCTACAAAGTCTAGAGTCGATATGTTTTTTTCATTTAAGAGAAACTTCCATGTAAGTAAGTTAATATTTGAGTAGCACACATCTCAAAGCAGTATTGGACATATCTCAGATAAGGGGTGCAGTGCACATGTGTCCAGAAAAACTTGTCTCATTTAGAGCATAAGAATAATAGCAATTTTTCCTACATTGGTTGTTGGTTTGTAGGATCGAATCTTATATGATATTTTTAAAGAAATTCATTGTACTACGTTTTATAGGAAATTTTCATCCAAAAAACAGGAAAACGATTTTGCTATAACGGATAGAGAAGGTAATATGTGGTGGGTGACCACACTGACTTGTTTTGGTGATGAACTCGCTGAACCAACCTTCTTCGAAGAAGCCTCCCGGAGCGAGCACCACCGGCATCAACGGGTTGTCCTAGTATATATCGCTTCCACAGACCATGTCAGTACGGTCATGCCTTTGGCATACTCATCTTTTTTTTTTGGCATACTCATCTTTGGCGTACTACTCGGATGCGATCGAGGCTAAGATGTCTTTGTCACCGACCTCATTTCCTGCACGTTTTCAAGAAAATCTATCATTTACTGGAAATTACATCTCGGTTCAGGGTACTAAGAGAAATGAAGCAGACACTAGAAGAACGTAGCTCCCATCCATAGATTCATAGCTTTTTTGGTAGTGTAACGGATGATTCATGTTGCATTGGTCATTCCCAGGCCCCTCCCATAGACCCATCCGCCAAAGGGCCACAACCACAGAGGGCAGTGTGGTCACCCACCACATACTATCCGGGAGGGAGGGGGGCATTGCCCCCAACCCTCGAAAGAAGTGTGAAGTTAATTTTTTTAGTCTTTGATGGGATTTTAATGTTCGTTATATGAACTGCCATTGGATGGTGAAAAATGGATGATTTATATTAATTGGGAGCATCCTGAGATTTCTCTTCATGCATGGTTTTGGTTTTGAACTTGTAGTGCCACGGTCACGCCTTTGGCATACTCATCTTTTTTTTGGCATACTCATCTTTGGCGTAGTACTCGGATGCGATCGAGGCTAAGATGTCTTTGTCACCGACCTCATTTCCTGCATGTTTTCAAGAAAATCTATCATCTACTGGAAATTACATCTCGGTTCAGGGTACTAAGAGAAATGAAGCAGACACTAGAAGAACATACGTAGCTCCCACCCATAGATTCATAGCTTTTTTGGCAGTGTAACGGATGATTCATGTTGCATTGGTCATTCCCAGGCCCCTCCCATAGGCCCATCCGCCAAAGGGCCACAACCACAGAGGACATTTAGCTCGAACACAGTCTTGGCACTACAAGTTCAAAACCAAAACCATGCATGAAGAGAAATCTCAGGATGCTCCCAATTAATATCAATCATCCATTTTTCACCATCCAATGGACAGTTCATATAACGGACATTAAGATCCCATCAAAGACTAAAAAATTAACTTCACACTTCTTTCGAGGGCTGGGGGCAATACCCCCTCCCTCCCGGATAGTATGTGGTGGGTGACCACACTGACCATATCTGGACTGTTTTTGACGATGAACTCATCGAACCAGAGACTTCTTTGAATTAGCCTCCTTGAGCGATCACCAGCGGCTTCGATGAGCTGTCGACTGGTATATATGTTTTCCACAGCATGGTCACGGTACCAGTCAACGACGATCGAGGCTCCGGTGCATTTTCCACCGACCTCATTTCCTGCCATTTTCAAGAAAGTTTGTCATCTCTAACTGAAATTCCATCTTCGGTTAGGGTACCAAGAGAAATGGAGTAGACACTAGGAGAACATACCGAGCTCCCACCCATAGATTTCGTAGCCCTTTCTGGCGGTGTAACAGACGAGCCATGTTGCATTGGTCATTCTCAGTCCCCTCCCATAAACTCGTCCGCCAGAGGGCCACAACCACTGAGAGCGTTCAACTCGAACACAATCTTGATGCTGCAAGTTCAGAACCAAAACCATTCTTGAAAGAGATCTTAGGGTGTTCCCAATCAATATAACCGTCCATTTTGCACCATCTAATGACAGTTCATATAACCAATATTAAGATCCCATTCAAGACCTTCAAAAAAGTTAACTTCACACTTCTTTCCAGGGCAAGGGCAATGCACCCCCCATAAACATAGCACCACCACTGTTTTTCTTGGCTTCGCCCTCCTTCCATCCGAAAGTGTCTGCTTCATAGCATGCGAATTGTGGTGGTGGGCTATATGGTTGCTGCTTGCCGGGACTCAAAAAGGTTCGCTTTGAACAATCATGACTATCCAGCAACCGGATACCAAAGAAAAAGGTAATGATATGGTTTCTTTGAACAAAAGAGGGACGGTGTCATCTCGTCTCGTTGACCAGCAATCTCTACTCTGGTGTGGCCAACAATTATTAATGTGCCAACTACTTGGTGTGTGACAAACCTCATGTGGCTTCAAATTCAATAGACCAACCTCTCATGTCTTCAAATATCAATGTACCATCTACTTGGTGTGACCAACCTTTTGTAGCTTCATGCTATGCCATATCTACCTGGAATGATAAAAAAATTGTAAGCCTAAATGTACTTGGCATACGTACAACCTTTGTAGCATCAAGATGTATGAAATTGACTCGGTATGGTCAACAACTTGTAGCTTCTAGATAAACCTAGTTTACTTGGTATGGGGAGACTATTATTGTAGATCCAATATCAAAAGACAAAGGTTAGGGCTCACAAATATTTCCTGTTTGATCTCCTAAGTAATATAGAATTATTGCTTAACTGACTAGGTGACTATGAGAGCAGTTGTACATCCAACATACCAGGGATTGAACGCAAGGTTTGACGTCATGTGCATCCATTCAAACAGATTATTCTTGTAGTAGGAGAGGACATTGCTGTTAACAGCGAGGCAAACGTGGTGACTCCTTGCTCCTAAGCTCCATGGATCTATTCTTCACTAGGTGTTATGTTAGTGAGTGAGTGTCTTATCTAATTTATACTTTGTGTTTCTTAATAAGTTAATAAAAATAGTAACGCTCTTGAGGAGATGATCACGAATTCAATTTGCATTCTTTCCAAGGATGAGAGCGCAAATTGTGAAGTTCTCCAGATGGCCCCAACAGACCATTCATGTTTGTGCCGCGAGTCGGAAAAGGCTCTCTCTTTCTCTAACGCCCTCGACGTCTCTGATCTTCCCACAACATATCTCAATCTCAATCCAATCAAAATCTTCCTACATTGAACCACTAGAATAAAGTTGCCCCATTGCAACGCACGGGTATTTAGCTACTAAGACTAGTAACTGGTGATTGTTGTTCGTATTGAATTTGTTAATTCACAGAACAATAAGCGTTTGTATATGTAATAACTTACATGTGGTGTGTTTGTGTATAAAGGTTGTCTATGTTGTGAGTAGTTTGACAGACCCTAATGTCGTGAATTCATCTCCGGGTGGGTCACTGCCTCACCGGCTATGAAAGTGGTTGCACACGTGTGGGGAATTCACATGTCAGATGGGCATGATGATATATGAATGAAGGAGACGATGAGGTGGAAAATAGTCTAAAAATAGTTTGGAACGGCATTCCTGAAAACGAAAGTATAACGTTGTCGAGGGCTATGAATTCAATTTGTGTTCTATCCAAGGATGAGAGCGCAAATTGTGAGGTTCTCGGGGTGGCCCCAACAGACCGTTCGTGCTCGTGCCACGGTCGGAGAAGGCCCTCCCTTTCTCGAACGCCCTCGACGTCGCCGATCGCTTTGTTCCCTCTTGCCGCGCCCCGACGCCATTCCTTGCCTCGATCCCAAGCTTCGAACAATCCCGGTCGGCGCTGCTGCTATATAGCGTCGCTCATGTCGTCCGAGCCAACGGTGGAGGCGCTGGGGAGGCAGCCGGACGTGCCCGGGACGGCGGCGGCGGCGGCGGAGGCGATGGCCAAGGAGAAGAAGGACGGGGTGGTGAAGGAGGTGATACGGCTCGAGAGGGAGTCCGTCATCCCCATCCTCAAGCCCAAACTCGTCATGAAGCTCTCCTACCTCATCGGTATCGCCTCCCCCGCCCCGTTGATCCATCCGTCTCCGCTTCTTTCATTTCGGTTTCATTTCATTTGATCGTCCGTTGGGCCTAGAGGCGTCGCATTTCTTGGAACTGGGAGACGGGTCCGGTGTTTCTCTGAATGAATGTCTTGTGCAGTTCTAATTAATTGGGCTGCACGGCTGCGCAATATATCCATGCCATTTCTGCAGTGCCAACTCCCTGACAGTTAGGGTTGAGAGTGCATGGCGGCTGGATCACCAATTCAATCTCACTCATTCATTAGTTTATTACTATTAGATAGGAAATGCCAATGGATCAGTATCAGATCTTTCCATTGTTGCATCAGTTAATGTGGGGTATTTGTGTGTGCACTGCAACATTTCAGTTAATTAGTCAATAAGTGTTTGTTAGTACATGCAAAGAATTAGACATCCAATATATAATTTCTGATAGTTTAGAAGTGTACTTCCTACTTTTTCTTCGATAAAACCCAAAAGGTTGGCCTCTCTTTTTCTTTTTACTGTTCTCAGGAGTTTTGACTGTTTTCAGGTTTTATATGTCAGTTGGTCATATAAGCTTTTGACTGAACCAGGATGCATTGTGGTTCTGTAATCTCTTTTGCAATCTAATATGACCTACTGAGTGCCACTTACAATCATTCGCGCAGATCTTTGTCTCATACATTCATGAGTTGAATCTTTTTCGTTGAAAACTTTACCCTTTTTTGTACGTTCATGAGTTGAATTGCATTTCAGTTACCGGACGTAGAGGCCATAAACATTACCCTAAAATTGAAAGATTGGATTGTTAAAACAGTTCTACGTTCCAGTAACCCGCGCATGTGCCTGATTTATTTTCCTCTTCAGAGCAAGATAAAGACCGTTCCGAGTTTATGAAGCTATGCAGGAGGGTGGAGTACACTATACGTGCTTGGTATCTCCTGCAATTTGAGGATCTAATGGTAGGCATGTTCAACTATTACCTTCTTTTATCATTCCGTAACCGTTTCCGAGTTGGTAAAATCACTTGCAGCTGAATATTTTGTTCTGTGGTTCAGCAACTATACGCCCTATTTGATCCTGTTTCTGGTGAGAAGAGTTTGGAGCAGCAGAGCCTGACACGTGATGAAACTGAAACACTTGAACTCAATTTCTTAACGTACCTTTTTCAGGTTGGATCACAGTCCGTACCTTTCGATCCTAAATAAATGTGATTTGCCACATTTTATCTGGCCATAACCAAAACTCCCTCTGTTCCATATATGTTTGTGGTCTTAAGTAGATAATGGACAAGAGCAACTTCAAGTTGTTGTCTGATGAAGAGAATGAAGTAGCTCATTCTGGTCAGTATCTTCTGAACCTACCGATCAAGGTTGACGAATCGAAGGTCAGAAGCTACTTTTATAATAGTCCCAAATCAGGATCAGAACAATTGCACCCATCGATATTGACTGATTCATGAACAATTACAGGTCGACAAAACGTTGTTGAGCAGGTACTTTAAAGAGCACCCACATGATAACCTACCAGCATTTGCTGATAAGGTAACTTTAATGGGCACGTGCTGTATATTTACTTTCAAGAAAAAACCAACCATTTTATTCTGGTGGTTTCGTTAGCTTCTGTTTAATACCCATACCTCACCGACATGTAAAAGTTTGATTTAATGTTAAAAGCATTCTGTTTAATATCCATACCTCAACAACATGTAAAAGTTTGATTTGTTGTTAAAAGCATTTCCCCAGTTCTGCATAACTATTCTTGTATAGGAGTGCTGATCTCATCAACCATACATTGTAGTATATTGTCTTCCGGCGAGGCATTGGAATCGACCAAACTACCGATTACTTCTTTATGGAGAAAGTTGATGTGATCATATCTCGAGCCTGGAGGTTCTTGCTAAAAGTCACAATGTATGATAGCTTGATCCAGAATCAGCATGTTTTTTCCTTCTAAGCTGGACTTATCATTTAATATGACAATTCTATTTCAAATAGGATTGAGAAATTGTTCTCTAGGAAGCGGCAACTGAAGCCAAAGAAAGACACAAAGAAGACTGACGAAGTCAATGACGAAGGGCCAGCAGACCTCTTTGTTGAGCGCATACGCCTTGAAAAAATGGAGCTGAGGTAGTAGATTAGGACCCTCCTTGACAGTAAAAAAATTAGACTGAAGTTGAACTCTCGCTATCAATTGAGTGTTTCTCCTTCTTACGGCAGCATAAGGAATCTACTAAGAAAGATGACAATTCAGGAGCCTACATTCGAAAGGATAATCGTGGTATATAGGTAATTCCCTCTGAACATCCTTCCCTTATACGCATAAAAATGAAGCAATATCTTATCTTCAGTGTTGACATATTGATGCAATTGCCTATTGTGCTGTGACCGTAATATCACAGGAGGGCTAGTAAAGAAACTAAGAAAGATCGAGGAATATTTGTAAAGCATTTCAAGAATATTCCAATGGCTGACATGGAGTTAGTTCTGGTAATACGATTTACCATATGAGCCGTTCATATGTGTTTGTGTGTTCTTCACATATTTATTTCGGTAGGTTCTACTTATTTCCTCTCTGACATATCTGGCACCATTATATATATGTTGTAGCCAGAGAAGAAGAACCCTAGTCTAACGCCAATGGATTGGGTCTTGTTCCTTATTTCCGCGGTGCTTGGTTTGGTATGTCTCTGGTGCTTTAGATACCAAACATTCTACTGAGTTTCTCTTTGATGACCATATCTTTTTTTTTTTGAAAGACTTTGATGACCATATCAATTGCCTTTTCTTTTCAGGTCACTCTAGTAGGTTCTCTAGAAATGCCAAAGGCTGATATATGGGTTGTGACGGCCATAGTTTCTGGTTTGGTTGGATACTGTGCGAAGATCTACTTCACGTAAGAGATTTAAACTTACTTTTCATTTTACCAATGTGGTGAATTTCTGGGCTGATATGTGATAAATTTGTCTTCTGTCAAATAGATTTCAGGCAAACATGGTGACTTACCAAAATTTAATCACAAAATCGATGTATGACAAGCAGCTTGACAGTGGGAAAGGAACGCTTCTACACTTATGTGACGATGTGATCCAGCAAGAAGTATTAATCGATCCCCGAGCACATCTCTTTGTTGTGTGTTACATGTCTTGTATGCCGTGCTGACATATCGCAAACTCCTCGACAGGTTAAAGAGGTCATTGTTTCTTATTACATTCTGATGGAGCAAGGAAAATCAACTATACAGGTAAGTGTGTCTACATGATGCTAATTCCTATGTCATACTTACTTCATTCATATACAGTTTTCCCTAGTTTCCTCCTTTGACGCCAGTGTTCTTGAGAATCTTCTGATGTACTCGGTGGCTATGATCCTGATGCAGCCTAATTTTCCTGTAGATGCATTCTCTGTTTCATCTGATCTAAACTGGCAGAAACTAAGTTACCTGAATATCTCAGTTAGTCAACATCACTTATTTTTTATTGTGTACATTCTTGTTTTCATCAACATGGGAGACCTCACACAACAAGCTACTGAATGTCTCACATCTGATTAAGATGCACATGTTTAAGAGTACAAGTGTTCTTATCAAGGAAAATATCACCTTGTAGGACCACGCCATATGCTTTCCCCCCTGATTATATATCATCTATGCAGATTTTGCATAAAGATGACATGCCCTTTGTGCTTTTGACATATGAATTAGCTGGTCTTTGCAGGACCTCGATTCACGCTGCGAACAGCTCATCAAGGAAGAGTTTGGCGTGGAGTGCAATTTCGACGTCGTTGATGCTGTGAAGAAGCTAGAAAAGCTTGGGATTGTGTCCCGGGTAAGATTGCCAAAAGCTACTCTAGGGAAACTTCAAAGTTCGAAGTTTCTGATTCTTTCAATAAACTTCACTACCAGGACTCAATCGGGAGGATCATGTGCGTTCCGCTGAAGCGCGCAAATGAGATCATAGGAACTACGACTGAGGAAATGGTAATGCGTGCGCAGCAAGCACCGGCTGGTTCGTAGGCTCTGCGTCTATGTGGAGTGGCAGAGAGAGTCACATCTTCTTCTCCGAAGAATTTCGCAGGCACATTCCGTGAATCCAGAGAGACAGTTTCTCTTGAAGTAATTTCCTCATGTACCAAAAATAATCTGAAAGTTGCACCATCTTATTCTTTCATTTGATCTTTATTTTTTTGTAATGTATGAGTGATCGCTATGAGATTTCATTTTGTTTTTCTGTATAAGAGTTGAATAAACGATCTGTACATGAAGATCTGAAGTATTTGTATTGCAATGCTTGATGTATGATGTATCTATTCTACATTAGTTAAATTTTGGCATAATATATGATTGAAGGATCAAAGATGTCAAGAGGATGGAGGGGGTCAAGAGGATATGAGCTTACAAGCAAATAATTCAGGAGTATTTTTTTTTAGCAAATTTAGGTATGCAGATGAATTAAGTTTTGTAAATATACAACTATGGTTTGACACCCTGTAATATATGTGCATACAAGCAAGCAATAGATACTCCACAACCTTCGGTCTTGGGACTAATCTGATTTCAAACTTAATCTCTTAATTGCTCGTCATCAATACCAAAATCTACTTAGGGGCCTAAAAGTACCTTCGGTGATGTTAAAGAATACATGCATCACAGTTACCAAATTTAGTGAAAATGCGTCAGTGATTTGTGCATACATAGTTAGCTCGGATCTGGAACAAGGAGATACATTTGGCTGCACGGCACCACTACATACGACATGTTTCCCTCAACGGGAACAAGTGAATCCTTATTACTAGCACAAATCAAATGAAAATACAAATCATGGCGCATCACTAGCCATGACTTGCTTTATTTACACAAGCATCATACACACCGAGGATAACAAGCTGAGTTTTAAGGCTGCGATAATGGTTTTTCAAGCACCTTATCACTGGTTTCCGTACTTGGGTCCATCCAGACCCCTCTTGTCCTTGTCATCCCACCCTCTCACCCAAGGCTGGCCAGGCGCTGACCGGGTCTCTGGGGAAGAGTGCTTGCTCAGGTTATCCGTCACCTTCGACTTAATGGCAGCAAATACCTATTTGGGCACAATTCGTTTAGTATAGAAGCAATGAAAATATTAAGAGGGGCAGAAGAAGAGTTATTTGTGGTATGACATACAGGATTAGAGTTTACAGTCTCTGGCGGTTGCTCTTGACCTGTAAGCCATTTCCACAAGTCTGGGTTCTCCTGAAGAATCAAACGGTTGTAGAATTAGAAACTGCAATCTGCACAAACAATATACAAGAAGCGAAGCGATCCCTTAATGACCATGAGAGTTGGCAACTGGAGGTTGAATGTCATTGGGTCATGGCAGTTATTTTCCAAGTGTATAGAAAAAAAAATCTGTTCCGGTTTTTATGCTATTGACTGTCAATGTATTTTCCAAGCGAAGGGCTGTCATAATGTATAGAAGTACCACCAAAGACCAACTGGTAAGAAACGTAATCTACACACTAGAGAGTTACCAAAAAAAAAGAGCTGGGAAGGTTTACTGTACCACATCTAGGAGAATATCCTACAGTGCTACAAACTGTAATTGCCCCAAGATTCTAATGTCAACGCTAGCGGTGATCACCAAATAATTAAAGGGAATATGAACAAGACAATACAAAAACATGGTATGGAAAAAAAACTTGATTCTACCGTACCAAACTAGTAGATATTTTGCGTAGCATGCTCAGTTCACTTTCAGCTGGCGATTCTACATATTGTTATCATAAGTGATGGAAAAATCTAACACGGCTCGGTTATGCAGTGGTTTACTTGGGTTCATGAATTATTAAAGCAGCAGGCAGCAAGGGACTATCATAATGTATAGAAGTAGCACTAAAGATCAACTGGTAACAAACATAATCTACACACTAGAGTTCTGAAAGAAAATTATATATGAGCTGGGAAGGAAAAATTACTGTACCATCTGGAAGAATATCTTAAGGTGCTACAAACTAGAATTGTAGCCAAGATTCTAATGTTAACTCTAACTGTGATCACCAAATATCTAAAGGGGATATGAACAATACAATGCAAAAACTTGGTTTCGAAAATATAACTTGATTGGGGTGAAATTGGTACTTCCTCCACCCCAATTCACATGGCGTCCTCGCTTTTTTGTGATTTACTTTGACCATGAATTAGACCAATAATTTATGAGTAATGTGCCATACAAATTATACCACTGGAAAAAAATTCTAGCCCGAATTTAACAGTATATTCTTGTGGCATGTAATCTATGTTTCATTGGTCAAAGTTGAACACTGAAATGTGTGGGCGCCATGTGTGAATTAGGACGGAGGGACTATCTGATTATGTTGATCAAGAAACTAATTCATGCACAAGAAACTAATTCATGCAGACACAGAGAGGACAGATACCACACCAAACTAGATATTTTGTGTACAGTCATAGAGCACAGGCAAGATCTCTGACACTAAACCCTGAACATGAGATGTAATATAGGTGTTTGTCTAGTCAATTCTTGCGATGGACATCAAACTAAATCTGATACTTGCAGCATGCCCCCACATAACACTGAACATTAACAAATTTTCCAGTACATTACAGATAAAGTGGCGGGGGGTGGTTCGGGACCAATTTGACTGGGTCAAGCGTGACACACACAGGCTGAAGTGATAAATCTAGGACAAAGAAACCAATAGTATCCCTACTAGCTGAACTTTTTAGTCTGGAGTATGTTACAGATACCATAGTAAGACAGAGAAACAATCAGATGAGTAGCTAGATCAGTCAATAAAAGGGGGAGGGGCAGGGGCAGGGGCAGGGCAGGATAGCTCACGAGGTCGAGGATCTGGAGCAGGGAGCGGATGTTGGCCTCGTCCATGGAGCGGACGTGCTGCTCCACCCAGGTCCCGAGCACCAGGTCCAGCTCCAGGAAGCCCCTCTGCTTGCTCCTGTACATCAGACTGCACGCACGCAGGCGTACGCGGCCTCCCGATCAGCAAACCGTTCTTGCTGGCCCAGAGGCTGAAGACTCGAAGGGGTAATGGAGGAGACGCACCTGTTGACGAGGCGGCGGCGGCTCTCGTCGTTGGAGAGGTCGATGGCGGTGCCGGCGGTGTTCTGCTGGGTGGAGGCGGTGACGGAGAGGAGGCGGCTGGAGGCCGCGGGGAGGAGCGCGCGCGAGGAAGCTGGAGAGGGGAGGGCGCGGCGGAGCTGGAGCGCCCGGCGGAGGAGCGTGGCCGCCATGGCGGCCGCGGGGGAGGAGGCGGAGGCGGAGGAGGGGAGAGGGATCGCGAAGCGGGGAGGGAGGGAGGGGCGTGGCTGGCTGGTGGGCCGTGTCGCCTCTTCACAAGTCGGGCTCGGTTGGTGACTTTGGGTTCGTGATGGCACGCGGTGCGGCGTGGCGGCGTTCTGGGCCAGACGACGACAAAGCCAGGCGGTGCGGTGCGCCAACGGGGCCACGTCGACACCGACACGATTCCAGCGCCGTGGGCGGAGCCGCGTGCGCAGGGGCGGCAACGAGGTCATCGCTCACAAAAAAAACACCAGCTCCAAAACATCTACTCCCTGCGTCAAAAAACGTCTTGCATTTCACCTAAAGCACAAAAACATCTTAAACATAATAAAAATTATATCAAGTTTCGTGGACCATCGAACGACCATTGCCACTACCAGAACGAGCCGCCGACACGCCGCTCCAATACTGAAGCTTGCTTGACCTTGTCGATGACAGTTGGGAAGTCTTCGTGCACGTGCCTCTAAGGACCAACGTCCCAGAGCCGCAGTCATCGTCGTTGAATCCTTGAATCGATCTGAAAAATTTGACATCAAATATTGCCGTTACGTACGCATGGCGAGAAATCCTGACCTCACCGCCGCGAGGAGCTAGCAGGAATCTACGCTGGAGTCCCGTCTAGTCTATCCCAGCGAAAGAACTTGAGGAGGATCGGAGCCCGAAAGACTGACTCAAAGAAGAAGCACCGCCATCCATCCAAACCTCGCCCCGGTGAGCCGCTGGGACGGTTGCCGGAGGGGAGGCAAATTCATATGCTCACCGGCGAAGATCGAGGGGAGGAAGATTTTCCCTAGTCGCCTTCCGGAGGGGGGTGGGGGAAGAAGCAATCGCTTTGATCAACTTGGCATCGTACCTATTGCATAACGTCATACGTCCAATCAGAGCTATGGACACCCTAAAAGTTCGTGGGCTCGTTCGGACCTGTTTGCGGTTGGTAGAGAAGCCGGTCTTCCGATCGAATGTGCAACTGTCTGCCCAGTTTCAAACCTGCGTTCAATGAAATTCATGCAAACCGACTATATTTATTAAATTTTGAAATATTTTACCATCGAAAAGATGAAATTTTAAGAAGTACACCAGGTGGAATTTAACTAAACTATGAGGTAGAACGGTGACCTTGTACGCATGGTAGCCTTGGCTGGCAGCACCTCTGCCGTCATCATTGTCGTCGTCCTTCCAATGACCGAATGGCCCGTACAAGTCGCGACAACCCTGGTCGGCCGTCGCCTGGCGCTCGCGGTGCAGCCGATCAACTGCCTCCACAACCTAGCATAGGTGCTCAGCCATGTTGTACTCCTGGCAGCGACGGTCGTCCATGAAAGCCGCCCCGACATGCCCGACCTTGCCCTTGACGAGAACATGGGCGGCGCGCTCGGACTCGGCCATCACTATTTTGAACAGTTGGTTGTTGATTTGGTGCTGATGTTGGGTGGACGTCGGTGCGGTTGGTCTGAGACATGTCATCGGCCCAAGCCAACACAAGGTCGGGGTCCGCGAGGTCCCAGTCCCGGCGCGCCTGCTCAACTGCCGCCTTGTAGGCGGCCATCATGCTGCACGAGGAGGAGCCGCCGTCGCCGGCACGTCCAAGGTAGTGGAGGAGGCAACCCCGCATGTTGACGATCGGGTCAGGCGCCTCCTCCATCTTCACCGGCGCCACTGGCTCCCGGACCGACGAGGCGACGATGACGGTGCCGGTTCCTGCCGCGGTGAAATCTATGCAAGGGGGCCGGCTGGAAGAACGACCTGACCGTGCTACGCGGCGACGGTGAGAGCTCATCCTTCATGCATCGTCCGATTTGGATGTCGTGGAAGCGCTGCACCAGTGACGAGGGTGAATCCTGCTTAACGTGGACGTTGCGCTGCGGCGAGGGAGGCGCCGGACCATGGTCATGGCGCGACTGCTCGATCAGAGATCCTTGTCCATGTGCATGGCCTCGGCGAGGAGAAGCGGCTGCTGTACCTTCTCGCCGTTTGAGGAGAGCACCACCTCTTCCATCACCGACCTCAGCTCCCCCCTCCCCCCGCCCCCGTGGGCGCTAAAAACCACCAGGAGCCGCTGTCGGACTTTCCCATCATTGCAGAGTGGAGTTCGACGGAGAGGAGATGTAGGACGCATGAACGAGATGATGCTATGTAGGGTTTGTCGGCGTGGTCGTCCTACTTTAAAAGCCGGATTGGCCAGCCCCACTTTTCTCTGCGTCCGCATTGAAGCAATGAAGCGGCATCGATTAGCCGTTCAGTCGCGTCGGCGATGAGGGTTTTGTGTGGGTCTAGGGTGTTGGGCGCCTATGTGGTGGAGGTACGGACGCCTACAAATCTCCTCTGCATTTGCCTCCGGTTTGCGGGTATTCGGATGAACGGTGACTTAGGGTCATGCGGGCCATCTAGTCTGCAACCCCATGTATCAGTCAATCCCAGTTGATGGGACCACATCATCTCGAGCGGCCATTTTTTAGTCAAAGGTTTTATTCATGACACATGAGGATCGCAGGAGATGTGAATATAATTATGAAGGAATGGAGCAATACATATTTCAACCAAAGACACCTTATATCCTCGGAGGCTTGCTTTACAAATCTATAGAGAGACTCATTGGCTTCAGACATGCGCCAAAACAAAAACTATCAAAGCCCTTACTCAAATACAGTATGTGATTTCGTGGCGAATGGTCGCGCCATGTCTGCTCTCATAGCTAGCAGAATTCCATAGATTAACCAGCACCTGGGGGTCGTTTTCTACGATGATGCGACGGTATCCACCGTTAGCAGCCAACTTGATGCTATCACGAGTAGCCAATCTGGCAATGCTTCCATAGTACGGGCACGGCGTCTGTGTTATCACGACCAACTAGCCTTGTACATGCCCACGTTGTTCTGCAAAACCCGCATCAACATTAAGATATATTTTTTTGAACATCAATACAGACACAAGCGCTCATATACACGCGCATACACTCATCCCTGTGAATGTACACACACACTCTACCCCTATGAGCACCTACGAAAGACTGATCCGGCATATCATCTTGAAATTTACGAAATCACCGTAGGCAACTCGTCGTCGACGAGAACGTCTCCTCCCACTGAATGCGCATCGCCGGAAATCCTGAAATAAATCCAGGAATAAATGCGAGCACCAGGATTTGAACCCTGGTGGGCTGGGGATATCACAGTCCCTCTAACATCCAACCACAAGTTGGTTCGCACCCACTCCACGATCACGTCGGCCTTCCCATCTTAATTTGTGCACGCTTTGTCACAAGTGGACTCGCGCATCATGGCGAGCTTGCGACCCATTTTGATGTATGTGAAGCAGCGTCGAGTCCGCTTATTGTCCCCGGCGGGGGCCCTGATCCTGGCAACCACGGATGCGCACCGGGCGGTTGTGCCGCCGACGCTGGCGCGCGGGGACTCGACGACCCCGAGGAGGAGCTTGGAGCCTGGACAGGAGATCTGCTTGATACCGCGGGACCGGTTGGCGACGCACCAGTTCTGGATGACGCGGCGGATGGTGTGGTGGGGGATGAGGTCGTCGCGTCGGAGTGGGGCGTGGGTGAAGGGGCGCACAACGACGGCGGGCCATTATTCCCCGCAGCTGTAGCCAAAGGAGGCATGGCGGGTGAGCGTGCCTATGGTTGCTCGTCTCTTGTGTGGCGGATGGGTTGGGAGCTTGTGGGGCAGAGGAGCTGTGGGTCGAGAATTTGAAGTTTGTTTATTCGAATTTCAAACGCTATTTTTTAGTGTAAAGCTTTGCTTTTGCTATGTATAACCGACTATATCGCCACAATTCACGTGGAAAATTGCAAATGTTGTTTTCTTTAAATATTATTAGTATTTTGCGAATTCTTATGTATAAACAATTCATAATTCACTTCAAAAAGTTCCTAATTAAAATTTATACTGAAATAAAAAGCCAACTAGCCAAGTTAACTTACTGATGTAAGTCTGTAATATGGTTACAGTCTTATATCAGTAATATGGTTCAACCGCAAAAAAAAAAGTCTGTAATATGGTTGGTGCCCGATGGGACTAGCTCAGCCTGCTGGGCAACACGAGAAGAAGATGAGGCGTCGACACCTGCTAAGATTCAGCACGAGAAAGTGAGCATCATTTTGACAGCTGGAGGGTTTTAATGTATTTATATACCTGAACGCATCGAATCATGAATCAGACCTTGTACATTGAATTTGTGGATCTGGATTTGGAAACGCAGCGAGCCTCCGATGTCTGCTGCTGCCGACTGCAGAGGTGGATTGAATACGGAATTGCCTCACATACGACGAAAAGCTCGTCCGATTCGGTACGATGTCGCAATCCACCGTGAACCCACCTTGAGCCAGCGTTGATCAACGGTGGCCCTGCTACTTCGTACAGAAATCATACAAATACTGTCGTATGTGTAGCAACGCTCGATTGAATATGGAGCGTGACTGCGAGAGCCAAAGGATGGAGGCCGCCGGATGCCAACTCGCGCCGCCCGCGTGCCGGTGCCATCGTGTGCGCGTGCGATTGGCCCTGCCGCCATGCCCTACGAGTGTGAACAGAATTGGAGATGGGAGGCCACCAATTTCTCATGCAATATGTTTTTTTAGTTTTTTGTTAGGCAAATATATTTCTTTAGTTTTTTAGACAAAATATGGTTTTTTAATGAAGCGTTGTGGGATCGATGGATGCGCGGCTCGTGCGTGCAGGCTGTGCAGCGATTTGGGCTGGGCCATGTCAGGGCCAGTCTCTATTTTTTGGGCTGAAATCCTTTTTTTGTGGGCATTGGGCTGAAATCCCTAGCCAGCCACCTTTCCTGTATTCATTTCGTTTTTCTCCGTACATACACATGGTATACACTATACATAGTTTATTGACAAAAATAATGGATATTCAACTCAATGCCCATGAATTGAAGTGGCCCCGCCCCTGCAGAGGAGAATGGGCCGCGGAGTGGAGGTTTGGGAGGGGTGGGGGCTAAGAGCATCTACAACCGGACTCCTCAAACCCGTCTCAAACGCCCAGGCCGACCGCCCGATCGCTGCCTGGTCACGATTTTTTGACCCAGATGGGCCTCTCAAACAGCCATCAAACGCCCGGGTTACCGACACCCCTCATATCCAGCCCAAATATGGGGCAGATATGGGACGCCCGACGATGTCCCACCCGACCCCACATAAAATCCTTCCCATCCGCTCGCCGGACCAAACCCTGGTCACTTCACTCCCCTCCCCTCCACTCCCCTCCGTCACCCAAGCTCGTCTCCGGCTCCTTCTGGTCCTCTCCAGCATGGCGGGCAGTGGATCCGAATCATTCACCTCCAGATCAGTCGACCCCGAGCTCATCCCGCACAGCCCCGAGGAGGAGATGGCCGCCCGACTTGCGCTCCGCCGTGCCTGGGAGGAGGCCCGTGGACGGCTACGCTCGGACTCCATCCATCGGGAATCCATTGTGCGTCCGCCCAAATGGGGCATGGATCCGGCGCTAGCTGGCCATAGCTGCCTCACCGGAGGCCGTGCGGTCCGTCTGGTGTCCGAACACGCCGGCGGACGCGCAAACCCTCCGGCGGTGCGCCGAGCATCGGGACGCACCATGAGCCTCGTCCGACGAGGCCATGGCACGACATGCCCGCCGTGCAAGGCATCAGGCGCGGGAGGCGGCCGCAACCCTCACGACGACGGATGTCGGCGAGACGGAGTCGCATTCTCCGGTGCCCCGTATGGCGCATTAGCCCGGGCGCCGCAACCGCATTGTGGTGGACGTCGGCGGCTCGTCCCCAGATGGATCAATCATCGATCTGACGTCCACTGGCATTGTTTGGGTTCTGGTCTCCGACGAGGAAGAGTAGGGCATGAGAGACGACGGGGCCTTGAGTCCTGTGAGCCAGCTCGTGTCCAAGCCCTACCCTACCTTGCCGACGACCGGCCCAACACTCTGAGAAGCGCAACCGGCTGCCGAGCATGGCCAGGGTGGAGTCGGGCGAGCGGGGAGCGGAACCCGACGAGCTCCGCGTAGATTAGGTTTCATGTTGCATGTAATAATATGGATTTTAGGTTTCTAATTTGAGGTATCCGGATGTGGAATGCGTTTTTTGAGGGTGGCCGGTCACTGTCCGCGGACACGCCTGGGCGCGTCGCCGGGCGCGTCCGCGGGCGTTTGAGGGGTCGGATTTGACTAGTCCGGTTATAGATGCTCTAAGAAGGAAAGATAGAGGGTTACGGCAGGGTGGTAGGAAAGGAAGACGAGTGACGGGCGGGGCCCATGTTCAATCTAAACGGACGTTAGCCGGCATCGTTACCCCTTTGCCACGTCAAATCCTTGGTCAACTGGCACTTTTTGGTCAGTGATCAACGTTGCGTTCAATGCACTTTGCGACCGGACACAAAGTGATGTTTTCCTGACGACACAACTATGATTGTTTTAGGGATTTCACTCGGCCGTGTTCATGCATGTGTGGTCATGAAAAAAACTTGTTTGAGTAGTCATGCATGACCGTGGGTCGATGGGCTTGACTAGTACTCGCACCACCGCTTTTCTGCAAACGAGAAATGTACTCCTGGACCGTGACCTGGCATGGTCTCTCTCTCTCTCTCTCACGCCTGATTGGTCTTCAACAAGGCAACAAGGCAACGCTCGGCAGTTTCTTCCAGAAGCCAAGCAGATGAATAGTGGACCGACGGCCAGTAAAGACGGGAGAGGATAGACGCAGACAACATGTTGAATTGACTCTTCTTTTGTCACAAGTAAGAGCATCTACGACCGGTCGGCCTCTGCGGATGTGGCCGGACGTGTCCGCGGACAGTTACAGGTCACGCCTCAAATTAGCAACTCTGCATCCGCCTCTATTATATTTCATCCCTTAAATCCATACAAAGCATGCAAAGAAATTCTATGTACTACCCTAGTTAGTCTTCGTCATCAGAGATGTCCACGACGACGGTGCCGGGCGCCGGCTGGACTGGCAGGTAGGAGGTCTCCGGCTCATCCTCCTGCTCGACCTCATCCATGTAGGCGAGCACCTCCACCTCCCCCACGGCCTGTTGCGCCTCCATCTCCTGCTGGCACGCCGTCTGTCCTCCGCAGCCGACTCCGACCGGCGGGAATCGAGGATGGCCTACTGCTCCGCCTGCAGATCCACGTCGCCAGCGTCCCCCACATCCTCCTCCTCCGGCTCATCCTCCTCCTCCAACTCCTCCTCTGGATCCAGTGCATCCGGAGGTAGCCCCACGGCGATCCGGGCTTCGCACCTAGCCCGGATCTGCTCAAGGAGCTCGAGCCGGCGCTCCGGCGTCAGAAATGGCTCGCACCTCACCCGGCAGCGTGGGGGCATGGCTACTAGGCGGATGGGTGGAGTGGAAAGTGGCGTCGGCGCCGGACAGGAGGAGGAAAATGTGGATGCATGGTAGGGTTTATGTGCCACTGGTCGACTTAAATAGCTGGGGTAGGCATGACGCGGCCCGCCGGAGCTGCGCCATGCGGCGCCACCGGTCCGACGGAGGATACGAGTTTCGGACCGCCGGGTTTCAGGGCGCTTCCGGCTGGGGCCCCTTCGTTAGTCCGACGTGACGGGCGTGCCCGGACGCCCATATCCGCCCCATATTTAGACTGGATATGAGGGGTGCCGGTCAGCCCGGGCGTTTGAGGCGCCCGTCTGGGTCGAAAAATCGTGACCGGCCAGTGATCGGGCGGCCTGCCTGGGTGTTTGAGGAGGGTTTGGGATGCCTAGCAGTAGATGCTCTAAGTAGTATTCACGCACGCATGTCCCTGCGTTCCTGGAGTGGACCAAGGTAGAGCAAGACTTTTTTACGAAAATAATTCAAATCTATTATCAATGTTCACCGGAAGTATAAAGCACCTCAAACATGCTAAAAATTACATCGAGATGCCGAGATCACCGAACGATCACTACCGCCGCCAGAACAAGCCGCTGACGCGCCGCTGTCGCCGCTCCCCTATCGAGCCGACTTGACCTTGTCGATGGCAGCCAGGAAGTCTTCGTGCACGTGCCCCTAAGGACCAGCGCCCTGGAGGCACAGTCATTGTCCTTGAACCTTTGAATAGATCTGAAGCAACTGACACCAAATCTCACCACACGATGAGAAACCCTAACCTCACCACCCCAAGAAAACGATAGGAATCTACACCGGAGCTCCGTCGACTACGTCCAGATGGACGAACTCGAGGAGGATCGAAACCCGGAAGACAAACTCGAAGAAGAAGCGCCGCCAGCCACCCAAGTTCCGCACCTGCAAGGACTAAAAAACCCTAACCTAAACTGCTAACAGAAGCGGAGGCACCGGGATTCCCCTCCCACCACTGGCCGCTGAAGCGACAGATAGAGGGGAGGCGAATCCGCGGGCTCGCCAGCGAAGTCTGGAGGGGAGGGTTTGCCCTAGCCGCCAAGGGATGGAGAAGGGAAAGAGAAACCCTAGCCGCCAAGGGTTAGGCTAGTTCCTGACGACCTAATTCTAAATTGTGACAGGTAGAGCAAGATGTTTGCTCAAGAGTTGGATGCACGGTGATTCCTTGTTGGCCTTACAACCACAATTACTCCATCCATTTCATAATGTAGTACGTATAAATTTTCTGAATAGTCAAACAAGCAAAAAAATTGACCAAGTTTACCAAAAACAATTTATATATACAATTTCCAAACATATAACATGAAAATATAACTGATGATGTATTCGATGATATGCATTTGGTATTTTAAATGTACATATTTTTTCTATACAAATATGGCCAAATTTTTGTAATGTTTGACTTAAAAAAATTCTATGTGCACTACATTATGAAATGATTGGAGCTACTAGTCGACATGAATCCTGACCCTGAGAACATCAGAACAAGCCACGAAAACCTAATTCCACCGCCGCAACCTTCTGTATCCGTGAGATCCGATCTTGGAGCCTTCGCCGGCGCTCCGCCGGAGGGGGATTCAACCACGGAGGGCTTCTACATAAACACCATAGCCCCTTCGATGAGTTGTGAATAGTTTACCACAGACCTTCGGGTCCATAGTTATTAGCTAGATGTCTTCTTCTCTCTTTTTGGATCTCAATACCATGTTCTCCTTGCTCTTCTTGGAGATCTATTCGATGCAACTCTTTTTGCGGTGTGTTTGTAGAGATCCGATGAATTGTGGGTTTATGATCAAGTTTATCTATGAGAAATATTTGAATTTCCTCTGAATTCTTTTATGTGTGATTAAGTTAGCGCTCTTTCTTTGCAATATACTCCTTCCTTTTTTTAACAATCTAATAGAGCAACTCAAGTAGAGTTGCCATATTGGCTCAATCATCATAATAATTTTCAATATGTTAATTTTGATCTAAAATAGCACCACACCAGAGTTGCCAATGCCTTTAGATCACTATAATCTATGGAGCTCGCTCCAAAAACGAGCTCCTAGCCTCCACATATGAAGGTCGTGGAGACCCAATTTAAGACAAGCTCCTTATTAAACTGCTAGTGTGGGAGAGAAGTGTCAGCTTTTTCCTCCCTGCATGCCACGCACAAGATTTGAAGTGGCCCAACCTCCCACGCACCATGCGATGACACCCTACTACTTCTTGAACTTGCGTTGGTTTTTCCCTTGAAGAGGAAAGGGTGATGTAGCAAAATAGAGTAAGTATTTCCCTCAGTTTGAGAACCAAGGTATCAATCCAGTAGGAGACAACACACAAGTCACCGAATACGTGCACAAACAATCAAAAATTTTGCACCCAACGCGTTAAGGAGTTGTCAATCCCTTCACGGTTACTTGCAAAAGTGAGATATGATAGAGATAGATAAACGGTAAAGTAAATATTTTTGGTATTTTTGATTTATAGATCGGAAAGTAAAAGATTGCAAAATAGTAGATCGGAAACTAGTATGGTGGAAAATAGAACTTATATGATGGAAAAGAGACCCGATGGCCATAGGTTTCACTAGTGGCTTCTCTCAAGATAGCAAATATTATGGTGGGTGAACAAATTACTGCCGAGCAATTGATAGAAGAGCGCATAGTTATGACGATATCTAAGGCAATGATCATGAACATAGGAATCACGTCCGTGTCAAGTAGACCGAAACGATTCTGTATCTACCACTATTACTCCACACATCGACCGCTATCCAGCTTGCATCTAGAGTATTAGGTTCATAAAGAACGGAGTAACGCATTAGGTAAGATGACATGATGTAGAGGAATTAACTCAAGCAATATGATGAAAACCCCATCTTTTTATCCTCAATGGCAACAATACAATACGTGGCTTGATGCCCCTGCTGTCACTGGAAAGGACACCACAAGATTCAACCCAAAGCTAAGCACTTCTCGCATTCCAAGAAAAACCAATCTAGTAGGCCAAACTAAAACGATAATTCGAAGAGACTTGCAAAGATATCAAATCATGCATATAAGAATTCAGAGAAGACTCAAATAATATTCATAGATAATCTGACCATAAATCCATAATTCATCGGAGCTCAGCAAACACAGCGCGAAACAGTATTACATCGAATAGATCTCCAAGAACATCGAGGATAACATGGTATTGAGAATCAAAGAGAGAGAAGAAGCCATCTAGCTACTAACTATGGACCCGTAGGTCTGTGGTGAACTACTCACGCTTCATCAGAAGGGTAATGGTGTTGATGTAGAAGCCCTCCGTGATTGAATCCCCCTCCGATAGGACGCCAGAAAAGGCCCCTAGATGGGATCTCACGGGTACAAAAGGTTGCGGCAGTGGAAAAGTGTTTTCGTGGCTCCCCTGATGTTGTTTGGGGTATAAGAGTATATATAGGCGAAGGAACTAGGTCAGGAGAGCTCTGAGGAGCCCACGAGGTAGGAGGGCGCGCCCTACCCCCCTGGGCATGCCCTCCACCCTCGTGGCCTCCTCATTGAGTCTCCGACTTCATCTCCAAGTCTCCTGGTTTGCTTCTGGTCCAGTAAAGATCATCGCGAAAGTTTCATTCCGTTTGGACTCCGTTTGGTATTCCTTTTCTGCGAAACTCTAAAACAGGTAAAAAAATAGAGACTAGCACTGGGCTCTCGGTTAATAGATTAGTCCCAAAAATAATATAAAATAGCATATTAATGCATATTAAACATCCAAAACAGATAATATAATAGCATGGGACAATTAGATACGTTGGAGACGTATGTATAATTTTTGATTGTTCCATGCGTATCAAGCATCCCCAAGCTTAATTCCTGCTCGTCCTCGAGTAGGTAAATGATAAAAACAGAATTTTTGATGTGGAATGCTACCTAACATATTTATCCATGTAATTCTCTTTATTGTGGCATGAATGTTCAGATCCGAAAGATTCAAAATAAAAGTTTAATATTGACATAAAAACAATAATACTTCAAGGATACCAACAAGGCAATTATGTCTTCTCAAAATAACATGGACAAAGAAAGCTTATAACTACGAAATCATATAGTGTGGCTATGCTCCATCTTCATCACACAAAATACTCAAATCATGCACAACCCTAATGACAAGCCAAGCAATTGTTTCGTACTTTGATGTTCTCAAACCTTTTCAACTTTCACGCAATAATGAGCGTGAGCCATGGACATAGCACTATGGTGGAAGAGAATATGGTGGTTGTGGAGAAGACAAAAAAAGGGAGATAGTCTCACATCAACTAGGCGTATCAATGGGCTATGGAGATGCCCATCAATAGATATCAATGTGAGAGTAGGGATTGTCATGCAACGGATGCACTAGAACTATAAGTGTATGAAAGCTTAAAAATAAACTAAGTGGGTGTGCATCCAACTTGCTTGCTCATGAAGACCTAGGGCATTTGAGGAAGCCCATCGTTGGAATATACAAGCCAAGTTCTATAATGAAAAATTCCCACTAGTATATGAAAGTGACAAAATAAGAGACTCTTTATCATGAAGATCACGATGCTACTTTGAAGCACAAGTGTGGAAAAAGGATAGTAACATTGCCCCTTCTCTCTTTTTCTCTCATTTTTTTCCTTTTATCCTTTTTTTCTTTTTTTATTTCCTCACATGGGACAATGCTCTAATAATGATGGTCACCACACTTCTATTTACTTACAACTCGAAAAATTACAACTCAATGCTTAGAACAAAATATGACTCTATGTGAATGCCTCCGGCGGTGTACCAGGATGTGGAACGAATCAAGAGTGACATGTATGAAAGAATTATGAAAGGTGGCTTTGCCACAAATACGATGTCAACTACATGATCATGCAAAGCAATATGACAATGATGATGTGTGTCATAATAAACGGAATGGTGGAAAGTTGCATGGCAATATATCTCGGAATGGCTATGGAAATGCCATAATAGGTAGGTATGGTGGTTGTTTTGAGGAAGGTACATGGTGGTTGTATGGTACCGGCGAAAGTTGCGCGGCAGAAGAGAGGCTAGCAATGGTGGAAGGGTGAGAGTGCGTATAATCCATGGGCTCAACATTAGGCAAGAAGAACTCACATACTTATTGCAAAAATCTATTAGTCATTGAACGAAGTACTACGCGCATGATCCTAGGGGGATAGATTGGTAGGAAAAGACCATCGCTCATCCCCGACTGCCACTCATAAGGAAGACAATCAATGAATACTTCATGCTCCAACTTCGTTACACAATGGTTCACCATACGTGCATGCTATGGGACTCACAAACCTCAACACAAGTATCTATCAAATTCGCAATTGCTCCACTGGCATGACTCTAATATCACCATCTTCATATCTCAAAACAATCATAAAGAATCAAACTTCTCATAATATTCAAGCACTTTATATGAAAGTTTTTTTATTATATCCCTCTTGGATGCCTATCATATTAGGACTAAATTCATAACCAAAGGAAATCACCATGATGTTCTAAAAGACTCTCAAAATAATATAAGTGAAGCATGAGAGTTCATCAATTTCTATGAAATAAAGCCATCATCGTGCTCTAAAAAGATATAAGTGAAGTACTAGAGCAATATTGCCTAGCTCAAAAGATATAAGTGAAGCACATAGAGTATTCTAATAAATCACTATTCATGCGTGTATCTCCCAAAAGGTGTGTACAGAAAGTATGGTTGTGAAAAACTAAAAAGCAAAGACTCAAATCATACAAGACGCTCCAAGCAAAACACATATCATGTGATGAATAAAAATATAGCCTCAAGTAAAGTTACTGATAGACGAAGACGAAAGAGGGTATGCCTTCCGGGGCATCCCCAAGATTAGGCTCTTGTAACTCCTTATTCCATAGTCCATCAAATCCTTACCCAAAACTTGAAAACTTCACAACACAAAACTCAATAGAAAATCTCATGAGCTTCGTTAGTATAAGAAAATAAACCACCACTTTAAGGTACTGTTGCAAACTCATTCTTTAGCTATATTGGTGTAATATCTAATGTATTCCAACTTTTCCATGGTTCATACCCCCCGATACTACCCATAGATTCATCAAAATAAGCAAACAACACGCAATAAACAGGATCAGTCAAAAACAGAACAGTCTGTAAAAATCTGTAACTCTCGAATACTTCTATAACTCCAAAAATTATGAAAAATTAGGAAAACCTGGGAAATTTGTGTGCCAACTCATATAAGAAAGAATCAGATCAAAATCGCGTTTCTGTGAATTTTGAAAATTATTTTCCTGGGTGCCAAAGTATATGATTTTCACCAGGTTCAACACAACTATCACCGTAAGCTATCCTAAAGGTTTAACTTGGCACAAACACTAACTAAAACATAAAACCACATATAACCAGAGTCTAGATGAATTGTTTATATCTAAACAGGAACAAAAAGCAAAGTACAAAAATAAAATTGGGTTGCCTCCCAACAAGCGCTATTGTTTAACGCCCTTAGCTAGGCATTAAAAACGCGAATAGATCTAGGTATTGTCATTTTTGGTCTTTATTATTTTGAGGGAATTATGTTCAAATCCAGGAGGTTCTTTGTGTTTCCCCTCATATTCAGAAATTTTCAAGTCTAAAGCATCCAACGTTTATTGCAAAGAGTGATCAACATATTCATACGATGGATATTCCCACTGACATTTTTGAGAGGCTCAAGGGATTTTTGCAAAGTTTTTGTTAATTCACAAAGTTTCTCAAAAACTTGAGTTCCCTCCTGAACTTGAGGTAAAACCGATTGTGGAGGTGATATTCAAACTACTCCTTCTATTATTTCATAAGAAATACTGGGATCAATTTCGATAAAATTTCCTTTAGCAGCAAAATCCAAGAGTTGCCTATGGGGCATGGTCAATCCAACATAAAAATTACGGAGTAGAATTTTTAAAATCCCCACTTATGGTGCAATTAACGATAAGATTCTATCATCCTATACCAAGCATCCACTACACCACGACACTGCATCACTGACAGACAGATCGGTCGGGAAAACTGCGTCCACCGACAGACAGTCAGTCGGGAAAAACTATTGCCGACAGACAGCGCCTGTTGGAGAAAGTCCACACGGGAAAGACTTTTGCCGACCGATAGCTTGACGGCGATAAGGGGCATTGCTGACAGACACTCTATTGGCAATACCATTAACCTTTCCCGACAGACAGGTCGATGGTAAAATTTCCTGACCGACTGTTTGACGGCGCCATTTTTGCCGATAGATATTCTGTTGGGCCTGGTGCATATATTTCCCGACCGACTGTTTGACGGCGCCAGTTTTGCCGACGGACATTCTGCTGGGCCTGCTATAAATATTTCCCGACTGGCAGTTCGATGGTATCATTTTTGCCAACCGACTTGCCACTGGCCCTGGCATGAACCTTTGCCGACCGACAATAGGACACTATTTTATTTTCCCAACCAACAGTTCATTGGCATTTAGTCTAGCTGAGCAATAATATCTAATTTCACACCCATTATATATTTCCCATCTGCCTTGTACAATATCAATCAAGTTGCATATCTCATTACAGCACAATATCAATCAAGTTAACTAACTTGCATGTACTAAAAAAATGAATCATGAGCAAAGAAGGATAAAACAGCAATTCATTCTCATAAGCATTCCAACATTTATATGTTCCAGTCACTGAAACACCCAATATGTTTACAAAATGATAGATGCATGTTGACCGATTCATTGTTTGCTCCATTACACCAAATACCCAGATGACAAGACGCCACATAGGTTCACAAAATGATACCTAAAAGACACTGTTTTTGTTCCAGTACACAATATATCTAGTGAACGCAAACTGCCATCTTCATGGTTCCTTCCTGGTCCTTTTGTGTGTCTTTCCTAAAGGATAAAAAGTCACTGGTGAATTCATGCATTCATAGAGACCATGGAAAAAATAATAATTGTATAAAACATCAATGGCAGTGGGGTTCTAGTGTTATAAAAAACAGGGCAAGTCCTGAATAATGCCACAACATGTTCTAATTAAAATCTATATTGTGTTGGACATAATAAAGCATCAATGCCAGATGACCATGGACTATATTTAGAAAAGCACAAGAGAATTTCAGATGCACTTCAGTGCCACAAATTAGATTAAATTAAGCCATTACTTTTAGAGAAGCATATGTACTGTACAATAGGTATAAGAACGAGAACCTATGAAACCATCAGGTTATGCATAAGATAAATAAAGATCAGTTGTGCTAATGACCAATATTTGCTTTACTATTCAGGCCATACAAGGAAAAATATGTCAAAGATTTATACTTAATAGCTCAAACATAGAATCAGGTTACACATTATTTTGCAATATATAAAGGCTTAACTGGCATCTTACTAAATATATGTACACTGCTTATTAATTTGTATGTCCGTACATATTATAAATATAGTTAGTGAAGATCTTGATAAAGATACAATGTACAATATGGGCCTAGAAACAGGATTAAGAATCAGCAAAACAGGACATGAATCAGGATTCAGAAACAGGACATGAATCTAATTTATTGCTAGTCACATAACTAAAAAATTGTATGACTACTTTATGGTCCAAGACTTAGATTGCACCTGACCATTACATTCAGAAAAGCAGATGTACTATAGTGCCACAAATTAAATTAAATCTAGCAATTACTTTCAGAGAAGCATAAGTACTGTATTGTCAAGTGTTCAATTGCTACAAGAGACATAAACATTGAATCTACTGTACACTTGCACATCTCCTACACGTTATTAGAAGAAACTTGTGTACTTTGAGTAAGGAAGCACCAAGAAGCATCTCATGTACAGTACCTTAGCGGCGGGATGAGGAAGATGCCCCTGGCTTGTAGGGCTTCATTTAGCAAAGTGATCACAAATCAGTATCACACGTTAAGCAATTCAAGGCAAGTGGACAAACCGTACATTGTTGGTGGTTACCTTGCTAGATGGCCATGCAATGGACCTTGTCGCAGCATCAACGATAATATGTAAACCAATATATTCATAAGGCACCAGAGCATACCTTCTGATTGCAATATTGGCAAGAGCCTCATAAGTTGCTGGTCCAAGTGGCTCTCCGCCCACAATAGTGTCTGGGTCAACTGAGATAATTGTTTCCTTAGCAACAGGAGTTTCAGGACCAGTCCATGCATATAGAAGCACATCCATACCAATCTGAATCAATGATTGTTTTAGAAACATGAAACAAAATAGAATTTAAACATATAGGTAAGGATGAGAAGATTACAAGGCTTTCATCTTCATGGGCTGATGAGCTTCTTGCAGGGGGATTTGCAATGACTCTTCTATGAACAAAGGGCTCTTCATCATCTTCACCATCGTTATCTTCCTCGACTTCATCATAGTTATCTTCCTCGGCTTCAGGTCTTGAGTTCTGTCAGACAACAACATGGAAATAGAGTTATTGCATGCAAGATGGAGTGTTGATGCAATGAAAAGATGTGAAAATAGTTCATTACTTGTTGAGAATTGGAACCGTTCTACGAGCTAGGAGTTCCTATATTATGCCCTCCTTGTGAAGCTAACATCAATTCCATTCGGTTCATTCGTCCATTTGTTGCACATGCCCCTCCAGCATGTTAATGCGATTTTCAGCTTCTCGGCGCCCTTCCATTTCAACTAGAATTCTTGTGCTCAATTTACCCCGGGTACCCGGTGTGCCCATATCTTGAGGTGGTGTTGGCCCTAGACCTAACACACGGACACAACCCCTGAGCTCCTTCATTCCACATACACGTGCAAATAGATCACCTTCTTTAATGCTTTTTTCCTTCCATTCAGGGTGCTTTTCACCTGTCTCTATGAGTTCTTTCTGCAAAATGATATTTACTTGCTATGTAAATTCTACTTGTACATTTTCTGACTAATACTGAAAAACATGGCAAAAGAGACTTACAATTGTTGATGCTGCCTGCGGCACATAACTCCCTTTCCTTTACCCTTTCTTGCATGTATGTGTTTCGATATAAACTTCATCTCTTCGAGGATTATGCCCAAGTTTGACAACCTACAATCATTTATTTATTTCACTATGCATTAGTCACTCAAACAAAGTGGCGAATCATTTTTAATTAGGGCAATTGCTTTTTACCATTTCATTGGCAACACAGGCATGACTCTTGCTGCCAGATGTATGAGGCACTGCATTGGCGCGATTCTTTTTGCCGATAGCACTACGAGACTACAAGAAAAGTAAAGGAGATTTATAGCACATATTGTTTGTGTTTTGAACAAAGTAAAGGAGATTTATCACACATATTGTTTGCTGCCAGATGACTACAATTTTGATTCAGCGGGATGACTTACTTGAAATACCAAAGATCTCCAGTAAGTGATAAGAATCTTCCAAACAGCTTCACTAATTCTGTTGTCACGTCTTTTCATAAGTTGTGCATCAGTCAGCGCAGCATCAAACTTGTATCTCTTTAAATCTGACTTCCAATCCTTCCATTTTACATGTGAAGTGTTGAGAACAAAGCTCAAGGCGGTTGAGTCGAGCTCATAAAATGCCTATTAAGATGAGAGAGAGTAGGATACTCGGTTAGATGGCATTAAAAAGAGTAAGTTATAAATTATGCTCATTTATACCTTCAAGGTCTCCCACACTAACAATTTTTTGTCTACATCAACATCTCGCTAATCTAACTCTGCAGGTGGTATATGCTTCCTCACCAAAGTACCAATGAAATTGGTAAATTCAGTTGCATCTGGCCCAACAGGCTGGCCATTCCCATTAAGTGGAATATGGATTTTGGGTTGATTCAGCCTTGCATATATGTTAGCCTTTCGAGTAATTTTTCTTCCACCTTTCTTTTGACTACCTTCATCATCAAGCTCACAAGTAATCTCTTCATGCAATAAAATTAACATAGTCATACAACAATTCTAGCAAGTGACATTAGGCTAAATATGAGCAAGTATAACCCACTACAAATACCTTTGGAAGGCTGATGCTCAGATCTACATGATCTTGATCTTTTGATACCCTAGACCTCAAAACACTTCCTTCATTCGCGCTTATAGGTGTGCTGGAGGGTGCCTGCATAGATATATAGTTTAGTGTTGCAAGCTACATTTGCTTCCTTTAAGTAGAACATGAATGTGATGCAAGGATATGAATTTGCTTCCTACATACCTTCCTTTTCTTTTGGGGGGCTTGGTTCGCTTCCATATCTTCCTGCATAGAAGCTCTTGTTGCTCGTACCGCTGCTAGCCATTTATCATTTTCTTCAATGGTCTTACTTCTCAGTAGTTCATACTCTACCACTTTTAGTTGTTCCTCCGTGACACCACCATCTTTAGCTTTTCTGTTTGCGCTTGCCATTTTTCCTCCTGCAAAAGGCACACTATATGAGTACATCGCTGAAAATACAAAACACTAGAGGATCATACACAACACTTACTTTTTTTCAATATCACTTGCTTTAAGAACTAGTCCATCTATATCTGTCCTAGCAGAACTGATGCATCCATCTGCAACACTCACACGTATAGCAGTACATGGATCAGGCAACGTCACACGTAAAACATTACCATGGTCATCTTTAGATTCTTCTATGTCATATAATGATGGAACAACAATAGTAGCCCACTCAGCATCAATGGGATCTTCAACATAGTAAACTTGAGTTGCTTGTGTGGCTAATATGAAGGGCGCATCTGATATTTTCTCACTGGTATTGAACAAATGCTTGAAATTCACAGAAGTGATTCCAAACTAATCAGTTTGCACCCATTCATCTTCTACACGATTATCGACCCAGTCACATTTGAACAACACAACTTTCCCTTCATGTTGATAATTCAACTCAAGAATTTGCTTTATAATGCCATAATAGGTCTTGTTTCTTACACTAATATTGTCACCTTTTCCTTTTGCAAAGGATGTGGTTTGTGCAACAAGAGCTACTCCACTACTCTGAGATGATCGGCCCTCATCATATGATTGTGTATGAAAGTCTATCCCATTTATAGTGTAGCTACTATACTTCATAGCAACCATGTTTGGCTCTTTAGCTAATATTTTTATCTCATGTGGTGCTTCATCGCCCATTTCTGCCACTTGTGATTATGAAATGCTATTGTTACTCTACAATGGGATGGAATTATATGTCTTATAGGTTGACAGTCACATGCCCACTTACGTGCAATTTAAACCACTCATGAAAGGTCTCGTAATGCACACGCTTGACTTCGCGATGACTTCGGACACCAATAGAAGAAAGGTAATCCATATGTTTGCTGCATATAGGTTATATTTATCAATTGACAAGGAGGAGAGAAATAACCTAATAGCAATACATAGTAGGGATATCTTACTCTAGGTATGGTTCTATGTTGTCATAATTGAACAGGACGTATCTGTGGGTTTGGAGCCAAGTTTTGTTATCTAACATCACCATGCGCTTGGCAGCCAGCCCTCGACCAATGTTGTGGAAGAAAGGATGTAGGATCGAAAGTATGTCTAGAGGGGGGGTGATTAGACTACTTGACAATATAAAAATTCAGCCTTTTGATAAAGACAAGTTTTTGGCAGATTCACGATTATGATCAAGTCAAGTATCACCCTACACATGCAATTCTAGAGTATAGGCAGCGGAAAGTAAATTGCACATGTAGTAAAGAGAGGTGGAGAAGAGCAAACGCAATTTGGAGACACGGAGATTTTTTCTCGTGGTTCCGATAGGTGGTGCTATCGTCAATCCACGTTGATGGAGACTTCAACCCACGGAGGGTAACGGCTGCGAGAGTCCACGGAGGGCTCCACCCACGAAGGGTCCACGAAGAAGCAACCTTGTCTATGCCATCATGGCTCACGCCCATGGAGGCTAGCCTTACTCGGGGTAGATCTTCACGAGTAGGCGATCTCCTTGCCCTTACAAACTTCTTGGTTCAACTCCACATATTGACGGAGGCTCCCAAGCGACACCTAACCAATCTAGGAGGCACCACCTCCAAAAGGTAATAGATGGTGTTGATGATGATGAACTCCTTGCTCTTGTGCTTCAAATGATAATCTCCCCAACACTCAACTCTCCTCACCGATTTGGCTGTGGTGGAAGAAAGGATTGAGTGGAAAGCAACTTGGGAAGGCTAGAGATCAAGCTTCATATGGTGGGAGTGGAGCAACTTGATCTCAACACAAGGGTAGGTAGTTTTCTTCTCGAAATGTAAGGTAGGAGTGGAAGTACTTTCGATGGCTCTCTCCATGAGTGAAGAGGGGTGGAGGGTATTTATAGCCTCCACACAAAATCCAACCGTTACACACATTTGACCAATCTCGGTCGGACCGAAGTTGACAACTCGGTGAGACCGAAAGTTCAAATCATGTGAGCGTTGGGATTTTCGTGGGACCGAAAATACAATCTCGGTTAGTCCGATTCGTCCAAAGACAAGAGCTTGCCAATCTCGGTGGGACCGACTTCATCATCTCGGTGACACCGATTTGATGACGAAGATTCTGAAGCTTGGCAACTCAAGTTTCGGTGAGACCGAGTTCGAATCGGAAAATCCGAAATTTCTAGGGTTTGGCTTTGTGGCTGAGGTGGTTCATCTCGGTGTGGTGGTTTGGAAAATCGGTGGGACCGAGATTACTTATGAGTGTATATTGCGGTGAGAGTTCTTGATAGTTTAGGAGATGTATCACTAAGCACTTTGAGCAACCAGATCATTAACATAACCTCATCCCTTTTAATAGTATTGGCTTTCCTATGGACTCAATGTGATCTTGGATCACTAAACCAAAATGGAGTCTTGAGCTTTTGCCAATCCTTGCCTTAGCATTTTGAGGGTCCACTTCTTGATCCTTGCCATACCCATATCAATGAACTTTCTCAAATGATTCTCAAGTAACTATTAGTTCAATGATATATATGTTGTTATTAATTACCAAAACCACCCGGGATTAGTTGCACTTTCAATCTCCCCTTTTGGTAATTGATGACAACATATAGATCAAAGCTTCGACAAAGGATATAATCAATGAATAATATAAATCGCTTTGAGAAGTATGTGATAAGCAAGAGCTCCCCTAAATTTGTGCATTATTTAAGATTTGCGTTTGAATGCAAATGCATAATCGATTAGGATCATGGGTCACTCTTCCATGTCACATACATCTTGGTGGAGCGCACAAAATGATAAGAATGAATAGCATGCACCCAATCACCAAGACATGAGTAAATGGTCATACAAGATATGAGTAGCATATGATAAGCATTAAGCACACATTAAGGCATAGTGCGACCAAGCACTCATTAAGGTAGAATGAAACGTAGTATCAAACACACGAATGTCTCGAAAACCAAAAGTATCTCAAAGAAACCGCAAATGAGCGAAAGAGCAAAAGCGACAGACTCTCTCTCTCGAAGTCCTATGATCTATACAATTTCTCCCCTTTGGCAACAAGTTACCAAAAGTTCGAAAAGTATAGAGCTAAGCATCACCGGGGACTCTGCCGGCGGCTCTGTGCAGGTTGATGTTGGAGTTGAGATGGCAGCATCGGCGAAGACTTCACCTGATGTCTGTGGAGCCGAGGAGTGGTCACCGGAGCTGGAGCTGGAGCAACCGATGGAGCTGTGGGAGGTCTTGATCTTTGTAGTCCCGGTGTCTCATCATCGGAATAGCAACTGATCGGGTCTTGTGGGAACCGGAGCAGGCTGTTGATAATCATCTGGACTAGGTCATCCTGCATCTCACGCATGAGCTCTTCCTTCTCCTCTTTGCTTCCTCAATATCTGCCTCAAGCTTGTTGTGATTACTTGCACTTGATCGACTTCACATCGAGCATGGATCTTGTCTTCAACAATCCTCTCAAGACTCTCCCGAGGCTGCATAATGCTGGCCAGCGTTGTTCAATCCTCTGGTAGCTTCAAGGAGCTGCTCTCCAACACTCTTGGGTTTAGCTGCTGCTGCTGCTGCTTCCTTCTCAGCTTTGGCTTTCTTGGCAGCTTCAATCTTTGCTTGACCTTCAACTGACGTTGGATCCTCCTCATCCATCACAACTACATTGTCCTCATGCTCAGGCTGCAGTGGCAAGTGTGGTCTATCCAACAAGTATGTGCCCGTACCAAACTTGGCATTGATAAGCATCTGAATGTGCAGGGCAAATCCACACGACCTCTTCTGGTCAGCTGCAGTCCTCTTGATGGTCTCAACTATCAAGTCCATCACCTTGAAAGGTGCCTTCTCATCAAGTATATGCAGCATGTTGATAGAATATCCTCGATCATGCGATGATCTCCGGACTTGGGCATCAAGGTATGCCTCGAAATAGTGTTTGTGGTAGGTAGACCTGCCGGAGATAATACTGCGAGCCGAGCTTCGATTCCTACATCCTTAGTGGAACCTCGTTGTACATATTCTTCATGGATTCATGGTTCTTCTTGGGAATACCATAGACATCAACATCATCCTCTCTCTGCCTTTGGAGCATTGAAGTGCTGCCCATTCTTCAACAGTTGAAGAGAATCTTTGGCCTTGATCATCCATGTGATCTTTCCATCTGGATAGAAATGAGTGTGGCATAGAATTGCATGATCATCTCATCATTCCAATTGGTCAACTTCGACCTACAAAGTCTGCAACACCACATGCGGTGAAGCTCTCATGCACATGTGGAAAGAAGTCTCTGTGCTCTTCACTTGTCAATGTATGCCCAATCAACATAGCGAGTGTCGCAACTATGGGCTTCTTGTCCATCAAGACATCTCATAGAAGTCCTGCTGCTCTCGGTGTGGAATCTTGGATCAACAGCAGTTCTTCTCCTCACAAAGATATGGATCAGCTTGTCTCCATAGCCGAGACCTCTATCCTTTCTTTCCTTCATGTTCTCGGCTTGAGGATGAGCATCATTGTGAAGTGGCAGTTTCTATCGAAGTTTCAAAAAACTGGTGCCTCATCATCGACACACCTGGTGGCACATCATCTTTCTTCTTCTCGATGCGGGGATGTTCTGACAGGTCTTCTTGGGCTTGGCGGCGAGCTTTCTTTGGAGCTGCCTTGACTGGAGCAGATGGCTTGGACTTTGAAGTGGCTCCTGCCTCGATGGCATCACCCATGAACTTAGACTTCGAGGAGGAGGCTGGGGTGCTTCCTCATCCTCATCTTCCTCTCGCTGCATCATCATGCACAATCCTCTTCCTCTTGGAAGTTTTCTTCACCTTGCTTGTAGTTTCCTCTTCCAAACTCAGCTTCTTGGCAGCAATGGACTGCTTCACTTTTCGGTGCCTTTCTTGGTTTGCTGACCCTGTGGCTCTTTGGCAACAACTTTTCTCTTTGGCTTGGAGGAGACCTCTTCCTCAACAATGAAATCAGAATCTTCTTCATCAGAGTTCCTCTTCTTTCTGGCCCTGGTGGCTGCAGGAGGCAAACCACTTGGTGTGCTCCTCTCACCATCATCTGAAGAGCTGCTGGGCTCGGGACTAGTGCCCGCCTCGGAATATCAGCAATAGGTGACTCGGACCTGTTCGGCTGTCACGGCATCGACATGGCCGACAACTTTGTGAATAGATAAGGTGTAGGCGAGTAGAAGAGTTATCACAAACTGCGAAGATTTTGCAAACAAAATGAGTTCAAATTCTAGTATTAGGTTTTCACGAAGACATTTCGGTCGGACCGAGTTTAAAATTCGGTGAATCCAAGTGTTCAAACAAGAGCATTCACACCACTTTCGGTTGGACGAAGTGGATTTCGATCTGCCGAAAACACTAGGGTTTCACTAAATCCTCATTTGATCGCACCGATTTGCACAACTCCGGTTGGACCGAAAGGTGCAGTGCAATGGCCAGAGGCCAAATCGGTCATACCGAGAATGTAAAATCGGTCTCACCGAGATGTGTTCGGCGGAAACCTAACCCTAAAACTTTTACTCGAACCTAATCCAAAAGATCTAATCTGGTGTTCAGGAAGATTTCAAACGTGGCAAGATGCTAGGCAAACCAATCATGCATTGAATCGGAGATGGGAGCACGAGTGGGATCGAAACTCACCCTAACTTGGTGGAGTTCCTCTACGGCGGCAACGGCGCGGAGAAGATGTCCGTTGACGGCGACGGAGACTGCGGCGAGGGCGCCTGATTTACGGAGAGGCGATCCGGAGACCACGGCGACGGCAAAGAAGGTAATGGGGCGAAGCGTTTGAAGTAGAAATCAGCGCGCTGCCCTCGGAGTATATATACCCCTTTGTCTGTCGGTGGGACCGAGTTGTAAAACTTCGGTGGCACCGAGATGGATAACTGCAGGCGTTATACACTTCGTCACGCCGAAAATCACAACTCGGTTTCACCGAGGTGAAAACCTAGATCAATCCAAGTGCTTTCGGTTTGACCGAGTTTGAGTGGGTTGGTCCGACCAAATCACTTAGAAGGTTTTGGAGGTTAGCCCTTGACGGATCGGTGGCTCCGAGTGCTCCTCACTCGGAGGGTCCAAATTGACTTGTTCAAAGTTTGTGATGTAAGCATGAATAGAATTTGAGACAAGAAAGCATAGATAGCTAGGGGAGGTACTTAGGCATTCTTGTCCATCCAATTGGTCAGAAAAATCAAAACGTCCAAAGCAACAAATGGATGTCCTTGAATGGATAAAATTATGCATCCAACATGCTCACACAATAAGATAGCAAATGAAATATGTGTCAAACATGCACAAACAAAACACTAGCTACTATCACACAATTTGTCGATGACTAGGTCATCTTTATATGAGTATATTGACTTAGGAGTCAAATGAGAACATTTGATCATAGGTCATACTCATCGTTTAAGCACAAGTGGGGTTACCACTTTTACATAAAGCATTGATGTGTTCACATCATTTGAAGATGCTTTAGCTCAATTCTTTAGAGCAAAGCTCCCCCTAGATGTGAGAACCCCTTTTAAAGGGTCAAACTAACCTTGGGTTGTCGTAGAAGACTTCATGTAGATGTTGAAGATGTGGATGCTCAATGTTGATGAAGATCATCAAGAGTTGGGAGCAATCCTTTGGATTTGGGCACTTTCAATACCTACATGGGTTAGTCCCACAAGGAACAAACAAGGATATCCATGGACATAGATTGAAGTACACAATAGATGATGTCCATGAAAGCAATGATTACCTTGTCCCTTGACTTACCAACAAGAGGGTTTGTGACTCCATGAACTAGTGCATAATGTGGAAGTTGGTTGCACAAGTTCTTGCCAAGAAGAATGTGAGTGAAGTATGTTGGCGGAGTCACCCTCAAGACTCTCTAGTTCTTCTTCTTCGGGATCCACATCATCTTGATGGGAATCCTTGGGGTTGTAGTTGAGCTTGACGAAGTAGAACTTGACGTTTCCTTGGGAACCCACTTGACCATGGCTTTAGGTGCTTCAATAAATGCATCAATCTCCTCTTGAAGCTTGTCCTTGCCTTTTAGCTTGTGGTCTTGTGGTGGAAGGTCATCTTGAGCTTGTTCCACATTGGAAGAAGTAGGATTATACTTCTCCTTTTGAGGAATAAACTGTGGAGTGGGATATTGACCTTCTTCCCATTCAACACCCTCGGCGTTGAACTTTCGCTCAAAACCAATTCCTTGATTATTCCGGTGCCTTCCTTGCTTGCGAACAATTTCCTCAAAGTTCTTGCTTCCGGCAAGGCTCTTGTAGACACCTTTCTCTATAATCCCTTTCAATAAACTATTTTCTTGCTCAAGTGTAACTTGGCTTGAAACATTGTTAGTGGAATCAAGAGAACTACTAGAAGCAACAATATTGGATTTGGCATGGTTATTGTTACCACTAGATGAAGAATTTTTCTTATGCTTGTCATGCTTAGTTTTAATGGGAGGCAAGAAATTAGACAAGAGAAGTCGTTTGGCAAGATATGAAGAACTCTTCTTTCGAAGATCGTCATTGATTGCTTTTAGAAACTCATGTTCTTGCTCTAGATTGAGCTTCTCGAAACGTAGCTTCTCATGAGATCTTAGGAGCTCTCTATGATCTTCTTGAGTTGTTTCATGAGCTAACTTAAGAGTGTTTAGTTCTTTAGTTAGACGCTCAATCTCCTTCATAGCATTGTCATTCGACTCTTCTCGACTATAAAGACTACTAGCATGTTCATCATTACTAGGCTCACTAGATTTGTCATGTAAAAGCTCATCTTCACCAAGCAAGTCATCCTCATCACTATCAAAGTCAATGAATTCAGGGTGTGATACCTTGGGGCCTTTAGCCATGAAGCATCTTCCAATTCCCTCATTTGGTGAATCAAATAAGTCATAGGAGTTGGAGTTGGAGGACACGAGCAAGACCGCAACACCTTCATCTTGACTGTAGTCGGAGTTGGAGTGATAGCTTCTTTCGGAATGATTGTCGGAGTCGGAGCCGGAGACCCATTCACCTACATGAGCTTGATGTTTTCTTCTTGTGTAGCACCTTGATGACTTGTCTTTCCTCTCTGAATCCTTGCTTCTCCGAGAGGGTTTTCGTTCATAACGATCATCTCTACTCCTTCTCTCTTTCCGAGGTGACTCTTCTCTTGAGCTTCTTCTTCTTGGAGATTCTTCTCTTCTCTTGTGGGGAGCCGAGCACTCATTTGAGTAGTGTCCGGGTCTTCCACAATTGTAGCAGTTTCGATCACGGCTAGAAGATCTCTTTTCATCATAGGATCTAGACTTTGAGCTTCTCTCTTTGCTTCTACTCTTGTAGAATTTGTTGAAGTTCTTCACCATTAGGCTTATCTCTTCATTGGAAACTAGCTTGTCACTTGAGGTTGTGGGAGCATCACTTGTAGCTTTGTAAGCACCACTTGACTTGTTGTGAAGCTCTTCCTTATCTTTAAGTGTCATCTCATGAGCAACAATTCTTCCAATGACTTCGGTTGGCTTGAGATTCTTGTAGTTTGGCATCATTTGGATCAAAGTGCACACCGTGTCATACTTTCCATCCAAAGCTCTGAGAATCTTCTTGATGATGAATCGGTCGGTCATTTCTTCGCTTCCTAAGCCGGCAATCTCATTTGTGATGAGAGCAAGCCTAGAGTACATTTCAGCGACTCCTTCACCTTCCTTCATCTTGAACTTGTCAAGTTGACCTTGAAGAACATCTAGCTTTGATTCCTTCACGGACTCGGTACCTTCGTGCATTTCGACCAAAGTATCCCAAATCTCTTTTGCATTCTCAAGACGGCTGATTTTGTTGAACTCCTCGGGACACAAGGCATTGAAGAGAATGTCACAAGCTTGAGCATTGTTTTGCAACATCCGCAATTCATCCGTTGTAGCTTCACGATCCGGAACTTTTCCTTCCTCGAAGAATTCACCTTGCAAACCAACACAAATAATGCCCCATGCGGCTGGGTTATGGCCAAGAATATGCATTTTCATTTTATGCTTCCAACTAGCAAAGTTTGTACCATCAAAGTAAGGACCTCTCTGAAATTACCCTCACTAGACGCCATACTCTCCTAGGTTGTGAAACCAAGCTTATGGAGTCCAATGCAATGGAAACCAATACAATGGAGACCAAAGCTCTGATACCACTTGTAGGATCGAAAGTATGTCTAGAGGGGGGTGATTAGACTACTTGACAATATAAAAATTCAGCCTTTTGATAAAGACAAGTTTTTGGCAGATTCACGATTATGATCAAGTCAAGTATCACCCTACACATGCAATTCTAGAGTATAGGCAGCGGAAAGTAAATTGCACATGTAGTAAAGAGAGGTGGAGAAGAGCAAACGCAATTTGGAGACACGGAGATTTTTCTCGTGGTTCCGATAGGTGGTGCTATCGTCAATCCACGTTGATGGAGACTTCAACCCACGGAGGGTAACGGCTGCGAGAGTCCACGGAGGGCTCCACCCACGAAGGGTCCACGAAGAAGCAACCTTGTCTATGCCATCATGGCCTACGCCCACGGAGGGCTAGCCTTACTCGGGGTAGATCTTCACGAAGTAGGCGATCTCCTTGCCCTTACAAACTTCTTGGTTCAACTCCACATATTGACGGAGGCTCCCAAGAGACACCTAACCAATCTAGGAGGCACCACCCTCCAAAAGGTAATAGATGGTGTTGATGATGATGAACTCCTTGCTCTTGTGCTTCAAATGATAATCTCCCCAACACTCAACTCTCCTCACTGATTTGGCTGTGGTGGAAGAAAGGATTGAGTGGAAAGCAACTTGGGAAGGCTAGAGATCAAGCTTCATATGGTGGGAGTGGAGCAACTTGATCTCAACACAAGGGTAGGTAGTTTTCTTCTCAGAAATGTAAGGTAGGAGTGGAAGTACTTTCTGATGGCTCTCTCCACGAGTGAAGAGGGGGTGGAGGGGTATTTATAGCCTCCACACAAAATCCAACCGTTACACACATTTGACCAATCTCGGTCAGACCGAAGTTGACAACTCGGTGAGACCGAAAGTTCAAATCATGTGAACGTTGGGATTTTCGATGGGACCGAAAATACAATCTCGGTTAGTCCGATTCGTCCAAAGACAAGAGCTTGCCAATCTTGGTGGGACCGACTTCATCATCTCGGTGACACCGATTTGATGATGTAAGGATTCTGAAGCTTGGCAACTCAAGTTTCGGTGAGACCGAGTTCGAATCGGAAAATCCGAAATTTCTAGGGTTTGGCTTTGTGGCTGAGGTGGTTCATCTCGGTGTGGTGGGTTTGGAAAATCGGTGGGACCGAGATTACTTATGAGTGTATATTGCGGTGAGAGTTGCGATAGTTTAGGAGATGTATCACTAAGCACTTTGAGCAACCAGATCATTAACATAACCTCATCCCCTTTTAATAGTATTGGCTTTCCTATGGACTCAATGTGATCTTGGATCACTAAACCAAAAATGGAGTCTTGAGCTTTTGCCAATCCTTGCCTTAGCATTTTGAGGGGTCCACTTCTTCAGTCCTTGCCATACCCATATCACTGAACTTTCTGAAATGATTCTCAAGTAACTATTAGTTCAATGATATATATGTTGTTATTAATTACCAAAACCACCCGGGGATTAGTTGCACTTTCAAAGGAGTTGTGTCATCAACTTCCATATCCAAACCTCCATCATTCCTAGCTCGATTTAACCTACTCTCATCATCTAAATAGTGTGAGCAAAATGTCAAGCTCTCATCAAACAAATAGCCCTCTGCAATTGATCCTTCCACATGACTTCTGGTGTGTACATGTCCCGTGAGCTTTCCTATATACCTCTCTACAGCCCACATGCTGCGAAAATGTACTGGACCAACTATCATTGCTTGGGCTGGAAGATGAACCATCAAATGCACCATAATATCAAAAAATGATGGGAGGAATATAGCCTCAAGAAGGCTCAAGGTCTCAGCTATTTCAGCCTGCAACCTTTGCATGTCACTTATGCAAATAACCTGTGAGTACATTTGCTTGAAAAATCTGCTCACACGAATCAGTACCGCACTCACTCTTTCTGGTAATGTTCTTCTCACTGCAAGTGGTAGCAAGTCTTGAAAAAGGACATGGTTGTTATGGCTCTTTAGCCCACTTATCTTTCTCCTTAACATGCACATTACGGCGTATGTCAGATGCATAACCATTAGGAAACATGGCCATTTTAAATACTTTGCAAAATGTCCTCTACTCATCAGATTCCATTGTCTAAGGTGCCAGAGGAAAAAAACTTCACCATCCTCCAGATCAATAGGTTGAAGATCCTTTCTAATATTGAGTGCTTGAAGCTCATATCAAGAATTAATAGTATCCTTGTTTTTTCCATTGACAGCCAACAAAGTGTTAACTATGTTCTCACACACATTTTTTTCTATGTGCATGATATCAAAGTTATGATGCATCTTCAAATCCTTCCAATATGGTAGTTTAAACAAAATAGACTTCCTTTTCCAAATGATCAGCGGATCCCCTTTCTTGCGTTTCTTAGTTCTAGGCTTCTTCGTTTTAGGATCCTTCCCAAACTTGGTTTGCATATTTTTTGCCAACTCTAAGATTTTCCTACTGGAAAGTGGAACTGGTGCTGTCCCACGTTCTATCTCACCAAATGTGCATGTATCATACCTCAAGGGGTGATCTGCAGGTAAGAACCTACTATGCCCCATATAGCAAGTCTTGCTACCATTTTTCAGCCTAAGAGAACATACATGAGAGTGGCATTCAGGGCAAGCTCCTTCTCTAGAGGTAGCACAGGCAACCAAAGACCCAAGACCTGGTTTATCCATAATTGTGCATATTATAGCAGCACGCAACTAAAAATACTCTCCGATTGAAGCATCATAGGTCCTAACACCCTATGAGAATTAGTGGCTCAAGATACACATCAATATCACTACCAGGAGAATTTCTGTCAGGAATCAACAGTTATAGGATGAAATTTGATTGTTTCATAATCATCCAGGGTGGAAAGTTATAAGGAATCAATAATACTAGCCAAATGCTATAACTGAGATTCATGGATCTAAACGGATTAAAACCATCAGCACATACTACAAGCTTAAGATTTCTGCTGTCTTTTGCAAAATCTTCATTTTTTCATCAAAATCTTTCCAAAGGATAGAATCTGCAGGATGCCTAATTAAGCCATCTTGCGTGGGCTCTTCGGCATGCTATCTTGTGAGAGCCGCAGTTCTGGAACACACAAACAACCTTTGAAGCCTCTTCTTTATTGGGAAGTAACGAAGAACCTTATTAGGAACCTTGTGGACACATTTCCCGTCTGCACTCTTCCTTTCAGATTTCCATCGTGAAGCCTAACATTCTGGGCATGAATTGGCATTGACATTTTTCTTCCAAAATAGAATGAAATCATTTTCACATGCATGGATATTAACATACCCAAGTCCTAGGCATTTGACTAGTTTTTTTAACTTCATTGGAGTTCTTGGGTATTGTGGACTAAGGGTAAGCATCTTTTAGTAGATCTAACAGCAGATCAAAACTTCTATCAGACCACCCTTCAAGCAATTTGGTGTGAAGAAGTCTCACTAGGAAACGAAGCTTTGAGAAATTCTTACAGCCTGGATATAGCTCTTGTCTAGAATCAACTTCAAGTTTGTGGAGAGATTCTAGAAAAGAATCATCCTGATCTAAACCACAATCATCTTCAAGATCTCCCCCTTTGTCCAAACCAGCAGCAAGATCTCTTAGCAAATCAGATATATCATCACCCTCATCCCTATCGTTACCCTCATCTAGATTTGGAGGAATGGAAGAAGAAGAGACATGTTCTCCATGAAACATTCACTGTTTCTAGCCATCTACAACCCCCTTGCATATCAGGTGCTCACGGACTTCAGACTCTTCTCTCCAGTACGAGTTCACACAGTTTTTGCAAGGACATAGGATTTTATTCTCGACCGATGATTGATACGTCTCCAACGTATCTATAATTTTTGATGTATTCATGGCATGTTTATAATATTTTTACATGTTTTTGGTATGATTTGGTTAGAACTAACCCGGACTGATGCTGTTTTCAGCAGAACTACTGTGGTGCTCTTTTTGTGCAGAAATAGAAGTTCTCGGAATGCGCTGAAAATCAACGGAGATTTTTCTGGAAAATATAAAAAATACAGGAATAAAGAGTTACCGGAGAGGATGCTCGTGGGGCCCACGAGGGTGGAGGGCGCGCCCACCCCCCTGGGGTGCGCCCCTGCCTCGTGGACACCTCGTGGGTCCTCCTGACTTGTTCTCGACACCAAACCCTCCTATAAATATCCAAACCTCCAGAAAGAAACCTAGATCGGGAGTTCCGCCGCCGCAAGCCTCTGTAGCCACCAAAAATCAATCGGGACCCTATTCTGGCACCCTGTCGGAGGGGGGATGTAGCGACCAGACCTCAAACAGTCTGATCTCTGTGCATCAGTGTCATCCCTGGATCGGTAATGCTGACACACACAGTACTTGAAGGATTTATAACAGAGTAGCAATCACACACTTATTACATCGATGTCTCAAAAGAGAACTTATTACAATAAATATGGCTTAAGGCCATCTAATAACGATAATAGCGGAAGGCTTGGAAGATAAGCGAGTCCATCAAATCCAACGGCATCACTGAGTATAGAACCATGACCTAAGGCACCTTACTCATCGTCTGAAAAGTCTGCAACATGAACGTTGCAGCCCGAAACGGGTCAGCACATGGAATATGCTGGCAATGTAACACATAGAGAGTAATGAACAGAATAATGCTATCACTACATGCATATATGGCTGGTGGAAAAGCTCTATGGTTACAGTTTTGCGAAAAAGCCAAATTTTCCCTACTGCAAATGAATAAATTTTATTTAACTATCGTGGTGGTAGTTAAACATTGAGAAAGGTACTCCAACTCAATCCCAATTAAGCATCATCATTAAACCCAAAAAATTTAATTAAGTAACATGATGAGATTCACATGATAATCCAAGTACTAGATACTCAAAACGTCCTTAGCCGGGGACACGGCTAACCATGATTAGTTTATACACTCTGCAGAGGTTTGCGCACTTTTCCCCGCAAGACTCGATCTCCTCCGCTTGATTTCTCGCACTACATGGTGTTTGAGAAATAGATGACCGAGACATAGTCTTTCAGAAGCATTAACTCTCTACTCCGGGTAGACCGTACCAACCTACATCCCCTACATCTGCTAGTCTACCTCTTCAAGAGCTCACTCAACTTAATCAACTATGCTAGAGCCCATAGTAGCTTGCGGCTACATACGAAAGTTTCTATCATGAATAATCTCATGATCCCTTTGAGCCTGGGTGGCGGTCCATAGGAGAATCACACGGTACCCCAGGATTTCCAAAAATATAGACAACACTAGGTTCCCCAGGTGCCTCAGTCCACCCAGATGTGAATTTAAGTTGCCACCTTAAGTAAACCATTAATTGAACAATCTCACATCTGTCATGGAAACACTCACCCAATCCACGTCTACTAGCATAGCATGGCAATATAAGCAAACCCAGAAGTAACTCCCAAAGGTTTGATAATAAACAGGTAATAGGTTCTACCTCATCTACTTCCCAAAACCCACATGTTAAACAGATCCTAATCATGCAATTGTTTGAGGATTGATCTAATGCAATAAAACTGGGTAGTAAATAGGTATGATCAAAGTGTTACTTGCCTTGCTGATGATCCGGGAAACCTAGAGATTCGAAGGAGCAACCGGCGCACTCCGGGTACTCTATCGCAAACAAACCAAGCATACAATAAGCACTAATCTAATGCATGGGTAAAACTCAACTAAGAGATCTAACCAGAAAGTTCAACTTAAGAACTCCGGTTTGCAAAAAGAATCAAATCAAACGAAGCAACGAAACTCAAACGGCGAAAGAAACAAGCTTTGTTTACTAATCTGGACCTAAGTCAAATTTTACATTAGCAAAAACTTGTTTGAGTTGGTTAAACAGAAAGAGGGTTTCGAGAAAAAACTCTAGGCGCTTGAATCGTCTGATTCCGATAAACGAGCGAAAAGTTATACTAAAACGAAAATCGGATCAGAAATCGCGATCAGAAATAATCACGGAAAAATCCGAGAAAAAGAAAAAAAGGACGAACAGGCTAACGAACGACCATTCGCTGTCTGCAGCTAAACGACGAAAACCGTTCGTTAAAACGAACGTACGGATGAACGTCCATTAAATAAACTAAATCGAAAAAACCGATCTATATAAAAAAACCGGGGTTCTAAAAGAAAACCGGCAGTTTTCTCTCGAAAACCGCGGTGGCTACCTCCGGCGGGTCCGGTGAACAAGGCGGCGGCTCGGGCGGCGGCGTCGAGGCAACAATGGCGGCGATCGGGCGTGAGGGCGGGATCGGGCGGCGGCGGCGGCGGCGGCGACTTCGGTAGCGCTAGGGTTTCGAGGTGGGCATGCTGGCGGCTCGCCCGGCTTATAAGGCCGGCCGGGCCTAGAGTCCCAGGCGGACACGGCCCGGTAGGTCGGTTAGTTTTTCTTTTAAATACTTTCGCGCAGAAAAACAAATAAAAGAAATACTAAACGGACTCCAAAAATCCCAAAACAAATTTTCCACGGCTACTAAAATCAAGCCTGACAAGATAAACATTTATTTGGGGCCTAAATGCAATTATGAAAAATGCGCATTTTTCCTAAATTCAAATAAAATAGCAATAAACTCCAAAATAAAATCTTATTTGATTTTATTATCAAATCCTCAATATTTATTTATTTTGGGAAATTCATTTTATTCCCTCTCTCATATTTTTATTATAGAAATATTTGAAGATAAAATAAATAAAATCAAATGATCCTATTTTCAAAATTTGAGAAAACTCAAATATGATAATAACGAAAACCCCAACTCTCTCCGTGGGTCCTTGAGTTGCATAGAACTTCTAGGATCGAGCCAAAATGCAATAAAATATGATATGGAATGATGATCTAATGTATAACGTTCCAAATTGAAAATTTGGGATGTTATAGGGGATCCCTCACCGGTGGCCATCTTCATCATCCTGGCGCTCTCCATGACGAGGAGGGAGTAGTTCACCCTCGGGGCTGAGGGTATGTACCAGTAGCTATGTGTTTGATCTCTCTCTATCTCTATCTCTCTCTCTCTCTCTCTCGTGTTCTTGATATGGCACGATCTTGATGTATCGCGAGCTTTGCTATTATAGATGGATCTTATGATGTTTCTCCCCCTCTACTCTCTTGTAATGGATTGAGTTTTCCCTTTGAGGTTATCTTATCGGATTAAGTCTTTAAGGATTTGAGAACACTTGATGTATGTCTTGCATGTGCTTATCTGTTGTGACAATGGGATATTCACGTGATCTACTTGATGTATGTTTTAGTGATCAACTTGCGGGTTCAGTGACCTTGTGGACTTATGCATAGGGGTTGGCACACGTTTTCGTCTTGACTCTCCGGTAGAAACTTTGGGGCACTCTTTGAAGTACTTTGTGTTGGTTGAATAGATGAATCTGAGATTGTGTGATGCATATCATATAATCATGCCCACGGATACTTGAGGTGACATTGGAGTATCTAGGTGACATTAGGGTTTTGATTGATTTGTGTCTTAAGGTGTTATTCTAGTACGAACTCTATGATAGATCGAATGGAAAGAATAGATTCGTGTTATTTTACTATGGACTCTTGAGTAGATCGATCAGAAAGGATAACTTTGAGGTGGCTTCCTACCCTACAATAATCTCTTCGTTTGTTCTCCGCTATTGGTGACTTTGGAGTGACTCTTTGTTGTATGTTGAGGGATAGTTATATGATCCAGTTATGTTATTATTGTTGAGAGAACTTGCACTAGTGAAAGTATGAACCCTAGGCCTTGTTTCCTAGCATTGCAATACCGTTTACGCTCACTTTTACCACTTGCTACCTTGCTGTTTTTATATTTTCAGATTACAAAAACCTATATCTACCATCCATATTGTACTTATATCACCATCTCTTCGCCGAACCAGTTCACCTATACAATTTACCATTGTATTGGGTGTGTTGGGGACACAAGAGACACTTTGTTATTTGGTTGCAGGGTTGCTTGAGAGAGACCATCTTCATCCTACGCCTCCCATGGATTGATAAACCTTAGGTCATCCACTTGAGGGGAATTTGCTACTGTCCTACAAACCTCTGCACTTGGATGCCCAACAACGTCTACAGGAAGAAGGTTGTGTAGTAGACTGTTGGGGATCGTTGCAGAAATTAAAAATTTTCTATGCATCACCAAGATCAATCTATGGAGAAACTAGCAACGAGAGAGAGGGGAGTGCATCTTCATACCCTTGAAGATCGCGACACGGAAGCATTACAAGAACGCGGATGAAGGAGTCGTACTCGTAACGATTTCGATCGCGGTGGATTCCGATCTAAGCGCCGAACAACGGCACCTCCGCGTTCAACACACGTGCAGCCCGGTGACGTCTCCCGCGCCTTGATCCAACAAGGAGGAGGGAGAGGTTGAGGAAGAAGGCTCCAGCATCAGCACGACGACGTGGTGGTGGTGGAGTAGTGGTTCTCCGGTAGGGCTTTGCCAAGCACAAATAGAGGAGGAAAGGGGTTGGCGAGGGGGAGGGCTGCGCCTTGGATGTGGTCTAGCTGCCCTTCCTCCTCCCCTCTGTTTATATGATGAAGGGGGAAGGGGGCCGACCCCTCTAGATGAGATCTAGAGGGGGGCAAGGGGAGGGGTTTGCCCCCCCAAGCCAAGGAGGCGCCCCCTTTAGGGTCCCACCCCTAACCCTAGGCGCATGGGCCCTAGGGGGGTGGCGCCCAGCTCACTTGGGGCTGGTTCCCTCCCACATACAGCCCATAAGGGCCCTCCGGGGCAGGTGGACCCTCCCGATGGACCCCTGGAGTCAATAATCTCCCACTTGCACTAGAGTCAATAATCTAGTTACATTGTGATGAACCGAACACCCATAGAGTTCTGGTGTTGATCATGTTTTGCTCGTGGAAGAGGTTTAGTCAATGGATCTGCGACATTCAGATCCGTATGCACTTTACAAATATCTATGTATCCATCTTCAACAATTTCACGAATGGAGTTGAAGCGACGCTTGATGTGCCTGGTCTTCTTGTGAAACCTGGGCTCCTTGGCAAGGGCAATAGCTCCAGTGTTGTCACAGAAGAGAGTCATCGGGCCCGACGCATTGGGAATAACTCCTAGGTCGGTAATGAACTCCTTCATCCAGATTGCTTCATGTGCTTCCTCCGAGGCTGCCATGTACTCCGCTTCACATGTAGATCCCGCCACGATGCTTTGCTTGCAACTGCACCAGCTTATTGCCCCACCATTCAAAATATACACGTATCCGGTTTGTGACTTGGAGTCATCGAGATCTGTGTCGAAGCTAGCATCGACGTAACCCTTTACGACGAGCTCTTCGTCACCTTTATAAACGAGAAACATATCCTTATTTCTTTTCAGGTACTTCAGGACATTCTTGACCGCTGTCCAGTGTTCCATGCCTGGATTAGTTTGGTACCTCCCTACCAAACTTACGGCAAGGTTTACATCAGGTCTGGTACACAGCATGGCATACATAATAGACCCTATGGCTGAGGCATAGGGGATGACACTCATCTTTTCTCTATCTTCTGCCGTGGTCGGGCTTTGAGCCGAGCTCAATTTCACACCTTGCAATACAGGCAAGAACCCCTTCTTGAACTGATCCATATTGAACTTCTTCAATATCTTATCAAGGTATGTGCTTTGTGAAAGACCTATGAGGCGTCTCGATCTATCTCTATAGATCTTGATGCCTAATATGTAAGCATCTTCTCCAAGGTCCTTCATTGAAAACACTTATTCAAGTAGGCCTTTATGCTTTCCAAAAGTTCTATATCATTTACCATCAATAGTATGTCATCCACATATAATATGAGAAATGCTACAGAGCTCCCACTCACTTTCTTGTAAATGCAGGATACTCCATAAGTCTGCATAAACCCAAACGCTTTGATCATTTCATCAAAGCGAATGTTCCAACTCCGAGATGCTTGCACCAGCCCATAGATGGAGCACTGGAGCTTGCATACCTTGTTAGCATTCTTAGGATCGACAAAACCTTCCGGCTGCATCATATACAATTCTTCCTTAAGGAAGCCGTTAAGGAATGCCGTTTTGACGTCTATTTGCCATATCGCATAATCATAGAATGCGGCAATTGCTAACATGATTCAGACGGACTTCAGCTTCACTATGGGTGAGAAGGTCTCATCATAGTCAACCCCTTGAACTTGTCGATAACCTTTAGAGACAAGCCAAGCCTTATAGATGGTAACATTACCATCCGCGTCCGTCTTCTTCTTAAAGATCCATTTATTTTATATCGCTCGCCGATCATTGGTCAAGTCTGTCAAAGTCCATACTTTGTTTTCATACATGGATCCTATCTCGGATTGCATGGCTTCAAGCCATTTGTTGGAATCTGGGACCGCCATCACTTCTTCATAGTTTGAAGGTTCACCATTGTCAAACAACATGATTTCCAGGACAGGGTTGCCATACCATTCTGGTGTGGAACGTGTCATTGTGGGCCTACGAAGTTCAGTAGCAACTTGATCCGAAGTACCTTGATCATCATCATTAACTTCCTCTCTAGTCGGTGAAGGCACCACAGAAACATCTTCCTGAGCTGCGCTACTTTCCGGTTCAAGAGGCAGTACTTCATCAAGTTCTACTTTCCTCCCACTTACTTCTTTCGAGAGAAACTCTTTCTCCAGAAAGGAATCGTTCTTGGCAACAAAGATCTTGCCTTCAGATTTGAGGTAGAAGGTTTAACCAATGGTTTCCTTAGGGTATCTTATGAAGACGCATTTTTCCGACTTGGGTTCGAGCTTTTTAGGTTGAAGTTTCTTGACATGAGCATCGCATCCCCAAACTTTTAGAAACGACAGCTTAGGTTTCTTCCCAAACCATAATTCATACGGTGTCGTCTCAACGGATTTAGACGGTGCCCTATTTAAAGTGAATGTAGCTGTCTCTAAAGCGTATCCCCAAAATGATAGCGATAATCGGTAAGAGACATCATAGATCACACCATATCCAATAGAGTGCGATTACGATGTTTGGACACACCGTGATGCTGAGGTGTTCCAGCGGCATGAGTTGTGAAGCAATTCCACATTTCCTTAAGTGCGTACCAAATTCGTGACTCAAATATTCTCCCCCACGATCTGATCGTAAGAACTTTATTTTTCTGTCACGTTGATTCTCTACCCCACTCTGAAATTCCTTGAACTTTTCAAAGGTCTCAGACTTGTGTTTCATCAAGTAGACATATCCATATCTACTTAAGTCATCAGTGAGGGTGAGAACATAACAATAGCCTCTGCGAGCCTCAACGCTCATTGGACCACACACATCAGTATGTATGATTTCCAATAAGTTGGTTGCTCGCTCCATTGTTCCGGAGAACAGAGTCTTGGTCATTTTGCCCATGAGGCATGGTTCGCACGTGTCAAATGTTTCGAAATCAAGAGACTCCAAAAGTCCATCTGCATGGAGCTTCTTCATGCGTTTGACACCAATGTGACCAAGGTGGCAGTGCCACAAGTATGTGGGACTATCATTATCAACCTTACATCTTTTGGTATTCACACTATGAATATGTGTAACATCACGTTCGAGATTCATTAAGAATAAACATTGACCAGAGGGGCATGGCCATAAAACATATCTCTCATATAAATAGAACAACCATTATTCTTGGATTTAAATGAGTAGCCATCTCGTATTAAACAAGATCCATATACAATGTTCATGCTCAAAGCTGTCACTAAATAACAATTATTGAGGTTTAAAACTAATCCCGTAGGTAAATGTAGAGGTAGCATGCCGACGGTGATCACATCGACCTTGGAACCATTCCCGACGCGCATTGTCACCTCGTCCTTCGCCAGTCTCCGCTTATTCCGCAGCTCCTGCTTTGAGTTACAAATATGAGCAACCGCACCGGTATCAAATACCCAGGAGCTACTATGAGTACTGGTAAGGTACACATCCATAACATGTATATCACATATACCTTTGGTGTTGTCGGCCTTCTTGTCCGCTAAGTACTTGGGGCAGTTCCACTTCCAGTGTCCGTTTCCCTTGCAATAAAAGCACTCAATCTCAAGTTTGGGTCCATGCTTTGGCTTCTTCATGGCAACTGGCTTACCGGGAGCGACAACTCCCTTGCCGTCCTTCTTGAAGTAATTCTTACACCTGCCTTTCTTGAAACTAGTGGTTTTATTGACCATCAACACTTCATGTTCCTTTTTGATATCCACCTCCGCTGATTTCAGCATTGAATACACCTCAGGAATGGTTTTCACCATCCCCTGCATATTGAAATTCATCACAAAGCTTTTGTAGCTAGGTGGGAGTGACTGGAGGATTCTGTCGACGACCGCGTCATCCGGGAGATTAACTCCTAGCTGAGATAAGCAGTTGTGCAACCCAGACATTTTGAGTATGTGCTCACGACGTAACCATTCTCCTCCATCTTACAATCAGAAAACTTGTCGGAGACTTCATATCTCTCGACCCCGGCATGACCTTGGAAAACCATTTTCAGCTCTTGGAACATCTCATATGCTCCGTGCTGCTCAAAACGCTTTTGGAGCCCCAGTTCTAAGTTGTAAAGCATGCCGCACTGAACCAGGGAGTAATCATCACTCTGCGCCGATCGCCAGCGTTCATAACGTCTTGAGTTGCTGGGAAAACGGGTGCTTCACCTAGCAGTGCATCTAGGACATATGCTTTCTTGGCAGCTGTGAGGATGATCCTCAAGTTCCGGACCCAGTCCGTATAGTTGCTGACATCGTCTTTCAGCTTGGTTTTCTCTAGGAACGCGTTGAAGTTGAGGGCAACATTAGCGTGGGCCATTTGATCTATAAGACATATTGCAAAGATTTTAGACTAAGTTCATGATAATTAAGTTCATCTAATCAAATTATTTAATGAACTCCCACTCAGATAGACATCCCTCTAGTCATCTAAGTGATTCATGATCCGAGTCAACTAGGTCGTGTCCAATCATCACGTGAGACGGACTAGTCATCATCGGTGAACATCTTCATGTTGATCGTATCTGCTATATGACTCATGTTCGACCTTTCGGTCTCTTGTGTTCCGAGGCCATGTCTGTACATGCTAGGCTCGTCAAGTCAACCTAAGTGTTTTGCATGTGTAAATCTGGCTTACACCCGTTGTATGCGAACGTTAGAATCTATCACACCCGATCATCACGTGGTGCTTCAAAACAACGAACCTTCACAACGGTGCACAGTTAGGGGGAACACTTGCTTGAAATTTTATGAGGGATCATCTCTATGCTACCGTCGTTCTAAGAAAATAAGATGTAAAACATGATAAACATCACATGCAATCAAATAGTGACATGATATGGCCAATATCATTTTGCTCCTTCTGATCCTCATCTTCGGGGCGCCATGATTATCATCGTCACCGGCATGACACCATGATCTCCATCGTCATGATCTTCATCATCGTGTCTTCATGAAGTTGTCTCGCCAACTATTACTTCTACTACTATGGCTAACGGTTTAGCAATAAAGTAAAGTAATTACATGGCGTTATTCAATGACACGCAGGTCATACAATAATTAAGACAACTCCTATGGCTCCTGCCGGTTGTCATACTCATCGACAGCAAGTCGTGATTCCTATTACAAGAACATGATCAATCTCATACATCACATATATATATATATATATCATTCATCACATCCTTTTGGCCATATCACATCACACGCCATATTCTGCAAGAACAAGTTAGACGTCCTCTAATTGTTGTTGCATGTTTTTACGTGGCTGCTATAGGTTTCTAGCAAGAACGTTTCTTACCTATGCCAAAACCAAAATGTGATATGCCAATTGCTATTTACCCTTCATAAGGACCCTTTTCATCGAATCCGATCCAATTAAAGTGGGAGAGACAGACACTCGCTAGCCACCTTATGCAACTAGTGCATGTCAGTCGGTGGAACCTGTCTCACGTAAGTGTACGTGTAAGTTCGATCTGGGCCGCTTCATCCCACGATGCCGCCGAATCAAGATAAGACTAGTAGTGGCAAGTAAATTGACAAAATCGACGCCCACAACAACTTGTGTTCTACTCGTGCATAGAAACTACGCATAGACCTAGCTCATGATGCCACTGTTGGGGATCATTGCAGAAATTAAAAAAATTCTACGCATCACCAAGATCAATCTATGGAGAAACTAGCAATGAGAGAGAGGGGAGTGCATATTCATACCCTTGAAGATCGCGACACGGAAGCGTTATAAGAACGCAGATGAAGGAGTCATACTTGTAGCGATTCAGATCGCGGTGGATTCCGATCTAAGCGCCGAACAACGGCACCTCCGCGTTCAACACACGTGCAGCCCGGTGACGTCCCCCGCGCCTTGACCCAGCAAGGAAGAGGGAGAGGTTGAGGAAGAAGGCTCCAGCAGCAGCACAACGGCGTGGTGGTGGTGGAGTAGTGGTTCTTCGGCAGGGCTTCACCAAGCACAAACAAAGGAGGAAAGGGGTTGGAGAGGGGGAGGGCTGCGCCTTGGATGTGGTCCGACTGCCCTCCCTCCTCCCCTCTATTTATAGGGTGAAGGGGGAAGGGGGCCGGCCCCTATAGATGAGATCTAGAGGGGGGCAAGGGGAGGGGGCTTGCCCCCCAAGCCAAGGGGGCGCCCCCTTTAGGGTTCCCCCCAACCCTAGGCGCATGGGACCTAGGGGGGTGACGCCCAGCCCACTTGGGGCTGGTTCCCTTCCACATACAGCCCATAAGGGCCCTCTGGGGCAGGTGGACCCTCTCGGTGGTCCCCCGGAACCCCTTCGGTGGTCCTGGTACAATACCGATAAACCCCCGAATACTTCCGGTGACCGTATGATGACTTCCCATATAAATCTTCACCTCCGGACTATTCCGGAACTCCTCGTGACGTCCGGGATCTCATCCGGGACTCCGAACAACATTCGGTAACCACGTACAAATCTTCCCTATAACCCTAGCGTCATCGAACCTTAAAGTGTGTAGACCCTACGGGTTCGAGAATCATGCAGACATGACCGAGACAGCTCTCCGGCCAATAACCTACAGCGGTATCTGGATACTCATGTTGGCTCCCACATATTCCACGATCTCATTGGATGAACCACGATGTCGAGGATTCAAGTAATCCCGTATACAATTCCCTTTGTCAATCGGTACATTACTTGCCCGAGATTCGATCATCGGTATCCTGATACGTCTCCAACGTATCTATAATTTTTGATTGCTCCATGCTATATTATCTATTGTTTTGGGCAATATTGGGCTTTATTATCCACTTTTATATTATTTTTGGGACTAACCTATTAACCGGAGGCCCAACCCAGATTTGCTGTTTTATGTCTATTTCAGTGTTTCGAGGAAAAGGAATACCAGACGGAGTCAAAACGGAACGAAATCAACTGGAGAAGTTATTTTTGGAAGGAAACCCACCTGATGGACTTGGACCCCACGTCAAAAGATACGGGAAGTGCTCACGAGGGTGGGGGGCGCGCCCACGCCCGTAGGGCGCGCCCCCTGCCTCGTGGGGCCCCCATAGCCCCACCGACGTACTCCCCGCACCCATATATACATACGTATCGTAAAACTTCCAGAACAGAAGATAGATTGGGAGTTCCACCGCCGCAAGCCTCTGTAGCCACCAAAAACCTCTCGGGAGTCCGTTCCGTCACCCTACCGGAGGGGGATCCCATCACCGGTGGCCATCTTCATCATCCCGGCGCTATCCATGACGAGGAGGGAGTAGTTCACCCTTGGGGCCGAGGGTATGTACCAGTAGCTATGTGTTTGATCTCTCTCTCTCTCTCTCGTGTTCTCTCTCGTGTTCCCTCTATGGCATGATCTTGATGTATCCCGAGCTTTGCTATTGTAGTTGGATCTTATGATGTTTCTCCCCCTCTACTCTCTTGTGATGGATTGAGTTTCCCCTTTGAAGTTATCTTATCGGATTGAGTCTTTTATGAGAACACTTGATGTATGTCTTACCGTGATTATCGGTGGTGACAATGGGATATCATGTTCCACTTGATGTATGTTTTGGTGATCAACTTGCGGGTTTCGTGACATTGGGAACCTATGCATAGGGGTTGGCACACGTTCTTGACTCTCCGATAGAAACTTTGGGGCACTCTTTGAAGTACTTTGTGTTGGTTGGATGAATCTGAGATTGTGTGATGCATATCGTATAATCATGCCCATGGATACTTGAGGTGACAATGGAGTATCTAGGTGACATTAGGGTTTTGTTTGATTTGTATCTTAAGGTGTTATTCTAGTACAAACTCTTTTATAGATTGATCCGAAAGAATAACTTTGAGGTGGTTTCGTACCCTACCATAATCTCTACATTTGTTCTCCGTTATTAGTGGCTTCGGAGACTCTTTGTTGCATGTTGAGGGCTTGTTATATGATCTATCTATGTTATTATTGTTGAGAGAACTTGCACTAGTGAAAGTATGAACCCTAGGCCTTGTTTCCTATCATTGCAATACCGTTTACGCTCACTTTTATCATTAGTTACCTTGCTATTTTTATTATTTCAGATTACAAAAACCTATCTCTACCATCCATATTGCACTTGTATCACCATCTCTTCGCCGAACTAGTGCACCTGTACAATTTACCATTGTATTGGGTGTGTTGGGGACACAAGAGACTCTTTGTTATTTGGTTGCAGGGTTGCTTGAGAGAGACCATCTTCATCCTACGCCTCCCATGGATTGATAAACCTTAGGTCATCCACTTGAAGGAAATTTGCTATTGCCTACAAACCAGTGCACTTGCAGGCCCAACAACGTCTACAAGAAGAAGGTTGTGTAGTAGACATCATATCCCAATACCTCGGTCAATCTCGTAACCGGCAAGTCACTTTACTTGTTCCGTAATGCATGATCCCGTGACCAACTACTTAGTCACATTGAGCTCATTATGATGATGCATCACCGAGTGGGCCCAGAGATACCTCTCCGTCATATGGAGTGACAAATCCCAGTCTCGATTCTTGCCAACCCAACAGACACTTTCAGAGATACCTGTAGTGCACCTTTATAGCCACCCAGTTACATTGTGATGTTTAGTACACCTAAAGCATTCCTACGGTATCCGGGAGTTTCACAATCTCATGGTCTAAGGAAATGATACTTGACATTAGAAAAGCTTTAGCAAACGAACTACATGATCTTGTGCTATGCTTACGATTGGGCCTTGTCCATCACATCATTCTCCTAATGACGTGATCGCGTTATCAATGACATCCAATGTCCATAGTCAGGAAACCATGACCATCTGTTGATCAACGAGCTAGTCAACTAGAGGCTTGCTAGGGACATGTTGTAGTCTATGTATTCACACATGTATTACGGCTTCCAGTCAATACAATTATAGAATGAACAATAGACAATTATCATGAACAAGGAAGTATAATAATAACCATTTTATTATTGCCTCTAGGGCATATTTCCAACATAGACATCAGGCTCTTTTCTAGCGCCGTTGCTGGGGAGGTGAGTGCTTGAAGGTATATCTTTAGATCTTGCAGTCGAATCTTTTAGTTTCTTGTTTTATCACTAGTTTAATCTATAAAAGAAAACTACAAAAAAAGGAATTGAGGGTGCCTCATGTGCTTCATCTTTTTAATGTCTTCCATGAAAATAAGGATTCCGATAATTGTGCTCAATTGCTAGAGGAAGAATGCATTAAAATGTTTTGCACTAAATCTTTGAATGATGAGTGAGGGAGTCCTGGACTAGGGGGTGTCCGGACAGCCGGACTATCAATATCCGCCGGACTCCCAGACTACGAAGATAGAAGATTGAAGACTCCGGCTCGTGTCCGGAAGGTACTTTACTTGGCGTGGAAGGCAAGCTTGGCAATACGGATATGTAGATCTCCTACCATTGTAACCGACTCTGTGTAACCCTAGCCTCTCCGATGTCTATATAAACCGGAGGGCCGTAGTCCGTAGGACACAACATTACATCTCAACAATCATACCATAGGCTAGCTTCTAGGGTTTAGCCTCATTGATCTCGTGGTAGATCTACTCTTGTACTACCCATATCATCAATATTAATCAAGCGGGGCGTAGGGTATTACCTCCATCGAGAGGGCACGAACACAGGTAAAAACATTGTGTCCCTCGTCTCCTGTTACCATCCGCCTAGGCGCACAGTTCGGGACCCCTACCCAAGATCCGCGGTTTTGACACCAACATTGGTGCTTTCATTGAGAGTTCCTCCGTATGCGTCACCAATAGGCTCGATGGCATCTTCAACCTTTGATGCTGTCCAGGGTGAGACTTTCCTCCCCGGGCAGATCTTCATATTCGGCAGCTTTGCACTGTGGGCCAACTCTCTTGGCCATCTGGAGCAGATCGAAAGCTACGCCCCTGGCCGTCAGGTCAGATTCGGAAGCCTAAACTTCACGGACGATAATCGCGGAGACTTGATCTTCGACGGACTCGAGCCACAGCCAAGCGCGCCGCACTGTGACGATGGGCACGATCTAGCTCGATGCCACACGTGCTTTGGTGGCGCGCTTGAATCCGCCCGGCTACTTGCGGAGCCGATCGCCCATGGCGAGGGTCGGTGGATAGACGCCTCGGGGCTTCAACATCTACGGCGATGGAGCCAAATACCAATCTTGTCCCCGCGAAATTCGTGATCCCGAGGCACCGGACTCCTTGCGGACTCCGAGCCTCCCGCGCCCGCCAATTAAACAGATTGGCGCGGTTATGGAATTCACCGCCGCGAGACATCTTTCAACACTCGCCTTTTGGCGATATCTTGAATTCTCTAAAGCATCTCTCGCTATCAGAGAACCTGGCGGACTATGGCGGGGCGGTTGGAGTTCGGACGGCGAAGAAATTCGAGCCCACCCACCACCCACTTTGTAGCCACCGCCGAGGACCTACCCGACATGCTAGACTACGACTCGACGACATCGGCGCTATGGACGATGATGCCGAGACGATCGAGACCCAGCGCCCACAGACACCTTTGGAAGGCCACCTCGTCATCGACGTCTACATGGTGGACACCCGAAGAAGGGATGGCGAAAAAGCAGCGGAGGAAGATTCTTTGAAGAAGCAGCCTAAACGCCGGCGTCAGCGGCGCCGCTCTAAATCCTGCCACAACAAGAATGGAGAATCCGGCACGGGAGACAATAATACTCCGGAGAGTGCCGAAGACGACCTCCTCTGCAAGATTTAGCGCAGGAGGACGCAGAAGCAAGCCCTCACGATAGGGCGGCAGATGAAGGGGTTGAGGACGATAACTATATGCCTCCCTCCGAAGACGAGGCGAGCCTCAATGATGACGAATTCGTCATACCCGAGGATCCCGTCGAACAAGAGCGCTTCAGGCGCAAGCTCATAGCCACAGCAAATAGCTTAAAGAAAAAGCAGCAACAGCTTCAAGCTGATCAAGATCGCTAGCCGATCGATGGATGAAAGTCCTCGTGGCGAAGAGTATAAACTCAAACTCCCTCCAAAGTTACCCAAGACGCAAGCTGCTCCCCCGATTAGAGGAGGAAGCATACGTACCTTTATCACCAGCGCACGACATGGCTGACCGACCACCTCGTGGTCGCGACAGAGAAGCATTCAAGGCCCCAGCCAAGACCGTACCCCGACATCGATCCAAGAGTACGAAGCCAAAAGGGAACGCGCCGGACTTGCGAGACATCTTGGAGGACAAAGCAAGGCAATCCAGATCCATTTATGGATCATGTGGGCGCCCTACGAGCCACGACGAATACCATCGCGCGGACATAACACCGGCGAGCCGAACACAGAGAGAGCGCTCCCTCGAGCTGCGTCGCGATATTACTTAATCTGAGCGCCAGACACCCGTTATGCTTCACCGATGAAGTAATGGATCACCAGATCCCGAAGGGTTCAAACCCGTGAACATCGAATCTTACGATGGCACGACAAACCCAGCGTGTGGATCAAGATTATCTTCTCCACATCCATATGGCCCATGTGACGATCTACACGCCATCAAATATCTCCCACTCAAGCTTAAAGGACCAGCTCGGCATTGGCTTAACAGCCTGCCCGCAGAGTCAATTGGGTGTTGGGAAGACCTAGAGGCGCGTTCTTGATAACTTCCAAGGTACATACGTCACGACCTCTGAGACGCCGACAACCTAAGCCACATTATTCAGCAACGCATTTAAATCGGCGGACAGTTACGGACACGGTTCTTGACGAAGAAAAATCAAATCGTCGATTGTCCGGATGCGGAGGCCCTTGCAGCCTTCAAACACAACATCCGGGACGAATGGCTAGCCCGGCACAGGGGCGGAGAAGCGAAATCCATGGCAGCCCTCACATCATTAATGACCCGCTTTTGCGCGGGAGAGGATAGCTGGCTAGCCCGTAGCAATAATCTCCGCAAAAATTCTGGCAGTCCGGATTCTAAGGACAACCACGGTAGGTCACGACGAATCAAAAACAAGCGCCGTACTAACAGCGACGGCAAAGAGGATACGGCAGTCAATGCCGGATTCCGTGGCTCCAAACCCGGTCAATGGAAGAAGCCATTTAAAAGAACAACCCCGGGCCCGTCCAATCTGGATAGAATACTCGACCGCTCATGCCAGATACATGGCACCCCCGAAAAGCCAGCTAATCACACCAATAGAGATTGTTGGGTGTTCAGGCAGGCCGGCAAGTCAATTGCCGAACACAGTGACAAGGGCTAAATAAGCGGCGACGAGGAAGAGACCCGACCGCCCGAACAACGAGAGGATGAAGGGTTTCCCCATAAGTGCGAACGGTGAATATGATCTACGCGACCCACATACCCAAGAGGGAGAGGAAGCGCGCACTACGGGACGTCTATGCAATGGAGCCAGTCGCCCCGAAATTCAATCCATGGTCCTCCTGTCCGATCACTTTCGATCGACGAGACCACCCGACTAGCATACGCCATGGCGGATTCGCCGCGTTGGTCTTAGACCCAATCGTCGATGGATTTCACCTCACAAGAGTCCTGATGGACGGCGGCAGCAGCTTGAACCTGCTTTATCAGGACACAGTGAGCAAAATGGGCATAGACCCATCAAGGATCAAACCTACTAAGACAACCTTTAAAGGTGTCATCCCGAGAGTGAAGCCAAGCTATGCAGCTGCTCACACACTGGAAGTGGTCTTGGATCCCGGATAATTTCGAAGCGAAGAGTTAATCTTCGATATAGTCCCGTTCAGAAGCGGCTATCATGCCCCGCTTTCGGACGTCTAGCGTTGGTAAAATTCAACGCGTGCCACATTATGCATACCTAAAGCTCAAAATGCGGGCCCTCGTGGAGTTATCACGGTCAATGGAATACGAACGCCCTCCGTGCGGAGGAACATACAGCTGCTCGCGGCGTAAGTACTGAGCAGCCTTCTCGGCAATTCTCTAGTCCGCAACTAAAAGCCGGACACATTAAAGCGCGCCCGGAGCAGCACCAACCAAGACCACCCGGCGCGATCGGAGCACGCGTAGCAATACGGCCCCCACCCTTGCCCGCGTATTACCACAAGAATAACACTCCGCGTACATCATTACGCTTTGGAGATTCCATGGGCGCAGGGGAGGGGCTTCACCTCAAGGATGGAAAAGTGCGGCTCGACCGCACCAGGGGCTCGTGCTAGCGCCCCCCTTGGTGTTATTTTTTATCTTTTCTTTTTATATATGCAGGACTCTACCAAATAGAAGCCCTGCCCGTCGTGAACTTGCGAACTCATGATACAACAAATCGGGGATTAAAGAAGGCGGCGGCGACAATCAGTGGTCTCCATTACGAGCATTAAATTCAATTACATACACCAAGTCTGCGGCTTATCCTCAAGGGGACACGCTAATTTAGTCCGAATCCTTGCTTATCAAGACTATTTGTATCAGTTAAACTTTATTAGCGTAACTTCTAACATAAATAATGCAGCACTTACTTTTTGCAAGTTTATTACCTTTTCACGGCAATCGCGTTATCCTTTACAAATGTTCACCATGTGACATATTGCACCCGTACACTTTAGTGCGATCGAATACACCAGGGCTTCGCTTCCCCATATTACGGTGTGATTAAGTCGAACACTTTCACAAAGTGCGGCACCCCGAACTTATAGCATTATATGAATCAGCTCCGAATCATGTCTTGGGTCAATAGTTGGGTTTGCCCGGCTCCTATGTTTTGGTGCCTTACGTTCCGTTCCGTCGGCTAAGGTAGCACTAGGAGAACCACTGCGATTGCGCCCCGGTTCGGCCGGGTTAACGCCTCGGGAGAAAGCTAAACTGGCGGCATGCTAAGGCGAGAGATGGTCGCTGTTCGAGAGGTCTTTTCGGGTCCCTAAAGACTCATGCCGCTTCGAGCGAAGTTCCGGATTATGTCCGACGAAGGCGTGGATAGCGCCCCGGATTCGGTCTTCCGAATACCAGGGGCTTCGCCGAAATTTAAAATTATAGAATTCTATGGCTAAGTGAGAGTGTTCAAGCATTATAAGTCCGTCGCTTTGGTTACGTCGTGTTGGCGCCTCCTAGATGGACCCAAAGATGGGAACAAGAGTGCTCAAGTTTATCACCGAACACCCGGCACTTTCGTGGCTCGGGGCTGAAGCCAACGACTTGCGATCTCTCAGATTTAACAAACGGCCGCACAGAAGGTAATATTTTAAATTAAACAAAGCGTTGCTCATAGCGCATATAAACTTAGTTTTCGGCGCACATGATAAACACACAACGAGTTCACTCAAGGATTACATTAAGGGGACACTCATCCGCGATATCGCGGGCTCCCTTCAGGACTACTTTATAATATCGCTCCAGCGTACGGTGCTCCTTGCCCGGCGGCGGCGGATCCGTGAGAAGCTTCTCCGCATCCAGCTTGCCCCATTGCACCTTTATGCGGGCAAGGGCTTGGCGAGCGCCTTCAACGCAGGCGGAGCGCTTGATCACATCCAGCCTAGGGCATGCATCCACTAGCCGCCGCACTAGGCCAAAGTAGCTGCCGGGCATGGCCTGCCCAACCACACCGGACTATGAGGCCCTTCATAGCCTCTTGACTACCTTGTGGAGTTCGACCAGCTGCTTCAGCTGGTCGCTTGGGGGCACCGGATGGCCGGCCTCAGCGTACTGAGACCAGAAGACCTTCTCCGTTGAGCTCCCCTCCTCGCCACGATAGAACGCAGCGGCATCGACGCGCTTTCTGGCAGATCTGCAAATGCCCTGGAGAGCTCCGAATTCGGGTAAGTATCCGGTAATTTACATTAACATGCTTGCTCTGCATGAAAAAAGCCTTACCCGCTGCTATCTTCCTCATGTCCTCTACCTCCTCACGGGCCCTCTGGGCCTCGGCCTTGGCGGATTTGGCACTTTCGAGAGGCGAGGCAAGCTCGGACTCTCGAGTCTTGGAGTCACGCTCCAAACTCTCATGCTTTTTCATGAGAGCCTGGAGCTCTTGCCGAACCTCCGCCACCAGCGCCGCTTGCTTTTCTCGCTCAGTCCGTTCTGTGGCCGCATTGCGTTCGGCCACGGAAACGGCATCTCTCAGGGCTGCCACCTCGTTCGTGGCCCCTGCATTGCACATTTTATCCTTGTTAATCTTGTTTGCAACCAAAACCCTTTTACAGAAGGTACATATTTAAAGTGGTGTTCTTCACCTTCTTTTTCCTTGAGCTGCCTCTTGGCATGGCGAGCTCTTGCTCCGACCGCTCAAGGTCCTTCTTCAGCGCCTCGACCTCCATTGTCAATGTGGCGAAGTCAATAGCGCAGCCTGCAAACCCATATTTTAGAAACCCCATGTATATCTTGTTAAAGATCCTCGGTCCGCTTTTCTTTTGAACACGGACTAAGCATCGAGACTACCGTCTATGCGGTGTTATATCACTTAATTTTAAACTTGTTACCTCAAAGCCTGTTAGAAGGCTGTTGCGAAGCTTCAGTCAGCCCGCCCTTGGCGGCTGGACCTTCTCAATCACCGCACTCATGAGAGTGCGGTGTTCTTCTCAATGGGCGCCTTGGCGCCTCCGGCCAGTTGTCCGGTGCCTCCGGTTGGACGGAGGCCGCCGGCGTCACGGTCCTGCCCCTCCTTCGAGGGGGCTGCTTGCCGGACTCTGGAACCGTTGCGGGTTCCGGAGTCGAGTCCGGCGCAAAGTCCGGGAGGCTGCCTGACGGCGCCTCCGGAGCCTCCTCCTGGCGCGTCCCCCTATGGGATTCCGCCTCGTCGTCTTCGGCGCGTGGGGTAGAGGCAGTCGGGATGGAATTTACATCCGACGGCGCCAACGACCCGCTCATCGAGTCGGGAAAGTCGTCACCGGCCGGACTAAAGAAATAGTGCGGCATTAGAAGGACACTGTGTGACATACTATAATACGGCATATGAATGATCCGGCAACTTACGATTTTGCCGGACGCCGAGCCCTTGGAGGCCACTCCTCCTTGCCAATGCTGATGTTGGCGAAACTGTCCGGGGGGATGGTTCTCCCCCTCTTGGACCCTTCGGCCGCCCCGATTGGGGAGGCCTTCCTCTTCTTCTCCCCCTCCTCTGGGAGAGAGTACTCCTCCTCCTCTTCCTCGTCTTCGGGGGAGGAATCCTCGTCGTCGTCAGACGCTTGATTGCGGGAACTCTCTCGAGTCCCCGTGGCCACCTTCTTGGCCTTCTTCTCCGGCACCACGTACGGTGCCGGAACCAGCAGCCTTGCTAATTGGGCGTTCACTGGGTTCTTCGGGCATGGGAGCGGACTGATAATCAGCTCGGCCTTCTCCATCCATTCCTATCAAAGGAAAGAGGCAGATTAAAAACCTCGCTAGAGTCAATCTAAATTACTGCAAGTGTCCCGTAATGGGGTCGAATCACTTACTCCGTCAGTCGGAGACCGCAAGCTGAAACCGCGGTCTTGATCGCGGATCTTGGCGCTTATCAGCGCTCTTGAATAGCACCCTCCATGCACCTTCATATGTTGTATCAAGAGCCCGCTCAGCTTTTGGTGCTGTTCGGATTAAACTCCCACGAGTAAAAGCCCTTTCTTGGCATGGGAGAATCCACGGGAGGAGCATGACTGGACTACGTCGACGAGCCGGAGCCCATTGCTCACCAGCTTTTGATGTAGGTTGAAGTCCCGTCACCTCCACGGGTTACCCCACCGCAAGCCCTTCTCTTTCCGTGAGGTGAGCTGCATGGGGATTCCAGATCTGAATTGGGGCCGCCGCCCATGTAGGCTCGTCTTGCTCGGTGATATAGAACCACCCGATTGCCACCCCTTGACGGAGTCCACGAAGGTCCTTCCAGCCAAGGGGCGTTGGGCAGCTTGCCCAACATAGCGCCTCCGCATTCGCTTGCGCCCCTTTACGATCTTGACTTGACGTTGAAGGTCTTGAGCCACGAGCGAAGTGGGGCGGATGCGAGAAAAGCCTCGCACCCATTTATAAACGCCGAGATGTTGAGGACGAAGTTCGGCGCTAGATCGTGGAAATCCAGGCCGTAGTAAAACATGAGCCCCCGGACGAATGGATGGAGCGGAAAGCCTAGTCCGCGGAGGAAGTGGGGAAGGAAAACGACCCTCTCGTGAGGTCCTGGGGTAGGAACTGTTGGGGAACGTAGTAATTTCAAAAAATTTCCTACGCACACACAAGATCATGGTGATGAATAGCAACGAGAGGGGAGAGTGTTGTCCACATACCCTTGTAGACCCGAAGCGGAAGCGATCACAACGTAGAGGAAGTAGTCGACGTTCTCCTCGCGATCCGACCGATCCGGCGCCGTTACTCCGCGCCCCAGTTCTTGACACACGTACAGCTCGATGACATCCCTCGTACTCGATCCAGCCGAGTGTCGAGGAGAGTTCCGTCGGCCGACGGCGTGGTGGCGATCTTGATGTTTCACCGGCGCGAGGCTTCACCTAAGCTTCACGGTATGACCGAGGTGGAATATGGTGGAGGGGGCACCGCACACGGCTAAGGAACGATCCGTAGATCAACTTGTGTGTCCTAGGGTGCCCCCTGCCCCCGTATATAAAGGAGGGAGGGGGGAGGTGCGGCCGGCCCAAGGGGCGGCGGAGGAGTCCTACTCCCACCGGAGTAGGACTCCCCCTTCCTAGTTGGAATAGGATTGGGGAGGGGAAGAGGAAAGGGCGCCGCCCCCTCCTTGTCCTATTTGGACTGGGGGAGGCGGCATGCCACCGCTGGCCGGCCCTCCTCTTCTCCCTCGAGGCCCACTAAGGCCCATTTACCTCCCGGGGTTCCGTAACCTCCGGTACTCGATAAATTCCTGTTTTCACCCTAACCATTCGAACTCCAAATATAGGCTTCCAATATATCAATCTTTATGTCTCGACCATTTCGAGACTCCTCGTCATGTCCGTGATCACATCCGGGACTCGAACTTCTTCGTACATCAAAATACATAAACTCATAATAACATCCATCGAAACCTTAAGCGTGCGGACCCTACGGTTCGAGAACAATGTAGACATGACCTAGAACTATTCTCGGTCAATAACCAATAGCGGGACCTGGATGCCCATATTGGTTCCTACATATTCTACGAAGATCTTTATCGGTCGGACCGCATAACAACATACGTTGTTCCTTTGTCATCGGTATGTTACTTGCCCGAGATTCGATCGTCGGTATCCAATACCTAGTTCAATCTCGTTACCGCAAGTCTCTTTACTCGTTCCGTAATACATCATCTCACAACTAACTTATTAGTTGTAGTGCTTGCAAGGCTTGATGATGTGCATTACCGAGAGGGCCCAGAGATACCTCTCCGACAATCGGAGTGACAAAACCTAATCTCAAATACGCCAACCCAACATCTCGCCTTTGGAGACACCTGTAGTACTCCTTTATAATCACCCAGTTACGTTGTGACGTTTGGTAGCACCAAAGTGTTCCTCCGTAAACGGAGTTGCATAATCTCATAGTTACAGGAACATGTATATGTCATGGATAAAAGCAGTAGCAACATACTAAACGATCTTGTGCTAAGCTAATGGAATGGGTCATGTCAATCAGATCATTCTACTAATGATGTGACCTTGTTAATCAAATAACAACTCCTTGTTCATGGTTAGGAAACATAACCATCTTTGATTAACAAGCTAGTCTAGTAGAGGCATACTAGTGACATCTTGTTTGTCTATGCATTCACACATGTATCTGTTGGGGAACGTAGTAATTTCAAAAATTTTCCTACGCACACGCAAGATCATGGTGATGTATAGCAACGAGAGGGGAGAGTGTTGTCTCGCACCCTCGTGACCCGGCGAAGCGATCACAACGTAGAGGAAGTAGTCGACGTTCTCCTCGCGATCCGACCGATCCCGGCGCCGTTACTCCGGCGCCCGAGTTCTTGACACACGTACAGCTCGATGGCGTCCCTCGTACTCGATCCAGCCGAGTGTCGAGGAGAGTTCCACGGCCTGACGGCGTGGTGGCGATCTTGATGTTTCACGGCGCGAGGCTTCGCCTAAGCTTGACAGTATAACCGAGGTGGAATATGGTGGAGGGGGCACCGCACGGCTAAGGAACGATCTCACGATCAACTTGTGTGTTCAAAGTGCCCCCTGCCCCGTATATAAAGGAGCCAAGGGGAGGGGCCGCCGGCCAAGCTTGGCGCCAAGGAGTCCTACTCCTCCGGGAGTAGGATTCCCCCAATCCTAGTTGGACTAGGATTCCTGAGGGGGAAAGAGAGAGAGAGGGGCGGCCCTTCTCCTAGTCCTAATAGGACTAGGGAAGGGGGCGCCGCCTGCCTAGGGCTGGCCCTTTCTCCTTTCCACTAAGGCCCATCGAGGCCCATTTACCTCCGGGGGTTCCGTAACCTCCGGTACTCCGAAATTCCGTTTTACTAACCATTCGAACTCCAAACATAGGCTTCCAATATATCAATCTTTATGTCTCGACCATTCCGAGACTCCTCGTCATGTCCGTGATCACATCCGGACTCGAACTCCTTCGTACATCAAAATACATAAACTCATAATAACCATCATCGAAACCTTAAGCGTGCGGACCCTACGGTTCGAGAACAATGTAGACATGACCTAGAACTATTCACGGTCAATAACCAACAGCGGGACCTGGATGCCCATATTGGTTCCTACATATTCTACGAAGATCTTTATCGGTCGACCGCATAACAACATCGTTGTTCCTTTGTCATCGGTATGTTACTTGCCCGAGATTCGATCGTCGGTATCAATACCTAGTTCAATCTCGTTACGGCAAGTCTCTTTACTCGTTCCGTAATACATCATCTCACAACTAACTCATTAGTTGTAGTGCTTGCAAGGCTTTAGTGATGTGCATTACCGAGAGGGCCCAGAGATACCTCTCCGACAATCGGAGTGACAAAACCTAATCTCGAAATCGCCAACCCAACATCGCCTTTGGAGACACCTGTAGTACTCCTTTATAATCACCCGATTCGTTGTGACGTTTGGTAGCACCAAAGTGTTCCTCCGTAAACGGAGTTGCATAATCTCATAGTTATAGGAACATGTATAAGTCATGGATAAAAGCAGTAGCAACATACTAAGCGATCGTGTGCTAAGCTAAGGGAATGGGTCATGTCAATCAGATCATTCTACTAATGATGTGACCTCATTAATCAAATAACAACTCCTTTGTTCATGGTTAGGAAACATAACCATCTTTGATTAACAAGCTAGTCTAGTAGAGGCATACTAGTGACATCTTGTTTTGTCTATGCATTCACACATGTATCATGTTTCCTGTTAATACAATTCTAGCATGAATGATAAACATTTATCATGAAATAAGGAAATAAATAATAACTTTATTATTGCCTCTAGGGCATATTTCCTTGATCTCCCACTTGCACTAGAGTCAATAATCTAGATTACATAGTAATGATTCTAACACCCATGGAGTCTTGGTGCTGATCATGTTTTGCTCGTGGAAGAGGCTTAGTCAACGGTGCGCAACATTCAGATCCGTATGTATCTTGCAAATCTCTATGTCTCCACCGGACTAAGTCCGGATGGAATTGAAGCGTCTCTTGATGTGCTTGGTCCTCTTGTGAAATCTGGATTCCTTTGCTAAGGCAATTGCTCGATATTGTCACGAAAGATTTTCATTGGACCCGATGCACTAGGTATGACACCTAGATCGGATATGAACTCCTTCATCCGCACTCCTTCATTAGCTGCTTCGAAGCTGCTATGTATTCCGCTTCACATGTAGATCCCGCCTGACGCTTTGTTTAGAACTGCACCAACCGACAGCTCCTCCGTTTAGTGTAAATCGTATCCGGTCTGCGATTTAGAATCGTCCGGATCGGTGTCAAAGCTTGCATCAACGTAACCGTTTTTATGAGCTCTTTGTCACCTCCATATCGAGAAACATATCCTTAGTCCTTTTCGGTATTTCAGATGTTCTTGACCGCTGTCCATGATCCACTCTGGATTACTTTGGTACCTCCTGCTAGGCTTATAGCAAGGCACACATCAGGTCCGTACACAGATTGCATACATGATAGAGCCTATGGCTGAAGCATAGGAACATCTTTCATTTTCTCTCTATCTTCTGCGGTGGTGGGCATTGAGTCGACTCAACTTCACACCTTGTAACACGAGCAAGAACCCTTTCTTTGCTTGATCCATTTTGAACTTCTTCAAAACTTTGTCAAGGTATGTGCTTTGTGAAAGTCAATTAAGCGTCTTGATCTATCTCTATAGATCTTAATGCCCAATATGTAAGCAGCTTCACCGAGGTCTTTCATTGAAAAACTCTTATTCAAGTATCCCTTTATGCTATCCAGAATTCTATATCATTTCCGATCAGCAATATGTCATCCACATATAATATCGAAATGCTCTGAGCTCCCACTCACTTTCTTGTAAATCTGAGCTTCTCCAAAAGTCCAGACAAACCCAAATGCTTTGATCACACTATCAAAGCGTTTATTCCAACTCGAGATGCTTGCACCAGTCCATAGATGGATCGCTTTGGAGTTTGCATACTTTGTTAGCTCCTTTTGGATCGATAAAACCTTCGGTTGCATCATATACAACTCTTCTTCCGTAAATCCATTCAGAATGCGTCTTTACATCCATTTGCCAAATTTCATAATCATAAAATGCGGCAATCGCTAACATGATTCGGACGGACTTAAGCATCGCTCTGGTGAGAAGGTCTCATCGTAGTCAACCCCTTGAACTTGTCGAAAACCTTTTGCGACAAGTCGAGCTTTATAAACGATAACATTACCGTCGTCGGTCTTCTTCTTGAAGATCCACTTGTTTTCTATTGCTTGCCTACCCTCGGGCAAGTCAACCAAAGTCCACACTTTGTTTTCATACATGGATCCCATCTCGATTTCATGGCCTCAAGCCATTTTATGGAATCTGGGCTCACCATCGCTTCTTCATAGTTTGTAGGTTCATCATGATCTAGTAGCATGACTTCCGAACAGGATTACCGTACCACTCACTGTGCGGATCTTACTCGGTTGATCTCGAGGTTCTGCGAGAACTTGATCTGAAGTTTCATGATCAACATCATCAACTTCCTCACTACTTGGTGTAGGTGTCTCGTAAACTGGTTTCTGCGACGAACTACTTTCAAGTAAGGGAGAAGGTACTATTACCTCATCAAGTTCCACTTTCCTCCACTCACTTCTTTCGAGAGAAACTCCTTCTCTAGAAAGGATCCATTCTTAGCAACAAATGTTTTGCCTTCGGATCTGTGATAGAAGGTGTACCCAACTGTTTCCTTTGGGTATCCTATGAAGACACATTTCTCCGATTTGGGTTCGAGCTTATCGTTGAAGCTTTTTCACATAAGCATCGCATCCCCAAACTTTAAGAAACGACAACTTTGGTTTCTTGCTAAACCATAGTTCATAAGGTGTCGTCTCAGCGGATTTCGACGGTGTTCTATTCAGTGTGAATGCGGCTGTCTCGAGCATAACCCCAAAACGATAGCGGTAAATCTGTAAGAGACATCATAGATCGTACCATATCTAGTAAAGTACGATTCTGACGTTCGGACACACCATTACTGTTGTGGTGTTCCGGTGGCGTGAGTTGCGAAACTATTCGCATTGTTTCAAATGTAGACCAAACTCAGTAACTCAAATATTCACCTCCACGATCGGATCGTAGAAACTTAATTTTCTTGTTACGATGATTTTCAACTTCACTCTGAAATTCTTTGAACTTTTCAAACGTTTCAGACTTATGTTTCATTAAGTAGATATACCCATATCTGCTTAAGTCATCTGTGAAGGTGAGAAAATAACGATATCCGCCACGAGCCTCAACATTCATCGGACCACATACATCTCAGTATGTATGATTTCCAACAAATCTGTTGCTCTCTCCATAGTACCGAGAACGGTGTTCTAGTCATCTTGCCCATGAGGCACGGTTACTTAAGTGCCAAGTGATTCATAATCAAGTGACTCCAAAAGTCCATCGAGATGGAGTTTCTTCATGCGCTTTACACCGATATGACCTAAACGGCGATGCCACAAATAAGTTGCACTTTCATTATCAACTCTGCATCTTTTGGTTTCAACATTATGAATATGTGTATCACTACTATCGAGATTCATAAAAATAGACCACTCCTCAAGGGTGCATGACCATAAAAGATATTACTCATATAAATAGAACAACCATTATTCTCGATTTAAATGAATAACCGTCTCGCATCAAACAAGATCCAGATATAATGTTCATGCTCAACGCAGCACCAAATAACAATTATTTAGGTCTAAAACTAATCCGAAGGTAGATGTAGAGGTAGCGTGCCGACCGCGATCACATCGACTTTGGAACCATTTCCCACGCGCGATCGTCACCTCGTCCTTTGCGGTGTTAAGCAATCCGTAGTCCTGTTTGAGTTGCAAATATTAGCAGAACCAAGATCAAATACCAGTGCTACTGCGAGCTCTAGTAAGGTACACATCAATAACATGTATATCACATATACCTTTGTTCACCTTGCCATCCTTCTTATCCGCCAAATACTTGGGGCAGTTCCGCTTCGGTGACTAGTCGTCTTGCGGTAGAAGCACTCGATTTCAGGTTTAGGGCCAGACTTGGGTTTCTTCTCTGAGCAGCAACTTGCTTGCTGTTCTTCTTGAATTCCCTTCTTCTTCCCTTTGCCTTTCTTCTTGAAACTAGTGGTCTTATTGACCATCAACACTTGATGCTCCTTCTTGATTTCTACCTCCAGCCTTTAGCATTGCGAAGAGCTCGGTATAGTTTTACTAACCCTTGCATATTATAGTTCATCACGAAGCCTTTGTAGCTTGGTGGCGGTGATTGGAGAATTCATCAATGACACAATCATCCGGAAGATTAACTCCCAATTGTGTCAAGTGATTGTAGTACCCGGACATTACGAGTATATGCTCACTAACGAACTATTCTCCTCCATCTTGCAGCTATAGAACTTATTGGAGACTTCATATCTCTCAATCCGGGCATTACATTTGGAATATTAACTTCAACTCTGGAACATCTCATATGCTCCATGACGTTCAAAACGTCGTTGAAGTCCCGGTTCTAAGCCGTAAAGCATGGCACATGAACTATAGAGTAGTCATCGACTTTGCTCGCCAGACGTTCATAACATCTGGCGTTGCTCAAAGAAGAAGTTCTGTCACCTAGCGGTGCATCCGGGCGTAGCTCTTACGTGCAGCAATGAGGATGATCCTCAAATTCGGACCCGATCCGTGTAATTGCTACCATCATCTTTCAACTTTGCTTTCTCAAGGAACGCATTAAAATTCAACGGAACAACAAAGACGAGCCATCTATCTACAATCAAACATAAACAAGCAAGATACTATCGGTACTAAGTTCATGATAAATTTAAGTTCAATTAATCATATTACTTAAGAACTCCCACTTAGAAAAACATCTCTCTAGTCATCTAAGTGATCACGTGATCCAAATCAACTAAACCATAACCGATCATCACGTGAAATGGAGTAGTTTTCAATGGTGAACATCTTATGTTGATCATATCTACTATATGATTCACGCTCGACCTTTCGGTCTCCGTGTTCGAGGCCATATCTGCATATGCTAGGCTCGTCAAGTATAACCCGAGTATTCTGCGTGTGCAAAACTGGCTTGCACCCGTTGTAGATGGACGTGAGCTTATCACACCCGATCATCACGTGGTGTCCAGGCACGACGAACTTTGGCAGCGGTGCATACTCGGGAGAACACTTCTTGATAATTTAGTGAGAGATCATCTTATAATGCTACCGTCAATCAAAGCAAGATAAGATGCATAAAGGATAAACATCACATGCAAATCAATATAAGTGATATGATATGGTCATCATCATCTTGTGCTTCACGATCTCCATCTTGTTGCACCACCATGATCACCATCGTCACCGGTAGCGACACCTTGATCTCCATCGCAGCATCGTTGTCGTCTCGCCAAACTTATGCTACTACGACTATCGCTACCGCTTAGTGATAAAGTAAAGCATTACAGAGCGATTGCATTGCATACAATAAAGCGACAACCATATGGCTCCTGCCGATTGCCGATAACCGGTTACAAAACATGATCATCTCATACAATAAAATATAGCATCACGTCTTGACCATATCACATCACAACATGCCTGCAAAAACAAGTTAGGCGTCCTCTACTTTGTTGTTGCAAATTTTACGTGGCTGCTACGGGCTTAAGCAAGAACCAGTCTCACCTCGCATCAAAACCACAGCGATACTTCGTCAAATAGACTCCGTTTTAACCTTCTCAAGGACCGGGCGAGCCACACTCAGTTCAACTAAAGTGAGAGAGCAGACACCCACCAGTCACCTTTAAGCAACGAGTGCTCGTGGCGGTGAAACCAGTCTCGCGTAAGCGTCTGGCGTAATGTCGGTCAGGCCGCTTCATCTCACAATACCGCTGAACCAAAGTATGACATGCTGGTAGGTAGTATGACTTGTATCGCCCACAACTCACTTGTGTTCTACTCGTGCAAAACATCAAACCATAGAAAAACCTAGGCTCGGATGCCACTTGTTGGGGAACGTAGTAATTTCAAAAATTTTCCTCGCACACGCAAGATCATGGTGATGTATAGCAACGAGAGGGAGAGTGTTGTCTCGTACCCTCGTGAACCCGGCGGAAGCGATCTGGCGTAGAGGAAGTAGTCGTCGTTCTCCTCGCGATCCGACCGATCCGGCGCCGTTACTCCGGCGCCCCGAGTTCTTGACACACGTACAGCTCGATGGCGTCCCTCGTACTCCGATCCAGCCGAGTGTCGAGGAGAGTTCCGTCGGACGACGGCGTGGTGGCGATCTTGATGTTTCACGGCGCGGGCTTCGCCTAAGCTTCATGACGGTATAACCGAGGTGGAATATGGTGGAGGGGGCACCGCTGCGGCTAAGGAACGATCTCACGATCAACTTGTGTGTTCCAAAGTGCCCCCCGCCTCGTATATAAAGGAGCCAAGGGGAGGGGGCCGGCGGCCAAGCTTGGCGCGCCAGGAGTCCTACTCCTCAGGGAGTAGGATTCCCCCAATCCTAGTTGGACTAGGATTCCTGAGGGGGAAGAGAGAGAGAGGGCGGCCCTTCTCCTAGTCCTAATAGGACTAGGGAAGGGGGAGGCGCGCCCTGCCTAGGGCTGGCCCTTTCTCCTTTCCACTAAGGCCCATCGAGGCCCATTTACCTCCGGGGGTTCCAGTAACCTCCGGTACTCGGTAAATTCCGTTTTACCGAACCATTCGAACTCCAAACATAGGCTTCCAATATATCAATCTTTATGTCTCGACCATTCCGAGACTCCTCGTCATGTCCGTGATCACATCCGGGACTCGAACTCCTTGGTACATCAAAATACATAAACTCATAATAACCGCCATCGAAACCTTAAGCGTGCGGACCCTACGGTTCGAGAACAATGTAGACATGACCTAGAACTATTCACGGTCAATAACCAACAGCGGGACCTGGATGCCCATATTGGTTCCTACATATTCTCTGAAGATCTTTATCGGTCGGACCGCATAACAACATCGTTGTTCCCTTTGTCATCGGTATGTTACTTGCCCGAGATTCGATCGTCGGTATCAATACCTAGTTCAATCTCGTTACGGCAAGTCTCTTTACTCGTTCCGTAATACATCATCTCACAACTAACTCATTAGTTGTAGTGCTTGCAAGGCTTTAGTGATGTGCATTACCGAGAGGGCCCAGAGATACCTCTCCGACAATCGGAGTGACAAAACCTAATCTCGAAATCGCCAACCCAACATCGCCTTTGGAGACACCTGTAGTACTCCTTTATAATCACCCGATTCGTTGTGGCGTTTGGTAGCACCAAAGTGTTCCTCCGTAAACGGAGTTGCATAATCTCATAGTTATAGGAACATGTATAAGTCATGGATAAAAGCGGTAGCAACATACTAAGCGATCGTGTGCTAAGCTAAGGGAATGGGTCATGTCAATCAGATCATTCTACTAATGATGTGACCTCATTAATCAAATAACAACTCCTTTGTTCATGGTTAGGAAACATAACCATCTTTGATTAACAAGCTAGTCTAGTAGAGGCATACTAGTGACATCTTGTTTTGTCTATGCATTCACACATGTATCATGTTTCCGGTTAATACAATTCTAGCATGAATGATAAACATTTATCATGAAATAAGGAAATAAATAATAACTTTATTATTGCCTCTAGGGCATATTTCCTTCATATCATGTTTCAGTTAATACAATTCTAGCATGAATGATAAACATTTATCATGAAATAAGGAAATAAATAATAACTTTATTATTGCCTCTAGGGCATATTTCCTTGATCTCCCACTTGCACTAGAGTCAATAATCTAGATTACATAGTAATGATTCTAACACCCATGGAGTCTTGGTGCTGATCATGTTTTGCTCGTGGAAGAGGCTTAGTCAACGGTGCGCAACATTCAGATCCGTATGTATCTTGCAAATCTCTATGTCTCCCACGGACTAAGTCCGGATGGAATTGAAGCGTCTTTTGATGTGCTTGGTCCTCTTGTGAAATCTGGATTCCTTCGCTAAGGCAATTGCTCCAAGATTGTCACGAAGATTTTCATTGGACCCGATGCACTAGGTATGACACCTAGATCGGATATGAACTCCTTCATCCGAGACTCCTTCATTAGCTGCTTCGAAGCTGCTATGTACTCCGCTTCACATGTAGATCCCGCCACGACGCTTTGTTTAGAACTGCACCAACCGACGGCTCCTCCGTTTAGTGTAAATCGTATCCGGTCTGCGATTTAGAATCGTCCGGATCGATGTCAAAGCTTGCATCAACGTAACTGTTCACGATGAGCTCTTTGTCACCTCCATATCGAGAAACATATCCTTAGTCCTTTTCGGGTATTTTAGGATGTTCTTGACCGCTGTCCGATGATCCACTCTGGATTACTTTGGTACCTCCTGCTAAACTTATAGCAAGGCACACATCAGTCCAGTACACAAGCATTGCATACATGATAGAGCCTATGGCTGAAGCATAGGAACATCTTTCATTTTCTCTCTATCTTCTGCGGTGGTCGGGCATTGAGTCTTACTCAACTTCACACCTTGTAACACAGGCAAGAACCCTTTCTTTGCTTGATCCATTTTGAACTTCTTCAAAATTTTGTCAAGGTATGTGCTTTGTGAAAGTCCAATTAAGCGTCTTGATCTATCTCTATAGATCTTAATGCCTAATATGTAAGCAGCTTCACGAGGTCTTTCATTGAAAACTCTTATTCAAGTATCCCTTTATGCTATCCAGAAATTCTATATCATTTCCGATCAGCAATATGTCATCCACATATAATATCGAAATGCTCTGAGCTCCCACTCACTTTCTTGTAAATCTGAGGCTTCTCCAAAAGTGCAGTACAAACCCAAATGCTTTGATCACACTATCAAAGCGTTTATTCCAACTCGAGATGCTTGCACCAGTCCATAGATGGATCATTGGAGCTTGCATACTTTGTTAGCTTCCTTTGGATCGATAAAACCTTTTGGTTGCATCATATACAACTCTTCTTCCGTAAATCCATTCAGAATGCGGTCTTTACATCCATTTGCCAAATTTCATAATCATAAAATCGGCAATTGCTAACATGATTCGGACGGACTTAAGCATCGCTTCTGGTGAGAAGGTCTCATCGTAGTCAATCCCTTGAACTTGTCGAAAACCTTTTGCGACAAGTCGAGCTTTATAAACGATAACATTACCGTCGGCGTCGGTCTTCTTCTTGAAGATCCACTTGTTTTCTATTGCTTGCCTACCCTCGGGTAAGTCAACAAAAGTCCATACTTTGTTTTCATACATGGATCCCATCTCAGATTTCATGGCCTCAAGCCATTTTGCGGAATCTGGGCTCACCATCGCTTCTTCATAGTTCGTAGGTTCATCATGATCTAGTAGCATGATTTCCGAACAGGATTGCCATACCACTCAGTGCGGATCTTACTCGGTTGATCTACGAGGTTACAGAGTAACTTGATCTGAAGTTTCATGATCAACATCATCAACTTCCTCACTACTTGGTGTAGATGTCTCGAAACCGGTTTCTGCGATTTAACTACTTTCAAGTAAGGGAGAAGGTACTATTACCTCATCAAGTTCTACTTTCCTCCCACTCACTTCTTTCGAGAGAAACTCCTTCTCTAGAAAGGATCCATTCTTAACAACAAATGTCTTGCCTTCGGATCTGTGATAGAAGGCGTACCCAATGTCTCCTTTGGGTATCCTATGAAGACACATTTCTCCGATTTGGGTTCGAGCTTATCGGGTTGAAGCTTTTTCACATAAGCATCGCATCCCCAAACTTTAAGAAACGACAACTTTGGTTTCTTGCCAAACCACAGTTCATAAGGTGTCGTCTCAGCGGATTTTGACGGTGTTCTATTCAGTGTGAATCGCGCCGTCTCTAGAGCATAACCCCAAAATGATAGCGGTAAATCTGTAAGAGACATCATAGATCGCACCATATCTAGTAAAGTGCGATTCGACGTTCGGACACACCATTACTGTTGTGGTGTTCGGGTGGCGTGAGTTCTTGAAAACTATTCGCATTTTTCAAATGTAGACCAAACTCGTAACTCAAATATTCACCTCCACGATCGGATCGTAGAAATTTAATTTTCTTGTTACGATGATTTTCAACTTCACTCTGAAATTCTTTGAACTTTTCAAATGTTTCAGACTTATGTTTCATTAAGTAGATATACCCATATCTCGCTTAAGTCATCTGTGAAGGTGAGAAAATAACGATATCCGCCACGAGCCTCAACATTCATCGGACCACATACATCTGTATGTATGATTTCCAACAAATCTGTTGCTCTCTCCATAGTACCGAGAACGGGTTCTAGTCATCTTGCCCATGAGGCACGGTTCGCAAGTGCCAAGTGATTCATAATCAAGTGACTCCAAAAGTCCATCGAGATGGAGTTTCTTCATGCGCTTTACACCGATATGACCTAAGCGGCAAAGCCACAAATAAGTTGCACTATCATTATCAACTCTGCATCTTTTGGTTTCAACATTATGAATATGTGTATCACTACTATCGAGATTCATCAAAATAGACCACTCCTCAAGGGTGCATGACCATAAAAGATGTTACTCATAAAAATAGAACAACCATTATTCTCTGATTTAAATGAATAACCGTCTCGCATCAAACAAGATCCAGATATAATGTTCATGCTCAACGCAGCACCAAATAACAATTATTTAGGTCTAAAACTAATCCCGAAGGTAGATGTAGAGGTAGCGTGCCGACCGCGATCACATCGACTTTGGAACCATTTCCCACGCGATCGTCACCTCGTCCTTTGCCGGTGTTAAGCAATCCGTAGTCCTGCTTGAGTTGCAAATATTAGCAATGAAACCAGATCAAATACCAGTGCTACTGCGAGCTCTAGTAAGGTACACATCAATAACATGTATATCACATATACCTTTGTTCACCTTGCCATCCTTCTTATCCGCCAAATACTTGGGGCAGTTCCGCTTCCAAGGACCGATCGCTTGCGGTAGAAGCACTTCGATTTCAGGCTTAGGTCCAGACTTGGGTTTCTTCTCTGAGCAAAAACTTGCTTGCTGTTCTTCTTGAAGTTCCCTTCTTCTTCCCTTTGCCTTTCTTCTTGAAACTAGTGGTCTTATTGACCATCAACACTTGATGCTCCTTCTTGATTTCTACCTCCGCAGCCTTTAGCATTGCGAAGAGCTCGAGCATAGTCTTTACTAACCCTTGCATATTATAGTTCATCACGAAGCCTTTGTAGCTTGGTGGCGGTGATTGAAGAATTACATCAATGACACAATCATCCGGAAGATTAACTCCCAATTGTGTCAAGTGATTGTAGTACCTAGACATTACGAGTATGTGCTCACTAACGTAACTATTCTCCTCCATCTTGCAGCTATAGAACTTATTGGAGACTTCATATCTCTCAATCCGGGCATTCTGTTGAATATTAACTTCAACTCTGGAACATCTCATATGCTCCATGACGTTCAAAACGTCGTTGAAGTCCCGGTTCTAAGCCGTAAAGCATGGCACATCGAACTATAGAGTAGTCATCAGCTTTGCTCGCCAGACGTTCTTAACGTCGTCGGTTGCATCAAGCAGCGGCACTCGCACCCAGCGGTGCATCCAGGGCGTAACTCTTACAGGCAGCAATGAGGATAATCCTCGAGTTACGGACCCGATCCGTGTAATTGCTACCATCATCTTTCAACTTTGCTTTCTCAAGGAACGCATTAAAATTCAACGGAACAACAAAGACGAGCCATCTATCTACAATCAAACATAAACAAGCAAGATACTATCGGTACTAAGTTCATGATAAATTTAAGTTCAATTAATCATATTACTTAAGAACTCCCACTTAGAAAGACATCTCTCTTGTCATCTAAGTGATCACGTGATCCAAATCAACTAAACCATAACCGATCATCACGTGAAATGGAGTAGTTTTCAATGGTGAACATCTTATGTTGATCATATCTACTATATGATTCACGCTCGACCTTTCGGTCTCCGTGTTCGAGGCCATATCTGCATATGCTAGGCTCGTCAAGTTTAACCCGAGTATTCTGCGTGTGCAAAACTGGCTTGCACCCGTTGTAGATGGACGTGAGAGCTTATCACACCCGATCATCACGTGGTGTGCAGGCACGACGAACTTTGGCAGCGGTGCATACTCGGGGAGAACACTTCTTGATAATTTAGTGAGAGATCATCTTATAATGCTACCGTCAATCAAAGCAAGATAAGATGCATAAAGGATAAACATCACATGCAAATCAATATAAGTGATATGATATGGTCATCATCATCTTGTGCTTCATGATCTCCATCTTGCAGCACCACCATGATCACCATCGTCACCGGCGCGACACCTTGATCTCCATCGTTGCATCGTTGTCGTCTCGCCAAACTTATGCTTCTACGACTATCGCTACCGCTTAGTGATAAAGTAAAGCATTACAGAAGCGATTGCATTGCATACAATAAGCGACAACCATATGGCTCCAGCCGATTGCCGATAACCGGTTACAAAACATGATCATCTCATACAATAAAATATAGCATCACGTCTTGACCATATCACATCACAACATGCCTGCAAAAACAAGTTAGGCGTCCTCTACTTTGTTGTTGCAAATTTTACGTGGCTGCTACGGGCTTAAGCAAGAACCAGTCTCACCTCGCATCAAAACCACAGCGATACTTCGTCAAATAGACTCCGTTTAACCTTCTCAAGGACCGGCGTAGCCACACTCGGTTCAACTAAAGTGAGAGAGACAGCACCCACCAGTCACCTTTAAGCAGCGAGTGCTCGTGGCGGTGAAACCAGTCTCGCGTAAGCGTCTGGCGTAATGTCGGTGCAGGCTGCTTCATCTCACAATACCGCTGAACCAAAGTATGACATCTTTGGTAGGTAGTATGACTTGTATCGCCCACAACTCACTTGTGTTCTACTCGTGCAAAACATCAAACCATAAAACCTAGGCTCGGATGCCATTTGTTGGGGAACGTAGTAATTTCAAAAATTTCCTACGCACACACAAGATCATGGTGATGAATAGCAACGAGAGGGGAGAGTGTTGTCCACATACCCTTGTAGACCCGAAGCGGAAGCGATCACAACGTAGAGGAAGTAGTCGTACGTTCTCCTCGCGATCCGACCGATCCCGGCGCCGTTACTCCGGCGCCCCCGAGTTCTTGACACACGTACAGCTCGATGACATCCCTCGTACTCCGATCCAGCCAAGTGTCGAGGGAGAGTTCCGTCAGCACGACGGCGTGGTGACGATCTTGATGTTTCACCGGCGCAGGGCTTCGCCAAAGCTTCGCGACGGTATGACCGAGGTGGAATATGGTGGAGGGGGGCACCGCACACGGCTAAGGAACGATCCGTAGATCAACTTGTGTGTCCTAGGGTGCCCCCTGCCCCCGTATATAAAGGAGGGAGGGGGGAGGTGCGGCCGGCCCAAGGGGGGCGCGCCGGAGGAGTCCTACTCCCACCGGGAGTAGGACTCCCCCCTTTCCTAGTTGGAATAGGATTGGGGGAGGGGGAAGAGGAAAGGCGCCCCCCCCTCCTGTCCTATTCGGACTGGGGGGGGGCGCGCCACCCCTGGCCGGCCCTCCTCTTCTCCTCGAGGCCCACTAAGGCCCATTTACCTCCCGGGGTTCCAGTAACCTCCGGTACTCAGGTAAATTCTGTTTTCACCGGAACCATTCGAACTCCAAATATAGGCTTCCAATATATCAATCTTTATGTCTCGACCATTTCGAGACTCCTCGTCATGTCCGTGATCACATCCGGGACTCGAACTTCTTGGTACATCAAAATACATAAACTCATAATAAGCATCATCGAAACCTTAAGCGTGCGGACCCTACGGTTCGAGAACAATGTAGACATGACCTAGAACTATTCTCGGTCAATAACTAATAGCGGGACCTGGATGCCCATATTGGTTCCTACATATTCTACTGAAGATCTTTATCGGTCGGACCGCATAACAACATACGTTGTTCCCTTTGTCATCGGTATGTTACTTGCCCGAGATTCGATCGTCGGTATCAATACCTAGTTCAATCTCGTTACGGCAAGTCTCTTTACTCATTCCATAATACATCATCTCACAACTAACTTATTAGTTGTAGTGCTTGCAAGGCTTCAATGATGTGCATTACCGAGAGGGCCCAGATACCTCTCCGACAAATCGGAGTGACAAAACCTAATCTCGAAATCGCCAACCCAACATCTGCCTTTGGAGACACCTGTAGTACTCCTTTATAATCACCCGATTCGTTGTGACGTTTGGTAGCACCAAAGTGTTCCTCCGTAAACGGAGTTGCATAATCTCATAGTTACGAGAACATGTATATGTCATGGATAAAAGCAGTAGCAACATACTAAACGATCTTGTGCTAAGCTAATGGAATGGGTCATGTCAATCAGATCATTCTACTAATGATGTGACCTTGTTAATCAAATAACAACTTCTTGTTCATGGTTAGGAAACATAACCATCTTTGATTAACAAGCTAGTCTAGTAGAGGCATACTAGTGACATCTTGTTTGTCTATGCATTCACACATGTATCATGTTTCCGGTTAATACAATTCTAGCATGAATGATAAACATTTATCATGAAATAAGGAAATAAATAATAACTTTATTATTGCCTCTAGGGCATATTTCCTTCAGGAACGAGCTGCCCCGCGTCGGGCAGCCGATGCGCAATGTTTCCGGAGAGGTATCCGGCGTCACGCAGTTTGGTGATGTCCTCCTCCTTGGCGGTGGAGGTCATCCACTTGCCTCCCCCTCCAGACATGTTCGGAGAAGGATCGAGGCGGAATGCGCGAGCTTGAGCGTTGGAGCTTGGGTTCGCAGGGACGGATGAGCAAAGGAGGAAGAAGGCGTAGGTGAGAAGGTAAATCCTTATCCCTTATATATAGGCGGACAAAACTATGCGTCCCTCACCGGCCTGGTAAAACTCGCTTATCCCCCAAGTGCCACCATCAATGGCGCGGTTGGGTTACCCACACACGTATTGATGAGAATCCCGGAAAGAGGGGAACACGATCTCTGCTTCGACAGGACGTGCCAAGGAAGCTGCTTCGCTAAACGTCTTTGAGGTGGAATAGTAAAACAATTAAAACGAAGGCTTGGCTGCGGTGTGATGTCATGCCGCATAATACGTCAATGATTGGATCGGTGTATGTGTTTTATTCTCTCTACGTTGGAGTGTGGAAATTATTTTGCGAGCGGACACTATCCCGGTGTTCATTATCTTCTCTGGATTATTCAAGGGAGGAACCCGCCTTGCAATGCCGAACATTATGCACGCCGGACTTATCGTCATTGAAGACTGGTTCAGGGGCTCTTGAGGAGTCTGGACTAGGGGTGCCCGACAGCCGACTATCAATATCCGCGGACTCCCGGACTACGAAGATAGAAGATTGAAGACTCGGCTCGTGTCCGGAAGGTACTTTACTGGCGTGGAAGGCAAGCTTGGCAATACGGATATGTAGATCTCCTACCATTGTAACCGACTCTGTGTAACCCTAGCCTCTCCGGTGTCTATATAAACCGGAGGGTCAGTGTCCGTAGGACACAACATTACATCTCAACAATCATACCATAGGCTAGCTTCTAGGGTTTAGCCTCATTGATCTCGTGGTAGATCTACTCTTGTACTACCCATATCATCAATATTAATCAAGCGGGACGTGAGGGTATTACCTCAATCGAGAGGGCTGAACACAGGTAAAAACATTGTGTCCCTCGTCTCCTGTTACCATCCGCCTAGACGCACAGTTCGGGACCCCCTACCCGAGATCCGCCGGTTTTGACACCGACAATGAGCATTATTGCAATGTTGTTAGTATGAATTCTTTGAATACCCATGATGCTAATGATATGCAAAGCTACAAGCTTGGGGATGCTATATTTGATGAATATGATATTTCTTGTCCCCCAAGTTTTGTTGAGAATATTTGTTACGATGAAAGCATGCCTCCTATTTATGATGATTATATTGATGAAAGTGGGTTTGGAAGAGTGACAACTTAGGTAATGATCCCACCATTTTGGAGGGTGTTGAATCTTATTGTGATAATTATAGAAGTGGATTTGGAGAGGTCATGACTTTATTTAGTGATGAATCCACTATTTCGGAAGAGGTTCCAATTGATTATGAGAACAAAGTTGCTATATGCTATGTCTTGAGCTTGCGTTGGTTTTCCTTGAAGAAGAAAGGGTGATGCAGCAATAGTAGCGTAAGAATTTCCCTCAGTTTTTGAGAACCAAGGTATCAATCCAATAGGAGGCTCCTCAAAAGTTCCACTCACCTACACAAACAAACAAAGAACTCGCAACCAACGCAATAAAGGGGTTGTCAATCCCTTCACGACCACTTGCGAAAGTGAGATCTAATAGAGATAGTATGATAAGATAAATAAGTTTTTGGTATTTTATAATATAGATGCAAAAAGTAAAGATGCAAATAAAAGTAGATTGGAAGCAAATATGAGAAGAGATAGACCCGGGGGCCATAGGTTTCACTAGAGGCTTCTCTCAAGATAGCATAAGTATTACGGTGGGTGAACAAATTACTGTCGAGCAATTGATAGAAAAGCGAATAATTATGAGATTATCTAGGCATGATCATGTATATAGGCATCACGTCCACAACAAGTAGACCGACTCACCTGCATCTACTACTATTACTCCACACATCGACCGACTCCTGCTTTGCATCTAGAGTATTAAGTTCATAAGAACAGAGTAGCGCCTAAGCAAGATGACATGATGTAGAGGATAAACTCATGCAATATGATATAAACCCCATCTTTTTATCCTCGATGGCAACAATACAATACGTGCCTTGCAACCCTTTACATCCTTTGGTAAGGACACCGCAAGATTGAACCCAAAGCTAAGCACTTCTCCCATGGCAAGAAAGATCAATCTAGTAGGCCAAACCAAACTGATAATTTGAAGAGACTTGCAAAGATAACTCAATCATACATAAAAGAATTCAGAGGAGATTCAAATACTTCTCATAGATAAACTTGATCATAAACCCACAATTCATCGGATCTCGACAAACACACCACAAAAAGAGTTTACATCGAATAGATCTCCACTAGAGAGGGGGAGAACATTGTATTGAGATCCAAAAAGAGAGAAGAAGCCATCTAGCTAATAACTATGGACCCGAAGGTCTGTGGTAAACTACTCACAACTCATCGGAGGAGCAAGGATGTTGATGTAGAAGCCCTCCGTGGTTGATTCCCCCTCCGGCGGAGCACCAACGAAGGCTCCAAGATGGGATCTCGCGGATACAGAAGGTTACGGCAGTGGAAATTGTGTTTCGTTGGCTCCCTGGATTTTTTCGGGGTACGTAGGATTATATAGGAGGAAGAAGTATGTCAGTGGCCGCCCGAGGGGCCCATGAGATAGGGGGCGCGCCCTATAGGGGGGTGCCCTCCTATCTCGTGGAGGCCTCGGCTGCTTCTTGACTTGCACTCCAAGTCCTCTGGATCACGTTCGTTCCAAAAATCACGCTCCCGAAGGTTTCATTCTGTTTGGACTCCGTTTGATATTCCTTTTCTTCGAAATACTGAAATAGGCAAAAAAAACACCAATACGGACTGGGCCTCCGGTTAGTAGGTTAGTCCCGAAAATGATATAAATGTGTAAAATAAAGTCCATAAACATCCAAAAGGGGTAATATAATAGCATGGAACAATAAAAAATTATAGATACGTTGGAGACGTATCAAGCATCCCCAAGCTTAATTCCTGCTCGTCCTCGAGTAGGTAAATGACAAAAAAGAAATTTTTGATGTGGAATGCTACCTAGTATAATTCTCAATGTAATTTCTTTTATTGTGGCATGAATGTTCAGATCCAAATGATACAAAATAAAAGTTCATATTAACATGAAAATAGTGATACTTCAAGCATACTAATCAAAGTAATCATGTCTTCTCAAAATAACATGGCCAAAGAAAGTTATCCCTACAAAATCATATAGTCTCGATCAAGGTGCTCTATCTTCATCACACAAAGTATTTAATCATGCACAACCCCGATGACAAGCCAATCAATTGTTTCATACTTCAATAATCTCAAACTCTTTCAATTTTCACGCAATACATGAGCGTGAGCCATGGACATGTTGGGGAACGTAGTAATTTCAAAAAAATTCCTACACACACACAAGATCATGGTGATGCATAGCAACGAGAGGGGAGAGTGTTGTCCACGTACCCTCGTAGACCGAAAGCAGAAGCGTTAGAACAACGCGGTTGATGTAGTCGTACGTCTTCATGATCCGACCGATCCAAGTACCGAACGTACGGCACCTCCGAGTTCAGCACACGTTCAGCTCGATGACGATCCCCGGACTCTGATCCAGCAGGGTGTCGGGGATGAGTTCCATCAGCACAACGGCATGGTGACGGTGATGATGTTCTACCGACGCAAGGCTTCACCTAAGCACCGCTATGATATGATCGAGGTGGAATATGGTGGAGGGGGGCACCGCACACGGCTAAGGAACGATTACGAAGATCAACTTGTGTGTCATGGGGTGCCCCCCTCCTCCGTATAAAGGGGGGGGAAGGAGGAGGGGGCCGGCCAAGGGGGTGGCGCGCCCTAGGAGGGGGAAACCTACTCCAAGTAGGTTTGCCCCTCCCTTTCCTAGTCCAAGAAGGAGGGGGAAGGAAGGAGTGGGAGAGGGGAAAGGCAAGGGGGGCGCCCCCCTTCCTTGTCCTATTCGGACTCAAGGGGAGGGGGCACGCCTCTTACCCTGGCCGGCCCCTCTCTCTCTCCACTAGGGCCCAACAAGTCCCATTAGTTCCCCGGGGGTTCCGGTAACCCTCCGGCACTTCGGTTTTCTCTGAAATCACCCGGAATACTTCCGGTGTCCGAATGTAGTCATCCAATATATCAATCTTTATGTCTCGACCATTTCCAGACTACTCGTCATGTCCGTGATCACATCCAGGACTCCGAACAACCTTCAGTACAACAAAACATATAAACTCATAATGAAACTATCATCGTAACGTTAAGCGTGCGGACCCTACGGGTTCGAGAACTATGTAGACATGACCTAGAACTGTTTCCGGTCAATAACCAATAGCGGAACTTGGATGCTCATATTAGCTCCTACATATTCTACGAAGATCTTTATCGGTCAAACCGCATAACAACATATGTTGTTCCCTTTGTCATCGGTATGTTACTTTCCCAAGATTCGATCATCGGTATCTCAATACCTAGTTCAATCTCGTTACCGGCAAGTCTCTTTACTCGTTCCGTAATACATCATCCCGTAACTAACTCATTAGCTACATTACTTGCAAGGCTTATAGTGATGTGCATTACCGAGAGGGCCCAGAGATACCTCTCCGACAATCAGAGTGACAAATCCTAATATCGAAATACGTCAACTCAACAAGTACCTTTGGAGACACTTGTAGAGCACCTTTATAATCACCCAGTTACGTTGTGATGTTTGGTAGCACACAAAGTGTTCCTCCGGTAAACGGGAGTTACATAATCTCATAGTCATAGGAACATGTATAAGTCATGAAGAAAGCAATAGCAACAAACTAAACGATCAAGTGCTAAGCTAACGGAATGGGTTAGGTCAATCACATCATTCTCCTAATGATGTGATCCCATTAATAAAATGACAACTCATGTCTATGGTTAGGAAACTTAACCATCTTTGACTTACGAGCTAGTCAAGTAGAGGCATACTAGTGACACTATGTTTGTCTATGTATTCACACATGTATTATGTTTCTGGGTAATACAATTCTAGCATGAATAATAAACATTTATCATGATATGAGGAAATAAATCATAACTTTATTATTGCCTCTAGGGCATATTTCCTTCAGGACATAGCACTATATGTGGAGTAGAACGGTGGTTGTGGAGAAGACAAAAAGGAGAAGATAGTCTCACATCAACTAGGCGTATCAACGGGCTATGGAGATGCCCATTAATAGATATCAATGTGAGTGAGTAGGGATTGCCATGCAACGGATGCACTAGAGCTATAAATATATGAAAGCTCAACAAAACAAACTAAGTGGGTGTGCATCCAACTCGCTTGCTCACAAAGACCTAGGGCACTTTTGAGGAAGCCCGTCATTGGAATATACAAGCCAAGTTCTATAATGAAAAATTCCCACTAGTATATGAAAGTGACAACATATGAGACTCTCTATCGTGAAGATCATGGTGCTATTTTGATGCACAAGTGTGGAAAAAGAGATAGTAGCATTGTCCCTTCTCTCTTTTTCTCTCATTTTATTTTTTTCTTTTCTTTCTCTTTTTCTTCTTCATTTTTTTCTTTTTTTCTTTGGCCTTCTTTTTCTTTATCTTTTTGGCCTTTCTCCTTTTTTTCTTTTTCTTTCTTTTTTTCTTTTTGTGAAGTCCGAAGTCTCATCCCGACTTGTGGGGGAATCATAGTCTTCATCATCCTTTTCTCAGTAGGACAATGCTCTAATAATGGAGATCATCACACTTTTATGGATTTACAACTCAAGAATTACAACTCAAAGCTAGAACAAGATATGACTCTATATAAAATGCCTCCGTCGATGTACCGGGATATGCAATGAATCAAGAGCGACTTGTATGGAAATTATGAAGGTGTCCTTGCCACAAATACAATGTCAACTACATGATCATGCAAAGAGCAATACGACAAAAGTAATGCGTGTCATATGAACGGAACGGTGGAAAGTTGCATGGCAATATATCTCGGAATGGCTATGGAAATGCCATAATAGGTAGGTATGGTGGCTCTTTTGAGGAAGGTATATTGTGGGTGTATGGTACCGGCGAAAGTTGCGCGGTGCAAGACAGGCTAGCAATGATGGAAGGGTGAGGTGCGTATAATCCATGGACTCAACATTAGTCAAAAGAACTCATATACTTGTTACAAAAATCTAGGAGTCATCAAAAACCAAAGCACTACACGCATGCTCCAAGGGGGATAGATTGGTAGGAAAAGACCATCGCTCGTCCCCGACCGCCACTCATGAGGAAGACAATCAATAAATAAAATTGTGCTCCAACTTCATCACAAAGCGGTTCACCATACGTGCATGCTACGGGAATCACAAACCTCAACACAAGAAATTTTCATAATCACCTCAACTAGCATGACTTTAATATCACTACCTCCATATCTCAAAACAATTATCAAGCATCAAATTGATCATAGCATCCAATTCTTTTCCTATGATAGTTTTTATTATACCCAACTTGGATGCTCATCATTCTAGGACCAAATTTGTAACCATAGCAAATACCATGCCGTTCTAAAAGACTCTCAAAAAGATATAAGTGAAGCATGAGAGACTAGCAATCTCTTCAAAATTAATCCACCGCCGTGCTCTAAAAGATATAAGTGAAGCACTACAGTAAAAACTATCAAGCTCAAAAGATATAAGTGAAGCACCTAGAGTATTCTAGCAAATCTTTACCTAATAATAAAGCAAATTGGGTTTCTTTCGTCCGTCATGCCATTTTTCAGAAAAGTCCCTCTATTTCAGAGAATTCAACCCGCAGTCTTGTTTTAAGTTAAAACGAATCGTTATTTCCGTATTTTACATAAAAGTCCCTGTCTTTTCTTGAAATCAACCCGCCGTCCGGATTTAAGTCACACCCGAACCGTTATTTTACATTTTTCGAAAACCCCCCTGATGTTTTCAGTAATTCATATGCGGATCATATTTAAGACAAACAAATGTTTTTTAAAATCATCCATATCTTTTAAACCGTAACTCCGATTTGAACATGTTATATATGAAATTGGATTATAAAAATATGTAGAATATGAATATGAGATTATTTTTACCTTTTAAGTATCTTCAAATATTATTTTGGAATATATTTGAGTCAAACAAAATGATTTTCTAAATTATCTGTATCTTTTAAACCGTAACTTTGATTTTAACATATTATATATGAAATTTTATTAGAAAAATGTGTGGAATCTAAATATGATGTTAATTTTACCTGTTAAATATTTTTAAATATTGTTATGGAAGCAAACTTATAATTTATAGCGCACGATCCGTTTTTCATACCGGCGGCAATCCGGATTGCAAATAAACACTCCACTATAACCATATACGGAAAAGAAAATATCGATAACTACACGTCCATACCTCTGAAAAATGTCGCAAGGGAAAACAACATATTCCTCATCGCGACAGTGAGAGAAAGCGAGCGAGAGAGAGAGAGGGATGGAGAGAGAGAGAGGGAGAGGGAGGAGAGAGGGAGAGAGAGACGCCTTAGGATTAACCATATTCAACACACATTTTTTGTTATTTTGTGTGAGCACCGAGGCCACGCCGGCGAGGATGAGAAGGAGGATAAGCGGCAACACAAATATGATTCCTCGCAAAAATAAAGAAGACGGACCTACTGTAGTCTTGAGTGATGGTTGTTGAGTTAAAAGTGTGTGTTATGTTTTCTCTCCCGTTGCAACGCACGGGCTCTTTTGCTAGTTCTAATCAAGTGGGCTTCTCCCAAAAGGTGTGTACAGCAAGGATGATTGTGGTAAACTAAAAAGAAAAGACTAATATAATACACGACGCTCCAAGCAAAACACATATCATGTGGCGAATAAAAATATAGCTCCAAGTAAAGTTACCAATGAACAAAGACGAAAGAGGGGATGCCTTCCCGGGGCATCCCGAAGCTTAGGATTTTGGCTATCTTTGAATATCTTGGGGTGCCATGGGATCCCCAAGCTTAGGCTCTTGCCACTCCTTATTCCATAGTCCATAAAAGCTTTACCCAAAATTTGAAAACATCACAACACAAAACTCAACAGGAAATCTTATAAGCTCCGTTAGTGAAAGAAAACAAAACCACCACATAAGGTACTGTAATGAACTCATTCTTTATTTATTTTGGTGTTAAACCTATTGTATTCCAACTTCTCTATGGTTTATAAACTATTTTACTAGCCATAGATGCATCAAAATAAGCAAACAACACACGAAAAACAGAATCTGTCAAAAACAGAACAGTTTGTAGAAATCTATAACTAACGCAAACTTATGGAACTCTAAAACTCCTACCAAAATAGGAAGTCCTGGAAATTTTGTCTATTGATCAGGATCAAAAATAATCAACGCAAAAGTATGTTTCTGTGATTTAACAAAACTAAATTCGTGCGCGAAAGTTTCCGTTTTTCAGCAGAATCAAATCAACTATCATCATAGGTTATCCTATAGGTTCTACTTGGCACAAACACTAATTAAAAGATAAAAACACATCTAAACAGAAGGTATAAGTAATATTTATTACTAAACAGGAACAAAAACAAAAAACACAAAGAAAATTGGGTTGCCTCCCAACTAGCGCTATCATTTAACGCCCCTAGCTAGGCATAAAAGAAAAGATAGATCTAAATAGTACCATAGTAATAAGATAGATCTTGAAAGCTCATCTCATATTATCTACGTTCGGCAGCAAGTTTTCTTTGAGGCAAGCAAAATTAATCAAAAGGGCTAAATTTAGTGGGACAAAAGTCCCCAAGATCAATCTCAGGAGGAACGGGTTCCTCCTTTGGCCCTTCGTAGTGCACAACTAATTCATCACTAAAAGCATTCTTTTGGAAAAATCTCATGAGCCTATACTCAAGAGAGTATCCTAGCTCATTGTTTTGAAGGGCAAAATCATTATTAAGTTCGTTAATTATATCAACCAAGACATTGGTAGGAACGTTTTTCTAAGGTTTTCATTGAAAGCAACATAGTCCGAAGATTGGAAACGCCTAAATTCCTCTTGATCATAGAGGATTGCCTCTATGGGAGGACGACCGGTGTACACCCTATAGTGCGTGATACGTCTCCGTCATATCTACTTTTCCAAACACTTTTGCCCTTGTTTTGGACTCTAACTTGTATGATTTGAATAGAACTAACCCGGACTGACGCTGTTTTCAGCAGAATTGCCATGGTGTTGTTTTATGTGCAGAAAACAAAAGTTCTCGGAATGACCTGAAACTCCACGGAATATCTTAGAATAAATAATAAAAAATCCTCGCCAACGATGAAGGCCAGGGGGCCCACACCCTGTTCACGAGGGTGGGGGGTGCGCCTCTCCCCCCTGGGCGCACCCCCCTACCTCGTGGGCCCCCTGGTGGCCCTCCGGCGCCAACTCCAACTCCATATATTGGCTTTCGGGAAGAAAAAAATCAGAGAGAAAGTTTCATTGCGTTTTACGATATGGAGCCGGCGCCAAGCCCTAATCTCTCTCGGGAGGGCTGATCTGGAGTCCGTTCGGGGCTCCGGAGAGGGGGATTCGTCGCCGTCATCATCATCAACAATCCTCCATCACCAATTTCATGATGCTCACCGCCGTGCGTGAGTAATTGCATCGCAGGCTTGCTGGACGGTGATGGGTTGGATGAGATTTATCATGTAATCGAGTTAGTTTTGTTAGGGTTTGATCCCTAGTATCCATTATGTTCTGAGATTGATGTTGCTATGACTTTGCTATGCTTAATGCTTGTCACTAGGGCCCGAGTGCCATGATTTTAGATCTGAACCTATTATGTTTTCGTGAATATATGTGTGTTCTAGATCCTATCTTGCAAGTCTATAGTCACCTACTATGTTTTATGATCCGGCAACCCCGAAGTGACAATAATAGGGACCACTCCCGGTGATGACCGTAGTTTGAGGAGTTCACATATTCACTATGTGCTAATGCTTTGTTCCGGTTCTCTATTAAAAGGAGGCCTTAATATCCCTTAGTTTCCAATAGGACCCCGCTGCCACGGGAGGGTAGGACAAAAGATGTCATGCAAGTTCTTCTCCATAAGCACATATGACTATATTCGGAATACATGCCTACATTACATTGATGAACTGGAGCTAGTTCTGTGTCACCCTATGTTGTAACTGTTACATGACGAACCACATCCGGCATAATTATCCATCGCTGATCCGGTGCCTACGAGTTTTCCATATACTGGTTTACGCTTATTGACTTTTCCGTTGCTACTGTTATCATCACTACAAAAATACCAAAAACATTACTTTTGTTGTCTTTACCTTTGTTACCGTTACCACCACTATCATATTACTTTGCTACTAAACACTTTGCTGCAGATATTAAGTTTCCAGGTGTGGTTGAATTGACAACTCAGCTGCTAATACTTGAGAATATTCTTTGGCTCCCCTTGTGTCGAATCAACAAATTTGGGTTGAATACTCTACCCTCGAAAACTGTTGTGATCCCCTACACTTGTGGGTTATCAAGACCTTTTTCTGGCGCCGTTGCCGGGGAGCATAGCTCTATTCTTTGAGTCACTTGGGATTTATATCTGCTGGACACTATGAAGAACTTGAAAGATGATCGAACTACTATTTTGCCCTCAACTACAAGGGGAGGTAAGGAACTGCCATCTAGCTCTACACTAGATTCTCCTTCTGTTATGAGTAAGTTTGCAACACGTAAACCCACTACTACTATTGATTCTGATATGTCGCATGTTATTGATGATGCCACTTCTGCTATGCATGATACTTATGATGAAACTACTTCTATGCTTGATACTACTGTGCCACTCGGTGAATTTCTCGATGAGCAAATTGCTAGGTCTAGAGAAAGAGAAATTATTGAACCTGAACACGATGATGTTAGTGATGATGAACCTATGCCTGCTATTCCTGAGGGTTATCTTTTTAGTGCTGAATCTTTTGAAGCTGTTCTTGCTTGCCAGGATAGTCTTGAACGTAAGAGGTTGCTAATTAAGTGGAGTAAAGAATCTTTTAGAGGTAGGATGAGACCCGACCCTGCTTTTGCTACTTCACCTATCTGTCTTCCTGATTATGATTATTATGATATTTCTGTCGATCCAGATATAATTACTTTGGTTGAATCTGATCCTTTTTATGGCTATGAATCTGAAACTGTTGTGGCGCATCTTCGTAAGTTAGATGATATAGCTGCCCTGTTTACCAATAATCTGAGATCGCGCCACCTTTATTTACTTAAAATATTTCTGTTCTCATTAAAGGGTGATAGGATATGATTTATTACTTCTCTGCTAAATATTTCCCTGCTCATAAGAAACAAGCTGCTTTGAGGGAAATATACAATTTTGTGCAAATTGAAGAAGAGAGTCTCCCACAAGCTTGGGGGAGGCTTCTCAAGTTACTTAATGCTTTGACTGATCATCCTCTTAAGAAACCTGAAATATTTGATATCTTTTATAATGGACTAATCGATGCTTCCAGAGATTACCTAGATAGTTGTGCTGGTTCTCTTTTCAGGGAAAGAACACCGGATGACGCTGAACTTCTATTGAATAATATGTTGGCTAATGAAAATAATTGGTCACCTCCCGAACCACCTCCTTAGCCAACTCCCGAGCCAGCTCCTGAGCCAATTACTGAGCCTATTCCTAAACCAACTCCAAAGAAGAGAGGTGTTCTATTTCTCAGTCCCGAAGATATGCAAGAGGCAAAGAAATCTATGAAAGAAAAGGGTATTAAAGCTGAAGATGTTAAGAATTTACCTCCTATTGAAGAAATACATGGTCTTAATTTACCTTTGTTGAAGAAGTATATGATCTCAATTACTTATTTATCAAGAACCTCCCGATACCCGACCTTAATCGTAGTAAAGGTAAATTCTCTCTATAGATATGATAAAGCAGAAGTTCCTCCTACTAAAATTGCTAGTCAGTGCTTGGATGAGTTTGATGACTTTATGTTTAAGCAAGATGACTTTAATGCTTATTTTTGTAGACAATTAAAACATAATTCCTTTATGCTTAAACGCTTGAGTGATTATATGGCTGATATTAGAGGAGAACTTAAACTTGTTAGCAAACATGCTTCTATGGTTACCACTCAAGTAGAACAAGTACTTAAAGCTCAGAAAGAAGCGCTTGATGAAATGAATAGTAAGAAAAATGATTATGCTGTTAGAGTGGCTACTAGAACTGGTAGAATGACTCAGGAACCTTTGTATCCTGAAGGCCACCCTAAGAGAATCGAGCAAGATTCTCAGAGAAATAATATTGATATGCCTAGTTCTTCTAAGAGGAAGAAAAATAAAAATGATAGGACTTTGCAAACTTCTAGTGAACCTATTGCTGAACCACCTAATAATCCAAATGATATCTATATGTCTGATGCTGAAACACAATCAGGTGATGAACATGAACCTAGTGATAATGATAATGATAATGTTCATGTTGATGCTCAACCTAGTAATGATAATGATGTAGAAGTTGAACCTGCTATTGATCTTGATAACCCACAATCAAAGGATCAACGTTATGATAAAAGAGACTTTGTTGCTAGGAAACATGGTAAAGAAAGAGAACCATGGGTTCAGAAACCCATGCCTTTTCCTCCCAAACCATCCAAGAAAAAGGATGATGAGGATTTTGAGCGCTTTGCTGAAATGATTAGACCCATCTTTTTGCGTATGCGATTAACTGATGTGCTCAAAACAAATCCTTATGCTAAGTATATGAAGGATATTATTACTAATAAAAGAAAGATACCTGAAGCTGAAATTTCCACCATGCTTGCTAATTACACCTTTAAGGGTGGAATACCAAAGAAACTTGGAGATCCCGGAGTGCCTACTATACCATGCTCCATTAAAAGAAGTTATGTTAAAACTGCTTTGTGTGATCTTGGAGCCGGTGTTAGTGTCATGCCTCTCTCTTTATATCGTAGACTTGACTTGAATAAGTTGACACCTACTGAAATATCTTTGCAAATGGCTGATAAAGAAACTGCTATACCTGTCGGTATCTGTGAGGATGTGCATGCCGTGGTTGCAAACGTTACTATTTTAACGGACTTTGTTATTCTTGATATTCCCGAGGATGATAGTATGTCTATTATTCTTGGAAGACCTTTCCTTAATACTACAGGGGCCCTTATTGATTGCACCAAAGGCAATGTCACTTTTCATGTTAATGGCAATGAGCAAACGATGCATTTTCCGAGGAAACAACCTCAACTTTATAGTATCAACTCTATTGGAAAAGTTCCATCGATTATATTTGGAGGTTTTGAATTTCCTCTCCCTACTGTCAAGAAAAAGTATAATATTCTTGTTGTTGGGGATTTTCATATCCCAGTTGAGGTAACTTAGTGTTATTCGAAATTTCTCCGGTTCTGTGATTATTCGGAATGAGTTTGTTAACAAGACTTGATCAACCTTGTTAGTGGGTTCATTTTGATGATCACGAGATCGATGAAACTAGAAGCACAACCTTCTATACCCTCTTTATATTTTCTGTTATTTAGTAGAAATAAAGTAAAATAATATTTTTCTGTCTGTTTCCCGACTTATCCGTGCAATATAAAAATATCCTGAAAATAAAAGTCCTCAGAATGCCATGCCAATTTAATATGATTTTTTCGGGAATATTTGAGAATTTACTGTGCAAAAATTACCACGGGGGGAGCTGCCACCTGGTCATGAGGGTGGAGGGCGCGCCCTACCCACCTGGGCGCGCCCCCTGGCTCGTGGGCCCATGGTGGCCCTCCTCCACTTATTCCTGCACCCATCTTCTTCCTCTGTCTCCCACAAACACGAAAAACCAACTCAAGCACGAGTTCCAGCCCCGTTGGTGTGATTTTCGACCTCCTTGCTCAAAGCACCTCTTGCAAAACTGCTTGGGGAGATTGTTCCTTGGTATGTGACTCCTCCATTGGTCCAATTAGTTTTTGTTCTAGTGCTTTATTCATTGCAAATTTGTGCTGCATAGGTGACCATGTTCTTGAGCTTGCATGTCAAATTTATATGGTTCCATGTAATTCCAATGCTTTATATAGGCTCTAGGCACTTATGGGAGTTGTTGCTATCAATCTTATTGAAGTTGGTTCACTTTTATTTGAAGTTACTAAAAATTTCAGATTGTTTCAGAAATAATGAAGAGACTTTTGAGGGGCTCGTCGAGCCGAAGCTCTAAGGGAAAACAAAAGGAAGAAGAGGAGAAGCCCAAATTTAATTTGCCTCGCACCGCGGAGGTCCGGCCGTGTGAATGGCCCTCCGATGGCTTCTTGAGGAGAGCCGGGATTTATGATGATTTCTATTTATTGATTGAGAACGCCGGCCTCACCAACTTCCTCCGCGACCAACGTTATCAGTATCTCTTATTCACAAATACTTTTGTGCAAAACTTCTACTTTTTCCCTAAGAAATCTCCTCCAACAGTAGAGTTTCATTTATATGATGTTGTTAAAAAGATGACATTAGCTGAATTCTGCAAGGTCTGCAGAATACCCTTTGAGGGCACCTTAGATGAACCCCACCGTAACGAAGTAGAAGCTTTTATTAACACTATCACGGTGGGAGAAACCAGGAAGGTTTCTGATGCAAGAATCACTAGCATTCATTATCCTGTTTTACGCTACTTTGTCATATTTGCTAGTCGTTGCTTGATTGGACGCGGGAACTGTGGGAACCTTAGTATTCCTGATATTATTATTTTGCTCCATGGTTTATACTGCAATAACTCTGTTAGTTTGGGTGGAATTGTTGCTAGACGGTTAAGTATGAACCGTACTAAGGGCCCCATCTTTGGAGGCATTTATGCTTCGCGCCTAGCTGAACATTTTGAAATACCTATTAGGCATGCGGAGAAAGAAGAAAAAGTGCTGCCCCGTGCTTATTTAGATTACAAGAGTATGATAGCGCATGATTTTCTTGTTAAGAGTCGCGATGGGGAGCTCAAATATAAATTATACTTTGATGAATATCACCCTGAGACTATTACTTTGCTTTCCCCTTCTTTGTTTAACTTGTATGCAGAGCCTCACATTGTTCCATGGGCGGCCGTTCAAGCCTATCGGAATCCTGCACCAGCCCCAGAACCGGAACCTCAAGAGGAGCCTCCGCGAATGTCGGTTTATTCTTGGGATCCTGAGACGGTTGCCAGCCAGTGGCAATCAGAGTCCTCTTCATCACATTATGATCCCAACTATTCTGCGTCACACTACGACCCCAGCTTCACCTACGGATATCCAACAGGCCATCCCTGGCAATAGACCAACTTAGGCCAAAAGCCTAAGCTTGGGGGAGTACGTATTTCCCACCGACATTACATTCATGTTCACACACACTCATTGCTAGATGTCGGTGCTCATACTTTTTCACTTTAATATCCATGCTAGTTTAGTTTCTTTTTCCTGCTTTCTTCTTGTGTGTTTGTTAAAACTTTAAGAAAAAACAAAAATTAGTTAGTTTACTTTTCATGCTTGTAGTAGAATTAAAAAGAAAACCCAAAAATATTTCCCGTTCTTCTTTTACTTAATGGGAGCTTTCCCGTGTAAATAGTTTTTATTTCTTTTCCTTTCTTTGGGGGTTGAGAAGACCATATTGAAAATGCTTAGTGGCTCTTATATGCAGGATTGATTATTTAAACTTAGAGCCCATATTAGTTGTCTTCTCTCTTGAGTTGAATGCTTGCAGATTCCAGCTTAGTCCAATGCACGTGCACTCTTATTATTATACACACCGTTCAGTCATGCAAGTGAAAGGCAATAATGATGATATATGATGGACTTATTGGGAAGAGAAAAGCTGGTATGAACTCGACCTCTCTTGTTTTTGTAAATATGATGATTCATCGTTCTTGATTCAGCTATTATGAAGTAAACATATTTGCAATGACATTTAGAGATTATAGTTGCTTGTGCCATGCTTGATTAGCTATGAGTTATAATGGTTTACCTTGCGTGCCAACATGCTATTAGAATGATTATGATGTGGTATGATTGCATGGTATCCTCCTTTAAATGAATTGAGTGACTCGACTTGGCACATGTTCACGCATGTAGTTGAATCCAATCAACATAGCCTTCATGATATTTATGTTCATGGTGGAATATATCCTACTCATGCTTGTACTCGATGTGAATTAATTTTAATGCATGTTTACGATTGTTGTCGCTCTCTCAGTTGGTCGCTTCCCAATCTTTTGCTAGCCTTCACCTGTACTAAGCGGGAATACTGCTTGTGCATCCAAACTCCTTAAACCCCAATGTTATTCCATATGAGTCCACCATACCTTCCTATATGCGGTATTTACCTGTCGTTCCAAGTAAATTTGTATGTGCCAAACTCTAAACCTTCAAATAAACATTCTATTTTGCATGCTCGAATAGCTCATATGTCAACTAGAGCTGCCCTTATCTTCCGTGTTAGGCGGGTTATTCTCAAGAGGAGTGGACTCCGCTCCTCATTCACGAGAAAATGGCTGGTATTTGGGATGCCCAGTCCCATGCTTTCTGCAAACTAAATCAAAATAAATGCAAACAAAACTCCCCTTGGGACCCGTTGAATGTTGGAGGCACTCGTTGTTTCGAGCAAGCCATGGATTGATGCCTGTGGAGGAGGGGGAGTATAACCTTGTTTGGGAACCGCCTATAATCTGTTTAGCATGGAAGATATCGTCGTCTTTTAGTTGTTATGTTGACAATGAAAGTATGCCGCTCAAAATATAATTTATCTCTATTTCAAAACCGAGCTCTGGCACCTCTACAAATCCCTACTTCCCTCTGCGAAGGCCTTATCTATTTACTTTTATGTTGAGTCATCACCCTTCTTATTAAAAAGCACCCGCTGGAGAGCACACTGTCGTTTGCATTCATTATTATTGGTTTATATTGGGTATGACTTGACTGGATCTCTTTTACCATGAATTACAATGTTTAGTCAGTCCTTGATCTTGAAAGGTGCTCTGCATTTATGTTTTGCGGTCTCAGAAAGGGCTAGCGAGATACCATTTTGTTATATTATGTTATGATTATTTTGAGAAAGTGTTGTCATCCGAGTTTTATTATTATGGCTCGCTAGCTGATTATGCTATTGATATTAGTAATTGTGAGACCTACGTGTTATTGTGAGTATGGTTAGTTCATAATAATTGCTGAAACTTGAATGCTGGCTTTTCATGTTTACAACAACAAGAGCAAACAGAGTTTGTTAACAGTTTTTCTTTTTCTCTTTCAATTTGTCAACTGAATTGCTTGAGGACAAGCAAGGGTTTAAGCTTGGGGGAGTTGATACGTCTCCGTCGTATCTACTTTTCCAAACACTTTTGCCCTTGTTTTGGACTCTAACTTGTATGATTTGAATAGAACTAACCCGGACTGACGCTGTTTTCAGCAGAATTGCCATGGTGTTGTTTTATGTGCAGAAAACAAAAGTTCTTGGAATGACCTGAAACTCCACGGAATATCTTAGAATAAATAATAAAAAATCCCCGCCAACGATGAAGGCCAGGGGGGCCACACCCTGTTCACGAGGGTGGGGGTGCGCCTCTCCCCCCTGGGCGCGCCCCCCTACCTCGTGGGCCCCTTGGTGGCCCTCCGTCGCCAACTCCAACTCCATATATTGGCTTTCGGGGAGAAAAAAATCAGAGAGAAAGTTTCATCGCGTTTTACGATACGGAGCCGGCGCCAAGCCCTAATCTCTCTCGGGAGGGCTGATCTGGAGTCCGTTCGGGGCTCCGGAGAGGGGGATTCATCGCCGTCGTCATCATCAACAATCCTCCATCACCAATTTCATGATGCTCACCGTCGTGCGTGAGTAATTGCATCGTAGGTTTGCTGGAAGGTGATGGGTTGGATGAGATTTATCATGTAATCGAGTTAGTTTTGTTAGGGTTTGATCCCTAAAATCCATTATGTTCTGAGATTGATGTTGCTATGACTTTGCTATGCTTAATGCTTGTCACTAGGGCCCGAGTGCCATGATTTCAGATCTGAACCTATTATGTTTTCATGAATATATGTGTGTTCTAGATCCTATCTTGCAAGTCTATAGTCACCTACTATGTTTTATGATCCAGCAACCCCGAAGTGACAATAATAGGGACCACTCCCGATGATGACCGTAGTTTGAGGAGTTCACGTATTCACTATGTGCTAATGCTTTGTTCCGGTTCTCTATTAAAAGGAGGCCTTAATATCCCTTAGTTTCCAATAGGACCCCGCTGCCACGGGAGGGTAGGACAAAAGATGTCATGCAAGTTCTTCTCCATAAGCACGTATGACTATATTCGGAATACATGCCTACATTACATTGATGAACTGGAGCTAGTTCTGTGTCACCCTATGTTGTAACTGTTACATGACGAACCACATCCGGCATAATTATCCATCGCTGATCCGGTGCCTACGAGTTTTCCATATACCGATTTACGCTTATTTACTTTTCCGTTGCTACTGTTATCATCACTACAAAAATACCAAAAACATTACTTTTGCTGTCTTTACCTTTGTTACCATTACCACCACTATCATATTACTTTGCTACTAAACACTTTGCTGCAGATATTAAGTTTCCAGGTGTGGTTGAATTGACAACTCAGCTGCTAATACTTGAGAATATTCTTTGGCTCCCCTTGTGTCGAATCAACAAATTTGGGTTGAATACTCTACCCTCGAAAACTGTTGCGATCCCCTATACTTGTGGGTTATCACTGCGCAAAGATTTCTTTGGCCTCTCTTATGATAAATCTAAACTCATGAGCCAAAAAGATAATAACAGCGTGCTTAACAGAAGAATGCTCAATATTAGAAAATTCTAGGAAATTCCTTTGTATGCAAGGATGCATATGCACAAAATTGTCTTTCAAGTTCAACTACAAGCATAGTGATAGCATCCGAAAGACTACTAGTTCTATGAAGAATAGAACCACCCATGGAAGGTAAAGCACCGGCACAAGTAAAGAAATCTTGAATAACACCTTTGCCAATGATGTTACCACTACCGATTCGAAACTTTTTAGTATGCAAGATAGGGGGTTCATCAGCCGGAGCCTCGGAATTTTCCATGTTATCATTATTGTCCATATCAACGATAATCTCCCCAATTTCAGACATAGCGGCAAACAAAAGCAGGGCGGAAGAAAGCGAGCGAAAGAGAGAAGGAGGACATGGGGAAAGAGAGGGCGAATAAAACGACAAGGGTGAAGTGGGGGAGAGGAAAACGAGAGGCAAAAGGCAAATAATGTAAATGCGAGGGAGATGAGTTTGTGATGGGTACTTGTTATGTCTTGACTTGAGCGAAGACCTCCCCGGCAATGGTGCCAGAAACCCTTCTTGGTACGTCTTGAGCTTGCGTTGGTTTTCCTTGAAGAGGAAAGGGTGATGCAGCCATAGTAGCGTAAGTATTCCCCTCAGTTTTTGAGAACCAAGGTATCAATCCAGTAGGAGGCTCCTCAAAAGTCCCACGCACCTACACAAACAAACAAAGAACTCGCAACCAACGCAATAAAGGGGTTGTCATTCCCTTCACGGCCACTTGCAAAAGTAAGATCTAATAGAGATAGTATGATAAGATAAATATGTTTTTGGTATTTTATAATATAGATGCAAAAAGTAAAGATGCAAATAAAAGTAGATTGGAAGCAAATATGATAAGAGATAGACCCAGGGGCCATAGGTTTCACTAGAGGCTTCTCTCAAGATAGCATAAGTATTACGGTGGGTGAACAAATTACTGTCGAGCAATTGATAGAAAAGCGAATAATTATGAGATTATCTAGGCATGATCATGTATATAGGCATCACGTCCACAACAAGTAGACCGACTCCTGCCTTTATCTACTACTATTACTCCACACATCGACCGACTCCTGCCTGCATCTAGAGTATTAAGTTCATAAGAAAAGAGTAACGCCTTAAGCAAGATGACATGATGTAGAGGGATAAACTCATGCAATGTGATATAAACCCCATCTTTTTATCCTCGATGGCAACAATACAATACGTGCCTTGCAACCCTTTACACATTTGGGTAAGGACACCGCAAGATTGAACCCAAAGCTAAGCACTTCTCCCATGGCAAGAAAGATCAATCTAGTAGGCCAAACCAAACTGATAATTTGAAGAGACTTGCAAAGATAACTCAATCATACATAAAAGAATTAAGAGGAGATTCAAATACTTCTCATAGATAAACTTGATCATAAACCCACAATTCATCGGATCTTGACAAACACACCGCAAAAAGAGTTTACATCGAATAGATATCCACAAGAGAGGGGGAGAACATTGTATTGAGATCCAAAAAGAGAGAAGAAGCCATCTAGCTAATAACTATGGACCCAAAGGTCTGTGGTAAACTACTCACAACTCATCGGAGGAGCAAGGATGTTGATGTAGAAGCCCTCCGTGGTTGATTCCCCCTCCGGCGGAGCACCGACGAAGGCTCCAAGATGGGATCTCACGGATACAGAAGGTTATGGTGGTGGAAATTGTGTTTCGTTGGCTCCCTGGATGTTTTTGGGGTACGTAGGATTATATAGGAGGAAGAAGTACGTCGGTGGCCGTCCGAGGGGCCCACGAGACAGGGGGCGCCTTCCTATCTCGTGGAGGCCTCGGCTGCTTATTGACTTGGACCCCAAGTCCTCTGGATCACGTTCGTTCCAAAAATCACGCTCCCGAAGGTTTCATTCCATTTGGACTCCGTTTGATATTCCCTTTCTTCGAAATACTGAAATAGGCAAAAAAACAGCAATACGGGCTGGGCCTCCGGTTAGTAGGTTAGTCCCGAAAATGATATAAATGTGTAAAATAAAGCCCATAAACATCCAAAAGGGGTAATATAATAGCATGGAACAATCAAAAATTATAGATACGTTGGAGACGTATCACTATATATGATGATTATTGTGATGACATGTATGCTATAAATAAGAATGATAACCATGAAACTTGTCATCATGATTTTAATTTTCAATTGGATTATGCTTCACATGATAGTCATTTTGTTGAGTTTGCTCCCACTATTCCGAATGAGAAGAATTTTGCTTATGTGGAGAGTAGTAAATTTTCTATACTTTTAGATCATGAAAAGAATGCTTTATGTGATGGTTATATTGTTGAATTCATTCATGATGCTACTAAAAATTATTATGAGGGAGGAACATATGCTTGTAGGAATGGCAACAATATCAAGTTCCCTCTATATGTGTTAAAAGTTTTGAAGTTATGCTTGTTTTGCCTTCCTATGCTAGCTGATTATTGTTCCCATAAGTTGTTTGATCACAAAATCACTATGCATAGGAATTGGGTTAGACTTAAATGTGCTAGTCATATTCTTCATGATGCTCTCTTTATGTTTCAATTCTTATCTTTTATGTGAGCATCATTGAAATCATCATGCCTAGCTAGGGGCATTAAACGTTAGCTCTTGTTGGGAGACGACCCAATATTTATCCTTACTATTTTTGTGTGTCCACATGATTATGCTACTATAGTAATCATGTTTTATAGCTTTTTTTTAATAAAGTGCCAAGTAAGACCTTTAGGATAGCTTACGATGACAGTTGTGTTGATCCTGTTGAAAATCAGAAACTTTTGCACCCAGTAAATTAGTTTTGATAATTCATATAAATGTGCTTTTTCTCTGATTATTTTTGCTATGGATTGGTACACAAATTTATCAGGTTTTCCTAATTTGGTAGGATTTTGGGATTTACAGAAGTATTCGGGAGTTACAGATTACTACAGACTGTTCTGTTTTTGACAGATTCTGTTTTCTATGTGTTGTTTGCTTATTTTGATGAATCTATGAGTAGTATCGGAGGGTATGAACCATAGAGAAGTTGGAATACAGTAGATATTACACCAATATGAATTTATAATGAGTTAAAAATAGTACCTAAGTGGTGATTTATTTTTCTTATACTAACGGAGCTTACGAGTTTTCTGTTAAGTTTTGTGTTGTGAAGTTTTCAAGTTTTGGGTAAAGATTTGATGGACTATGGAATAAGGAGTGGCAAGAGCCTAAGCTTGGGGATGTCCAAGGAACCCCAAGGCAATATTCAAGGACAACCAAGAGCCTCGCTTGGGGATGCCCCGGAAGGCATTCCCTCTTTCGTCTTCATTCATCGGTAACTTTACTTGGAGCTATATTTTTATTCACCACATGATATGTGTTTTGCTTGGAGCGTCGTTCTCTTTTGTTAGTATTTGCTTGCTGTTATTTATAATAATGTTTTGCATCTATATTTTCAAGAAAAATGTCAAGGATAGCCTTTACCATGCTTATTTTGCAAGTATACATGTTGCTGTTTCAAAACAGAAAGTTTACCGCTGTTGCAAAAATTCCCTAGAAAAGTCAGAAAATGATAAAATGTTGAAACACTTTGCATATTGAGATTTGATAAATATTTTACAGTGTGGTAGACTTTCATAATTTTTGGAGTTAGGGAAGTATGATGAATCTTGCATTCTTTACAGACTATACTATTTTGGCAGATTGCTGTTATGTTTGCATTGTTTGCATATGTTTGCTTGTTTAATGATTCTATTTGAGGATAGGAGTATTAAATATGCAGAGACATTTAGTATGCAATGTTGAATAATAATTTTTGTGATTTGTTACAGTAGAAAATGATAAGGTTTTTGCATTGGTTTATACTAACTTATCTCACGAGTTCTTGTTGAGTTTGGTGTGGATGAAGCTTTCGAGATTTAGGAAACTGAGATATAAAAGGAATTAAGGAGACACACAAGCTCAAGATTGGGGATGCCCAAGGCACCCCAATATAATACTCCAAGAAGTCTCAAGCATCTAAACCTGGGGATGCCCCGGTAGGCATCCCACCTTTCTTCTTCAACAATTATCGGTTAGTATCGGTTGAACCTAAGTTTTTGCTTCTTCACATGATGTGTGCTATCCTTGAAATGTCATTTTGTTTTGTTTTGCTTGCTGTTTTAATATCTCAAGATCTGAAATTCTTAAATGTTAGAGAGTCTTCACATAGTTACATAATTATTTGACTATTCATTGATCTTCACTTATATCTTTCAAAGTAGTTCATCATTTTGCTCTAGTACTTGACTTATCTCTTTTTAGAGCACAACGGTGGTTTTATTTTGAAGAAATTAATGAAATCTCTTGCTTCACTTATATTATTTTGAGAGTCTTTTAGAACAGCATGGTAATTTTCTTTGGTTATGATTTTAGTCCTAATATGGTGAGCATCCAAGATAGGTATAATAAAAACTATCATATAAAGCGCATTGAATACTATGAGAAGTTTGATACTTGATGATTGTTTTGAGATATGAGGATGGTAATATTAGGGTCATGCTAGTTGAGTAGTTGTGAATTTGAGGAATACTTGTGTTAAAAGTTTGTGATTCCCGTAGCATGCACGTATGGTGAACCGTTATGTGATGAAGTTGGAGCATGATTTATTTATTGATTGTCTTCCTTATGTGTGGAGATCGGGATCGCACGATGGTTAACTCCTACCAACCCTTCCCCTAGGAGTGTGCGTGTAGTACTTTGTTTTGATAACTTGTAGATTTTTGCAATAAGTATGTGAGTTCTTCATGACTAATGTTGAGTCCATGGATTATACGCACTCTCACCCTTCCACCATTGCTAGCCTCTCTTGTGCCGTGCAACTTTCGCCGGTATCATACACCCACCATATACCTTCCTCAAAACAGCCACCATACCTAACTATTATGGCATTTCCATAGCCATTCCGAGATATATTGCCATGCAACTTTCCACCGTTCCGTTTATTATGACACGCTCCACCATTGTCATATTGCTTTGCATGATCATGTAGTTGACATCGTATTTATGGCAAAGCCACCATTCATAATTCTTTCATACATGTCGCTCTTGATTCATTGCATATCCCGGTACACCGCCGGAGGCATCCACATAGATTCATATTTTGATTCTTGAGTTGTAAGTAGATAAAAGTCTGATGATCTTCATTATTAGAGCATTGTCCCATGTGAGGAAAGGATGATGGAAGCAATGATTCCCTCACAAGTTGGGATGAGTCTCCGGACTTTATGAAAAATAAAAGAGGCCAAAGATGCCCAAATAAAAAAAGAGGCCAAAGAAGCCCACCAAAAAAATGAGGGAAAAAGAGAGAAGGGGCAATGCTACTATCCATTTACCACACTTGTGCTTCAAAGTAGCACCAAGATCTTCATGATAGAGAGTCTCCTATGTTGTCACTTCCATATACTAGTGGGTATTTTTCATTATAGAACTTGGCTTGTATATTCCAATGATGGGCTTCCTCGAATTGACCTAGGTCTTCGTGAGCAAGCAAGTTGGATGCACACCACTTAGTTTCTTTTGATGAGCTTTCATACACTTATAGCTCTAGTGCATCCCTTGCATGGCAATCCCTACTCACTCACATTGATTCTATTAATGGGCATCTCCATAGCTCGTTGATACGCCTAGTTGATGTGAAACTATCTTCTCCTTTTTTGTCTTCTCCACAACCACCATATTCTATTCCACCTACAGTGCTATGTACATGGCTCACGCTCATGTATTGTGTGAAAGTTGAAAAGACTTGAGAATGCTAAAGTATGAAACAATTGCTTGGCTAAAACCGGGGTTGTGCATAATTTAAATATTTTGTGTGATGAAGATAGAGCATAGCCAGACTAGATGATTTTGTAGGGATAACTTTGTTTGGCTATGTTATTTTGATAAGACATAAACTGCTTGGTTAGCATGCTTGAAGTATTACTATTTTTATGTCAATATTAAACTTTTATCTTTAATCTTATGGATCTGAACATTCATGCCACAATAAGGAAAATTACATTGATAATAATGTTGGGTAGCATTCCACATCAAAAATTCTATCTTTATCATTTACCTACTGGAGGACGAGCAGGAATTAAGCTTGGGGATGCTAGATACGTCTCCAATGTATCTATAATTTTTGATGTATTCATGCCATGTTTATAATATTTTTACATGCTTTTGGTATGATTTGGTTAGAACTAACCCGAACTGACGTTGTTTTAAGCAGAACTACCGTGGTGTTGTTTTTGTGCAGAAATAAAAGTTCTCGGAAAGCGATGAAAATCAACGGAGATTTTTTCTGGAAAATATAAAAAATACTGGAATAAAGAGTTGCCGAAGAGGAGGCTCGTGGGGCCCACGAGGGTGGAGGGCGCGCCCACCCCCCGGGGCACGCCCCCTGCCTCGTGGACACCCCGTGGGTCATCCTGACTTGTTCTCGACGCCAAACCCTCCAATTAATATCAAAAACTCCAAAAAGAAACCTAGATCGGGAGTTCCGCCGCCGCAAGCCTCTGTGGCCACCGAAAACTAATCGGGACCCTGTTCTGTCACCCTGCCGGAGTGAGGATCCCTCACCGGTGGCCATCTTCATCATCCCGGCGCTCTCCATGATGAGCAGGGAGTAGTTCACCCTCGGGGCTGAGGGTATGTACCAGTAGCTATGTGTTTGATCTCTCTCTCTCCCTCTCTCTCTCATGTTCTTGATATAGAACGATCTTGATGTATCTTGGGCTTTGCTATTGTAGTTGGATCTTATGATGTTTCTCCCCCTCTACTCTCTTGTAATGGATTGAGTTTTCCCTTTGAAGTTATCTTATCGGATTGAGTCTTTAAGGATTTGAGAACACTTGATGTATGTCTTGCATGTGCTTATCTATGGTGACAATTGGATATTCACGTGATCTACTTGATGTATGTTTTGGTGATCAACTTGCGGGTTCAGTGACCTTGTGAACTTATGCATAGGGGTTGGCACACGTTTTCGTCTTGACTCTCTGGTAGAAACTTTGGGGCACTCTTTGAAGTACTTTGTGTTGGTTGAATAGATGAATCTGAGATTGTGTGATGCATATCGTATAATCATGCTCACAGATACTTGAGGTGACATTGGAGTACCTAGGTGACATTAGGGTTTTGGTTGATTTGTGTCTTAAGGTGTTATTCTAGTACGAACTCTATGATAGATCGAACGGAAAGAATAGCTTCGTGTTATTTTACTACAGACTCTTGAATGGATCGATCAGAAAGGATAACTTTGAGGTGGTTTCGTACCCTACAATAATCTCTTCGTTTGTTCTCCGCTATTAGTGACTTTGGAGTGACTCTTTGTTGCATGTTGATGGATAGTTATATGATCCAGTTATGTTATTATTGTTGAGAGAACTTGCACTAGTGAAAGTATGAACCCTAGGCCTTGTTTCCTAGCATTGCAACATCATTTATGCTCACTTTTACCACTTGCTACCTTGCTGTTTTTATATTTTTAGATTACAAAAACCTATATCTACCATCCAAATTGCACTTGTATCACCATCTCTTCGCCAAACTAGTGCACCTATACAATTTACCATTGTATTGGGTGTGTTGGGGACACAAGAGACTCTTTGTTATTTGGTTGTAGGGTTGCTTGAGAGATACCATCTTCATCTTACGCCTCCCACGGATTGATAAACCTTAGGTCATCCACTTGAGGGAAATTTTCTACTGCCCTACAAACATCTGCACTTGGAGGCCCAACAACGTCTACAAGAAGAAGGTTGTGTAGTAGACATCAATGATTTATTAAATGCATAGCCTAGGAATTTGGCAAGCCCTTGTAAGTATTTCTCTGTATGCCTACATGCAAGTGTAAATATGTAGTGTGTTATATATAGTTTCAGCATCTTAGAAATTTAAAATATATATGCGGCATTATACCTAGGTGCATCCATCCAACTTCTATCCATGGTAGCTACCTTCACACTTGGTCACTACCAAATACACACTAAATCCTGAACAGATAATATCATAACCAGAGAATGTAATGAATTACTTTAAGTACTATAAATAAGTGGCTCGGAAAAGAAAGGAAGAGTCATAGAACCAATTCAATGGTAGTACACATAGCAAAGGTAGATACCACCATAAATAAACAGATCAAAGATATCGTTGACTCACCAACTAGTGGAGGATGTCATGACAAGCACGGAAGGGGGATTACTGCTCCGCTGGTGGAAGTTGAGTCGTTGGCAGCAAGAATCCTAATAACCAACCAGATTACACACTACAAAAATTAGTGCCATACATAAGGAGGCATCTCTGCATATTCATGGCATCCACACTCATGGAGGGCCTCTGGACTTGAGTGGGGCAGAGGAACTCACTTGAGTGGATGCAGTAAGCACGTCGGTGGATGATCTCTTGAAGATGAGCTCCCACGGTGTAGCCTCCTGAAGGAAAAAATGCATAAGAGCCGAAGCCTAAGCAAAACCTTAAATTCATGTTCACAGGCAACATTGGTTGGGTTATGCTAGGAACACACTAATATAACAACTTCAATAAATCTTGGAGCCACATTTTTTACAAAATACCAACAAGATACTAAGCTCACCAATTTCATAAATAATATCTATTTGTTAGCCACTAACTCCTAATCTATCTATCATTTCAGATATTCACATAATTTCTGAATCAAACAGCCAGACTAAAAGCACTCCATCAACAAATCATATACTAAAAGAAAAATAAATAGTGGACACTCCACACACCTTATGCACTAAGGCGGTGTTTGGTTCAGGCAAATATTCTGCTAGGATTAATCAAATACCACAAGCTGGTCACTAAGTACCAATGATTCTGCTACTCTTCTTCCTCTACTCAATGGTACCAGCAGTGGTTCTCTGTGCTACCTGCAACAAAAACAAAAGAGAGAAGTCAGGTCGCATGTACATCACATGTACAGAGAGATGAATATCCACACTGCCGGAGGTCTCCCCATCCCCGCCACATGCGTTCTACGGAAGATCTCTGGTGCTCATCATTCCCCACTGCCGGAGCTCCATGTTCCTCGCCACCTGAGCTACAACGTGCCTCTAGGACAGAGAGATAGATAGATAGATAGATAGATAGATAGATAGATAGAGAGAGAGAGAGAGTTGTACCTCAGCCGCACGCTGCCCTACAAGCTGAAGCAGACACCCAGAGAGAAAGCTGGACGGTGCGGGGCGACGATGGATGGGCAGGACGGCGTGGGGCGGAGATGGATGGGAAGGACGGCGCTGGGCAGTCAGGACGACGCGAGACGGCGCGACAGAAGTAGGACGACGCGGGGCGGAGGTAGGACGGTGCTGGGCGTTCAGGACGGCGTGGGACAACACGGGGCGGTGCGGCAGAGGCGGGCAGTGCGGCAGAGGCACGACGGCGCGGGGCGGCGCAGGGCGGGCAGGACGGCGCAACAGTTGTGGAACGGCATGGGGAATGACCGGCAGGAGGCGTGGGGTGGCGGTGTGGCTAGGGATTTGGCCGGCGTGGGTGGGGGGAAGTGCTAGGGATTTGGCCAGTGGGGCGGCGTGGGTGGGGATTGAACTTGAAGTGATTTGAGAAAAAAATCATTTCGCGGGTTGGGCCACATTTCGCGCTAAAATTTAGATGTTCGCGCGCGAGGCCCATTACCATCTGATTATTGGTCGGGATTATTTACCGACCGATGGTCCATGGGCCATAATAGAATTCCTGACCGACATTTCGATGGTATATGTTTTACCATTCTTGACCGACAGTGTGTCACCGTGAAGAATTTTGCCAACCCATAATCTGTTAGAAACTTTCATGGCCAACCGTGCGTCGGCAATAGTGGCATTTTCCCAACACACAACTATAGGGAATTCTGGTGCATGGTGTAGTGATCCTTCAAATTTTCTCCTTGTTTCTGCTTGCAATGAAGAACTTCAAAGTCAGGAGACAACGGAGGGATAAAAGAGCTAGTCATGGATAGAAGATAAGGAAGGAGAAAGAATGAGAGGAAGGCAAAGAAAAGGTAAATCTTTTTGATAATCATTTTAGAGGTGGGGGAGAGGAAAACGAGAGGCAAATGGCAAATAATGTAATGCAAGAGATGCGAGTTTATGATGGGTACTTGGTATGGCTTCATTTGACGTAGATCTCCCTGGCAACGGCGCTAGAAATTCTTCCTGCTACTTCTTGAGCTTGCGTTGGTTTTTCCCTTGAAGAGGAAAGGGTGATGCAGCAAAGTAGAGTAAGTATTTCCCTCAGTTTGAGAACCAAGGTATCAATCCAGTAGGAGACAGCGCACAAGTCACCGAAGACCTGCACAAACAATCAACAAACTTGCACCCAACGCGATAAGGGGTTGTCAATCCCTTCATGGTTACTTGCAAAAGTGAGATCTGATAGAGATAGATAAACGGTAAAGTAAATATTTTTGGTATTTTTGGTTTATAGATCGGAAAGTAAAAGATTGCAAAATAGTAGATCGGAAACTAGTATGATGGAAAATAGAGCTTATATGATGGAAAAGAGACCCGGGGGCCATAGGTTTCACTAGTGGCTTCTCTCAAGATAGCAAATATTACGGTGGGTGAACAAATTACTGCCGAGCAATTGATAGAATAGCGCATAATTATGACGATATCTAAGGCAATGATCATGAACATTGGCATCACGTCTATGTCAAGTAGACCGAAACGATTCTGCATCTACTACTATTACTCCACATATCGACCGCTATCCAGCATGCATCTAGAGTATTAAGTTCATAAAGAACGGAGTAACACATTAGGTAAGATGACATGATGTAGAGGAATTAACTCAAGCAATATGATGAAAACCCCATCTTTTTATCCTCGATGGCAACAATACAATACGTGCCTTGCTGCCTCTACTATCACTGGGAAAGGACACTACAAGATTGAACCCAAAGCTAAGCACTTCTCCCATGCAAGAAAAACCAATCTAGTAGGCCAAACTAAACCGATAATTCGAAGAGACTTGCAAAGATATCAAATCATGCATATAAGAATTCAGAGAAGACTCAAATAATATTCATAGATAATCTGATCACAAATCCACAATTCATCGGATCTCGGCAAACACACCGCAAAAGAGTATTACATCGAATAGATCTCCAAGACATCAAGGAGAACATGGTATTGAGAATCAAAGAGAGAGATGAAGCCATCTAGCTACTAACTATGGACCCGTAGGTGTGTGGTAAACTACTCATGCTTCATCGGAAGGGTAATGGTGTTGATGTAGAAGCCCTCCATGATCGAATTCCCCTCCGACAGGACGCTGGAAAAGGCCCCTAGATGGGATCTCATGGGTACAGAAGGTTGCGGCGGTGCAAAAGTGTTTTCGTGGCTCCCCCTGATGTTTTTGGGGTATAAGAGTATATATAAGCGAAGTAACTAGGTCAGGAGAGCTTCAAGGGGCCCACGAGGTAGGGGCGCGCCCTACCCCCCTGGGCGCGCCCTCCACCCTTGTGGCCGCCTCGTTGAGTCTCCGACTTCATCTCCAAGTCTCCTGGTTTGCTTCTGGTCCAAGAAAGATCATCGCGAAAGTTCCATTTTGTTTGGATTCTGTTTGGTATTCCTTTTCTACGAAACTCTAAAACGGGTAAAAAATAGAAACTGTCACCGGGCTCTCGGTTAATAGGTTAGTCCCAAAAATAATATAAAATAGCATATTAATGCATATTAAACATCCAAAACAGGTAATATAATAGCATGAAACAATAAAAAATTATAGATACGTTTGTAGATGTATCACACCCAACCATTAATACCATGACGCCCCCTTTAGAATGCCGCGATGGCCTATCGGATGGCCACCATTGGCATCATCTCCTGGCTTGGGTGTGAGCAGGCCGGAAGGAGCTGTGTGAGCAGCTGGGAGGTGTGTGAACATGCCACGACAGCTCATCGGAAGATGAGCCCCTTGACCGTCTGTCGTCAGCCGCCTCCCCAACTGCCTCCTTAATGGCGTCTGTGGCGGCCTATAATCCCTCTTCGACACTTCCCTTTCTCCTTTCGCCGGCCTCCAATACAACACTTACTTCCTCGTAATTGGCGTAGCTAGAGGAGTTCCCCCTCATCTTCAATTCTGAGGAGGAGGAGGAGGAGGAGAAGCCAGATCCCCTCGCCCCATTGTGGGTCAAGTATGATCTGGCTAAAGAGAAGTTGCGGCAGGAGGAAGCAAAAAGGGCGCATCGGATTTTTGACCCCGAGCCCGCCTCCGGTCTCATTGCCGCCGAATGACTGGGCTGAGACAGTGCCATCGAGGCGCATTTTTGGGCCCATGAGGCCACATTACTGCATTCCCACTTGAACCCACCCTCGCCAGCCGTCGTGGCCATGGCGGTGGGCATGGTATCTTGGCCTTGGTGGTCGTGGCTGCAACTACGCCCTGTCGTGGAATCCATCCACCACTATTTGTTAATTATTTTATAGTTTAACTAAGTGTTATTAGTTGTTCCATCAATTTAACTCGAATTGCGGCCACTTTTTCACCAAAAAAGAATAATATTAGGAATGAAATAGAACTGAATCAAATATGTTGAATTTTGGATTTGTGGAGAAGAACGGTTATATTCAATGACAAATGAGATACTCATTTAAAGGCAACTCCAACGACATGCATCAGAACACCCATAAACGTCCGACCGTGTGGCCCAGTAACTTTTTGCCCTCCAACACCGCGCATCAAATATCTACGGACCAGGATGTCTGAATTCCCACAAATCCAAACCAAATCAGGAGTCTAGGCAGTCCGCTTGGACAACTGTCAGTTGGACCACATGTTCTCATAGCCCATGTGCTTTTTCCTCTAGGTGTGCTTGGCCCACTTACGTTGTTGTCAAAAGGAAAGAAATTTTTCTTTTTTCAAAGAAAAGAATAGGAAAAACTGTACGTGCCCAGAACAGAGAAAAAAAAGGAGGGAAACCAGAAGGAACCTTCGAAGCAGCTGGGATGTCTTTGGTCCGTCTATTGACCTTCTGGATTGTAGACCCTGCCGTGGAAAAGAAGATAGACTATTCCCGCATGCTCGGAATTCAATTCATGGATGGATTCTACTGTAGTATGTTGATATCGATCGTGCGGAGGAACGAAGGATCGTTGGTTGACAAATCAATTATTAATGTTCTTTCTAGATTTCTAGATAGATGGAATTAACCATGCATGCATCATATCTACAGTAGAAGAAAAAGAATCGATCACGCGCTCGCTCGTTTGATATTCGGCGGCTGGAAATTCATATCTCAGTCCTTCTAGATGATGGCTGGAAATTAAATATGCAGGTTTGACCTGCCAAACTCACACTAGCTACGCCGATTAATGCTTATAATACTACTTCGTAGTATTTCTATGCACGTGTTTGCAGGAACTGACTAGTCGTAACACGTTGTACTGTACGTGCCATGTGGGCAGCCGGAGGAAGTTTCATGCATGTGGCAACGAACAAGCCACCTGAGCTGACCCCTGCATATGCACAACGTCGTTCGTTTCCCTCGACCACATGCAACCGTGCACGCATGAGTTCCTATATATGCTCACCATTACTACTACACTAGAAGAAGAAGAAGAAGATCAGAGTGCATCCTGCGGGCGGGAAGGAGGAACAAGCAGGTCCTTCGCACACAGCTAGCGCGCGCAGCCTCTGTCTCCCAGCTAGCTAGCGACGCAGGCAGCCATGGAGCCGTCCTCGACGGCAGGGCTGCAGCTGGGGCCGCTGTCGGGCAGCCGCCGCAGCGCCAGCGCGGCCTCCTGGGGCTCCCGCCGCTCCGGCTCCATCTCGCACTCCTTGCGCCAGCAGGCGGCCGCGGACGACCCCTTCGGCCGCGCCGCCTCGCGGCAGGGCCACGACGACGACGAGGAGAACCTGCGCTGGGCCGCGCTCGAGAAGCTGCCCACCTACGACCGAATGCGCCGCGCCGTCGTCCTGTCCAACCACGCCGCCGTCGATGGCGCCGACGCTGCCGCTCACGAGCTACAGGGACTGGTGGACATCAACCAGCTGGCCAGCGGCGAGGCCGGCAGGGCGCTGCTGGAGAGGGTGTTCCAAGACGACAGCGAGCGCTTCTTGAGGCGGCTCAGGGACCGGGTGGACCGGGTGGGCATCGACCTGCCGGCGATCGAGGTCAGGTACCAGGGGCTCTCCGTCGAGGTCGACGCCTTCGTCGGCAGCCGCGCCCTCCCCACGCTCTGGAACTCAGCCACAAACTTCCTGCAGGTTACCATACTAACCATGCATCTTCTCAGTTCATCTCTTCGTGTCACCCGGCTGCTAACTACTACTCCTTCCTTCTCTAAAGACTTACTGTAATTACTCCATTCATTTTTGTTTACTTCGCATATTAACTTTGACCAAAGTCAAACTTCATAAAGTTTGACCCAAGTTTATCAAAAACAATCTAAATTTTTACAATAAAAAATATATTTGGTATCAAAATATATTGAATAATGCTTCTATGGTATGAAAATATATTAAATAATGATTCTAATGGTACCGACTTGGTATTGTGGATGCTATTTTTTCTTTGTGTAAAACTTGATCAAAGTTTAGAAAGTTTGACCCGAGAAAAAAATAATATAGAAAGTAAATAAAAACGGAGGGAGTATGTCCCAAGTCAACTTTATAGGATAATAAACTATCAACAGCCGCAATATATAGTACTAAAATACAAATATTTTTTTATTGCAGTTTTACTAAGTCTCATACACTTGGTTATATCTCAATCGATGTTATATGCATGAGATCTTACATTGAGATCCATGTAATTTATCTTTATAGTTTTCTTTTTCTTTTCTTTAGTACACATTTTAGCGCTTGACCGAGATTTGGTTAAGTCTGACTCGACTCAGACCTAGCCACACCCATTTTATTGTGTATATAATGATGCTAGTCTGATGTCATAGTTCTTAATAGTTTTTCCTATAAACCCGATCAAGTTTTGCATTGTTTGGCTTTAGATAAAATTTATAGGCAATTTTTTAGAGGCAAATGAGTGGCGTTTTGGCTCCTAGGTAGTTTTATAGGGTTTATAAGCAATTTCTGTATTATCTTTGTCTCGAATTACTTGTCTTAGATTTGTCTAGATACGGAGGGAGTACAAGGATAGGAGGGAGTCATTTTTATGAAGGAACAAGACATTGAGATAGTGCGGAAACCAACGTTTCCTAGTCCCCCCTTATATGAAAACCATGTTTCGAATTTCTATTTTTAAAGTTTAAATTTAAATGCATGAGTTCAGCTTGAAACTTTCCCGCTGGTTTTCACCTCAGTGACCACCGAACAGCGTCACGTACCAAATGGCCTGCCACGTCACGAACTCACGTTACCAAATGGCCTGCCACGTCACCCAGAATTCGCACGCTAGCAGCCACATGGGCTTCTTCTTCCTCACGCCTCCCTCTCTGTGTGTCCCTCCCCAACGGGCTACGTCCCTCCCCTCCACCCAAGGCCAAGGCATACCAGACTAGACCATGGAGAACTCGCTGGTGGCGGCGGTGGCGGAGGGAGGGCAGCATCTCCTCTGGAAGGTCAACGACGACGTCCTGGCGAGGGCATTCAACTCTGGTCTGGTGGTGCCACTCTCACTCCCACTCCCACTCCTCCCCGGCCCCGCGGGGCGGCAGGGGAGACCAAAATTCAGCCTGGATAGCCACAAATCATGACCACACCCATAAATCAGCTCTAGAGGGCGGGTCGGCGGCCAGTCTCGGGACTCCAATGGCTTCTCGAGCCGAGCGTCATTGAGGTGTTCGACGAAATGTCTGTGAGCGCGTGCTTGCAGCTTTGACGATTCCGTCGTTAATCCCAGCCGGCCAGCCTCCTTCCTCTGCCCACCCTATCATGGCTTGCCTTGCAGTATCAGTTATTCACATTTGGTCTCTCTCATCTACTCCTGCCTTTTGTATGCATCGATGTATTTAATTAGTAGTGTAACGATGATTTGCTTACACAATGATATGTATGATGCCGGCAGGGTCTTGTGGGCCGACTTGCTTCCTCCAACAAGAGGACCATCAACATACTCCAGAACGTCAATGGCATCATCAAACCATCAAGGTAATAGGTCGTGGCGTCATTACTCTCCCTGCCTGCAAGTATCCATTGTCAAGATCATTTTTCAGTATCTAGGCGGAATCAGCAACAAAGTTCACTCATCATTCTTCTTGCTTTCCTCTAAATGTGATCGGAAAAAGTAAACAAAAAAAGAGTAGGCTGATCAACTGTACCTTTTGAAGCCAAATAAGCAAGTATTTTAACATGTATGGCGTTTTTCAGGATGACCCTTCTGCTTGGACCTCCATCTTCAGGAAAGAGCACATTTATGCGAGCCCTTGCAGGGAAGCTCGACAAAGCCCTCAAGGTTTGAACTCATCTTTTTTTTTTTTGCTTCTGCATTACGGCCGCATATAAAAATGAATAATTATTGTATGGATATGGCAACACACCCAGGTGTCTGGCAGCATCACTTACTGTGGCCATACGTTTGAGGAGTTCTACCCTGAAAGGACCAGTGCGTATGTTAGTCAGTACGATCTCCACAACGCAGAGATGACCGTAAGAGAGACATTGGATTTCTCCAGGCGGTGCCTAGGCGTTGGTGCCAGATATGACATGCTCGCTGAGCTCGCTGCCAGGGAGCGCGAAGCTGGCATAAAACCAGATCCCGAGATCGATGCTTATATGAAAGCTACTGCGGTGCAAGGGCAGGAGAGTAATATTGTTACCGATCTTACTCTCAAGGTGAGATTTCGACTGTTCTGTCAATTATATGCAACTCTCTAGCAAAATTTTGCCCATCTGAGTCTTAAGAAAAACCTCACTGCCAGGTGCTGGGGCTTGACATTTGTGCCGATATGCCCATTGGTGACGAGATGATCAGAGGAATTTCTGGCGGGCAGAGGAAGCGTGTAACAACTGGTATGCATGCATACATAGAAAGAATAAGCTCAACCTTCCATTCATTGTTGAAAGGAATTTCTTAATTCATAATACACTTGTCTGATTTCTTTTACTTATATCCATGGCAGGGGAGATGTTAACAGGACCTGCAAGGGCTTTGTTCATGGATGAAATTTCCACTGGTTTGGACAGCTCTAGCACATTTCAGATTGTGAAATACATAAGACAATTGGTCCATGTGATGAATGAGACCGTGATGATCTCCCTCCTACAACCACCGCCAGAGACCTACAACCTGTTTGACGACATTATTTTGCTATCAGAAGGATACGTAGTGTACCATGGGCCACGCGAAAACATCTTGGAATTCTTTGAATCTGCTGGTTTTCGATGCCCCGAGAGGAAAGGAGTTGCTGACTTTCTTCAAGAGGTCACTTCCAAGAAAGACCAGCAACAGTACTGGTACCTTGACCAGGAGCAGTATCGTCACGTGTCTGTCCCAGAGTTTGCTGTACGTTTCAAGTCATTCCATGTAGGCCAGCGGATGCTCAAGGAGCTGCAAATTCCTTTCGACAAGTCCAAAACTCATCCTGCTGCATTGACCACCAATAAGTATGGGCAATCCAGCTGGGAGTCATTCAAGACAGTGATGTCAAGAGAGAAGTTATTGATGAAGCGCAACTCCTTCATCTACATCTTCAAGGTTTCCCAATTGGTCATCCTTGGGATCATTGCCATGACTGTGTTCCTCAGAACAAAGATGCCACATGGGCAGTTTTCTGACAGCAACAAATTCTTTGGTGCTTTGACTTTCAGTTTAATGGCTGTCTTATTCAATGGGTTTGCTGAGCTACAATTTACTATTAAAATGCTTCCTACGTTCTACAAACAGAGGGATTTCTTGTTCTTTCCTCCATGGACCATTGGACTGGTAAACATCATCACAAAAGTTCCTGTTTCGCTTGTGGAGTCCATGGTATGGGTCGTCCTCACGTACTATGTAATGGGCTTTGCACCTGCCGCAGGAAGGTATACATCCGCGTATCATCCTTGTGCCCACTTCAACTTTTGCATTTAAGTTTTGAATTCATAACTCTATTATTCATCTATTTGCTCATTGCAGGTTCTTTCGTATGCTTTTAGCTTTTTTCGCTACTCACCAAATGGCAATGGGTCTGTTCCGATTTCTTGGTGCTGTTTTGAAATCAATGCTTGTGGCCAACACCTTGGGGATGTTTGTGATCCTTATTATTTTCGTATTTGGAGGATTTGTCATACCTAGAGGTAAGCACCCTGTCATGACAAGCTAGGCACGATATATCAGCTATCTGCATCTCATTTGCATGGATGAACATGAGCCTTCTTCATCCTTAACTTTGATTTGCATAGGTGACATCCGACCATGGTGGATTTGGGCTTACTGGGCATCTCCTATGATGTACAGCCAGAATGCGATATCCGTCAATGAATTCCTTTCAAGTAGGTGGGCCAACGTAAGTTTTTCTTAGGACCCTGTTTTTTTTAGTTTCTTCTAACTCGGACAGTGAAGGGATCACCATATCCTAGTGTTGTAAAGGTGATGACATCTCAACTAATGCTGGACGTTTTCTTTTTTACTACAGCCAAACAATAACACATCTATCGATGCACGAACAGTAGGCGAGGCTATTCTTAAAGCCAAAGGCTATTTTACTAGAGATTCGGGATTTTGGGTTTCCATTGGAGCCATTGTAGGATTCACTATTTTATTCAACATATTGTACCTTCTGGCACTTACGTACTTGAGCTGTGAGTACCATTTTTTTTCTTCTGGTTGACATTATTGTTTGAAGCCTTAGTGAGCAAGGTACTTACACTATATATGATTTGTTCTCATCCAGTTGGCAGCAGCTCAAACACAGTTTCAGACGAGGAGAATGAGAATGAGACAAACACTTCAATACCCATAGGTGAGTTCTTAAATATTAATTACACTACTGTAGTCTTTGTACTAGTATTTATTTATCAAGCTACTTGAAGCTGTTAACAATAATGCTAATTAGTCACTATCTTCACTTGCAATTTCTGCAGATGAAGCCACAAATCGGCCAACTCGGTCACAAATCACCTTGCCTTTCCAGCCTCTTTCACTTTCTTTCAACCATGTAAACTACTACGTGGACATGCCTGCAGTAAGCCTACCTATCTTTCTACTCACACATATCGTGTTAGGACATAAATTCATCACCTGTATGATAACATTATCTGCAGATGTGAACGGAAAATATTTTAGGCCTAACATAAAATCTCTCAACTTGTGTTTCAGGAAATGAGAGAGCAAGGATTCACAGAAAGTCGTCTCCAATTGCTCTCTGATATCAGTGGTGCTTTTAGACCTGGTGTTCTGACAGCGTTAGTTGGTGTGAGTGGAGCTGGGAAAACCACTCTAATGGATGTCCTGGCAGGAAGGAAAACTAGTGGATCTGTTGAAGGAAGTATCACCCTCTCTGGTTACCCTAAAAAACAAGAAACTTTTGCCCGCGTGAGTGGCTATTGTGAACAGAGTGATATCCATTCACCAAATGTTACTGTGTATGAATCCATTCTGTACTCTGCCTGGCTACGTCTTTCCTCAGATGTCGACGAAAATACAAGAAAGGTATATTCATTGAATCCATGTTTTAGACTCAAGTAAAGATGCAGTGTTCTTTATATTTGAAGCTTCAAACTGTAATTGCTTCCATCTAAAGAAATTAATCTTCGCCGTCGCAGATGTTTGTGGAGGAAGTCATGACTCTTGTGGAGCTTGATGTGTTGCGTAATGCTATGGTTGGTCTCCCTGGAGTGGACGGGTTATCAACTGAACAAAGAAAGAGACTGACAATTGCCGTGGAGCTGGTAGCAAATCCTTCAATCATATTCATGGATGAGCCAACTTCTGGTCTTGATGCTAGAGCTGCGGCAATTGTAATGCGGGCAGTGAGAAATACAGTGAACACTGGGCGAACTGTGGTTTGCACTATCCATCAACCCAGCATCGATATATTCGAGTCTTTTGATGAGGTTCTCTCTCTCTCTCTCTCCCCCTCTCTCTCAGACACACACACACACACACATACACACACACACACACACACACAGATATATACACATATGTATATATGCAGAAAATGCAAATAACTCACTGTTGTTCCTTTTATAGCTTCTGCTTATGAAAAGAGGAGGACGAGTTATTTATGCTGGTGAACTTGGTCAGCACTCTCATAAATTAGTTGAATATTTTGAGGTCAGTTTCCTTTGTTTACATGTTGAGGTGGGGCAGCAAGTTTTTTACTAATTTGCAATTGAACGGATAACCTGCTTACAAATATGACCAGTGGGCTTAGAAAAAAGTCACTGAAGACTTAGCAGGCCTTGAACTCCTTGTAGGTGTAGAGAAGTGAAAAACCTAATACAAGAGGTTGTCATTGCATTGCAGGCAATTCCAGGTGTTGAAAAGATCACAGAAGGATATAATCCTGCAACATGGATGCTGGAAGTTAGCTCCCCTTTAGCTGAGGCTCGCCTGAACGTAAATTTTGCTGAAATTTATGCTAATTCTGATCTTTATAGGTAAGTAGCCTCATTCATTGAACTTGAGCGCAACCCTTCACTATTTTTATCCATTGGCTGTTAATTCCTTTTAAAAAAGTACGTATTCTCTTGAAATGTTGTGCCAAAATTACAGTTGTTTTCATTTCTAATATCAACATTGAGTTCCTGTTTCTCAAATATGACCAGGAAAAACCAAGAACTTATTAAGGAATTAAGCATTCCCCCACCTGGCTATGAAGATCTCTCATTTCCTACAAAGTATTCTCAGAATTTCTACAATCAATGTGTTGCAAACTTCTGGAAGCAATACAAATCTTACTGGAAAAATCCACCCCACAACGCCATGCGCTTTCTTATGACGATGATTTATGGCCTTGTATTTGGCACAGTGTTTTGGCAGAAGGGGACAAAAATGTATGATCTTATTTTACTGTAGTTGGGACTTTCAAATGATTATATATTAGCTTCTATGGAGGCACTAATGCCTTTTTTGCATATGTTTGATTTGTGGGCAGAGACTCACCACAAGATTTGTACAATCTACTTGGAGCCACTTATGCTGCTGTCTTCTTCCTTGGGTCTGCCAACTGCATCACAATTCAGCCTGTTGTGTCAATCGAGCGAGCTGTTTTCTACCGTGAAAAGGCGGCAGGGATGTACTCCCCATTATCCTACGCATTAGCTCAGGTAATTAGTCGGTCTTAATTTGATACACATTTTGATAGAAAAATCGTGTTTAGATTCATTGAGCTTGTCCAGATGAAAGGGCCCATCCTATTAAAAATATAATGAGCCGCAAATTCGAGAGTTGGTATGATTCTAAAGATTGTGCAATTTTTGATTCTTGCAGACATGCGTGGAGATGATCTACAACATCGTGCAGGGGATTCAGTACACAGTCACCATCTATGCGATGATTGGATACGAGTGGAAAGCTGCAAAGTTCTTCTATTTCCTTTTCTTTATAATTTCATGCTTCAACTACTTCACATTGTTTGGCATGATGCTGGTGGCGTTGACCTCATCTTCCATGCTCGCAAACATACCCATAGCCTTTATACTCCCTCTTTGGAACCTTTTTGCTGGGTTCCTCGTTGCGAGACCGGTAAGTACGCCAAGATTAACCTGCCTGTGTCGCGTGCTGATTAAATTAACTAGATTCGTTGAGTGAGGATGGTGATGATGGTTGGTTGTTGTTGTTGCAGTTAATACCAATTTGGTGGAGGTGGTACTACTGGGCAAACCCTGTGTCCTGGACCATCTATGGCGTCATCGGGTCACAGTTTGGCGATAACACCACTCCTCTTTCGGTGGTCGCCGGTGGGAGGCCCACGATGGTGAAGCAATTCTTGGAGGACAGTCTGGGCATCAAGCACGATTTCCTTGGGTATGTCGTGCTCGCGCATTTCGCTTACGTCATCGGCTTCTTCTTGGTGTTCGGCTACTCCATCAAGGTGTTGAACTTCCAGAAACGTTAGGCAGACGGCCGTTTATGCTGCTGCAAGAGAGAGGCGGCAATCCATAGTTTGTGTGTATTTGTGTATAGTAGAAGTAGTAGGACACATACATAGACATTGTTGCATAAGCTCGGCTATTTAGAGGATTGAGAGTTTGTAGCCATATGCCGGCCCTATTTTTACCATTATTATTGTTATTGATGTCCTACAAAACACGCAAGGTTATTTGACACCTTTGTGTAACTATCCAAAAAACTAAATGTGTGCATACGTGCCGTGGTGGTAAGTGCCGTTCCTAGCCCGAGGAGAACTCCGGTTGAAACTTCTACTAACATTCATGAAATTCTTGATTTTTGTACAGTGGCGATTATTTTTTGACTTCACCTCCGTTTAGTTAATTTGTTTGTTGTAAATTCGGTTAATCGCATTTAGTAATAGTCCTTGGTGCGGACAAGGTACCTTGGCATGTTCCTCTCTCTAGTCATCGTGCATGAATAACCAGATCAACGTCGGAGTGGCCCACTGTACTCAACTGGAAGAAGCGATAAGGTGAAGTGGAAGGAAGACAAGTGGCGCCGCGTGCTCATGCTCTGTTTCTTCGTGCGTCAAGCAGCCCTCTTCCCTTCCTTCCTCACCACGCCAAAGTGTCAATAGAACTCCCACCACTCCCACTCCTCTTCCTTCCACTCCACTCCAGCTCACTTGCGTCTTCCAGTCCACTGCCACGATGCTGCCCGTACCCGCCCATGCCTTGCTGCCGAAGGGCGCGACGGCGTTGGAGGTCCCCTCCGAGGCCGACCGCCCGGCCACCGTCTGCCACTTCAAGGGGCCCGAGGTCGCCGCCGCGGCGACGGCGGTCCGCGGCCTCGCCCACGCGCCCTTCCCGGACTCCGGCGTCAAGCTCTACTTCAACGGCGACCCGGACAGCCCGGGGGTGCACTACGCGCGGCGCGTCGCGTACGCGTGCATCACCCCGCCGTGCCGCGCGGGCGACCCGGGGCCCTTCATCCGCCTCGTCTTCCGCACCCTGGCGCTGGACCTGCCGCAGAACTTCGAGCTCCTCCCCCCCGCCCCGGGCTGCCGCGGCGTCCCCGTGCTGTTCCGCACGCCCCGCGACCGTGACGCGGCCGCGCGCAGGCAGCCGTTCCGGCTCGACGGCGCCACGGTGAGGCTCGTGCCCGTGCGGACCGTCCTCGACGTCTCCGGCGGCTGCATGGCCCACGTCGCGCTGCGCGGCTACCCCGTCGAGCAGCGGACGGGGGCGCACGCCACGGACAACTGCCGCAGGTTCGGGGTCGTGCGCGAGATCGACCCCGCCTGCGTCGGGGCGCCCGACCTCTCCGCCGTCCGCGTCGTCCTCCAGCTCGAGCACCCCCGGGAGATCCCCCGGGAGCTCCGGGTCTACTACCGCGACGGCTCGGCCAGCGTCGTCCCCGTGGAGATCGTCGGGGTCTGGGCGCGCTCGCACTCTTACGACGACGATGGAGAGTACGTGCCTCTCTTCAAACCCGCAGCTGCGACCTCACATAGTGATGTTGTTGACGTTGAGGCTCCGTTGGTGCTGGCCGGGGTTGCTGAATGCAATGGCATTCGCGCCAGGTCGTCCACTCTAAATTAGCTAGAGCTAGCCGTAGCCGGCTTAGTCTCAGTTAGTAATGGTATTCAGTCAGTGTGCGTACGAGGAAAGAAAGTCACTTGCTTCTGTGCGATCGATTTCCCCCATCTTACAAATACAGTGCCTACTCTGTTCCTGCAAAAACACTGTGCGAAATGGGCTGCACTGACTGCATCCCACTTAAAAGCGCTCGACGAACGTGTTCCTACACAAGAGGATATTCGAAGATGGGGGTGGTGCTCCGCACAAGGGCATGCTCCCAGGGTAAAACGCGTGGACGTTGCTCCTTTTGGGGGGCTAGTAGCAGAGGGTAGCGTCTTCTAGAATCGGAACTGGTGTTCCCGCTGGAATCTTCATGGCCAATGCGACGTTCGTCATTTCCAAAAGCAAGCTAAAAAAAAGTAGCATTATCATGGAGTGAAGGACATGAGCAACAGGGATGGCCCTGCACCTCCATGGAGGTACTTTCTATTCAGGGCTTTGAAAATCCTTGCTAATTTAAACCACATTGGCGTTGCATTACGACAGTAATCATATATGGAGTAGCCTGCATATTAGTCGAACTTTTGTGTTGCAAATTTATGAGATTAATTAGTTAGCTTTTATGTTGTGCTGCAAATTGCAGAAAACCTTTTTGGTGTAATGCTAATTGACCAATTCCGTCGACCCAACATTGGTTGATTGATATATGTGTGCCATCCACCTAAGTTTCTTTAACATACTTTTTATTTTATTTTATATAGTCAAAATCAAATATTTATCTTGGAAAAAGTATGAAATAGACCTTGAACTTGTAGACGAAAGCCAAATCGAACCCTAAACTTCGAACCCCTGAAATTAGCGCACCAAACTATCTGATCATGGTCTATTTAAACCTTGAGCGCGTTCCCAAACAAAGATTGTCGACGTGGCAGCTCAAATCTGGGATAGTTGGCTGCGCCGGACCATACTGGCCGGCTTACCAGGAACCGAAGCGTGTTTTTTTGTAACACGTGACTTCATAAAAATACCAAAAAAGGACAGACAGGTGGGAATCATACTTGCAAGCTGGCATCGCTAAACTTGTCCTGCTATCCACTCTAACAGATAGATGTTATTGATAAACTAGAAGCGCCAAAGTATTTAACCACATAATGCAACATCTAGATTTGAAAATTCTGTTTTTTGAAACATTTTCTTGGAAATTATCAACAATTTTAAACTCCTAACATTTTATGGATATTTTGGAATTATGAACCTTTTTGAAAAACACCAACAAATTTTGAAAACGTGAACCATATTTTAAATTTGCAAAAAAATTAAGTGCGATTTTTTGGGAAAAAATCGAGCAATTTTGAAACCTGAAGAAAATTTTATAGTGCGGACGAATTGTGAAAAATGTGTTCCCATTTTTTTTAAAAGTTTTAAGTGTTCGCACTTCAAATTTTGCAGGTTTCAACAATTATTAGTGTTCTCAAAATTTTGTTTGTATTTTTCAAAAAGTGTTCGCACTTTAAATGTGTTCAGGGATTTTAAAATACTTCGTATTTTAAATATTTCTTTGTATTTAAAAAATGTTCATAATTGCAAAAACTGTTCACTTTTTTTCAAAAATGTTTGGAATTTTAATTGCTTTTAAGAATGTACATATTTCAAAATTGTCGACAATTTCCAAGAAAATGTATTCATTTAAAAACAAAAATTCAAATCTCAACGTTGCGTTGTGTTGTTAAATAGTTTCGTGCTTCACTTTGGTCACCAAAAGTAAATAGTTAGAGTGGCTTGCTGCACTAGCTCAGAAGCATCAGGTCCTATTTCGAATCCCTGTGAGTCTAAGTTTTTGGGTATTTTTAGTTGCACGTTACAATAAAGAAAAACATGTTTCACGCTTGGTGGGCCCGCCCAATCGCGTCCGGCGGCAGTGATGAAGTCACGTACCTAGGATAGGGTCATGTACCTGTCTAAAGTACCCTACCCAAGGACATCTTTAGAAGAAGCTGCCTTCCAGTCGACCAAAAGGGACTCCACTCGACGAACTCGAAGACAGCTGACCATGAAGACTCACTCGACCACTAGGAGATCAAGAGCCACTCTGTATCCAAAAGGTCTGTGATTAAGTAGCCTTTATAGTCATAATGACTCTTAATGTAAGGCGTTACAGGTAACGCCTGGCCTTAATGTACTTTAAGCCCTCTGCTGCGTGGGCTGGCTGGGGTCCTGGCAGACACTATATAAGCCACCCCCCTCCACTGGTAGAAGGGTTGGCACCCCTGTAACTCACACACTTATAATCCAGTCGACCGCCTCCGGGCTCCGAGACGTAGGGCTGTTACTTCCTCCGAGAAGGGCCTGAACTCGTAAATCTCTTGTGTGTATGACTCCTTCATAGCTAGGATCTTGCCTCTCCATACCTACCCCCATTCTACTGTCAGTCTTAGTACCACGACAGTTGGCGCCCACCGTGGGGCAGGTGTCTTAGCGGCTTATTGGAGAAGTTGCAATTGTTCCGATCGCCTTCATCATGGTTTCTGGCGGAGTTCTGGTCGAGGGCCGCGAGATCCGTCTCGGCGCGCTCACGTTCATCGCCGACGACTCCGCTTGGCTCCAGGAGGCTCCACTCGACATTGACGCGCTTCCCGTCCGCGGGGCAACACACTTTCGCGCATGTGTCCGCGGCGTCCTGCTGCAGCAACCGTCGGCCCCATATCGGTCGACTCCTGCATCGTCCTCACTCCCTGTCTCTCGCCAGCGCAAGCGTTCTGGTAGGTCGAGGCTTCAGCGGTGGCTGAGACATGTAGTGGCTCGCCAATCGGCAACCACCCAAGTCGCGGCGATCGAGCCCGACGAATCTCTCTACGGCCTGTTCGATCTGTCGACTGGCTCCATAGAGACCGCATCCGAATGCGACAGCAGTGACCCAGCGGCGGAGGTCCTGCCTCGCAGTCCTCCCGGCTTCCTCCGCACCGATGGAGCGGACGGTGGAGGCGACCCCGCACAAGTCCACGAGGAATATCAACCCGAGCCACTTACTTCTCTGCAAAGAGAAGAGCTTCGCCGTCGGAATATGGATGCTCTCCATACTCCCATCGTAGGAGAAACCCCCGGGCTCGTGCCTTGGAGGATGCGCGTTTAGCCAACTTGGCTGAGCGCACTCGACTGGAGAACCTCCAGCGAGCACTCGACGAGCGCGCGCGGCAACGAGTTCCAGACTCCAGTCGATGTCAACTCTTTCCGCCGACGACTCAGGTATACCGAATCCCAATTCAGAATTTAGCAGCTGCAGCCCGGATAGCGGAGTCGATCCAGCCCTCTCAATCAGAGGCTGGCAGAGGCTTGATGCAAATCAGGGATTTGCTCTGGGCAGCAGGAGATCAGAATTCAGCCGTATCATAGTCGCGCAATAGGATTCACAGTCGATCCGTCACTGCGAATACTATTCAGTCGGCTCACAGCCCCAGATCGCCTCCGCGGCGCGAGGGACGTGGGGGTCGACGTGATCCATATGATGACCGATTCGATCGCGATGATCGGCGTCGAGTGCCCACCCCTCCCCCAAGAGGTGGGTCTTACGTCCCTCGGCAACAAGATGACAGACGCTAGCACAGTGTCGGCCAAAGAGCTCCGGTCGACCCCATGGAACCAGGCTTTGATGCGAGATCCATTATCGTGCAAGGTCTGGTCGACCGGAACAGAGCTCACCATGAAGGCCATGACAGAGACGCGCCCACCAGCGGCAGGGTTCATGTTTCAGGACCAGAGTGTTTTAGCAGAGCCATCAGGGCCGCAGTGATCCCTCCCAACTTCAGGTTGGGCGACTGGGGTGAGTAAGTTCACCGGTGAGTCCAAGCCCGATACTTGGCTTGAGGACTACCGAGTGGTTGTTCAGATTGGAGGTGGCAATGATGAGGTGGCCATGAAACACCTACCGCTCATGCTGGAGGGCTCGGCCAGAGCCTGGCTGAATCAATTGGCGCCTAGCAGCATTTACACTTGGGAAGATCTTGCCCGAGTGTTTGTCAGGACATTCGAAGGAACTTGCAAGCGACCAACAGGATTGACCGAGCTACAAGTTTGCGTGCAAAAGTCGAATGAGACCTTGAGAGACTACATCCAGAGGTGGATCACGTTGCATCATACAGTGGAAAATGTATCTGATCACCAAGCAGTATGTGCCTTCAAGGAAGGCGTTAAGAATAGAGAGTTGAGTTTGAAGTTTGGTCGGACCGGAGACATGACCCTGAGTCAAATGATGGAGATCGCCACCAAATATGCCAATGGTGAAGAAGAGGATTGACTTCGTAGTGGTAAATACAAGCCAAGCCAGTCGGAAAAAGGAAATTCCAGTCGGAAGCAGAAGCGGAAAGCCGAACCCGCTGCTCCTGGAGAAGCCTTGGCCGTGACTCAGGGCAAGTTCAAAGGGAAACCCAAAGGATCTTGGAACCCCAAGAAAGTGAAGGACAAGGAAGGAAATGACGTGATGGATTTGCCATGCCATATCCACACGACAAAAAGATGAAGAGGGTAACTTCATCTACCCAAAACATACCACTCGTCAGTGCCGACTCTTAATCCAGCAGTTTCATGGAAAACAATCCAAGGATAAGGAGAAGGAGTCGGACAAGGCTGAGGACAAAGAGGGCAGTGATGAAGAATATCCCCATGTCAATTCCACTCTGATGATTTTTGCTGATGTTGAGAGCAAAAGTCGACTGAAAGTTATCAACCGTGAGGTGAATATGGTTGCTCCGGCAACACCCAGTTATCTGAAATAGTCTCAGACTGCCATCACATTCGACCAGACCCGATCATCCGATGCACATAGCCACCCCTGGGAGGCAAGCTTTGGTGGTCGACCCTGTCGTCGAAGGCACTCGACTGACTAAGGTACTGATGGATGGCGGCAGCGGATTGAATATACTGTATGCGGAGACGCTAAAGGGAATGGGCATTCCGATGTCCAGACTCAGTTCCAGCAACATGAGTTTCCATGGAGTCATACCATGGAAGAAGGCTGAGTCACTCGGCCAGATAGCCCTCGATGTGGTCTTCAGCGATTCGAAGCATTTCCGCAAAGAAAAGTTAACATTTGAAGTTGTGGATTTCCAGAGTGCTTATCACACCATTTTAGGCAGACCAGCCTAGGCATGATTCATGGCTTGACCATGTTACGTGTACCTCAAATTGAAGATGCCTGGTCCCAAAGGGGTGATCACCATCACCGGCAATCGGAAAAAGGCAGAAGAGTGCTTTCAGAAAGGCTCAAAGATCGCTGATGCTCAGATGGCGGTAGTAGAACTACAGGAATATCAGAAAACCGCAGATCCAAGTGATTTGTTGTGAGCCAAGAAGCCTGCTACCGAATCAGCGTTCCAGTCGTCTGGTGAGACCAAGGCGGTTCACATCCATCCGACCGACCCCAATGCTGCTCCGACTCATATCTCCACAACACTCGACTCCAAATAGGAAGAAGCGCTCATCCAGTTCCTCCGTGAGAACTGGGACATCTTCGCATGGAAGCCTGCTGACATGCCGGGTGTTCCCAGGGGGCTGGCTGAGCACCGCCTACGAGTCGACCCAAAGATAAAACCCGTGAAGGAACATCTTCGACGGTTCGCCATCCAGAAAAGAAAGGCCATTGGTGAAGAGGTAGCTCAGCTCCTGGCAGCAGAGTTTATCCGAGAGATTTACCACTCCGAGTGGATCGCCAATGTTGTCATGGTCCCAAGAAGGACAAGTCACTTCGCATGTGCATTGATTTCAAACATATCAATCGGGCCTGCCCGAAAGATCATTTTCCTCTCCCTCGCATCGACCAAATTGTCGACTTGACTGCGGGATGTGAGAGATTGTCTTTTTTAGACGCCTATTCCGGGTACCATCAGATCCATCTGTATGGACCCGATGAGATCAAAACAGCTTTCATCAATCCATTCAGGTGCTTCTGCTATGTCACCATGCCATTCGGCCTCAAGAATGCCGGAGCCACGTTCATGAGGATGATTCAAAAGTGTTTACTCACTTAGATCAGTCGGAATGTGGAAGCGTACATGGATGATATTGTGGTCAAGTCACGAAGGGTTCTCGACTGTGTTGATCGATCTTGCTGAAACATTTGCCAATCTCGGAGGTATGATATCGCTTAATCCATCAAAATGCACATTCGAGTTCCGGAGGAAAGTTACTCGGTTTTCGTTTGAACGAGGAATCGACGCTAACCCGAAAAAGTTGGCACCATACTCGAATGAAATGCCCGTGCGTGTGCACGATGTCCGAGCTTCTTGGATGCTTGGCGCGTTAAGTCGATTCATCTCGCCTCGGTGAAAAGGCATTGCCCCTTTACCGACTGATGAAGAAGTCAGACAAGTTCGAGTGGACTCCAGAAGCTGATGCAACGTTTGCCAAGCTGAAAGCTCTGCTCTCCACCCAGCCGGTGCTTGCTGCTCCAATCAGCAAAGAGCCTCTGTTGCTTTACATTGCAGCCACAGGACAAGTTGTCAGTACAGTACTTACGGTTGAGCGGGAAGAAGAAGGGAAAGCCTTCAAAGTTCAGCGCCCAGTGTATTATCTTTCCGAAGTTTTGACCCCATCAAAGCAAAGATACCCTCATTATTAGAAGCTTGCGTATGGGATCTACATGACCACGAAGAAGGTTGCTCATTATTTCTCTGATCATTCCATTACATTCGTCAGCGACGCCCCACTGTTAGAGATTCTGCACAACAGAGATGCAATCGGTCGAGTGGCGAAATGGGCGATTGAACTCCTTCCCCTTGATATCAAATTTGAGGCAAAGAAAGCCATTAAGTCCCAAGCAATAGCATATTTCCTTGCCGAGTGGATTGAACAGCAACAGCCGACTCAAGTTCACTCGAAGCATTGGACCATGTTCTTTGATGGCTCTAAAATGTTAAATGGTTCCGGTGCTGGGGTAGTATTGGTTTCCCCTCGAGGAGATAAGCTCAGATATGTGCTCCAGATCCACTTTGATTCTTCCAATAATGAAGCAGAATACGAGGCACTTTTATATGGGTTGCGCATGGCCATTTCACTCGGCGTCCGTCGCCTGATGGTTTATGGCGACTCAGATTTGGTGGTCAATCAGGTGATGAAGGAGTGGGACGTTAGAAGCCCAGCCATGACTGGATACTGCAATGCAGTGAGAAAGCTTGAGAAGAAATTTGAGGGGTTAGAGCTCCATCATATACCCCGACTGAAGAATCAAGCGGCTGATGATTTGGCGAAGATAGGCTCCAAGAGAGAAGCTATTCCCAGTGACGTGTTCTTGGAGCATATCCACACTCCTGAAGGAAATATGCCCTAGAGGCAATAATAAAGTTATTATTTATTTCCTCATATCATGATAAATGTTTATTATTCATGCTAGAATTGTATTAACCGGAAACATGATACATGTGTGAATACATAGACAAACATATAGTCACTAGTATGCCTCTACTTGACTAGCTCATTAATCAAAGATGGTTATGTTTCCTAACCATAGACATGTGTTGTCATTTGATTAATGGGATCACATCATTAGGAGAATGATGTGATTGACATGACCCATCCCGTTAGCTTAGCACTTGATCGTTTAGTATTCTGCTATTGCTTCCTTCATGACTTATACATGTTCCTGTAACTATGAGAATTGTGTAACTCCCGTTTACCGGAGGAACACTTTGGGTACTACCAAACGTCACAACATAACTGGGTGATTATAAAGGAGTACTACAGGTGTCTCCGAAGGTACATGTTGAGTTAGCATAATTTGAGATTAGGATTTTTGTCACTCCGATTGTCGGAGAGGTATCTCTGGGCCCTCTCGGTAATACTCATCACCTAAGCCTTGCAAGCATGTAACTAATGAGTTAGTTATGAGATGAAGTATTACAGAATGAGTAAAGAGACTTGTCGGTAACGAGATTGAACTAGGTATTGGATACCGACGATCGAATCTCGGACAAGTAACATACCGATGACAAAGGGAACAACGTATATTGTTGTGCGGTTTGACCGATAAAGATCTTCGTAGAATATGTAGGAACCAATATGGGCATCCAGGTCCCGCTATTGGTTATTGACTTGAGACGTGTCTCAGTCATGTCTACATCGTTCTCGAACCGTAGGGTCCGCACGCTTAAGGTTTCGATGACAATTATATTATGAGTTTATGTATTTTGATGTACGAAGTTTGTTGAGTCCGGATATGATCACGGACATGACAAGGAGTCTCGAAATGGTCGAGACATAAAGATTGATATATTGACGGATATATTTGGACATCGGAAAGGTTCCGGAGAGTTTGGGAATATACTGAGCTCCGGAGGTTACTTGAACCCCCGGAAGTATATGGGCCTTATTGGGCCCAAGTAGGAGGAAGGAGAAGGAGCAAGGGAGGCGCGCCCCAAGCCCAATCCGACTGGGGAGGGGCCGACCCCCTTTCCTTTCTCCTTCCCCTCTTCCTTTCCTACTACTAGTACTCCTTCCTACTACTAGTACTCCTTCCTTCCCTCCAAGTTGGATTAGGAAAGGAGGGGAAACCTACTTGGAGTAGGTTTCCCCCTCCCTATGGCGCGCCCCCCCTTGGGCCGGCCACCTCCTCCCTCCCTCCTTTATATACGGGGGTAGGGGGCACCCTAGACACACAAGTTGATCATTGATCGTTCCTTAGCCGTGTGCGGTGCCCCCCTCCACGATATTACACCTCGGTCATATTGTAGCGGTGCTTAGGCGAAGCCCTGCGATAGGAGAACATCAAGATCGTCACCACGCCGTCATCTTGTGGAACTCCCCTCGGCGCCTCTGCTGGATTGGAGATCGAGGGTGCGTCATCGAGCTGTACGCGTGTCAAGAACTCGGAGGTGCCGGAGTAACGGTGCTTGGATCGGTCGGACCGGGAGGACGTACGACTACTTCCTCTACGTTGCGTCAACGCTTCCGCTTCGGTCTACGAGGGTACGTAGACAACACTCTCCCCTCGTTGCTATATCATCACCATGATCTTGCGTGTGCGTAGGAAAATTTTGAAATTACTACGTTCCCCAACAGTGGCATCCGAGCCTAGGTTTTTATGGTTTGATGTTATTTGCATGAGTAGAACACAAGTGAGTTGTGGGCGATATAAGTCATATTGCTTACCAGCATGTCATACTTTGGTTCAGCGGTATTGTTGGATGAAGCGGCCCGGACCGACATTACGCGTACGCTTACGCGAGACTGGTTTTACCGCCGTGCTTTGCACACAGGTGACTAGCGGGTGTCAGTTTCTCCAACTTTAGTTGAACTGAGTGTGGCTACGCCCGGTGTCGTGGATTTGTCACGGCAGATGTCCTAGCATAAGGACTTAGTCGTGGAGCCATCGCTACGGGTTTACTTGCAGGGGTTAAAGCGGACACAAGGACACAAGGGTTTTATACTAGTTCGGCCCCTTCGATGAAGGTAAAAGCCTACGTCTAGTTGTGATGGAATTGATGTGGTCTCGATGGCTAGGGAGCAAAAATAAGCTTCGCCTAGGCTCGAGTTGTTGTTGTCTGTCCTGAACCGCCGCCGGGTCGTCCCCTTATATACACGAGTGACGCCCGTCGGTTTGCAGAGTCCCAACCGGTTCATATTCGTATCCCGGTCGGTCTCTCTTTATTCCTAACTTACAATACAAGTTTATACATCAGGCCGGTTTACGGCTACAAGTTCTAAACCGACTACAGGCCTTGGGCCTTTTCATGATTACACCGCTAGCAGAGTTAACCCGGCCCAATTTTGGCCGGTTTACACCTAGTGGTAATATCCCCAACATTAGGCCCCAGATTGATTTGAACTGGTTCATGTCAATCCTTCATGAAACCTGCATCTTGGATATCTTCTTTGTGTAATAAGTCGTCACCTTGTCATCGCTGTAAACCGGCATGACATCATTGCTTCCGGTTACTGTAAACCGGCATGACGTCATCTTGAAGCTTATCCTTTATAGTGCCTTCTTTAATGACCGTCCCTGGATTCACGCGCTTGACCTAGTTCACTGCCTTATAAATAAGACCGAAGGGTCATTCGGTTTCTCCCTTCGCTTCCTCTTCTTCTTCTTCCTTGCGCCGCTGCCTCTGGAGCTCCGTCGTCGTCATCGACATCTGCTTCGTCAGTGGCCGCTGCATCAACCTGTTCGGACCAGAATACTGCGGCCTTTCGCCTCATCTCCTCTGTTTCCAGGTAAATCCCTTACCCTTCTTTAATCTGTTCATCATCTTTAGATCTGTTCTAGGGTTCAAGCTTCATCCGTGTTCTTCATATGCTTTCACTTTTCTAGCCTTTGAGCAATATTATGAACCCTGTTTTGTACGAAACGAAGATTCGCGCGTATCCGTTGCACTTTCTCATCTAAATCCCATAAATCTTCCGCATACACATACGTATACCTCATAGTGCATTTCCTGCCTCTTCTTTACTTTCGCGATGCTTTTCCTGTTTTTCTGAAGACTCGCGTTTGATCCATAATAAACATGAACTCTTGTGAAACCTGTTTCTGTCGATTTCCTCTGAAGCCAAGATTAGGCGGTTTAACTCACCGTAGTATCAAAAATTGCTGAAGCGCCATCGGCACACCATTAGTCCCCGTGTTGAACCGCCAACATATATCTGACATCATATCGTATCGAACTGATTCATCGAACATCCTCCGGTTTATCATATCTCGGATCAATTACTCTGTAACGAGTATTTTCTTAAACCGGACTCTTTTCCTTGTAGACTCATGATGGCCAAACAGGTGTACGAATGCAACTGGGTCCCTTCCCGCGTCTCTGAGACACAACTGAATGAGTTGGTGTCCATTGGCGCTTTGGATAACCGAAACACCATCCATTGGAGGGTTCCTGGGGAGGAATGTCCTCCCACTCCCCAGGAAGGTGAAGTTGTAGTTTTCGCAGATCACTTGTTCCGGGGTTTCAAACCGCCCGGGTCAAAGTTTTACCGAGACGTAATGGCCAACTTTCAACTCCGCCCCCAAGATATCGGCCCCAATTCTGTTACCAACTTGTGCCATTTTCAAGTGCTGTCCGAAGCTTATTTGCAAGAGGAGCCTTCTGTTGAGTTGTTCCGGGATCTCTTCCACCTAAACCGTCGTACCGAATTCACCGATGGCCCCAATACCGAATTGGGCGGCATGGCTATCCAGAAGAGAAAAGAGATTACTTATCCCCACATCAAGCTCCACTCTCATCCCAAAGAGTGGAGCGCAACTTGGTTCTCTCAGAGACACCTCCCCAAGGTGAAAATCCTTTACCTGGTTTCCGTCCGGCGGCTCAACAACACACACCCTTTCCGCAACGATTGACCGCGAAGAGAGAAGCAAATCGCTCCCCAACTATCAAGCTCCGGGCCTTTATGGCCAACGGTTTGACTGGAATCGATCCGCACGCCGCTGGTTATCCCGGGGCATATTGCCTCTGAGCGGCGTTCGGTTTGATGTGCGATATACCGCGGTGTCGATGACCCACTCCGACACACCAAACTGGAATTGTTCAAGATGAAGTCACAGATTGATGAGGAAGATGTTTGAATGAACCGGAGCACCTCTGCGCCCAAACCGGCTTGGCTCCCTACTGCACCTTCAACGCCCCTCCTGCGGTAAGCCTCTGACTGTGCCATCATTAAATTTTACTATTACTTTCATACTTGCAATTCTCAACTATTTCCGATCCAGGGTGATGATCCGTTTTGGAGCAAGAAACTCTCGCAAGATAAAGTGGACAAGGCTGGGCGGCAAAACCGGCCCAAAACAAAAGTTGTCAAGAAATCCGCCCAGAGGAAAACCACGGCTTGCCTCGATCCGCCATCGATGATGATGTGGGTAATCCGAACTTGATTCTCTTGGCTTGTTTTTTACACGTCTTATTGATGACGATGCTTGTCAGGATGACGCTGAAGCCAGCAACGCTGGATTTGCTGAGGTAACTTCTCTTCCGATTCAACAAGCTTACCTTCACCAAAATTTCGTCGGGCAAACCGGAAAGTTAACTTTTCTCATCCTCTTGCTCACTTGGATCCCAAACTTCTTATGAAGACGCAGCAGCACGAGGCCCGCCGCACAACCCGGCACAGTGGACAGGTAGTTACCTCTGCCGGTTTACCAAACAGCCCGGCTCGAAAGCGCCGCACCGAGGTTTCCAACCATTTTATTACCTTGAATTCCAAAGCGGGTTTATTCCGTCAACCTCTTAATCCGTCCGACTCCGATTATCAGGTCACCTCTCATTCATCCTCCGGCGAATCGTCAGCCACTCAGCTGCCTCCACTGAAGATAGCTGTCGGGTAAGTTAATATGACCATATGTTTGTCAATTTCTTCTGTAATGTACGTGCCTTATTTCTGTTTCTTCAGGACCAAACCGAAACCCAGCAAGAAAGCTCGTTTGGAGAAAACCACTGAAGAGGCTGCCGCTTCAGATCATGAGCAGGCACCGGATCATGAAAATGTTGCTTTTGAAGATATTCCGAGCGATCCCCCGGTTCAAGAAGATGTGATTCCGGAGGGGAGGCCTACGGATGTCTCAATGTCTGCTGATCCGCTTTGCCAGTACCATCCGTCCGAAAAGCCTCACAGCCCTGCCAAAACCATCAGCCCTCAATCCGTCGAATCGAAAGATGACGACGTGGTAATTACTGGAACAGGCCACTCTGATCCGGGAAATGCCGCGACTCTAACCCGGCACAGTGTGAAAGAGGACTCTGCCACTTTTAAGAAATAAAAGTGGAATGTAGAGCTGGAAACATATGCCGCTATGAGCACCCAAGACCTTCATTCCGGATATCTGAACCGGCTTTACAGTAGCCGTGATTATGAAGCTGGCTTGGTAAAACTGATGAGAGATAAGTTTGAGGTAACGCTCCTTTCCTTATTACCGATATAGTAATCCTTGTAGCCCCCAAGTGCCGGTTTGCAATCTTTGATCAAACTGGTACTTGATAATTTTCTTTGATGGACTTTGCAATCTTCCCTCACGACCACCAAGGCCGGTTTAAGTATGTAAACCTAAACCGGTACTCCAAAAACTGCTTGTCAACACTTGAGTAAAATCAAATAGCCATTAGCCCCCAAGTGCCGAGTTGAGTATGCGTATTGAACTTGGGACTTTTCCATGTATTATTAGAAAAATTGAAAGTACATTAGCCCCCAAGTGTCAAGCATATAACGATGTTGTGTGGTTGAGACTTGTACTTTAACTGCTGGCTGATGATGCTGTCAATATGCAGGCTGAGGTGGCGATCAAGGATGATCGGATTGCCGATTTACAGGCAGCATTGGCGACCCAGCAGGGCGAGACAGACAAGGCCAAGAAGGAGCTAACTATTGCCTGACGATCGCTGCGTAAGAAGCAAAGGATAACATGAAGAAGGAACAGCTATGCGGGCCACCAAAAGGCCAACTTGCTCAAACGGGCGGAAAATGCTGAAGCCGCCCTTAAACCGGTGGTAGATGATCTGACAGCCGTGAAGCGGCAAGTGCATTCTATGACGACAGCCATCTTCGGTAAGTCCCCTATGAATAAGTGTAATTCACTTCTCTTGTTGCTCCAGTATTCCGGTTTAGAACTGTCCTGTTATGAAATGCAGGCACACGTGTTGGGCACTTGGGGAACGACGTGCGGAAAAAACTAAAGGCTGTCTACACCTTAGTGGAGCAGCTGTATACCGGAGCCCAACGTGTGATTACCACAATGTCACATAACAACCCGGCGCCGTCCCTGATCCAAGACACCTTGAACCGCTATCCATCCCGCCTTCCCGGATTGAGGAGGTAAAGAAGTCTGCTTTGCACGAACCGGAGCCATCAGCGCCTTGATCCGGGCCAAAGCACGGGTACCAGATTTTGACCAGTGGAAGCAGCCAGGCTATCCCAGTGAAGGAAGACGGCTCGGACTTTAATGAAGAGGACTTGCGTGCAATAAACCGTGCGATCGCCCACTTGCTTGTCAATTGGCGGAAGAAGCGATTTGGAGCACTACCAAGCCCAATACAACGATCGAACAAGCGTGTGTCCGCTCCAACTTTTGAACCGAAAACTTGATCCTCCAATCCGTAAGCACACTTACGCTCGACATTGAGCCGTCATCTTTGATTCATGAAGAAGCTGTTTTCAAGCCGATGGGCATCGATCGACTTCGTGGATTTCGGCCAATGGGTAGAGAGGAGGATGTTGAAGCGGTGGAGGATGAAGAATAGTTTGTGAACCGGTAGCGGTTTAGAAAACAATGATCATTTGGGCACTGGTGTTGCCTTGTAATAGCTTTAGTCAAACTTTGTTGCTGGGTATGCCTTCGTGCATCGAGTAAACCTTTGTTTGATTCATAGTTCCTGCAACCAAAAGATTGAACTTGGCGATGATACCGCCTGCCGGTTTATGGCATCCAATATATCTTTATGTATTGAAAATCAATTAGTATGTGATACAAATACCTGCCATATCTGGGCATAAAGCTGGCGTAGCCAATCTTGAAGCTGAGGCTTTCTTGTTAAAAACCATAACCGTCTGGGGAAACAATAACCCCCACATAGGCGTGCTGAATCAGCACAAGCCCTCAAATTTCTCCATAAAGATGAACCGGAAGATGGTAAACCGGAAAAATAAAAACTTCGGGTAATACCAAACCGTGCACTATCAGCTTGTTACTGATAGCTAAACCGGATAAAAACATTCATCATGTTGGAAACGCAACAAAAATCGAATACCAAATATGGCAACAAAGGCAATAACTCTTTGTAAAAGGAGAGCTGCATGGAGCTGGTCAGATGGCATTACCATGGTCAGATGCAACCAAGCCTCAAGGTGTAGCGATGGTGCTAGTCGGCAGTCCCCAAAAGACTCGTGGCGAGTACGCCGCCAAGTGGCGTGACATTGGTTCGGGTTCACCAAGCCCCCAAGTGGCGCCGCCCTATTGGCCGACCAAGAGGCGTGACCGGTTCAGACGTGACCGTGTCCCCAAATGATCTAGTGGCTTTCGCCTATCAAGAGGTGTAGCATTGGTTCGGATACGACCAAGCCCCCAAGTGATAAATATAACTGTCAAGGGGTAAACCGGAGGCCGCTTTTTTTAAAAACAGAAACACTCCATGTAACCGCGCATGAAAAGAAAGACAGAGACCCCGCTTTGGTTGAGGCCCTGAACCGGAAGCTCCGTCCTGACCCGGCCCATGAAAACCGGATCCTGAACCGCCACCTGATCCCTGATCATATCGGAAAGCATCGGAATTTTTGAACTCTTGCATAATAGAACAATCTTTCCAAAGATGATTCGATGGGTTTTCTTTCGTCCCATGTTTGGGACAGGGCTGATTCAGTAAGTAATTCAAACGGCCTGCACCAGCATTTGGACCCCGATTCGCCTTGCCTCTCCGCCGCGGGCCTCTGTCCTGCGCACTAGTGTTGGCTACGAAATCATCAGCCTTGCGCTTGCCCCGTTCCATGACCTGCGGTTTGACATGCTGCTGCTTGAGTTGCCATTCTTCTTTCCCTTCCTGCTTCGTCATCATCTCGCCCAGGATCCTTGGTACTTGCTCGAATCGGCATATTTCACCAGCGGTCATGAGGGTTCTGTATCGTTCGCGAACCACTTCATACGCCCCACTTCAGTTTCAGAGGCTCAAACCGCGCTTGCTTTCAGCGTGATGATCGCCGAGTCAGCGTTGATCCGTCGAGGAGTAAAATCTCGCATACACGGCGTACCCAATGGGTTGTTGACTTCTTCTTCTGAGCGCAAGCCGCCAGTCCACTATAGACTTTGGCTGTTTACATGTATCTTTGAAATTTCGGATAAACGGGCCGTGAATCGACCCCATGAACTGATAGAATTGGGCGGCAAGCTTTTCAACCAAGCACGGGCTGTGCCCTCCATCATCATGGTGAAGTATTTTGCACATGCCGCTTCATCAACGCCAAGCATCTCCATGGCCATCTCGTAACTCTCAACCCACGCCTCGGGGATAGATCTGCGGTGTAATTTGGCACCTTCGTGGGCCTTTAAAATCCTTAGGCAGACGCACATTGCGCAAAGCGGAATTAAACAGGGCACTCCCAAAGCGGAGGAGACTCTGGTCGATGAAGGAGGTAGGGCGAACCGGCGTGTCCGACCAAGATCACCTGCTTGCTAACTCGGCCTCCTGCGTGCGGGCCCGATCTACCACCTCCTGAGCATTACGAAGCGCTGCCTATCAGGTTGTTGCCTCGGGCGCTTCACGGTCCAGCGTTTTGATAGGGCGGTTCATCCATGCGCTTCTTGTAGCTCCGCTTGGGCGGGCGAGAAGTGAATCCGATCGCGGCTATATGAATATGCTTCCTGCTGGATTAGTGCAGTCCGGAGAAGCTCCTTAACCCGGCGTGTCTCAACTGCTTGTGGGGAATCTCCTTCGACTGGGATCGCCTCCAATCGTGCAGCAGCCGCAACAAGGTTGTCCATAGGGTTAGAGTAATGGCCCGGGCGCTCAGACGGCGGAGGAATCACCGTATTCTGTGCCGGGGGCTCCATCAGGCGTGGCTGGACCGTCGCTCCCGCTCCTGGTGCTTCAATCCGGTTTACCTCCCTGTGCTGGGGCGGGTTACTAGGTCCGGCTCCGGGGGTTTGAAAGAGGTTTCTAGGGTCAAATCCGGATGGCAGGCGCGATCTGTATTTCCGCTTAAACACCTCCTGCGACGCGCTCTGGTCAAGCATGAGTCTGTAAGCTTGCGATCTAAAGCGGCCGCTCTGCGCCATGCGTTCCTTCTCTGCCGCTAGATCCGCTTTGGCTTGCGTGATCTGCTCTCTCACCTTTGCAATCTCTGCGTTATGAGCCTCCTGATCTGCTGGGTTATCCTCCGCCATGAGCGCTGCTAGGCGCATCAAACAGATCTGACAAAACCTGAACCGGCGGTCGCACGCCGCCTCCACCCCTGCCGCCGCTGCTGAACCGGAAAGCATTGCCGCCGCGGTTGAAGAGAGGTTTGCGGCTCTGCGTCGCCATGAATACACCGATCCGGTTCAGCTGGCACAGGGGTCCGAATCTTCGTCACCATCGGAATAGCTCCTGATCATACCATCCTGCAGCTGGTACAATGACTCGGTCTCTCCTGCTGAAGATTCATCGCCGGAGTAAACGACGGTCTCGCTACCGTACTCTGAACCGGCATCATATTCCCCTCCATGGGTAGCTCCAACGAAGACATGCTTAACGGCCGGCTTAGCCCAGGCTGGTTGTGCGCGCTGAGCCGTCTCGACGAGGTCGGTGCAGATGTCCGGTTCAGGCCCTCCGATCTTGCCGATGAACACGTGTATACCGCCGAAGGGGACCCGGTATCCATACTCGATTGAATCGGCCTCGGGACCCCATCCAGCATTGTCGATGTAGATCCGGCCACGACGACTCTTGGTCATCCGGCCCACGACGTAGCCTTCGAGTCCTTTGAGCTTGCCCTCCAAGATCGCCAAACCATCGTGCGATAGCCCCACGGTGGGCGCCAACTGTCGTGGATTTGTCACGGCAGATGTCCTAGCATAAGGACTTAGTCGTGGAGCCATCGCTACGGGTTTACTTGCAGGGGTTAAAGCGGACACAAGGACACAAGGGTTTTATACTAGTTCGGCCCCTTCGATGAAGGTAAAAGCCTACGTCTAGTTGTGATGGAATTGATGTGGTCTCGATGGCTAGGAGCAAAAATAAGCTTCGCCTAGGCTCGAGTTGTTGTTGTTCATCTGAACCGCCGGTCGCCCCTTATATACACGAAAGTGACGCCTGTCGGTTTGCGAGTCCCAACCGTTCATATTCGTATCCCGGTCGGTCTCTCTTTATTCCTAACTTACAATACAAGTTTATACATCAGGCCGGTTTACGGCTACAAGTTCTAAACCGACTACAGGCCTTGGGCCTTTTCATGATTACACCGCTAGCAGAGTTAACCCGGCCCAATTTTGGCCGGTTTACACCTAGTGGTAATATCCCCAACACCCGGTCCTTGCGAAGGTTAAAACAACATCAACTTGACAAACTATCGTTGTGGTTTTGATGCGTAGGTGAGATTGGTTCTTGCTTAAGCCCGTAGCAGCCACGTAAAATTTGCAACAACAAAGTAGAGGACGTCTAACTTGATTTTGCAGGGCATGTTGTGATGTGATATGGTCAAGACGTGATGCTATTTTTTATTGTATGAGATGATCATGTTTTGTAACCGAAGTTATCGGCAATCGCGGAGAGCCATATGGTTGTCGCTTTATTGTATGAAATGCAACGCTCAGTAATTGCTTTACTTTATCACTAAGCGGTAGCGATAGTCGAGAAGCAATAGATGGCGAACGACAACGATGCTACGATGGAGATCAAGGTGTCGCGCGGTGATTTATGGTGATCACGACGGTGCTTCAAAGATGGAGATCACAAGCACAAGATGATGATGGCCATATCATATCACTTATATTGATTGCATGTGATGTTTATCCTTTATGCATCTTATCTTGCTTTGATTGACGGTAGCATTTTAAGATGATCTCTCACTAATTATCAAGAAGTGTTCTCCCGAGTATGCACCGTTGCGAAAGTTCTTCGTCTTTGAGACACCACGTGATGATCGGGTGTGATAGGCTCTACGCTCAAATACAACAGGTGCAAAACAGTTGCACACGTGGAATACTCAGGTTATACTTGACGAGCCTAGCATATACAGATATGGCCTGGGAACACGGAGACCAAAAGGTCGAGCGTGAATCATATAGTAGATATGATCAACATAGAGATGTTCACCATTGAAACTACTCCATCTCACGTGATGATCGGACATGGTTTAGTTGATTTGGGTCATGTGATCACTTAGATGACTAGAGAGATGTCTGTCTAAGTGGGAGTTCTTAAGTAATATGATTAACTGAACTTAAATTTATCATGAACTTAGTCCTGGTAGTATTTTGCAAATTATGTTGTAGATCAATGGCTCGCGTTGTTGTTTTCATATGTTTATTTTGATATGTTCCTAGAGAAAATTGTGTTGAAAGATGTTAGTAGCAATGATGCGGATTGGATCCGTGATCCGAGGTTTATCCTCATTGCTGCACGTAAGAATTATGTCCTTAATGCACCGCTAGGTGACAAACCCATGCAGGAGCGGATGCGGGCGTTATGAACGTTTGGCTAGCTCAATATGATGACTACTTGATAGTTTAGTGCACCATGCTTAACGGCTTAGAATCGGGACTTCAAAGATGTTTTGAACGTCATGGACCATATGAGATGTTCCAGGAGTTGAAGTTAATATTTCAAGCAAATACCCGAGTTGAGAGATATGAAGTCTTCAACAAGTTTTATAGCTAAAAGATGGAGGAGAATCGCTCAACTAGTGAGCATGTGCTCAGATTGTCTGGGTACTTCAATCGCTTGAATCAAGTGGGAGTTAATCTTCCAGATAAGATAGTGATTGACAGAATTCTCTAGTCACCATCACTAAGTTACTAGAACTTTGTGATGAACTATAATATGCAAGGGATGACGAAAGTTATTCCTGAGCTCTTCGCGATGTTGAGATCGGCGAAGGTAGAAATCAAGAAAAGAGCATCAAGTGTTGATGGTTAACAAGATCACTAGTTTCAAGAAAAAGGCAAAAGGAAAAGAAGGGGAACTTCAAGAAGAACGGCAAGCAAGTTGCTGCTCAAGTGAAGAAACCCAAGTCTGGTCCTAAGCCTGAGACTAAGTGCTTCTACTGCAAAGAGACTGGTCACTGGAAGAGGTACTACCCCAAGTGATTGGCGGATAAGAAGGATGGCAAAGTGAACATAAGTATATTTGATATACATGTTATTGATGTGTATGTTACTAGTGTTTATAGCAACCCCTCAGTATTTGATACTAGTTCAGTTGCTAATATTAGTAACTCGAAACGGGAGTTGCAGAATAAACATAAACTAGTTAAGGGTGAAGTGACGATGTGTGTTGGAAATAGTTCCAAGATTGATATGATCATCATCGCACACTCCCTATATTTTCGAAATTAGTGTTAAACCTAAATAAATGTTATTTAGCGTTTGCATTGAGCATGAATATGATTTGATCATGTTTATTACAATATGGTTATTCATTTGAAGTTGAAGAATAATTGTTATTCTGTTTACATGAATAAGACCTTCGATGGTTATACACCCAATGAAAATAGTTTGTTGGATCTCGATCATAGTGATACACATATTCATACTATTGATGCCAAAAGATGCAAAGTTAATAATGATAGTGCAACTTATTTGTGGCACTGCCGTTTGGGTCATATCGGTGTATAGCGCATGAAGAAACTCCATACAGATGGATTTTCGGAATCACTTGGTTATGAATCATTTGATGCTTGTGAACCGTGCCTTTTGGGCAAGATGACTAAAGCTCCGTTCTCCGGAACAATGGAACAAGCTACTAACTTATTGGAAATAATACATACCGATGTATGCGATCCAATGAGTGTTGATGCTCGTGGCAAGTATCGTTATTTTCTGACCTTCACAAGATGATTTGAGCAGATATGGGTATATCTACTTGATGAAACATAAGTCTGAGATAGTTGAAAGGTTCAAAGAATTTCAGAGTGAAGTGGAAAAATCATCATAACAAGAAAATAAAAGTTTCTGCGATTTGATCGCAGAGACGGATATTTGAGTTACGAGTTTGGCCTTCATATAAAACAATGTGGAATAGTTTCACAGTTCACGCCACCTGGAACACCACAATGTTATGGTGTGTCCGAACATCGTAACCGCACTTTATTGGATATGGTGCGATCTATGATGTCTCTTATTGATTTACCATTGTCGTTTTGGGGTTATGCATTAGAGACAGCTGCATTCACGTTAAAAGGGCACCATCTAAATCCGTTGAGACGACACCATATGAACTGTGGTTTAGCAAGAAACCCAAGTTGTCGTTTCTTAAAGTTTGGGGCTACGATGCTTATGTGAAAAAGTTTCATCCTGATAAGCTCAAACCCAAATTGGAGAAGTGCGTCTTCATAGAATACCCAAAGGTAACTATTGGCTACACCTTCTATCACAGATCCGAAGGCAAGTTATTCGTTGCTAAAAATGGATCCTTTCTAGAGAAGGAGTTTCTCTCGAAAGAAGTGAGTGGGAGGAAAGTAGAGCTTGATAAGGTAATTTGTACCTTCTCCCGAATTGGAAAATAGTTCATCACTGAAATCAGCTCCAGTGATTCCTACACCAATTAGTGAGGAAGCTAATGATGATGATCATGAAACTTCAGATCAAGTTACTACAGAACCTCGTAGGTCTTCCAGAGTACGGTCCGCACCAGTGTGGTACGGTAATCCTGTTCTGAAAGTCATGTTACTAGACCATGATAAACCTACGAACTATGAGGAAGCGATGATGAGCCCAGATTCCGCGAAATGGCTTGAGGCCATAAAATCTGAGATATAATCCATGTATGAGAACAAAGTATGGACTTTGATTGACTTGCTCGATGATCAGCAATCCATGTTAAATAAATGGATCTTCAAGAGGAAGACGGACACTGATAGTAGTGTTACTATCCACTAAGCTCGACTTGTTGCAAAAGGTTTTCTGCAAGTTCAAGGGGTTGAATACGATGAGATTTTCTCACTCGTATCGATGCTAAGTCTGTTCGAATCATGTTAGCAATTGCCGGATTTTATGAAATCTGGCAAATGGATAAACAAAACTGAATTCCTTAATGGAGTTATTAAAGAAGAGTTGTATGTGATGCAACCAACAGGTTTTGTCGATCCTAAAGGTGCTAACAAAATGTGCAAGCTCCAAATGATCCATCTATGGACTGGTGCAAGCATCTCGAGTTGGAATATACGCTTTGATAAGTTGATCAAAGCATATAGTTTTATATGGACTTACGATGAAGCCTGATTTACAATAAAGTGAGTGGGAGCACTACAGCCTTTGTGATTAGTATATGTGAGTGACATATTGTTGATCGAAATGATGTAGAATTTTTCTGCAAAGCATAAAGGAGTGTTTTAAAGGAGTTCTTTAAAAGAAAAGACCTCAAGAAAAGCTACTTACATATTGAGCATCAAGATCTATTGAGATAGATCAAGACGCTTGATAAGATTTTCAATGAGTACATACCTTGGCAAGATTTTGAAATAGTTCAAAATGGAACAGTCAAAGAAAGAGTTCTTGCCTGTGTTACAAAGGTATGAAATTGAGTAAGACTCAAATCCCGACCACAACAGAAAATAGAAAGAGAATGAAAAGTCATTCCCTATGCCTCATTCGTAGGTTCTATAAATTATGCTATGCTATGTACCAGACCTATTGTATACCTTGCTCTGTATTTGACAAGGGAGTACAATAGTGATCTAGGAGTAGATCACTGGACATTGGTCAAGAATATCCTTAGTAAGGACTAAGGAGATGTTTCTCGATTATGGAGGTGATAAAAGAGCCCGTCGTAAAAGTTACCTTGGTGCAAGTTTTCACACCGATCCAGATGACTCCAAGTCTCAATCTGGATACATATTGAAAGTGGGAGCGATTAGCTAGATTAGCTCCGTGCAGAGCATTGTAGACATAGAATATTTACCAAATACATACGGCTCTGAATGTGACAGACCCGTTGACTAAGCTTCTCTCACGAGCAAAACATGATCACACCTTAGTACTCTTTGGGTGTTAATCACATAGCAATGTGAACTAGATTATTGACTCTAGTAAACCCTTTGGGTGTTGGTCACATGATGATGTGAACTATGGGTGTTAATCATATCTGAGATATGAATATTGGTGTTAAATCACATGGCGATGTGAACTAGATTATTGACTCTAGTGCAAGTGGGAGACTGAAGGAAATATGCCCTAGAGGCAATAATAAAGTTATTATTTATTTCCTCATATCATGATAAATGTTTATTATTCATGCTAGAATTGTATTAACCGAAACATGATACATGTGTGAATACATAGACAAACATATAGTCACTAGTATGCCTCTACTTGACTAGCTCATTAATCAAAGATGGTTATGTTTCCTAACCATAGACATGCGTTGTCGTTTGATTAATGGGATCACATCATTAGGAGAATGATGTGATTGACATGACCCATCCCGTTAGCTTAGCACTTGATCGTTTAGTATTCTGCTATTGCTTCCTTCATGACTTATACATGTTCCTGTAACTATGAGAATTGTGTAACTCCCGTTTACCGGAGGAACACTTTGGGTACTACCAAATGTCACAACGTAACTGGGTGATTATAAAGGAGTACTACAGGTGTCTCCGAAGGTACATGTTGAGTTAGCATAATTCGAGATTAGGATTTGTCACTCCGATTGTCGGAGAGGTATCTCTGGGCCCTCTCGGTAATACTCATCACCTAAGCCTTGCAAGCATGTAACTAATGAGTTAGTTATGAGATGAAGTATTACAGAATGAGTAAAGAGACTTGTCGGTAACGAGATTGAACTAGGTATTGGATACCGACGATCGAATCTCGGACAAGTAACATACCGATGACAAAGGGAACAACGTATGTTGTTGTGCGGTTTGACCGATAAAGATCTTCGTAGAATATGTAGGAACCAATATGGGCATCCAGGTCCCGCTATTGGTTATTGACTTGAGACGTGTCTTAGTCATGTCTACATCGTTCTCGAACCGTAGGGTCCGCACGCTTAAGGTTTCGATGACAATTATATTATGAGTTTATGTATTTTGATGTACCGAAGTTTGTTCGGAGTCCCGGATATGATCACGGACATGACGAGGAGTCTCGAAATGGTGGAGACATAAAGATTGATATATTGGACGGATATATTTGGACACCGGAAAGGTTCCGGGAGAGTTTGGGAATATACCGGAGCTCCGGGAGGTTACCGGAACCCCCCGGGAAGTATATGGGCCTTATTGGGCCCAAGTAGGAGGAAGGGAGAAGGAGCAAGGGAGGGGGGCGCGCCCCCCCAAGCCCAATCCGACTTGGGGAGGGTGGGCCCCCTTTCCTTCTCCTTCCCCCTCTTCCTTTCCTACTACTAGTACTCCTTCCTACTACTAGTACTCCTTCCTTCCCCCTCCAAGTTGGATTAGGAAAAGGAGGGGAAACCTACTTGGAGTAGGTTTCCCCCTCCCTATGGCGCGCCCCCCTTGGGCCGGCCACCTCCTCCCTCCTCCTTTATATACGGGGTAGGGGCACCCTAGACACACAAGTTGATCATTGATCGTTCCTTAGCCGTGTGCGTGCCCCCTCCACGATATTACACCTCGGTCATATTGTAGCGGTGCTTAGGCGAAGCCCTGCGACAGGAGAACATCAAGATCGTCACCACGCCATCGTGCTGACGGAGCTCCCCCTCGGCGCCTCTACTGGATTGGAGATCGAGGGTGCGTCATCGAGCTGTACGCGTGTCAAGAACTCGGAGGTGCCGGAGTAACGGTGCTTGGATCGGTCGGACCGGGAGGACGTACGACTACTTCCTCTACGTTGCGTCAACGCTTCCTCTTCGGTCTACGAGGGTACGTAGACAACACTCACCCCTCGTTGCTATATCATCACCATGATCTTGCGTGTGCGTAGGAAAATTTTGAAATTACTACGTTCCCCAACAACTCCATCAGTTAAAGAAGATCCTTTTACCGAAGAAGCTCCGCAACCTAAGAGTGTCACAGATCCGACTGTAGTTGAAGTTCCGGCAGTGGTCGACCTGATCATGGAAGTATTGGTGATCACTCCCAATTGGACAGTGCCGTATATCGCGTATATCTTAAGGAAAGAGCACCCAGAGGATGAAGAAGAGGCTCGACAGATCGTCCATCGATGTAAAGCCTTTATCGTGATAAGGGGACAGTTGTACAGGGAAAGCGCGACTGGAGTTGGTCAGAAATGCATAACGCCAGAAGAAGGTCGAATAATCCTTGACGACATTCACTCGGGGACCTGTGGCCATCATGTGTCCTCTCGGACCATTGTAGCCAAAGCATACCGAGCCGGATTTTACTGGCCAAGAGCGAACGAAATGGCAAAGGAGATAGTCGACAAGTGTGAGGGATGTCAATTTTACTCCAATATGTCACACAAGCCCGCCTTAGCTTTAAAGACCATACCACTCGTCTGGCCCTTCGCTGTATGGGGATTGGATATGGTTGGACCCCTGAGAACAGGCAGAAGCGGTTACACCCATGTGCTGGTAGCAGTCGACAAGTTCACCAAGTGGATTGAGGCTAAACCCATCAAGAACCTTGATGCCGGCACTGCTGCCAGCTTCATCAGAGAGTTGATATTCAGATATGGAGTCCCACATAGCATCATCACTGACAACGGGTCAAACTTCGATTCCGAGGAGTTCAGAGCGTTTTGCACATCTCAGGGCACACGAGTCGACTATGCTTCAGTCGCTCATCCTCAGTCGAATGGACAGGCAGAACGAGTAAATGGCTTGATTCTCAAAGGGTTGAAACCCCGACTGATGCGTGATCTCAAGCACGCAGCTGGTGCATGGGTCGACGAGCTTCCGTCAGTGCTTTGGGGGTTAAGGGCCACACCTAACCGGTCGACTGGGAGGACCCCGTTCTTCTTGGTCTACGGAGCGGAAGCAGTCTTGCCGAGTGACCTGCTTCACAACGCTCCCCGAGTCGAGCTCTACACTGAGTCTGAAGTAGAACAAGCCCGACAGGATGCAGTCGACCTTCTAGAGGAAGAAAGGGAGATGGCTTTGATCCGATCGACCATTTACCAACAGGACTTGTGTCGCTTCCACGCCAAAAACGTGAGGAGTCGAGCCTTCCAGGAAGGAGATTTGGTTCTCCGAGTGGATCAGCAGAAACCACACAAGCTCGCTCCTTCTTGGGAAGGCCCCTTCATCGTCACCAAGGTTCTCCACAATGGAGCATACCGTCTTTACAATGTCGAGCACCAGATCGATGAGCCCCGAGCTTGGAACGCGGAGCTTCTCCGCCCCTTTTATACTTAAGTATTCACTCGGATGAGTTGTAATAAAAGTACTTCTGCAGTTTATTTATCAAAGACAAGAGCTTTATAATTTTCCCAGTGATTGTTGTTACTTTTGTCCGCCAGTGGGTGGCTTAGCTGCGAATCCATTTCGCCTAAGTCTGTAAAAAAAAATCCCTACCGAGTGGTAAGCCAGCCTTCCACTCGGGGGCTTAGCTGCAAATCCGTTTCGCCTAAGTTAAACAAAATCCTACCGAGTGGTAAGCCAGCCTTCCACTCGGAGGCTTAGCTGCAGTCCAAGTACTCGCCTAAGTTAAACAAAATCCTACCGAGTGGTAAGCCAGCCTTCCACTCGGAGGCTTAGCTGCAGTCCAAGTACTCGCCTATGTTAAACAAAATCCTACCGAGTGGTAAGCCAGCCTTCCACTCGGAGGCTTAGCTGCAGTCCAAGTACTCGCCTAAGTTAAACAAAATCCTACCGAGTGGTAAGCCAGCCTTCCACTCGGAGGCTTAGCTGCAGTCCAAGTACTCGCCTAAGTTTAAGAAAAATCCTGCCGAGTGGTGAGCCAGCCTCCCACTTGGAGGCTTAGCTGCAGTATAGCGCTCGCCTAAGTTCAGATACAATGTGCACTCCGCAAGGAGGACGAGGCGCAGGTCGACTACTACCCTCTCCTTCCGAGCTACTCCACAAATACAACCTGCGCTCCGCAAGGAGGACGAGGCGCAGGTCGACTTCTACCCTCTCCTTCCGAGCTACGCCACAAAGACAACATGCGCTCCGCAAGGAGGACGAGGCGCAAGTCGACTGCTATCCTCTCCTTCCGAGCTACACCACAAATACAACGTATGCTCCGCAAGGAGGACGAGGCGCAGGTCGACTGCTACCCTCTCCTTCCGAGCTACGCCACAAATACAATGTATGCTCCGCAAGGAGGACGAGGCGCAGGTCGACTGCTACCCTCTCCTTCCGAGCTACGCCACAAATACAACATGCGTTCCGCAAGGAGGACGAGGCGCAGGACGACTGCTACCCTCTCCTTTCGAGCTACGCCACAAACATAACGTGCGACCCGCAAGGAGGACGAGGTGCAGGTCGACTGTTACCTTCTTCTTTAGAGGTACGCCACGGAAATCCTACCGAGTGGAGAGCAGACCTCCCACTCGGGGGCTTAGCTGCAGCTCAGTGCTCGCCTAAGTTTTTGAAAATCCTACCGGGTGGAGAGCAGACCTCCCACTCGAGGGCTTAGCTGCAGCCCAGTGCTCGCCTAAGTTTTTGAAAATCCTACCGAGTGGAGAGCAGACCTCCCACTCGGGGGCTTAGCTGCAGCCCAGTGCTCGCCTAAGTTTTTGAAAATCCTACCGAGTGGAGAGCAGACCTCCCACTCGGGGGCTTAGCTGCAGCCCAGTGCTCGCCTAAGTTTTTGAAAACCCTACCAAGTGGAGAGCAGACCTCCCACGCGGGGGCTTAGCTGCAGCCCAGTGCTTGCCTAAGTATGACGAAGTACGAGTCGATCAAAATCTGTGCTTCATCCTTACCTACAAAAAGCATTTCAAACAACAGCATATAGACTGAGCGAAAGACAATGTTCATTCAGAGGCAGATGCAAACGTATTCAACGTCAAATCCAAGTTCAGATAACTTCCTACGGAACCAGAAGTGCTCAGGCGTTAAGCCTGTTAAAGTTTATCGGTTACAAAAACCACTCGGCATACCGAGGCAAATTTAAAGCATCGAGCATAGAAGTTTTTTACCCCTCCTGTGTAGGGCTGGAACACGCAACGAACTCGTCCAGGTCAATTCCATCAGTGATCCGAGTGGCAGCAACGATGAAAGTCTCCATGAAAGATCGGAAGTCGTGCTTCTTGTTATTGGCCACCTTGAGAGCTGCCAGTTTGTCCTCTCGCGCATCCTTGCAGTGAACACGGACCAGAGATAGAGCAACGTTGGCACCGCACCTGGCGGAAGACTTCTTCCATTCTTGCACTCGACTTGGAACTTCATTCAGTCGAGTCATCAGAGACTCGAGGTCGTTCTGAAGTGTTTCTCTTGGCCAGAGTACCGTGTCGATGCGCGACGTTGCAACCTTCAGCCTTGCAATATAGTCGACCACAGCGGCAACGCGGGACTCGAGTCGGAGCACATTCATGGCGGCTTCATCCTTCACAGGAGAGTTGATGGGATCCAAGCCGGTCTCCACTCGACTAGTCTCCTCTTCAAAGCTTTGGCAGAATTCTGCGGATACGATCCAAGGATAAGTCAACATTTCTACAATAAATCAGTGTTACCAGTCGGATATAAGGGGTTACCTTCGAGCATGAGGAACAACTTCTTGGCGAGCCCCCCAGATAAATCTCCAAGTCGTTCTTCTTTCCAGCCAGCTCACTAGCCTTATCACTCAAGGCCAACTTGTCATTCTTCAGTCGACTGGCATACTTGTTAGCCATGTCGATAGCAGCTTTCAGATTGGTATTCTCCTCTTCAAGTTTGCTGACGGAAGCCAACTTTTCTTCTGCGAGTTTGGTCTTTTCCGAAGCTTCTTTCTGCGCTTCAGCGAGTTCAAGGTCCTTCTTCTTCAGAGAGTCCCTTAGTTTGTCTGCAAAATAACAGTGAGATCAAGCTCGGGAGCGATCAGGGAACAAAGGCAGTCGTCGAGGTTCTCACCAAACATACCTTTTGCCTCCTCCTTCGCCTTCGTGAAGTTCTCTTGGACAAGCTTCAGATCAAGTTCAAGCTAGATATGCTTGTTCTCCAATTCAGTATAACGAGCTGCAAGCTCACAAGATTTCTACGAAGGATCAATCGACAAACATCAAAAATAGATCACTTCCGAGTGACTAAGAGAAAAGGCGTAGTATTTCTAAGACTACAGCTGAATCTAAACATTCAACTGTAGTCTCGGGGTCTACACCCAGTGGGTGCACTCAGCGTGCCCCCACTGGTTCTATCAGCTAGAGTCGATCAGTCGACCGAAAAAGACAGAAAGGCTAACCACCAACAGTTAGTCACAGTTCAAAAAAAGAGAGTGTTCTTCAGACCGTAGTCGCCTGCCAGCAGTCGACCACGGTCTTGGGGACTACACCCAGTGGGTGCACTCAGCGTGCCCCCACCGGTTTACAATTCCAATCGACCAGATCGAGTAAAACAAGCAATGAGAAAAAGTTCAAGGCTATGGTCGACTGCCAGCGGTCCACCATAGCCTTGGGGACTACACCCAGTGGGTGCACTCAGCGTGCCCCCACTAATCCAGATACTAAGATTTTCAGAAAGAAAAGTTTTCAGGTATCATATCCTAACAGAACAGGCGGTGATCGACCAACCTGAACATTGCTCTGAAGGGCTGAACTGGTGTCATAAGCCGCTTGACTGGCATCTCGGATCGCCTTCACTTGCTCCATCATAACCCCCGCCTAGCGTATGGCTTCTCTAGCAGCGCTTGCTTGGTCTTCTGGGACGTGGTGGGTAGAGAAAAGTGAAGGCTGATCAGCACTTGACGATGAAGGGCGAGCACTCGTCAGCGGCACCGCAAAGGATACGGTAGGCCGAGTGACGTTGTCCCCTTCCGCAACCAACGTCTCAGATGCTGATATGACCTGTCTGTCTTGTTAGCAGGCGCTCTCCTATTCCTCCTCTGCCTCAGTGGTTCCTCGTCATCATCATCAGGAAGATCAATGACGATACTAGGTGGAGCTACAGAAAAGATTCGAAGTTAAAAATGAAGATCCTGTCGACTGAAAACGAAACTACAAAGGTCATACCAGGGTTGGAAGTAACAGCATCCTCCATCTCTTGATCTTCAGGTTTGGTCGAGGTCTCAGAAGTTGCAGCACTGCAGTTCCAGAAATCAGTCAGTCAACTAACAAATCGACCAAGAGTAAATTCATGGGAAACAAGAAGACGCAAGTTACGTCATTACCCAGAAATAGTGGGAATTGCCATCTTCATCTTCGGCAAGGCCTTCATCGGCTTTGACTGCGCCACTCGAGATTGCTTCGGCGCTTTCTCAGTCGGTGCCGGAGAGGTCGTCCGAGGACGCTTGGTCGACTGCACGACAGGCGCAGTCCCCTTGCCATGTTCGACTGCAGGGTCATGGGCAAGCTTGGATCTCCTTTCAAAACGGGGAGGCGCGAGCTCCTCCTCCTCTTCCTCCTCCTCTTCCTCATCAGAATCACCATCTTCATCACCCTCATCGCCATCCGATTCCCAATCCTCTTGACTTTCACCTCCACTTCCCTCCTCCTCCTCAGTCGGCGCCTGCGCCCCATTGGGCATCGAGTATAACTCAGTGGTGGCCTGACAAACAATGAAACAAGACAAAGGTCATTCGACTGATTGGCAATGAAACAAAGTGAATGAAACAGGAGCACCACCGGGAGTAAATTTTCATACCATGTCTGGTTGATAAGAATGGTCGAGTGGTGGGATCCTCCTAGCCCCACGAGGGTTATCTTTGTTCCCCGTGGTGGCAGTCATCCACCTCTCCAGTGTGGCATCGTCAACCTCCTCTGGGTGGACCCGAGTGGTGTCCTTTGTACCAGAGTACAACCACATCGGGTGACCTCGGTACTGGAGCGGCTGAATGCGCCGTCAAAGAAAAACCTCCAAAAGATCCATGCCAGTGACACCATCGCGAATGAGTTGAACCACACGCTCCACCAACATTTTAACCTGAGCCTTTTCTTCCGGAAGTACCTTCAGGGAAGATGGCTTGTTCACTCGGTCCATGGAGAACGGAGGGAGACCAGTCGACTGTCCCGGCGTCGACTCGTCTTGGCAGTAGAACCAGGTCGACTGCCACTCTCTAACCGACTCGGGAAGGGTCATGGTCGGAAAAGCACTCTTACTCCTCATTTGGACCCCAAGCCCCCCCCCACATCTGGATAACCTTGGTCCTTTCATCATCTGGACTCGCCTTTTTCATCGTCTGAGAGCAACAAGTGAATATGTGCTTAAAGAGACCCCAGTGCGGCCGATAACCCAGGAAGTTTTCGCACAGAGACACGAAAGCGGCGAGGTAGGCAATGGAATTGGGAGTGAAATGGTGGAGTTGTGCCCCAAAGAAGTTCAGAAACCCTCGGAAGAAAAGATTCGGTGGCAGAGAGAATCCGCGATCTACATGAGTGGCTAAGAGAACACACTCACCCTCCAGCGGCTGCGGTTTCCACTCGGTCCCCGGAAGTCTTGCTGACCCATGGGGGATCAGTCCCTCATTGGCCAGATCATCGAGATCCTTCTGGGTGATGGTCGAGCGGATCCAATCTCCTTGGACCCAACCTTGCGGCAGGTGGGACCGCGATGAAGATCCACCCCGACTGGTCGCTCTCCCCTTTGCTTTCGCTATCGCCGTAGCCTTCTTCACTCGCTCCAAGGCCGCCGTCTTCTCCGTCACCATCGTCGCCGGCGAGGCGTGCGAGGAGTGGGTGGGCGGAGGAAAAAGTGGGCGCAGTGGGCGAGGTAGAGGAAAGTGGAGAGGGGGATGGAGACACACTATTCAAAAACCCCCATCCGGCACTTTATATAAGGTCACTTCCGAGTGGCTGACAGGTAGGCCCGGGCGATCTTGTCAAATCCCGAAACAATCGCGCGCGCGATACGTGGCGAAAAAGTCGGTGCGGAAATCGAGGCATCTTCGCCTTATCCCATCCGAGTACCACGGTCCTCTCCGCTTTGCGCGCTTCCCAAAATTCAGATCCCACTAAATCCGCTAACAGCAGAGCAACCTGTCAGACGGCGGATTCCTACGATCCGTCTCTCAGGGATCCGCCAAGTTCAAAAGTTCACTCGACAGAAGAAAAGAATGGATCAAGGCGACTGAAAGAAAAGTTGATGCCATCACTAAAAGAGGTCATTGATCCAGGATGTGACATACTCAGAACACGGAAAACAGGTCGGAAAAATTATCAACTCCTTCCTCACTCAAGGCTCGATCCATTCGGGGACTAATGATGAAGTCACGTACCTAGGGTAGGGTCATGTACCTGTCTAAAGTATCCTACCCAAGGACATCTTTAGAAGAAGCTACCTTCCAGTCGACCAAGAGGGACTCCACTCGACGAACTCGAAGACAGCTGACCATGAAGACTCACTCGACCACTAGGAGATCAAGAGCCACTCTGTATCCAAATGGTGTGTGATTAAGTAGCCTTTATAGTCAATGACTCTTTATGTAAGGCGTTACAGGTAACGTCTGGCCTTAATGTACTTTAATCCCTCTGCTGCGTGGGCTGGCTGGGGTCCTGGCAGACACTATATAAGCCACCCCCTCCACTGGTAGAAGGGTTGGCAGCCCTGTAACTCACACACTTATAATCCAGTCGACCGCCTCCGGGCTCCGAGACGTAGGGCTGTTACTTCCTCCGAGAAGGGCCTGAACTCGTAAATCTCTTGTGTGTACGACTCCTCCATAGCTAGGATCTTGCCTCTCCATACCTATCCCCCATTCTACTGTCAGTCTTAGTACCACGACAGGCAGCCTTACCTATCACGTCGACAATTCCATTGAGAACATGCTCAAGGTTTAAAGTAGATAGGGATCAAATAGTTGGGTGTGCTAATTTTAAGGATTCGAAGTTCAAGATTTGATTTAGCTTTCCTCTACAAGTTCAAGGTTTATTTTTATTGGAAATATGCCTAGAGACAATAATATTATATTATTATATTTTCATATTTATAGTTAAGAGTTTATATTCTATCCTATAATTGCTATGGTCCTGAAATATGCGATTCAGTGGAAAACTCATATGCACGTGTGGAATATTAAACGGTAACATCTGATTCCTAGTCTCGCTTCTAAGACTAACTCAAGTGTTGTTTGTGATCATATGCACGTGTGGAGTAATAAATGTAATTAAAATTGGCCAAACCGATTAGAGGACGTCTAATTTGGTTTGCAGGTTGCATGTGATATGGTATAGTATTCTTCATGATAATAAGATTTTGTACAAGATGGTTATATGATGTAACGTTAAGTGACCTACGCGTCATAGTACGACATGATGGTTGGAGCCAAAGGACTGTCACTTTAATGATCTATGTGTCAAAATTCGTTAACTTATTTATCGACGGGAGTGACAGACGTGCTACGGAGGACCCGAAGCAAGGTGGCTTCACCAGGCGCAGGAGAACTTGATGGTGGCTACGACATCATCACGGAATACTTTCATGAAGACCTCGGAGGATCATGGAAATGTTCCTGTTGCCCAGGGCTATACCATATCATGTTATTATGAATTGCCTAATATGTTTATCTCTTTGTTTTTTGCACCCTTTGATTGTGTAGTAGACAATTATTAGGGTGATCTCTCACAGAAGTTATCAAGTAGTTAGTGCTCTTCCTAGTGTAGCCACTGTTTACAACACGTAGCTTTTCAGAGTGCATCATGCCAACATGATTACGAATGAAGGGCGAGGTGTAAGGCGGGTGAAGGTAAGACCTCGCAGTAGAAACACTCAGTTATCTTGAAGTTTTGGAAGAATTGTTCTGAGCTCGGGGCACAAAGCATCAAAAGATGAACAAGAGTCGTATGGATATATGATCTGCAAGTTTGCCTACCGTTGAGGTTCACGTCATCAGTGATGCTAACATCAATGGCTCTGAATATGATTAGGATCTTGAATCATCCACTTTCAATTATGAGACATATTTATTTGAGTGGCAGTGTACTTTGTATTAAAATTGTTTAAACACTAGTGCAACTTAAATATGTACCATGTCTATGTGTAGTTTGCATTGTAGTTGAAGAATAATGGCTCACGGTTCCACCTTTCCTATTTAAATTGATTACCTGTTATTTATCTGGTTGAATCTTTAAGGTTGGTAAACGTAATGAGAGGATCGTCCTCTAGAGTGCCAAGGATTTTTGTCCTACTGGATGCTTAAAAGACTCTTCTGTTGATGCTAGGATGACAAGACTCACGTCCTTTGATCCAAAAGCCTAGAATTGCATTACGATCTGCTTGCTTCCGAGAAACCCGAACTTCAAAATGTTTGGGATAATTTTGTGATATTCTTGGAACTAAAAATTATTTTTGGAAACAAACAAAATTTAAAAGATATGTGATATCTAAAGAAGTGTTTTGTTTACAAGTTCTAGTGAAACATTCAAGTATGTTTAAGACTAAAATGTCTAAGATCTGGAAGAACACCAGTCATGGTTGATGGTGAGAACTTAAACAGAAGGAACAAAACCAAAGGATGTAATGAGACTTACATGCCTGGGGAAGTTCGGGGCTCACGCCACTCTTAAAGATAGATGTTTCTTGTGCGAGAAGGAGAAATATTGAAGTAAAACTATAAGAGTAGAAGGCAGGTAGAAATAAGACCGGAATGTCTAGCTCGGGTATGTATGTCATACAAGTTATAAGACGTAGGAAAATTTGGCCAAGTAAGTGTAATTCTTGATAATCGTGATTGTTGATCACTAATTCTTCGAGATTGTGGTGCAAAGTTGATCACAAAGAATATCGACTCGATTGCATGTTATTGCAAACCGTTGCAAGAAATTACAAACGGCCTAAATTACCAACAAATAATGAGGTTAAAATATGTGATGGAAACTATGTAAAAGTTACAGTACTTCCCATCATTGTTAGCTCTATGTTTATTTTCATAATTCATTGTAGAGTTTTGCATACTCTAGCCTATTACATAATGATTATTGTAAAGGGGGGGTATTCATAAAAGCATAATTATTTGTTAGGTGTTACGAATAACTAAATGGCCACACTCCTATTGTCAATAGGATGCATGTTATATTATGAATATCGATGATAAACTTGAACATCCATAACACCAATGATGAATGTCACAAGACTAAAAGAATACCACATATGGCGACACTGCATTTAGTCACATTGGAGAAACCAGAATGGAGAAATTCCACAGTGATGGATTTTGAAGTCACCTGAGTATGAATCATCTGACACTTTGTCCAAATAGTGAAGTAAACTATACCATACACACGCCATAAAGAACGAGTAACAAAATAATTGAAACATGCATATTGATGTGTGTAGTCCAAGGATTTATCTATCTTCAAGGATGACTCAAGTGGATATTTATATTTACTTATTGCAACATAAATCTTGATACTCTGAAATATTTTAAAAGGTTTTCAGAATGAAGTAGAACTTATTGTAACAAAAAAAAATGAGTTTCTACAATTGGATTACAGAAAGAAATATTTGAGTTACAATTTAGTGAATGTCTGATGAGTTGTGAAAAGAATTTTATAGCTTGCACTTCCTAGAACATTACTAAGAGTAGAACGTTTTGAGTAGATGTAATCAAACTACATATGACATGGTGAGGTCAAAGATGACATTAATCAATTTGACCAATGCCTTTTAATGTAATGCTTTAGAGAAAATGGCTGTTACACTGAAAAAGAGCGCCATCAAATCTGTTGAAATGACACCATATAATATATGGAATAGTATGCCAAAACCGTTTGGTCTTTTCTTAACATTTGCGAATACAAGTCATAAGTAAAATGTTCATGATTTTGTTCTTAAATCAGATAAGTGCTACTTTTTTTATTATCCCAAATGATTGGTTATTCTTATATCACTACGCCGAGGCAAAGTATTTTTCCACAAAGTGCGGAATTTTTTTGAAAAAAATGTTTTACTTAAAAGAGTGAGTGGGAGGACCGTGCAACTCGACGAGATTATGGATTCTTTGTAATCAAGTCAAAGAAAAGAAACACTGGAAGTAGTTCGAGGATTTCCTACTACAACTGATGCGGAAGCCTCTACATGAGATATATAGAGACTTTGGTCGAACTTGCAACTAAACTATATAGGTTGGGAAGACTCGTGCAAACCTTCACGAAAGCCTCTACATGAGATATAGAGACTTTGGTCAAACTTGCAACTGAACTATATAGGTTGGCAAGACTTGTGCAGACCTTCATGGTGTGCAAACAATGAACCTATAATACACAAAGAAGTGTTGATGGGCCCTGACTCCAGAAATTGGCAATATGCCAACATAATCCAAGATAGTATCCATACACATAATTCACGTCTAGAACTTGATGAACCCTCTGGAAGACTTAGAGTTTAAAGAATAGTAATGGATCTATGAACTGAGAAAGATAAAAAATGTTTTAGAATGCTTGACTTGTTACAAATAGTTTATGACAAGATCAAGGATTGGACTATGACGGGATCGTCTCATCATAGCAATACTTAAAGTCAGTTCAGGTTAAACTAGCAATTACTAAATATTTCAGTTATGAGATATAATGGATGGATGTCAAAATGATTCCCACTAGATGGAATTATAATCAAGGTTGCATATGTGATACAATCCAAAGTAATTTTTTGAATCCATAGAATGCTAGTAAGTGTGCAAACTTCAAGAGATCATATAATGGACTGAAGAAAGCATAATGGAGTTGGAATCTCTGTTCTAATGAAATGGTCAAATAATTTGGTTTTGTCGGGGAAAGAAAGGATACTTGTATTTAAAAGTAAGTAACTGGGAGCACGATAATATTTCTAAACACTATGTGTGCATGACACATTGCTAATTGGAAATTATATAAATTTCTTGACATGAATTAAGAATTTATTGAAACTAGTTTTCATTAAAGTACTTAGGAAATATAACCTTGGTATTAGGCATAATAATCTATGGAGATAGTAGTTTCTAATCGGGCTTAGCCAAAATACATATTTAGAAGATACTAAAGCAGCTTAGCATGAAAAATATGCCAAGAAGAGTTTCTTGTCAAAGTCACATGGAAGGAGTTTTATGAAAGAATCAATATCCTGAAATAATAATGAGCGAAATACATGATTTCAATCACACTTGTGTTAAATACATATTCCGCGATATGTACACAATTAGATATGTCCAATTTCCAAGTAAGTGGTGAGTAAAGTTACTAGAATGTTCAAATTGTTGATCATAGGGCAACAGTGAAAATGACGTGAAGTACTGATGACATGTTTCTCACATACGGAGAAAATGAAGAGATTGTTGTAAGTATTTACATAAATATAGGCTCATTGTAAGTAGTACATCAATAAAATCTTCATCAGTACTCCAAGCAATTTTTGATTTCAACTAAATGATTTATGGTGGCATAGTAAGTTGGAAATAGTCCAAAAAGGTTACTATGGTGAGTTCTATAAAAGAAGTCTAAGTATATTGTCGCTTTATAAGCAACAATAGAGGGTGATGAATCAAAGATTCATTCATGAACTTGGTATGGTTTCTAGATGATTGTGCCAATGGAACATTGTTCATAATTGTTGTTCCATAACATAGTCTAAAGGAATGAAAGGTCCTACGAGTGATTCAATATGTAAAAAGCGAGTTTCACACAAAATATGAATTCTTGTGAAAGCATTATACATGCATAGAATGCAAATGATACACACGGATCTGAAGTTGTCAAGATCTAATAGGACAAAGGCTATACCACTAAGGGAGTCCTGGACTAGGGGGTGTCCGGATAGCCGGACTATCATCGTCGGCCGGACTCCAAGACTATGAAAATACAAGATTGAAGACTTCGTCCCGTATCTGGATGGGACTTTCCTTGGCGTGGAAGGCAAGCTTGGCGATACGGATATGTAGATCTCCTACCATTGTAACCGACTCTGTGTAACCCTAGCCCTCTCCGGTGTCTATATAAACCGGAGGGTTTTAGTCCGTAGGACGAACAACCATTACAACAATCATACCATAGGCTAGCTTCTAGGGTTTAGCCCCCTTGATCTCGTGGTAGATCCACTCTTGTACTACCCATATCATCAATATCAATCAAGCAGGGAGTAGGGTTTTACCTCCATCGAGAGGGCCCAACACAGGTAAAACATCGTGTCCCTTGTCTCCTGTTACCATCCGCCTAGACGCACGATTCAGACCCCTACCGAGATCCGCCGGTTTTGACACCGACATTGGTGCTTTCATTGAGAGTTCCTCTGTGTCATCACCGATAGGCTTGATGGCTTCTTCAATCAACAACAACGCCGTCCAGGGTGAGACTTTTCTCCCCGAACAGATCTTCGTGTTCGTCGACTTCGCACTGTGGGCCAATTCACTTGGCCATCTGGAGCAGATCGAAAGCTACGCCCCTGGCCGTCAGGTCAGGTTTGGAAGCCTAAACTTCACGGCTGACATCCGCGGAGACTTGATCTTCAACGGATTCGAGCCACAGCCGAGCGTGCCGCACTGTCACGATGGGCATGATCTAGATCTGCCACCGGGCAGTACCCTGGAGGCCGCACACGAATCCGCTCTGACCCTTAGTTCGGAGCCGACCGCACAGACCAAGGACCGGTGGCTGGACACCGCCTCGGGAGCCGCAACTGCAACAGCGATGGAGCCGAATACCGACCTTGTCCTTTGCAAAGCCCGTGACTCTGAGGTGCCGAACTCCTCGCCGGACTCCGAACCTCCTGCGCCCCTACCAGTTGAATCCGATTGGGCGCCGATCATGGAGTTCACCACCGCGGACATCTTTCAGCACTCACCCTTTGGCGACATCCGGAATTCGCTAAAGCATCTCTCGTTATCAGGAGAGCCCTGGCCGGACTGCGGTCAGGATGGTTGGGATGCAGACGACGAAGAAATTCAAACCCCACCCACCACCCACTTTGTAGCCACTGTCGACGATCTAACTGACATGCTAGACTACGACTCCGAAGACATCGACGGTATGGACGACGATGTCGGAGACTACCAAGAACCAGCGCCTACCAAGCACTAGAAGGCCACCTCAACTCATGATGTATATATGGTGGACACCCCAAAAGAAAGCGATAACGAGGAACAACGGGACGCGGCAAAAGACAATCCCGCTGACAAACAACCAAAGCGGCGACGCAGGGGCCACCCTAAGTCCCGCCTCGACAAAAACATCACTCCTAATGACCCAGCAATAGAGCAGGGCAAACCAGTGGGCGACGAACATGCAACCAAGCAACCATCCGAACAGGACGAATCGGATAATCAATCCATGCCCGGCGAAAACAACAGTCCAGACGATCTCACGCTAGACACACCATCGGAGCATAAGAACCTTCACAAAAGACTGGTCGCTACTGCAAGAAGTCTGAAAAAGGAAAAACGGAAGCTCAAAACAGCGGAAGACATACTCAGAATGAGGTGGAGCAAAGTACTCAAGACCGCGGACAAATATGGCAATGGCCACCAAACAAAGAGCTACCCAAAGCGCAAGCTGCTGCCAGAATTCGACGAGGAGGCCATAGAGCCCCTACTGTCAAAAAGCAAAGAGGCCGCCTGGCCGGATAGACGACCAGATGACAGGCCAAAAGCGACAAGCGGCGCCGCACACAAGACGACACATGATCCTCGTAAAATAGATGGCCCGGTCATGTCCATTTATGGGCCAAAAAAGAGGGCCCCAGGAAGCAACAAAACACGCCGCATGTTCGAAGATAACGGCATGCCTAAATACAGGGGCGCCGCACACCCACTATGTTTCACCGATGAGGTGCTGGATCATGAATTTCCATCGGGATTCAAGCCCGTAAACATAGAGGCATACGACGGAACAACAGACCCCGGAGTCTGGATTGAGGATTACATCCTGCACATACACATGGCTAGAGGAGACGATCTCCACGCCATAAAATATCTACCCCTCAAGCTCAAAGGGCCATCTCGGCATTGGCTCAAAAGCCTCCCAGAAAATACTATTGGAAGTTGGGAGGAGCTCGAGGACGCGTTTAGAGCAAGTTTTCAAGGGACTTATGTCCGCCCTCCGGATGCAGACGATTTAAGTCACATAACTCAACAACCGAAGAGTCAGCACGCAAATTCTGGTACATGTTTCTTACCAAAAAGAACCAAATAGTCGACTGTCCGGACGCCGAAGCCTTAGCAGCTTTTAAACATAATGCCCGAGACGAATGGCTTGCCAGACACCTCGGCCAAGAGAAGCCGAGAACAATGGCTGCGCTAACAAGCCTCATGACCCGCTTTTGCGCGGGGGAAGACAGCTGGCTAGCAAGATGCAGCACCAGCGACCCGAGTACATCCGAGATTAGAGATGGAAACGGAAAATCACGGCGCAGAAAGGACCAGCGCCGGAATAAAGAAAAAAGCCCAAAGAACACGGCGGTCAACGCCGGATTCAAAAGCTCGCGGCCGAATCACAAAACACAGCCTCTTAAGGACAACAGTGACGAGCTATCCAGCTTAAACAAAATTTTGGATCGGATATGTCAAATCCACAGCACCTCCGAAAGGCCTGCAAACCACACCCACCGAGATTGTTGGGTCTTCAAACAGTCCGTCCGACTCAACGCCGAACACAAGGGGCTCAACGCTCCAAGCGAGGATGACGACGAACCCCACCAGCAGAGCGCCGGAAAACAAAAGACTTTCCCACAAGAAGTCAAAATAGTAAAGTCACTTCATGTGATAATATGGAACAACAATGCGGCACCCGCCAAAGTAGGTGTCGCACGGTCCGCCCCAGCGGAACCTCGAGATTGGATGTCAAAACCAATTACTTTCGACAACCTGGACTATTCCAGAAGTATTCGAAACACAGGATGGACTACTCTGATATTGGATCCTATAATCGACGGACTACAATTTACACAAGTCCTAATGGATGGCGGCAGCGATTTAAACCTGCTATATCCAGACACAATCCGCAAGTTGGGGATAGACCTCACTAAAATTCGACATAGCTGCACTTCCTTCAAAGGAGTGACGCCAGGCCCTTACGCCAAGTGCACGAGCTCCTTACTACTAGAAGTTGTGTTCGGGTTACCCGACAACTTCCGACGCGAAAAGCTAATCTTTCATATCGCCCCATTCAAAAGTAGCCATCAAGCACTATTGGGACATGAAGCTTTTGTCCGCTTTAATGCAGTACCGCACTACACATCTCTTACACTCAAAATGCCCGGTCCATGCGGCATCATATCATTAAAAGGAAATTTAAGACCCCGGACACGGCTAGACGAGTCCGGCATAAATAAGCTAGGGGCTCCCTAGCCACACACCCCTCTACAAGGGGCTGTGCGTATGAGCAATAATGAGCTAATATAAGCTCAACTTTATTCATTCATTCATATTTCGATTTTTAATACATTTTTTGAACGATTTCCTTTCAAGCTAAGTCCCTCTCTTTTTACAGATGAACAACGTGCACACCCGTCCAGGATACGGCACAACGGAGACATAGGCGCAGACGTGCAGCAGGGACCCGTCGCAAGGATTCTTTTCAGATTAAGTCCCTGCGTAAACCTTTCTTACTGTCTTTTGTTGATTCACATCCCACGGTTTTTGACCATAACCAATGAGGAGGCTGGCGTTTTGGCATCGGCCGCGCCAGAAATTCTCGCCTGTACTTGGACACTAGGGGCTTAGGGCATTGTTCTGCCTGCTATCATAAAGACCGAATACCTTAGGGAGAGTTCGGCATCTCGAGTTAGGCCTTATATGCATCAGCTCCGAATCATGTCTTTGGTCAAATGTTGGGTTTGCCCGGCTCCTGTATTTTGCTGCCTTACATTCCGTATCATCAGCTAACACGACACTGGAGAACTCTGCGATTGTGCCCGGTTCGCCGGGCGAGCACCTCAAGAGAGAAAGCCAAAACTGATCGCTCATGATATAGCGAGAGACCGTCAACCACTCGATCGACTACCGGAATGTTTAGAATTCCTCCTTTGACAAAGGACCGCTTCGGTCAGCACATACGGCCCGAATTCGAGAGCGCGGTGCCCCTAGGGGCTATATCGTAGCCCCACCCTCGAACTCCTATGGCTAAGTGAAAGTGATAAAGCATTATAGTCCAGTTGCCTCGTTTGCTACGCTACCACCTCCTTCACAGGACCGAGACGTCGGATTAAGTGTGAAAATGCACTATTTTTGCAAACACCCCCGCACTTTGTGCGTGGGGGCTGAAGCCGACGACTACCATCTTTCAGGTTATACACACGTATACATAAACGACCGCACATGAGATATTTCAATACTTGAACGCACAAGTACAAAAAGCGCTTATATTATAAACATCGTTTTACAAACCATAACGTTCATTTGAACATGACATTTTTTGAGCACTACGACTCTATTACACGAGCACCACGCAGAACTTCCCCAAAATAGTGCTCGGCGGGTAACCGGCTCTCGTCTAAACCCTGGGTCGCAACAGCGGTGGCATCCATCTCCGTCCAGTGTGTCTTCACACGGGCGAGGGCCATCCTTGCACCCTCTATGCAGACTGACCACTTCATCGCCTTGATATGCGGCACCGCCCCAAGGAATTGCTGCAATAAGCCAAAATAACTCGTTGGCTTGGGCCTATCCGGCCATACATGAGCCACGATATCCGTCATGGCAAGTCCAGATAGTTGATTCACTGAGCTGGACTGTGGAAATGAGACCAAAAAAGCTCTTCTGTCTCGTGATCCTTCTGACTTCGGAAGTGCACAACAGCATCTGCCGCACTCGCCGCTAAGTCCATATACGGATCCTCCGGACCCCACAGCTAGCCAAGCTGAGCGTACTTCGGATCAGAAACCACCAAAGCAGCGAAAGGGCTTGCCAGCCACAATATCTCCGGCCTGGCGCAGCTCCTCCTTTATAGCCCGCATTGCAGAACGGGCATCCTTGGCTTCGGCGGTGGCCTTCCTCAGGTCTTCTTGCTCCGCTCGGCGTTCTTTTTCAAGAACCTCATAGCGGTCGGCAGCATCTTTTATCTTCACGGCCATTTCGGCCATCTCCCCCCTGCTTCGGCAATGAGCAGCCTTTTCGGCTTCTAGCTCTTCGGCCGCCCTTAAAGCAGCCGCATCACTCCTTCTGGCCTGCTCCTTGGCTCGAGCAAGTTCGCCCGAAGGCTCCACAAAGCGGCGCCCATCTCGCATTTAGCACACATGTTGTAAGGAGGGCTTCGTCCCTTACTAGGTGACCACGGAGGAAAACCCACCTTGTGACTTGTCAAGTCGCTTATTGACCAGTAGCGATGTCCGCATCCGCAACGCCGAGTTGCCGCTTAGTTCAACAACTCCATCAGTCCGCTAGCCATCAACTATCCGCCACCGCATAGGAAAGGCGAAAATCAATACTGGATTTTGATCCTCGGCGCATTGTCGTTCTCGACACCCTACCGAGTCTCAGGGGCTACTATCTATACAGGGCGCACTTTATGTGTAAAACTGTCAAAGGGTATGTCATTTTTACGTACCTCAAACCCCGCCAGCAAACTCCTGACGGCATCACGCAACCCGCCTTCAGCGGATGAAATTTTTTCAATCACCGTACTCATCAGTGTACGGTGACCTTCTGAGATAGACGCCCTCTCAAGCAGATCCTTCAACTCCCCCGGCTGCACACCAGTTGGTGCCGAACTATTCGGCCCTGCCAGACTCGGGGATACTCTCTGCGATGACACTTCAGGCTCGTCCGCCCTATCCGATGGTGCGGCAGATGGAGGCGTCTCGCTCTCCATCATCTCCAGACAAAGTTCCCCCGAAGACAAGCTCATCTAAGAAGGACGGAGATCCGAACTACAAGGTGAAAACTTAAGTTATCCTCAGAAGCACAAATAGGGATGTCCCTTATTACAGAACTCCCATTTTCTACTTACGGCTCAATGGAGGGCTGATTCTTTAGGGGAGACTGTGCGGACGGAGCCTCTCCGGACACAGGACCCTCTGGTGAAGACCTCTTCCCCCGCTTCGGGGCTTTGGCCTCCGGGTTTTCGGAGGCGGTTCTCTTCTCCCCTTGGAAGGAGGGATTCTCGATCCCCCCTTCCTCAAAAGCCTCTGTCGGTGTCAAAACCGGCGGATCTCGGGTAGGGGGTCCCGAACTGTGCGTCTAGGCGGATGGTAACAGGAGACAAGGGACACGATGTTTTACCAAGGTCCGGGCCCTCTTGATGGAGGTAAAACCCTACGTCCTGCTTGATTAATATTGATGATATGGGTAGTACAAGAGTGGATCTACCACGAGATCAAGGAGGCTAAACCCTAGAAGCTAGCCTATGGTATGATTGTTGTAATGGAGGTTATGTCCTACGGACTAAAGCCCTCTGGTTTATATAGACACCGGAGAGGGCTAGGGTTACACAGAGTCGGTTACAATGGTAGGAGATCTACATATCCGTATCGCCAAGCTTGCCTTCCACGCCAAGGAAAGTCCCATCCGGACACGGGACGGAGTCTTCAATCTTGTATCTTCGTAGTCTTGGAGTCCGGCGGACAATGATAGTCCGGCTGTCCGGACACCCCCTAGTCCAGGACTCCCTCAGTAGCCCCCGAACCAGGCTTCAATGATGATAAGTCCGGCGCGTACATAATCTTCGGTGTTGCAAGGCAGGTTCTCCTTTAAATTCCATGTTCCTGCCGAACAGTGTCCGGCTTCCTTATCAATGTTGCGCTTCTTGGCTTCTACGCCCAATAATGACCTTCTTCCACGCGTCGCATGAATGCGGAAAGCCAGGGTATCTTTAATGTTTTACCCCCTAGCTGCAAAAATAATCTGCCTATAAGAGAGGCAAGAATCCAGATCCAAATCACACCATCTTCCTTCCGCGAGTCCTCATCGGAGCGCCCGACCAAAAAATCCATTCCATCATGGACCGTCGACGCTCCTCTTCTCGCGCCCCAGCCCTCTACCAGAGATTGGGGAGATGTTCCGTCCCCGCACAACGAGCTGGTGGCGCTTCAAGCAAAGGGATATCTCCTCCGCCTTCATGGTCCCGATTCGAGCGGGTTGGCCACCTACCAAGGTGGGAAACAAGCGGAGGCTACCCCAAGTCCCAACAAAGGGGAGCAGGTATGCTTCGTCCCCTATTTGATAAGGGGACTCGGATTTCCTATACATCCGCTCCTCCGCGGGCTCTGGAGTTCTCGAACTCCAGCTCCATCACCCACGCCCGCCTATCCTGCATATCGTTGGTTACATAGCTCTTTGCGAGCTATTTCTGGGCATCGAGCCCCATTTCGCACTGTGGAAGAGGCTGTTCTGCCTCATACCACGTTCTCACGAGGGGTCCATATACCAAGTGGGTGGCGCCGAAATATGGCGCATTGCCGGGACCGGATATCCATCCGGAACCCCTAAGAAGGTGTCCGAAGACTGGCCTTCGGAATGGTTTTACATGAAAGACGCTCCGCTGCCGGACCTTGTTCGGATCGTCCTCCTGGAGTTCAGCACTGCTCCTCTGAAACGCCTTAGCCGGCGCTCATGAGCCCCCAACTGGAGGAAGACAAGAGCGTCCATTATCTGATGGGCCGGATAAGGTTATTGGCCCATTCCGGGTTGACCATGATTGGAGTCATGGCAACATGCATTACGCGTGGGGTGCAGCCACTACAATACAGGGGCCACCCCATGTGGGATTTTAATGGGGAAGACGACGCCACCCGTCATGGTCGCAAAGGACCGGATTCGGCCGAGGATCTGGTGACGATCCTGTCCGGCCTGTACAAGGGGGAGAAGGAAGACTTTCTCCAGACGAACCCGTTGAACGGGTTCTCCATGAATAACCCTCGGCGTTGGGTAAGCGAACACTTTAAGGGCCCGACCCATGTTTTCGAAGTTCAAACTTCTTATATTATGTCTTCGACGCAGGAACTGCGTCGGATCGTGGAGGACATGGTAAGTCCAGCTCCGCAACCCGAGGATCCAGAGATCCTGGATCCGCCTCCAAGAGGATCCGGACATAAAGGTGGAGCTAATCGACGGGGTGTTCCACCAGCTCAGCATGGATAATGCTTTAGTCGCTATTACGGCTGACTACCCCGGATTGCGTCTGGCTTCCCAGGTGATTGTGACCGAAGTCCCGACACCATTGTTTTTTCCTTGCTCATCTCTGACCTTCGTATACGATGGTGTTTTGGAGGAAGTGCCTTCAAGGCGGGAGGCCGAACCCGCGGCGGCTGACCAACAAAGGCCAGTCCGGACCAGTAGGCGGAAGAGGAGCGCGGCACGGACTAAAACGTCACCGCAGAGGTATAGCTCGCATTTAATTATTCGGAGCAACGTTCCTAGGAAGCGTTTAAGTGCTCATTATCTTTGTAGGAGAAAAAGCGCCCACCGGACTGCGGGCGTGGAGGTTGCCAATCCAACCTCTACCAGCCAGGCTCCAGCGCCCGGTCCGGAGGGGGAGGCGACCGCAAGGTGCGGGCCGGATACTCCTCCAACGGAGGATGCCGACAGACTGTCCGCCACCAAGTCCGAGGTGGAGAGCGCCATGAACCACAGGCGCCGCCGGACAGTGTTTCGTGACACGTGCTTCTCCCCTGAGGCGTTGAATGCCTTTAACGCGGGGGACGCGCACCTTCGTGCTGCTCAAGATGGTTTTACCAGAGCCACGGAGCAATATGTAAAAGACATACGGGTAAGAGAATTTAATAGTTATGTATGCCAGTAGCCCCCGAGACTTAAAGTAGTTATGTTAACTGATTTAGGGATCATTTGAAACGTAGGATCTTACTGAGAAGAACACCCGATTGTCTCAGGAGCTGCAAGAATGCAAGACCCAACTTGAGGCCGCACTTGCTGCCGCAGGAGGAAACACAGAGACCCCTCCTGGTAACACATTTTTATTGATAAATATAAGCGCTGTCGGCGTGCGCGCAAGTCTAATAATGACATTGCAGGTGCCACCGGACAAGATCCGGACAGTAAGAATTCTCGCGCCAAATGAAGGTCGGCGAGAGGGTGCTGAATAGGGTTCAGCAAGAGAGGAACAAGCTCCAGGATGCCCACGCCAAGCTTGGGGAAGAGCTGAAAGGTGTTCGGGCCGAGCTGTCTGGCTCCGTTAAGGAGAATCAGTGGCTTTGTCGCGGCATCTATAGTAAGTGCTTAAGCGAACTCCTTTGAAAAGAAGAGTTCGGCAAGGAAGTCAATTGACAAAATATGTCTGTAGGTATTCTCACAGGTCGCCCTGCAGAGGAGATGCCCGTATCGACGGGCGATCAACTTCCCGAGCTGTTGCGGCTGCTCGAACGAGTTCGGCAGCGATGAGCGGCGCCGTTCGAGCTTTATGGCGGCCCTTTCCTGCCGAAGGCCTTGGGAGCTTACAGAAGCTTCAGGATGCGCAGCGCTTGCGTTGTGGAAGATTTCGCCTGCCGCCAAGGTGCCAGGAGGCTTGGGCCATGGTGAAGATGCGGTACAAGAAGGCGGATCCCAACCATATGGCGAGGTCGGACTGTGGGGCCCGATGGGAAGGAGATCCTGTGAGTTTAGTATACGACCAAGTAGAGTTGGCGCTAAATTTTCCCAACGGATCAGTAAATTAGACAGCTGTTAGACGGGATTGAGGAGGAATACAGCTTAGTAGATTTGACAATGTATTTTAAAATGACATGTGAAATGCCTTCTAGCGGATTGTAGATCGTTTGTCTTTACCGACCTTTTCGCTTCAACCTCGGGACCCTAGAGTCCTGAGTGTGTCGAATACCTTCTCGGTTAGAAACAACCGTGGTATGCATGGAGACCAGGCGTGGGGTCATTAGTGCTTTATCGCACAAGTGCCCAACTAGTTATGTTATATTACATGGTTAGTAAGAAACATCTTCCGGGAGAATAGTTCCGTTAAGGGTTCCTTTCTCGAGGCATGCCCTAAGGTGCATGTCCGGACTGCAAAAGCGAAAAACATCTGGGGAAGATAAATAAATAGGTAAAAAATCATCTTTCACGTCACCGATCGAATATTCCCTTAAGAACGCTAGCTTTGGCTTCACCCACCGAGGTACACATCCGGTGACCCGCGATAAATAATCGCAGAGGTGCTCCCTTTACCTCCTAGCCGAACAATCGGGAACGTAGGGGTAAGCATAGGAGCCAGGCAACCCAGCTTGGCCAAAACTTAAGTCATATCGATGCATATAATGGTGAATGAAAGGTACATGTGGAAGCTTGACACATGTGCTGGGCATGAAGCCCTTACAATTAAGCTTCTGGTAAAGAAGCCCCCAAGTATAATGAGTGCGAATGGCACATCAAGTGTATGCGAACAGTGCGAGAGTAGGCCTTTAAGGGCTTTTTAGTAGAAAGGTTAAGAGAAGAAAGAAAAACAAAGGACAACTGAAGTGTAAAAATTTGAACGGGGGAAGGGGACGAACTCTTAGTCCGGCACTAGGCGTAGAATCTTCGGAGGCGGGCTGCGTTCCATGGGTTCGGCTCGAGTCGGTTGTCCGACGCATTTTGTAGACGGTACGCTCCGCCGGTCAGGACTTGATCGATGATGAAGGGCCCCTCCCATTTGGGCTTGAGTTTGTCCTTTTTCTTGTCCGGCAGGCGTAGAACTAGTTCGCCAACGTTGTAAGTCTTGGCCCGTACTTCTCTGCTTTGATATCTTTGAGCCTGCTGCTGATAGAATGCGGAACGAGCCTTGGCGACGTCGCGTTCTTCCTCCAATGCGTCCAAGCTATCCTGCCGATCCAGCTCGGTCGCTCTTTCTTCGTACATGCGCACTCGAGGTGAGTCATGAATAATGTCGCAGGGCAGAACTGCCTCTGCGCCGTATACCATAAAAAATGGTGTGAATCCGGTAGTACGGTTGGGCATTGTCCGCAGCCCCCAGAGCACGGAGTCGAGCTCCTCTACCCAGTGCGTGTCAGATTTCGTAAGTGACCGCACTAGTCTGGGTTTAATGCCGCTCATTATTAGATCATTTGCTCGTTCCACTTGACTGTTGGTTTGAGGGTGATAGACTGAAGCGTAGTCGAGCTTAATGCCCATGTTTTTGCACCAGGACTTAACCTCGTCGGCTGTGAAATTCGTGCCGTTATCGGTGATGATGCTGTGGGGGACACCATGACGGTGTACTACCCCGGATATAAAGTCTATCACTGGTCCGGACTCTGCCGTTTTGACTGGTTTGGCCTCTATCCATTTGGTGAACTTGTCTACCATGACCAATAGGTACCTTTGCTTGTGGGTTCCCCCTTTAAGGGGTCCAACCATGTCAAGCCCCCATACCGCGAACGGCCAGGTGATGGGTATAGTTTTGAGGGCGCTGGGTGGCATATGGCTCTGATTAGCAAAGAGCTGACAACCGACGCATCTTTGGACTAAGTCCTGAGCATCCGCCCGGGCCGTCGGCCAATAAAATCCTGTACGGAATGCCTTTCCTACAAGGGCCCGAGCTGCAGCTTGGTGTCCGCCTAGTCCGGCATGAATTTCAGCCAGGAGGTTTCGCCCTTCCTCTTCGGAGATACACCTTTGAAGGGCTCCGGTTGTGCTTTTCTTATAAAGTTCTCCCTCATGGACCTTGTAGGCTTTAGATCGCCGGACTATGCAGCGGGCCTCATTTTGGTCTTCGGGAAGTTCCTGCCTAAGCAAGTAGGCTAGGAATGGTTCTGTCCACGGGGCGATTACTGCCATTATGTCGTGGGCTGAAGGTGTTGTGTCATCGGCTGGATCGCCGGTTGGCGCGGTTTTTTCTGGTTTGTCATTTCCGGACTCCTCTTCCCATAGTACGGATGGCTTGAAGAGCCGTTCCAGGAAGATGTTTGGAGGGACAGCGTCACATTTCGCACCGATGCGTGCCAGTACGTCGGCTGCTTGGTTATTATCTCGGGCTACGTGATGGAATTCGAGTCCTTCAAACCGAGCTGACATTTTTAGGACAGCGTTGCGATATGCTGCCATTTTCGGATCCTTGGCGTCAAAGTCTCCATTTATTTGGGATATTGCAAGGTTTGAATCCCCGCGCACCTCTAGGCATTGAATGCCCATGGAAATTGCCATCCGGAGACCATGTAACAGGGCCTCGTATTCGGCTGCGTTGTTGGAGTCCGTGTACATTATTTGAAGTACGTATTGGACTGTGTCCCCGGTCGGGGACGTCAATACGACACTAGCCTCCAATCCGGCCAACATTTTAGAGCCGTCGAAGTGCATAGTCCAATTGGAGTATGCGCCGTACTCTTTAGGGAGTTCGTCTTCGGTCCATTCAGCGACAAAGTCAGCCAAAACTTGTGACTTTATAGCTCGCCGAGGTTTGTAGGTTATATCGAATGGTAAGAGCTCAATGGCCCATGTTGCAATCCTGCCCGTTGCGTCGCGGTTGTTTAAAATGTCATTGAGTGGTACTTCGAAGGCCACTGTTATCGAACACTCTTGAAAGTAGTGTCTGAGCTTCCGGGTGTTGGGGAACGTAGCAGAAATTCAAAAATTTTCCTACGTGTCACCAAGATCTATCTATGGAGAGACAAGCAACGAGTAGAAAGAGAGTGCATCTACATACCCTTGTAGATCGCTAAGCGGAAGCGTTCAAGTGAACGGGGTTGATGGAGTCGTACTCGTCGTGATTCAAATCACCGATGATCAAGTGCCGAACGGACGGCACCTCCGCGTTCAACACACGTACAGCCCGGTGACGTCTCCCCCGCCTTGATCCAGCAAGGAGAGAGGGAGAGGTTGAGGAAGACTCCCTCCAGCAGCAGCACAACGGCGTGGTGGTGATGGAGGAGCGTGGCAATCCCGCAGGGCTTCGCCAAGCACCAAGGGAGAGGAGGAGTAATTGGGAGAGGGGGAGGGCTGCGCCAGAACATGGGTGCGGCTGCCCTCCCACCCCCCACATATATATAGGGGCAAGGGAGAGGGAGGCCGGCCCCCTCAGATCCAATCTGAGGAGGGGGCGGCGGGGGGTTGCCTTGCCCCCCAAGGCAAGGGAGGCGCCCCCCTTTAGGGTTTCCCCCAGCCCTAGGCGCCTTGGGCCTTGGTGGGGGGGCGCACCAGCCCACCTGGGGCTGGTCCCCTCCCACACTTGGCCCATGCAGCCTTCTGGGGCAGGTGGCCCCACTTGGTGGACCCGGACCCTCCCGTGGTCCCAGACGTTACCGATAAACCCGAAACTTTTCCGGTGACCAAAACAGACTTCCCATATATAAATCTTTACCTCCGGACCATTCCGAACTCCTCGTGACGTCCGGGATCTCATCCGGACTCAACAACATTCGGTAACCACATACAAGCTTCCTTTATAACCCTAGCGTCATCGAACCTTATGTGTAGACCCTACGGGTTCGGGAGACATGTAGACATGACCGAGACGTTCTCCGGTCAATAACCAACAGCGGATCTGGATACCCATGTTGGCTCCCACATGTTCCACGATGATCTCATCGGATGAACCACGATGTCAAGGACTCACGATCCCGTATACAATTCCCTTTGTCTAGCGGTATTTTACTTGCCCGAGATTCGATCGTCGGTATACCGATACCTTGTTCAATCTCGTTATCGGCAAGTCTCTTTACTCGTTCCGCAACACATCATCCCGTGATCAACCCCTTGGTCACATTGTGCACATTATGATGATGTACTACCGAGTGGGCCCAGAGATACCTCTCCGTTTGCACGGAGTGACAAATCCCAGTCTCGATCCGTGTCAACCCAAAAGACACTTTCGGAGATACCAGTAATGCACCTTTATAGTCACCCGATTCGCCAGACGCTTGATACACCCAAAGCACTCCTACGGTATCCGGAGTTACACGATCTCATGGTCTAAGGAAGAGATACTTGACATTGGAAAAGCTCTAGCAAACGAACTACACGATCTTTGTGCTATGCTTAGGATTGGGTCTTGTCCATCACATCATTCTCCTAATGATGTGATCCCGTTATCAACGACATCCAATGTCCATAGTCAGAAACCATGACTATCTGTTGATCACAACGAGCTAGTCAACTAGAGGCTCACTAGGGACATATTGTGGTCTATGTATTCACACGTGTATTACGATTTCCGAATAATACAGCTTATAGCATGAATAAAAGACAATTATCATGAACAAGGAAATATAATAATACTTTTATTATTGCCTCTAGGGCATATTTCCAACAGTCTCCCACTTGCACTAGAGTCAATAATCTAGTTCACATCGCCATGTGATTAACATTGACAGGTCACATCGCCATGTGACCAACATCCAAAGAGTTTACTAGTGTCATTAAACTAGTTCACATCATCATGTGATTAAGACTCAATGAATTCTGGGGTTTGATCATGTTTTGCTTGTGAGAGAGGTTTTAGTCAACGGGTCTGCAATATTCAGATCTGTATGTACTTCGCAAATCTCTAGGTCATTATGTAAATGCTGCTTCCACGCTCCACTTGGAGCTATTTCAAATGGTTGCTCCACTATATGTATCCGGTTTGCTACTCAGAGTCACTCGGATAGGTGTTAAAGCTTGCATCGACGTAATCCTTTAAGCCGAACTCTTTATCACCTCCATAATCGAGAAACATGTCCTTATTTACTCCAAGGACAATTTTGACAGCTGTCCAATGATCCATTCCTGGATCATTCTTGTACCCCTTGACTGACTCAGGGCAAGGCACACTTCCGGTGCGGTACACAGCATAGCATACTGTAGAGCCTATGTATAAAGCATAGGGGACGACCTTCGTCCTTTCTCTCTCTTCTGCCGTGGTCGAGCTTTAAGTCTTAACTTCATACCTTACATGTCAGGCAAGAACTCCTTCTTTGACTGATCCATCTTGAACACCTTCAAGATCATGTTAAGGTATATGCTCATTTGAAAGTACCATTAAGCGTTTTTGATCTATCCTCATAGATCTTGATGCTCAATGTTCAAGTAGCTTAATCCAGGTTTTCCATTGAAAAACACTTTTCAAATAACCCTATATGCTTTCCAGAAATTCTACATCATTTCTGATCAACAATATGTCAATAACATATACTCACCGAAATTCTATAGTGCTCCCACTCACTTCTTTGGAAATACAAGTTTCTCATAAATTTGTATAAACCCAAAATCTTTGATCATCTTATCAAAGTACATATTCCAACTCCGAGATGCTTACTCCATCCTTAGAAGGATCATTGGAGCTAGCATACCTTTTAGCATCCTTAGGATCGACAAAACTTTCGGATTGTATCACATACAACCTTTTCTTCTTAAATTGGTAAGGAAACTCGTTTTGACATCCATCGCCAGATTTCATAAATGCAGCTTATGCTAACATGATTCCGACGGACTTAAGCATCGCTACGGATGAGAAAATCTCATCGTAGTCAACTCTTTGAACTTGTGAAAACTCTTCGCCACAAGTCGAGCTTCATAGACGGTGACATTACCGCCCACGTCCGTCTTCTTCTTAAAGATCCATTTATCTCAATGGCTTGCCGATCATCGGGCAAGTCCACCAAAGTCCATGCTTTGTTACGATACATGGATCCTATCTCGGATTTCATGGCTTCTAACCATTTGTCGGAATTTGGACCCACCATTGCTTCTCCATAGCTCGTAGGTTCATTGTTGTCTAGCAACATGACCTTCAAGACAGGATTACTGTACCACTCTAAAGTAGTACGCATCCTTGTCACCCTACGAGGTACGGTAGTGACTTGATCTGAAGCTTCATGATCACTATCATAAGCTTCCACTTCAATTGGTGTAGGTGCCACAGGAACAACTTCCTATGCCCTGCTACACACTAGTTGTAGTAATGGTTCAATAACCATATCAAGTCTCCACCATTCTCCCACTCAACTTTTCGAGACAAACTTTTCCTCGAGAAAGGACCCGATTCAAGAAACAATCCCTATTGTTTTCGGATCTGAATTAGGAGGTATGCCCAACTGTTTTGGGTATCCTATGAAGATGCATTTAATCCGTTTTGGGTTCGAGCTTATCAACCTGAAACTTTTCCACATAAGCGTCGCAGCCCCAAACCTTTAAGAAATGACAGCTTAGGTTTCTCTAAACCATAGTTCATACGGTGTCATCTCAACGGAATTACGTGGTGCCCTATTTAAAGTGAATGTGGTTGTCTCTAATGCCTGACCCATAAACGATAGTGGTAATTCGATAAGAGACATCATGGTACGCACCATATCCAATAGGGTGCAACTATGATGTTCGGACACACCATCAAACTGTGGTGTTCCAGGCGGTATTAATTGTGAAACAATTTCCACAATGTCTTAATTGCGTGCCAAAGCTCGTAACTCAGATACTCATCTTTATGATCATATCATAGACATTGCATCCTCTTGTCACGACGATCTTCAACTTCACTCTGAAATTACTTGAACCATTCAATAATTCAGACTTGTGTTTCATCAAGTAAATATACTCTACATCTACTCGAATCATCTGTGAAGTAAGAACATAACGATATTCATCAGATGCCTCAAAGACTCATTGGACTGCACACATCAAAATGTGTTACTTCCAACAAGTTGCTATCTTGTTCCATTTTACTTTGAAAACCGAGGCTTTTTAATCATCTTGCCCATGTGGTATGATTTGCATATCTCAAGTGATTCAAAATCAAGTGAGTCCAAACGATCCATCTGCATGGAGTTTCTTCATGCGATACACCAATAGACATGGTTCGCATGTCTCAAACTTTTCAAAACGAGTGAGTCCAAAGATCCATCAACATGGAGCTTCTTCATGCGTTTACACCAATATGACTTACATGGCGATTGCCACAAGTAAGTGGTACTATCATTATTATCTTATATCTTTTGGCATGAAAATGTGTATCACTACGATCGAGATTCAATAAACCATTCATTTAGGTGAAAGACCATTGAAGGTATTATTCAAATAAATAGAGTAACCATTATTCTCCTTAAATGAATAACCAGATTGCGATAGACATAATCCAATCATGTCTTATGCAAAACGCAAACACCAAATCTCGATGGTAGAGGGAGCGTATGATGCTTGATCATATCAACCTTGGAAACACTTCCAACACATATCGTCACTCACCTTTAACTAGTCTCCGCTTATTCCGTAGCTTTTATTTCGAGTTACTAACACTTAGCAATCGAACCGGTATCTAATACCTGGTGCTACTAGGAGTACTAGTAAAGTACACATTAACATAATGTATATCCAATATACTTCTATCGACCTTGCCACCTTCTCATCTACCAAGTATCTAGGGTAATTCTGCTCCATGGTGGTTCCCTTTATTACGTAGCACTTAGTCTCGGGTTTGGGTTCAACCTTGGGTTTCTTCACCGAGCAGCAGCTGATTTGCCGCTTCATGAAGTATCCCTTATTACCCTTGCCCTTCTTGAAACTAGTGGTTTCACCAACCATCAACAATTGATGCTCCTTCTGATTTCTACTTTCGCGTGTCAAACATCGCGAATACCTCAAAGATCATCACATCTATCCCTCGATATGTTATAGCTCATCACGAAGCTCTAGCAGCTTGGTGGTAATGACTTTGGAGAAACATCACTATCTCATCTGGAAGATCAACTCCCACTCAATTCAAGTGATTGTTATACTCAGACAATCTGAGCACAAGCTCAACGATTGAGCATTTCTACCTTAGTTTGTAGGCTAAGAAAATCGTCGGAGGTCTCATACCTCTTGACGTGGGCACGAGCCTGAAAACTCAATTTCAGCCCTCGAAACATCTCATATGTTCCGCGACGTTTCGAAAAACATCTTTGGTGCCTTAATTCTAAACCGCTTAACTGAACTATCACGTAGTTATCAAAACGTGTATGTCTGATGTTCAACATCCACAAACAACGTTTGGGGTTCAAAGACATGAGCGGTGCATTAAGGACATAAGCTTTCTCGTCCGCATAATCGCCATCACAACTTTCAACTATATTTTCTCTAGGAACATATCTAAACAAAGGAACTAAAGCGCGAGCCTACAACATAATTTGCAAAGGTCTTTTGACTATGTTCAGATAATTAAGTTCATCTTATGAACTCCCACTCGATAGACATCCTCTCGGTCATCTAAGTGATTACATGATCCGAGTCAACTAGGCGTGTCCGATCATCACGTGAGACGGACTAGTCTCATCGGTGAACATCTTCATGTTGATCGATCTACTATACGACTCATGCTCGACCTTTCGGTCTCCGTGTTCCGAGGCCATGTCCGCACATGCTAGGCTCGTCAAGTTAACCCCAAGTGTTTTCGCCTGTAAAACTGTCTTACACCCGTTGTATGTGAACGTAAGAATCCATCACACCCGATCATCACGTGGTGCTTAGAAGCGACGAACCGTAGCAACGGTGCACGGTCGGGGAGAACACTTCTTGAAATTTTGTAAGGGATCATCTTATTTACTACCGTCGTCCTAAGTAAACAAGATGCATAAACATGATAAACATCACATGCAATCAAATAGTGACATGATATGGCCAATATCATTTTGCTCCTTTTGATCTCCATCTTCGGGGCTCCATGATTATCATCGTCACCGGCATGACACCATGATCTCCATCATCATGATCTCCATCATCGTGTCTCCATGAAGTTGTCTCGCCAACTTATTACTTCTACTACTATGGCTACCGGTTAGCAATAAAGTAAAGTAATTACATGGCGTTGTTCAATGACACGCAGGTCATACAATAAATTAAGACAACTCCTATGGCTCCTGCCGGTTGTCATACTCATCGACATGCAAGTCGTGAATCCTATTACAAGAACATGATCAATCTCATACATCACATATCATTCATCACATTCTTCTTGGCCATATCACATCACATAGCATACCCTGCAAAAACAAGTTAGACGTCCTCTAATTGTTGTTTGCATGTTTTACGTGGCTGCTATGGGTTTCTAGCAAGAACATTTCTTACCTACGCAAAACCACAACGTGATTTGCCAATTGCTATTTACCCTTCATAAGGACCCTTTTCATCGAATCCGTTCCGACTAAAGTGGGAGAGACTGGCACCCGCTAGCCACCTTATGCATGAAGTGCATGTCAATCGGTGGAACCTGTCTCACGTAAGAGTACGTGTAAGGTCGGTCCGGGCCGCTTCATCCCACAATACCGTCGAAACAAGATTGGACTAGTAACGGTAAGCATATTGAGCAACATCAACGCCCACAACTACTTTGTGTTCTACTCGTGCAAAGAATCTACGCAATAGACCTAGCTCATGATGCCATCATGGGGAACGAGCGTAAATTCAAAATTTTCCTCGTGTCACCAAGATCTATCTATGGAGAGACAAGCAACGAGTAGAAAGAGAGTGCATCTACATACCCTTGTAGATCGCTAAGCGGAAGCGCTCAAGTGAACGGGTTGATGGAGTCGTGCTCGCCGTGATTCAAATCACCGATGATCAAGTGCGAACGGACGGCACCTCCGCGCTCAACACACGCGACAGCCCGGTGACGTCTCCCGCCTTGATCCAGCAAGGAGAGAGGAGAGGTTGAGGAAGACTCCTCCAGCAGCAGCACAACGGGCGTGGTGGTGATGGAGGAGCGTGGCATCCCAGCAGGCTTCGCCAAGCACCAAGGGAGAGGAGGAGTACTTGGGAGAGGGAGGGCTGCGCGAGAACATGGTGCGGCTGCCTCCCACCCCCACATATATATAGGGGCAGGAGAGGGAGGCCGCCCCCTCGGATCCAATCTGAGGAGGGGGCGGCGTGCGAGGGGGCCTTGCCCCCCAAGGCAAGGGAGGCGCCTTTAGGGTTTCCCCAGCCCTAGGCGCCTTGGGCCTTGGTGGGGCGCACCAGCCCACCCGGGCTGGTCCCTCCCACACTTGGCCCATGCAGCCTTCAGGGCAGGTGGCCCCACTTGGTGGACCCGGGACCTCCCGGTGGTCCCAGACGTTACCGATAAACCCCAAACTTTTCCGGTGACCAAAACAGGACTTCCCATATATAAATCTTTACCTCCGGACCATTCCGAACTCCTCGTGACGTCCGGGATCTCATCCGGACTCAACAACATTCGGTAACCACATACAAGCTTCCTTTATAACCCTAGCGCCATCGAACCTTATGTGTAGACCCTACGGGTTCGGAGACATGTAGACATGACCGAGACGTTCTCCGGTCAATAACCAACAGCGGATCTGGATACCCATGTTGGCTCCTACATGTTCCACGATGATCTCATCGGATGAACCACGATGTCAAGGACTCAGTCGATCCCGTATACAATTCCCTTTGTCTAGCGGTATTTTACTTGCCCGAGATTCGATCGTCGGTATACCGATACCTTGTTCAATCTCGTTATCGGCAAGTCTCTTTACTCGTTCCGCAACACATCATCCCGTGATCAACCCCTTGGTCACATTGTGCACATTATGATGATGTACTACCGAGTGGGCCCAGAGATACCTCTCCGTTTGCACGGAGTGACAAATCCCAGTCTCGATCCGTGTCAACCCAAAAGACACTTTCGGAGATACCTGTAATGCACCTTTATAGTCACCCGCTTCGCCAGACGCTTGATACACCCAAAGCACTCCTACGGTATCCGGGAGTTACACGATCTCATGGTCTAAGGAAGAGATACTTGACATTGGAAAAGCTCTAGCAAACGAACTACACGATCTTTGTGCTATGCTTAGGATTGGGTCTTGTCCATCACATCATTCTCCTAATGATGTGATCCCGTTATCAACGACATCCAATGTCCATAGCCAGGAAACCATGACTATCTGCTGATCACAACGAGCTAGTCAACTAGAGGCTCACTAGGGACATATTGTGGTCTATGTATTCACACGTGTATTACGATTTCCGAATAATACAGTTATAGCATGAATAAAAGACAATTATCATGAACAAGGAAATATAATAATACTTTTATTATTGCCTCTAGGGCATATTTCCAACACCGGGATGCCATGAACACCGCATACGCTATCTTTTGGTAGTGCGGGTAACGGGACTTGCAGGGGGTTAACACAATGGACACGTAGTACACTGGTTTTTGAAGAGGGAATTTATGCCCTTCTGTCTCTCGTTCGACGACGAGTACCGCGCTTACAACATGATGTGTTGCTGCGATGTATAACAACATTGGTTCGCCCAGGTTGGGCGCAGCCAGGACTAGATTTGTTGCCAATATGGCTTTTATTTCTTCGAGTCCGGCAGTGGCAGATCTCGTCCACTCGGTGTGTTGGCGCCTAAGGAGGCGATAGAGGGCAATGCCTTTTCTCCTAGACGGAGATAAAGCGGCTTAGAGCCGCCACGCATCCAGTCAATTTTTGTATTTGCTTGAGGTCTTTTGGGATATCTAGCTGTGAAAGAGCTCGGATTTTGGCTGGGTTTGCTTCAATTCCTCTACCGGATACAATAAAGCCCAGTAGCTTTCCGGCTGGTACGCCGAAAACGCATTTTTCCGGATTCAGCTTGATGTCATATGCTCTGAGGTTGTCGAATGTGACCCTTAAGTCGTCTACTAGAGTTTCGACGTGTTTGGTTTTGACGACTACGTCGTCTATGTATGCCTCAACTGTTTTGCCGATCTGGGTGGCCAGACATGTTTGAATCATGCGCTGATATGTTGCGCCGGCATTTTTAAGTCCGAAGGGCATCGTGTGGAAGCAGAATGGTCCATACGGAGTGATGAATGCCATTGTGGCTTGGTCTGCTTCCGCCATTTTGATTTGATGGTAGCCAGAGTATGCATCGAGGAAGCACAATGAATCGTGCCCTGCAGTAGCATCGATTATTTGGTCGATGCGGGGGAGGGGGAAGGGATCCTTTGGGGAGGTGTTGTTAAGGTCTTTAAAATCGACGCATAGGCGCCAGGATTTGTCCTTCTTTGGTACCATTACCAGGTTTGCTAGCCAATCCGGATGTTTGATATCTCTGATGAATCCGGCTTCTAATAGTTTGGCTAGCTCTTCTCCCATTGCCTGTCTTTTGGGTTCGGAAAATCGTCGAAGAGCTTGTTTGACTGGCTTGAATCCTTTTAGGATATTTAGGCTGTGTTCTGCCAATCTGCGTGGGATTCCGGGCATATCCGAGGGGTGCCAGGCGAAAATGTCCCAATTTTCCCGAAGGAATTCTCGCAGTGCGGCGTCTACATCAGGGTTCAATTGTGCCCCGATGGAGGCCGTCTTTGTTGGGTCCGTTGGATGGACCTGGAATTTTACTATTTTGTCCGCTGGTTTGAAGGAGGTGGACTTGGATCTCTTGTCGAGTATCACATCGTCCCCATTCACCGTAGAGCGCAGCGCGGTGAGTTCTTCTGCTGCTAGAGCTTCGGATAGTGCCTCCAGGGCTAATGTGGCTGTCTTATTTTCTGCGCGGAGTGCTATGTCCGGATCACTAACGAGAGTGATTATTCCGCCGGGCCCAGGCATTTTGAGCTTCATGTACCCGTAATGGGGTACGGCTTGAAAAATTGTGAATGCCTCTTGTCCTAATATAGCGTGATATCCGCTGTTGAACGGGGCCACTTGGAACGTGACTTCTTCGATCAGAATTGTCCGGCGAGAGCGAACACCACATCGAGTGTGATTTTTCCGTGCAGCGCGCTTCCCGCTAGGGATTGTTCCTCTGAAGGTTGTGCTGCTTCGCTCAATGCGGCTCCATCTATTTCCATTTTTGAAGAGTTTCCTCGATATGAGGTTTAATCCATCGCCGCCATCCATGAGGACCTTTGTAAGTCGAAGCCGTCCACTATTGGACTAAGTACCAAAGTCTTGGTGGTGCCCGGCTGTTCGAATTTAGGTTCGTCATTTGGCGTTGAAGGTGATAGCTGTGTCGCTCCACGGATTTGTTGTTGCTACCGGTAGACTTCAAGAGGCTCATGGATTGTTCGCTTTGCATATTATTTGATGCGAAAGTCTCGAAGACTGTTGATACCATACCAGTATTGTTGGAGTGGTTTTCCGGGGCTAGAAGCTCCTCGCCACTTTTGGCCACCTGCCGTAATATCCAACATGCTCGAAGGCTATGTGTTGGGACAGCGCCCTCTGTACTATGAATTTTACAGGGTCCGTTAAGCCATACCTCCAGTACGGTTCCGTGCCCTCTGTGGGGTTTTTGCTTTTTGGTTTTTGTATCTGGTGCCTGAGTGTAATACACCCTTTTGTTGCGGACTAGGGTTGGGGCCGGATTGTCCCAAAAATTATTTTCGGTTTTCCGGAAACTCTCCATCGCACAATATTTCAGACTATGGACGCCGGTGTCGTGGCGTGTAATTTTACGACGGCTGGCAGCGTTCAAGATTCCCTTATCCGTGCAATTATTGCAAAAAATTGAGATTGCGTTATCCTCTCGGCAGTCCTTTATCCTGTCCATGACCAGGAGGAATCTGGCCCAGTAGTGATGTACTGTTTCAGCGGACTCTTGCCGGATTAGAGATAGATCGCATATGTCTAGGCGGGTGGGTGGAATTAAGTCCGGAACCCTACCCGTCTCAAGGCTTAAAGGCCGGGAAGTTTCCAAATTCGGAAGCTTGGATTGCTGGACGTTGTCCAATGAGTCCGGTCTGACGCCTGACTTTAAGTTCAGTGCTTGATCGAAGTCCGTCCCTCCGCGGGAGTCCGGCATGGAGGGTTCGGGAGCCCGAACATGACTAGTTTTCAATATAGGAGATGGGTCGCCGCATTGTTCCTCTACCACTGAGACGTGGTGGGTGACCTGGGGAGAGTTAATCTCTCTCAGATCGGTTTTAAGCCCAATCTGATTGTAGTCCGTAGCGACTCCCAGGGCGGCGATGCGATCCAAGAGCTCGTTGACAGACGAGAGCTCTGTTGGATCCAGCTGTTTGGCAGATTTCGAGCTGACGCGAAGATTGCTTTTGACGACTTGAGAAGTTATGATCGAAGCAATGGCTGGACAGGCGGTCATAAGAAAACCACCTAGCCGGATAGTTTGGCTGGTGGCCAAGGCCCCTTTGGCGAAAATACCGTCCTTGAAGACGGGTGGAGGCATCCTTCCTATCGGTGACGGCACAGAGGAACTCTCAATGAAAGCACCAATGTCGGTGTCAAAACTGGCGGATCTCGGGTAGGGGGTCCCGAACTGTGCGTCTAGGTGGATGGTAACAGGAGACAAGGGACACGATGTTTTACCCAGGTTTGGGCCCTCTTGATGGAGGTAAAACCCTACGTCCTGCTTGATTAATATTGATGATATGGGTAGTACAAGAGTGGATCTACCACGAGATCAAGGAGGCTAAACCCTAGAAGCTAGCCTATGGTATGATTGTTGTAATGGAGGTTATGTCCTACGGACTAAAGCCCTCCGGTTTATATAGACACCGGAGAGGGCTAGGGTTACACAGAGTCGGTTACAATGGTAGGAGATCTACATATCCGTATCGCCAAGCTTGCCTTCCACGCCAAGGAAAGTCCCATCCAGACACGGGACGGAGTCTTCAATCTTGTATCTTCGTAGTCTTGGAGTCCGGCGGACGATGATAGTCCGGCTGTCCGGACACCCCCTAGTCCAGGACTCCCTCAGCCTCCTTGGTTGAGGCGATAGTTCCTCTGTTCTCCCCTTCGCCTTCCTCTGAAGGCGCAACCTCCAAAGATCCCGACCAGACGGATCCGGCGCGTCTCTGGAGGGGGCTGGACACCGTGATCGTTTTGCTTGCGCTATCCGCTCCTGTTTAGAGGGCAATTGGTCAAAAGGCGAATCATAGAAAGGCAAACAAACGGTATGTCCAGACACGGAGCTACTTACTTGTGTATCCGGGCGATTGCAGCTTAGGCCGGCGTCCTCGGTCAATTCCGGACACGCCTCTCGTGATCCGAAGAACAGTTTGTACATCTCCACGGGTGTCGTACCCATGAAGTGTTGGAGAATTCGTGGTCCCTCTGGATTAAACTTCCACAGCCGGAGATGACGGCGTTTGCAAGGCAGGACACGCCTAATCAGCATGACCTGCATCACCACGACCAGATCGATCTCACTCGCTTGGAGGTCTTGAATCCGGCCTTGCAATAGGGGCACGTCCTTTGACGGCCCCCAGTTGAGCCCTTGGCTGACCCTTGACATCAGCCGCTGTGGAGGGCCCGAGCGGAAGACGGGCGGTGGCTTCTGCCTGCTGCCCCTGGGAGCGGTTATGTAGAACCACTCCTGCTGCCACAAGCCGAGCTCCTCCTGAAAAGAGCCCTAGGGCCATGGAGCGTCGGCCCTTCTGCTTACAACCGCCCCACCACACTCTGCTTGACGCCCCTCGATCATCTTCGGCTCCACGTCGAAGGTCTTAAGCCACAAGCCGAAGTGAGGGGTAACGCGGAGGAAGGCTTCGCAGACGACAATGAATGAGGAGATATGGAGGATGGACTCCGGAGCCAAGTCATGGAATTCCAACCCATAGTAAAACATGAGCCCTCTCACAAAAGGATCCATCGGGAAGCCTAAACCCCGACGGAGGTGGGATACAAACACGACATACTCGCCGGGCTTGGGGGTGGGAATAACTTGCCCTTTGGCGGGCAACCTATGCGAAATCTCGTAAGTCAGGTACTTGGCCTCTTGCAGCTTTAGCACGTCCTCTTCCATGACGGAGGAGGGCATCCACCGGCCCTGTAGGTCGGCGCCGGACATTGTTGAAGGTCCGAAGCGCTCGAATCTGGGGCTCTGGGTGTTGGAACTCGGGGCAAGGAGTAGATTCAATTAAAGGATTGAAGAAAAGAAACGAGCCTTGGTCCCATTATAAAGAAGGAGAATACCAAGAGCCGTCCCCGTGACCGTTCGGGACTCGCCTCCGATAGAGGGGGCGTGGCAACGGGCGCGGTTGGGTTACCCACGTCCGTATTGATGGGAATCCCGGAATAAGGGGAACACGATCTCTGCTTCGACTAGACGTGCCAAGGAAACCGCTTCGCTAAACGCGCTGAGGTGGTATAATAAAAAAGATTCAAGTAAAAGCTTGGTGGTGGTATGACGTCATGCCACAAAATACGTCAGCAGATTGAACTTGTGTATATATTATTCTCTCTACGGAGGAATGTGGAATTTATTTTGCAGAACCGGACACTATCCTGGTGTTCACAATCTTCTATGAATTATTCGGAGGAGGAACCCGCCTTGCAATGCCGAACAATATGCGCCGGACTCATCGTCATTGAAGCCTGGTTCAGGGCTACTTGAGGAGTCTCGACTAGGGGTGTCCGGATAGCCGGACTATCATCGTCGGCCGGACTCCAAGACTATGAAAATACAAGATTGAAGACTTCGTCCCGTATCCGGATGGGACTTTCCTTGGCGTGGAAGGAAAGCTTGGCGATACGGATATGTAGATCTCCTACCATTGTAACCGACTATGTGTAACCCTAGCTCTCTCCGCTGTCTATATAAACCGGAGGGTTTTAGTCTGTAGGACGAACAACCATTACAAAAATCATACCATAGGCTAGCTTCTAGGGTTTAGCCCCCTTGATCTCGTGGTAGATCCACTCTTGTACTACCCATATCATCAATATCAATCAAGCAGGAGTAGGGTTTTACCTCCATCGAGAGGGCCCGAACCTGGGTAAAAACATCGTGTCCCTTGTCTCCTGTTACCATCCGCCTAGACGCACAGTTCGGGACCCCCTACCCGAGATCCGTCGGTTTTGACACCGACAACCACCAACAAAACATGAACAAACACCGTGTTGCCATTGGTGTAGAAGAAAATGTGCTAACTAGATTATTGGCTCTTGTGCAAGTGGAAGTCTATTAGAAATATGTCATAAAGGAAATAACATTGTATTATTATATTTCCGTGTTTATAATTAAGACTTTATATTCTATGGTATAACTGCTATGATCCTGGAATATATGATTCAGTGGAAAACTCATAATCATGCGTGAAATAATAAACGCTAAAGTGTGATTCCTAGTCTCGCCTCTAAGACTAGCTCAAGTGTTGTTAGTGATCGAGTTTTCCAGATCTTGCGATACCGTTAAGTGTAACGATGGTATCAAAACGACATTGATGATGTTGGAAGAACGATCATATCGAATTGACCCAAACTTGATTGTTATACTCTGAGATGCTACCGTCACAAGTCAATTGTTATAACACCGAGAGTAAACATATGACTTAGTTCCTTAGACCATGGGAGTATCATAGTCACTTCTCACTGTATGATAGACTTTGGGGGTGCTCAAAAGTCATCTGTAACATGATGATCATAATGACAACTTACAGGTTCATCAGAAAGTTTGACTAGGGACTAGATAGCTCAAGAGTGGGATTTGCTCCTCCGATGATGGAGAGATATTCTTAGGGCCCTCACGGTGTGATGGCATCCATCATCGTCTGACCAGACATAGGTGAGTAAGTCACGGGTATGCCGGAACATGTCAACAAGAAAGAAGAACAAAATTGCTAACGAGGAGACCAGTATAGTGAGCATGAGAATGATTCAAGAGGATACTGATTCATCTCACCTCGGGTTTTGTAAAGTATCACGAAGCAAAGCGAATAACACATGTTAAACAAAGATTCACTCGAATGCCATTTTGTGTACTCATAGTGATCGATATGGACGTCCATGGTTCTGGTATCGGTCATTGAGAGAAAGGTTTTTTTGTTCATGTCCATATTTTACCGAACCTACAGGACCACAAGCTTAAGTTAATCACAATCTGATGAGTATTAGTAGGATAGGAGTGATGAGTAAATATTTATGAATTTTTTTAATTAATATTGAAAATAGTTTTGAGAGGAACCATAAGGGTTTCGGGGTCACCGGAAGGGTTTCGGGGTTTACCGGGTAATACCGATAAATAATATATAGGTGGAAATTGTTTCCAAAGATGTTATATTAATAATAAAAGGGTCTAATAATATTTAGAAGGATTTATATTTTATTAAATACCAACTGACTTTAAAGGCCAAGTGGTGGAAAGAATATTGGGCCACTTGGGCCAAATAGGGGAGACACCCCTTTGCTTCTTGGAGAAGCCAATGGGAGGCTGAATTGGAGGGGAAACCCCCCTCCTTGGACGGCCAAAGGAGGAGGTTTCCTTCCCCCCTTGTGGCACCACTCCCTCTCCTCTAACATATATATACTAGAGGTTTGGGCACTTTTACACACAAGTTTTAGAGCCTCCGCTTGTTCTCTAGTCTAGTTCTACTTGATCCAATTAGAGCTAGATCTAATCCTCATAATTATAAGACCAATGTGGTTCTAATCTCCTCCCTGTAATTCTCCAGCGATGATTAGTTTTGGATGGTGAAGCACCGTAGGACCGCGGAAACCGTATACTTGTAAACCATGGAGATGTCGTGCTTTTGGTCTTCCATTCAAGGGGCTGTTCATGGACGGTTTGAGGGATCATTTGTCTACGGTTCTTTCGCTGCAACTCGGAGTTGGTAACGATCCGATCCAAAGCACATCTTCATAGTTTTACTAGGTGATCGTAGGGTGATTTTTTTGTTTTCTACTATGTTTCCCAAATTTTTTGCACTCTTACCATTTATCTTTGTTGTGTGCATTAATTTTTCATATGGTAAAGGATGTTTCCTATTTGTGTCTACTATATTAAAGATGTATGGTAACTTTCCGTAACACACCTTTTTGACTTATGTATATTAGCACAACCAATTGCTCACCAGTTCGTGCGTTTCTAGCTAATTTTGGTGTGCGGTCGCTTGTGTCATGTGATGTTCTAACACACACTCAATGGAAAAGGCAACAACCAAGGGAGATAGGACAATGAATAAGGGCCCCGCTCGTTATAGGACTAGGTGGAGGAGCAGCATGGGTTTGTCCTCTTTTCCCTTTGATGCAAAACCATTTACTCCATTCTCGTCTTTGCCCTCACCTCTCGGATGTTCATAGGTAGGGCATGAGTGCACTGGTGTGCAAAGGGGAGGTAGACCATGATGGCGATGCATAGATGTGTGCGAACTGCATCTGAACATGGCAATGTGTGGGAACTGCCTGGCGTAATGAGAAGTGTTGAGGTGGACTGGTGAGGCAAGGTGGGGGATTCGTTGAGGTAAGGAAGGAGACAAGCCTCAGCCAAGCCGTCCAACGGGCCCCAAGGTGTAGTTCTTCTATTTTTTATACAAGGCCAGTATACAATTTTTTTAGTTACCAAGAAAACATAGTCAACTAGTAAATAGTAGGATTAATGTGTAGAAAACCACTCATTTTCGGCGCTAACTAAACATGTTGCATGTGGTGCCCTTTTCTCTGTGGCTGCATGGAACATTTGCATCAATAAAACACCATTGTACGAGGCAAAAATCAAATTGATTCTTCTAGGAAAGAAATACTAGCCTTGCATAGATGCAAATTACATTTGTGGTAGTGGCTTTGTATTTAAAATAGGAGGGAGTATGTCAATGTGCTATGTCATCGCCAATTTCACACTGGGTTCGTAGAATGCAAGGACGATGTGGGAAGAGTGGATAAGGGGGAAAGGGTGGTTGTCAACATTCGCCAAAGCCAACGCAAGGCGACTCATTTGGTTCCCATAGAGAGAGGAGTGAGGGTACATCATTTTTGGTGAAAGGGTGTGCATTTTTATACTATTGGGTCTGATTAGGCAATCATCCAACACTAAATTGTTTATCCGCATGCTAGAGAAACTAGTATGCATGTTCACGAGGTGATTATTTTGGGAGTGAGCATGTGTTATTCATATTGAATTGCTTTGTCTCAATAGGCAACTTTCCCATACTGATTGCTTTCCTATAGATGATATACAATGAAGGAGATGGCTGTCTTAGATGAAATGGCAATATCTTAAGGTCCAACATGTGCATCTTCCAACGAAGGTACACGAGTGGGTAAGTTTAGTTACAGAAAAAAGCAAGATATATAATTTAGTGTTGCTTCCTGAGCCAAATTACTTGGGAAACCATTTTGATATTCCACTAAACAAAACCAAACAAGTCTTGACAAGGAAAAGCCAATTTTGTGATAACAACCATGGAACTAGCAAATTCGACATTTTTTGTAAATGATGTTTTGTACATGTGGTTTTTCATTGAGGGAAAATTATTTGGTTACTATAATAACAAAGTTTGGTAGAAGTTTATACTACTTTGTTTTAATTGGAAACTAATTAGGATATGCCCCATCCTATATATTGGAAGTTAAATTGACAACCGCATCAGTTTTGGTATTTGGCAAACACATTGATGTAATGACTTATGAATTCTACAATCACATCAAATTGTCGTATTAAATAAGCCCGGTGAAAACACAAATGTGGAGTTTGGGATAGATAATATCTTTGTATTGGTCAACATGGTTGTTCGTTCGTTGTTTTTCCAATTACCATGCTCACAAAGATGAGCATATCTTATGAGCACAAGAAACCATGAACTAAATCATATTTTTCATGTATCAAACGTCTTTCTATCTGGTAAGCAACTAACACATACCACATTTCCTTATGCAACAATTATAAATAAAGAAAAAGAGATAACCAACAACATGCACAACTGAAAACTTCTCATCACTTGCTTCCTAAACTAGCCTAGTACCCTCCACGCATGCACTCCCATTGAACTTGCTTTTCTGTGTTTTAAACAAACCAATTCATATGTACCATCTCCTACCATATATTTTTCACATTACTCGTTGCCTTTTTTACCAATAGGTTCAAGGAAACTGAAAGATACAGCAAGGATATGACTAACCGATAGATGGATAATCTCATAGATGATGTGACAATGAACTAGAAAGAAGATTTTGCTGAGAGGGAGTGGGGTTAAAATGCATATACAAAGGAGTGATTTTTTTTGTGTCAATAAGTTGGTGGGAGACATAGCTAGAGAAGCAGCCATACAATTGCTTCTTGCTTTTCTGCTACTCTCCTTCTGCTATCAATACATTCTGAACAAAATTTCAGCCTACAAAAACACATCGGTTTTTCTGCAACGATAAAGCTATAGAGAGGGGTGAGAAGTTATTGCTAGTCCTAAAATTTTACCTAGAACATTAATCTCATTAACTTTATTATTTTTACATTACTAATAACTCCTTTTCCCTCTGAGCACACACATATGTGCCACTTCTTCCGAGATATGCCAAACATAGCCATCATTGTGTGTTTGGCTATTTTACATGATCTGACATGACAACATTCTAGACTCAAGATCATCATCATATGGTGGTGCCAGGTGGCTAGGAGTGGGGTGCCTTGGGTGGCGCCACAAGTAGGAGGGGTTGCCCTCTCAATTCTTGGATCTGTAAGTCACCCTAATGTTGTACTGCATAATGTTGAAACTTTATGATGGAGTGGATGTATGGACAAACAACATGACTTGATTTATCGTACATGTGCGCATGACACACTCGACGCCTGTATCCTCTTTCACATATGAGTGTGGCAGTGGAGAATAGATGACTAAACACTACTAGAAACAGGGAATTTGCCATCAGTCAGCTCTTTGCCGTCTGCCAGCGGATGGCAAAGAACGTCTTTGCCATCTGCTTACAAAAAACAGATGCCAAAGAACTGACAGATCGCAAAGAACCTAGTTGCCATCAGCCAGTTCTTTGCCATCCGCTAGCCGATGGGAAAGAATCTTTGCCATCGGCTGGCAGATGGCAAAGAGGTGGGTAGGGTCCAGTGCTGTAACGGCCTATCAACCCACCTCTTTGCCATCTGCTAGCAGACGGCAAAGAATCTTTTCCGTCTGCTTGCAGATGGCAAAGAAGTGGGTGGGGCCCAGTGGATGACAAATAACAGAACGGTCCAAGAGTTCCACCTCTTTGTTATCCGCCACCACCGGCCGATGGCAAGATATGGGCCTTGCCATCCGCCGGTGATGGCAAAGAAGTCGGACTATCTCCTCCCCTCTCTTCTTCTAAAAAAAATCTCCTCCCCTCTCTCCCAGCCCGGCCCCACCCCTCTCTCTCTCTTCCCGCCCGGCCCCACCCCCCTCTCTCTCCCCCACCTCACCCACCCACCACCGCTTTTCTAAAAACCCCACCCACCACCGCACTGCACCCTTCAGCCAGCTGCTCCGGACGACGCCCAAGACGCCACTGCCCCGCCACCGCTTAGCACCGCCGCTGCCCGCCCCTCCCGCCACCGCAGCCCTCCCCGCTCCTCCCCGCCACCGCAGCCCGCCCCTATGCCCGTCCCTCCATCGCTCCAGTCAGCGCCGCCCGACCTCCCGTGGCCCTCCCAGCCACCGCGACGTCCCCATGGCCCTCCCGCCACCGCAGCCCGCCTCCACCGAGCTAGGCCGCCACCACCGCGCACTCTGTTTCCTCCCACCACCGCACACTCTATTTCCTCCCACCGTGCACCCCGTTTCCTCGGACCGCGCACACTGCACCGTAGGTCAAAAGCTTGCTTTTTTAGGCGCCATCGACGAGCTTCTGGGCAGCGGAGGACGGAACCGCGTGCACCAAAGCTGGATCCGCACGTGTCGACACTGTAGCAGCGGAGCAGGGCCATAGCAGCGCCGTCCTCCTCCACGACCACACAGCCACGTCGGCGGAGGACCCGAATCCCTAGCCAGCGAGCTCAGGCAGCCATGGATCCATGGTTACAAATCCTTCCTCTTTTCTCTCTCTGACCCACCCCGTCTCTTCTCCCTCCCTCTATGACCCCCGTCTCCATGACCAGGTTGACGCCATAGAGGAGCCACCAACAGCAGCAGCTAAGATATGGACATGTAGGCCGCTGCCCTCCCTGATGCATCATGCGTGCTGCCCTCCCTAACCACCGCTTCTCGGACTCTACTTCTTCCTTGGTCACCATGGAAGGTATGCCATGTTATGCTCTGCTGCAACTGAAGATAAAACTGCAAAAATCTCAAATGTTATGCTCCCATGTTATGCTCTGCTATGCTCAATATAATCATGTTATGCTCTGCTATGCTCCATGTTATGCTCCCGTGCATAATTCAGTCAAGATAAAACAGCAGAACTCTCAAACTTTAGCATGGACTAAATAATGTTGGTGCATAATTCAGTCAGATTCAGTTAAGGATTTTTTTAGGATTATTACTACTCCTAAGATCATTCATGGACTGAATTATTCAGTCAGATTCAGCTAAGATATCCAATCAAATTCAGATGTCCCTTCAGTTTGCATCATTCATGGATTGAATAATGCTGGTGCAAACTTTAGTGATCTCATAATTTTGGAGTAGCTTCCTTAAATGAATGCTTGAGTTGGAGTAGACTACTACTGTTAATGAATGGTTATTTATCTTACTGGAGCTGTTAATTTGCATATGAAGCATGGAGTAGTTTCTCTAGTTTTGTTAAAGCATGGATATTGAACTTTCCTTGTGGGTGGAGAGCTCAGTAGGAGAGCACCAACAATGTAATTATGCAGAGCCTTGTCAAATGTTGTTGCACTGAATAGAGGCATGGGTAAAGCTCTCAATTTTAGTATGCAAATGTATGCAGTAGTCAATTTAATTAAAAGGTGTTTCTGTAGGCATATGTATGGAGTACTAGTCCATTGAAGTGTAGCAGTAGTGCTTGCTTGATTGCTTGCAATAGTTTAGTTTCTCTTTTAGTTGCTCATAATTAAGTGTCGGAGTATCTTCTTCTCTGTTCGCTGTCATCTTCTCTTAGCTGCTCATAATTAAGTATAGGATTTTCTCTTTTCTTTTCTCTTCTCGTCTTTCTCTCTTCTTCTCTTCTCTTGCAAATACTCCTCATGTGCCCTCCATGATTTAATTTTCTTTAATTAAAATTAAACTGAGTAGCGGTAGCATTTTGCTTCCCGGAGTAGAGTATTGCAATGTATGCATTTGATTCAGTTTCTTCTCTTTTGAGCATGTTTGCTTCTAGTGCTTACAATTAAACCTTTTCAATTAATTTTCTTGGATTACTTTGGAGTACTGATGGTGATTGCTGTTAAGTTAGGACTTGCAAGCAGTAGTGCTTGCAAGCAGTAGTTTAGTGCAGGATTTGCAAGAAGAAGATTGCAAGCTACTGTAGTGTACTCCTCTTGCAAGTAGTTATAAAAAAATTAGTTAACTGAAAATATTCGGTTAAAGTTAACCAAAAACGTTCCATGTCAAATTGTGTACTCCCATTGCTTTTTTCGGACATACAAGTGTCCTCTATTTATTTGTCAGGAAATGTGAATGTTACCGAATTGGAAAACAATCAAGTACTAAATAGACACTCCCTAATTTTAAGAGGATTTTTAACCTAACTTTTTCTGTTTAGTGCTGGTTTGGCTTGCCTTAGCTTTTATATTTGAACAATCAGGTTCACAAATAGATACCAATCTAGACACGAGCTAGATAATCCCTATCTGATTTTGTTTTCTCCACTTGAGATTTGCAGGGGAGGTTGCATTGCCCGGAGGAAAGGCAGAGGAGGGTGATGCTGATGATGCAGCAACATCATTAAGGGAGGCAAAGGAGGAGATTGGGCTTAATCCAGCCTTGCTGACTGTCGTTTCCTTGCTTGAGCAGTTCTTGCCCAAGGTAAGATGTCTATGGGTTCTCGCTTATACCCCTACTGAAGAAAATCACGTTGTACAGCGGATAGACTATTTAAGTGCACATTGAAAGGCATGTTAGTTTTTTTCTTCTTAACTTCGAAAAAACACATGCATGCAGCCAAGATTTAGGATATGCTTATAGATGTTTTGAGGATCATGTAGTAGGCTTTTCTTTACAGTCCACTTTTGCCGGATAGAATTTATCTTTGTCCGTTTGACACCACGACACCCAGACACGACACCCCCGACCCCCGACACCTCTTTGGCTTCCTGTTGACTAAAAAGGTGCTTTTCGGCCTTCCAAAGGCCGAAGGGGTAGTAGATGTCCGGTGCTCAACTTTTGAAGTTGTGTATCCGCATGTGCCCGTGTAGCATGTTTCGGTGTTGCGGCCATGCAAACACATAAAAATTGTAAACTATGGCAAGCAGTTTGTAATATCTGCTTATTTGGATGAACAAACCGGTGTGTCCACGACACACAGACACGACACCCCCGACACCCGACACCTCTTTGGCCTCCTGTTGACCGAAAAGGTGCTCTTCGGCCTTCCAGAGGCTGACAGGGTCATATATTTGTGAATTATGAGTTAGGTCATATATTTTCCAATTTTGTTATGAAAAACATCATATATATTTGTGTTGATCGGGTGGATTTAAATGTGCAGTTGTTTCATCGCTGTGAGCGTCTGGTGTTTAACGACCTCCCCATGCGTTCGACGAGCTCCGCCCCTGCATTCGTGGGTGAGCACAAATGACATCACCTCCTCTCCCCCTTCATTTGCTCTGTTCCGGTCTCCGTGCCGATGAAACTTGCTAGCTATAGGTTTGTTATACGGACTCAGTAGCTTTTCCTCCATTACATTGTGTTTGCGGCCGTCGATGATTACAATGCTAACGAGTGGTGTTGCAGGCTACTATTGAGGCAGAGAGAGCGAAGACCCAGGCTGCTTTTGAGGAGAGGATCGGCAACATGGCGGAGAGACCGTAGGCGGAGAGGGACATGGAGAATGAGGAGAGGACGGCTAGGCTGTTGGAGGAGGGGAGGAACCGGAACGACTCGGCTAACCGGGCCATGTACGATCTCTTCGTTGTAAGTTTCTTCTGCATATTAGCTAAATCATGCACGCAATGTTCCTTTCATTAGTAACTAATATGACTGACTCGTCAAAACCAAATGTGCAGTCCATGTGCGAGAAGAACGGCCAGACCCCTCCGCCGATGCCAGTCATTGCTCCGGCGGGCACGGTGAGTTTTATTTGAATGGTCATTAGTTACTAGTCTTCACATTTGAGTTCCATCATGCTAACGATACATTGGAAATAATCTTTGGTGCAGCATAACTCCCGACAAGCATCGACCGATCCTTCTCCGTCTGCCACTGGCGCGACCGGTCCTACACCTACACCTCCGTGATGACGGTAAGTTTCCCAAGTGTTTTGCTTAATAGAGTTTTGTTGTGATGCCATGTTGTATCTACACATATCGTGCATAATGTGTGTATGTTTGAAATGCATTGTATGTGTGGGATTCGGCACCTAGTCGTGTGCCTTTGGTAGCCTTCCATACAGGAAATGTCTCCTAGTGCTTCCATCGAGCCATGGTAGTTCGCTCTCGCTCCGGAACACATGGATTGACCGGCATGTGTCCTTCTTTGCTCCTCGTGTGCCGTCCCTCACGGAAATGTCACGTGTATCATCAAGTCCTTGTAGCTTGTTACGACTTGGTTGCACTCGCTGATGACCGACACGTGCATTGCTGGGTCATGTATGCCTGTCCCTATATGTTTGTGCCACCTTGGTTCTATGACTAGTCATGTCGGCCCGGGTTCTCTGCCATATGGATACTAGCGACATAATCATATACTTAGCATTTTTCCTCCAAAATGACTCAATATGCTTAGCTACCTAAAAAATGACATAATAAGCTTAATTAGCTCCAAAATGACATATTTAACCCAGGATAGCTCTAAAATGACCTATACTTAGCATTTTTCCTCCAAAATGACTTAATATGCTTAGCTAGCTTAAAAATGACATATTTAACCAAGGATAGCTCTAAAATGACCTATACTTAGCATCTTTTCCTCGAAAATGACTTAATATGCTTAGCTAGCTCTAAAATGATATAATATGCTTAAGAAATGACATATTTTAGGTCCTAAATGACTTCATATGCTTAGCTAGCTCCAAAATGACATAATAACCTTACTTAGCTCCAAAATGACCTATTCAACCTAGGCTAGCTCTAAAATGACCTATACTTAGCATTTTTCCTCCAAAATGACTTAATATGCTTAGCTAGCTCAAAAATTACATAATAAGCTTAATTAGCTCCAAAATGACCTATTTAACCTAGGATAGCTCTAAAATGACCTATACTTAGCATTTTTTTCCTCCAAAATGACTTAATATGCTTAGCTAGCTTAAAAATGACCTATTTAACCTACGATAGCTCTAAAATGACCTATGCTTAGCATCTTTTCCTCCAAAATGATTTAATATGCTTAACTAGCTCTAAAATTGACATAATATGCTTAAGAAATGACATATTTTAGGTCCTAAATGACTTCATATGCTTAGCTAGCTCCGAAATGACATAATAACCTTACTTAGCTCCAAAATGACCTATTTAACCTAGGATAGCTCTAAAATGACCTATACTTAGCATTTTTTCCTCCAAAATGACTCAATATGCTTAGCTAGCTCAAAAATTACGTAATAAGCTTAATTAGCTCCAAAATGACCTATTTAACTTAGGATAGCTCTAAAATGACCTATACTTAGCATTTTTTCCTCCAAAATGACTTAATATGCTTAGCTAGCTTAAAAATGACCTATTTAACCTAGGATAGGTCTAAAATGACCTATACTTAGCATATTTTCCTCCAAAATGACTTAATATGCTTAGCTAACTCTAAAATGACATAATATGCTTAAGAAATGACATATTTTAGCTCCTAAATGACTTCACATGCTTAGCTAGCTCCAAAATGACATAATAACCTTACTTAGCTCTAGAATGACCTTAGCATGTTTTACACCAAAATGACTTAGTATGCTTAGCTAGCTCAAAAATGACATAATAACCATACTTAGCTCCAAAATGACCTATTTTACAGATATAAGTTGCATCATAATAATCTTAACATTTTAGTTGCATCATAATAATATTCTTCTTCTAGTCTTCTTCTTCTTCTATCTTTCTTCTTTCCCATTTTACAGATTTGCTTAAGATCACGGAAGCTTTGGTTGATGGAGTGCTTGTATTTAGTTTTTATTTTGACCTTGTGAAACTTGCTACCTATGGATGAAACTCTGTAATATTGATGAAACTATGTATATGTACGGATGAAACTTGCTACTATTGGTAACATGTGTTGGATACATATGTGTTCATGACTATTGGTAATATGTGTTGAATATGCTATATTGGTCATATAAATATATTTGTGTTTGATTTCTGTGAAAATGAATTGATATAAGAAAAAACAAAATTAAATGGGGCAATATAGTCACTTTGCCATCTGCTGGCAGATGGCAAAGAGCTTTGCCATCAGCTGGCAGATGGCAAAGAGGCCACGTGTCATCTACATGTAAAATTTGGACTAGCCTATTTGGGCTCTTTGTCATCTGCCAGCAGATGGCAAAGCTCTTTGCCATCTGCTGGCAGACGGCAAAGCATGTAGCCTTTGCCATCTGCTAGCAGACGGCAAAGAGTCTGCAGCCTTTGCCATCTGCTGGTAGATGGCAAAGTATGCCGTTAGCCTTCTAACGGGGCTAACCCCGTTAAGAGGCTTTGCCGTCTGCGGGCTGATGGCAAAGAGCCTCTAACGGGGCTAACCCCGTTAAGAGGCTTTGCCATCTGCCAGCAGATGGCAAAGCCACAAGCTCTTTGCCATCAGCCAGCAGACGGCAAAGAAGCCTTTACCGCGGGGTTTCGCATAAACTGCTTTGTTATCTGCTGGCAGATGGCAAAGCCTTTGCCATCCGCTGACCATGCCTTTGCCATCTGCCATGGCAGATGGCAAAGTGCCAGATTCCAGTAGTGAAATAAGTTCTAGTTTTGTTGTTGAAGAGAAAAGTCAAATGTTTGCTTGGAAACTAATAATGTAGTATATCGGTTCTGTTCACTATACTTGTTCATAGCTTTATGATATTTTCTTTTTTGTCCATGAGACAATTAGATCCCCCATGTTGCTCTCCCAAGGATATAATCACATGCATAAAATCAGTGATCCAAGGACACAAAGTGATCAGTTATTTAATGACATCATGAAGTGCGCTTAGCATATCCATTGATATCTATCCACTGGGACAAATATTGCAGTTGCACTTGCCAAAGATCTTCCCATCACACCAATGTTCGTGGATCCACTTGTCATTCCAATGAAACAAGCATTCAAGCTTGCATTCATCCTTGGTGCAGAACACTGTCAGATAGCGTTGAATGAAACAATTCTCTGCGTACCACAAATGTAATAAAAAATATACTATAAGAGTGAGACATTAATTGTAATGACAAGATTTTTAAACTATTACATAAAAGTGATAAGATCTCAAAAGCCTCAAAGACTTAGAAAGAATGTGCATCGACATCATATTAGATAAAATCCTTGGTAATACGATATTGAAATCATATGAAGATTTCTCAAGGTTCTTCGTTTGAAATAGCATATGCCCTAGGAAATCTACTTTAACAAAAGAGAGAAGACACCTGCAGGTGTAGTGCTTCCGAACAAGACAAGCATCACCAGAAAACAAGCAGTGGCACACTTTCCATCCATTCTTGAATTATACATTCCAACGAGAGCCAAAGGTTCAATCAAGCCTTTCAAAAAATGTCAAAAGCATATGAAATGGCGTGACATCTGAAAACTTCTAGACAAAGACATAGAAAGAAAATTCATAAGATAAGAATACCTACTACCAATAGGTTGTCCCTGATGAAAGCCAAAGTGACAACATAGAAAGCAAAAAGGATTTGGAATGATGTTTCTTATATATACTTCTAGACAAAGATGTATAAAAGGGAAACGAGTGCATCATATCTTAAGATATATCATATACATTAACTATATCCTTAGATACAGCTTCTAATGCATCATATCTTAAGGTACATCATATATATTAAATACATGCTTAGATACAAGTTCTAAATGACCTATATCTCATTTAATGTGTTTTGTGATAGAGAAAAGCATTAGTTGTCTTTCTTTAGTGCCAAGAGCTATATCTAGATTAACATACAATAAAGCTCTCTTGCCTCATTAAATAAGATACCACATAATATTTTTGCTTGGATGGCATGCTTTAGATATAGTACATAGTGGAGCATTGGGATTTCCCTAATGTTTATACCGAACAATCTAAATGTAAGAACAATTTTCTATTTAATAGCTTCTAGGAATAATTTCTTGTCTTCAAAGTTGTGGAGAATTATGCATGCAACATATAGAGATTGGTAACACATGAGAATATCCTTTCACATGCAATCATGGAGATAGAGCGATCTATTATATATTAATGGTAATGTTGTGCCATATATATATACTTCTAGACCAAGACATATAAAAGTCCAACAAATAAATAATATCTAAATGTATATCATATACATTAACTACATGAATAGATACAAGTTCTAATGCATCATATCTTAAAGTATATCATATACATTAAATGCATACTTAGATACAGGTTCTATAATGGATTATATCTCATTTGATATGCTTTGAGATAGAGAAAATCATTAGTTGTCTTGACCTTAGTGCCTAGAGCTATATCAAGATTAACATACAATAAAACTGAGTTGCCTCATTAAATAAGATGCTACTATAGATGGCATGCTTCAGATATAGTACATAGTTGAACATTGATACGTCTCCAATGCATCTATAATTTTTGATTGTTCATGTTTTTGCTTGTTTTTTACTTTTCAAAAAATCAATACCAAATGAAGTCCAAACACGATGTGTAATATCCCAACTTTTAACTTGGATGTTATTTATAGATCATTCATATGCATCCATGATATATGCAATTTGTTGCATTTGTTTTAGTTGCATTTTTTATCCAAGAGACCTTAAGCAACTCATGGACCAATTTGAGAGAGTTGAAGGTTTCACAAAAAGTCCATTTTTGATTTATTAAAATTTGGTAAATTGGATCAAATTGTTTTTCAATTTCCAATTATGTTAAAATAAATAGAGAAGATAAAAGGACTTCTTCAAAAATAGCAAAGAAATATTGAAAATTGAATTTTGAATTTTTGGATATTTTATTTGCAAGTTTATTTATTTATTTATGAACTAATTATTACTAAAATGTTTGTTTTATTTTAGGCATTTAGGCCTAGAAAAATGTTCACTAGGTCATTAATAAGGCCATATTATTATGTGAATTTTTCTGGTATTTTTAGATTTTTATTTATTTTAAGTTTAGCGTGTTTTTGTCTCTTTGGAAAAATGTTAAAAACTTCTCCACTGAATCGGGCCAGCCCAGACTCCCGCCAGAGCAGAGCCCCGACAAGCGGCCCGCCTCGACCGACTCGACCAGAGACCGGCCAACACACGCCACGCCGCCCATGAGTCCGGCTCGGACTCCGCCTCCCGCCGCCTTGCCCCCTCCTCCAAGCAAGCACCCGGCCCTTTATAAGCCGAGGCGCCCGGCCCCCTCCTCTCCACATCGCCATCCGCCACAGAATCGCCATGCGTTGCAGCCACCGCCACCACCGCTGCCGTTAGCCGCCGCCAGATCCGCCGCCGCCGCGGAGCCCGACGCCACCCTCCTGCCTGAGCCCGACGCCGCGCCGCCCGAGCCCGACGCCATCCGCCTCGCCGCCGTCGACCACCGCCGCCACTGGTAGCTGCCGCCACCCTCGACCGTCCTATCTGGATCTAAGGATCCATATCTCGTTTGTTTTTTTTCTTTGGTAGCATTTTTTTATTTAGCGGACGTTCGTCTGTTAGTTTTCGGTAGCGAACATTTTTGTTCGTTTAGTTTCTGTAGCGAAGGTTCGTTCGATAGATTTTTCTTTTTCTTTTCTTTTTTTTCCAGGGACCTATCCGCTAGGATTTATTTTATAGATTAGCCCCTACGTTTCAAACTAGCACAACTTTTTGCTCCTTTGTCCAAATTCGATGAAACCAACGCCAAAATATTCAGAGCGATTTCATATATCCAGTAAATCAACTTGAACATGTTTTTGAAAATTTAAATTTGAATTGGTTCAGATTTGAATTTCAATTTCTTTTGTTCGTATCTTGAGTTTCGTAGCTCCGTTTTAGTTGATTCTTTTTGCAAATCGTAGCTAATCACATGTACCTTATGTTAATATCTAATCCACATAATTAGAATACTGTTAAAAATTGTTTTCTGTTTTGATTAGTTATTTGCTTGTTTTTGAGTTTTCCGGATCTTTTCTTTGTTTTCTAATGAAGGAGTACTGTTGAATGCTGCTCTGTTCTTTTGATGCGTTTGAGCTGCTGTCAAATTGAAAGTTATCGTGATGAGAATGATCACTCAGGTCGTAAGCCTATGATGCGAGGTGGTAGAGCATGGGCGAGGGGACCTAGTAATTGCACAGTTTAGACAACCACATGGTAGAAAATTCAGTATAGAACGACTAAGATAAAGCGGGATTTGGTAGAAGCTAAGAGGCCGATTTTGAGTTGTGTATGGAAGCACTCTGATCGTTTGTTCTTCATGGAGTAGGACACTAATGTTAACTGAATTTGTGTGATCTGTGTGAGTGCGTATGTTTCAGGCAGTATGTCATTTTTTTGGTAGATTGATTGGAACTTGCATAGTGAACAGTAAAATAATTTGTAAAAGTTTTGTGTAATCATTTATTTCTTGATTTCTGCAAAATGGAAGCATGGCAAGGGGGCGGAAGATGGTGTGGTCGCTTGTGATATCTAGCAAAGCAGTAATGCTTGACAGTGTCATGTTTTTTATCCCCCTATTTCATGATGTGCATGATGACCCACAAGTATAGGGGATCTATCGTAGTCCTTTCGATAAGTAAGAGTATCAAACCCAACAAGGAGCGGAAGGAAATGACAAGCGGTTTTCAGTAAGGTTTTCTCTGCAAGCACTGAAATTGTAGGTGACAGGTAGTTTTGTGATGAGATAATTTGTAACGGCTAACAATTAATGAAAGTAAATAAAGTGCAGCAAGGTGGCCCAATCCTTTTTGTAGCAAAGGACAAGCCTGGACAATTTCTGATAATGAGAAAAGCGCTCCCGAGGACACATGGGAATTATCGTCAAGCTAGTTTTCATCACGTTCATATGATTCACGTTCAGTACTTTGATAATTTGATGTGTGGGTGGACCGGTGCTTGCGTACTGCCCTTACTTGGACAAGCATCCCACTTATGATTAACCCCTATTGCAAGCATCCGCAACTACAAAAGAAGTATTAAGGTAAACCTAACCATAACATTAGACATATGGATCCAAATCAGCCCCTTACGAAGCAACACATAAACTAGGGTTTAAGCTTCTTTCACTCTAGCAACCCATCATCTACTTATTACTTCCCAATTCCTTCCTCTAGGCCCAAATAATGGTGAAGTGTCATGTAGTCGACGTTCACATGACACCACTAGAGGAGAGACAACATACATCTCATCAAAATATCGAACGAATACCAAATTCACATGACTACTAATAGCAAGACTTCACCCATGTCCTCAGGAACAAACGTAACTACTCACAAAGCATATTCATGTTCATAATCAGAGGAGTATTAATATGCATTAAGGATCTGAACATATGATCTTCCACCAAGTAAACCAATTAGCATCAACTACATGGAGTAATCAACACTACTAGCAACCCACAGGTACCAATTTGTGGTTTTGATACAAGATTGGATACAAGAGATGAACTAGGGTTTTGAGAGGAGATGGTGCTGGTGAAGATGTTGATGGAGATTGACCCCCTCTCGATGAGAGGTTCGTTGGTGATGACGATGGTGATGATTTCCCCCTTCTGGAGGGAACTTTCCAAGGCAGAACAGCTCCGCTGGAGCCCTAGATTGGTTCCGCCAAGGTTCCGCCTCGTGGTGGCGGAGTTTCGTCCCGTAAGCTTGCTTATGATTTTTTCCAGGGTAAAAGCCTTCATATAGCAGAAGATGGGCACCGGAGGGCCACCAGGGGGCCCAGGAGACAGGGGCACGCCCCCCACCCTCCTGGCCAGGTTGTGGCCCCCCTCTGGTGTTTTCTTTGCTCAATAATTCTTATTAATTCCAAAAATAACTTCTGTGGAGTTTCAGGATTTTTGGAGTTGTGCATAATAAGTTTCCAATATTTGCTCCTTTTCCAACCAGAATTCCAGCTACCGGCATTGCCCCTCTTCATGGTAAACCTTGTAAAATAAGAGAGAATAGCCATAAGTATTGAGACATAATGTGTAATAACAGCCCATAATGCAATAAATATTGACATAAAAGCATGATGCAAAATGGACGTATCAGTGCATAATAAGGAAGTTTGTTTCCTTTTTTTTGAGGGTACGCCAATAGCATACCTTAGCTTTATAGAAGGGAGAAAATATGTACAAGAGATTACACATCACTAGTTAGGAGTCACAAACCGACCCTAACCAAGCCTCCACACCACTCCCTAGCTCTACTCGACTACTCTATGATCGGTTGTCCTCCGAAAGCTCTTGCTTTGGCCCAAGTCCTCAGCTCATCAAAGATTGAGTCTACCGTATCCCACTCGTTCTTGATCATGCCCGTGCCGAAGACCCTCGCATTCCTTTGCTTCCATATCGTCCAAAAGATTAGCATCACGAAGGTGTCAAAGCTCTTAGCATCACATATCATCTAGTTCATCGGCCTTCGCATTCATGGATGGATGATGTCGAGACTGCTTATCTATTCGCTTTCTCGTATCTATCCACCACTGCACCAATCTTGAGTCATTGGTTGGGCAAAGGTCGGCCGTCAAACCTATCCTAATAATGTAGCGGAACCACACTTGCCGCGAGAACACGCACTAGCTGCAGCAAAATGTGGTCAGCTGTATCCTCCTCCTGGTCACACATGTAACATTTTGATGCTTGGTCTTGCAATCCGTGCCTAGCTCTCCTGTCCGATGTCCATAGACGATATTGCACCACGAGCCACATGAACAACTTGCACGCAAGCGATGCCCAACACTTCCATATGGCTTCAAAGCAATGGAATCTGACTCCTCCCTCGCATAGCATCTTGTATGCAGATGATGCAGTGTAGACTCCTGACGTGTTCCAAGCCTAGATGGGGCAGTCCTCGACCTGAGCGTCCAAATGAACTTCCAAGAGTATCTCCCAAAGGCCGATGAACTGGGTGAGGCCCTCAGTGCATAGGTCACCCACGATGTCATCCACCGATGAATGCATGTACATCGCATCTCGCACAAGTCTCCTATTTGCCACTTGTGTCCGCACCTTTGCCACAACCAAGGGTGCAAAATCTTTAATAGCTGCTCCATGTATCCATCGGTCTTTCCAGAACAAGGTCTTGCCTCATGAACCGACTTCCCATTTGACTATGCTTCCAAAAGCTCGGTCCACCTTTTTGTATGCGGTCTAGTTGAGGCCTTGCCACGGCCTGGAATCATCAGTGCGTCGGAGCCATTCCCATCTATGTCTTAAAGCGATACCGTGCTTTAACAGGTCAATAACACCCAAGCCTCCCAAGTGTTTAGTCCTGCACACTCTAGCCCAGGAGATGACACATTTGCCTCCATTCACCGCCTCGGTTCCGGCCCAGAAAATGATCGACCACCCTTGTCCACTCTCTCTAGAGCCCATTTAGGTGCCTCCGGTATAATGAGGTGATGTGTAGCGCGTGCCCTCATTACTTGATTGACAAGAATGAGCCTCCCCGGCCTCGTCACGAGACCCCTTTGTCATCCTGGTAGGATGTGAAGAGCCGTGTCAACAAGCGTCTGCCACTCTGACCTTTTGAGTTGCCTGATGCTAAGTTGGAGCCCAAGGTATTTGCATGGAAAGGGGTCGATTCTCCATGGTAGCGCAGACTTAACAAGCTCTTCTTCCTCATTTTCTTCTATGATCAAGATCGCCATAGATTTGGAATAGTTTACTTTGAGCCCAGATGCCACTCCGAAAATAGCAAGGGTTTCTTTAACGCACATGAGGTCTGGCCATGTTGGTTTTATGAAGAGCACCCCATCATTAGCATACAGGGACAAGTGCTGCATTGGGCTACATCCATTGATGGTACTAAGCACTCGTGCCTCATGCGCCTTGGAGATGATTGCCATAAGCATGTCCATGGCAATAACAAACAGCAAGGGAGATATTGAGTCCCCTTGTCTCAGTCCTTTAGCATGCATGAACTTGTCACCAGCACATCTATTCACTAGAACCCTCGAGCTGGCGGTGGTGAGGAAGACCGCAATCCAAGAGATCCAGCGCTTTGAGAAGCCCTTGGCTCTTAACACCTCAAACAGAAACAGCCACGCCAGCGAATCAAAAACTTTGGTTATGTCAAGCTCGAGCATCACTCCATTGGCTTTCCTCCTATGCATCATGCGCGCCATTTGCCGAACCAAGAGAAAGTTATCATGCAAACATTTGCCCTTAATGAATGAGGACTGGTTCGTCAGTACAAGCTCTCCCATGCGCGGTCTTAGCCTGGCAGTTAGCAGCTTGGAAGCTATCTTGGGCATACTGTGCACAAGGCATATAGGTCGGAAGTCGAACACCGCGCATGCTTCCGGTGTCTTCGGTATCAGAGTGATCAGAGCTTGGTTGAGCCTTCCAAATCCCCTTCCATTGCCAAGGAAAAACTTGTGAACCGCAGCAACCCGATCCACCTTGATAATCTCCCATGCTTTTAGAAAGAAAATGCCAATGAACCCGTCCGGCCCAGGTGCTTTGTCCGAAGGCATGTCCTTGATAGCTGCCCAGATCTCATCTTCAGAGAACACGTGATCTTGGTCCGAAAGATCAATGGCCATGACACCAAGCCCCTCCAAATAAAGTGTGAAATCTCGGGCTCCATCCTTGCCTAGCATGTCCTTGTAAGATTTGTAGAAGGCTTCCTCCTTGCCTTTCTGATCCGTGATGATGCACCCATCCATGGTCAAGGAAGGAATGTAGTTTTTCATACATCTCCAATTAGCTACCAGGTGGAACAACTGCGTGTTAGCATCCCCTTCTTGAAGCCATGTAATTCTTGACCTCTGTCACCCAATAGTCCTCTCTAGGGATGCCAGCCCTAGTACAAGCTGTTTTAGGGTTCGTCTAAGCCATCTCTCCTCCTCAGTCAGAATACAACTCTTCTGAGTGCAAGCAAACCACAGGATGACTGTGTTCACAATAGCAATTTGCAGCTTTATGTTCCCGATCTCCTTCTACCCCCATGTAGCAAGCGCTCGGGGTTTCGTAGCATGATGTCTAAGCGCAAGAACGGGTTGGTGATATCCGGATCACAGGAGGCCTCCTTGACTACATCCAAAAACCCGTCCATTTTGACCCAGCACTTTTCAAAACGGAACCTCCTTCTGGCATGCATGTGCTCCTCAAGTGCAAGATGGAGTGCTCAGTGATCAGAGTGCTCGGTAGATAAAGCTTGCAGCAAGCACTCTGGGTGATCTAGCTCCCAATCTACAGAAACAAAAGCATGGTCGATCTTTGTGAGCGTGGGCATCTCCCTTACGTTGCTCCACGTGAATTTGCGTCCATGCAAAAAAGATCTCCTTGAGCGTGTTATCATCCATAAAGTGTTTGAACTTCCCCATCACTCTCCTGTCCAAGTTAGAGTTGTTTTTGTCTGCCGCATAAAGGATGAGGTTGAAATCTCCCAAGAATAGCCATGGCCCTGGACATAGTGATCTACACTCCCAAAGCTCATTAAGGAAGTTAATTGCGCTCATCTTCCTGAGGCCCATATACTACTGTGAGCCACCATGTCTCTCCCTCCTTAGGCAAGACGTACGCCGAAATGCTATGGGAATCATTGACATAATTTGACAAGAGGACCCGTGTGGTGTCCCATGCCACAAAGATACCGCCTCTAGTGTCCGATGCCGGTAAGTAAGTGAAACCATCATAGTTCTGCCCCATGCATTGCAAGATAACAAAAGTGTCCACCACCTCAAGTTTAGTCTCTAGGATACAAACAATTGCTGCGCGAGTAGAATCCACAAAACCCATAAGCGCCTTCCCTTTGGCCGGACTGTTAAGGCCTCTAACATTCCAACACACTAACTCCAAAGTGTTGAACGACATCAGAACAAGATGCCTCCAACACCACCGGCACCAACGTGCCTACTGTGCCAAGATCGGCTCTGCCATTCCTGCCTCATCCGCAAGGTTGAGCGGTATCGCCTTCCCGAAGGTAGCCGTGATGGCCCTCAACTGCGGCTCCTGGAGTGGCGAGTCGAAGACTGTACGGAGCTGACCTAGCGCATCTTCCGAGATCGCTAGATCATCACAGTCCAGGCCCAGGGTTCTAAGCAGCACAATTTCAGCTGCCGAGGCCTTCGTCTTCCTAGAGCTACTTGCACAGACGGACCGAGTTGTGCGGCGTGGGGTGAACAGGTCTTGGCCTGATTTGAACCCTCGCAGACCTTCAAATTCCTTGAGAAGCGGCGGGGCAAGCTTTTTAAGCAACCCAGCAAAACGCCTTGATGTTCCCAAGTGCTGCGATTTCTTTCACAGATAAGTTCTCCTAGCGGCGTTGTACGATAATTGCACCAGGAACAGCAACATTGCCGCCATGCAACAACTCTTCCATGCATCCATGTGGCGTGGTCACGTCGGACCCCTCAAAACCCGCACCAGACTCCTGTATACTGGGGCCCGGGTCCACCGAACCACCTGATGGGCGGTCAATCATCTCCGTTGTCGCTAGCGGCAGTGCGTCCAAGACCGGTGCCCACCTCTCTGCGATTTTGTCTAACAGCAGAACCAGTGGGGTTTCCTCCTCGGCAACAGCTAGGGATTGGGCGTTGGCGGCCCCCACCAAATCAGCTGCGGACGGGATGGCGGGATTTGAATCCCCCAAAGCCGCCTCCTCGCGCGCCTTATCTTGCGCTTGGTCATCCTCCATGGGATCCGCGCGAATCGCGCTGTCAATCACCTGTTGTGAGCTGGCATTGGTGGGAGCCTGATCCCTTCTTCCACTTGGTCGAAAGCCCGGCTACCCGGGCCCAACCAAACCTGCGATATGATGGCCACCATAGCATCCTGGCGTGGTGGGGTCCCACTGCACATGCCCGGATCTTCTGTGGCAATCTACACCACCAGATCTTCTATGGCAATTTGCACTACTGGCAAGACTTGGGCTGCAAGCACTGCTCCTCCCTGGCTAGTCCTTGTCGAAGCGGTCGTGGTGACCATGGGCGCGCTCGCCAACACCTCCTTTCCACGAGCCATCGGCGGTAACCTCCACTCTGACGGCCCAATGCGTCCCAACAGAGCCTGCTTGTAGGAGCCGCCGTGCGCACCACTGCCCGGCGCCCTGCCGCAGTGATCATGTGCACCTGAAAGTGCAACTATCCCTAGGTGGTTTTGGTAATTCATAACAACATATAGCTCATTGAGCTAATGCTATTCCAAGACTATTATTTCAGGAAAGCTCAATGAATGGCATGGCATGGATGATGAAAGTGGATCCCTCAAAATATCAAGGACAAAAGATTGGCTCAAGCTCAAAAGCTCAAGACTCTTCATTTTACATTTTAGTGATCCAAGATCACATTGAGTCTATAGGAAAAGCCAATACTATCAAGGAGGGATGAGGTGTTGTTTAATGAGCCTCTTGCTTCAAGTGCTTAGTGATATGCTCCAAATACCCTCAACTACTTTCTCACATCCTCATATGACCTAAACCCAAAGTCAAAATCAGTCACACCAATTCTTTCTATCCGGCGCAACCGAGTTCAAATGTCATAGCCACTGCCACAAACCCTAGGCAAATCGGTCTCACCGATAGGGATCTCGGTCTCACCGAGATGGGATTGTAATCTCTCTGTTTCCCTTCGTAACATTTTGGTCTAACCGAAGTGAGCGATTGGTCCCACCGAGATTGCAATGTAAACTCCCTGTTTCCCTTTCGTAACATTTTGGTCTCACCGAAATGAGCGAATCGGTCCCACCGAGTTTACCTGACCAACTCTCTGGAAAGCTTATTACCAAAATCGGTCTCACCGAGTTTGTGTAATCGGTCTTACTGAGATTACGTTATGCCCTAACCCTAACCATATCGGTCCTACCGAGTTGCATGTCGGTCCCACCGAAAATCCTAATGGTCACTAGGTTTACTAAATCAGTTCGACCGAGTCTGTTGAATCGGTCCCACCGAGTTTGGTAAATTGTGTGTAACGGTTAGATTTTGTGTGGAGGCTATATATACCCCTCCACCTCCTCTTCATTCGAAAAGAGAGCCATCAAAACAAACCTACACTTCCAACTTACCATTTCTGAGAGAGAACTGCCTACTCATTTGTTGAGGCCAAGATATTCCATTCCTACCATATGAATCTTGATCTCTTGCCTTCCCCAAGTTGCTTTCCACTCAAATCTTCTTTCCACCAGATCCAAATCCTATGAGAGAGAGTTGAGTGTTGGGGAGACTATAATTTGAAGCACAAGAGCAAGGAGTTCATCATCAACGCACCATTTGTTACTTCTTGGAGAGTGGTGTCTCCCAGATTGGCTAGGTGTCACTTGGGAGCCTCCGACAAGATTGTGGAGTTGAACCAAGGAGTTTGTAAGGGCAAGGAGATCGCCTACTTCATGAAGATCTACCGCTAGTGAGGCAAGTCCTTCGTGGGCGACGGCCATGGTGGGATAGACAAGGTTGCTTCTTTGTGGACCCTTCGTGGGTGGAGCCCTCCGTGGACTCGCGCAACCGTTACCCTTCGTGGGTTGAAGTCTCCATCAACATGGATGTACGGTAGCACCACCTATCGGAACCACACCAAAAACATCTGTGTCTCCAATTGTGTTTGAATCCTCCAAACCCTTCCCTTTACGTTCTTGCAAGTTGCATGCTTTAATTTCCGCTGCTCATATACTCTTTGCATGCTTTCTTGAATTGTGTGATGATTGCTTGACTTGTCCAAAGATTGCTAAAATCTGCCAAACTCTAAATTTGGGAAAAGGTTAAGTTTTTCATTGGTCAAGTAGTCTAATCACCCCCCTCTAGTCATACTTCAAGGTCCTACAAGTGGTATCAGAGCTTTGGTCTCCATTTGCTTTGATTTCCATAGATTTTGGTGGTCGTAGCCTTGGTTTCACAACCTAGGAGAGTATGGCGTCTAGCGAGGAAAATTATCATCGTAGAGGTCCTTACTTTGATGGTACTAATTTTGCTAGTTGGAAGCATAAGATGAAAATGCATATTCTTGGACATAACCCCGCCGTTTGGGCTATTGTGTGTATTGGCTTGCAAGGTGAATTCTTTGATGGGGGAGAGCCGAACCGTGAAGCTAGCGCGGATGAGTTGAAGATGTTGCAATACAACGCTCAAGCTTGTGACATCCTCTTCAATGGCTTATGCCCCGAAGAATTCAACAAAATCAGCCGTCTTGAGAATGCAAAGGAAATTTGGGATACTTTGATTGATATGCACGAAGGTACTGACTCCGTCAAGGAATCCAAGTTGGATGTGCTCCAAAGTCAGCTTAGCAAGTTCAAAATGAAGGATGGTGAAGGTGTCGCTGAAATATACTCTAGGCTTGCTCTTATCACAAATGAGATTGCCGGCTTAGGGAGTGAAGAGATGACCGACAGATTCATCATCAAGAGGATCCTAAGAGCATTGGATGGAAAGTATGATACCGTGTGCACATTGATCCAAATGATGCCAAACTACAAAGATCTCAAGCCAACATAAGTCATTGGAAGAATTGTTGCTCATGAGATGTCACTCAAGGATAAGGAGGAACTTCACAACAAGTCAAGTGGTGCTTACAAAGCCTCATGTGAAGCCCCCACATCATCAAGTGAGAAACAAACCTTCAATGAAGAATTGAGCTTAATGGTGAAGAACTTCAACAAATTCTACAAGAGTAGAAGCAAATAAAGAAGCTCTAAGTCAAGGTCCTACAATGACAAAAGATCTTCTAGTCGAGAGCGCAATTGCTACAATTGTGGGAGACCCGGACACTATTCCAATTATTGTACGGCACCCTACAAAAGAAGAGAAGATTCTCCAAAAAGAAGAAGCAAAAGAGAAGAATCACCACCAAGAGAGAGGAGGAGTAGAGATGATCGTTATGAATGAAGACCCTCACGGAGAAGCAAGGATTCGGAAAGGAAGGACAAGTCATCAAGGAGCTACACAAAACGAAGACATCAAGGTCATGTTGGTGAATGGGTATCCGGCTCCGACTCCGACAATCACTCCGAGAGAAGCTATCACTCCGACTCTGAATATATTCAAGATGAAGGTGTTGCCGGTCTAGCACTTGTGTCAACCAACTCCTACGACATATTTGACTCACCAAATGAAGGAATTGGAAGATGCTTCATGGCCAAAGGTCCAAAGGTAACACATCCCGAGTATGTTGATTTCAATAGTAATGAAGATGACTTGCTAGGTGATGATTACTTGTTGACAACTCTAGTGATGAATACTATGATGAAACGTCAATTAATCATGCTAATCAAGATAAAACGAATGACAATGATAAGGAGAAGATTGAGCTTCTAACTAAAGAACTAAACACTCTTAAGTTAGCTCATGAAACTATCTTCGAAGATCATCGAGAACTTTTAAGGGCTCATGAGAAGTTACGCTTTGAAAAGCTCAATCTTGAGCAAGAGCATGAGTTCTTAAAAGCAATCAATGATGATCTCCGTAAGAAAAGCTCTTCTTACATTGCCAAGCGTTTACTCTTATCTACTTACATGCCTCAAGTCAAGTCTAGTAACAAGTACAAGAAAGATCCTTCCTCTAGTAGTAACAATAATAATGCCAAATCCAATATTGTTGCTTCTAGTAGTTCTCTTGATTCCACTAATGATTCTCTTAGCCAAGTTACATTGAGCAAGAAAATAGCTTATTGAAGGGAATTATAGAGAAAGGTGTATACAAGAGCCTTGCCGGGAGTAAGCAATTCGAGGAAAATGTACGCAAGCAAGGAAGGCACCGGAAGAATCAAGGTGTTGGATTTGAAAGAAAGTTCAATGCCAATGGAGTTGAGTGGGATCAATACACCAAGACGAAGTTTGTTCCTCAACAAGAGAAGTATGATCCTACTTCCTTCAAGGGAACACAAGCACAAGATGATATTCCACTAGAAGACCACAAGAACAAAGGCAAGGACAAGCTTCAAGAGGAGATTGATGCATTTGAAGAAGCACCTAAGGCCTTGGTCAAGTGGGTTCCCAAGACTACGTCAAGTTCTACTTCATCAAGTACGACTACAACTCCAAGGATTCCCATCAAGATGATGTGGATCCCGAAGAAGAAGAACTAGAGAGTTCTTAAGGGTGACTCCGCCAACATTCTTCACTCATATCATTATGGCAAGGACAAGTGCAATCAACTTCCACATCTTGCACTAGTTCAAGGAGTCACAAACCCTCATGTTGGTAAGGCAAGGGACAAGGTAACCTAATGATTTCATGGACATCATCTTGTGTGTGCATCATTCTATGTCTATGGATATTCTTGTTTGTTCCTTGTGGGACTAACCCATGTAGGTATGTTGAAAGTGCAACTCACTCCAAAGGGTTGCTCCAAATGATCTACATCAACATTGAGCATCCATATCTTCAACACCTACATGAAGTCATCATCGACAAAACCCAAGGTTAGTTCATCCCTCTAAAAGGGGATCTCACATCTAGGGGGAGCTTAACTCTAAGAATTGAGTCAAAGCAACTCTAATGGTGTGAACACATGAATGCATTATGTAAAAGTGGTAACCCCATTTGAGCTTAAACGATGAGTATGACCTATGATCAAATGTTCTCATTTGACTCCGAAGTCAATATACTCATATATAGATGACCTAGTCACTGCCAATTGTTTGATAGATGCTAGAATTGGTTGTGCATGCTTTGCCACATATTTCATTTGCTATTCTATTGTGTGAGCATGTTGGTTGCATATTTTACTCATTCGAGGACATCCACTTGTTGCTTTGATTGTTTGGGTTCTTTTTCTTTTTGCCAAGTGGATGGACAAGAATGCCTAAGAACCTTCTCTAGCTATCTATGCTTTTCTCGTCTCAAACTCTATTCATGCTACATCACAAAACTTGATCAAGTCAGATTCGAACCACTCAGTGTGAGGAGCACTCGGAGTCCCCGATTCGTCATAGACATAAACTTCCAAAACTTCTTTGTGATTCTCGGTCTGACCGATTCCTCCATTTCGGTCCTACCGAGATCACTAAGTCGATCTAGGTTTTCAATCTCGGTGCAACCGATTTGAACCTTTCGGTCACACCGAGTTGCTGTAACTGTATACAGTTATGCATCTCAGTGCCACCGAGTTGTTCCACTCGGTCACACCGACAGGGTCGGGCTATATAAACTCACGGGCAAAATTTTGGAAAATTTCTCCAAACCCCTTCGCCCACGCATAGCTCGCTCTGTCTCCAGGGTCTCCGGATCGTCTCCTCATCGCCAGCCGCCTACTATCGCTGGTCTCCGCCGCCGTCAACGGAATTCACCCCCACCGTTGCCGCTATAGTGAGTTCATCGCCAAGCTAGGGTATGGACTCGATCACAGTGCTATCCTCGTATGATTCCTAGCACATTGTGTTCATTATGATTCTTGCCACGATTGAAACACTGCTATCCAGTCAATACAATCCTTAGAATAGATGCGATTTGAAAATTTAGGGTTAGGTTTCCGCCGAAACCATCTCGGACCCACCGAGTTGAAAAACTCGGTCCCACCGATTTGGCTAACGCCATTGCACTAGTAACTCTCGGTCTGACCGAGAATTGCTAATCGGTGTGACCGATTTTAGAACTTTGTGAAACCCTAGCACTCTCGGTGCCACAGAACTGTAACTCGGCCCTACCGAGTTCACCAGTTTAAGTTCCAAAACTGCTTCGGTATCACCGAGTTTGAAAATTGGTTGATCCGAAATGCTTTCTGTGGAAAACTAAAACTGAGTTTTTGAATCATTGTTTTGCAAAAATCTCTGCACTTTGTGATGCTCATCCATTCTATCTCATCTATAACTATTCACGTGGTCAGTGATCGGTGATTTCAGCACGTCGCACCAAAGTGATAGTCAGAACAAGTCAGGAGAGCACAATCACATGAGTGAGGGCACTAGTCCCTCTAGCACTTCAGATGATGGCAGCCGGAGCACCCCAAGCAATCTGCCTAAAGCTGCCACCAGGACAAGGAAGAAGAGAACCTCGTAATCGAGGATGAGGATTATATGGCGAAGAAGATGAGGCTACTTCCAAGAAGGTAGTGCTCAAAAAGGAGTATGCCTCAGCAAAGAACACAAAGCCTGGACTCAATAGGAAGGTTCCTGCCAAGAGGACACCTATGCTGAAGGTCAGAGGATCAACTCAAGTGCCTGAAAAGATTGATCCCAAAGAGGCACCTGCAAGAAGAGTCACAACTTCCAAACCCAAGAAAGTTCCCACTGGAGAAACTATGGACTTTACCATTGAATCAGAAGATGAAGCTGCTCGTCAAGATAAGAAGAAGAGAGCCAAAACCACTACTGCCCAGGTTCTTGGAAATCCCTCTATGAAGAGAGACTCTGAAGAGGAAGAAGAGGTTGCTGCACCAGCACCCAAGGCACAAAAGCTGATGGGAGATGCTATAAAGTCAGGGGCTGCAACATCAAAGCCCAAAGAAGCACCCGAAGCTGCCCCCAAGCCCAAAATTGCACCAAAGAGGAATACCAGGAGTATTCCATTGCTTTGAGAAGAACAAGGCCCCAAAGGCTCAAGTTGCTGATGAGGAAGATGATGAAGGACAAGTCCTGAGGAAGCTAAAGCCCAAGATTCCAGACCACAATGATGCTCATCCTGTGGCTGAGAACATGAAATTGAGAAAGGATGCGGGACTCAGATTGTGGAGGCTGTCAGATCCATATGCTATCAGGAGAAGAACTGCTGTTGATTACAGGTTCCACACTAAGGAACAGCAGGACTTCTATGAGACAGTGCTGTTGGACAAGAAACCAATAGTGTGTGATATGAGGTGGGTTGACTGGACCTACATGAAGGAAAATGAGGAACACTATCCTGGAGTGCAAGACAGTTTTGTTTCTTGTGGAGTTGCAGACTTTGTTGGGCAGCAGCTCACAAAGTGGAATGATGATCTCATTATGCAATTCTACTCCACAGCACACTTCTATCCAGATAGCAGGATAGTTTGGATGTTTGAAGGTACAAGGTACCAGTCAACAATTGAGGAATGGGCAAATCTGATCAATGCCCCAAAGGAGAGTGAAGATGACTTGGATGTCTATGCCAAGAAGAAGATGGACCACAATACCATGGCTCACATGTACAAGGAAATTCCTGATGCTGCAGTTGAGACACATAAGTTTGGGTCAGTTCACTTCCTTCTGTCAGGGCTGCCAACAATCAACTGGATCCTAAGGCACACTCTTCTGACCAAGTCAGGTGACCACAACATGATTAGAGGGCATGCTATCAACTTGCTGCACTTGTTTGATGTGCCACAAAAATTCAAGGTCATGAGCCTCATTGTTGAGACCATTAAGAGGATAGCAGCATACCAAAAGAGGAGTTGTGGGTATGCCCCACAGATTCAGGAGTTGATTAACTCAAAGATGGGCACAGGAACATACTTGCTGGATAAGGAACATTTTGCTATCTATCCAGACTTTGAGGACAATCAAGTTGTAATGAATGAGAATGAACCATCATCAGTGCAAGCTCAAGAGAAGAAGGAGAAAGCAAAGAGAGAAAAGGCTGTCAAGATACCAACTCAAGAGGAGGCATCCGACTACTTTTTGAAGAACAAGCAGGAGCATCTTGGTTACTTGATAGCATCAACACTGAGGATTGACAAGGGGTTGGACACCCTAACTCAAAACCAGGAGAGCCTGGAAAGAATCATGGAACAAAAATTCTATGATCTAGATGTGAAAATAACTGAGATTCAGTCAGTTGTGGAGCAGCTCCAGGATGACATGCAGGAGAGGAAGGGCAAGACAACCATTGATGCATTTGCCAGAGTGCCTAGAGCTTAGAGGTCAGCTGCAGTGCCTGTGACAGACACCAGAGCCACATCATCTGCACCAGCTACAACTCCTACAGCTCCAATGCAACCAGCTCCAGCACCAACTCCTCCAGCTCCATCCACATCAACTGAAGCCTTCATCCAAGGAACCATCTCTACACCACCACCTGAAGATCAAACCTGAGAGTCCATCTAGCACTATGCATTTTCTATGAACTTTTTGGTAACTTGTTGCCAAAGGGGGAGAAAAATGTATAGATCATAGGCTTCGAGAGAGAGAGAGAGAGAGTTGCTTTTGTTCTCTCTTGCTTTGGTGGTTAAACTTTGTTTGCTTTTGATTGCTTGAGATACTATGCTATTATCTATGAGACATTGATGATCATGTGTTTGATCATAAGCTACACTTATGCTTGTTAAATGATATTATCTTACCTATCCTTTTATGATCATTCACTTTGCTTGGTGATGAGTGCATGTATTCAATCTTTATTAGTTGAGCGCTCCACCAAGATGTATCTGACATGGAAGAGTAACCCATGAGCCTAATTCCTTGTGCATTTGCAGTCCAAAGCAAATTTTAAACTATGCACAAATTTAGGGGGGGGCTCTTGCTTATCACATACTTCTCAAAGCGACGATGTTTTTCAATCTTATTATCATTTGTCGAAGCTTTGATCTATATGTTGTCATCAATTACCAAAAAGGGGGAGATTGAAAGTGCAACTATCCCTAGGTAGTTTTGGTAATTCATAACAACATATAGCTCACTGAGCTAATGCTATTCCAAGACTATTATTTCAGGAAAGCTCAATGAATGGCATGGCATGGATGATGAAAGTGGATCCCGCAAAATATCAAGGACAAAAGATTGGCTCAAGCTCAAAAGCTGAAGACTCTTCATTTTTCATTTTAGTGATCCAAGATCACATTGAGTCTATAGGAAAAGCCAATACTATCAAGGAGGGCTGAGGTGTTGCTTAATGAGCCTCTTGCTTCAAGTGCTTAGTGATATGCTCCAAATACCCTCAACTACTTCCTCACATCCTCATATGACCTAAACCCAAAGTCAAAATCGGTCACACCAATTCTTTCTATCCGGTGCAACCGAGTTCAAATGTCATAGCCACTGCCACAAACCCTAGGCAAATCGGTCTCACCGATAGGGATCTCGGTCTCACCAAGATGGGATTGTAATCTCTCTGTTTCCCTTCATAACGTTTCGGTCTAAGCGAAGTGAGCGATCGGTCCCACCGAGATTGCAATGTGAACTCCCTGTTTCCCTTTCGTAACATTTCGGTCTCACCAAAATGAGCGAACCGGTCCCACCGAGTTTACCTGCCAACTCTCTGGAAAGCTTATTACCAAAATCGATCTCACCGAGTTTGTGTAATCGGTCTTACTGAGATTACGTTATGCCCTAACCCTAACCATATCGGTCCTACCGAGTTGCATGTCGGTCCCACCGAAATCCTAACGGTCACTAGGTTTAGTAAATCGGTCCGACCGAGTCTATTGAATCGGTCCCACCGAGTTTGGTAAATTGTGTGTAACGGTTAGATTTTGTGTGGAGGCTATATATACCCCTCCACCTCCTCTTCATTCGAAAAGAGAGCCATAAGAACAAACCTACACTTCCAACTTACCATTTCTGTGAGAGAACTACCTACTCATGTGTTGGAGCCAAGATATTCCATTCCTACCATATGAATCTTGATCTCTAGCCTTCCCCAAGTTGCTTTCCACTCAAATCTTCTTTCCACAAGATCCAAATCCTATGAGAGAGAGTTGAGTGTTGGGGAGACTATCATTTGAAGCACAAGAGCAAGGAGTTCATCATCAACGCACCATTTGTTACTTCTTGGAGAGTGGTGTCTCCTAGATTGGCTAGGTGTCACTTGGGAGCCTCTGACAAGATTGTGAAGTTGAACCAAGGAGTTTGTAAGGGTAAGGAGATCGCCTACTTCGTGAAGATCTACCGCTAGTGAGGCAAGTCCTTCGTGGGCGACGGCCATGGTGGGATAGACAAGGTTGCTTCTTCATGGACCCTTCGTGGGTGGAGCCCTCCGTGGACTCGCGCAACCGTTACCCTTCATGGGTTGAATTCTCTATCAATGTGGATGTACGATAGCACCACCTATCGGAACCACGCCAAAAACATTCGTGTCTCCAATTGCGTTTGAATCCTCCAAACCGTTTCCTTTACCTTCTTGCAAGTTGCATGCTTTAATTTCCGCTGCTCATATACTCTTGGCATGCTTGCTTGAATTGTGTGATGATTACTTGACTTGTCCAAAGATTGCTAAAAATCTGCCAAACTCTAAAATTGGGAAAAGGTTAAGTTTTTAATTGGTCAAGTAGTCTAATCACCCCCCCTCTAGACATACTTCAAGGTCCTACAGCACCCCTCGACCACGGCAAGACGCACCATTCTCCCCGACCCGAGATGTCCCCAGAGTTCCTCGGCAAGGCACTCTGCCCGCTACCATCAGAACTACGAGACCTGAAGCAGCGCTCTGGACCCTCGTGCTTGCGCAGCCTTCCAATGTGGATAGGCGTTTTATACTACAGCAAAGCATGGGACATCGGCGACCTTCCTGCCGGCCCTCCGTTCTCCCCCGGCTCCGGCACCCATGGCCGCTTGTCCGTCGACACTTCATTAGGATCCACACACCATGCTCGTAGCTTGAAGAGGGAGAGATCTTCGCGAGTTTCTGTCTCCGGAGCCAAACTCTCCACCAGACACGATGAGCCAAGGAGCTCGGTCGCCGTCTTGGTCGTCCACGCATGAGATGGAACCCCCTCGATCATGAGGTCAACTTGAGTATGCATCACTCTGGACACCACTTGCGCCTGCTTGAGCCATGGTTTGATGAACAGCTTGAAGTTGCCATACTCAACGGTGCCCGCCGCCAATGCCTTATTGCGCAGCTACGGTGAAGCGAAAACCACCCGGAAGTCCTCAGTATGGAACTTGTGGACATAGAACCAATGGAGGGGAATACGCAGGGCCGTCGACACTCCTTCCGCCGCCTCCCGGCACGACACCAGGGGACGAGTGCCGCCCATGTATGCCACCACCGCCAACCTCAAACGTTGCTCAAGATCCTCCATCTCCGGCATCCTAGGGAGCACGCAGATGGCACCGGAAGCGACAACTGCAGCCGATGCCTGCCCGAACTCCACAGGCGCGGTGTCGACCGGCACTGGCGAGGACCTCTCCGGCAGAGCGGTCTGCCTAGTCGCCGGTGACAGCCTGTTCGCGAGTCCGGCCTGCATCGACGGCTGCGAAGGACGCGCAACCTTGGCAACGGCATCCCACCGGTGATCTTCTTCCGACCTTAGACTCTGGCCGCTTGCACTCCAAAGAAATGTGACCCTCCAGACCACACCGGATGCATAGCGGTGGAAAGTTGCAATCTTCCAGGCGGTGACCCTCCCTAAAGCATGTGAAGCAAAGGCCAAACAGATCCGCCAGGATCTCTCTCCTCTCTAGGATGACGCCGGCGAGCGTGACCGCGCTCCTCCCGCCGTTGCCTGCTTCCGAAAAGCTTTCCTTTTGCGCCAAAGAGCCTTGCGGGACGGCCCTGGCTTGCGCCATGGCGCGGAGGAGCCCGCAGCCGGGCCATCGATAGCTCGAGCTGGCGCACCTCCAGCACCGGTGTACGCGCCCGCAGAACCAGATGAGCCTGACAGCCCCAAGCCGGAGACAATGGGCTGCAGCCTCGACGACACTGAAGTGGGGCTGGCCGGACCCGAAGCCACCGCGAAACAGCCCCCCTGGGCGAGCGCAGCGGAAGGATAGCCGGGACCCGGGTGGCCACCAGAGAAGGGAGAGGGCGCCGGGGCCTGGGTGGCCGCCGGCGGAAGCGGAGGTGGACGCCGGGGCCAGAATGGCCACCGACGGGGGGAGCGGAACTCACTAGGGGAGGAGCTCGCTAGGGGAGGAGCAGAGGCAGTTTGTGCAATTCTTTGATCGTGAAGTTTGTTTCTTCTGCTGGATAATTAGCTTACGTCTAAGGAGTGCGCCACTGGATAGAACACTGTGCCCATCAAGGATGACTGCGCTCGAGCAGTCTATCATGGCCTTTCATCGCAATTGTAACGCAGCGACCCCGAGCATATTCCATATATGCAGGAGTTTGAATGGAATTGCACATGATTGTGCTCACCAGCTATTGAACTCATTAACTGAGCCTGTCTTTGCATGCTGCAATCAAGCTCATTGGCTTTGTATGGATGCTGACAACTGTTTCTGAATTATGTCTGGTCAAGATTCGACGTACTCAACGGCCATGCACAAAGTCCGCTGCCAAACTGTCAACGACCATGCATGAAGCTCGGCCTGCAGCAGTGTAGGTTACCAAAGATGAGGAACACCACCATGCAGTACTGCGCTAGTCACCAACTCCTCCCCCCTCAGTTATGGCGAGGTGTCTTGACGTGCCGTCGGCCAGCTGACACCGCAGGAGTCGCCCAAGGAGAAGTAGTAGGTGCCAGCGGGCTTGGGGGGAAACGAGGAAGAAGCTCGCCTGCTCGGTTTTGACAGAGAAAATACTTGGGACAAATACTACAGTTTTTTGTGGAGGCCAAATAGATCAAAGTAATTAAAACCAGATAATGCTACCATATGCTAGTACGAGCCATATCGCTGAGGAAACATTTTTCGTTGAAAATTCTCCAGCTGCAGGAGATTGAAGACGACGCGAATTGTTGTTGTTCAACAAGTACCGATGCAAACGATGCACAAGGACGATGATGCGGACATGGTGAGGGATCGAAAGAATAGGTGGCAGGATCGGGAGGGAGTGGCCTAGGTTGGTGGCCGTTTATGCCTTCCTTTTCCTTTTTTGAGGGGATGGCCATTATGCCTTCCGTGTAAGCCCGACGACTCCGGATGGAGCAGAAAAATATCTAGGCCGTGCACCAGGGTCTGTTTCGGCCGGGTGGAGACGACGCCTACAACTTTTAATGCGACTGAGGCCCACGTTACTATGATTTATGTCGATACCTTTTGAATATAGCTGCAAATACAAACTGAAGGAGCACATCCCAACGTGTATGGACGGATGTGATATCAGTTGCAGCTGAGACTGGGCTCAGGTTTGAATTTTCAGGCCATGAGGTCAAATATTATTATGTCCCCCATGTTTCTTGAATACTGTTGAGCATGGTTGTTATTGCATGTATATCTGGCGACTAGGATCTCTTGTAATTACTCTCCTAGCTTAGCGATATCTCTCGATCCTTCCCTTGTATAGCGGATATGGTTGAGATCTCGCAGCCCATGTACTCTATATATGCTATGGCATACGAGTAATACAATCATCATGCAAATATTATCATTCCACATGGTATCAGATACCGATCGATTCCTAACCTAAACCTCTTCCGCTGCCGCCACCGCGCCGTGCCGCGGCTGCTCCTTGCCGCCGTCGCACCATAGCCGCCACCGCCACCTCCTTCTCTCCCGGCCGCCGCACCTTTCCTGCCGCCGCCTCCTCCTCCTACCCCTCCTATTCCAGCCACCACAGCCTACTCCCACACCCAACGCCATGGCCTCCACCACCTCTTCCCCCTGTCCGGCGGATCAAACCCTTTCGCTGGACCCGAATCCGTCCCTGCCAAAGACATCCGCAACATCGACATCACCAAGCGCGTCCCTGTCCGTCTCTCCCAAGAGGACTCCTCCTATTACTCGTGGAAGACTTACTTCCATCTCGTAATTCGCTAGTATCATCTCCAGGAGCACGTAGATGGCTCCGTCGACGCCAAGGCCATGCTGCACGACCCTGAGTGGTCGACCGTTGAAGCTACTCTTATTCGCTGGTTTTATCAAACCATCTCAGCAGACCTCTTCTACACGGTGGTGAAGGACGAGGACGACACCCAATCCGTTTGGACGAAGCTCAACGGCCTCTTCACTGACAATCGGCTTCAGCGGCTCGTCTTCCTCCAACAGGAGTTCTTCGGGTGCCACCAGAACAACTCCTTGGTGGACGACTTCTGCATGCGCCTGAAGCGCCTCTGTGACGAGCTTCGCGACATCGGCGAGGTCTCCGACGACCTCCTCCTCAGCACCCTCGTCGCCGGCCTCAATGAGGAGTTCGGCAACACCTCGGCCAACCCCACGCTCATCCCCAACCCCAACTTTCCGCGGGTTGTCTCTTACCTACGCTTGGAGGAGCGCCGGATGAAGCAGCTCAAGACTCGGGCTGTTCACACCGCCCTTGCCGCGGGCACATCCCGTGGCCCGCCTGCCCTGCAGCCACCACTGGCTCCGTTCCAGCCGCCCGCGCCGTTCCCGTTCCCGCAACCAGGGGCATTGGCGCCCGCTCCTGCCACCGGTCGTGGTGGTCGCAAGGGCGGCAAAGGCGGACGCAAGGGCCAGCCGTGCGGCGCTAACCCAGGCGGGGCGCCTGGACAGCAGCAGCAGATGCCCATCCCGCCATGGACCTTCGGGCACAACCCATGGACTGGAGTAGTCCATGCCTACTCGATGCCCATCCCGCGCGCGCCAGCCCTTGGCATTCTTGGTCCTCGTCCGGCGCAGCACCAGGCTCACTTCGCCGCCCCCAGCAGTTTGGCGCCTACACGGCGCTGCCGGCGCCTCCACCCCAGCTCGGTGCTCCTGCTGTCCCCATGGCGCCACCCTTGCCGGCCGCACCTTGGGACCCAGCGCTTCTTGCGGCGCTGCACTCCGCCCCCATGCCCAGCACCTACACCGGGGGTGGCGATTGGTTCATGGATAGCGCGGCGACCGCTCATATGTCTGCCCATCCCGGTAATCTCGTCACTTCTTTTCCCACCAACACCTCCACTCGCATCACCGTAGGTGATGGTTCTTCCCTCCCAATTACTCATATTGTCCATGCTTCGTTTCCCTCTTGTTCTACTCCTATTAACATGTCTAACGTCTTAGTCTCTCCTGAACTTATTAAGAATCTTGTCTCTGTTCGTTCACTTACTCGTGAAAATCCTATATCTGTTGAATTTGACGGTTGTGGTTTTTCTGTGAAGGACGCCCGTACTCGTATGGTACTCCATCGATGTGACGGCTATGACGAACTCTACCCGGTGCACCCATCATCCACCACCGCCACCGCTCATGTTGCCCTCTCCGTTGATGTGGACCTCTGGCATGCTCGTTTGGGTCATCCAAACCCAACTACCCTTCGTCATATTCTTAGGAGTTTTTCTTTCACTTGTAATAAAGTTGCCGATCACACTTGTCACGCATGTCGTGTCGGCAAACATGTCTGTCTTCCCTTTAGTGAGTCTTCCTCAGTAGCTTCATACCCTTCTCAATTAATTCACAGCGATATTTGGACATCTCCTGTTGCGAGCAACTCAGGCTATCTTTATTATCTTGCTTTAGTGAGTCTTCCTCGGTAGCTTCATACCCTTCTCAATTAATTCACAGCGATATTTGGACATCTCCTGTTGCGAGAAACTCAGGCTATCTTTATTATCTTGTCATTTTAGACGATTTTTCTCACTATGTGTGGACTTTTCCACTTCGGCAGAAATCGGATGCTATTTCTACTCTGTCGTCTTTTTACTCCTATGTCAGCACGCATTTTGGGCGTCCCATTCTTGCTTTGCAAATTGACAATGAGAAAGAGTTTGACAATCTTGCCGTCCGCCACCTACTCACCACACATGGCACCATATTTCGTCTAACATGCCCCTAACCTCGCAACAAAACAGGCGGGCCGAACGAGTCCTTCCCACCCTCAACGACTGCGTTCGTACTCTGTTATTTCATGCCAACGTCCCGCCCCGCTTCTGGCCAGATGCTCTTGCCATGGCATCTCTCTTTGTCAACATCCGACCTTGTCGCACTCGCTGGAATTACGCACCACATCACCTGCTCTTCGGCACTCCCCCATCCTACGATGACCTTCATGTGTTTGGGTGTCTCTGTTACCCTAGCATTGCATCCACCGCTCCGCACAAGCTCGCCCCGCGGTCGCTCGCATGCATCTTCCTCGGCTATCCACCCAACACGAAGGGCTACCGGTGATACGATCCCGTCTCTCACCGGGTGATCACCTCGCGACACGTGTACTATGACGAAAAAGTGTTTCCTTTTCATTAGGTACCATCTGCTGACAGATCCTCCACGTCGCTGCCACCTCTGTTTGGCGGCCCTTCACCAGCGGCACCTCAGCCCCATGGCGGACGCACATGGCCAGCCCTCGGCCCTCCGACGTCACCACCGGCCGCCGCCAGCCCGCCAACTGCCGCAGCCTCGCCGGGCGTCGCTGTCCCGCCAGGCTTGGCTGGCTCGGCCACTCTCTCGGCGGCCTCGGACGAGGCCTCGGACGCCGCCGCGGACGCCTCTAGTGCGTCCTCTCGAGCTGCTTCGCCGGGCCCGTCTACTTCAGCATCCTCGAGCCCGGGCACGCCTCCATCGAACGGTGCGGCCGATTCAGCGGGCCCATCTACATCAGCATCTTCGGGTCCGAGCACGTCCTCATCAACCCATGCGGCCCATGCGCAGCCGCCAGCACCCCAGCTTGGGGTCACGACACGGGCGCGCGTCGGGGTTCTCTATCCGAGCACGAGGTACCCTACTGTGTAGTACCTGTGCACCGCTTCGATGTCTTCACCATCACCGGTTCCGTCCTCCGCCCGCGGGGCCTTGTGCGATCCGCATTGGCTGGCCGCCATGCTGGAGGAGTTCGACGCGTTACAACGCAACCGGACATGGCAACTGGTCCCACGTCCCCGCCATGCTAATATCATTAGCGGAAGTGGGTCTTTCGCCACAAGACGCGTTCTGATGGTACCCTTGAGCGGTACAAGGCTCGTTGGGTCGTCCGCGGTTTCCGGCAACACGCCGGAGTTGACTTCACCGACACCTTAGCTCTGGTCGTCAAGCCGGGCACGATCCGCACCGTCCTTCAGCTCGCGGTCTCTCGTGCCTGGCCGGTGCACAAGCTCGACGTCTCCAACGCATTTCTCCACGGCCATCTGGCTGAGCAGGTCTACTGTGAGCAGCCCACTGGATTCATCGATGCCACTCACCCGGACTATGTGTGCTTGCTCTCCCGCTCTCTGTACGGGTTGAAGCAGGCGCCGAGAGCCTGGTACTAGCGCATCGCCGCCTTCCTCCAGCAGATGGGGTTCCGAGCTACTCGCTCTGACGCCTCCCTCTTCGTGTACCATCACGGCGCTGCCACTGCATACCTTCTCCTCTACGTGGATGACATCATCCTCACGGCTTCCTCGACTGAGCTTCTCGGTCAGCTTACCGCTCGTCTCAGTGCCGAGTTCGCCCTGAAGGATTTGGGGCCTCTTCACTACTTCCTCGGCATCGAGGTGGTTCGGCGTTCAGACGGCTTCTTACTTCACCAGCAGAAGTACGCGCTTGAGCTCCTTGAGCGCGCCGGCATGCTTAACTGCAAGCCCGTCGCTACTCCTGTTGACATGAAGGCCAAGCTCTCTGCGCTCAACGGATCTCCTGCCCCAGACGAGCCATTCTACCGCTCCATTGTGGGTGCCTTTCAGTACCTGACTCTCACCAGACCGGACTTATAGTAAGCCGTGCAGTAGGTGTGCCTTCATATGCACGCTCCTCGAGACAGTCACTGGAACCTCGTGAAGCGGATCCTTCGTTATATTCGCGGCACTATGGCTCTCGGTCTCACCCTGACAGCATCCTCCTCCACCGACATGCTGGCCTACTCCGATGCTGACTCGGCTGGCTGTCCGAACACTCGTGACTCCACCTCCGGCTACTGTGTCTACCTCGGCCCCTCTCTCATATCGTGGTCGTCCAAGCGACAGCACACGGTATCGCGCTCTAGCGCTGAGGCTGAGTATCGGGCTGTGGCCAACGCCGTTGCAGAGTGTTTCTGGCTCCGACAACTTCTTCAAGAGATCCATCACGACGTGACTCGCGCTACCCTCGTGTATTGCGACAACGTCTCTGCTGTTTATCTCTCCACCAACCCCGTTCATCATTGCCGCACGAAGCACATCGAGCTTGATATTCACTTCGTGCGCGAGCAGGTGGCCCTTGGGCATGTTCGTGTTCTTCACGTACCCACCGCGCAGCAGTTTGCCGATGTCATGACGAAGGGGTTACCGACTACTACATTTGAGGAGTTTCGATCCAGTCTATGCGTCACTGGCGACGTATCGACTGCGAGGGGTGTTGAGCAAGGTTGTTATTGCATGTATATCTGGCGGCTAGGATCTCTTGTAATTACTTTCCTAGCTTAGTGATATCTCCTGATCCTTCCCTTGTATAGCGGATATGGTTGAGATCTCGCAGCCCATGTACTCTATATATGCTATGGCATACAAGCAATACAATCATCATGCAAATATTATCATTCCACAAATACATTATGTCCCCCATGTTGTTTCCCAAGCATACACTCACATGCATAACATACGTCATTTAAGGACACGATGTGATGGATTATTTATTGATAACATGAAGTGCACTTAGCATATCCATTAAGCTCTATCCATCAACGCAAACCTTGCAGGTGCACGTGCCAAAGAAAAAATTACTGCACCAAAGTTCGCGGATCTTCTGCCCAGGGTAACCGAACCAACCCGCGCATACAGACTTGCAAATACCCTTGGTACAAAACACCAGCCGATAAAACGAAGCAGTCGAACATTTCTCTGCATACACAAACATAATAAAAATTAAACCATAAGAGTGAGAGATGGATTGTAATAACAAGATCTTTACATCATTGCGTAAAAGTGATAAGTTGTGAAAAGCCTCAAGGAAATACACAGAATATGAATCGATCAAGATCATATTAGAGAAAACTCTTGGTAGTATGATTTTGAAATCTTATGAAGATTTCTCAAGGCTCTTCGTTTGAAATAGCATATGCCCTAGGAAATCTAGTTAAAAAAAAAGGGAGAGAACACACCTGCAGATGTAGTGCTTCCGAACAACACAAGCATCACCAAAAAACAAGCGGCGGCAGACCTTCCATCCATTCTTGAATTACGCGCTCTAACGAGAGCCAAAGGGTCAATCAAGCCTTTAAAAAGTGTCAAAGGGATATGAAATGGCGTGAAATGATGTGCCATATATAGACTTCTAGACTCCAATGACTTATATCGCATTTAATGTGTTTTGTGCTACTCCCGCTGTTCGTAAATAAAAGTTTTTGAAGTCTTCAATAAAGACTAAATACGGATGTATATAGACATATTTTAGAGTGTGGGTTCACTCATTTTGATCCATATGTAGTCCACATTGGAATCTTTAAAATTTTGTCTAGAAGTGTGTGTGTATATATATGGCACATTAAATACACACTTAGCTACTAGTTCTACAATGACCTGTATCACATTTAATGTGTTTTGTCCTACTCCCTCCGTTCTAGTAAGGGACTACATACAGCACAAAATGAGTGAATCTGCATTCTAAAATATGTCCATATACATTCGCATATAGTTTGTATTGAAATCTCTACAAAGACTTTTATTAGAAACGGAGGCAGTAGGTATAAAAGGGTAACTGGGTACCGCTTTCTTTCTTCCAGGAGAAGAAAAGAAAGGCGATCTTGCCTCTCGCCGCTGTATGCGTCTTCCGCCGCCGTCCTCCCTGGCTGCTCCCCGCCGACGACCTTGGTGCGTTGGTGGTGAGGGGGGTCGCCGGATCCACGCGTGTGGATTGTTTTAGGCATTAGTTTCTTAGATTTTTGGGTTGTTCATCGTCATCGCTTTGGCAGTGGCGATGGCGGCGCCGACTAATAAATCTTCAGATCCTTCCCCAACGAGGCGATCCGCTTTTGGGGTGGATTTGGAAACCGATCGTTCAAGCAAGGATGGTGCGGCGGCGGCATCCTCATGGTGGACTGTGTCCTCGCCCTCCGTGATTCTTGGCGCTTGCTCCAACGTCGGCGTGGAGCTTGGGAGGTAGTCCAGAGCGGATGCAGATTGTAGTCTGCATTGACGGATCCGGAAGATAGTGGATCTGGGTTCGTGGTTCGTGGCGGCGTGTATGGTTTCCTCCTCCAACATCTTAGTTGGGCGGGGTGCGGATCCGGAGTTCGATGGCATGTCCGGTGTGTTGCCCGATGCGATTCGTTCAACGGAATGGCTTCGCTTTTATTGGCGAAACCACCTTGAGGTCCGCAGTCGTGCATATCAGCGATGGAGCCGCGTCGAGCTCGGGTGTGGAGGTGATCCGTCATGTTCTCCTTTGGCGGCTGCTATGGTGGTGCCAGAGGCAGGTGACGGGCGTTGGTGTCAAGCTCAGAGGATTCTTCAGTCTTGTTTGTAATTTTACTTCTGGGCTGGTGTTCGTGTGTGCAAAGGCTTCTTTTCGGTTTTGTCAGGTCGGTAGGTCGGTATGTACGTGGCTTGTACTATGATCCTTATGATATAAATGAGACACATATTACCACGCAAAGAAAAGATATAAAAGGGTAACCGATGCATCATATCTTGAAGTATATCATATACATTAACTATATGTAGGGCCGACCCTGGGCCATGGCAGCGAGTGCGACGGCCTAGGCGCCCAACCCGAGTACGGGCCCAAACCCTGTGCATGTCTACTGTATATATTTTTGAAGAAAAAAATAGTACGCATAAGAAGCAGCCCGGCCCATAAAGGAGGAGTGAAGTCTGAAACAAACCCTGTCTTTGTACGACCTGTCGGAATCGAACCCCCAACTCCTAATCCCTGAAATCGACACCCCCACTTTTCAAATCCCGGTCGTCACAGCCCTTAAGCCCGTTTTAAGAGTGGGATCGGTGACGTGGCACCGCTGGCGGCAGGGTTTGGTGATTAATGGGGTCGGGTTACTGAAAATAATTGTTCTTTGCCTTATCCCGCTGGTCCGCTGCTGCCGCTCACAGCCACTCATTCCACTGAGAGGGAGGATTCTGACCAGGTAAAATCCGCCGTTCAGGGCCGTGGCCGGCGGCAAGACCGGAGCTGTACAGCGCCGTCCGTCTCCGACGCTCTTCTTCGCCCGGAGCAGCCACGGTAGCCACACCCGTCTCCGGCGCGCTGGGGCCGTTGTCTCAGGCGTGCTCCGTCTCGCCTGCTGCTCGCTCGCGTCAGGCGCGCTGCGCCACGCCCGGCCGTGGCCTTGGCTGCCGGCGGCAAGACGGCGGCCGTCGCAGCTAGTGCTGCCCACCTCCGACGCACCCAATGGCAGGCCAAGGTTTTGGCTGACCCGCTCCCTGGGATATGGTGGATGGTGGAGCTGCAGCGCGTGCAGCCGGTGGCCGAGATTCCGCCGGAGGTCGCGCAGTCGCACTAGAAGATGTGAACACAATGCAAACTAAACAGGCAAAGGTGAGTGATGATCCGTTGCTTGATCTACCTCTGTACTAGTAGCTATCTACTGAACTTTGAAGTATGCAAGCTATGCACTCTGCTTTTCAATCGCACACACTAGGAAAATCACAAATTGGTGAAAGCGCTTTTTAGTAAAAAAATCACAAGATATTCAGAGTCCTAGTTTTAGTGAAACCTGAAAATCACCTGATGAGATCAAAACGCTTTGCAAACATCACACAGTATTCACAGGAGTAAGAGCAAAATATTGTTCTGTTCCTTTGATATACAGTAATCTCTTACATTAGAGTTGGCAAAAAAGAGAACTTGTCAAAGGAGAAGTTTGATACATTAAAATTTAAAATAAACTTAGGTGGTACTCTATTAGTAGTGAACTTTGATTCTAAGTAAGATTGAGCTGATGTCTCTTTACTAAATCAACTCATGATGCTGATGTACAATTGCTCCCTCTTTATTTGTCAGCAACTAGAGCTCAAAAAAGCTGCTATTGTGCTTCATTTGATAGCAAGTGGAGCTAAAAAATTCTGCTACTGTGCTTTATTTAACAGCAAGTTTAGCTAAAGAATTCTTCTATTGTGCTTCAGTTGACAGCAAGTGGAGCTAAAAAATTCTGCTATTGTGCTTCATTTAACAGCAAGTAGAGCTCAAAAATTCTGCTATTATGCTTCATTTAACAGCAAGTAGAGCTCAAAAATTCTTCTATTATGCTTTATGTAACAGCAAGAACATTTGCACTTTTTTTTATAGCAAGAAGAGTTCTAAAATTCAGCTATTAAACATAAATCACACATAAGAGCAGAGGGAATGGATATTTTGACAGTAGCAGAAACACATAAAATTACCTCTGTTTCCCTCACTTTTCTCCCTCTCTTCCCAAGATATGACTTTGTTTTTTTGGTGTTATCTCCATTCTTTTTACAGGAAGTTTTGTTGTGTCCCTGACCACCACAACTTCCACATGTGATCTGTATGCCATGCTTGCTCAGTTTCTTCCCCTTGGGTGCTTCCCCCTCTTCTCTCTTCCTATCATTGTTCTTTTTCCCGGCTCTGGCATGGCAATGTAGCAGTGCTCATCGCCTAGGGTTTTGAGACACAGCCGCCTTTCTTCTCCTTCAACGGGTTGCGTGCAATGCTCATAAATTTTTTTGAAAGTATCAATGTAGTAGCACTTGTCAATGAAATCCTCTACTTTTCTTCCACTCTTATAGATAGCACAAATTGCATGACAACAAGGAAGGCCTGCAAGCTGAAAGTAACCACATGAGCAAGTCCATTTCTCAAGGTTAACAGTGTACCTCCTGCCTCTGCTATTCAAATGCTTCACCTCAAAACCATCCTTTCCATTCCAGAGCACCTCCAAGAACTGAGTTCTCTTGATATTGGCCTTAATCTTCTTGAAGATGTTTGGGCAAATTATGCCATTCCACTTCTCACTCTTGGTTTTCTGCTCTTGAACTCTAACCATCATTTTTTCCTAATCTTTTCTTCTTTGTGAAATAATGGGGTAGAACCTAGCTTCTATGATGGCATTGTTAAATGATTCACAAAGGTTGTTGTCAACTGACTCACAATTTGCTCCTATTGGAAAGAAAGCCCTAGCCCAATGCTTTGGGTCTGTCTTCATGATATCTTTTGCACCTTCTGGAGTTAGTTGAGCAAGCTTGGCCTTGTTGTAGTTGAAGTCTTCTCTGTTTCCAGACTTAGCAATTGCCCAAAACCTTTTCTGCAATTGATGATCTTTATGCTTCTTTCTCCAGTTAGCATAGATGTGCCTAGCACACATCCTATGCTCTGCCTTAGGCAGATAGTCTCTCATGCTGTTAATTAAACCCTGTAGTAGACATAAGTATTTATTAGTAAAATAAAGTAGTAGGGCTAGGACTAGTACAATGAGACAAGACTAGGACCAGTACAGTGACACAAGGACTAGGACTACTACAGTGAGTGACACAGTACATATCGAAAAAGGTTTAGTGGCTAGGTACATGTCGACTACTTTCCGCTTCATCGACACGACTAAACCTTTTTCGACATGTACCTAGCCACATGACTACTTGACGCTCTGTCGACACAACTAAACCTTTTCGACATGTACCTAGCCCTGAGTACTTGACGCTCCGTCGACACGACTACACCTTTTCAACAATTGAATAAGGCAGTAAATAAATTTAACCTTTTGCTTATCAGAAATAAAGACCCATCCAGCTCCTTGATCGTTAATGTCCAAGTCTTTGATTAAAAGACCAATGAACCAGGCCCAACTCTCATTTGTCTCCTTCTCCACAACAGCCCAAGCTACTGGATACATTTGGTTGTTTGCATCCCTAGCTATTGCAGCCAGTAGCTCACCTTGGCAGGCTCCCTTGAAGAAACAACCATCTAGCCCAATCACTTTCCTACACCCAGCTTTAAACCCTTGCTTCATAGCATTGAAACATACATAGAATTGTTGAAAAATATTTTCTTCCTTCTCTTTTGGATCCAAGCAAATGACCACAAGATACTGTGGTTGCTCCTAAGAAGTTCCAACCGATAATCAAACACCTTCTTTGTACTCACTTTTCATACCACTCATCAGCTGGTCAAGTACAAGTTTTTTTGCTGCCTTGCACTTTGAAATGGACACATCAGCAAACATGTCTTTCATCACTGTGGCTTTCATACTATCAATCTTCCACAAAGGATTTGCCAGGATGAAGTGCTCATACCTTTTGGCAATGACCTTAGCAGTAACTAGTTTGTTGTCTCTGTTTTGTGCACATTGGTGTTCATCTTCAAATGTGATGATTTGAAACCTAGAACACTGGCCGGTCTTAGTCAGATACAACATCCGGGGACACCTGTGCCAATCACATTTTGCTCTAACTCTGGCCTCCTCTGACTTTAAAAATGAAATGCTTCTTTTGGTAGCAAGCCCATATCTCTTGATAGCTCTAGTCAATTGTTTCTTGCTTTTAAAAACCATTCCAAGACTAAAATGAGGAATGTCAGAGTCTGGGTTAAACCTCACAAACTGGCTCTTCCTCCTAACCATGTTGCCATCCTCATCCTCATCATAGGAGTAGTCTTCATCTGATGACTCAAACTCCATGTCCTCCACAACTTCCTCCACATTTCCTACCAAATCAATGGGCACGGCCCCTGTTGCATCTGCATCAGCCCACATCTTGGAATCTTCCATCTTTTTCCTAAATTTTCTTGCATGTTTTCTCATCTCAACAACCTCTGATTCTTCTCCACTATCATCAGTATGTGGCACATACTCATAGTCCTCTGAGTCCTCTGAATCTGAACCATTTTCTGCCACTTTAGCAACTGAACTAGATATGTCTTGGGCTGTTTGACATGGTTGACTTACATTAAGAACTTGAGAACTCTGAGTAGGATAATCAACTCTCACATTTTGCTTCAATGGACTGTTCATCACCCGAGTAATCGCACCACCTACATCAGGAACAAATATATGCTCAATAATTTCTCCTGCACTACCAGTCTGTTCAGTGGCATTGCCATTATCATTGACTTCAGCACTACAATCTTCAGCTGTGATAACTGCATCAGGTTCTTCTTCACTGCCAATGTTCATCAGTTCATCAAGCTCATCCTCAAAATCTGACCCACTGTCTATTTCTCCTTGTTCTTCTTCTTCACCATTGTACTCAACATATATTTCACCAACTCCCCCCTCTGTAATGTAGTCAGACATCTTCATGCAGCCACCATCATCATGTAAAAAAAGCAATCCATTTACCAAATCTCTGCCAGGCAACAGGAAATAGTACTTCATGCTCTCCTTCACTGTCATATGATCTCCTAAAAACCCTTTTAGCTCCTGCAAAGAGAGCTTGTCCCGCTCAATCTCTGACATTCCAGTTTCTCCCCCAACATAATCTAGACTTGGACCAATTCGTATGAACCCAACCCCCAAAGTGAAATCTAACATTCAAGATCTCTGCCGGGTCCATGATTTCAACAAGAAAACCCTACATTACAAGGAAAGCAACTAATGCATCAGTGATTGTCAGCCGATTCAAACACCCAAAAACCCCAACTTGATCTCACTGTAGAACCCTAAACCTAGCCCACAGAGAGGGGAAAAAGGCCAAACGCAATAGAAGGAAGAACATCACATACCTGATTCTACTCTGCCGGAGTGCTCGTCGGAGATGGCCGCGATCATCCATCCTTCGCCATGGCCAGTGGAGAAGCCGACGCGTCAGGCTGCAGGGAAGGAAGGCGAGGGGGGGGGAACAGAGAGCGACGGGGAGGCGGAGCTGGGCCGGCTCAACCAGTTTGGCCGCTCGACCCATCGGACCCACACCCCTAGGTCGACTCGTGAATCCTGTTTGGGAAGGGCTTAAGAATTGGACGACCAAGGATTTGAGAGGTGGGGTGTCGATTTCAGGATTAGGAGTTGGGGTTCGATTCGACGGTCGTATAAAGACGAGGTTTGTTTGGACTTCACTCATAAAGGAGCGGCGATCCGCATTTAACAAGTCAAACAATCCCTGAATCCTTTCCTTAACTCTCTCCAAGGAACACGCTGCCAACTCATCGTCTCCCTCCCGTTCTCATCATCTTCCTCTTCCCCCAATCCAATTATTGCCCCAAGTTCCTAAGAGGCCAAGACCCCAAATATACAAGCTAATCAATGAAATATCGCTTAGTATCATAATACTTCAGTGGATTTCTTTGCATCTTAGAAATACCCACAAGGGCCCCGGCGAATAGAGCCACATAGGCGAGCCGGCTAGCGGAGACACTCCGTGAGCCCTGGCAGGAACATGGAGAGCAGCAGCCCGCACCCCGCAGCCTTGCCATCCATTGTTAGGGCCGTGGTCAAAATCCGACCGTCGGAGGCAAGCAATTCCTTGTAATTTTTTGCATCTCAACCTTTCCCCTTGTCTATTTTCTGTAATTATCAATTGGTGTAAGGATGTTTGACTTTCTTGATTCCTTGTTGTACGACATTGCAGTCAGATAGATTTTGCTGTTGTGGCATTGCTTGATTTTGGATTAGTGGATAGCTGGAGCAACATGGGATTTCTTCTAATTTAATCCAAGAGACCAAGACCAAGATTCAAGAATTCAGGTGTTTTCTCTCCATTTATTTTGAAACCATGTTGCCAAAAAAAATCATTTATCTGATTGTGAGAAAAGAAAAAAAAAAGTAACTTATAGATAAATTCATTGGATCGCAAAAGGGTGTTATGGATAAATTTGTTTTTAGAAAGATCACCGCAGAGAACATAGAGGTATTAGCTGTTCTAGTGTTGAAGAACAACAATCTAATGTTGTCATTGAGGATTGTAAAAATTTGGGTGGTCATGAGAATGTTGGGGAACATTGCAAGGAAAACAAAAAAATTCTACGCATACGCAAGATCTATCCATAGAGATGCATATCTACGAGAGGGGAAGAGCATCTGCATACCCTTGTAGATCGCTAAGCGGATGTGACACCCCGGATTCAATCGTACACTAATCATACACGCGAACGTGCACGATCAAGATCAGGGACTCATGGGAAGATATCACAACACAACTTTAAACACAAAAAAAGACATACAAGCTTCATATTACAAGCCAGGGGCCTCGAGGGCTCGAATACAAAAGCTGGATACACAAGTGAGTCAGCGGAAGCAACAATATCTGAGTACAGACATAAGTTAGACAAGTTTTGCCTTAAGAAGGCTAGCACAAACATCAATGATCGAAGAGGCAAGGCCTCCTGCCTGGGACCTCCTAACTACTCCTGGTCGTCGGCAGGCTCCACGTAGTAGCTAGTAGGCACCCTCGGGGTAGTAGTAGCAGTCATCGGGGGTGGCATCTGGCTCCTGGGATCCACCATCTGGTTGCAACAACCAGAATGAAGAAAGAAGGGGGGAAAAGGAGGAGCAAAGCAACCGTGAGTACTCATCCAAAGTACTCGCAAGCATCAGATCTATACTAAGTATGCATTGGTATCAAATGGAAGGGTTGTATCGTGGATGAGAATCGCAAAGATGCCGAATAGAGGAAGGCCTAGCCTATCGAAGACTAGCATCCTCAAGCAGCTCCAAGCGTCTTGCAGCATGTAGAACAGTAAAGAATAGCATTTTATAATTAACAAGCATGTTGTAGCATTAACGTCCGGAGATCCTTCCTCGACTCCCTGAGAGAAAGCAATCCGGGCGGATATCCATCACATATCAAGTATCCATTTCTAGTTGTATAAGATCGGGATACAAGTGCGAATGTCCATTACCACGACACGGTATTGAATATATGTCTTCCCCAGCAGGGTGCACCACGTTACCCAACATGCTCGATCACTCTGGCCGACACACCCTTTACGGGGTCAATGCCGACCTCGAAGATCAACACGTCGTAGCCCTACCTAGGCTCGGCGGGGAGGTCCCCGCGGTCTACATCCTAAGCACTCGTGGTGCGGGCCCATCGCCCTTTGCACTTCGTCGTTGTGCGCAAGGGATACCAAAGACCACTCGTGAAGTGGATGGCATGATCCGCCCACCACAATCTTTGAATCGACGTCGACAAAGCTTCGCCGACATCGCGGCGTCGAGGCCCATAACTATTCTCGCATGGTGGTTAGTGCATAAAGGCGAGAGGCCAACTCAGAACAAATACCCAAACCTGTTAGTGCATTATTAAAAAAAGTGACGGCTGTCGGGACAAGTCCGGAGCTATCACCCTCTCCCGGGTGATACCGCTAAATAGCCAGCCGCCACTGTCACATCGCACGGGTGCTCTCCGGGCCCGCCCGACTTTCACAATGGTCTCAAGTAAAGTCAAGGTAACCGTGTGTCCAGACAGCAAGGGGAAAACCCGAGGAATCACCCCCGATGGATTCCACACTATGTAATCATCAAGGTGAACGTAAGAGGAACCACCCTCGAGGTTCACACTTGAGGGGTTGCACGACAGAGCCGTATCGGGAATGGTGAAAGAGGAACCACCTTCGATGACCACAACCGAATAGCTACACTACAGAGATCTCATCAGGAGTGATGTATGAGGTTCCACCCTCGGCACTCGATGGTAACTCTACAAAGTCGAGAAAAAAAAGGGGCGTGATGTGATGTGAGGTGTCGGGCTCTGGTCGTCGATCACGTTGATCGAGTCATCGATGATGAAGCAGGGGTAACAAGGACAAGGTGGTGGTCACTGATGGAGCTCTAACCAACCTATACTACGTAGTTTAGGATAAGCAGGTAGGTAACAATAGTAGGTACAAAAGCAGGCTATGCATCAGAATAGGAGCAATCAAATACAGTAGCAAAATCTAATGCAAGCATGAGAGAATGGAATAGGCGATATCGGAATGATCAAAGGCGGGGCTTGCCTGGAAGCTCCGTTGTAAGGGAAGAAGGGTCATCGGTGACGTAGTCGATCACAGGGGCATCAACAGCGGTCTCGGGGTCTACCGAAAAGAAGAGGGGGAAGAAACAGTAAATACACGCAAACATATGCATAACAAGACAATAAGCGGTGCTAGAGGTGTTCTAACGCAGTGCTAGGCGATAGTAGCGAAGGGGGAAACATCCGGGAACGTTTTCCACGTTCCAGACGTCTGTCAGACAGATGAACCGGAGGAAAAAGATTCGACGTTTGCTATGCTAGGGACATGTGGCGGATGAACGGACCGCGTGTTTAGACTCGCCTCGTCGTTCTGAGCAACTTTCATGTAGAAAACATTTTCATCTGAGTTACAGATTATTTTATATGATTTTCTAAAGTTTTAAACATATGCTGAAAATTTCCTGGATTTAATTTAATTCGAAAATAAAATGGTCTATTACTTTTTAAACACAGAGGCAGCTACCCTATTTGTATGACAGTGGGCCAGGGGGTCCAGTCAGCATGTATAGTCAGCAGTTGACCGGGTCAACTTTGACAAGTCCAACTGGCAGGTTGGGGCCACCTGTCAGTGAGAATTTTTTTTATAAACAGGGTTATTTACTTATTTAATTAGGTTTAACTAGATGTGGTCCCACGTGTCATTGAGTGATTTATTTAACATACTTTCAATTACAAGAGGGCCCATGTGTCATTGGCTAGCAATTAAACTAACTAGAAATTATCCCCTAAGCTAATTCGTACAGGCCGGCCAGTGATGGCTGTACACACGCACGCGCACCACACATGCCCAGCCATGGCCACGGCCATGTCCATTAGCAGACGAGTAGCAACATCTAGGAGCAGCAAAACTAGCCTACAGGAGCAGCTAGAGCAGCGGCGGCGGCTACGCAGTAGAGTAGTAGTAAGCAGCAACGTCGGCAGCAGCAGTTCGTAGCGACAGCAGCAGTACTAGGCAGCAGCGGCGGCAACAACCAAGAGCGGCAGCGGCTTCAGTCAGCAGCGGCTAGCGAGCAGCAGGGGAGGAGCAGTAGCAGCTCGCAAGGCCGCACGAAGCAGCGTGCGGGCGCGGGCGGCATGCGAGGTCGGCGGGGACAGGGGGACGCACGCGGGCACGGCGTGGGCGCGGCGGCGGACAGGGTCAACAGCGGGCGCAGCAGTAGACGACCTCGAGGCCAGGCGCGGGCGAGGCGCAGGTGGCATGGCCAGGGCGCAGCTAGGCGAGGCCGGAGGCGAGCGAGCGCAGCCAGGGGTGTGGCCCAAACGTGCGGCAGCAGCAAGCAGGCGTGGCCATGGGCAGGAGCACCACGTACGCGTACGCGGGAGCTCAGACGATCTCGGGGACGGCGGCTATGGCGACGAAATCGAGAGGGGGAGAGGGGGTTTTGGAAGAGGATGTCACAGCGAGCTCGGTTGCGCAGACAAGGAAGCTGGGGGTGGACCGAGGCGGTGGGAATCAACGACGGCGGCCGGCGATGTACGCGATGAAGAAGACGGCGATGGCGAGCGTACGAGCTGCCCCGGCTTGAGCTGATGCCCGGGACGACGAAGCCGACGGCCGCGGTCCTCCTGGACTTCCTGCCGCGCGAAGGCAACGACGGTGGCCGCGACGGTGACGATGGCACGACAACGGTAGCTTCGGGGGTGTGCGGGGGGCGCGAGCAACGGCGCGAGGGTGGAAGTAGTGGCGGCTAGGGTTCGACCGGGGGAGAGAGGAGGGGCTTGGGGTTGCCCTTGTAACCATTGGGGAGGCGGGGGATGGCCGCCACGCACGGCATGGCCGGCGCGGATGGGCGCCACGATCCCCCGTCTCCCTGTACCAGGTTGAAGGGAGTTAATTGCACGGAGATACCACATTTGGGGCAGGTCTGACGGATCAGTACCACTATTCAGTTTTTTTGCACGTCAGTACCATGTCTGGGGCAGTGTGTTACAAAATGGTCTAATCTGCGTATAAACATGTATTGATGGTGTATCTGACCACCGGGGCCCGCCTGTAAGGAGCCGACGTGGCATTATTTTTACAGAAAACTCCATTGTTTTAAATTTAATCACCCAAACTTCCTAGCCCGCCGCCTCAACCTCGCCGGCCTCCCTTCGCCGGAGCCCGTCATTGCCTCGGCGAGTACCAAAGGTCTCGCTGCTCCCTTATCCTTCCTTTCCTCTCCTCCCGAGCTCCCTCTTGCAATCATTTCTCTCTCTCTCTCTATATATATATATATATATATATATATATATCGGTGAACATGAACGAAGCGCCGTCGATCCGAACAGCGCCGCCCCGCTGGATCTCGTCCGACCAAGCTCGCCGCCGCCGGATATGCGCTCCGCCGCAACCCGTTCCGGACAGCGCCGCCTCGCCGAATCTCCTCTGACCAAACTCGCCGCCGCCGGATTCAAGCTGAGCCGCCCCCTGTGCCTCGCCCTTGAATTCTCGATCCGCTCGAGCAAGAAGAATCAGCGTCATGTGGGCCACAGCACGGCCCAACCACCAGACAAGAGTCCACGCACCCAAGATATATTTGGTGCCAAGCACCAGACTAGAGCCCACGCACACAAGATTTGTTGCTAAAAAAACGCAAAAAAGATTTTATGTGGACTAGTATTATTTAGTGCTAAGCATGAACTTTTTTCTAAATTTTATCTAGATTAAAAAAATGTAAGAAAAAATCATGTGTTTTCACTCAGGAGCAAAACCATGCACAATTACTGTACATCCTGATTATATTTTTCAAATACACAATTAAGCAAATTATATGCCCAACTCACAGTTACTATGTATATTGATTATATTTTTTAAAACGCACAGGTACACCAAAAAGTGACAACATGTATTTAAAATTATTGTGTAATCATAATAAATTTTATAATGCATGACCAAGATTTTAAAAAAATACATTTACAATTTTTTAAATAAGTGTTCAACATTTTCCAAAAATGTTCTGAACATTTTTTTCATATGCACAAGCACTTTATTTACCTTTCAGGGTAATTGTACATTTTTCTTACATTTATTTTCGCAACGGAAAAATATTAGAATAAATATGAACCTAAAAATAACAACTTTTCTTACATCTATTTTGTCAAATTACTCGCTGGTAAACCCACCTGGCCCTCAATCTTTTTGTTAGTATCGAATTATTTCTTGCATCCCACTGACGAGCGGGACCCACATGGGCCCGCTGTCACGACCCAAAAAAACATATATATATATATATATATATATATATATTTATACATATATATATATATATATATGTATATACAGTTTCAAAGAAAAACATATATATATACAAAAAAGACGGAACGTTTAGATTCATAGTATGAAAACCATAATTGCCCTTACTTTAAACCTGACGTTGCTGTGGCGTAGTGGTGCCGCAGCTAGTTCCTCGTACGGCGCGGCGCGGGTTCGAATACCAGCGCGAGCGCGCGTGTTTTATTTGAGTATACTTTTTTGGCAGGACCTTTTTTCACAAACATGTGACAGGCGGGCCCAGCGGTCAGATACAACGTCAATACACTATTATACGCGGTTTAGATCAAGTTGTAACAGACTACCCCAAACATGGTACTGACGTGAAAAAAACCGAATAATGGTATTGATCCGTCACACCTGCCTCAAATGTGGTACTTCCGTGCAATTAACTCGGTTGAAGGAGAGTGGAGGTGGGCTGGCCGGTCATTTGGCTAGTTGGGCCAAAGTGCCCTGTAGAATAGGCCTTCTCCATTTCCCCTTTTTTATATTTTAAGTTTGTTTATTTCCTCTCTATTTTCCATGTAATTCCTGCACTAAATGACTTTTTGCAAAAAGTGCTATTGGGCAGAATAAATACGGCGATATCTAGCACTGCAATAAAATGGTTGGGGCAATACTTGAAATCATTAGATATTTGATCAACTACAAATGGATTAAAGTGGTTGTTTTAGTCACTCTTTTTGGGTGACAACTTTTAAATATGTGCAAGTGACCTAGTTTTACTCCTCCATAATTAACTATGGATTATTTGCCATCACATGAACTATTTAGTTTTTCTTATTTGTGAATTTAAAATTTTCACTTGAAATTGGAATTTGAATTTGGCTTGGATCCTTATCAAGGGCAATCTGACTTAGTCAAACTTGATGACATGGCACCATTAACGGATGATTACTGTAGCTTAACTTCCGGGCGTCACAACGGAAGTGTTTATCAAAGCGGTTGATGTAGTCGTACACCTTCACGATCCGTCCCGATCAAGTACTGAACGTAAGTCACCTCCATGTTCACCACATGTTTGGCTCGATGACGTCTGCCTTCTCGATCCAGCAAGAGGCGAAGTAGTAGATGAGTTCCGGCAGCACGACGGTGTGATGACGGAGGTGGTGAAACTATTTGCAAGGCTTCGCCAAGCACAAACGTCGATGGGGGAGGAACTAGAACTAGAGGAAGAAGGGGCGCCACACACGGCTTAGGGATCGTGGTGTGTGTCGCCCCTCTCCCTCTACTCATATATATAGGTGGGGGAAGGAGGAGGAAGCCCTAGGGATGCCCCCAAGGGGTCCGGCGGCCGTCCTGGGATCCTGCCCTAGGTGCCTCCCCCCTTTTCGTTCCTATAGCGCAGGGGAGAACGCATGAGGGGAGCCCCCCCTTTCCTTTTTCTCACATGGAAGAGAAGGTAAGAGGGGGCTAGCCTTCTCCCCTTCCTTCCCTAGGGCCGGCGCCTATGGGGTGGGGTGCGGCAGCCCCTTGGGCTGGTGTGCTCCCCTCTTTTGGCCCGTTAAGCCCAATAACTCCGCGCAGCCTCCCGGAACCCCTTCCGATGATCCGATAAATACCCAGTGCATTTTGAAACCTTTCCGGAGACCAAATAGTATCGTCCTATATATCAATCTTTACCTCCGGACCATTCCGGAGCTCCTCGTCATGTCCATGATCTCATCCAGGATTCCGAACAACATTTGGTCACCAATTCACATAACGCATAAAACACTATATCATCAACCAACGTTAAGCGTGCGGACCCTACGGGTTCGAGAATGATGTAGACATGACCGAGATGCTTCTTCAGTCAATAACCAATAGCGGGACCTGGATGCCCATATTGGTTCCTACATATTCTACAAAGATCTTTATCGGTCGAACCTTTATGACAACATATGTAGTTCCCTTTGTCTGTCGGTATGTTACTTGCCCGAGATTCGATCATCGGTATCTCCATACCTAGTTCAATCTCGTTACCGGCAAGTCTCTTTACTCGTTCTGTAATACATCATCTTGTAACTAACTCCTTAGTCACTTTGCTTGCAAGCTTCTTGTGATGTTGTATTACCGAGAGGGCCCAGAGATAGCTCTTCGTCATACAGAGTGACAAATCCCAATCTCGATCCATGCCAACTCAACAGACACCTTCGGAGATACCTGTAGAGCATCTTTATGATCACCCAGTTATGTTTTGTTGTTTGATAGCACACAAGGTATTCCTCCGGTATTCGGGAGTTGCATGATCTCATGGTCGATGGAATATGTATTTGACATTAAGAAAGCAGCATAAACTGAATGATCATATGCTAAGCTAACCGATGGGTCTTGTCCATCACATAATTCTCCTAATGATGTGATCCCGTTATCAAGTGACAACACATGCCTATGGTTAGGAAACCTGAACCATCTTTTGATCAACAAGCTAGTCTAGTAGAGGCATACTAGGGACATGGTATTTGTTTATGTGTCCACACATGTATTTAAGTTTCCGATCAATACAATTCTAGCATGAATAATAAACCTTTATCATGAATAAGGAAATATAATACTAAACACTTTATTATTGCCTCCAGGGCATATTTCCAAGAGTCTCCCACTTGCACTAGAGTCAATAATCTAGTCCACATCGCCATGTGATTAACACCCAATGAGTTCTAAGGTGTGATCATGTTTTTCTTGTGAGAGAGGTTTTAGTCAACGGGTCTGCCACATTCAGATCCGTATGCACTTTGGGAATTTCTATGTTTACAATGCTCTGCATGGAGCTACTCTAGCTAATTGCTCCCACATTCAATACGTATCCAGATTGAGACTCAGAGTCATTCGGATCGGTGTCAAACCTTGCATCAACGAAACCATTTACGACGAACTCTTTATCACCTCCATAACCGAGAAACATTTCCTTAGTCCTCTTTAGGTACCTAAGTATAATTTTGACCGATGTCTAGTGATCCACTTCTGAATTACAGTAACGCCCCAGACCCGATGCGCCAGGTGTCTTCCAGTTATTCGCCGTTATTGCCATGTATTTTGCTTGCGTGTTGCATTTTGCCATGTCATCATGTGAATTGCATTGCATACGTGTTCGTCTCATGCATCCGAGCATTTTCCTCGTTGTCCGTTTTGCGATCCGGCACTCCTATGCCTCCGGCGCCCCCTTCTACCTCGTTTCGTGAGTGGCCGAGAGATGTTCTCGGAATGGGTCGAAACTTGGCATGCGATCTTATTATAGTGTAGAGCAGGCGCTGTCGAGTTTCGTCGCGCATTCGAACCCGTTTAATCGCCAAGCGCCATCCGTGGCGACAGTTGTCGGTTTATTAAATCGCTTGACGTTTTCGGTCTCCGGAAACCCATGCCGGGTTGCCCTCTCTTCTCTTCCTACATCCCACTAATCCCTCTTGCAGTCCACCTAAACCGCCCTCCGTTTCGGACCGTCAGATCGCGATCGAAGGGTCCAGAAACCCCCCTAACCCTAGCACCTACCCTATATATACACCCCTTTCGTCCCAAAAATGGGCTACCCTAGTCTTCCCCTACCCCTAGACCCCCTTCTCCTCGGATCTGCCGCCACCAGCCACAGCCAACCTCCCCCCTCCTCAAATTCCGGCGAGATCCACACCTCCTTCGCCACTTGGCGCCTCCTGATTAGCCAGCCATCGCCTCTAGCCAATGGCTAAGCGCCACATCGCCCCAGCCAGCTCCTCCCACCGCCGCTGGCCCGCCGAGCCCATCTGGGGCCCGCCCAGGCCCGAAGACGCCGCCGCCGCCACCGCCGCCTGCTGGCATCACGCCTCGCAGCTCGAGATCCGACCACATCTCCGCTCGCGCCGCCTCTCTCGTCGCCGAACCCGCTGTCAGCCCCTCCGCAACCCGACCCGCCGCCGTCTTCTGCGACTCACGGCGACTCCTCCGTCAAGCTCCGCGCCGCCTCACTTCACCCCGCCTCCGCGCCGCCTTGCGTGCGCCCGAAACTCCGACCCGCCGCGGATCCGCGTGGCCTCGCCTCCTCTGCCGGCCTTCGCCGCCGTCCGCCGCCGAAACGGATCCGCCTCGCCGGATCTGGCGGATCTGCCTCTCCTCGTCGCCCGGTGACCTTGCCGAACCAGCCACCGCCGCCGCCGTCAGCATCATCTATGTGTCAAGGCGAGGCGAGGACCCACGACCTAGCACTGGGCCGGCCTCGGCTCTCCGCGTGGGCCTCCTCAGCCCACCCAGGCCCCGATTCCCCAGCCCGGCTGCTCTTTCCTTGGCCCAACCGCCTCTCCAACATGGGCCGAAGCCCAGTGGTGAGCTGCCTAAATCTCGCCTGAGCACCTTAGCATCATGCATGCATCTTGTGTACCTGGTAACCCCATGTGTACTGCTCCGTTTTGTGTGTGTACTATATCAAAATGTTCATCATTAGACGCTCTTCATTTCGTTCCATTGTGCCATGCCTGTTTGAGTCCATCTTGATGCCCTAATCATCGTTGCAAGAGTGCTATATGATGTTAACCTGCTGAAACTGTCATAACTTGCTGTTGTCTTTTTCATTGCATTTTGTGTGTGCATCCTATGAGCTTGATGTCTACATGAGTTTTGAGCTACATCATTCCATATTCACAGTGGTGCGATCCTTGTATTTTTTTGGGTCTTGTAATTGGTGCATCGAGCTTGTTAAATAGGGTACTTACTGTTACTGTTTTGCTAGACTGTTTCTGCTATATCCATATGCTATATTAACCTGCTGCTACAAGTCATTATATGCGTAATATGGAGATGTTCATTAAAGATGTTTTGTTATACATGTCATGTTCTATCCATTCATGCCCCTGGTTGCATTTATAGCCTGCTTTAACATGTTGTTATCTTGCTCCAAACTTGCTAAATAATGTTGCTGTCAGCCTGTTAACATTAAGTTCAGTTTTGTCATGAGCTTTCCTAGTGATCCATGCACCCTATGACCATGCTCTTGTCATGCTTAGCTTCATAAACATGTCTTCTTACTGGTGCTTGCCTTGTCATGCCATTTATTGCTCTGTGGTGAGTTGTAAAAGCTCACCAACATGCCTACTTATTGTTGTTCCCGCCATGTATAAATCTGTCATATCATTTGCCATGTTTGCATGGATCCTACCATCTTTTCTGTTGACCTTTGAAATTAGTTCAGTAAGGGAGTTTTGTTCTTTGTCTTTAGTACTAGCGTGCCATGCCTTTGTTTGCCATGTTAAGTTCCTGTAACATGTTGTTTAATAGCTCTAAACATTGCAACCTGATGTTATTTCTGCCAAGTCTGTAAACTGTTATTATTTGCAATCTTGCCATGTCCTTTTGAGCATGTTATATTGTTTTCTGGAGATAGCTCAGTGTTCATGTTTTGTCATGCTTAACCTGTACTTCATGCCCATGCCTTTTGTTCTTATGTTGAGGTACTGTAGCATATTGTTTTGATGCTTGCTAGATGCCTAGATGCCTAGTTGATGTTTTGGATGTAGCTTGATTTTGCATGTAGCTTCACATTATCATGTTGCATCCATGGTTTGAGAGTGTTTGCTTGATGTTTGTATGCATTTTGCATCAATGCCATGTTTAACTTGTTTTGCTCATATCTTCTAGGCCGTAGCTCCGAATTAAATGAACTCTATATGTAACTTGACTAGAATTCCATGTAGATCATCTTGGTGCATCTTAACTTGCTGTTTAACTAGTTGAACTTAAGGTTTATTCAGTTCTGGACCAATTTCTAAATTTACATATGAGGACTTACCGGATTTGTTATATGTTGTTTCCGGCCTCATTTAAACTTGCTTTGATGTGTTGCTCTTGTATGCATCATCTCTTGCCATGAGTAGCTGCATATAGCCTTGTCATGCATCATACTTGGTTGAGCATCATGTCTTGTTATGTGTGGTGTGTTTACCATGTTGTGTGCTTCTTCTCGACAGTTCCTGTTTCGTTGCAATCGTGAGGATTCGTTCGTCTACGCTTGGTTCAGCTTCATCCGTTCGTCTTCTTCATGGACTCGTTCTTCTTCCTTGCGGGATTTCAGGCAAGATGACCGTCACCTTGGATCTTACTATTATCATTGCTATGCTAACCGCTTCGTTCTATCGCTTTGCTGCGCTGCCTATCACTTGTTCTTCAAGCCTCCCCAAATTGCCATGTCAGCCTCTAACCTTTTCACCCTTCCTAGCAAACCGTTGCTTGGCTATGTTACCGCTTTTGCTCGGCCCTCTTATAGCATTGTTAGTTGCGGTGAAGTTGAAGATTGCTCCATGGTGGATGAGGATTATGTTGGGATATCACAATATCTCTTATATTATTAATGCATCTATATATTTGGTAAAGGGTGGAAGGCTCGACCTTATGCACAGTGTTTTGTTCCACTCTTGCCGCCTAGTTTCCGTCATATCGGTATTATGTTCCCAGATTTGGCGTCCCTAACGCGGTTGGGTGAATTATGGGACCCTCGACGGTTCGCCTTGAATAAAACTCCTCCAAAGAAGGCCCAACCTTGGTTTTACCATTTGCCTCACCACCACCTACTTTTCCCTTGGGAGTAATTAACCCAAGGGTCATCTTTATTTTAGCCCCGGGCGATTAGCTTCTCTAAGTCTTTGGTCCAAACAGAGCAACTGCGGGCCCCTCGGGAAACTTGAGTCTGGTTTTACTCGTAGCTTGACTTATCCGGTGTTGCCACGAGAACGAGATATGTGCAGCTCCTATCGGGATTGTCGGCGCATCGGGCGGCTTCTTTGGTCTTGTTTTACCATTGTCGAAATGTCTTGTAAACCGGGATTACGAGATCGATCGGGTCTTCTGGGAGAAGGAATATCCTTCGTTGATCGCGAGCTTATCATGGACTAAGTTGGGACACCCTGCGAGGTATAAACTTTCAAAGCCGTGCCCACGGTTATGTGGCGATGGGAATTTGTTAATGTCCGGTTGTAGATAACTTGACACGGAATCTGAATTAAAACGCATCAACCGTGTGTGTAGTGTGATGGTCTCTTCTCGGAGTCAGGAAGTGAACACGATTTTGGGTTATGTTTGGCGTAAGTAGGAGTTCGGGATCACCTCTTGATCATTGCTAGCTTCACGACCGCTTCTGTTTGCTCTCTTCTCGCTCTTATTTGCGTATGTTAGCCACCATATATGCTTAGTCGCTCTTTGCAACGTCACCACTTTACCCCTTCCTTTCCTTTAAGCTTTGCTAGTCTTGATACCCATGGTAATGGGATTCTTTGAGTCCTCGTGGCTCCTGATTACTACAACAACGATTGCGGTATAGGTTATGCGATGATCATGGCGCGAGAGCGATGTTTGCTTGTTTTGGAGTTCTTCTTACGCTTCTTCTTTGATCGGGGATAGGTTCGGTCGTGACTGGCCTATCGAGTGGATGTCGTTTGAGTTTTTGTTTGTGTTTCATCCGTAGTCGGATGGTGCTCTTATGTAAGATGATGTTGTAGTCGTGTGGCATTGTATGCCTTTTGTATGTATCCCTATCTATTATGTAATGTTGATGTAATGATATCCACCTTGCAAAAGCGTCTTCAAGATGCGCTTCTATCCTTGGTGGGACCTTCGAGTTCCTTTAGGATAGGGTCGCATCTTGGGCGTGACAAATTGGTATCAGAGCCTCGACCGACCTTAGGAGCCCCCTTGTTTGATCGAGTAGTTTCGCCATTGTTGAGTCTAGAAAAAAACTGTTTTCGGAGTCTAGTTATATCGGAGAGTAGGAATTCTTTTTACTCCTTAGCCCCTTCGTCGCTCTAGTGAGGAATCTTGACGTAGTTTATTTGAATTACTCCTCTTCCCGTTCAAATTTTTCTTTAGGATCACGTGGTTAGTTTTGTGAGTTGTCCATCCTCTTTTGTCCGGTGCATCTCTCGTCAAGTCGACTCATACCTCTTTGTCTTTTGCGAGATCAATCCTCAGTTCTTCCTACGACGTCATTGTTTTTCCCTGTCCGAAGTTGTCTTTGTTTTTCCCACCCGCCCACCCTTTCCTTCTCGGAATCGGAGTCCGTAATCGAGTATCCATCCTACTCGTGCAAAGTCTTTGCTTACTTTCCCCAATGATTTCAACCGGTGTTTTCTCTTCAAGATATTCGTCGGTTCCCCCTTCCAAGTTGTCTTTGTTTTTCCCGCCCTCCCACCCTCTTCTTCCCGGAGCCTGAGTCTGTTTCGAGCATCAATTTCATTCGTGTGGAGCCTCTTCAGTCTTTCGTCAATTGTTTCAACCGGTGAATTCTTGTTTTGTTCGACATTCTTCATCTCTTTTTCTTCTCCGGTGGACTCAATTCAACTTGTTCTTTTCAGGTTGATCACATTCTTTTCCTTGGATCAAGTGTTCTCCTTGCTCACTTGCCTCTCGCCATTCAATCATTCCGGAGTTCGGAAGACATCTCAGGAGATTCGTCTGTGTTCCAATTAATTCGAGGTTGTCACCTCATTCAAATATTTCAATTGTTCCGGTGCATCATCTATCGGTTCAACAATCCTTTCCAACGGTGTTTTCTCTTTTAGTGGGCCCTAACCCACAGGTCTTTTCCCAGGATCTTACCTGACTCTTCTAATTCTCTCGGGGTTATTCTCAAATTCTTTTCAAGTGTGACGTAAGAATGAATTTCACCAGTCAGATGCCATCTCCAAGATCGCTTTCGAATTCTTTTCATCTTTGGTTCTACCTTTCCTCTTTTTCATTATTCTGGAGTTTCTCAACAATTTTGGTGGGGTTTCTCGTCGTCATTTGAAGACCGAAGGAGAGTTTCCCTTAAATCTTGTCCGTTCTCCCGAAGATTCATGTCGCTAGCTTGATGCTATTAGCTCAAAGTGTTTTCAGTCGTGCAATTCTTTTTCATCCATCCGGAGTATTGCAGGAGTTGTTTTACCTCTCGATCATCCAGAGGCCATCTTTTCGAAAGATTTCTTCGTTCTAAGTTTCAGATTCATTCTTCAATTATTCTATATCCGTGCCCCTTCGTTCGTCTCAATATTCTTCTGGTGCTTCGTTCAAGTGTTCTTTAATCAGCTCATGATATCTTTATTCTTTTGCATCTAAATCCCCTCGAGCTTTTGGTTCTTATAATTCTTCCCGGCGATTCAGTCTCTTTCATCAGTCATTTTCGAATTCTTACGGTGGTTCGTTCAAGATTCTTTTTCCTTCATTATCATTTTAATCCATTCGTTCTTTCGAACCCTACCGGTGGTTCATGAAGACTTTCTCAAGTTTTGTGCTATACCCCCTTAATCCTTTTCAAGAAGAATAAGTAGTATGCAAAATCCATTGATTGTCATCAATTTAATTTGATGAAGGATAAGAATACAATAAATCTTATTCTTATTTCATCCAAGTGATTAATCCCTTCCTTCGGAGTTTGTTCGTGAGGAACAAATTCTAGTTCCAAGTGTTTTCATCTTTTCTTTTCTGGAGTTCAAATTTCCTCGGCCATTTCGTCGGAACCCCCATCTAAATCATCGCAAGGCTCATCTTATTCTTTCTTCCTTCATTCTATCTCATCATTCTTTTGTTACCGGAGTTCTTCACGATGGCTAGTCATGATTTAATTCATTCTTCAAGAGTTCATCAAGATTCTTGTTGGTGGAGAAATTCAAGTATCTTTATTCTCGCGTCTCAAAGTGTAATTAATTCTCCGTATTCTTTTGAAGTGGAGTTTTGCATTTCTTCGTTCCTCTAAGCTATCCAATCATTTCCGTTTGTGGCCGGTTATCACCTTATGATCTTGAGATGTTACCTATAAGACCACAACCAGCTTATTCTTTTCGTTGTTGATTTTCTCAACAACTCCATTCAACCTTCCTTCTAAAGATGCTTTCAATTTCATTCGTGGCACAAGTTGTCATTTTCTTATCCGTTCTTTTAATTCAACTCTTTCAATTCTTTCCGGAGGTTTTATGTCATGTCTTCATCAAGTATCACTCCATCCTCTCAAGCTCGTGTTCTATTCCTCCATGTTTCAAAGGAGTCTTTGCCTAAATCCTTCGGTCTTTTTTGTTTCATATCTCGTTCTAATCGGAGTGGTTTCATAGTCTATCTGATTCCGTGAGCTTTCGATTCTCGTCATTCTCGTCGTTCCACTCTTCTTCTCGAGTGCTCTCAATTCTTTGCTTCTTCTCTTGAGTTCTTGTTTAACCTCATCCCTTTTCCCCTCCGTCTCGGTCCTAAGATCTCGGGACGAGATCTCTTGTTAGTAGAGGAGTGTTGTAACGCCCCGGATCCGATGCGCCAGGTGTCTTCCAGTTATTCGTCGTTATTGCCATGTCTTTTGCTTGCGTGTTGCATTTTGCCATGTCATCATGTGCATTGCATAGCATACGTGTTCGTCTCATGCATCCGAGCATTTCCCCGTTGTCCGTTTTGCGATCCAGCACTCCTATGTCCTCCGGCGCCCCCTTCTACCTTTTTTCGTGAGTGGCCGAGAGATGTTCTCGGAATGGGTCGAAACTTGGCATGCGATCTTATTATAGTGTAGACAGAGCGCCTATCAGGTTTCGTCGCATTCGGAGGCTGTTTGACTGCCCAACCGCCATCCGTAGCGACACCGTTGTCGGTTTATTCGTCGGACGTTTTCGGTCTCCGGAAACCCATGCCGGGTTGCCCTCTCTGATCTTCCTACAGCCCACTAATCCCTCCTGCAGTCCACCTAAACCCCCCTCCGTTCCGGACCGTCAGATCGCGATCGAAGGGTCCAGAAACCCCCCTAACCCTAGCACCTACCCTATATATACACCCCTTCCGTCCCAAAAATGGGCTACCCTAGTCTTCCCCTACCCCTAGACCCCCTTCTCCTCGGATCTGCCGCCACCAACCACAGCCAACCTCCCCCCTCCTCAAATTCCGGCAAGATCCGCACCTCCTTCGCCACTTGGCGCCCCCTGATTGGCCAGCCGTCGCCTCCAGCCAATGGCAGAGCGCCACGTCGCCCCAGCCAGCTCCCACCCACCCGCCCCCGCTGAGCCCATCTGGGGCCGCCGGTTCAAGACACCGCCATCAGCCGCGCAGATGCTCCGCGCCGGTCCTCGCAGCTCCGCGTCCGACCACATCTCCGCTCGCGCCGCCTCTCCTCGTCGCTGAACCCGCCCGTCGGCGCCCTCCCTGCAACCGCGACCAGCCGCCATCTTCTGCGCCTCACGGCGACTCCTCCTCGTCAAGCTCAGGCTGCCAGAGCTCAGCCCGCCTCCGCGCCACCTCGCTTTGCCGCCCGAAGCTCCGCCCGCCGCGGATCCGCGTGGCCTCGCCTCCTCTGCCGGCGCTTCGCCGCCGTCCGCCGCCGAAACGGATCCGTCCCGCCCGGATCTGTGGATCTGCCTCTCCTCGTCGCCCGGCGACCTCGCCGGCCCGGAAAACCGCCGCCGCCGTCCTCAGATCCTCAGTGCCCGGGCGGGGCGAGGACGCTGACGACCCAGCAGCTGGGCCGGCCTCGGCTCTCCGCGTGGGCCTCCTCAGCCCACCCAGGCCCGATTCCCATAACCCACCTGCTCTTGCCTTGGCCCAACCGCCTCTCCAACATGGGCCGAAGCCAAGTGGTGAGCTGCCTAAATCCCGCCCGAGCACCTTATAGTTATTCTACGCTCAGTTCAAATTGACCAAGTCCTGAGATTTCAGCATCATGCATGCATCTTGTGTACCTGGTAACCCCATGTGTACTGCTCCATTTTGTGTTTGTAATATATCAAAATGTTCATCATGAGATGCTCTACATTTTGTTCCATTGTGCCATGCATGTTTGAGTCCATCTTGATGCCCTAATCGTCGTTGCAAGAGTGCTATATGATGTTAACCTGCTGAAACTGTCATAACTTGCTGTTTTGTCTTTTTCATTGCATTTTGTGTGTGCATCCTATGAGCTTGATGTCTACATGAGTTTTGAGCTACATCATGGCATCTTCACAGTGGTGCAATCCTTGTGTTTTTTTGGGTCTTGTAGTGAGTGCATCGAGCTTGTTAAGTAGGGTACTTGCTGTTACTGTTTTGCTAGACTGTTTCTGCTATATCATGATGCTATATTAACCTGCTGCTACAAGTCATTATATGCATAATCTGGAGATGTTCACTAAAGATGTTTTGTTATACATGTCATGCTCTATCCATTCATGCCCCTGGTTGCATTTATAGCCTACTGTAACATGTTATCTTGCTCCAGACTTGCTAAATAACGTTGCTGTCAGCCTGTTAACATTAAGTTCAGTTTTGTCATGAGCTTTGCTAGTGATCCATGCACCCTATGACCATGCTCTTGCCATGCTTATCTTCATAAACATGTCTTATTACTGCTGATTGCCTTGTCATGCCATGTATTGCTCTGTGGTGAGTTCTACAAGCTCACCAACATTCCTACTTATTGTTGTTCTTGCCATGTATGAATCTGTCATATCATTTGCAATGTTTGAATGAATCCTACCATCTTTTCTGTTGACATTTGAAATTAGTTCAGTAAGGGAGTTTTGTTCTTTGTCTTTAGTATTAGCGTGCCATGCCTTTGTTTTCCATGTTAAGTTCCTGTAACATGTTGTTTGATAGCTCTAAACATTGCAACCTGATGTTATTTCTGCCAAGTCTGTAAACTGTTATTATTTGCAATCTTGCCATGTCCTTTTGAGCATGTTATATTGTTTTCTGGAGATAGCTCAGTGTTCATGATTTGTCATGCTTTACCTGTACTTCATGCCCATGCCTTTTGTTCTTATGTTAAGGTGCTGTAGCATATTGTTTTGATGCTTGCTAGATGCCTAGTTGCTGTTTTGGACAGCTTGTCCTTTAAACTTGTATAGAGTGTATGCGTTGAACCGTTGCTCCGTTTTGAGTGTGCTCTATATGAAACTTGCTTGATTTTGCATGTAGCTTCACATTACAATGTTGCATCCATGTTTTGAGAGTGTTTGCTTGATGTTTGTATGCATTTTGCATCAATGCCATGTTTAACTTGTTTTGCTCATATCTTCTAGGCCGTAGCTCCGAATTAAATGAACTCTATATGTAACTTGACTAGAATTCTGTGTAGATCATCTTGGTGCATCTTAAATTGCTGTTTAACTATTTGAACTTAAGGTTTATTCAGTTCTGGACCAATTTCTAAATTTGCATATGAGGACTTACCGGATTTGTTATATGTTGTTTCCGGCCTCATTTAAACTTGCTTTGATGTGTTGCTCTTGTATGCATCATCTCTTGCCATGAGTAGCTGCATATAGCCTTGTCATGCATCATACTTGGTTGAGCATCATGTCTCGTTATGTGTGGTGTGTTTACCATGTTGTGTGCTTCTTCTCAATAGTTCCTGTTTCGTTGCGATCGTGAGGATTCGTTCGTCTACGCTTGGTTCGGCTTCATCCGTTCGTCTTCTTCAAGGACTCGTTCTTCTTCCTTGCGGTATTTCAGGCAAGATGACCATCACCTTGGATCTCACTACTATCATTGCTATGCTAATCGCTTCGTTCTATCGCTTTGCTGCGCTACCTATCACTTGTTCTTCAAGCCTCCCCAAATTGCCATGTCAGCCTCTAACCTTTTCACCCTTCCTAGCAAACCGTTGCTTGGCTATGTTACCGCTTTTGCTTAGCCCCTCTTATAGCGTTGTTAGTTGCAGGTGAGGTTGAAGATTGCTCCATGGTGGAGAGGATTATGTTGGGATATCAGAATATCTCTTATATTATTAATGCATCTATATATTTGGTAAAGCGTGGAAGGCTCGGCCTTATGCCTGGTGTTTTGTTCCACTCTTGCCGCCCTAGTTTCCTTCATATCGGTACTCTGTTCCCGGATTTTGCATCCCTAACGCGGTTGGGTGATTTATGGGACCCCCTTGACAGTTCGCCTTGAACAAAACTCCTCCTGCAAGGCCCAACCTTGGTTTTACCATTTGCCTCACCACCACCTACTTTTCCCTTGGGAGTAATTAACCCAAGGGTAATCTTTATTTTAGCCCCCCCGGGCCAGTGCTTCTCTAAGTGGTGGTCCGAACCGAGCAGCCTGCGGGGCCCCCTCGGGGATACTCGAGGTCTGGTTTTACTCGTAGCTTGACTTATCCGGTGTTGCCCTGAGAACGAGATATGTGCAACTCCTATCGGGATTGTCGGCGCATCGGGCGGCTTTGCTGGTCTTGTTTTACCATTGTCGAAATGTCACATAAACGGGATTCCGAGATCGATCGGGTCTTCCGGGAGAAGGAATATCCTTCGTTGATCGCGAGCTTATCATGGGATAAGTTGGGACACCCTGCAGGTATAAACTTTCAAAGCCGCGCCATGTTATGTGGCAGATGGGAATTTGTTAATGTCCGATTGTAGATAACTTGACACGGATCTGAATTAGAACGCATCAACCGTGTGTGTAGCCGTGATGGTCTCTTCTCGTGGAGTCCGGAAGTGAACACGGTTTTGGGTTATGTTTGGCGTAAGTAGGAGTTCGTGATCACCTCTTAATCATTGCTAGCTTCACGACCGTTCCGTTTGCTCTCTTCTCGCTCTTATTTGCGTATGTTAGCCACCATATATGCTTAGTCGCCGCGCAACCTCACCACTTTACCCCTTCCTTTCCCTTTAAGATTTGCTAGTCTTGATACCCATGGTAATGGGATTGCTGCGTCCCGTGGCTCCGCAGATTAATACAACAACGATTGCGGTATAGGTTATGCGATGATCATGACGCGAGAGCGATGTTTGCTTGTTTTGGAGTTCTTCTTCCGCTTCTTCTTCGATCGAGGATAGGTTCGGTCGGCGGGCTAGCAGGGTGGATGTTGTTTGAGTTTCTGTTTGTGTTTCATCCGTAGTCGGATGGTGCTCTTATGTAAGATGATGTTGTAGTCGTGTGGCATTGTATGCCTTTTGTATGTACCTATCTATTATGTAATGTTGATGTAATGATATCCACCTTGCAAAAGCGTCTTCAAGATGCGCTTCTATCCTTGGTGGGACCTTCGAGTTCCTTTAGGATAGGGTCGCATCTTGGGCGTGACAATTACTTTGGTACCTCCCTGCCAAACTTATGGCAAGGCACACATCAGGTCGGGTACACATCATGACATACATAATAGAACCTATGGCTGATGCATAGGGAATGACTTCCGTTTTATCTCTATCTTCTACCGTGGTCGGACTTTGACTCAATTTCACACCTTGCAACACAGGCAAGAACCTTTTCTTTGACTGGTCCATTTTGAACTTCTTCAGAACTTCGTCAAGGTATGCGCTTTGTGAAACTCTTATCAAGCGTCTCGATCTATCCCTATAGATCTTGATGCCCAATATAGAAGCAGCTTCACTGAGGTCTTTCACTGGAAAATTCTTATTCAAGTATCCTTTAATGCTATCCAGAAATTCTATATCATTTCCAATCAGTAATATGTCATCCGCATATAACACCCAAAATGTTATAGAGCTCCCACTCACTTTCTTGTAAATGCAGACTTCTCCGTAAGTCTGTATGAAACCATATGCGTTGATCACATCATCAAAGCATATATTCCAACTCCAAGATGCTTGTACCAGTCTATAAATGGATCGCTGGAGCTTGCACACTTTGTTAGCACCTTTAGGATCGACAAAACCTTCTAGTTGCATCATAGACAACTCTTCTTTAAGAAACCCATTAAGGAATGCAGTTTTGACATCCATTTGCCAGATTACATAATCATAAAATGCGGCAATTGCTAACATGATTCGGACAGACTTAAGCATCGCTACGGGTGAGAAAGTCTCAACATAGTCAATCCCTTGAACTTGTCGAAAACCTTTTGCGACAAGTCAAGCTTTGTAGACATTGATATTACCATCAGTGTCTGTCTTCTTCTTGAAGATAAATTTATTCTCAATTACTTGCCGATCATCGAGAAAGTCCACCAAAGTCCATACTTTGTTCTCATACATGGGTCCTATCTCAGATTTCAAGGCCTCAAGCCGTTTGTCAGAATCTAGGCTCATCATAGCTTCTTCATAGTTTGTCGGTTCGCCATTTTCTAACAACATGACTTCTAGGACAGGATTACCATACCACTCTGATGCTGTACGTGTTCTGGTTGACCTACGAGGCTCAGTAGTAACTTGATTTGAAGTTTCATGATCATCATCATTATCTTCCACTCTAGTTGGTGTAGGCATAACGGGAATTGTTTTCTATGATGTACTACTTTCCAATTCGAGAGAAGATACAACTACTTCAACGAGTTCTACTTTCCTCCCACTCACTTCTTTCAAGAGAAACTCCTTCTCTAGAAATGACCATTCTTAGCAACAAAGATCTTGCCTTCGGATCTATGGTAGAAGGTGTACCCAATAGTTTATTTAGGGTATCCTATGAATACGCACTTCTCCGATTTGGGTTTGAGCTTATCAGGCTATAGCCTTTTGACATAAGAATCACATCCCTAAACTTTAAGAAACGACAGCTTAGGTTTCTTGCCAAACCATAGTTCATAAGGTGTCGTCTCAACAGATTTAGATGGTGCCCTATTTAATGTGAATGTTGTTGTCTCTAATGCATAACCCCAAAATGATAAAGGCAAATCGGTAAGAGACATCATAGAACGCACCATATATAATAAAGTATGGTTACGACATTCGGACACACCATTACGCTGTGGTGTTCCAGGTGGCGTGAGTTGTGACACAATTCCACATTGTTTTAAATGAAGGCCATACTCGTAAGTCAAATATTTGCCTCCACGATCATATCGTAGAAACTTTATTTTCTTGTTACAATGATTCTCCACTTCACTCTGAAATTCTTTGAACTTTTCAAAAGTTTCAGACTGGTGTTTCATCAAGTAGATATACCCATACCTACTTAAATCATCAGTGAAGGTTAGAAAATAACGATACCTGCCGCGTGCCTTAACACTCATCGGACCGCATACATCGGTATGTATTATTTCCAATAAGTCATTAGCTCGCTCCATTGTTCTGAAGAATGGAGTTTTAGTCATCTTACCCATGAGGCATGGTTCACAAGTATCAAATGATTCATAATCAAGTGATTCCAAAAGTCCATCCGCATGGAGTTTCTTCATGCGATTTACACCAGTATGACCTAAAATGGCAATGCCACAAGTATGTTGCACTATCATTTTCAACTTTGCATCTTTTGGCATCAATATTATGAATATGTGTATCACTACGATCGAGATTCAAAAAGAACAGACCATTCAACAAGGGAGCATGACCATAAAAGATATTACTCATATAAATAGAACAACCATTATTCTCTAACTTTAATGAATAACTGTCTTGCAATAAACACGATCCAGATATATTGTTCGTGCTCAACACCGACACCAAATAACAATTATGGAGGTCTAAAACTAATCCCGAAGGTAGATGTAGAGGTAGCGTGCCGATAGCGATCAATCGACCTTGGAACCATTCCCGACACGCATCATCACCTCGTCCTTAGCCAATCTTCGTTTATTCCGTAGCTCCTGTTTCGAGTTACAAATATGAGCAACTGAACCAGTATCAAATACCCAGGCGCTACTATGAGCATTAGTAAGGTACACATCAAGAACATGTATATAAAATATACCTTTGTTCACTTTGCCATCCTTCTTATCTGCCAAGTATTTGGGTCAGTTCCATTTCCTGTGACCATTTCCTTTGAAGTAGAAGCACTCGTTTCAGTCTTGGGTCCAGCTTTGGGCTTTTTCATGGGAGCGGCAACTTGCTTGCCATTCTTCGTGAAGTTCCCTTTCTTTCACTTGCCCTTTTTCTTGAAAGTAGTGGTCTTATTAACTAACAACACTTGATGCTCCTTCTTGATTTCTACCTCCACCGATTTGAGCATCGCGAAGAGCTCGGGAATCGTTTTCGTCTGCCCTTGCATATTATAGTTCATCACGAAGCCCTTGTAGCTTGGTGGCAGTGACTGAAGAACTCTGTCAATAACACTCTCAATTGGAAGATCAATTCCCAGCTGAGTTAAGAGGTTATGATACCCAGACAATTTGAGTATGTGTTCACTGACAGAACTATTTCTCCTCCATCTTACAATTATAGAACTTGTTGGAGACGTCATATCTCTTAACCCGGGCATTTGCTTGAAATATCAACTTCAGTTCTTGGAACATCTCATATGCTCAGTGGCGTTCAAAACGTCTTTGAAGTCCCGGTTCTAGGCCGTAAAGCATGGCACACAGAACTATCGAGTAGTCATCAGATTGAGCCTGCCAGGCCTACATAACATCTACAACAGCTCCTGCAGCAGGTTTGTCACTCATACGTCTCCAATGTATCTATAATTTATGAAGTATTCATGCCATGTTTACAACAATTTTATATGGTTTTGGTATGATTTTGATGGAACGAACCCGGACGGACGCTGTTTTCAACAGAACTACCGCGGTGTTGTTTTTTGTGTAGAAATAAAATTTCTCCAAATGCAGCGAAACTTTTTGACGATATTTTTTGGAACAAAAGAGGCACTAGAAGCTTCGTGGGAGGGCCAGAAGAGCCACGAGGTGGGCATAACCCATGAAGGCACGCCAGAGGGGTCTGGCTTGCCCTGGTGGGTTGTGGTCACCTCGAGGCCCATCTTCACGTGATTCCAACACTGAAAAATCCTATAAATAGAGAAACCATCAGAAATAACACTATATCAGAAGTTCTGCCACCGCGAGCCTCTGTAGCCATGAAAAACCAATCTAGACCCCGTTCTTACACCCTGCCAGAGGGGGAAATCATCACCGGAGGCCATATTCATCATCCCTATGGTCTCCATGATGAGGAGGGAGTAGTCCACCCTTGGGGCTGAGGGTTTGTACCGGTAGCTGGTACCTCTTGAGCACTGCATTGGTTTTCCCTTGAAGAGGAAAGGGTGATGCAGCAAAGTAGCGTAAGTATTTCCCTCAGTTTTTGAGAACCAAGATATCAATCCAGTAGGAGGCTCCATAGAAGTCCCTCGTACCTACGCAGACAAACAAGAACAGCGCAACCAACGCGATAAAGGGGTTGTCAATCCCTTCACGGTAACTTGCAAAAGTGAGATCTGATAGAGATAATAAGATAAGATAAATATTTTTGGTATTTTTATGATATAGATTGGAAAGTAAAGATGCAAATAAAAGTAGATGGGAAACTTATATCAAAAAAGATAGACCCGGGAGCCATAGGTTTCACTAGTGGCTTCTCTCAAGATAGCATGATTACTACGGTGGGTGAACAAATTACTGTCGAGCAATTGATAAAAAAGTGCATAGTTATGAGAATATCTAGGCATGATCATGTATATAGGCATCACGTCCATGACAAGTAGATCAAAACGATTCTGCATCTACTACTATTACTCCACACATCGACCGACTCCTTCCTGCATCTAGAGTATTAAGTTCATGAAGAACAGAGTAACGCATTAAGAAAGATGACATGATGTAGAGGGATAAACTCAAGCAATATGATATAACCCCCATCTTTTTATCCTCGATGGCAACAATACAATACGTGCCTTGCTGCCCCTGCTGTCTGTGGCACCCCGGCTCAAAAAAACCAGAACGCCCCGTATTCCAGCCCAGAGATCGAGTAGAAGTCTACTGGAATATGACACTGCTTAGCATGGAACAAACCAGCTTTCTATTATTACACGAATATGAATACAAGGTCTCCGACATTACAATGAATAACATCGATACGGCGACACTACGCCATCCTCAGTTGCTCTATGCAAGGAGCAGAAACAACTCGAAGCAGCGGAATAATTCTAGCAGCAGAACAACGGCGACGGTGGTGAACTCCACTCCGTAGGGACTCTGGCTGGAACGCTTATCCTAGCTCGCACGAACGGAAACCACGACAAGCAAGCAATCAAATACGGAATGACCTGCAAACTGGCATGACACGCCAGGTTAGTACATTGAATGTACTTGCAAGCTCACAATAAACCAAAAGCATTCAAGACAGGCAACAACATGGCATTTACAGGTTAAGCAGATATTATCATGAGATCATCAACATAACATGGCATGACCAACATAAACATGATACAGCTAATACAACATGAACATGGCATGAACATATTAATCCGACAATACTAGCATGCAACATGATGACACTATCATGCACCACTTATTCTGCTCGGGTTACCTCGTAACCAACACATGCATCACCTACCAACCTCGGACATCACACGATCATCTTAGGATCAAATCAAGCTTGGTATAAACAATACCGTAGCGATCAGTAAATGAACACAAGGAGCTTGATCTTTACCCATGACTCTCGTACAACATCACAAATATACAACAATTCGGTATCCTCGATACCACCGTGATCCTTACGGCGATCACAACCACGACCAACACTGGGTCCCAAACCGTGATCCTTACGGCGATCACAACCCGACCAATACATGGCCCGTGATCCTTATGACGATCACCACCCGACCAACACTTGGCCAACTTATCTCACTGTTATTAAGCACATTATTCTTATTACTGTTGACTCATGGTATGACCTTTTCTCGATCTGGGCCCTTATCCACGGGCGCGACTATCGATAGATTAATATACACTTTGTAGAGGTTAGTACACTGTACCCACACCACAGAACCCATGGCCTCGCCCTCCCATTCGGGTGTACCAACAGCGTTCCGACAAAACCGATCTACTGTCATGACACTCTCTTGGCCACTCCGACTTATTCCCCTCTGAGCTAAATCATGGGTGGCCCCGTGTCTACCTCCAGACAACTCAACGACCACCGTCGTGGCCCGTCCCACTCTGGGACACGTGCACATAACAACAACAATGGGCACACAAGGTTATGCTTGCCTACCGGGCCAGGGTACAACACGCCCATAACCTTCCCTCGTTGGAGGCACCGGCGAGAGGCACGACAATAGACCCAGTTAGGACCGTCCCATACCGGTAAGCGTGGTTGCACTGGTCAGCATCGATTCAGCAGCACCATGACTCAGCCAACAGGTGTTCAAGTTCAATTTAGTCCGGTTACTTGAATGCAAATATGCTGAGCCATGATAAAATAACATGATGACAACTATAATACATGAACATGATATCAACATCATCGTAAGAGTATCACATAACTTTCCACCATATCAACAATAAATCATATCCACTTAGCATCGCATACTGACTAGCATGACCATCTCCAACATCAACATGTACTACTAACAAGCATAAACATATGAAAGGTAATACTAGCAGGTATAACATGATCACAGAGTATAAGACAACATAGCACAAAAGTGAACATGCAAATCTGAACATCACCGGAACAACGATAACCATCTTTTCAACAAGCAAACATTTATTAAATATTCAAGTTGAAAACCATGGCTACTGCATGAGTATCATGCAAGTGGGTATTGTGGCTTGCCTGGGGATGAAGAAGGCACCGGGGAGAAGTGCGGTGAAGCCGCGGAAAGATTCGTCGGAAATCGTTCTCTCTCAGAGGGGGCTGAATAAGGGCAAGGTCATAAAGGTCGTTTTCACAGTGTCAAACCATAGTGAAAGCATGACCAACAGAACGGGCTCGACAAAACGAAGAAGTGGGCTTTGGATTCACCTCAAACGGAGTTACGGTTAAAAAGATATGAAGGTTTTACTGCCAGGGACCTATCTGTAATGAAAAGATTTTCTAATAGGGGCCTGAACAGAAAAAGTGAAAACATACTTAGAGAAATGCGCTTTCACCTTATCCGAAGGAACAGTGGCAGGCTGACGCGTGCGGGTCCCACGGGTGGGGCCCGTCACTTATCCACGCCGGCCCACGGGGTCAACGCCCAGCCACTGACTGGCGGGGCCCGCGGCCAGCTAGGTCGTCTTCTTCTTCTTCTTGCTCGCTCGCGAGGCAGAGGGAGGCCGCCGGCGTCGGGCAGCGATAGCCGGCGCCATAGAGGGCCTCCGGTGACGCTCAAGCTATGGATGGATCCAGCGCTCAACGGTGCATCCAACCAGGGGCTTTGCGCACGCCGAGGACGACCAGAACGGCGGCTGCCTCAAGCATGGCGGACGGCGGCGTCGGGCGTGATTGGGGACGGTAGCCAGAGGCCAACAGAGGAGGAGAGCCGCGGCGGGGAAGCTTCTAGGGTGGTCCAGGGGGCTTCTAGAGGTGGAAGAAGGAGGGGAGGAGCTCGGGCTTGGGATAATCTAGCCGGGGCACCGCGGCGGCCATGGTGACGATGGCGGGCAGGGAGGGGATCTGGAGCTCGAGCGAGTGGTTGGGGAGGGCTAGAGGGGCGAGGCAAGGCTCGAGGTGAGCTCGAACGAGGCCAGGGATGGCTTAAATAGCCGCGGGGCGAGGTGGCCGTGCTGGCACCGCCAGCGACGCGTGGCCGGCGCCACGGACGCGTGCCTGCGCGCATGGGCTCGGGGGCAAACGACGGAGGGGAAGCAGGAGAGAGCTCACGAGGAGGAGGAGGCCAAAGGAGGGGCAGAGGAAGAGGCCGAGCGCCATTAAAACATGTCGGAGCACTGTGCTCCCGTGGGCGCTCGTCGACGAGCGTCGGTGAGCTAGCTCTGGGGGGGAGAGGGGTCCATCGGGGCGGCTACAACGAGAGCTACCTACTGGACATCATCACGGGCTCTAAGACGACGAGAGGAGGAGGGGGTCTAGTGCAAACAGTGCTCCCGATGCGGCCGCTGCACACAGAGCGCGCCAATAGGCATGCCAGCTGCATGGTCACCACGAGACATGGCACATTAGATGCTCTACAGCGGCCAAAACGGTGTCTAGTGGTAAGTCCTTCAAAGATAGGTTTGAAATGAGGTGGTAACTAGGTTAAAGGCACTCTGGTTAAAAAGTTAGTGAGCTCTGAAGTTTACTACAGTAAACTTCACCAGCTCAATGAGATCAACTGAGAATTACTTGAAGCCAAAGAAGTTGTGTGGTGTGTTTAGGATAGGAAGGACAACAGTCCTGGAGGTTTGGAGGGTAAAAGGATCAAGATTTACTGCAGTTGCTTCACAAGTGCATACTTGGTCCAGAAATGAAGATCATTATGGTGCACTCACACGGAGTGTCCACTTGAGCTCATATTGGTCAAGGCGTAGTCATTTGGTCATATGAAGATGCTGTATAAAGCTCATGCCAAATGGACATACCAAAATAGCACTTGCTTCACAAACATCTCTGCTGACCAGAAACTTGGAATAATTATGGTGGTCAAATGGCTCAATTTAATGATGCCAAAATGGGTGGAGAGATGTTTTATGGGTATAAGAATGATCTGGTAATTTATCAGGATTTTTGAAGCAATATAAAATATACTTGCTTCACAACCTGAAAATATTACCAGAAACAAAGATTTGCTCCTGTGCTCACATACATGATTGGATGGGGCTGAAAATGGGTGGAGGGAGTCAAAATGAGCACATTAAGGAGTGTGCCAAAGTTCAACTCATTTGGGTACTCCTAGCTAGTACTTCCTTCACAAAGCTTTCTGTTTGACAGAAACTTTGAAACTTCATTGAGGAAGATTGGCTAGGCAAATAAATTTGAACTTGTGCATGGGGCAACTATTTGGACATATAAACATGTCCAAAAAGGTTGTGAGTTAATGGGAGAAATATAAATGACACTTCCTTCACAAAGTGCCATTTAGGGCAGAATAGGAAATGAATTATTGGGGAATTATTTTTGAACATGGCATTGAAAAGTTTTGCCATATTTGATCAAGATATGTCCCAAAAAATTTATGAGAATTATTTGGGAATTTTAGGAGTGATGGAAATATTGGTTGCTTCACAACCTAGGGCAATTGGAGTTATTCCTTTAATAGAAAAGGAATATTCCCAATAAAAGAATATTGGGATTTGGGCTAGGATGGAAATGACAGGGTCTAGGGAAGGATTTGGGAATGACAAGCCACTCTGGAAACAAAGAAGAGGTCTTCTTCTTGCCTGCACCACAAAGCCACGGAAAAAGAAAACTCGTGCAAAAACCTCGGAAAAACAAAAGAAAAAAAAGGGCCAAAAATCGGTACATCACGGTGTCCTTTGGGAAAGGACACATAAGATTGAACCCAAAGCTAAGCACTTCTCCCATTGCAAGAAAGATCAATCTAGTAGGCCAAATGAAACTGATAATTCAAAGAGACTTGCAGAGATAACCAATCATACATAAAAGAATTCAGAGGAGATTCAAATATTTCTCATAGATAAACTTGATCATAAACCCACAATTCATCGGATCTCGACAAACATACCACAAAAAGAGTTACATCGAATAGATCTCCAAGAAGATCTAGGAGAACTTTGTATTGAGATTCAAAGAGAGAGAAGAAGCCATCTAGCTAATAACTATGGACCCGAAGGTCTGTGGTAAACTACTCACAACTCATCGGAGAGGCCTTGGAGATGATGCAGAGGCCCTCCATGGTCGATTCCCCTCCGGCGGAGCACCGATGAAGGCTCCAAGATGGGATCTCGCGGTACAGAAGGTTGCGCCGGTGGAAATAGTTTTTCGTGGTGCTCCCGGATGTTTTCAGGGTATGGAGGTATATATAGGCGAAGGAGGTAGGTCAGGGGAGCCATGAGGGGCCCACGAGGGTGGGAGGGCACCCACCCCCCTAGGGCGCGCCCTCCTGCCTCATGGCCGCCTCGGCTGCTTCTTGACGTCGACTCCAAGTCTCCTGGATTGCGTTTGTTCCAAAAAGATCGCTCCTGAAGGTTTCATTCCGTTTGGACTCCATTTGATATTCCTTTTCTGCGAAACACTGAAATAGGCAAAAAAATAGCAATTCGGGCTGGGCCTCCGGTTAGTAGGTTAGTCCCAAAAAATGATATAAAAGTGTAAAGTAAAGCCCATAAACATCCAAAACGGGTAATATAATAGCATGGAACAATCAAATATTATAGATACGTTGGAGATGTATCAAGCATCTCCAAGCTTAATTCCTGCTCGTCCTCGAGTAGGTAAATGATAAAATAAGAATTTTTGATGTGGAATGCTACCTAGCATATTTCTCAATGTAATTTTATTTATTGTGGCATGAATGTTAAGACCCAAATGATTCAAAATAAAAGTTCATATTGACATAAGAAATAATAATACTCAAGCATACTAACTAAGCAATCATGTGTTCTCAAAATAACATGGCTAAAGAAAGTTCATCCCTACAAAATCATATAGTTAGTCTATGTTTCATTTTCATCACACAAAATACTCCCTTGATGCACAACCCCGGTTTCAGCCAAGCAATTGGTTCATACTTTTTAACGCGGTTCAGCTTTTTCAACTCTCACGCAATACATGAGCGTGAGCCATGGATATATCACTATGGGTGGAATAGAATATTGATACGTCTCCAATGTATCTATGATTTTTGATTGTTCCGTGCTATTATATTACCCCTTTTGGATGTTTATGGGCTTTATTTTACACATTTATATCATTTTTGGGACTAACCTACTAACCAGAGGCCCAGCCCGTATTGCTGTTTTTTTGCCTATCTCAGTATTTCGAAGAAAAGGAATATCAAACGGAGTCCAAATGGAATGAGACCATCGGGAGCGTGATTTTTGGAACGAACGTGATCTAGAGTACTTGGAGTGCAAGTCAAGAAGCAGTCGAGGCCTCCACGAGATAGGAGGGCGCCCCCCCATAGGGCGCGCCCCTGTCTCGTGGGCCCCTCGGGCGTCCACCGACGTACTTCTTCCTCCTATATAACCCTAGTACCCCAAAAACATCCAGGGAGCCAACTAAACACAATTTCCACCGCCGTAACCTTTTGTATCCGCGAGATCTCATCTTGGAGCCTTCGCCGACACTCTGCCCGAGGGGGAATCGACCATGGAGGGCTTCTACATCAACACCATAGCCCCTCCAATGAGTTGTGAGTACTTCACCACAGACCTACGGGTCCATAGTTATTAGCTAGATGGCTTGTTCTCTCTTTTTGGATCTCAATACAATGTTCTCCCCCTCTCTTGTGGTGATCTATTCGATGTAAACTCTTTTTGTGGTGTGTTTGTCGAGATCCGATGAATTGTGGGTTTATGATCAAGTTTATCTATGAATAATATTTGAATCTTCTCTGAATTCTTTTATGTATGACTGAGTTATCTTTGCAACTCTCTTCGAATTATCAGTTTTGTTTGGCCTACTAGATTGATCTTTCTTGCCATGGGAGAAGTGCTTAGCTTTGGGTTCAATCTTGCGGTGTCCTTTCCCAAAGGATGAGGGCAGCAAGGCACGTATTGTATTGTTGCCATCGAGGATAAAAAGACGGGGTTTATATCATATTGCTTGAATTTATCCCTCTACATCATGTCATCTTGCTTAATGTGTTACTCTGTTCTTATGAACTTAATACTCTAGATGCAGGAAGGAGTCGGTTGATGTGTGGATTAATAGTAGTAGATGCAGGGAGGAGTCGGTCTACTTGTCACGGACGTGATGCCTATATACATGATCTTGCCTAGATAATCTCATAATTACTCGCTTTTCTATCAATTGCTCGACAGTAATTTGTTCACCCACCGTAATACTTATGCTATCTTGAGAGAAGCCACAAGTGAAACCTATGGCCCCCGTGTCTATCTCTTATCATATTTGCTTCCAATCTACTTTTATTTGCATCTTTAATTTTTGCATCTATATTATAAAATACCAAAAATATATTTATATTATCATACTATCTCTATTAGATCTCACTTTCGCAAGTGGCCGTGAAGGGATTGACAACCCCTTTATTGCGTTGGTTGCGAGTTCTTTGTTTGTTTGTGTAGGTGCGTGGGACTTTTGAGGAGCCTCCTACTGGATTGATACCTTGGTTCTCAAAAACCGAGGGAAATACTTATGCTACTATTGCTGCATCACCCTTTCCTCTTCAAGGAAAACCAACACAAGCTCAAGACGTAGCAAGAAGGATTTCTGGCGCTGTTGCCGGGGAGGTCTTCGCTCAAGTCAAGACATACCAAGTACCCATCACAAACCCATCTCCCTCGCATTTACATTATTTGCCATTTGCCTCTCGTTTTCCTCTCCCCCACTTCACCCTTGCTGTTTTATTCGCCCTCTCTTTCCCAATGTCCTCCTCTCTTGTCGCTTGCCTTTTTCTGCTTGCTTGTGTGCCTGTTTGTCCTTATGGCTTTGCCTAAGGGTTCTGACCACCTTCTCAGAAGGTTGGAAGAGATTGAATCAAATATTAGAAGCTTTATGAATTTGCAATTTGAGCATAATAATTACTTTAGAAAAGTGCTTAAGGAACAAAAAGGTTTTTTTGGGGTTTATGAACAAAGAGCTTGATGATATGAATAAAGAATGTTATGGTGTTAACGCTCAAATTACCCGGCTTGAAAATGCTATAGCCAAAATTTCTGATAAGCAAGCCACCTTAGTCAATAAGATGGCCGCCAAACCAGAAAAGTTACACTACTAGGGAAAAGCCTATACACAGAATCTTGTCAGCAGCGCGCTTTAAAATAAGGCGCTGCTGCTAATTAGCAGCAGCGTGCTCAAGAGTAACTCGCTGCTGAAACAAATATAGCAGTAGCGCGCCCGCTCAAACACGCGCTACTGCTATAATTCCCACAAGGCCGCCGTGAGGCTAGTTATAGCAGCAACGCGTTATAACAAAGGGCGCTACTGCTACATAGCATAGTAGCAGCACATTTCGCCAATAAGCGCTATTGCTACGTAGCATAGTAGCAGCACATTTCGCCAATAAGCGCTACTGCTAAGTTTACTATAAAAATTTAGTCCCACCTCGCTCCATGAAGAGAGTTTCTACCACCTTAAATATGTTAATTCTCAAACTTTGACAAGCACTTGGTCTTCATTGAACTCTATGTGTAGAATTTGTGGCTGCAATATGAGTCTTCACCTGTTCCTAAACCGGTGAGGACTCATATTGACAAATCAGATTGTACACAAAAAGATCGTTGATGATCAATGTATTTTTGATATATTGAACAAAGTCTATTTTTACATGCTGACACATAGCAGTAGCCCTTGATTGTGAAAGGTGCTGCTGCTAGGTAGCTTAGCAGTAGCGTCTTTCACTACAGGAATCTGCTACTTTGCCATCTGCCACGGCGGATGGCAAAGGCATGGATGGCGGACGGCAAAGGTCTTTGCCGTCAGCCGCGGACGGCAAAAGTGGACGGCAATGTAAGGGATGGCAAAGAGCTACATTGCCGTCCGCTTCTAGCGGTGACGGCAAAGGTCCTTTGCCATCACCGCCGACGGCAAAGAATCTTGCGGCAATAATTGCGCTGTTACTCCGTTAGGTGGTTAACGGCAAGCCTTTGCCGTCGTCGCTGTAGGCAAAGTTTTTGCCTCTTTGCCGTCCGCCGCTGTAGGCAAAGTTTTTCCTCTTTGCGCAGCCTCCCGAGAAGCACTGATTGCCCACGTGGCCTCTTTGCCGTCCGCTCGATGGCAAAGAGCCCTTTGCCGTCGGTGGCGAGACGGCAAAGAGCCCATATTGTCTCTTTTTTCTGTTTTTAAATCCAACAATTTTCACAGCAAATATATATGACATATATAGATATATTTCACAGGGCTATTTAACACACATAAGTTTCATCATACATACATATATAGTTCCATCCACTCATACATAGCAAGTTGCACATACACATAAGTTGCAACCATTAGGAGGTTCTTGATACATATTACAATGCAAAGTTTCATCAAGATAGCAAGTTCCATCGTAGCATACACATAAGTTGCAACCATTAGAAGAATACTAGAAGAGAATGAAATAAAAAACAAGCACTCCATAGCAAGCTAGCTTCCGAGAAGTGAATGAAATCTGCAAAATGGCAAATAAGAAAGTTAGGAAAAGGTGACTAGAAGAAGAAGACTAGAAGAAGAAGCACGCCATCGTTTGTGAGGTAACTTAGGTGAAATGGATCGTTTATGGGCTAACTTAGGTAAAATGCATCATTTTAGAGCTAATGTAGGTAAAATGGATCGTTTATGAGCTAACTAAGCTAATTATGCCGTTTTTACATAAGTAAGGTAAGTACATTTCATTATTGAGCAAACCTAGTTAACTAAGCATATTATAACTAACTTAGGTCATTTTGGAGGAAACAAAGCTAAGTATAGATCGTTTTAGAGCTAACTTAGGTAAAATGGCTGGTTTCGGAGGTCGGTAAGCTTATTAAGTCATTTTGCAGGAAAAGAAGCTAACTCTAGGTCATTAAGGTAAGCATATTGGATGAAATAAAGCTAAGTCTAGGTCTTTATGCATTTGTTAAGAAAAAAACTAGAGAAACTTACCTTGATTATGTAGGTGTGGGAGCGGGCTGGCTCATGCCAGTAGCTGGAGAAGGATCGTGTGATGCTTGTGTGGAGTTACGCTGCACCAAAGATCATTTCCAATGTTTCGTTAGCATGATGACACTCAAATGTTAAGACTAGCAAGTAACATCCATTCAAATTAAACTCACCGTGGTCTCAGGAGCAATCTCTGGATCAATGGCTATGGAGCCATGGGACCTCCAGAGCAGGATTGTAGGGGATCTGGCTCGGGTTAAACTCCTCCCCTTTCCTCGCCTTCCCCTTGACTTGCTTGTAAGAGGCAGTGTGGGCCATGGCATACAGGTCGTACCCCTCTGGCACCTTATCCGTCTTATTGTAGCATGCCTGAAAGAGAGAAACAAAGTAAATTAGTAATTAAAGGGCTCAAGCTAGCATGATGAATGAATTGCATTAATCATGAAGCAAACCACATTACCCAATTCCGCCCGAACTGATATAAGCTGGAGCTACCTTGATGGTGTGGCACACCTTCAATTTGGGCACGTTTGTCCTTGGCCTCAGTCGGCTCCCCTTCCATCTTTCAACACCTGCCATGACAAAGAGTAAACGAAATTAGTACAACATAAAAAAATACCGACATGAATAATAATATGTATATCACTTAAGTGTATCATCATCAAGTACAACATAAAAAATTTGAATACCCGACACTACTAATAATCTCGATCAGTATCATCAATAAATGCATAATCATCATCATCACTATAATCAATGACGGGCTCAAGGGTTCAGTGGCATCAACATGTGGAAGGCCACCTTTACGTAATCGGTCAAGCATTGAGAGGTCTTCCGCAGCAGTAACCTCTTCTTGTTCTGACTCTTCTTGTTCCTCCTCTGGGGTGATGTGGGATTCACTATCACTATCTACTTCAATGTTTTGGGGTGAAGTATACCGGTTCTTGAAACGCTTTTTGGAAAGACGTGTCCCTTGGAAGAATTCTCCTTCATATGTGTCTGGGTTAAATCTTCCATTTCTTCTAGCACGCCAGGCGATAGTTCTTTCGCACAAAGAACACGGAAGAAATAGCTGGGTTCTGCCAGTACTAGCCATTCATCCTCAGGGATGAAGCCACGCAACATCACTGGCATTACCCGCTCAATCCATATGTGCCAATCATGACTCTTGAGACCAAATATCTTCAATTTATCAAGACTCGCTCCCCTCTTTAGATTCGCTGCATACCCATCGGGGAACATCAACTGCATTTTCACCCACAAGATAATTTCCCTCATAGATGGCCTTCCAAGATTGAACCATGCCTTTGGCTTCGTCCGATTCTGCTTTCCTTTCGGTTCTTTCATGTTTTGTAACGGCCTATCACATAGCGCCTCGGATCGACTCTAGCCTTAGTATTATCCTTTGACTTCCCATCTATGCGAACAATGTACCAAAAAGTGCCTCGGCGATATTCTTCTCGATGTGCATCACGTCGATGTTGTGTGGGCAAAGGAGGTCTTTGAAGTAAGGCAGATCCCATAAGCATGTTTTGTGAGTCCAGCGTGCTCGAAATTATACCCTTGAAGTACCTGGGCGCTCTAGATCGACTCGAGGCGTTTAATCGATCCAGTGCATTGGCTGTCAGCCAGGTGGTGCGAGTTTTTACAACTCTACCTCGATGAAGTTCTTCTTGTCTTTCCTGAACTTATGGCGAGGATCCGAGAACTGTCTATGCATGTCGAAGCAAGAAAACTTGCGACCGGCACGAAGCCAACGAAACTCAAGAGCTCCCTTGCATGTGGGGCACGGAACCTTCCATGCACACAACAGCCAACGAATAAGCGCATACACGGCAAGTCATGCGTCGAGTACATGTACCAGACACGCATTATGGAGTTTCGTTTGCTATAGGCATCGTATGTCTTGAACCCATTATCGAGGCTTCTTGCAATTTGTCCTTAAGCGGCTGCATGTACACATTCATATTTTTCCCGGATAGTTGGGCCTGGAATTATCAACGTCGGAAAATGTTCTTTCTTTGCATAATCTGTCCGGGAGATTGAGTGGAAAGACAAATACGGACCAACAAGCAGATTGGGCTCTTTGTCATACCAAACACATCGAACCCATCGATCTTGATGCCGACTCGAGGATGCCTCGGATTTGAAACTTTGTCGACATGTAATTCATCAAACCTTTTCCACGCAACACCATCCGATGTGTGTACCATTATCGATTTCCCATCCGCATCTAGTTCGGTTCTTTTGCCTGTTTTGTGCCATGTCATCTGTGCGGCCGTCTCTTCACCATGAAAAGGCGTTGAAGTCTCGATGCGATTGGCATATACCGAAGAACACTAACAGGATTTTGGTGCGTGTCTTCTCACCCATACCATTGTCTACCACAATATACGGAACACTTGCAAATGGGACAATAGTTCAAGTCCGCATAGTCAAGCCTAAATAAGGCACATCCTTTCTCACATGCATGTATCTTCTCATAGGGCATCTTGATTGCCACGAGGATTTTGTCCGACCGGTACAGGTTTGCGGGCATTACATGGCCTTTGGGTAGAAAGCGTCCAAATCTCGCATAATTGCGTCATAGCATTCTCTGCTCAAGTTGAACTGAGCCTTCAAAGCCATTACTTGTGAGATGGCATCCAACTGACAAAGCTCAGTGTGCTCGTGGAGCGGACGTTTTGAAGACTCCAACATTTCATTGAAGGCCTTTGCAGATTCCTCCATCTCCTCGTCCGAATCCCGAGCATCATCATAGTCTTGCATCATGTTTTCCATACCGGTACCATGCTCGTCGGTGCGACGATGATCCACCTCAGCTCGGTCACGTTGGGCAGACTCACCATGAAATGTCCACACCGTATAATCGGGCGTAAAACCATTCTTCTGCAGGTGTTTACCCATTTCAGCATCTGTCCTCTTTTCCCAATTGCCGCATCGGAAACAGGGGCACCAAGTTTTCCTCTGGCCATTTGCAAATGCGGCTTGCACAAACCCCTTGGTTTTTGTGAACCATTCATTGCTCCATTTGTTCTGACCAGTGTGATCGGTATACATCCACACACGATCACTCATCTTGACTTTCAGAGCTACTGGACACACAACAATTATATATATAATTCACCATGTATATATTCATCAGTGATCTACTTTGTCAATTTTATTACGTCCATGCAACCTACACTCTAATAGGTAATGATAGGTCCTAATCCCACCCGAGTATGTGTAGATTGGGTTCATTTTCCCATATGCTATGCTCGGATCCGACGCAAATTTTTGGTGACACCTCCCATTGTTCTCCGATACACGTCTCGCAATAAGCGAGAGGATGTGTACCGGAGAACAACAGGAGGCAACAGCAAATTTATGGGTCGGATCCAAGCAAAGCATATGGGAAAACGAACCCAATCTACACATACTGGCTGTCCATGGATAGTGTTGGACAATTGAAGAATCAAGGTTATAAATATGCAAATGCATGCATATTTATAACTATGACGATTCGAGCAGGAGACACATATTGATTACGCATATTGATGATTCAAGACACATATATAGCTAGCTACCAAATTTCATGTCATTTGTGCAAATAATTAATGGGGAGAAGGACATGTGTGCTCACCCACGAACGAAGAGGCGAGCTCGTCAACGCGCGGGCGAGGTCGTCGAACACCAAACCTCGCAGCGATGAAACAACTGCACATTTAAATCTACCCGATCAACACAATTATATATGATGTTTTTCATAACAAAATCGAAAAATATATGACCTAACTAATAATTCACAAATATATAACCCCATCGGCCTCTGGAAGGCCAAAGAGCACCTTTTCGGGAGGTTTAGGGGGTCGGGGTGTCATGTCGGTGTCGGGGTGCTGTTTCGGGGTTAGGGTGTCGTGTCGGGGTCGGGGTGTCGGGGTGTGGTGTCATGGTCTGTGTGTCGGGGTGTGGTGTCGGGGTCGGGGTGTCGGGGTCAGGGTGTCGGGATCAGGTGTCGGGGTGTGGTGTCAGGGTCGGCGTGTCGGGATCAGTGGTCGGGGTGTTTCCTTCTATCCTTCTTCTTCTTTCCTTCTCTTCTTCTTCTTTTTTCTTCTTCTTTCCTTTCTTCTTCTTCTTCTATCCTTCTTCTACTTTCCTTTCTTCTTCTTCTTCTTCTTCTTCTTTCCTTTCTTCTTCTTTCCATTCTTCTTCTTCTTCTTCTTCTTCTTCTTTTTTCATCTTTTTTCTACTTCTTTTACTTCTTTTCTTTTCTTCTATTCTTCTTCTTCTACTTCTTCTACTTCTTCTACTTCTCTTCTTCTTCTTCTTTTTCATCTTTTTCTACTTCTTTTCTTTTCTTCTTTTCATCTTTTTCCACTTCTTCTTCTTTTCTTCTACATATTCTTTTTCTAACACTAACACTAAATTTTCTTCTTTTCTAACACTAAATCTAACACTAACACTAACACTAACAACTAAACAAGAATTAAACAGCAAAAAAGAAAAAAAAAAAAACTCACATGAGTGAGGGGCGACGTGGCACTGGGTGGTGGGTGGGGGGGGCGGCGGGGCTCGGGCAGTGGAATGGCCCAAGGCGCGGGGGGCGGGCAGGGGCGAGGGGCGGCGGCGGCAAGGGCAGGGGCGGGCGGGAGGCGGGCGCGGTGGGTGGTGGCGGGTGGGGAGGGGCGGTGGCCAGCGGCGGGCGGTGGGCGGGAAAGGGTGGGGGCGGAGGAGGTCGCGAGGGAGAGAGATGAGTAACGGGCGGGCCGGGGGAGGGGGCTCGGCCGTTAGTTAGGTTAGTTAGGGTTGCCTTTGCCGTCCGCCCCCCTTTGCCGTCCGCTTTTCTTCATATTTGCCGTCTGCGACGGACGGCAAAGAGGGGGAACGTTAAGTATTTTTTAACCAGCTCCTCAGTGGCCCCCCCTCCCTCTTTGCCGTCAGCTAGCGGACGGCAAAGATTCTTTGCCGTCAGCTAGCAGACGGCAAAGAGCTGGCTGATGGCAAAGGCTTTCTTTGCCATCAGCCAGTTCTTTGCCGTCTGCTTTAGGGTAGCTGATGGCAAAGAGCTTCTTTGCCGTCCGCTAGCTGACGGCAAAGAGCTGGCAGATGGCAAAGTAGCTGATTCCAGTAGTGTTTCTCTATAGTGCGCTACTGCTAAGCCATTTCATCTCCCACCCCCATCTCCTCTATCCGATCCACTCACAGTCACACACTCACTGGATCCCCTCTCAATCCCCAGCCGGTCCACCCCGTCACCCCTCCTCCGTCTCACCCGTCACCTCCTCCTCCTTCTTTGGACTCGATCCGGCCTCCTCCGTCCTCCTCTCTACTACTTGGCTGGTCGGCCCTCCTCGCTCCACCTTCCTCCTCCGTCCTCCCTCCACTTTGCCGCCGGCTGCCCTCCTCGCTCCGCCTTCCTCCTCCATCCTACTCTCTTCTCCCTTCTCGAGTCGCCCCTCCTTCTCCCTCCTGCCCGCTACATTTTGATTTAGTAGGCTAGTTCATATGCAACATTTTGATTTAGTTGATATGATTTAGTTGATTTAGTAGGCTAGTTGATTTAGTTGACTTAGAACATTTCATTTAGTTGATTTAGAACATTTTGATTTAGTTGATTTAGTAGGCTAGTTCATTTAGTTGATTTAGAACATTTTGATTTAGTTGATTTAGTAGGCTAGTTCATTTAGTTGATTTAGAACATTTTGATTTAGTTGATTTAGTAGGCTAGTTCATTTAGTTGATTTAGAACATTTTGATTTAGTTGATTTAGTAGGCTAGTTCATTTAGTTGATTTAGTATGCACCATTTTATTGTTATTTTTTCTGTACATGGATAGGTACGTAGTTGCTTTTGTTTTTTTAATAAGTTACTTTTTGGCAAAATGTAGGTGGTACCTTGTCATCTAATATGTTACTAGATCTTAGGACTATAATTGTCCATCAAATTGCTTCTCATGGAAGAACCAAAAATATCACATGCTCTTTTTTCTTTCTGTGAAGTGGATCGTTAATCCTTTGCTCATATTGCTTTAGGAAAAATGGCGCCACCACCACCACCACTATGTCGACTGTGCAAGTCAAGATGCGCCAGCAGCCTTGCAACTGGCAAGCTATTCGGCATCTACTTCCAGCCGAGTTTTCGTCATGCGGCGGTAAGAAATTAGATGAAATGTGATAACTATTTTATTTTTAGTTTGGCATTACTGCATTGTGTCATTTTGCTTATTTTACACAGATCGTCCCATGCAATGTGAGGTTGAAATTCAACAAGCTGATAGGAGACACTATGACATTTGAGGCTCCTGGGGGGCCGTACACTATGGAGGTCGAGAAAGGACGCAATATGTCGCAGATTGGAGGAGATGGATGGGCCCGTTTCGTCGCTCGCATGCGTCTTACTGGTGGTGAGTTGATAAGCTTCTCCTTCCGAGCAGAAAGACCCAAGCTGGCTGTCATTTATCTCAACCTGGTGGAAGATGATGAAGATGACGAAGATGATGAAGATAATGAAGATAATGAGGACCCACTCGATGAAGATGATGAGGACCTACTTCATGAAGCCATCGTAGCTCAAAGAACAAGGCTGAGTGATTAGGAGGTGTCCAACCTGTGGGACATAATTCCGCCACGTGCTGACTTTGTCGGGGTGCCATTCGTGACCCGCTTGACAAATACCATGGTTGATCGACATGATATGGTATGTTATACTTACAAATGCAAATTATCTGATGAATTACTTAGTGTACAGTCCAATGATATGGTATGTTGTGTGGAATATAGTCGATGATATGTTTTAGTGTAGAGTTCGATCACATGCTTATTAGTGTAGAATCTAAGGAAACTATTAATAGTGTAGATAATCCATATGTACTTATTTGCGAGGCTATTTATTAATTGATATGTTTTTCTTATTCAGAAATTGGCAAAGAGCATATCTGTGAGTTATGGTATCGAGCACGATGAAGAAGGCTCACTGGACTACGCCTTCTTTGCAAGGGGCTCCGTCACAACTCAGTACTTACCACGTGGACACGGACGGTCGCACACACTTAAACTCGGTTGGGTGGAAGAAATTCCTCGATGGCAAGAATCTTCGTGTTGGACAGGCCATCCTAATTACTATCAGGAACTCCAACCGCCCAGGCTTGAGGATGATGATTGTCTTCGATATCATCTAGAACTACATATGTGTGTGTGTGGCTATATCATCTAGAACTACATATGTGTGTGGCTATATCATCTAGAACTACATATGATGATCATCGTCAATATCATCTAGAACTACATATGATGATCGCCGTTGATATGACCTTGTACTGCTTGAGGATGCATGTTGACTATGCATGAAATTGTTATCTAGTAATCCCTTCGTTCCAAATTACTCATCGTGGTTTGAACTAAAACCACGACGAGTAATTTGGAACGAAGGGAGTACTACCCAGTAATGGTTTATGAATTTGATATCTACTAGCGATACCTAGTATCTAGTATCCGAAAGGGAAACCGAAGGGAAAGGGCACGGGGAAAATGATGAAAGATATAGCAGTAGCGAGGATCGCGAAATCGCTACAACTAGGTAATAGTAGCGTGTTAAGTAAAAGCGCTGCTGATATCGTCAACGATAGTAAGCGTGGGTAAGGGCCGCGCTACTACTATGAGTTAGCTGTAGCGCCTTATTAGTAGCGCGGCCACCCGCGCTGCTGCTAGCCTCAAAACCCGCGCTACTACTAGGGTTTTCCCTAGTAGTGTTAGATGAAAATAATGATGAGGATCTTAAAGTTATTGATGCGTCTCCTATTAGATCTATGTTTTGCAATATGAATCTTGATAATTATGGGACTGATGATGAGTCAACTTTACCTAGAAGGCGTCCCAAGAATTCGGAGTTTTTAGATCTTGATGCTAAATTTGGTAAAAGTGGGATTGGATAGGTCACAACTTTAAATAGCATTGAACCCACTATCTCAGATTTCAAGGAATTTTATTATGTAATTGTTCTTTAGAAGGTTGTATTTCCTTGTTGCAATCCGTTGTTAATTCTCCTCATGCTTATAGTCAAAATAAAGCTTTTACCAAACATATTATTGATGCCTTGATGCAATCTTATGATGAAAAACTTAATTTGGAAGTTTCTATACCTAGAAAACTTAATGATGAGTGGGAACCTACTATAAAGATTAGAATTAAAGATCATGAGTGTTTTGCTTTGTGTGATTTGGGTGCTAGTGTTTCCACGATTCCGAAAACTTTATGTGATATTCTAGGTTTCCATGATCTTGATGATTGCTCTTTAAATTTTCACCTTGCGGATTCCACCATTAAAAAGCCAATGGGAAGGATCAATGATGTTCTCATTGTTGCAAATAAAAATTTGGTGCCCGTAGATTTTACCGTTCTTGATATAGATTGCAATCTTTCTGGCCCTATTATTCTTGGTAGACCTTTCCTTAGAACGATTGGTGCGATTATTGATATGAAGGAAGGGAATATTAGATTCCAATTTCCAGTAAAGAAAGGCATGGAGCACTTTCCAAGAAAGAAAGTCAAATTACTTTATGAATCTATCATGCGGGCTACTTATGAATTTAGTGCCCAAGATGGCACTCGTTAGATCTATCTTCGCTTTTATGCCTAGCTAGGGGCGTTAAACGATAGCGCTAGTTGGGAGGCAACCCAATTTTCTTTATGTTTTTTGTTTTTGTTCCTGTTTAGTTTAAATCTTGCATCTACCTTCTGTTTAGATGTGTTTTTATCTTTTAGTTAGTGTTTGTGCCAAGTAGAACCTATAGGACAACCTATGATGATAGTTGATTTGATTCTGCTGAAAAACAGAAACTTTGCACGCACGAATTTAGTTTTGTTAAATCACCGAAACGTGATTTTGCATTGATTCTGTTTGCTTATGATCAATAAACAAAATTTCCAGGACTTCCTATTTTGGTAGGATTTTTAAAGTTCCAGAAGTTTGCGTTAGTTACAGATTTCTACAGACTGTTCTGTTTTTGACAGATTCTGTTTTTCGTGTGTTGTTTGCTTATTTCGATGCATCTATGACTAGTAAAATAGTTTATAAACCATAGAGAAGTTGGATTACAGTAGGTTTAACACCAAAATAAATAAATAATGATTTCATTACAGTACCTTATGTGGTGGTTTTGTTTTCTTTCACCAACGAAGCTTATAAGATTTCCTGTTGAGTTTTGTGTTGTGAAGTTTTCAAGTTTTGGGTAAAGCTTTTATGGACTATGGAATAAGGAGTGGAAAGAGCCTAAGCTTGGGGATGCGCAAGGTACCCCAAGATATTCAAGGATAGCCAAAATACTAAGATTGGGGATGCCACGGGAAGGCATCCCCTCTTTCGCCTTCGTTCATTGGTAACTTTACTTGGAGCTATATTTTTATTCGCCACATGATATGTGTTTTGCTTGGAGCGTCGTGTATTTTATTGATCTTTGATTTTTATTTTAACACAATCATCCTTGCTGTACACACCTTTTCGGAGAATCCTACTTGATTAGAATTTGCTAGAATACTCTATGTGCTTCACTTATATCTTTTGAGCTTGATAGTTTTTGCACTAGTGCTTCACTTATATCTTTTAGAGCATGGTGGTGACTTAATTTTGAAGAAATTGCTAGTCTCTCATGCTTCACTTATATTATTTTGAGAGTCTTTTAGAACAACATGGTATTTTCTTTGGTTATAAAATTGGTCCTAGCATGGTAGGCATCCAAGTTGGGTATATTAAAAAAACCATCATAGGAAGTGAATTGGATGCTATGATCAATTTGATACTTGATAATTATTTTGAGATAGGGAGGTAGTGATATTAAAGTCATGCTAGTTGGGTGATTATGAATTTAAAGAATTCTTGTGTTGAAGTTAGCAAGTCCCGTAGCATGCACGTATGGTTAAAGTTGTGTAACAAATTTGAAACATGAAGTGTACACGGCTTGTGCATCCTTATGAGTGGCGGTCGGGGTGGCGATGGTCTTTTCCTACCAATCTATCCCCCTAGGAGCATGCGCGTAGTGCTTGATTTTTGATGACTTCTAAATTTTTGCAATAAGTATATGAGTTCTTTTGACTAATGTTGAGTCCATGGATTATACGCACTTTTACCTTTCCGCCATTGCTAGCCTCTTCGGTACCGTGCATTGCCCTTTCTCACCTTGAGAGTTGGTGCAAACTTCACCGGTGCATCCAAACCCCGTGAGACGATATGCTCTATCACACATAGACCTCCTTATATCTTCCTCAAAACATCCACCAGACCTACCTATTATGGCATTTCCATAGCCATTCCGAGATATATTGCCATGCAACTTTCCACCGTTCCGTTCATCATCATCATGAGATACTTTACTTTTGTCATATTGCCATTGCATGATCATGTAGTTGACATCGTATTTGTGGCAAAGCCACCATGCATTATTTTTCATACATGTCACTCTTGACTCATTGCACCATCCCGGTACACCGCCGGAGGCATTCTTATAGAGTCATATCTTGTTCTACTTTCGAGTTGTAATTCATATGTTGTAATCAATAGAAGTGTGATGATCATCATTATTAGAGCATTGCCCAAAGAAAAAAAAAGAAGAAAGGCCAAAAAGAAAAAAAGGCCCAAAAAAGAAATAAAAAAATAAAAAATAAAATAAAAAGGGCAATGTTACTATCTCTTTTTCCACACTTGTGCTTCAAAGTAGAACCTTGTTCTTCATGTAGTGAGTCTCATATATTGTGCTTCAAAGTAGCACCATGTTTTTCATATAGTGAGTCTCATAAGTTGTCTTTTTCATACTAGTGGGAATTTTTCATTATAGAACTTGGCTTGTATATTCCTACGATGGGCTTCCTCAAATGCCCTAGGTGTTCATGAGCAAGTAAGTTGGATGCACACCCACTAGTTTTCTTTTGTTGAGCATTCATTTATAGCTCTAGTGCATCCGTTGCATGGCAATCCCTACTCCTCATGTTGACATCAATTGATGGACATCTCCATAGCCCGTTGATTATCCTCGTGAATGAGAGACTTTCTCCTTTTCTGTCTTCTCCACACAATCCCCATCATCATATTCTATTCCAACCATAGTGCTATATCCATGGCCCACGCTCATGTATTGCGTGAAGGTTGAAAAAGTTTGAGATTATTTAAGTATGAAACAATTGCTTGGCTTGTCATCGGGGGTATAGAAGTTGGGAACATCTTTGTGTGACGAAAATGAAGCATAGCCTAACTATAGGACTTTGTAGGGATGAACTTTCTTTTGCCATGTTATTTTGAGAAGAAATGATTACTTTGATTAGTATGCTTGAAGTGTTACTATTTATTTTATCAATATGAACTTTTATTTTGAATCATTTGGATCTGAACATTCATGCCACAATAAAGAAAATTACATTAAGAATTATGCTAGGTAGCATTCCACATCAAAAATTCTCTTTTTATCATTTACCTACTCGAGGACGAGCAGGAATTAAGCTTGGGGATGCTTGATACGTCTCCAACGTATCTATAATTTTTGATTGTTCCATGCTATTATATTACCCCTTTTGGATGTTTATGGGCTTTATTTTACACATTTATATCATTTTTGGGACTAACCTACTAACCGGAGGCCCAGCCTGTATTGCTGTTTTTTTGCCTATTTCAGTATTTCGAAGAAAAGGAATATCAAATGGAGTCCAAACGGAATGAAACCTTCGACGGGAGCGTGATTTTTGGAACGAACGTGATCCAGAGGACTTGGAGTGCAAGTCAAGAAGCAGCTGAGGCCTCCACGAGATAGGAGGGCGCCCCCCTATAGGGCACGCCCCCTGTCTTATGGGCCCATCGGGCGTCCACCGACATACTTCTTCCTCCTATATAAGCCTATGTACCCCGAAAACATCCATGGAGCCAACAAAACACAATTTCCACCGCCGTAACCTTCTGTATCCGCGAGATCTCATCTTGGAGCCTTCGCCGGCACTCTGCCGGAGGGGGAATCGGCCATGGAGGGCTTCTACATCAACACCACAGCCCCTCCGATGAGTTGTGAATAGTTTAGCACAGACCTACGGGTCCATAGTTATTAGCTAGATGGCTTCTTCTCTCTTTTTGGATCTCAATACAATGTTCTCCCCCTCTCTTGTGGAGATCTATTCGATGTAAAATCTTTTTGCGGTGTGTTTGTCGAGATCCGATGAATTGTGGGTTTATGATCAACTTTATCTATGAATAATATTTGAATCTTCTCTGAATTCTTTTATGTATGATTGAGTTATCTTTGCAAGTCTCTTCGAATTATTAGTTTGGTTTGGCCTACTAGATTGATCTTTCTTGCCGTGGGAGAAGTGCTTAGCTTTGGGTTCAGTCTTGCGGTGTCCTTTCCCAAAGGATGAGGGGGCAAAAAGGCACGTATTGTATTTTTGCCATCGAGGATAAAAATATGGGGTTTATATCATATTGCTTGAGTTTATCCCTCTACATCATGTCATCTTGCTTAATGTGTTACTCTGTTCTTATGAACTTAATACTCTAGATGCAGGCAGGAGTCGATCGATGTGTGGAGTAATAGTAGTAGATGCAGGCAGGAGTCGGTCTACTTGTCACGGACGTGATGCCTATATACATGATCATGCCTAGATAATCTCATAATTATTCGCTTTTCTATCAATTGCTCGACAGTAATTTGTTCACCCACCGTAATACTTATGCTATCTTGAGAGAAGCCACAAGTGAAACCTATGGCCCCCGGGTCTATCTCTTATCATATTTGCTTCCAATCTACTTTTATTTGCATCTTTACTTTTTGCATCTATATTATAAAATACCAAAAATATATTTATCTTATCATACTATCTCTATTAGATCTCACTTTCGCAAGTGGCCGTGAAGGGATTGACAACCTCTTTATTGCATTGGTTGCGAGTTCTTTGTTTGTTTCTGTAGGTGCGTGGGACTTTTGAGGAGCCTCCTACTGGATTGATACCTTGGTTCTCAAAACCTGAGAGAAATACTTACGCTACTATTGCTGCATCACCCTTTCCTCTTCAAGGAAAACCAACGCAAGCTAAAGACGTAGCAAATATGATGATGGAGATTGTGTGGAGAAGACAAAAAAGGAGAAAGTCTCACATTGACGAGGTTAATCAACGAGCTATGGAGATGCCCATCAATTGATGTCAACATGAGGATGTCGGTGTACTAGAGTAGGGGTACCCTAGTATCCCGAACTTGTGCCGGGCAGTCGCAGCACCCCGTGGCAAGGCTTGCCGGGTGACCGCCAAGGTCCTCCGTGGTTCCTTTGGAGCCATTCAAGAACAAAGTATTCAAGCCAAGGAGACAAGGCCCCGGCAAGAGGAGCTTGCCGGGAAGGCCAACCGAGGCATCTCAAAGGACTTGCCGCGACGCGCCACGCGTGCCTGCGAGGCCCGGTGAGCGACAAGCTTCCGGACGCGACAAGACAACGACTGCGGCAAGGCGCTTGCATGACAAGCTACCACTCTATACCCACGCTCCAGGCACATCCACCAGCGTGTGCCATACAGGACCTTTCTGAAACGCAGCGTGGCAAGAGGCTGTGCAGCCAGCGGTCTTGCGGTGGCTAAGCGGCGTGACAAGATTGCCATCGTGGCAAGCGGTGGCATCCTGACGGTCCTTTTCGCACTATTTGGGCGGCGCAGAGGGCATTTATTGCCTTTGTCCCCTACCGTCGGGGTTAGGTATGATACCTTTATGCAGTAGTTGTACCAACCGCAACTCTTTTCCATTTTACCCTTGTCTCGTTGCCACCTGTCGGTGACCCTTGAGCATATAAAAGGAGGCCCATGCGCAGCGTGGGGGGGTTTGAAGCGAAAAACACTCACGCTTCGGTCTCGTTAGCAGCTAGTGTGTCTTTGTAGCATTCAGCGCTCGAGCAAGAACTCAATACACTTTCGGACATGCAGCAGTAGGAGTATTATCTCTCCGGAGAGCTCCGAAGCTGGGTAAACTGCTCGTGTGGGAAACTGATCCACGGACACCTATGGGGCCGGCGGACCGAGCCCTTTTCGGTTCGGCGGGGGGCGGAGGTCGCGCGAAGAGCAGATCGAGGCAAAGCACACGAGCAATTTACCCAGCTTCAGAGCTCTCCGAAGAGATAATACTCCTACTGCTCCATGTCTGAGTGTATTGAGTTCTTGCTCGGGAGCGCTGAATGCTACAGTACACACTAGCTGCTAACGAGACCGAGCGTGAGTGTTTTTCTGCCTTCGAACGCATGGGCCTCCTTTTATATGCTCAAGGGGTCACCGACAGGTGGCAACGTAGACAAGGGTAAAAATGGAAAAGAGTTGCGGTTGGTACAATTACCTGTACAGTGTATCATACCTAACCCTGACGGCAGGGGACAAAGGCATTAAATGCCCGTCTGCGTCGCCCAAATAGTGTGAAAAGGGACCGTCAGGGACGCCACCGCTTGCCACGATGGCAATCTTGTCAGCGCCGCTATACCATCAAGATCACGCTGCTACATTAGCCTCTTGCCACGCGCTACCGAAAGGTCCTGTATGCACACGTTGGTGGATGTGCTGGAGTGTGGGTACAGAGTGGTAGCTTGCCGCGGCAAGCGCCTTGCCGCGGTCGTTGTCTTCTCACGTCCGGAAGCTTGTCGCTCACCGGGCCTTGCCGGGACACATGGCGCGTCGCGTCAAGTCCTTTGAGATGCCTCGGTTGGCCTTCCCGGCAAGCTCCTCTTGTCGGGGCCTTGTCTCCTTGGATTGAATACTTTGTTCTTGAATGGCTCCAAAGGAACCACGGAGGACCTTGGCGGTCACCCGGCAAGCCTTGCCGCGGGGTGCTGCGACTGCCCGTGCACAAGTTCGGGATACTAGGGTACCCCTACTCTAGTACACCGACAGGAGCCCCCGGGCCTGGGCCACACATGGTGCTGAGCGCTATTGGGCCAGGCCCAAAACAAGGCACGGGCACGCGCGGCCTGGGTTACGCCGTATCTTACTCCGTATCCACCGCGCCCTCCCCGAACGGCACGCGTTGAATGCGGCGTCGTGGGGGAGATCGTGGGTGGTTTCTTTATTCGGAAAGATGGAACGTCCGCCCCCTCCCTCTTTAAAAGCAGGGGAAACAGGGGCAGTTCAACCATCTCGCCGGTTGCTATTCCGATCTCAAAAAAAATCCTCCGCCGCTCCCCCCTTTCTTCCCAAAGCTGAAAGAGAGCAGCGCTCCGCCCCCATCGCCACCAGCACCACCAGCCGTCGATCTCCCCCACCACCTTCCGCCATGGCTCCGAAAGCCGGCAAGGGGAAGGCCGTGAAGTCGACCGAGGTGCAGCGGCTTGCGGCGCTGCGAAAGGAGCGGACAACCTTCCCCCCAAGCTCGCCGCGAAGGAGCTGAGGGAGTACTACTACCTCTTCTGGTCGACGGAGACGCGAGCGCATCCGCGCACGAAGGTACTCTCCACCGCCGCTTCGGAACGGTCTCCGAATGGATATCCCTTCTTCGCGTTGTTCTTCTACTGCGGGCTCTGCCCGCCTTTCTCTGAATTTTTTTGCGACATTATGAACACCTACGGGTTCCACCTCCTTGACTTCACCCCCAATGCCGTTCTGACCATGGCAGTTTTCGCACATCTCTGCGAAAACTTTGTCGGAGTCCATCCAAATGTAGCTCTTTTCCGCCACTTCTTTATGCCCCGAGTTGAGAGAGGGGAGCCTCTATTCGGCGGAATCGCTTGGATCTCGAGAGCTGGCAAGAAGGAAGCTTATCTGGAGGGAGAGCTCCGCTGCAAGTGGGAGGAATGGAGAGCGGACTAGTGCTGGATTGTCGAGGAGAACCCGCATCCATTTAACGCCCAGCGCCAAGCCCCAGTAGCGCGCGGCAACGATTGGAGCAACGTGGCCCCGGAAGACGATAGGCTGAAGATTGCCGTCACCCGGATCCTACGCCTCAGGCTTGTCGGGCTCCATCGAGCGCCGTTGGCGCAGATTTTCTTCGTCGCCGCGCCGCTTGCAGGAGAGGAGGAGACCCGCTGGAGTTCGAAATCGGCGGATATCATGAGGCTGCGCCCGGGCCTCAACTTCAACTTCACCGTCCTCGAACTGGAGGCGACGCTCCAGGAACTGTTCAAGTACGACCGTCAACATCCCGAAATGTTCAGGTTGCCGAAGGGTGTCGTTCCGCTGTGCAACAACTCCTCGCTCGACCGCATCCGTGCAATGATGCCGCTGTGCGATTCGCATGGAATTGTCCCAACTTGGCAAGAGCCTACAGACGACGTCGTGCAGGAGTTCTTTGATGGCTTGGTAGAAGTGCCGTTCCACTCCGATGAGCAGAAAAGCCTCACCCGCGACACCACCGACGCGGAGATGCAGCGCATCGCCACTAGGCTGGTAGAGGCGGCGGCAGCCGTTGCCGCGGGCGAGCTTGGATTCACCGTGGAGGAGGCAGAGGCAGCAGAGGCGGCAAGCCTTGCCGAGTGAGAGGAGCTTGCTGGCGAGGGAGAGCTTGCCGAGCATGAAGCCGAGTCGAGCGAGCCCGCCGAGGGTGCAAGCGGCTCGTTGAAGACCAATTCTTCTTCCTCCTCATCTTTAGAAAGCTCGCCGCAAGCAGAGCCCCCAGCTCCACCAAGAAGGCGTCTCCGCAAGGCCGGGGATGTAGCGGGGTGGCAGACGAGGCAACAGCCGCCGCGCCGCGTGACACGCTCTACCGTGACAAGCACTGTTGCCGCGGGAGCACCTCACGCCGCTGTGAAAACTGGAGCGGGGTCCTCCCGGACCACCGCTTCTGCTCCTGCCGCTCCTCATGCCGCGGCGGCGGCCGAAGCTGGGTCGTCTCAGACCACCGCCACTGCCCCCGCCAAGCGGCTAAGGGAACCTACTCCTCCGCATCGTCGTGCCGGAGGTGAGCCGGACTTCGACCTCTCTGCGCTCAGCTCCGACGAGGAAGAAGAAGAGTAAGATTCTTTAATGTACTTGTAGTTCTTCAATTCTTGCTGTTTTGTCTTGTATCTGATTTGCTTTATTCCGAACCGATTCTTTTTCAGGACTCTGGCCCAGAGAGCGGCGAAGAGAGCCAAGGTCCCGATGATTGTCGTCGAGGACGAACCCACCGTGATAGTGGGGGGGTGTGTCCGAGACCACCTTGCCGGACCCGGCAACTACTCCCCAAAGCAGCCCCAGTGCAGCCCCCAGCATAAGTATATGGTTTACTTCCTGCTGTTAGGTGCACATGGGTGCTCTTTCTTTGCTGATATCTGACTATTGGTTTGTGTAGGAGCAGAGCAGCCTCATCAGGAGCGCCCGGAAGCCGCCCCCGACATGCCATCTGCTTCGACTACACCGCCAAGGGAGGATTCCCTGGCAAGGGAGCGTTCTCCGGCAAGGGAGAAGTCTCCGGCAAGGGAAAGTTCTCCGGCAAGGGACAACACCAGCGACCCCCTGGTGGCGGAGACCATGACTGCAGAACCCAGTACAGGTAATCCTCTTGTTTGAAAACTTCCCTTGGGTTCTTCTTCTTCTGATTTTCTTTTTGGATATTTGCTTGGCTTTTCTCTCTTTTCCGGCCATCAGATCCCTCTGCCATGGAGCCGATGGAGACCGAGATTGCCGGCGAGGAGAACGCGCGCGGCAATACCAACGACGCCGCTGCCACAAGAAGCGGTACGCCGATGATCCCCGGAAAGAGGCCGCCAAAGCTACCGCCCGCAAAAATGGCGAGGGTCCAGCGATCGACCGACGGCCCCGAGGCCGCAGGAGCGTCAGGCGCTACACCGACCGCCGATCCCCCCGCCGCTGCCGCAGCGTCAGGCTCTGAAGAGCCCCAGCCCGGCGCCTATTTGAAGGCCGACGATGGCGTCTTCATCAAGCTCCCCTGGGCGTCAAGCTCCAGGGCGCCGGTCGAAGGAGAAATCTTGGATGGAGAGGTGCTCGCCTCCACTGGGCTGACGCTGGTTGATGCGCCGAGCAGCAGCAGCGGCGAGCCTGAGGAGGAGCAACTGCTACGGAAGCTGGTGTCGCTCTACCGCGCTCGGCAGGCCAAGGTGGAATCCCGAGAAGCGCTTGTCGCGAAGGCGGGAGTGGACATCGAGAAGCGTGCGGAGGAGCTCCGGGGTCGCAACCAGGAAGCTCTCCGGTCCCTGGCAGAGGAGCGAGCGCAACTCGTCGAGGAGCGGAAAGCCTTCCTCCTTGAGAAGGCTGAAGTTGAAGAGCAACTGCGGCTTGCCGCCGAGGAGCTGTCCATGCGAGAGGGCGAGTTGGCGCAGCGGAAGGTCAACCTTGACAGCCACAAGGAGGAGCTTGCTGCGCGCGAGCAAACATTCGGCGGGGCTCTCAAGGAAGCAGAGGATGCTGCCGCAGCTGCCGAGGCCGCCAAGAAGGAGCTGGAGACAAAGGTGGCGCAGCTGGAGGCCGATCTCAAGGCGAGCGGTGAAGAGCTTGCCACGTTCAAGCGTGAGCGCGAGAAGGACGCCTACACCCTTGGCGAGCTGCAGGGTAGTCTCGCCGAGAAGGGCAGGGAGCTTTGCGCCGCCAAGGACTCCAACGCAGATCTTGAGTTGAAGCTGACTACTTTGACCAAGACGCTGGACGGCGCCAGGGAGCAGGAGGTGGCCTTGAAGAAGCATATCAAGGCCGACGAGGCACTGCTCGCGAGTGCTGCTGCCACCCAGAACACTTTTAGGGAGAATGTGGAGCACTGGACGGAGGGTCTCGTGGATGTTGCCGCAGCCATCGACAGGGAGTTGGCGCAGCTGGGGATGGAGGATTTCGGGTATCCCTCCGATGAGAACCTCGAACCCAGCGCCAAGCACAGCTTGTTCTTCAAAGGCGTGGCGACGGCCCTCTAGCGACTCCGGGAGAAGATCCCAAAGCAGCTGGCCGACGAGTCGCGCAAGATCTGCGCGGGAGCTCTTCAAAAGGTGTTGGTGAAGGTGGCCTTCCGCAACCCAGGCCTCAACCTCACCAACGTCCTCAAGACCTTGCCACCGGATGCTGATCTGGAAGCGCTCAAGACCCTTGTCGCACCCATTGTGGACAAGGTGAGCGGGATCAAGAGGGTTGAGGGCGATCGCGTGAGATTAGGCCGCCCGTTTTCTCCTTTTCTTGTCGCTGCTGGTCATGTTATGAGAACAATCATGTTAGAGCTGCGACAAGCTATCTTGTAATATAACTCTATTTTGGGTATCAATTGCTATGTTATTTCCTTTACTTGATTCCTTCCTTTGTATGTTCTTGCCCTCGCTTTTAGGGAACTTGTCGTATGAGCACCTTAGCCCGATGGCCCGAAAAGCTGAACGTCGGCAACTTCTTTGGCGGTGCCGCTTCGACAAGAAACCTTGTCGTAACTAGTCGCAGCTCACTCAAGTTGTTGAGCGGACTCGAAACAAAGTAAGGGCGCAACTAGCTACGAGTTGGTTCCTCCGCGCACACGTTTTCCATACAAAGCACGGTCGTTCGAGGAAGATAACTTAAAAAGTTTTAAACTGATTGCTCAAACTTTGGCAACTTAGCTTTTCTGTCGTTTGTGTCCCGGTAAGGCGGAACTTTCTTGAACGACGCCTGGTCCACACCCTTATCTTCTCCTTCCCTCCCGGCAAACTTGTGGACGTGGGAACCTTCCTTTCTTTGAGAAAGAAAAAGAAGATAAAATAAAGATATGGAGCCTTACGGCTCGTTATTGCTTACCGGGGGTAGGCGCTGCACAAAGTGTCAGATAACACGTGCAAAAAATAGAAAGCATGAAACTGACAAGATGTGTGGAGCACATGAGCTTTACTTATGCACGGGGTCTGCGCCCGGCTTGTACAAAGGATTACATGCAACATCGGCAAGACTTGTACAAAAGGTGGTTGCCGGAACAGGTTCTGGCAACCGCGCCTTACGGGTAAAACTTACGAAGATGCTCAATGTTCCAGGAGTTGCTCACCGGAGTGCCATCTTCGGTCTCAAGGTGGACAGCGCCAGGCCTAGTGACTCGTTTCACCCGGTATGGGCCTTACCACTTCGGCGTCAACTTGTTGGAATTCTTGGCGGACTGAACGCACCGAAGAACAAGGTCGCCTTCCTCGAGACTTCTGGCATTAACTTTGCGGCTATGGTAGCGGCGCAAAGCTTGCTGGTATCGAGCAGCTCATCTGATGCCTTTGAAGACGGTCTTCCTCAAGGAGCAGCGCGTCATCTTGTCGCAGGTGCTCTTGCTCAAGCTCATCATAAGCGAGCACTCGAGGTGACCTCTATATGAGTTCCGTGGGGAGAACTGCCTCTGCTCCATAGACAAGAGCGAAAGGTGTCTGGCCAGTGGCTCGATTTGGCGTCGTCCTGATCGACCAAAGAGCTACCGGTAGCTCCTCAATCCAGTTCTTTCCGCACTTGCGCAGCCTGTCAAAAGTCCTGGTCTTGAGCCCGCGTAGCACTTCAGCATTTGCCCTCTCCGCTTGACCGTTGCTTCTCGGATGAGCAATGAGCGAAAGCGACCTTGGCACCAAGATCTTGGACGTACTGCATGAAGGTGCGGCTCGTGAATTGCGTGCCTTTGTCTGTGATGATCCTGTTAGGGATCCTGAAGCGGCAAACAATCGATCTGAAGAACTTGACTGCTGACTGTGCTCTCACCTTCCTCACTGCTTCCACTTCCGGCCACTTTGTGAACTTGTCGATTGCAATGTACAGGTACTCAAAGCCCCCGACAGCTCGGGGAAAGGGGCCGAGGATGTCGAGCCCCCAAACCGAAAATGGCCAGGATAAAGGGATCGTTTGGAGAGCTTGAGCTGGCTGGTGTATCTGCTTGGAATGGAACTGGCATGCTTCACACTTGGTTACTTGTGCAGTTGCATCCTGGAGGGCTGTAGGCCAAAAGAAACCTTCCCGGAATGTTTTGCCGGCAAGCGCTCTTGCGCCAATGTGGTGACCACATATGCCTCCATGTATCTCTGCCAACAGCTTTTGTCCATCTTCCCGGTGAATACACTTCAATTTCACACCGTTGAGTCTTCTTCTGTACAGTGTGTTGTCGACAAACTAGTACATACTTGACTGCCGGGCTACTCTTTCCACTTCTTCTTGCTCTTCGGGAAGTTCTCCTGTCTGAAGGAAACGGACAATCTGTTGTGCCCATGTTGGAGCTTGCGGCTCGACAACAAGGATGAAAGGCACATCTGCTGCTGCGGGAACATCCGCTTCCACGGCGAGAACCTGCGGCTCAGCCGGAGCTTGACGTTCCCCGACAAGCTTGCCGGAGCAAAACTTGTCGGGAGCGTTTGCTTCAACGGAACAAACCCTAGGGCTTGTCGGAGCAGACTGCTCCTCAGCACCCTTGGTGTTGATCTTGGGGACCTTCTTGCCTGCGGCTTCGGGGAGCTCTGCCGGAAAATAGTCACCAGAAATCAACTTCCTCTTCTTGCTCTGTCTAGTTGATGGCGTTACAGACGGTTGAGTTAGTTTGAGCACAAAGATCCCTGGTTCCACAGGTAACTTAAGTCGCGGCGCCTTGACGAGCCATCGGCAATGTCGTTCGAGCTCTTGGAACATGTTCCATCTGTAGGCCATCAAAGTGCTCTTCTAACTTTCTCACTTCATCAACATAAGCTTCCATCAACGGACTCTGATAGTTCTTGTTCACTTGGCGGACGACAAGCTGCGAGTCACCCCTGACAATGAGCTTCTTGATCCCAAGGTCTGCTGCGATCCTGAGACCGGCAAGCAAACCTTCATACTCTGCGCTATTGTTTGTTGCTTGCTCCTTGGGAAAGTGCATCCGGACTACGTGCTTGAGGTGATCTCCGATGGGCAAACAAGTATACGCCCACACCGGCGCCTTGCAGCGAAGAAGCACCATCAAAGTACATCAGCCACTCTTTGCTTGCTTCCTTGACGGGATGCTCGTTTACGGAATTTCTTCATCGGTGTTGGCGTCTATTCGCTATGAATTCTGCCAATGCTCGCCTGGATAGTTGAAGTGCTCTCAAACTTGAGGCCAAAGCTTGACAGTTCCAGTGCCCACTCGACAATCCCGCCTGCTTCGGATTCTGCGGATCCTCTTCACGGAAAAGCAGTGACAAGCTGTGATCTCATGTGCTTGGAAGTAATGGCGCAGCTTTCTCGAGGCCATGAGAAGGCGAAGGCAATTTCGCACACCGAATACCTTGACCTAGCCCCTGCGAAGGGGCCCGACAAAATAAACTGGCGCTGCACCATTCTCTTCGCATCTCCTCACGCGCCTGCGCAGATCCATCTTTGTCGGGACCAGAGCTTATCGGTGAAGTCCCCTGCTTGTCGCTGGATGCATCTGCAGTGGTTGCTGGCTCATCGTCCGCCTCCCTCTCCGCTACTAACGCAGCACTAACCACTTGATTGGTTGCCGCTATATACAGCAGCAACTTCTCTTGTGGCTTAGGTGCGACAAGTGTTGGAGTGGAGGACATGTATCTCTTTAAGTCCTACAGCGCAGCTTCCACTTCCGGAGTCCATTTCATTGGACCTGCCTTTTTCAGTATTTTGAAAAACGGCAGGGCGCGCTCAGCAGACCTAGAGATAAACCTACTGAGAGCAGCCACGCAACCGGCAAGTCTTCGTACATCCTTGACGCGCTTTGGTGCTTCAATCTGCTCAATGGACTTGATCTTGTCGGGATTGGCTTCAATTCCCCGCTGAGACACGAAGAACCCGAGAAGCTTGCCGGAGGGGACTCCAAACACACACTTCTCGGGGTTAAGCTTGAGGTTGATCTTGCGCAGATTTGCAAAGGTTTCGTCTAAATCCTGAATCAGAGTTGCCTTGTCCTTTCTCTTGACCACTATGTCATCCATGTAGGCTTCCACATTTCTGTGCATTTGTGGCTCAAAAGCGTCATGGACTACCCTTACAAATGTTGAACCAGCATTCTTTAAACCAAAAGGCATCCGAATGAAACAGTATGTGCCACATGGAGTGATGAATGCGGTCTTATCCTCATCCTCTTCTGCCATGAAGATCTGATGGTATCCTGAGTATGCGTCAAGAAATGAAAGCAAGTCACATCCGGCCGTGGAGTCAACAATCTGGTAAATGCGCGGCAAGGGAAATGGGTCTTTGGGACAACCTTTATTGACATCGGTAAAGTCGATACAAAGTCTCCATTTCTCGTTTGCCTTGTGCACGACTACAGGATTGGCCAACCACGTAGGATGGAGCACTCCTCTGACAAGGCCTGCTGCTTCCAATTTCTTGATTTCTTCTGCAATGAATTCTTGGTGCTCCACTGCTTGTTTCCTGACTTTCCGCTTGACGGGCCACGCATGAGGACAGACGGCAAGATGGTGCTCGATTAGTTTCCTGGGAACACCGGGGAGGTCAGACGGTTGCCACACAAACACGTCGGCGTTACCCCAGAGCAAAGCAGCGGCGCTTTCCTATTTAGGGTCGAGAGTGACACTGATGGTGAAGGTACCACCAGTGACGTCCTCCTTGGCGGACACCTTCTTGGTCTCTGGCGGAGCTGCCATCGTCACCCCCTCTACGTTGCGCATGGGCCTCCTTTTATATGCTCAAGGGGTCACCGACAGGTGGCAACGTAGACAAGGGTAAAAATGGAAAAGAGTTGCGGTTGCTACAACTACCTGTACAGTATGTCATACCTAACCCTGACGGCAGGGGACAAAGGCATTAAATGCCCATCTGCGTCGCCCAAATAGTGCCAAAAGGGACCGTCAGGGACGCCACTGCTTGCCATGATGGCAATCTTGTCAGCGCCGCTATGCTGCGCCGCTGGCTGCCTGACCTCTTGCCAGCAGCGCTGGTAAGGTCGAGGCGACACGTTGGTGGATGTCTTTGGGCGTGGAGTCTGAGTGGTAACTTGCCACAAAAGCGCCTTGCGCCAGTCATTGTCTTGTCGCGTCCGGAAGCTTGTCGCTCACGGGCCTCGCCCGGAACACGTGGCGCGTCACGGCAAGTCCTTTGAGATGCCTCGGTGAGCGACAAGCTTCCTGGACGCGACAAGACAACGATCATGGCAAGGCGCTGTCATGCGGCTACCACTCAGTGCCCACGCCCAGACATCCACCAACGTGTCGCCTCGACCTTCTGTGCGCTGGCAAGAGGTCTGTGCAGCGGTGCAGCGCGGTGGCTAGTGGCGCCGACAAGATTGCCATCGTGTAAGGTGGCGCCTGAGGGAGTCCTAGACTAGGGGTGTCCGGACAGCGGACTATCATCGTCGCCCGGACTCCAAGACTACGAAGATACAAGATTGAAGACTCCGTCCCGTGTCCGGATGGGACTTTCCTTGGCGTGGAAGGCAAGCTTGTCGACTGGATATGTAGATCTCCTACCATTGTAACCGACTACTGTGTAACCCTAGCCTCCTCCGGTGTCTATATAAGCGGGAGGGCTTTAGTCCGTGGGACAACATACATTACAACAATCATACCATAGGCTAGCTTTAGGGTTTAGCCTCCTTGATCTCGTGGTAGATCCACTCTTGTACTACCCATATCATCAATATTAATCAAGCGGGGCGTGGGGTTTTACCTCCATCGAGAGGGCCCGAACACAGGTGAAACATCGTATCCCTCGTCTCTTGTTACCATCCGCCTAGACGCCTGATTCGGGACCCCCTACCGAGATCCGCGGTTTGACACCGACATTGGTGCTTTCATTGGGAGTTCCTCTGTGTCGTCACCGGTAGGCTTGATGGCATCTGCAACCAACGACGATGTCCAGGGTGAGACTTTTCTCCCTGGACAGATCTTCGTATTCGGCGGCTTCGCACTGCGGGCTAATTTGCTTGGCCACCTGTAGCAGATCGAAAGCTACGCCCCTGGCCGTCAGGTTAGATTCGGAAGCCTAAACTTCACGGCCGATGCCCGCGGAGACTTGATCTTCGATGGACTCGAGCCACAGCCAAGCGCGCCGCACTGTTGCGATGGGCATGATCTAGCTCTGCCGCCGAACAGTGCCTTGGTGGCCGCACTCGAATCCGCTCCGGCTATTAGCCCAGAGCCGATTGCTCAGATAGGGGATCGGTGGATGGACACCGCCTCGGGGGCTTCAACTTCCACGGCGATGGAGCCGAACACTGATCTTATCCCTCGCAAATCTCGCGATTCCGAGGTGCCGGACTCCTTGCCGGACTCCGAACCTCCCACGCCCCTGCCAACCAAATCGGATTGGGCGCCGGTTATGGAATTCACCGCCATGGACATCTTCCAATACTCGCCTTTTGGCGACATCCTGAATTCACTAAAGCATCTCTCGTTATCAGGAGAGCCCTGGCCGGACTATGGCCAGGATGGTTGGGATACGGACGTCGAAGAAATTCAGAACCCACCCACCACCCACTTCGTAGCCACTGTCGACGATCTAACCGATATGCTATACTACGGCTCCGAAGACATCGACGGTATAGACGACGACGCCGGAGACGAACAGGAACCAGAGCCTATAGGGCACGGGAGGACCACCTCAACATATGACATATACATGGTGGATACCCCAAAAGAGAGCGATAACAAGGACCAACGGGCCGCGACAGAAGATAACCCCGCCGATAAACAACCAAAACGGCGGCGCAGACGCCGCCCTAAGCCCCGCCTCGACAACAACAACGCTCCTAAAGACCCCGCAATACAGCAGGCACAAAAGTGGACGACAAACATGCAGATAAGCAACCGTCCGAACAAGACGAGTCAGATAATCTGTCCAGGCTCGGCGAAAATGATGGTTCGGACGATCTCACGCCGGACACGTCGCCGGAAGGAAAAAACCTTAGGAAAAGACTCGTCAACACTGCAAGAAGCTTGAAGAAGGAAAAGCGGAAGCTCAAAACAGTGGAAGACACACTCAGAATGAGGTGGAGCAAAGTACTCAAAACTGCGGATAAATACGACAATGGCCACCAATCAAAGAGCTACCCGAAGCGCAAGCTGCTACCAGAATTCAACAACGAGGCCATAGAGCCCCCACAGTCAAAAAATAAAGAGGCTGCCTGGTTGGATAGACGGCGGATGATGAGCCAAATTTGAAAGCGGCGCAACACATAAACCAACCAATGAACTTGGAAGGACGGATGGCCCAGCCAGTCCATCTACGGGCCAAAGAAGAAGGCCCGAGAAGCAAGGCAACATGTCAAGTGTCCAATGATAGCGGCACACCCAAATCAGGCGCCAGACACCCGCTATGTTTCACCAATGAGGTCTTTGGACCATGAATTGCCGGCAGGATTTAAACCAATAAACATAGAGACCTACGATGGAACAACAGACCACAGATGCGGATAGAAGATTATATACTACATATACACATGGCCAGAGGAGATGATCTCCACGCCATAAAATACCTACCCCTCAAGCTCAAAGGGCCAGCCCGTCATTGGCTTAAAAGCCTCCCAGAAAACACTGTTGGAAGCTGGGAAGAGCTCGAGGACGCGTTTAGAGCAAATTTTCAAGGGACTTATGTCCGCCCTCCGGACGCAGATGATCTAAGTCATATAACTCAACAGTCCGGAGAGTCAGCGCGGAAATTTTGGAACAGGTTCCTCACCAAAAAGAACCAAATAGTCGACTGTCCGGACGCCGAAGCCTTAGCAGCTTTTAAACACAATGTCCGAGACGAATGGCTTGCGAGCACCTCGCCAAGAGAAACCGAGGACAATGTCCGCACTAACAAACCTCATGACCCGCTTCTGTGCGGGAGAGGATAGCTGGCTACCAAGATGCAGCACCAGCGACCCAAGTACATCCGAGATAAGAGATGGAAACGGAAAATCACGGCGCAGAAAAGAGCAGCGCCGGAATAAAGAGAAAAGCCCAAAAGCACGGCGATCGTGCCGGGTTCAAAAGCTCGCGGCCAAACAACAAAACACCGCCTCTTAAGGATGACAGCGATGAGTTGTCCAACTTAAACAAGATTTTGGGTCGGATATGTCAAATCCACAGTACGCCCGGAAGGCCTGCAAACCACACCCACAGGGATTGTTGGGTTTTCAAACAGTCCGGCCGATTAAACGCCGAACACAAGGGGCTCAACACGTCAAGCGAAGACGATAAACCTCACCAGCAGAGCACCGGAAAACAAAAGACTTTCCCACAAGAGGTCAAATCAGTAAACTCACTTCATGTGATAATACGGAAAAATAGTGCGGCACTTCCTAAAAAGAGCCTCGCATGGTCCAACCCAGCAGACCATAGAAATTGGATATCAAAACCAATCACTTTCGACCACCTGGACAATTCCAGAAGCGTTCGAAACGCGGGACGGACTGCCCTGATATTGAATCCCATAATCGACGGATTACAATTTACTAAAGTCCTAATGGACGGAGGCAGCGACTTAAACCTGCTGTATTCAAACACAATCCGCAAGATGGGGATAGACCTTACCAAAATTCGACACAGCCGCACTTCCTTCAAAGGAGGGCGCCAGCCCTTATGCCAAGTGCACAGGCTCCCTATTACTAGAAGTCGTGTTCGACCACGAACAACTTTCGCCGAAAAACTAATTTTTCATATCGTCCCATTTAAAAGTGGATATCAAGCACTCTTGGGGCGAAGGATTTTTATCCGTTTCAACGCCATACCACATTACTCGTCTCTTACACTCAAGATGCCGGTCAGCGTGGCATCATCTCGATCTTGAGGGTCACCCAAAGACCCGGACACGGATAAACGAGTCCGGCATCGATGAGGCTAGGGGCTCCCTAGCCGCACACCCCTTCACAAAGGGGCTGCGCGCACACTCAACCGCGGGTTCATTCAAACCCCGCTTTGCTTGTTTATATTTTTCTTCTTTCACACATACCTTTTTTTCGCACGAATTGTTTTCAAACTAAACTTTCCTCTCTTTTTACAGATGAACAACGTGCGTACCCGTCCAGGATAACGGCACAACGGAGACACAGGCGCAGACGTGTAGTAGGGACCCGTTGCGAGGATTCTTTTCAGATTAAGACCCTGCGTAAACCTTTTTTACTGTCTCTTGTTGTTATTCTCCCTTGGTTTGATCCTATAACCAATGCGGAGCCTGACGTTTTGGCATCGGCTGCGTCAGAAGACCATGCCCGTACCTAGACACTAGGGGCTTATGGCGTTATTCTGCCCATTATCATAAAGACCGAACACCTTAGGGAGTGTTCGGCATCTCGAGTTAGGCATTATATGCATCAGCTCCGAATCATGTCTTTGGTCAAATGTTGGGTTTGCCCGGCTCCTGTGTTTTGCTGTCTTACGTTCCGTATCATCGGCTAACGCGCACCAGGAGAACTATGCGATTGTGCCCAGCCGGCCGGGCGAGCACCTCGATGAAAGCCGAAAACCGATCATCATGATATAGCGAGAGACTGGTCAACCACTCGATCGACTACCGGAATGTTAAGAATTCCCGCTTTGAACGACCGTTCGGTCAAGCATACACGCCCCGAAATCGGAGAAGCGGTGCCCCGTGGGCTATATCGTAGCCCCACCCTCGAACTCCACCGCTAAGTGAAAGTGATAAAGCATTATAGTCCGGATTGCCTCGTTAGCTCGCTACCACCTCCTTAACAGGACCGAGGCGTCGGATTAAGTGTGAAAACGCTATTTTTGCGAACACCCCCGCACCTTGTGCGTGGGGGCTGAAGCCGAAGACTGCAATCTTTCAGGTTATACAAAAGTATACGCAAACGGCCGCATAGGAGAAGTTTCACTACTTGGGACGCACAAGTATAAAAAGCAGCTATAGCATAATCATCGTTTTACAAGCTAAAACGTTCATTTGAACGTGACATTTTTTGAGCACTGCGACTGTATTACACGAGCGCCACGCATAACTTCCCCGAAATAGTGCTCGGCGGGGAGCCGGCTTTCATCCGAACCGTGGGCGGCAACAGCGGTGGCATCCATCTCTGTCCAATGTGCCTTCACACGGGCAAGAGCCATCCGCGCGCCCTTGATGCATGCCGACCGCTTCATCTCCTTGATATGCGGCACCGCTCCAAGGAATTGCTGCAGTAAGCCGAAGTAGCTCGTCGCCTTGGGCCTCTCTGGCCAAACATGAGCCACAATGTCAGTCATGGCAAGCCCGGACAATCTATTTAGCTCGGCCCATTCGGCCAACCTGTCGGTCAACGGAAGTGAGCGATCCAGACTACGGAATTGAGACCAAAATAGCTCTTCCGTCTTGTGATCCTTCTGGCTCCGGAAGTGCTCAACGGCATCAGCCGCACTTGCCACTAAGTACATATACGGATCCTCCGGACTCCACAGCCGATCAAATTGAGCATACTTCTGATCCATAAACCGGCGACGCAGCAGATCTCCGGCCTGGCGCAGCTCCTCCCTCATGGCCCGCATTGCAGAGCGGGCATCCTTGGCCTCGGCGGTGGCCTTCCTCAGGTCTTCCCGCTCCGATAAGCGCTCCTTTCAAGAGCCTCATTGCGGTCGGCAAGATCTTTTACTTTCACGGCCAATTCGCCACCTCTTCCTGCTTAGGCAAAGAGCAGCCCTTCGGCTTTTAACTCCTCACCGCCCTCGAGGCAGCGTCACTCCTTCGGGCTTGCTCCTTAGCTTGAGCAAGTTCGCCCAAAGCTCTCCACAACAGCAGCCGCCTCAGATAACATCATATAATTTATCAGAGGAGGGCTTTGACCCCATTAATAAAGCGACTGTGGAGAACTCATTTACCGTGCGACTCGTCAAGTCGCCGGTTGACAAGTGCGATGTCCGCATCCGCCGGCGTCAAGTTGCCGCATTAACTCGGCAACCCCACCAGTCCGGCTAGCCCTCGGACTATCCGCCACCTGCATAGGAACGGTGACATTCATTACTTGCGATTTCGATCCTCGGCACGCTGTCGTTTTCGACAACCTACCGAGTCTCAGGGGCTACTATCCATACAGGGCACACTTTTATGTGCAAAACTGTCAAAAAATAGAAGGTGCGCCATTTTCGCGTACCTCAAATCCCGCCAGCAAACTCATAGCGGCATTACGCAATCCGTTCTCGGCGGATGAAATCCTTCCAATCACCATGCGCATCAACGCCGCGGTGATCTTCTCGAGATGGACGCCTCTCAAGCGATTCTTGATTCTCGGCGGATACCAGTAGGCGCCGAACTCTCCGGCCCCTCGGACTCGGGATACCCTCCGTGACGATACTTCAGAGCTCGTCGCGCTTTATCTGACGGCGCAATAGACGGAGCGTTCGCTCTCCATCATCTCCTAAGAAGGTCCCCAAGACGAACTCATCTCGAGAAGGCTGCAAATCCGAATCATGGGATAAAAATTTTGGTTACCCACAGAAGCACAGATGGAGGTATTTTCTTACTAATGAAATCCCCTTTTCATACTCACGGCTCGCTGGAGGGCTGATTCTTTGGCGATGATTGTGCGTCTGGATTCCCCCCGGACGCCGGACCCCCCGGGGAAGATCTCTTCCCCCGTTTAGGGGCTTTGGCCTCCGGATCCTCAGAGGCGGTCCTCTTCTCCCCCTGGAAGGAGGGGTTTTTGATTCCCCCCTCTTCAGACGCCCCTTTGGGCGAAGTAATAGCTCCTCTATTTTCCCCATCGCTCACATCTATGGGTGCGACCTCCAACACACTACTAGGGAAAAGGCTAGCAGCAGCGCGGGTTTTCAGGCTAGCAGCAGCGCGGGTGGCCGCTCTACTAATAAGGCGCTATAGCTAACTCATAGTAGTAGCGGCCCCAACCAGCGCTACTCTTGTTGAGCGATATCGGCGGTGCTTTTTAGGAACACGCTACTATTAGCTAGCGATGGCGATTTCCTCATCCAACGCCATCTGCTATCTCTTTCATCATTTTCCATTTCAACTCTCGCTTGGATGCTAGAAACTAGGTACTATCTTTCATCAAATTCATAAACCATTACTAGATGCGGTAGTACTCGCCGTTCAAATTACTCGTCGTGGTTTTAGTTCAAACCACGGCGAGTAATTTGGAACGAAGGAGTACTAAGATAACAATTTCATGCACAACCAACATGCATCCTCAAGCAGACATGCTTGGTCATATCAACGACCATCATCATATGTAGTTTTAGATGATATCGACGACGATCATCATATGTAGTTCTAGATGATATAGCCACACACACATATGTAGTTCTAGATGATATAGCCACACACATGTAGTTCTAGATGATATCAAGACAATCATCATCCTCAAGCCTCAGGCGGTTGGTGTTCTGATAGTAATTAGGATAGCTTTGTCCAACACGAAGATTCTTGCCATCAAGGAATTTCTTCCACCCAACCGAGCTTAAGTGTGTGCGACCGTCCGTGTCCACGCAGTAAGTACAGAGTTGTGACGGAGCCCTTGCAGATGGCGTAGTCCAGCTGAGCCTTCTTCATCGGGCTCGATACCATAACTCACAGATATGCTCTTTGCCAATTTCTGAATAAGAAAAACATATCAATTAATAAGCATGTGATCGAACTCTACACTAAAACATATATATCATCGACTAGATTCCACACAACATATACCATATCATTGGACTGTACACTAAGTAATTCACACTATTAATTTGCATTTGTAAGTATAACATACCATATCATGTCGATCAACCATGGTATTTGTCAAGCGGGTCACGAATGGCACCCCGACAAAGTCAACACGTGGCGGAATTATGTCCCACAGGTTGGACACCTCCTCCTCACTCGGCCTTGTTCTTTGAGCTACGATGGCTTCATGAAGTGGGTCCTCATCATCTTCATCATCTTCATCATCTTCGTCATCTTCATCATCTTCCACCAGGTTGAGATAAATGACAGCTAGCTTGGGTCTTTCCACTCGGAAGTTGAAGCTGATCAACTCACCACCAGTAAGATGCATGCGAGCGACGAAACGGGCCCATCCATCTCCTCCAATCTGTGACATATTGCGTCCTTTCTCGACCTCCATAGTGTACGGCCCCTCAGAGCCTCAAATGTCACAAAGTCTCCTGTCGACTTGTTGAATTTCAACCTCACATTGCATGGGACGATCTGTGTAAACTAAGCAAAATGACACAATGCAGTAATGCCAACACTAAAAATAAAATAGTTATTATATTTCATCTAATTTCTTACCGCATGACTAAAAACTCGGCCGAAATAGATGCCGAACAGCTTGCCGGTTGCAAGGCTCTCAAGATCTTGACTTACAGATTGACATAGTGGTGGTGGTGGCGCCATTCTTCCTAAAGCAATATGAGCAAAGGATTACTAAATCAACTAAATCAAAATGTTCTAAGTCAACTAAATCAACTAGCCTACTAAATCAACTAAATCAAAATGTTCTAAGTCAACTAAATCAACTAGCCTACTAAGTCAACTAAAGCAATATGTTCTAAGTCAACTAAATCAAGTAAATCAAAATGTTCTAAGTCAACTAAATTAACTAAATGAATTAGCCTACTAAATCAACTAAATCAAAATGTTCTAAGTCAACTAAATCAACTAGCCTACTAAATCAACTAAATCAAAATGTTCTAAGTCAACTAAATCAACTAGCCTACTAAGTCAACTAAAGCAATATGTTCTAAGTCAACTAAATCAACTAAATCAAAATGTTCTAAGTCAACTAAATTAACTAAATGAATTAGCCTACTAAATCAACTAAATCAAAATGTTCTAAGTCAACTAAATAAACTAACCTACTAAGTCAACTAAATCAAAATATTCTAAGGCAACTAAATCAACTAGCCTACTAAATCAACTAAATCAAAATGTTCTACTAAGTCAACTAAATTATATCAACTAAATCAAAATGTTGCATATGAGCAGGAGGGAGAAGGAGGCGACTCGAGGAGGAGAAGAGAGGATGGAGGAGGAAGGCGGAGGCTGGAGGGCAGGCCGGCGCGGCCGATTGAGGGAGAACGGAGGAGGAAGGCGGAGCGAGGAGGGGCGGCCAGCCAAGCGAGTGGAGAGGAGGACGGAGGAGGAGGCCGTGCCGAGTCCAGCAAGGAGGAGGAGGTGGCGACGCAGCAGTGCAGAGCGGAGGAGCGGCGACAGGCGCGCAGCAGAGCTGGAGGAGGGGCGGCGACGGGCGTGGCGCGCAGATAGAATTTGTGGCTGTGTGTGAGTGGATCCGGGGAGGAGATTAGGGAGATGGATGGCTTAGCATGGCGCTCTTGACCAAAACAGCGCTTGCTAGGCTATCTAGCAGCAGCGCTTTTCAGATAAAGCGCTCTTGATATATGTCGACATGCAAAAATACACATTGATCATCAACGATCTTTTTGTGTACAATCTGATTCGACAATATGAGTCCTCACGGTTTAGGAACAGGTGAAGACTCATATTGCAGCCACAAATTCTACACATAGAGTTCAATGAAGATCAAGTGCTTGTCAAAGTGTGGGAAGTAACATATTTAAGGTGGTATAAACTCTCTTCACGGAGCGAGGTGGGACTAAATTTTTGTAGGAAACTTAGCAGATGGCGCTTATGCAGGAAAGGCGCTGCTACTATGCTAAGTAGCAAGAGCGCTGCCGCGTCGTTCTAACGCGTTGCTGCTATAACTAGCCTCATGGCGGACCTCGTAGGAATTATAGCAGCAGCAGCGTCTTCGGCGGACGCCGCGCTCTGCTATATTTTTACCAGCAGCGAGTTTCTTTGGACGCGCTCTGCTAGTTAGCAGCAGCGAGTTATTTTGAGGCGCGCTGCTGATAAGATTCTGTGTATAGGCTTTTCCCTAGTAGTGACATTCTGACCAGCACGGGCTCCAGTGGGGTCTCTGGGAGGGGGGCCGGACACCTTATCAGCCTCGATCGCGCCACCCACTCCTGTGAAGAGTAATGGGTCAGGAGGCGAACTCTAGAAAAGCAGATAAACAGAACGTCCGGACTCTGAGCTATTTACCTGAGTATCCGGTCGATTGCGGCTTAGGCCTGCGTCGTCGGCAAATTCCGGACACGCCACCTGTGGTCCGAAGAACAACTTGTACATCTCCACGGGTGTCGCACCCATGAAGTGTCGGAGAATTCGAGGTCCCTCCGGGTTGAACTCCCATAGACGGAGAGGACGGCGTTTGCAGGGTAGGAGATGCCTGGTTAGCATTACCTGCATCACCATGACCAGATTGATCTCCCTCGCTTGGAGGTCTCGAATCCGGCCCTGCAGTGAGGGCACGTCTTCGGACGGCCCCCAATTGAGCCCTTGGTTGACCCACGACATCAGTTGACATGGAGGTCCCGGGCGGAATGAAGGCGGCGGCTTTTGCTTGCTGCCCTTCGAAGCGGTGATATAGAACCACTCCTGCTGCCACAGTCCGAGTTCCTCTTGGAAGGAACCCTCGGGCCACGGGGCATTGACCTTTTTGCTTATGGCCGCCCCGCCGCACTCCGCTTGACGCCCCCGATCATCTTTGGCTCCACATTGAAGGTCTTCATCCACAGGTCGAAGTGGAGAGTGACGCAGAGGAAGGCTTCACAGACGGTAATGAATGCGGAGATATGGAGGATGGACTCCGGAGCCAAATCGTGAAAATCCAGCCCGTAGTAGAACATGAGCCCTCTCACAAAGGGGTCCGTCGGGAAGCCTAAACCTCGACGGAGGTGGGATACAAAGACAACGTATTCGCCGGGCTCGGGGCGGCACGGCCTGCCTGCCCTGGCAGGCAACCTGTCTGAAATCTCGTGGGCAGTGCTTGGCCTCACATAGCTTCAATATGTCCTCCTCCGTGACGGAGGAGGGCATCCACCGGCCCTGAAGGTCGGAGCCGGACATAGTTGAGAATCCGAAGCGCTCGAATCTGAGGCCCTAGGTGTTGGAACTGGGAGCGAGGAAGAGATTTGATGCGAGATTGAAGAGCCTTGGTCCTCTTATAAAGGGGAAAAATATCAAGATCCGTCTCCGTGGCCGTTTGGGATTCACCTTCGATAGAGGAGGCATGGCGACGGGCACGGTGGGGTTACCCACGCACGTATTGATGAGAATCCCGGAATAAGGGGAACACGATCTCTGCTTCGACAAGACGTGCCAAGGAAACCGCTTCGCTAAACGTGCTGAGGTGGTATAATAAAGAACGATTCAAGTAAAGGCTTGGTAGTGGTGTGATGTCATGCCGCGTAACACGTCAGCAGATTGGACTAGTGTACATTTTATTCTCTCTACGGTGGAATGTGGAATTTATTTTGCAGAGCCGGACACTATCCTGGTGTTCATGATCTTCTCTGGATTATTCAAGGGAGGAACCGCCTTGCAATGCCGAACATTATGCGCGCCGGACTTATCGTCATTGAAGCCTGGTTCAGGGGCTACTGAGGGAGTCCTAGACTAGGGGGTGTCCGGACAGCTGGACTATCATCGTCCGCTGGACTCCAAGACTACGAAGATACAAGATTGAAGACTCTGTCCCGTGTCCGGATGGGACTTTCCTTGGCGTGGAAGGCAAGCTTGGCGTCTGGATATGTAGATCTCCTACCATTGTAACCGACTCTGTGTAGCCCTAGCCTCCTCCGCTGTCTATATAAATCGGAGGGCTTTAGTCCGTAGGACAACATACATTACAACAATCATACCATAGGCTAGCTTTAGGGTTTAGCCTCCTTGATCTCGTGGTAGATCCACTCTTGTACTACCCATATCATCAATATTAATCAAGCAGGACGTAAGGTTTTACCTCCATCGAGAGGGCCCGAACCTGGGTAAAACATCGTGTCCCTCGTCTCTTGTTACCATCCGCCTAGACGCACAGTTCGGGACCCCCTACCCAAGATCCGCCGGTTTTGACACCGACAGCGTCCCTGACGGTCCCTTTTCGCACTATTTGGGCGACGCAGACGGGCATTTAATGCCTTTGTCCCCTGCCGTCAGGGTTAGGTATGATACACTGTACAGGTAGTTGTACCAACCGCAACTCTTTTCCATTTTTACCCTTGTCTACATTACCACCTGTCGGTGACCCCTTGAGCATATAAAAGGAGGCCCATGCGCAATGTAGAGGGGGGTTTCGAAGGCAGAAAAACACTCACGCTCGGTCTCGTTAGCAGCTAGTGTGTACTGTAGCATTCAGCGCTCCCGAGTAAGGACTCAATACACTCAGACATGCAGCAGTAGGAGTATTATCTCTCCGGAGAGCTCCGAAGCTGGGTAAACTGCTCATGTGCTTCGCCTCGATCTACTCTTCGCGCGACCTCCGCCCGCCGCCGAACCGAAAGGGGCTCGGTCCGCCGGCCCCATAGGTGTCCGTGGATCAGTTTCCCACGACATCTTTGGCGCGCCAGGTAAGGGGCGTCGAGGTTGTGTGAACCTGATCCGACGTTCACAAGAGCTAGAGCTTCATCTTCTTCATCGACATGCCGCCGAAGAAGAAGGCTTCGGAGGTGGCTGCTCCGTCCGCGTCGATCCCACCTCCACCGGAGCAAACGGGTGGTGGGGTAGACGCCGGCGGAAGAACGGGCGTCGACGAGGGAGCTCACGGTGCTGCCAGGTCCAAGGACAAGGCTGCGCAGACCTCGGCGTCCGTACATGCACCGCGCCCATCTCAGGAGGCGCGGGACCGACAGCGTCATGGTACTCGCGGTGCCATACGTTCATTGGACCAAGATCGAGCTGGTGGATCTCGGGGTGCTCAAGACCATCATGCACGCCCACATGCTGGCACGAGCAAGACACCGTCGCCTGGACGGGATACTGCTCCTTCTAACATAGTTAGAAGTCCGAGCATATCCTGCTCCTCGCACCATTCGCCACTGCCACCCACCACTCCAACAGAAGCTTTAGCGCGAGCTCAACTGCTCCTGGATTACCCTCCAACGGCAGACAAGATCGAGAATGGAGGGCCACCATTCAGAGTCTCATCGGCTTTGCCAACGGCGACACTCCACGGCAGCCGAGTACATCGCAGCCGCGGCAAGATTGCCAGGCATGAGCTGATGGCGACAAAACCGGTGGGGGTGCAACCACCGTGCACTCTCCACCCTGAAGGCCAGGATCGCTGACTCGCCGGATCTACCTCGACAGCGACTCCACCGCATCATCAGATCCACGAGCTCGTCGCGATGAGCGCCAAGTTCTTCACGAACGACAAAGAAGAAGACGCCGTACTGCATCGAAGTCCGAATTGAAGCGGCGTCAATCGGACCAGCGCTGGGCCCTCTGTCGACATGCATGCGCCCGAAGAACCAGCGACTTGCCGTCTGTGATGTAGGTTGCCCTGCGTTCACTCGTGAATCTGCGGCAAGTCGAAAGGCCCGCACGAAGAATTTCAAGCCGACGCGTGCAGAGAAATGCGATGGCAAGTCGCATCCGTCGGAGTTCCTCGGCATCTACACCATCGCGGTGCAAGCTGCGGGGCGGGGCGACAAGATCCTTGCCAACTACTTCCCGCTGGTGCTCAAGCCCAATGTCAGGTCCTGGCTCATGCACTTGCCGGATAACTCCATATCCTCCTGGGCAGACCTATGCCATCAGTTTGTCGGCGCATTTATAGGCGGCCACAAACCTCATGGCCAAGAGAGCGACCTTCATCTGCTCGCCCAGAAGGAAGGAGAGCCCCTGCGCAAGTACATTCAGAGATTCAGCCATGTACAGCACAACATCCCAGATGTCCACCCTGCCGCGGTCATCAGCGCATTCCATCAGAACGTGTGAAACCACAGGATGCGGGAGGAGATGGCGATGTGCAAGATCAGAGACGTCAGTGAGCTATATGCCCTGGCCGACAAGTGTGCACGTGCTGAGGAAGGGAGGAGACTCCCAGAGAGAATACAGGAGCAGGAGGATCTGACAGCGAGGATGCTGCCCCGGCAAAGAAAAAACGGCGGCGGAACAACAGGAAGAAGAAAGGCAAAGATGTGCTAGTTGTTGAGCAGTCCGGCGACAAAGGTGGCGCCAAGAACGCTGTGGCGGTCGCCGGCAAGCAGGACGACACCAACAAGCAGTACTGCAAGATCCACCGCACCAAGGGCCATGACCTCCAGAGCTGCAAGAAGGTCGAGCAGCTTGTCGAGCAGCAAAAGGCTGAGTACGAGCGACACGACAAGGAGAAGGCCCAAGATGGTACTGGGGGATCCGGCAAGAAACGCCCCGGCCGAGGAGGACGGCGCGGCAAGGCCAAGCAGCGGCAAGGAGACAGACCTCCCCGCGGCCGCAACAAGGATGAAGACGACGATGACAATGAAGATATGGATGATGACGAGACCGGTGAGCAGGAGTTCCAGAAAGCCACAGAGGTTCTGTGCGTTGATGGCGGTGCTTCTCTGCATACTTCACACCGCCAGATCAAGCAGTGGGTGCGGGAAGTCAATGCGGCAGAACCACCCGTCGAGTCACGCAAGCCTCTGAAATGGTCTAGCACGCCTATCATCTTTGATATTGAGGACCACCCTGATCGCATAACTGCGGTTGAGTGCTTGCCGATGTTGGTTTCACCAACTATCCGCAACATCAAGGTCACTAAGATGCTAGTTGACGGCGGGGCCGGCTTGAATCTGATCTCCTCCGCGGTACTCCAGAAACTCCAGATCCCTGATAGCGAGCTCGAAGAGACCGGCACATTCCAAGGAATCAATCCGGGAAGGAGCAAGCCGAAGGGAAAGATCACGTTGCCGGTAACATTTGGCAGCGAGTTGAACTTCAGGACTGAGAGGGTCACTTTCGATGTTGCTGACTTTCCGTTGCCTTACAACGGGATACTCGGCCGTCCAGCACTCGCCAAATTCATGGCAGCCTCTCACTATGCATACAACATGCTGAAGATGCCAGGCCCGATAAGTGTCATCTCTGTCCTGGCGACAAGAAGGATGCTCTTATCTGCGCCGACAAGATTTACAGGAAGCAAAGAGCCGCAATGCAGATCGCAAGTCACTTGCCGTTGAAGCTCCGGGGAAGAAGAAGACCAAGACCGGCAAGAGTTCTGATGCCCACTCCGGCAAGCGCACCTCTTCGGAGTGCTGCGCTACCGTCGAGGACGCACCATCGAGCTCCACCGGCAAGCGTAAGAAGACGATGGCAGCTCCGCCAGAGACCAAGAACGTGTCCGCCAAGGAGGATGGCGCTGGTGGTACCTTCACCATCAGTGCCACTCTCGACCCTAAATAGGAAAGCGCGCTCATTGCTTTCCTGCGGGCGAACGTCGACGTGTTTGCGTGGCAACCGTCTGACATCCCGATGTTCCCGGAAATGTCGAGCACCATCTTGCCGTCTGTCCTCATGTGCGGCCCATCAAGCAGAAAGTCAGGAAACAAGCAGTGGAGCGCCAAGAATTCATCGCAGAAGAAATCAAGAAATTGGAAGCAGCAGGCCTTGTCAGAGTAGTGCTCCATCCTACGTGGTTGGCCAATCCTGTAGTCGTGCGCAAGGCAAATGGGAAATGGAGACTTTGTATCGACTTTACCGATGTCAATAAAGCTTGTCCCAAAGACCCATTTCCCTTGCCGTGCATTGACCAGATTGTTGACTCCATGGCCGGATGTGACTTGCTTTCATTTCTTGACGCATACTCAGGATACCATCATATCTTCATGGCAGAAGAGGATGAGGAGAAGACCGCATTAATCACTCCATGTGGCACACACTGTTTCATACGGATGCCTTTTGGTTTAAAGAATGCTGGTTCAACATTTGCAAGGGTAGTCCATGACGCTTTTGAGCCACAAATGCACAGAAATGTGGAAGCCTACATGGATGACATAGTGGTCAAGAGCAAGGACAAGGCAACTTTGATTCAGGATTTAGACGAAACCTTTGCAAATCTGCGCAAGATCGACCTCAAGCTTAACCCCGAGAAGTGTGTGTTTGGAGTCCCCTCCGGCAAGCTTCTCAGGTTCTTCGTGTCTCAGCGGGGAATTGAAGCCAATCCCGACAAGATCAAGGCCATTGAGCAGATTGAAGCACCAAGCACGTCAAGGATGTCACGAAGACTTGCGGTTGCGTGGCTGCTCTCAGCGAGTTTATCTCTAAGTCTGCTGAGCGCCCGCCATTTTTCAAAATATTGAAAAAGGCAGGTCAATGAAATGGACTCGAGCGGAGGCTGCGCTGCGCAGACTTAAAGAGATACATCCTCCAATCCAACACTTGTCGCACCTAAGCCACAAGAGAAGTTGCTGCTGTATATAGAGGCAACCAATCAAGTGGTTAGTGCTGCGTTAGTAGCGGAGAGGGAGGCGGACGATGAGCCAGCAACCACGGCAGATGCATCCAGCAACCACGGCAGATGCATCCAGCGACAAGCAGGGGACTTCACCGATAAGCTCTGGTCCCGACAAAGATGGATCTGCGCAGGCGCGTGAGGAGATGCAGAAGAGAATGGTGCAGCGCCCAGTTTACTTTGTCAGTTCCCTTCTGCAGGGGGCTAGGTCAAGTTATTCTGGTGTGCAGAAATTGCTTTTCGACCTTCTCATGGCCTCCAGAAAGCTGCGCCATTACTTCCAAGCACATGAGATCACAGTTGTCACTCATTTTCCGCTGAAGAGGATCTGCGAGAATCCGAAGCAGCGGCAGGATTGTCGAGTGGGCCTTTGAACTGTCAAGCTTTGGCCTCAAGTTTGAGAGCACTTCAACTATCGAGCGAGCATTGGCGAAATTCATAGCGAATGGGCGCCAACACCAGATGAAGAAATTCTAAAACGAGCATCCCGTCAAGGAAGCAAGCAAAGAGTGGCTGATGTACTTTGATGGTGCCTTCTCCTGTAAAGTCGCCGGTGCGGGCATGCTACTTGTTGCGCCCACGGAGAGCACCTCATGTCGTAGTCGGATGCACTTTCCCAAGGAGCAAGCAACAAACAATACCGCAGAGTATGAAGGTTTGCTTGCCGGTCTCGAGATCGCAGCAGACCTTGGGATCAAGAAGCTCATTATCGGGGTGACTCGCAGCTTGTCGTCCGCCAAGTGAACAAAATTATCGAGTCGGTTGATGGAAGCTTACGTTGATGAAGTGAGAAAGTTAGAAGAGCACTTTGACGGCCTACAGATGGAACATGTTCCAAGAGCTCAGAACGACATTGCCGATGGCCTGTCAAAGTGCGCCGCACTTAAGTTACCTGTGGAACCAGGGATCTTTGTGCTCAAACTGACTCAACCGTCTGTAACGCCATCAACTGGATAGAGCAAGAAGAGGAAGTTGATTTCTGGTGACTATTTTCTGGCAGAGCTCCCCGAAGCCGCAGCCAAGAAGGTCCGCAAGATCAACACCAAGGGTGCTGAGGAGCAGTCTGCTCCGGCAAGCCCTAGGGTTTGTTCCGTTGAAGCAAATGCTCCAGACAAGTTTTGCTCCGGCAAGCTTGCCGGGGAACGTCAAGCTCCGGCTGAGCCGCAGGTTCTCGCCGTGGAAGCGGATGTTCCCACAGCAGCAGATGTGCCTTTAGTCCTTGTTGTCGAGCCGCAAGCTCCAACATGGGCACAGCAGATTGTCCGTTTCCTTCAGACAGGAGAACTTCCCGAAGAGCAAGAAGAAGCGGAAAGAGTAGCCCGGCAGTCAAGTATGTACCAGTTTGTCGACAACACACTGTACAAAAGAAGACTCAACGGTGTGAAATTGAAGTGTATTCACCAGGAAGATTGACAAAAGCTGTTGGCAGAGATACATGGAGGCATATGTGGTCACCACATTGGCGCAAGAGCGCTTGCCGGCAAAACATTCCGGCAAGGTTTCTTTTGGCCAACAGCCCTCCAGGATGCAACTGCACAAGTAACCAAGTGTGAAGCGTGCCAGTTCCATTCCAAGCAGATACACCAGCCAGCTCAAGCTCTCGGGCGATCCCTTTATCCTGGCCATTTTCGGTGCAGGGGTTCGACATCCTCGGCCCCTTTCCCCGAAGCTGTCGGGGCTTTGAGTACTTATGCGTTGCAATCGACAAGTTCACAAAGTGGCTGGAAGTGGAAGCGATGAGGAAGGTGATAGCACACGTGATCAAGTTCTTCAGGTCGATTGTTTGCCGCTTCGGGATCCCTAACAGGATCATCACCGACAACAGCACGCAATTCACGAGCCGCACCTTCATGCAGTACGTCCAAGATCTTGGTGCCAAGGTCTGCTTCACTTCTGTTGCTCATCCGAGAAGCAACAGTCAAGCGGAGAGGGCAAATGCTGAAGTGCTGCACGGGCTCAAGACCAGGACTTTTGACAGGTTGCGCACGTGTGGAAAGAACTGGATTGAGGAGCTGCTGGTGGTTCTTTGGTCGATCAGGACAACGCCAAATCGAGCCACTGGCCAGACACCTTTCGCTCTAGTCTATGGAGCAGAGGCAGTTCTCCCCACGGAACTCGTATACGGGTCACCTCGAGTGCTCGCTTATGATGAGCTTGGGCAAGAGCAACTGCGACAAGATGACGCGCTGCTCCTTGAGGAAGACCGTCTTCAGGCCGCTGTACGAGCTGGTCGATACCAGCAAGCTTTGCACCACTACCATAGCCGCAAAATTAATGCCAGAAGTCTCGAGGAAGGCGACCTTGTTCTTCGGTGCGTTCAGTCCGCCAAGAATTCCAACAAGTTGACGCCGAAGCGGGAAGGCCCTTACCAGGTGAAACGAGTCACTAGGCTGGCGCCGTCATGCCTTTGAGACCGAAGATGGCACTCCGGTGAGCAACTCCTGGAACATTGAGCATCTTCGTAAGTTTTACCCGTAAGGCGCGGTTGCCGGAACCTGTTCCGGCAACCACCTTTTGTACAAGTCTTGTCGATGATGCATGTAATCCTTTGTACAAAGCCGGGCGCAGACCCCGTGCATAAGTAAAGCTCATGTGCCCCGCACATCTTGTCAGTTTCATGCTTTCTATTTTTTGCACGTGTTATCTGACACTTTGTGCAGCGCCTACCCCCGGTAAGCAATAACGAGCCGTAAGGCTCCATATCTTTATTTTCTCTTCTTTCTCTTTCTCAAAGAAAGGAAGGTTCCCACGCCCACAAGTTTGCCGGGGGGGGGGGGGAGGAGAAGATAAGGGTGTGGACCAGGCGTAGTTCAAGAAAGTTCCGCCTTACCGGGACGCAAATGACAGAAAAGCTAAGTTGCCAAAGTTTGAGCAATCAGTTTAAAACTTTTTAAGTTATCTTCCTCAAACGACCGTGCTTTGTATGGAAAACCTGTGCGCGGAGGAACCAACTCGTAGCTAGTTGCTCCCTTACTTTGTTTTGAGTCCGCTCAACAACTTGAGTGAGCTGTGACTAGTTGCGACAAGGTTTCTTGTCGGTAGCGGCACCGCCAGCAGGCTGCTGACGTTTCGCACTCAGCGCTCGCGGCTAAGGTGCTTGCGCCGACAAGTTCCCTAAAAGCGTAGGGCAAGAACATACAAAGGAAGGAATCAAGTAAAGGAAATAACATAGCAATTGATACCCAAAATAGAGTTATATTACAAGATAGCTTGTCGCAGCTCTAACAGATTGTTCTCATAACATGACCAGCAGCGACAAGAAAAGGAGAAAATGGGCGGCCTAATCTACGCGATCGCCCTCAACCCTCTTGATCCCGCTCACCTTGTCCACAATGGGTGCGACAAGGGTCTTGAGCGCTTCCAGATCAGCATCCGGCGGCAAGGTCTTGAGGACGTTGGTGAGGTTGAGGCCTGGGTTGCGGAAGGCCACCTTCACCAACACCTTTTGAAGAGCTCCCGCGCAGATCTTGCGCGACTCGTCGGCCAGCTGCTTTGGGATCTTTTCCCGGAGTCGCTGGAGGGCCGTCACCACGCCTTTGAAGAACAAGCTGAGCTTGGCGCTGGGTTGGAGGTTCTCATCGGAGGGATACCCGAAATCCTCCATCCCCAGCTGCGCCAGCTCCCTGTCGATGGCTGCGGCAACATCCACGAGACCCTCCGTCCAGTGCTCCACATTCTCCCTAAAAGTGTTCTGGGTGGCGGCAGCCCTCGCCAGCAGCGCCTCGTCGGCCTTGATCTGCTTCTTCAAGGCCACCTCCTGCTCCCTGGCGCCGTCCAGCGTCTTGGTCAAAGTAGTCAGCTTCAACTCAAGATCTGCGTTGGAGTCCTTGGCGGCGCTAAGCTCCCTGCTCTTCTCGGCGAGACTACCCTGCAGCTCGCCAAGGGTGTAGGCGTCCTTCTCGCGCTCACGCTTGAGCGCGGCAAGCTCTTCACCGCTCGCCTTGAGATCGGCCTCCAGCTGCGCCACCTTCGTCTCCAGCTCCTTCTTGGCAGCCTCGACAGCTGCGGCAGCATCCTCTGCTTCCTTGAGAGCCCCGCCGAATGTTTGCTCGCGCGCAGCAAGCTCCTCCTCGTGGTTGTCAAGGTTGACCTTCCGCTGTGCCAACTCGCCCTCCCGCGCGGACAGCTCCTCGGCGGCAAGCCGCTGTTGCTCTTCAACTTCAGCCTTCTCGAGGAGGAAGGCTCTCCGCTCCTCGACGAGTTGTGCTCGCTCCTCTGCTAGGGACCGGAGAGCTTCCTGGTTGCGACCCCGGAGCTCCTCCGCGCGCTTCTCGATGCCCACTCCCGCCTTCGCGACAAGCGCTTCTCGGGATTCCACCTTGGCCCGCCGAGCGCGGTAGAGCGACACCAGCTTTCGTAGCAGTTGCTCCTCCTCAGGCTCGCCACCGCTGCTGCTCGGCGCATCAACCAGCGTCAGCCCAGCGGAGGCGAGCACCTCTCCATCCAAGATTTCTCCTTCGACCGGCGCCACAGAGCTTGACGCCCGTGGAGCTTGATGAAAACGCCATCGCCGCCTTCAAATAGGCGCCGGGCTAGGGCTCTTGAACTGGCACGCTGCGGCAGCAGCCAGAGATCGGCGGTCGGTGTAGCGCTGGCGCTCCTCCTGCGGCCTCGGGGCCGTTAGTGCGATCACCAGACCTCTCGCCAGCTTTGCGGCGGCAGCTTTGGTGGCCTCTTCGCAGGCGGGATCATCAGCGTCAGCTGCTTCTTCGGTGGCAGCGGCGTCGTTGGTATTGCCGCGCGCGTTCTCCTCACTGGCGTTCTCGGTCTCCATCGGCTCCGTGGCAGAGGGATCTAATGGCCGGAAAAGAGAGAAAAGCCAAGCAAATATCCAAAAAGAAAATAAGAAGAAGAAGAACCCAAGGGAAGTTTTCAAACAAGAGGATTACCTGTACTGGGTTCTGCAGTCGTGGTCTCCGCCACCAGGGGGTCGCTGGTGCTGTCCCTTGCCGGAGAACTTTCCCTTGACGGAGACTTCTCCCTTGCCGGAGAACACTCCCTTGCCGGGGAATCCTCCGTTGGCGGTGTAGTCGAAGTAGATGGCATGTCGGGGGCGGCTTCCGGGCGCTCCTGATTAGGCTACTCTGCTCCTACACAAACCAATAGTCAGATATCAGCAAAGAAAGAGCACCCATGTGCACCTAACAGCTGGAAGTAAACCATATACTTACGCTAGGGGCTGCGCTGGGGGCTGCTTTGGGGAGTAGTTGCCGGGCCCGGCAAGGTGGTCTCAGACACCCCCCCCCACTGTCGCGATGGGTTCGTCCTCGATGACAATCACCGGGACCTTGGCTCTCTTTGCTGCTCTCTGGGCCAGAGTCCTGAAAAAGAATCGGTTCGGAATAAAGCAAATCAGATACAAGACAAAACAGCAAGAATTGAAGAACTACAAGTACAGTAAAGAATCTTACTCTTCTTCTTCCTCGTCGGAGCTGAGCGCAGAGAGGTCGAAGTCCGGCTCACCTCCGGCACGACGAGGCGGAGGAGTAGGTTACCTTAGCCGCTTGGCGGGGCGATGGCGGTGGTCTGAGGCGACCCAGCTGGCGCGCCTGCATGAGGAGCGGCAGGAGCAGAAGCGGTGGTCCGGGAGGACCCCGCTCCAGTTGTCGCAGCGGCGTGAGGTGCTCCCGCGGCAACAGTGCTTGTCATGGTAGAGCGTGTCACGCGGCGCAGCGGCTGTTGCCTCGTCTGCCGCCCCTCTACGTCCCCGGCCTTGCGGAGACGCCTTCTTGGTGGAGCTGGGGGCTCTGCTTGCGGCGAGCTGTCTGAAGATGAGGAGGAAGATGAATTGGTCTTCAACGAGCCGCTTGCACCCTCGGCGGGCTCGCTCGACTTGGCTTCAGGCTCGGCAAGCTCTCCCTCGCCGGCAAGCTCCTCTCACTCGGCAAGGCTTGCCGCCTCTGCTGCTTCTGCCTCCTCCACGGTGAATCCAAGCTCGCCCGCGGCAGCGGCTGCCGCCGCCTCTTCCAGCCTAGTGGCGATGCGCTGCATCTCCGCGTCGGTGGTGTCGCGGGTGAGGCTTTTCTGCTCATCGGAGCGGACCGGCACTTCTACCAAGCCGTCAAAGAACTCCTACACGACGTCGTCTGCAGGCTCTTGCCAAGTCGGGACAATTCCATGCGAATTGCACAGCGGCATCATTGCACGGATGCAGTCGAGCGAGGAGTTGTTGCACAGCGGAACGACACTCTTCGGCAACCTGAACATTTCGGGATGTTGACGGTCGTACTTGAATAGTTCCTGGAGCATCGCCTCCAGTTCCAGGACGGTGAAGTTGAAGTTGAGGCCCGGGCGCAGCCCCATGATATCCGCCGCATTCTGGAACTCCCAGGCGGGTCTCCTCCTCTCTGCAGGGGGCGAAGCGTCGGCGGCGAAAAAATCTGCGCCAACGGCGCCACTGATGAGCTCCGCAAGCACGAGGCGTAGGATCCGGGACGGCAATCTTCAGCATATCGTCTTCCGGGGCCACGTTGCTCCAATCGTTGCCGCGCGCTACTGGGGCTTGGCGCTGGGCGGTAAATGGCTGCGGGTTCTCCTCGACAATCCAGCACCAGTCTGCTCTCCATTCCTCCTACTTGCCGCGGAGCTCTCCCTCCAGATAAGCTTCCTTCTTGCCGGCTCTCGAGATCCAGGCGATTCCGCTGGATAGAGGCTCCCCTTTCTCAACTCGGGGCATAAAGAAGTGGCGGAAAAGAGCTACATTTGGATGGACTCCGACAAAGTTTTCGCAGAGATGTGCGAAAACTGCCATGGTTAGAATGGCATTGGGGGTGAAGTCAAGGAGGTGGAACCCGTAGGTGTTCATAATGTCGCAGAAAAATTCAGAGAAAGGCGGGCGAGTCCGCAGATGAAGAACAACGCTGAAGAAGGATATCCATTCGGAGCCCGTTCCGAAGCGGCGGCGGAGAGTACCTTCGTGCGCGGATGCGCTCGCGTCTCCATCGACCAGAAGAGGTAGTAGTACTCCCTCAGCTCCTTCGCGGCGAGCTTGGGGAGGAAGGTTGTCCGCTCCTTTCGCAGCGCCGCGAGCCGCTGCGCCTCGGTCGACTTCACGGCCTTCCCCTTGCCGGCTTTTGGAGCCATGGCGGAGGTGGTGGGGGAGATCGATGGTGCTGGTGGTGCTGGTGGCGATGGGGGGCGGAGCGCTGCTCTCTTTCAGCTTTGGGAAGAAAGGGGGAGTGGCGGAGGATTTTTTTGAGATTGGAATTGCAACCGGCGAGATGGTCGAACTGCCCCTGTTTCCCCTGCTTTTAAAGAGGGAGGGGGCGGACGTTCCGTCTTTCCGAATAAAGAAACCACCCACGATCTCTCCCACGATGCCGCATTCAACGCATGTCGTTCGGGGAGGGCGCAGTGGATACGGAGTAAGATACGGCGTAACCCAGGCCGCGCGTGCCCGTGCCTTGTTTTGGGCCTGGCCCAACAGCGCTCGGCACCATGTGTGGCCCAGGCCCGGGGGCTCCTGTCGGTGTACTAGAGTAGGGGTACCCTAGTATCCCGAACTTGTGCACGGCGATCGCAACACCAGCGGCAAGGCTTGCCGGGTGACCGCCAAGGTCCTCCGTGGTTCCTTTGGAGCCATTCAAGAACAAAGTATTCAAGCCAAGGAGACAAGGCCCCGGCAAGAGGAGCTTGCCGGGAAGGCCAACCGAGGCATCTCAAAGGACTTGCCGCGACGTGCCACACGTCCTGGCGAGGCCCGGTGAGCGACAAGCTTCCGGACGCAACAAGACAACGACCGCGGCAAGGCGCTTGCCGCGGCAAGCTACCACTCTGTACCCACGCTCCAGCACATCCACCAATGTGTCGCCCTGGGACCTTTCCAGGCGTGCGTGGCAAGAGGCTGTGCAGCCAGCGGTGCACGGTGGCTAGCGGCGCTGACAAGATTGCCATCGTGGCAAGCGATGGCATCCCTGACGGTCCCTTTTCGCAATATTTGGGCGACGCAGACGGGCATTTAATGCCTTTGTCCCCTGCCGTCAGCGTTAGGTATGATACACTGTACAGGTAGTTGTACCAACCGCAATTCTTTTCCATTTTTACCCTTGTCTACGTTGCCACCTGTCGGTGACCCCTTGAGCATATAAAAGGAGGCCCATGCGCAACGTAGAGGGGGTTTCGAAGGCATAAAAACACTCATGCTCGGTCTCGTTAACAGCTAGTGTGTACTGTAGCATTCAGCGCTCCCGAGCAAGAACTCAATACACTCAGACATGCAGCCGTAGGAGTATTATCTCTCCGGAGAGCTCCGAAGCTGGGTAAACTGCTCGTGTGCTTCGCCTCGATCTGCTCTTTTCGAGAAGAACGATGGCAAGTCGCATCCGTCGGAGTTCCTCAGCATCTACACCATCATGGTGCAAGCTGCCGGGGGGCGGGACCACAAGATCCTTGCCAACTACTTCCTGCTGGTGCTCAAGCCCAATGTCAGGTCCTGGCTCATGCACTTGCCGGATAACTCCATATCCTCCTGGGCAGACCTATGCCATTAGTTTGTCGGCGCCTTTACAGGCGGCCACAAACCTCATGGCCAAGAGAGCGACCTTCATCTGCTCGCCCAGAAGGAAGGAGAGCCCCTGTGCAAGTACATTCAGAGATTCAGCCGTGTACAGCACAACATCCCAGATGTCCACCCTGCCGCGGTCATCAGCGTGTTCCATCAGAACGTGCAAAATCGCAGGATGCGGGAGGAGATGGCGATGTGCAAGATCAGAGACATCAGTGAGCTATATGCCCTGGCCGACAAGTGTGCACATGCTGAGGAAGGGAGGAAACTCCCCGGAGAGAATACAGGAGCAGGAGGATCTGACAGCGAGGATGCTGCCCCGGCAAAGAAAAACCGGCGGCGGAACAACAGGGAGAAGAAAGGCAAAGATGTGCTAGTTGTTGAGCAGTCCAGCAACGAAGGTGGCGCCAAGAACGCTGTGGCGGTCGCCGACAAGCAGGACGACACCAACAAGCAGTACTGCAAGATCCACCGCACCAAGGGCCATGACCTCCAGAGCTGCAAGAAGGTCGAGCAGCTTGTCGAGCAGCAAAAGGCTGAGTACGAGTGACGCGACAAGGAGAAGGCCCAAGAAGGTACTGGGGGATCTGGCAAGAAACACCCCGGCCGAGGAGGACGCCGCGGCAAGGCCAAGCAGCGGCAAGGAGACAGACCTCCCCGCGGCCGCGACAAGGATGAAGACGACGATGACGATGAAGATATGGATGATGACGAGACCGGTGAGTAGGAGTTCCAGAAAGCCACAGAGGTTCTGTGCGTTGACGGCGGTGCTTCTCTGCATACTTCACACCGCCAGATCAAGCAGTGGGTGCGGGAAGTCAATGCGGCAGAACCACCCGTCGAGTCAGGCAAGCCTCTGAAATGGTCTAGCACGCCTATCATCTTTGATATTGAGGACCACCCTGATCGCATAACTGCGGTCGGGTGCTTGCCGATGTTGGTTTCACCAACTATCCGCAACCTCAAGGTCACTAAGATGCTAGTTGACGGCGGGGCCGGCTTGAACCTGATCTCCTCCGTGGTACTCCAGAAACTCCAGATCCCTGATAGCGAGCTCGAAGAGACCGGCACATTCCAAGGAATCAATCCGGGAAGGAGCAAGCCGAAGGGAAAGATCACGTTGCTGGTAACATTTGGCAGCGAGTTGAACTTCAGGACTGAGAGGGTCACTTTCGACGTTGCTGACTTTCGTCGCCTTACAACGGGATACTCGGCCGTCCAGCACTCGCCAAATTCATGGCAGCCTCTCAATATGCATACAACATGCTGAAGATGCCAGGCCCGATAAGTGTCATCTCTGTCCCTGGCGACAAGAAGGATGCTCTTATCTGCGCCGACAAGATTTACCGGGAAGCAGCAGCCGCAACAGATCGCAAGTCACTTGCAATTGAAGCTCCCGGGGGGAAGAAGAGACCAAGTCCGCAAGAGTTCGATGCCCACTCCGCAAGCGCACCTCTTCGGTGTGCGCTACCGTCGAGGACGCACCATCGAGCTCCACCGCAAGCGTAAGAAGACGATGGCAGCTCCGCAGAGACCAAGAAGGTGTTCGCCAGGAGGACGGCACTGGTGGTACCTTCACCATCGGTGCCACTCTCGACCCTAAATAGGAAGCGGCGCGTTGCTTTCCTGCGGGCGAACGTCGACATGTTTGCGTGGCAACCGTCTGACATCCCCGGTGTTCCCAGGAAAGTAATCGAGCACCATCTTGCCGTTTGTCCTCATGCGCGGCCCGTCAAGCAGAAAGTCAGGAAACAAGCAGTGGAGCGCCAAGAATTCATCGCAGAAGAAATCAAGAAATTGGAAGCAGCAGGCCTTGTCAGAGGAGTGCTCCATCCTACGTGGTTGGCCAATCCTGTAGTCGTGCGCAAGGCAAACGGGAAATGGAGACTTTGTATCGACTTTACCGATGTCAATAAAGCTTGTCCCAAAGACCCATTTCCCTTGCCGCGCATTGACCAGATTGTTGACTCCACGGCCGGATGTGACTTGATTTAATTTCCTAACGCATACTCAGGATACCATCAGATCTTCATGGCAGAAGAGGATGAGGAGAAGACCGCATTCATCACTCCATGTGGCACATACTGTTTCATACTGATGCCTTTTGGTTTAAAGAATGATGGTTCAACATTTGCAAGGGTAGTCCATGACGCTTTTGAGCCACAAATGCACAGAAATGTGGAAGCCTACATGGATGACATAGTGGTCAAGAGAAAGGACAAGGCAACTCTGATTCAGGATTTAGACGAAACCTTTGCAAATCTGCGCAAGATCAACCTCAAGCTTAACCCCGAGAAGTGTGTGTTTGGAGTCCCCTCCGGCAAGCTTCTCAGGTTCTTCGTGTCTCAGCGGGGAACTGAAGCCAATCCCGACAAGATCAAGGCCATTGAGCAGATTGAAGCACCAAAGCGCGTCAAGGATGTACAAAGACTTGCCGGTTGCGTGGCTGCTCTTAGCAGGTTTATCTCTAGGTCTACTGAGCGCGCCCTGCAAATTTTCAAAATACTGAAAAAGGCGGGTCCAATGAAATGGACTCCGGAAGCGGAAGCTGCGCTGCAGGACTTAAAGAGATACCTGTCCTCCACTCCAACACTTGTCGCACCTAAGCCACAAGAGAAGTTGCTGCTGTATATAGCGGCAACCAATCAAGTGGTTAGTGCTGCGTTAGTAGCGGAGAGGGAGGCGGACGATGAGCCAGCAACCACGGCAGATGCATCCAGCGACAAGCAGGGGACTTCACCAATAAGCTCTGGTCCCGACAAAGATGGATCTGCGCAGGCGCGTGAGGAGATGCAGAAGAGAATGGTGCAACACCCAGTTTACTTTGTCAGTTCCCTTCTGCAGGGGGCTAGGTCTAGGTATTCTGGTGTGCAGAAATTGCTTTTCGGCCTTCTCATGGCCTCGAGAAAGCTGCGCCATTACTTCCAAGCACATGAGATCACAGTTGTCACTCGTTTTCCGTGAAGAGGATACTGCGAGAATCCGTAAGCAGCAGGATTGTCGAGTGGGCACTTGGAATTGTCAAGCTTTGGCCTCAAGTTTGAGAGCACTTCAACTATGCGAGCGAGCATTGGCAGAATTCATAGCAGAATGGGCGCCAATACCGGATGAAGAAATTCGAAACGAGCATCCCGTCAAGGAAGCAAGCAAAGAGTGGCTGATGTACTTTGATGGTGCCTTCTCGCTGCAAAGGCGCCGGTGCGAAAGTGCTACTTGTTGCGCCCAACGGAGAGCACCTCAAGCACGTAGTCCAGATGCACTTTCCCAAGGAGCAAGCAACAAACAATACCGCAGAGTATGAAGGTTTGCTTGCCGGTCTCAGGATCGCAGCAGACCTTGGGATCAAGAAGCTCATTGTCAGGGGTGACTCGCAGCTTGTCGTCCGCCAAGTGAACAAGAATTATCAGAGTCCGTTGATGGAAGCTTGCGTTGATGAAGTGAGAAAGTTAGAAGAGCACTTTGACGGCCTACAGATGTAACATGTTCCAAGAGCTCAGAACGACATTGCCGATGGCCTGTCGAAGTGCGCCGCACTTAAGTTACCTGTGGAACCAGGGATCTTTGTGCTCAAACTGACTCAACCGTCTGTAACACCATCAACTGGACAGATCAAGAAGAGGAAGTTGATTTCTCGTGACTCTTTTCCGGCAGAGCTCCCCGAAGCCGCAGCCAAGAAGGTCCCCAAGATCAACACCAAGGGTGCTGAGGAGCAGTCTGCTCCGGCAAGCCCTAGGGTTTGTTCCGTTGAAGCAAACGCTCCCAACAAGTTTTGCTCCGGCAAACTTGCCGGGGAACGTCAAGCTCCGGCTGAGCCGCAGGTTCTCGCCATGGAAGCGGATGTTCCCGCAGCAGCAGATGTGCCTTTAGTCCTTGTTGTCGAGCCGCAAGCTCCAGCATGGGCACAGCAGATTGTCCGTTTCCTTCAGACAGGAGAACTTTCCGAAGAGCAAGAAGAAGCGGAAAGAGTAGCCCGGCAGTCAAGTATGTACCAGTTTGTCGACAACACACTGTACAGAAGAAGACTCAATGGTGTGAAATTGAAGTGTATTCACCGGGAAGATGGACAAAAGCTGTTGGCAGAGATACATGGAGGCATATGTGGTCACCACATTGGCGCAGAGCGCTTCTTTGCAAAACATTTCGGCAAGGTTTCTTTTGGCCGACAGCCCTCCAGGATGCAACTGCACAAGTAACGAAGTGTGAAGCGTGCCAGTTCCATTCCAAGCAGATACACCAGCCAGCTCAAGCTCTCTAGATGATCCCTTTATCCTGGCCATTTTCGGTCTGGGGGCTCGACATCCTCGGCCCCTTTCCCCGAGCTGTCGGGGGCTTTGAGTACTTGTACATTGCAATCGACAAGTTCACAAAGTGGCCGGAAGTGGAAGCAGTGAGGAAGGTGACATCACAGTCAGCAGTCAAGTTCTTCAGGTTGATTGTTTGTCGCTTCGGGATCCCTAACAGGATCATCACCGACAATGGCACGCAATTCACGAGGCGCACCTTCATGCAGTACGTGCAAGATCTTGGTGCCAAGGTCTGCTTCGCTTCTGTTGCTCATCCGAGAAGCAACGGTCAAGCGGAGAGGGCAAATGCTGAAGTGCTGCGCGGGCTCAAGACCAGGACTTTTGACAGGCTGCGCAAGTGCGGAAAGAACTGGATTGAGGAGCTGCCGGTGGTTCTTTGGTCGATCAGGACGACGCCAAATCGAGCCACTGGCCAGACACCTTTCGCTCTAGTCTATGGAGCAGAGGCAGTTCTCCCCACGGAACTCGTATACGGGTCACCTCGAGTGCTCGCTTATGATGAGCTTGAGCAAGAGCAGCTCCGACAAGATGACGCGCTGCTCCTTGAGGAAGACCATCTTCAGGCCGCTGTACGAGCTGCACGCTACCAGCAAGCTTTGCGCCGCTACCATAGCCGCAAAGTTAATGCCAGAAGTCTCGAGGAAGGCGACCTTGTTCTTCAGCGCGCTCATCAGCCAAGAATTCCAACAAGTTGACCTTGAAGTGGGAAGGCCCTTACCGGGTGAAACGAGTCACTAGGCTGGCGCGCTGTCCGCCTTTGAGACCGAAGATGGCACTCCGTGAGCAACTCTGGAACATTGAGCATCTTCGTAAGTTTTACTCAGAAGGCGCGGTTGTTTGGAACCTGTTCCGCAACCACCTTTTGTACAAGTCTTGCCGATGTTGCATGTAATCCTTTGTACAAAGCCGGGCGTGAGACCCGTGCATAAGTAAAGCTCATGTGCTCCGCACATCTTGTCGATTTATGCTTTCTATTTTTGCACATGTTATCGACACTTTGTGCAGCGCCTACCCCGGTAGCAATAACGAGCCGTAAGGCTCCATATCTTTATTTTCTCTTCTTTCTCTTTCTCAAAGAAAGGAAGGTTCCCACGCCCACAAGTTTGCCGGGGGGGGGGGGGGGAGGAGAAGATAAGGGTGTGGACCAGGCGTAGTTCAAGAAAGTTCCGCCTTACCGGGACGCAAACGACAGAAAAGCTAAGTTGCCAAAGTTTGAGCAATCAGTTTAAAACTTTTTAAGTTATCTTCCTCGAACGACCGTGCTTTGTATGGAAAACCTGTGCGCGGAGGAACCAACTCGTAGCTAGTTGCGCCCTTACTTTGTTTCGAGTCCGCTCAACAACTTGAGTGAGCTGCGACTAGTTGCGACAAGGTTTCTGTCGGTAGCGCCACCGCAGCAGGCTGCTAACGTTCCGCACTCAGCGCTCGCGGCTAAGGTGCCTGCGCCGACAAGTTCCCTAAAAGCGTAGGGCAAGAACATACAAAGGAAGGAATCAAGTAAAGGAAATAACATAGCAATTGATACCCAAAATAGAGTTATATTACAAGATAGCTTGTCGCAGCTCTAACAGATTGTTCTCATAACATGACCAGCAGCGACAAGAAAAGGAGAAAACGGGCGGCCTAATCTACGCGATCGCCCTCAACCCTCTTGATCCCGCTCACCTTGTCCACAATGGGTGCGACAAGGGTCTTGAGCGCTTCCAGATCAGCATCCGGCGGCAAGGTCTTGAGGACGTTGGTGAGGTTGAGGCCTGGGTTGCGGAAGGCCACCTTCACCAACACCTTTGAAGAGCTCCCGCGCAGATCTTGCGCGACTCGTCGGCCAACTGCTTTGGGATCTTCTCCCGGAGTCATTGGAGGGCCGTCGCCACGCCTTTGAAGAACAAGCTGAGCTTGGTGCTGGGTTGGAGGTTCTCATCGGAGGATACCGAAATCCTCCATCCCCAGTTGCGCCAGCTCCCTGTCGATGGCTGCGGCAACATCCATGAGACCCTCCGTCCAGTGCGCCACATTCTCCCTAAAAGTGTTCTGGGTGGCAGCAGCACTCGCCAGCAGCGCCTCGTCGGCCTTGATCTGCTTCTTCAAGGCCACCTCCTGCTCCCTGGCACCGTCCAGCGTCTTGGTCAAAGTAGTTAGCTTCAACTCAAGATCTGCGTTGGAGTCCTTGGCAGCGCTAAGCTCCCTGCCCTTCTCGGCGAAACTACCCTGCAGCTCGCCAAGGGTGTAGGCGTCCTTCTCGCGCTCACACTTGAGCGCGGCAAGCTCTTCACCGCTCGCCTTGAGATCGGCCTCCAGCTGCACCACCTTCGTCTCCAGCTCCTTCTTGGCGGCCTCGGCAGCTGCGGCAGCATCCTCTGGTTCCTTGAGAGCCCCGCCGAATGTTTGCTCGCACGCAGCAAGCTCCTCCTCGTGGCTGTCAAGGTTGACCTTCCGCTGCGCCAACTCGCCCTCCCGCGCGGACAGCTCCTCGGCGGCAAGCCGCTGTTGCTCTTCAATTTCAGCCTTCTCAAGGAGGAAGGCTTTCCGCTCCTCGACGAATTGCGCTCGCTCCTCTGCCAGGGACCGGAGAGCTTCCTGGTTGCGACCCCGGAGCTCCTCCGCGTGCTTCTCGATGTCCACTCCCGCCTTCGTGACAAGCGCTTCTCGGGATTCCACCTTGGCCTGCCGAGCGCGGTAGAGCGACACCAGCTTCCGTAGCAGTTGCTCCTCCTCAGGCTCGCCGCTGCTGCTGCTCGGCACATCAACCAGCGTCAGCCCAGCGGAGGCGCGCACCTCTCCATCCAAGATTTCTCCTTCGATGGCGCCACAGAGCTTGGCGCCCAGGGGAGCTTGATGAAGACGCCATCGCCGGCCTTCAAATAGGCGCCGGGCTGGGGCTCTTCAGAGCCTGACGCTGCGGCAGCGGCGGGGGGATCAGCGGTCGGTGTAGCGCCTGACGCTCCTGCGGCCTCGGGGCCGTCAGTGTGATCGCCAGACCCCTCGCCAGCTTTTGTGGCGGCAGCTTTGGCGTCCTCTTCGCCGGCGGGATCATCAGCATCAGCTGCTTCTTCGGTGGCAGCGGCGTCGTTGGTATTGCCGCGCGCGTTCTCCTCGCCGGCGATCTCGGTCTCCATCGGCTCCGTGGCAGAGGGATCTGATGGCCGGAAAAGAGAGAAAAGCCAAGCAAATATCCAAAATGAAAATCAGAAGAAGAAGAACCCAAGGGAAGTTTTCAAACAAGAGGATTATGTAACACCCCGGATGTAACTTTCCATATTTGTAACTCCAACTCTTGCCATTTTCGGATACGTGCTATGATATTCCCTCCGTGGTTGGGTTTTGTCTTTTGTTTTGCATTTTGTCCATGTCATGCATCTCATATCATGTCATCATGCGCATCTCATTTGCATACGTGTTCGTCTCATGCATCCGAGCATTTTCCCCGTTGTCCGTTTTGCAATCCGACACTCCCACATGCACCGGCGCACCCCTCTTGTCTCTTTTTGTGTGTGGGTGTGGAACATTCTCGGAATGGGTCGAGGCTTGCCAAGTGGCCTTGGTATACCACCGGTAGACCACCTGTCAAGTTTCGTGCCATTTGGAGGTCGTTTGATACTCCAACGGTTAACCGGGTAACCGCATAGGCCTCTTTTGGGTTGCAGCCCAACACCCCTCCAAAACAGCCCAATAACCCGTCTAAGTCACTTCCATGCTCTCCATCGTCGGATCACGATCGTGTGGGCGAAAACCGCACCCCATTTGGAGTCTCCTAGCTCCCTCTACCTATAAAAACACACCCCCCTTCGAAATCACGGGCAAACCCTAGCCACCGCTCCCCTCTCGCCGCCGGACACATCCGGACGGAGCCGGACGCGTCCGCCCGCCGCCACCCGACAAACCGCAGCCCGCCACGTGGCGCGCCCACATCTCCGCGCCGTCGGCCCGAAACCCGCGAGGTCCCCCTCTGGCCTCCCCGTCTCCGCCCGCACGGCGCGCCCGCTCCGCCCAGCGCCGCGCCCGCTGCCGCGCCTCGCCTCGCCGCCTGGCCGGCGAACCCGCCGACCCGCCTCGCCAAGTCGCCATCTCTCGCCTGGCGCCGCCTCCGGAGCTCGCCGCCGCCTCAAGCGTCGCGCCCGCGCCCAGCCAGATCCGCCACCCGGCCCCGATCCGCGCGCTAACTCCTCCGGACGCCGCCTCCGTCTTCCACTCCGGCGAGCCGCTCCGGCCACGCCTCGGTTCGCGTGCCACAGGAACCCTAGAGGTTGACCCCGAAAATCGTCTAAGTCCTTTTCTGCCAATATTTTGTTGCATCTTCATTGCATCACATCTTTGCACCCGCGGCTCCGTTTTGGGCGTGTAGCATATCAAATTGTTCGCCTCGATGAGTAAATCACTTCATCTCATTGCACCATTTACATTTGAGCTCATCTTGATGCCCGAAATGCTGTTGGAAGAGGGCTATGTGATGTTAGTTTCTGTTTCTTAACAGAACTTGCACTTTTGTCATTTTTGCCATGATTAATGTGTGCACCCTATGAACTTGAGCCCTACATATGTTTTGATCTATGCCATGCTATCTTTCCAGGAGTGTATGCCATGTATTTTTGTGATCTCTGTGGTGACTAGCACAAGCATGCAAACTAGGGATGATAATGTTGCTGATTTCAGGAACTTAGTAATTTCACTAAGTCATGTCTTGCTGTTATTTTTATGCCATGTGTTCATGTTGTTATAGAGAGATCTATGCCCATTTTGAGCATGATCAGTAAGGGTGTTTTGAACATACTAGTTCAGTGTTCCTCTATGCCCATAAGTTCCTGTAGCTTGTTGTTTGCTTGCTCTAAACATGCCTTCCTGATGTTAATTTCTGGCATACTAGTATTTTCACTAAGTCTGTGAACCTGATATTTTTTTGCACTTTCACCATGCTTGTTTGTGCCTGTTATGATGTGATTTAGCCGTAGCTCAGTGTTCCTCTTTTGTTAAGCATCTCCTGTAGATCACTGCCATATGCTTTGTTTGTATGTTGGGGTGCTGTAGCATAGTTTCTTGTTGCATGCTAAGTAGCATCGTGCTGTTAAACGCAGATTTGCGTCCTTGTTTTGCTTGCCATTTGCAAACCGTGCATCCGTTTCCGGTGATCTTTATATCGATTTCAACCGAAATCATTATCATCTTTCCAGCGGCATACTTGGTTTGCCAAGTTGATGCCTTGTTCATCATTTTCCCTTCGGAGCACACATATGCATTGCATATCACATCTCGCATATCATGTCATGTATTGCATCATATTGCTTGTGCATTGCTCCATGTTTGATTGTGGTTCCATTGGTTGTGTTCTTGCTTTGGGTAGAGCCGGGAGACGAGTACGTGAACAAGGAACCTGTTGAGAACGCCTACGAGGATCAAGCCTTCGACAACTCTGAGAACCTTGCAGGCAAGATGACCATACCTTCGATATCACTTCTATCTTTGCTTGCTAGATGCTCGCTCTTTTGCTATGCCTATGCTACGTTACCTACCACTTGCTATATCATGCCACCCATATTGCCATGTCAAACCTCTAACCATCTTTTCCTAGCAAACCGTTGTTTGGCTATGTTACCGCTTTGCTCAGCCCCTCTTATAGCGTTGCTAGTTGCAGGTGAAGGTGAAGTTTGTTCCTTGTTGGAACATGGATGCTTTGGGATATCACAATATCTCCTGTTTAATTAATGCACCTTATATACTTGGTAAAGGGTGGAAGGCTCAGCCTTATGCCTGGTGTTTTGTTCCACTCTTGCCATCCTAGTTTCCGTCATACCGGTGTTATGTTCCTTGATTTTGCGTTCCTTACGCGGTTGGGTGATTTATGGGACCCCGTGACAGTTTGCTTTGAATAAAACTCCTCTAGCAAGGCCCAACCTTGGTTTTACCATTTGCCACCTATAGCCTTTTTCCCTTGGGTTTTCGCGAGCCCGAGGGTCATCTTTATTTTAGCCCCCCCGGGCGAGTGCACCTTTGAGTGTTGGTCCGAACTGAGTAGACTACGGGGCCCCCTTGGGGAAACTCGAGGTCTGGTTTTACTCGTAGGATGTCTCATCCGATGTTGCCCTGAGAACGAGATATGTGCAGCTCCTATCGGGATTTGTCGGCACATCGGGCGGTTTTGCTGGTCTAGTTTTACCATTGTCGAAATGTCATGCGAACCGGGATTCCGAGACTGATCGGGTCTTCCCGGGAGAAGGTTTATCCTTCGTTGACCGTGAGAGCTTATGATGGGCTAAGTTGGGACACCCCTGCAGGGTATTATCTTTCGAAAGCCGTGCCCGCGGTTATGAGGCAGATGGGAATTTGTTAATGTCCGGTTGTAGATAACTTGACACTTGACTTCATTAAAATGCATCAACCGCGTATGTAACCGTGATGGTCTCTTCTCGGCGGAGTCCGGGAAGTGAACACGGTGTTGGAGTTATGTTTGATGGAGGTTGCTCTAGTATCACTTCTTGATCGCTTCTAGATTCACGACCGTGCCTTGCTTCTCTTCTCGCTCTCTCTTGCGTATGTTAGCCACCATATATGCTAGTCGCTTGCTGCAGCTCCACCTCATTACACCACCCTTCCCTTAAGCTTAAATAGTCTTGATCTCGCGGGTGTGAGATTGATGAGTCCCCGTGACTCATAGATTCTACCAAAACAGACGCAGGTACCGGTGATACCAGCGCAGATGGCGCAACTGAGCTGAAGTGGGAGTTTGATGAGGCCCTTGGTCGTTACTATGTTTCATTTCCAGACGATCAGTAGTGGAGCCCAGTTGGGACGATCGGGGATCTGTGTTGCATTTGGGGTAGTCTTCTTTTATTTTGGTTCCGTAGTCGGACCTTGAGTGTAAACTGAATGATGGATGTTTATTTATGTATTGTGTGAAGTGGCGACTGTAAGCCAACTATGTATCTCTTTCCCTTATGTATTACATGGGTTGTGTGAAGATTACCTCACTTGCGACATTGCTTTCAATGCGGTTATGCCTCTAAGTCGTGCTTCGACACGTGGGAGATATAGCCGCATCGAGGGCGTTACAGATTACCTGTACTGGGTTCTGCAGTCATGGTCTCCGCCACCAGGGGGTCGCTGGTGCTGTCCCTTGCCGGAGAACTTTCCCTTGCCGGAGACTTCTCCCTTGCCGGAGAACGCTCCCTTGCCGGGGAATCCTCCCTTGGCGGTGTAGTCGAAGCGGATGGCATGTCGGGGGCGGCTTCCGAGCGCTCCTGATGAGGCTGCTTTGCTCCTACACAAACCAATAGTCAGATATCAGCAAAGAAAGAGCACCCATGCGCACCTAACAGCGGGAAGTAAACCATATACTTACGCTAGGGGCTGCGCTGGGGGCTGCTTTGGGGAGTAGTTGCCGGGTCCGGCAAGGTGGTCTCGGACACACCCCCCACTGTCGCGGTGGGTTCGTCCTCGATGACAATCACCGGGACCTTGGCTCTCTTCGCCGCTCTCTGGGCCAGAGTCCTGAAAAAGAATCGGTTCGGAATAAAGCAAATCAGATACAAGACAAAACAGCAAGAATTGAAGAACTACAAGTACAGTAAAGAATCTTACTCTTCTTCTTCCTCGTCGGAGCTGAGCGCAGAGAGGTCGAAGTCCGTCTCACCTCCGGCACGACGAGGCGGAGGAGTAGGTTCCCTTAGCCGCTTGGCGGGGGCAGTGGCGGTGGTCTGAGATGACCCAGCTTCGGCCGCCGCCGCGGCATGAGGAGCGGCAGGAGCAGAAGGGGTGGTCCGGGAGGACCCCGCTCCAGTTGTCGCAGCGGCGTGAGGTGCTCCCGTGGCAACAATGCTTGTCACGGTAGAGCGTGTCGCACGGCGCGGCGGCTGTTGCCTCATCTGCCACCCCGCTACGTCCCCGGCCTTGCGAAGACGCCTTCTTGGTGGAGCTGGGGGCTCTGCTTGCGGCGAGCTGTCTGAAGATGAGGAGGAAGAAGAATTGGTCTTCAACGAGCCGCTTGCACCCTCGGCGGGCTCGCTCGACTCGGCTTCAGGCTCGGCAAGCTCTCCCTCGCCGGCAAGCTCCTCTCGCTCGTCAAGGCTTGCCGCCTCTGCTGCCTCTGCCTCCTCCACGGTGAATCCAAACTCGCGCGCGGCAGCGGCTGCCACCGCCTCTTCCAGCCTAGTGGTGATGCGCTGCATCTCCGCGTTGGTGGTGTCGCAGGTGAGGCTTTTCTGCTCATCGGAGCGGACCGGCACTTCTACCAAGCCGTCAAAGAAATCCTGCACGACGTCGTCTGCAGGCTCTTGCCAAGTCAGGACAATTCCATGCGAATCGCACAGCGGCATCATTGCACGGATGCGGTCGAGCGAGGAGTTGTTGCACAGCGGAATGACACCCTTCGGCAACCTGAACATTTCGGGATGTTGACGGTTGTACTTGAACAGTTCCTGGAGCATCGCCTCCAGTTCCAGGACGGTGAAGTTGAAGTTGAGGCCCGGGCGCAGCCTCATGATATCCGCCGCATTCTGGAACTCCCAGGCGGGTCTCCTCCTCTCCTGCAGGGGGGCGATGCGGCGGCGAAGAAAATCTGCGCCAACGGCGCCTACAGTGAGCCCGGCAAGCCTGAGGCGTAGGATCCGGTGACGGCAATCTTCAGCCTATCGTCTTCCGGGGCCACGTTGCTCCAATCATTGCCGCGCGCTACTGGGGCTTGGCGCTGGGCGGTAAATGGCTGCGGGTTCTCCTCGACAATCCAGCACCAGTCTGCTCTCAATTCCTCCCACTTGCCGCGGAGCTCTCCCTCCAGATAAGCTTCCTTCTTGCCAGCTCTCAAGATCCAGGCGATTCCGCCGGATAGAGGCTCCCCTCTCTCAACATGGGGCATAAAGAAGTGGCGGAAAAGAGCTACATTTGGATGGACTCCGACAAAGTTTTCACAGAGATGTGCGAAAACTGCCATGGTCAGAACGGCATTGGGGTGAAGTCAAGGAGGTGGAACCCGTAGGTGTTCATAATGTCACAGGAAAAATTCAGAGAAAGGCGGGCAGAGCCCGCAGTAGAAGAACAACACGAAGAAGGGATATCCATTCGGAGCCCGTTCCGAAGCAGCGGCGGAGAGTACCTTCGTGCGCGGATGCGCTCGCGTCTCCGTCAACCAGAAGAGGTAGTAGTACTCCCTCAGCTCCTTCGCGGCGAGCTTGGGGGGGTGGGGGAAGGTTGTCCGCAACTTTCGCAGCGCCGCGAGCCGCTGCGCCTCGGTCGACTTCACGGCCTTCCCCTTGCCGGCTTTCGGAGCCATGGCGAAGGTGGTGGGGGAGATCGACGGCGCTGGTGGTGCTGGTGGCGATGGGGGGCGGAGCGCTGCTCTCTTTTAGCTTTGGGAAGAAAAGGGGGGAGCGGCGGAGGTTTTTTTTTGAGATTGGAATAGCAACCGGCGAGATGGTCGAACTGCCCCTGTTTCCCCTGCTTTTAAAGAGGGAGGGGGGACGTTCCGTCTTTTCGAATAAAGAAACCACCCACGATCTCTCCCACGACGCCGCATTCAACGCGTGCCGTTCGGGGAGGGCGCGGTGGATACGGAGTAAGATACGGCGTAACCCAGGCCGCGCTTGCCCGTGCCCTGTTTTGGGCCTGGCCCAACAGCGCTCGGCACCATGTGTGGCCCAGGCCCGGGGGCTCCTGTCGGTGTACTAGAGTAGGGGTACCCTAGTATCCCGACCTTGTGCACGGGCAGTCGCAGCACCCCGCGGCAAGGCTTGCCAGGTGACCGCCAAGGTCCTCCGTGGTTCCTTTGGAGCCATTCAAGAACAAAGTATTCAAGCCAAGGAGACAAGGCCTCGGCAAGAGGAGCTTGCCGGGAAGGCAACCGAGGCATCTCAAAGGACTTGCCGCGACGCGCCACGCGTCCCGGCGAGGCCCGGTGAGCGACAAGCTTCCGGACGCGACAAGACAACGACCGCGGCAAGGCGCTTGCCGCGGCAAGCTACCACTCTGTACCCACGCTCCAGCACATCCACCAACGTGTCGCCCTGGGACCTTTCCAGGCGCGCGTGGCAAGAGGCTGTGCAGCCAGCGGTGCGCGGTGGCTAGCGGCGCTGACAAGATTGCCATCGTGGCAAGCGGTGGCGTCCCTGACGGTCCCTTTTCGCACTATTTGGGCGACACAGACGGGCATTTAATGCCTTTGTCCCCTGCCGTCAGGGTTAGGTATGATACACTGTACAGGTAGTTGTACCAACCGCAACTCTTTTCCATTTTTACCCTTGTCTACGTTGCCACCTGTCGGTGGCCCCTTGAGCATATAAAAGGAGGCCCATGCGCAACGTAGAGGGGGGTTTCGAAGGCAGAAAAACACTCACGCTCGGTCTCGTTAGCAGCTAGTGTGTACTGTAGCATTTAGCGCTCCCGAGCAAGAACTCAATACACTCAGACATGCAGCGGTAGGAGTATTATCTCCGGAGAGCTCCGGCTGGGTAAACTGCCCGTGTGCTTCGCCTCGATCTGCTCTTCGCGCGACCTCCGCCCCCCGCCGAACCGAAAGGGGCTCGGTCCGCCGGCCCCATAGGTGTCCGTGGATCAGTTTCCCACGACAGAGGAGTAGGGATTGCCAAGCAACAGATGCACTAGAGCTATAAATGTATGAAAGCTCAACAAAAGAAACTAAGCGGGTGTGCATCCAACTTGCTTGCTCACAAAGACCTAGGGCATTTTGAGGAAGCCCATGGTTGTAATATACAAGCCAAGTTCTATAATGAAAAATTCTCAGTAGAATATGAAAGTGACAACATAAGAGACTCTCTATATGAAGAACATGGTGCTACTTTGATGCACAAGTGTGGAAAAGGATAATAACATTGTCCCTCCTTTTTTGTGCCTTTCTTTTTTTAGACTTTTTTCTTTGGCCTTTTTTTCTTTTTTTATAAGGGACAATGCTCTAATAATGATGATCATCACACTTCTATTTATTTACAACTCATGAATTACAACTCGAAACTAGAACAAGATATGACTCTATATGAATGCCTCCGGCGGTGTACCGGGATGGGCAATGAGTCAAGAGTGACATGTATGAAAAATTATGCAAGGTGGATTTGCCACAAATACGATGTCAACTACATGATCATGCAAGGCAATATGACAATGATGATGCGTGTCATGATAAACGGAACGGTGGAAAGTTGCATGGCAATATATCTCAGAATGGCTATGGAAATGCCATAATAGGTAGGTATGGTGGCTGTTTTGAGGAAGATATAAGGAGGTTTATATGTGATAGAGCATATCGTATCACGGGATTTGGATGCACCGGCGAAGTTTGCACCAACTTTCAAGGTGAGAAAGGGCAATGCACGGTACCGAAGAGGCTAGCAATGATGGAAAGGTAAGAGTGCCTATAATCCATGGACTCACATTAGTCATAAAGAAATCATATACTTATTGAAAAAGTTTTATTAGCCCTCGAAGCAAAGTACTACTACGCATGCTCCTAGGGGGAGGTTGGTAGGATTTTACCATCACGCGCCCCCACACAAGGGAAGGCAATCAAAAGAGCACCCCATGAAATAAATTTGTTACACAACTTTTACCATACTTGCATGCTACGGGACAAGCCAACTTCAACACAAGTATTCCTCAATTTCATAATTACCCACCTAGCATGACTCTAATATTACCACCTTTATATCTCAAAACAATTATCAAGCATCAACTTGATCATAGCATCCAATTCACTTCCTATGATAGTTTTTATTATACCCAACTTGGATGCCCATCATTCGAGGACCAATTTTATAACCATAGGAAATACCATGCTGTTCTAAAAGACTCTCAAAATAATATAAGTGAATCATGAGAGATCAATAATTTCTACAAAATAAATCCACCGCCATGCTCTAAAAAGTATAAGTGAAGCACATAGAGCGAAGCTATCTAGCCCAAAAGATATAAGTGAAGCACATAGAGTATTCTAATAAATTCCAAATCATGCGTGTCTCTCCCAAAAGGTGTGTACGGCAAGGATGATTGTGTTAAACTAAAAAGCAAAGACTCATATCATACAAGACGCTCCAAGCAAAACACATATCATGTGGTGAATAAAAATATAGCTCCAAGTCAAGTTACCGATAGACGAAGACGAAAGAGGGGATGCCTTCCGAGGCATCCCCAAGCTTAGGCTTTTGGTTGTCATTGGATTATCTTGGGGTTCCATGTTCATCCCCAAGCTTAGGCTCTTGCCACTCCTTATTCCATAGTCCATCAAATCTTTACCCAAAACTTGAAAACTTCACAACACAAAACTCAACAGGAAATCTCATGAGCTCCGTTAGTGCAAGAAGGAAAAACCACCACATAAGGTACTGTAATGAACTCATTATTTATTTATATTGGTGTTAAACCTACTGTATTCCAACTTCTCTATGTTTCATTCCCCCCGATACTAGCCGTAGATGCATCAAAATAAGCAAACAACACACGAAAAACAGAATCTGTCAAAAACAGAACAATCTGTAGCAATCTGTAACTTTCGAATACTTCTGGCACTCTAAAAATGCTACCACAATAGGATGTCCTAGGAAATTTGTCTATTGATCTACTACAAAAAATCAACTAAAAATCACGTTTCTGTGATTTATTAAAATTATTCTCGTGCATGCAAAAGTTTCTATTTTTCAGCAGAATCAAATTAACTATCACCCAAGATGATCCTATAGGTTCTACTTGGCATAAACACTAATTAAAACATAAAACCACATCTAAACAGAAGATAGATGAATTATTTATTCCTAAACAGAAGCAAAAAGCAAGGAACAAAAATAAAATTGGGTTGCCTCCCAACAAGCGCTACCGTTTAACACCCCTAGCTAGGCATAGAAGCGAGAATAGATCTAAGTATTGCCATACTTGGTATTTAATTCTTCAATAGAGCACTTATAACCTTAGGAGTTTCTTTCTTTTTAGCAATGACTAAACTCCTAGGCAAGAAATCAAGAAATTCATTTGTAGCAAAAGGTTTCTTAATGATAGAGAGACAACTGGGATGAACACTTACTGATTTAAGATCCGCACTTTCCTTACTAGAAGATTCACCCTTATTTTTAGGAACATAAATAAATTTAGTAATTTCGGTAGGAGGAGTTGGAGTATTTTTCACGGATGAAAAGGCAGATCCTAAGTTACTAATAATATCCTCAAGTTTACCGATTCTTGTAGAATCTAGATCTATTCTTTCGTTAACTATATGTTCTTTCTCCTTAAAAAATTTCAAAGTAACTCCAACCTTAGACCCATATTGGGTTATTTGGTTGTGGATCTTTTTATCCAAATTTTCAATTGACTCAACAGTGGCAACTTTATTTTTAATAATTTCAAGCCTTTGCATCACATGTTCCAAAGTTAAAACAGTTCCATTAACCAAAAGAGGTGGTGGGCCAAACAAATCTAACATAGCATTATAAGCATCAAAAGTATGGCTACCCAAGAAATCCCCTCCGGCAATGGTATCAAGAATGCATCTATTCCAAGGAGTAATGCCTACATAAAAATTGTGAAGAAGTAAGTAGAAAGCTTCCTAGTAGATCTATTTTGAGCATTGAAAATTCTATTCCAAGCATCTTTTAGATTTTCTCTCCCCCTTTGTTTAAAACTTGGAACTTCATGCTCGGGGGTAATAACGATGATAGGAGGACTAGCCATGACGATGAGATAAACGACCACACGAGCACACAAAAGACAAGCGAAAAAAGAGGCAAACGGGAAAGAGAGGGCTAATAAAACGACAAGGGTGAAGTTGGGGAGAGGAAAAATAGAGGCAAATGGCAAATAATGTAATGCGAGGGAGATGAGTTTATGATGGGTACTTGGTATGTCTTGACTTGAGCGAAGACCTCCCCGGAAACGGCGCGAGAAATCCTTCTTGCTACCTCTTGAGCACTGTATTGGTTTTCCCTTGAAGAGGAAAGGGTGATGCAGCAAAGTAGCGTAAGTATTTCCCTCAATTTTTGAGAACCAAGGTATCAATCCAGTAGGGAGCTCCACAGAAGTCTCTCGTACCTACACAAACAAACAAGAACCTCGCAACCAACGCGATAAAGGTGTTGTCAATCCCTTCACGATAACTTGCAAAAGTGAGATCTGATAGAGATAATAAGATAAGATAAATATTTTTGGTATTTTTATGATATAGATTGGAAAGTAAAGATGCAAACAAAAGTAGATGGGAAACTTATATGATAAAAGATAGACACGGGAGCCATAGGTTTCACTAGTGGCTTCTCTCAAGATAGCATGATTATTACGGTGGGTGATCAAATTACTATCGAGCAATTGATAAAAAAGTGCATAGTTATGAGAATATCTAGGTATGATCATGTATATAGGCATCACGTCCGTGACAAGTAGATCCAAACGATCCTGCATCTACTACTATTACTCCACACATCGACCGAGTCCTGCCTGCATCTAGAGTATTAAGTTCATGAAGAACAGAGTAACGCATTAACAAAGATGAGATGATGTGGAGGGATAAACTCAAGCAATATGATATAACCCCCATCTTTTTACCCTCGATGGCAAGAATACAATACGTGCCTTGCTGCCCCTGCTGTCACTAGGAAAGGACACCGCAAGATTGAACCCAAAGCTAAGCACTTCTCCAATTGCAAGAAAGATCAATCTAGTAGGCCAAACCAAACTGATAATTCGAAGAGACTTGCAGAGATAACCAATCACACATAAAAGAATTAATAGGAGGTTCAAATATTTCTCATAGATAAACTTGATCATAAACCCACAATTCATCGGATCTCAACAAGCACACCGCAAAAAGAGTTACATTGAATAGATCTCCAAGAAGATCAAGGAGAACTTCGTATTGAGATTCAAAGAGAGAGAAGAAGCCATCTAGATAATAACTATGGACCCGAAGGTATGTGGTGATTTCCCCTCCGGCGGAGCGCCGACGAAGGCTCCAAGATGGGATCTCATGGATACAGAAGGTTGTGGCGGTGGAAATAGTTTTTCGTGGTGCTCCCGGATGTTTTCAGGGTATGGAGGTATATATAGGCAAAGGAGGTAGGTCAGGGGAGCCACGAGGGGCCCACGAGTGTGGGGGCGTGCCCACCCCCTAGGGCGCGCCCTCCTGCCTCATGGCCACCTCAGCTGCTTCTTGACGTCCACTCCAAGTCTCCTGGATTGCGTTTGTTCCAAAAAGATCGCTCCCGAAGGTTTCATTCCGTTTGGACTCCGTTTGACATTCCTTTTCTGCGAAACACTGAATTAGGCATAAAAACAGCAATTCGGGTTGGGCCTCCGGTTAGTAGGTTAGTCCCAAAAATGAGATAAAAGTGTAAAGTAAAGCCCATATACATCCCAAATGGGTAATATAATAGCATGGAACAATCAACAATTATAGATATGCTGGAGACGTATCAGTAGTTATGTGTTTAATCTCTCTCTCTCTCTCTCTCTCTCTCTCTCTCTCGTGTTCATCAGTTGGCACGATCTTGATGTATCGCGAGCTTTGTTAATATAGTTAGACCATATGGTGTTTTCCCCTCACTATCTTATTGTGATGAATTGAATTTCCCTTTGAGATTTTGTTTTATTGGATTGAATACTTTTAGTATTTGAGATCACTTGATTTATGTCTTGGCACTCAACTCACTGATTCCTGAGTTGACATTGGGGTAATCTATGCATAGGGGTTGATGCACGTTTTCGTCCTTGTTTCTCCGGTAGAAATCTTGGGGCACTCTTTGAGGTTTTTTGTGTTGGATTTAGTATTATGAATCTGAAATTGTTTGATGCATATCGTATAATCAACTCACGGATACTCGTGGTGACATTGCCGTATCTAGGTGACATTAGAGTTGGTTGATCTGTATCACATGGTGTTATTTTATTATGAACTTTTAGATACATCGATCGGAAAGGATAACTTGTGTTATTTTAGTATGAACTCTTGGATAGATGGATCAGAAAGGATAACTTTGAGGTGGTTTTGTACCCTACAAACAATTTCTTCTTATGTTCTCCGCTAGATAGGAACTTTGAGTGATTCTTCATCGGACGTTGAGGGATGGTTACGTGATCCAATTATATTAGCATTGTTCAGAGATTGCACTAGCGAAAGTACGGACCCTAGGCCTCATTTTCAAGCATTGCAATACTATTTGTGCTCCGTTTTATCAATTGCTACCTTGCTCTTTTCTATTGTTCCTATTATAAAAAATCAATATCTACTATCCATATTACACTTGTATCACCATCTCTTCGCCGAACTAGTGCACCTATACAATTTACCATTGTATTTGGTGTGTTGGGGACACAAGAGACTCTGTTATTTGGTTGCGGGTTTGTTTGAGAGAGACCATCTTCATTCTACGCCTCCCATGGATTGATAAACCTTAGGTCATCCACTCGAGGGAAAGTTGCTACTGTCCTACGAAACTCTACACTTGGAGGCCCAACAAGAGTCTACAAGAATAATGCTCCGTGGTAGGCATCAAGCTCTTTTCTGGCCGGTTGCCAGGGAGGTGAGTGCATGAAGGTATATATTTAGATCTTGCAATTGAATCTTTTAGTTCATTATTTTATCAGTAGTTTGGTTTATAAAAGAAAACTACAACAAAAAATGAAATTGAGGTGGCCTCATATTATTCGTCTTTATCATGTCTTTGTTGAAAATGATGGAAAGGAAAATTGTGCTCAATTGATAGAAGAAGAATTCAAGAAAATGGTTGACATAAAATCCTTGAATGATGAGCATGATTGCAATGTTGTTGTTATGAATTCCACGAATATCCATGATGCTAATGATATGCAAAGCCATAAGCTTGGGGATGCTATGTTTGATGAAGATGTATTTTTAGTCCCCCAAGTTTTGGTGAGAAATTTTATTACGATGAAAGCATGCCTCCTATTTATGATGATTATATTGATGAAAGTGGATTTGGAGAGGTGATGACTTTATTTAGTGATGAATCCACTACTTCAGAAGAGGTCTCAAACGATTATGACAACAAAGTTGCTATCTATGATGATTATGGTGATGACATGTATGCTATATTTAATAATGATAAGCATGAAAATTATCATCATGATTTTAATTTTCAATCACATGATAGTTATTTTGTTGAGTTTGCTCCCACTACTATTCATGAGAATAAATTTGCTTATGTGGAGAGTAATAAAATTTCTATGCTTGTGGATCATGAAAAGAATACTTCATATGATAGTTATATTGTCGATTTCATTCATGATGCTACTGAAAATTATTATTAGAGAGGAACATATGCTTGTAGGTATTGCAATAATATCAGGTTCCCTCTGTATGTGTTGAAAATCTTGAAGTTACGCTTGTTTTGCCTTCTTATGCTAGTTGATTCTTGTTCCCACAAATTGTTTTCTCACAAAATCCCTATGGATAGGAAGTGGGTTAGACTTAAGTGTGTTATTCATATGCTTCATGATGCTCTCTTTATGTTTCAATTCTTATCTTCTATGTGCGCATCATTGAAATCATCATGCCTAGCTAAAAAGGCATTAAAGAAAAATGCTTGTTGGGAGTGTTGGGGAACGTAGTAATTTCAAAAAATTTCCTACGCACACACAAGATCATGGTGATGCATAGCAACGAGAAGGGAGAGTGTTGTCCACGTACCCTCGTAGACCGAAAGCGGAAGCGTTAGCACAACGCGGTTGATGTAGTCGTACGTCTTCACGGCCCGACCGATCAAGCACCGAGAGCACGGCACCTCCGAGTTCTTGAACACGTTCAGCTCGATGATGTCCCTCGAACTCCGATCCAGCCGACTGTTGAGGGAGAGTTCCATCAGCACGACGACGTGGTGACGATGATGGTGTTCTACCGACACAGGGCTTCGCCTAAGCACTGCTACGATATTATCAGGAGGACTATGGTGGAGGGGGGCATCGCACACGGCTAAGAGATCAATGATCAATTGTTGTGTCTATGGGGTGCCCCCCTCCCCCGGTATATAAAGGAGTGGAGGAGGGGGCCGACCAAGGGGAGGAGGCACGCCCAAGGGGGGGGAGTCCTACTCCCACCGGGAGTAGGACTCCTCCCTTTCCTATTTGGAGAGGGAGAGGGAAGGAAGAGGAAGGAGGGAGGAAGGAAAGGGGGGCCGACCCCCTTCCCAATTCGGATTGGGCTTGGGGGGGCGCGCCCCCTCCCTTGCTCCTTTCCCCTCCTTTCCACTAAAGCCCATTAAGGCCCATATACCTCCCGGGGGGTTCCGATAACCTCCCGGAGCTCCGGTATTGTCCCAATCTCACCCGGAACCTTTCCGGTGTCCAAATATAGTCATCTAATATATCGATCTTCATGTATCGACCATTTCGAGACTCCTTGTCATGTCCGTGATCATATCCGGGACTCCGAACAACCTTCGGTACATCAAAAACACATAAACTCATAATATAACTATCATCTAACTTTAAGCATGCGGACCCTACGGGTTCGAGAACTATGTAGACATGACTGAGACACGTCTCCGGTCAATAACCAATAGCGGAACTTGGATGCTCATATTGGCTCCTACATATTCTACGAAGATCTTTATCGGTCAAACCGCATAACAACATACGTTGTTCCCTTTGTCATCGGTATGTTACTTGCCCAAAATTCGATCGTCGGTATCTCAATACCTAGTTCAATCTCATTACCGGCAAGTCTCTTTACTCCTTACGTAATGCATGATCCCGTAACTAACTCATTAGCTACATGTCTTGCAAGGCTTATAGTGATGTGCATTACCGAGAGGGCCCAAAGATACCTCACCGACAATCAGAGTGACAAATCTAAATCTCAAAATACGTGAACTCAACAAGTACCTTTGGAGATACCTGTAGAGAACCTTTATAATCACCCAGTTATGTTGTGACGTTTGGTAGCACACAAAGTGTTCCTCCGGTAAGCGGGAGTTACATAATCTCATAGCCATAGGAACATGTATAAGTCATGAAGAAAGCAATAGCAACATACTAAACAATCAAGTGCTAAGCTAACGGAATGGGTCAAGTCAATCACATCATTCTCCTAATGTTGTGATCCCGTTAATCAAATGAAAACTCATGTCTATGGTTAGGAAACATAACCATCTTTGATTAACGAGCTAGTCAAGTAGAGGCATACTAGTGACACTATGTTTGTCTATGTATTCACACATGTATTATGTTTCCGGTTAATACGATTCTAGCATGAATAATAAACATTTATCATGAAATAAGGAAATAAATAATAACTTTATTATTGCCTCTTGGGCATATTTCCTTCAGTCTCCCAGTTGCACTAGAGTCAATAATCTAGTTCACATCACCATGTGATTCAACACTAATATTCACATCTGCATGTGATTAACACTCATAGTTCACATCGTCATGTGACCAACACCCAAAGGGTTTACTAGAGTCAATAATCTAGTTCACATTGATATGTGATTAACACCCAAAGAGTACGAAGCTGTGATCATGTTTTGCTCGTGAGAGAAGTTTAGTCAACAGGTCTGTCACATTCAGAGCCGTATGTATTTTGCAAAATATTCTATGTCTACAATGCTCTGCACGAGCTACTCTACCTAATTGCTCCCACTTTCAATATGTATCCAGGTTGAGACTTAGAGTCATCTGGATTGGTGTAAAAGCTTGCATTGATGTAACTCTTTACGACGAGCTTTTTTATCACCTCCATAATCGAGAAATATTTCCGTAGTCCTCACTAAGGATATTATTGACTGCTGTCCAGTGATCTACTCCTAGATCAAAATTGTACTCCCTTGCCAAACTCAGAACAAGGTATACAATAGGTCTAGTACACAACATAACATACTTTATAGAACCTATGACTGAGGCATAGCGAATGACTTTTCATTCTCTTTCCATTTTCTGCCATGGTCGGGTTTTGAGTCTTACTCAACTTCACACCTTGCAACACAGGCAAGAACTCCTTTGACTGTTCCATTTTGTCTACTTCAAAATCTTATCATGGTATGTACTCTTTGAAAAATCTTATCAAGCGTCTTGATCTATCTCTATAGATCTTGATGCTCAATGTGTAAGTAGCTTTACTGAGGTCCTTCTTTTGAAGAACTCCTTTCAAACACTCCTTTATGCTTTCCAGAAAATTTTACATTATTTCTGATGAACAATATGTCATTCACATATACTTATCAGAAAGGCTGTAGTGCTCCCACTCACTTTCCTGTAAATACAGGCTTCACCACAAGTCTGTATAAAACTATATGCTTTGATCAACTCATCAAAGCGTATATTCCAACTCCGAGATGCTTGCACCAGTCCATAGATGGATCGTTGGAGCTTGCACACTTTGTTAGCACCTTTCGGATCGACAAAAACCTTTTGGTTGCATCATATACAATTCTTCTTCCAGAAATCCATTCAGGGATGCAGTTTTGACATCCATTTGCCAGGTTTCATAAAATGTGGCAATTGCTAACATGATTCGAACAGACTTAAGCATCGCTACGGGTGAGAAAGTCTCATCGTAGTCAACCCCTTGAACTTGTCGAAAACCTCTCGTAACAAGTCTAGCTTTATAGATAGTAACACAACTATCAGCGTCCGTCTTCCTCTTGAAGATCCATTTATTTTCTATGGCTTGCCGATCATCGGGCAAGTCAACCAAAGTCCATACTTTCTTCTCATACACGGATCCTATCTCAGATTTCATAGCCTTAAGCTATTTCGCGGAATCTGGGCTCATCATCGCTTCCTCATAGTCTGTAGGTTCGCCATGGTCAAGTAACATGACCTCCAGAATAGGATTACCGTACCACTCTGGTGCGGATCTTACTCTGGTTGACCTATGAGGATTGGTAGTAACTTGATCTGAAGCTTCATGATCATCATCATTAGCTTCCTCACTAATTGGTGTAGGAATCACTAGGACTGATTTCTATGATGAACTACTTTCCAATTCGGGAGAAGGTACAATTACCTTATCAAGCTCTACTTTCCTCCCACTCACTTCTTTCGAGAGAAACTCCTTCTCCAGAAAGGATCCATCTTTGCAACGAATATCTTGCTTTCGGATCTGTGATAGAAGGTGTACCCAATAGTTTCCTTTGGGTATTCTATGAAGATGCACTTCTCCGATTTGGTTTCGAGCTTATCATGTTGAAACTTTTTCACATAAGCATCGCAGTCCCAAACTTTAAGAAACGACAACTTTGGTTTCTTGCCAAACCACAGTTCATCAGGCGTCGTCTCAATGAATTTTGATGGTGCCCTATTTAAAGTAAATGCAGCTGTCTCTATTGCGTAACCCCAAAACGATAGTGGTCAATCAGTAAGATACATCATAGATCGCACCATCTCCAATAAAGTGCGGTTATGACGTTCGGACACACCATTACGCTGTAGTGTTCCATGTGGCGTGAGCTGTGAAACTATTCCAAATTGTTTTATATGAAGGCCAAACTCGTAACTCAAATATTCTCCTCCACGATCAAATCGTAGAAACTTTATTTTCTTGTTACGATGATTCTCCACTTCACTCTGAAATTCTTTGAACTTTTCAAATGTTTCATACTTGTGTTTCATTAAGTAGATATACCCATATCTGCTCAAATCATCTGTGAAGGTCAGAAAATAAGGATACTTGCCACGAGCATCAACACTCATTGGATCGCATACGTCGGTATGTATTATTTCCAATAAGTTAGTAGCTCGTTCCATTGTTCCGGAGAACGGAGTTTTACTCATCTTGCCCATAAGGCACGGTTCGCAAGAATCAAATGATTCATAATCAAGTGATTCCAAAAGTTCATTTTATGGAGTATGTTCATGCGCTTTACAATGATATGACCCAAACGGTAGTGCCACAAATATGTTGCAGTATCATTATCAACTTTGCATCTTTTGGCATCAATATTATGAATATGTGTATCACTACGATCGAGATCCAACAAACTATTTTCATTGGGTGTATGACCATTGAAGGTTTTATTCATGTAAATAGAACAACAATTATTCTCTGACTTTAAATGAATAAAGGTATTGCAATAAACATGATCAAATCATATTCATGCTCAACGCAAACACCAAATAACATTTATTTAGGTTTAACACTAATCCCGAAAGTATAGGGAGTGTGCGATGATGATCATATCAATCTTGGAACCACTTCCAACACACATCATCACTTCACCCTCAACTAGTCTTTGTTTATTCTGTAACTCCTGTTTCGAGTTACTAATTTTTAGCAACCGAACAAGTATCAAATACTCAGGGGCTACTATAAACACTAGTAAGGTACACATCAATAACCTGTATATCAAATATACCCTTGTTCACTTTGTCATCCTTCTTATCCACCAAATATTCAGGGCATTTCCACTTCCAGTGACCATTTCCTTTGAAGTGTAAGCACTTAGTTTTAGGCTTTGGTCCAGCTTTGGGCTTCTTCGCGGGAGTGACAGCTTTCTTGTCATTCTACTTGAAGTTCCCTTTCTTTCCCTTTGCCCTTTTCTTGAAACTAGTGGTCTTGTCAATCATCAACACCTGATGCTCTTTCTTGATTCCTACCTTCATCGATTTCAACATCACGAAGAGCTCGGGAATCGTTTTCGTCATCCCTTGCATACTATAGTTCATCATGAAGTTCTAGCAACTTGGTGATGGTGACTAGAGAACTCTGTCAATCACTATCTTATCTGGAAGATTAACTCCCACTTGATTCTAGCGATTCTAGTACCCAGACAATCTGAGCACATGCTCGCTGCTTGAGCTATTATCCTCCATCTTTTAGCTATATAACTTGTTGGGGACTTCATATCTTGTCACAACCCCAGTTCTGGCCTTGCCTGTCTTGCGTTAGCCTCCATGCATCATGTCTAAATTTTTATGAAACTTTGAAATGGGGGCTGATAAACCCTAGCAGCAAATGAAACTCAACTAGGGTCCAAATAAAAAATCATTTCATTGAACCCAAAATGCTCTTCTAAAATGTTCATCATCTTTGGATTGGTCTTGAACCTCTGCCAAAGATATTGCACATTTTTCTAGGTCAATTGGGGGTCACTGAATTAAATCATACAGTATTTGCATTTGAGCATTTAAATCCTATAAAATATTTTAAATGCCAAAATAATCACAAACTGAAATGTTTACTGTTGGAAATATTCCAAACAGTGGCCACAGTCAGTTGCATGATTTTTGGAAATGCTCTGGCATTTTTAATAAATCCACACACAATTACAGAAAATAGGAAATAGTAATAAAAAAAGAGAGAGAAAGGTTTACCTGGACTTACCTGCAGCCCCACTTAGCGCCCCATCTGGCCCAGCACCGTAGCTGGCCGGCCCAGCCCACCAGGGGCACCACTGTCTTCAACCTCTGCCTACTGGCAGAGGCGTGTCGACGCGCCCATGCCCGAGCCTCCACCTCCTGCTTCGTGCTGGCGGCCTCCCCTTCGAGCCTGTCCACGCCTGGAGACGCCCAGCACCCCCTCGCCCACTGCCCCACCTCTTTGGCCTCTCCCCACCGCTCTGGCTCTCTCTTCCGAAGCCACCTGAACGCGCCGTCGCCGCCGTTCGCCATAGCCGCAGCCACCAGCCCTTCCTCGCCCTGCCGCCAGGTCCAGAAGCTCCGCGCCGTAGCCCTCGTCCTCCCCGCCAAGCCATGCGTCTCCGGACGCCCTGTGGAGCCTCCATCGCGTCGTCTTCAACCTCCAGCACTGGAGATCGCCGTCGCCGTTCTGCCCTCGTTGGACCTTGCCCGAGCTCGCTGACGCCTTCGCCGGATCCTCTGTGAGCACCACCGTTGTTTCCCCCTCTTCATTTCGTCGTTCGCGCGCCGTAGCTAAGTTAGCCGCCGAGGCCGAGACCTCACCGCCGCCGGCCATGTCACGCCGTGCCCACAGCCACCGCAACTCCTAACCGAGCACACCCATGTGCTCACCGCGCCGCGCAGGTGTCGTAGGAGCCAAGCACGCCACCCCACGGCCACCGCAGCCTCGTTTCGGAGTGTGCCCGAACTTTGGCCGCCGCCGAGGTCGACGCTGCGCTCAACTCCGGCCACCAGAGCCCATCCCGCTTGCACAGGGAGATGCGGAGCACTACCAGCAGCACGCCGCGCCCCTCCGCCCTCCATTTGGTCACCGGACAGCGTTTTCCGAAGACCTCCGCCGCGGTTTTGGTCACCGACGGCTAACCGCCGGCTTGTCTGACGTGGCAGCGTCATTAGCAGCTAATGGCGCCACTAATTGAACCAACACCCACTGACATAAGGGCCCCACTGCCTAACTAACCCTGGTTTAGATTTATTTAGATTAAACTAACCCCGCAGGCCCCACAGGTCAGTTTGACCTCGCCACGTCACCTGTTGACCCGACCCCACATGTGTGTGACCCAGACAAGATCGTGACAGCGACGGTGGGACCCATCGGTCAGTTTGACTGACCGGTTCTGTTGACCTGCTCAGTCAAGATAATAATCTTGACGCAGAAAATGATTTTTTGGATTTATTCTTACTCAGGAAATTCCAGAAAATGCTCAAAACTTCTAAAATTCATATAAATTCAATCGTAACTCCAAATGAGATAAATTATATATGAAAAATGATCATAAAAATCCAATCTATCCATCTGTACCATTTTCATGCATGTTAGAACAACTTATAGCTGCTGTTTAGAACAAATCATATAATGGCATTTAAACTTTCACATATGGAGTTTGGATTTGAACTTAGGGTTCAAACCAACTTCATTTAACTTTGTTGCTAGTTGCATTAGCTCAAAACACCAGCATGTTGCCATGTCATGATCATGCATCATAATGTCGCATTGCATTGATTGTGTTTCCTCTCTCTTGCCGGTAATTGTTCCCTCTCAGTAGACGTGGTTCCGATGATGAGATCGATGACACCGATGAAGAGCTATATTATCTTCAGAAGTGCCAGGCAAGCAAAACCCCCTTGTTCATTCCGATACAATCCCACTCTCTCGCTCCTGCTCTCTTTTACTGCATTAGGACAACAGCAATTCAACTATTACATGCTGCGGTAGTTGAACCCCTTTATCCTCTGCATGACCTGTTATTGCCACAGTAAATAGATGAAACCCACTAGCATGAGTAGGAGTTGTTTGAGACCTGATGTGCCTACTCATTCATGCTTGTTTGTGATGCCTGCTATTGCTTAGAGTTGAGTCAGGTCTGATTCATCGGGAATGAATTGGAATGTGGTGAACATGTCCTACGGTTGAGAGCTAAGTGTGTGAACATGATTTGGTAAAGGTAGCGGTGATAGGCCATGTAGGAGTACATGGTGGGTTGTCTCATTGCAGTCGTCCTCAGGAACTGAGTTCTGTGTTTGTGATCCATGAACAGTTACTACCACACATTGGAATGCTTAAGTGCCCCTCTCGACTTATTAATCAACCTGATCTCTGTCCAGGAGTTGCAACTAGTTTCTGGTGTTTGTAGGTAGTGCTAGTAGTCTACCAAGTGGCACCCGGTACAAGTGGGCTTGGGACAGACTAGGCACAGTGGCATGGTGTACCAAGTGGCACCCGGATGGTGGGCTTGGGAACCCTGCTCACATCGTTTGGGGCCGTGAGCGACAACCCGGCCGGATCTCCTTGCGGATGGAACCCGAATAGGCGATAAACCTGGACGAGAGACTTGTGTGGTTAGTCAGGTCGTGGCCGACTCCCTCGCCCGGCTTCCGCTTGAAGGTTGCCGAGGTACATGACGGTCTGAGCGATAAGTGGCGGGGCGTGTGTGAAGAAGTACACCCCTGCAGGGTTATCATTATCTATTCGAATAGCCGGATTCCTCAGATATGGAAACTTGGACCCCTTGCATAGTTCATAGACAAGTGAAAGTGGATACTCTAAAATACACAAGATAAGCATGAGTGCTATGGATGGCGTTCTCGTAGGAAGACGGGAGCGGATCCATAGTGGTGTATTGATATGGTGAATATGTGGACTCGTGTGCGCCACCTCAAAAGAGTTACTTGCAGTCGTAGTTCAGGTTAGCCACCGAGTCAAAGCTGGCTTGCTGCAGTTAAACTCCACCACCCCCTTTGTTGATATGATGCATATGTAGTTAGTTCTGATGTAGGTCTTGTTGGGTACATTTGTACTCACGTTTGCCTATTTTATGTTTTTGCAGAGAGGCTTCAGTCTCACTAGTTGTTCCGTGTGGACTTCGACGTTTAGCTTGTTACCTCAGCTACGATCTTGTGCCCTCGGCAGGATCTGGTAGATAGTCAGGCTTCTCAGCCTTTTTCATTTATAGTTGTCTGTACTCAGACATGTTAAGCTTCCGCGTGTGCTTTGACTTGTATGCTCTGAATGTTGGGTCATGAGACCCATGTTTGTAATATCTCGCTCCTCGGAGCCTATTGAATAAAATATTTTAGTTGTAGAGTCATGTTGTGATGCCATGTTGTATTTGCACATATCGAGCATATTGTGTGTATGTTATTGAAATGCTTGGTATGTGTGGGATCTGACTATCTAGTTGTTTATCTTTAGTAGCATCTCTTACCGGGAAATGTCTCCTAGTGCTTCCACTGAGCCATGGTAGCTTGCTACTGCTCCGGAACACTTAGGCTGGCCGGCATGTGTCCTTCTTCGTTCACGTATGCATCCTTCGGGAAATGTCACGCGATGAATACCGGAGTCATGTTAGCCCGCTACAGCCCGGTTCCCGAGTCTCTTTGGACCAGTGCTACAGCCTGGATTCACTCACCGATGACCGACACGTTCGATCTTTGGGTCATGGATGCCTGTCCTGTAAGTTTGTGCCACTTTGGGTTTACGACTAGCCATGTCAGCCCGGGCTCCTTATCATATGGATGCTAGCGACACTATCATATACGTGTGCCAAAAGGCGCAAACGGTCCCGGGCAAAGGTAAGGCAACACCCGTGGGGATACCGTGCATGAGGCCGCAAAGTGATACGAGGTGTTACATGCTAGATCGATGTGGCATTGAGTCGGGGTCCTGACAGCTTTAGTATCAGAGCTTGACTGCCTATATGATTACCAAGCCAAACTGGTCGAAGTTGAGTCTAGAAATGCTTTAGTTATATGTAGGGGAATTGATTGTGGGATGGAACGTAAGGCTCTTTTTACTCCTTATGCCTTATGCCCCTCTGATCCGAGTCATCCTATCTTTCCTACGGGGTTAAGAACTAGGCTTTCTCTTCATTCTATCAGGATCACGTGTTACTAATCAGTAGACTTATAGGATTGATAGCTTCAAGCCCCAATTCAGTTCCTACTATTTCCGTGTATTGATAATTGATCTCAGAACCTTGATATTGTGATGTTGAGTGGTTATGCCACCATTTTGTAGGATGTCTCAACTCATTTTGAGCATTTATCGTCGTTATGCTGTCCGAGTCATCCCAGGTTTCTAAACAATCCGATGCATTTGCAAATCCTCTTCCTCTGTTTTCAATGTTCTTTGTGCCAGATTAGCACACTAATCGGTGTGTTGAGGTACTCTATTGCCTCGACATATATGTTGGAGTTATTATTATGACCCTAGGTGTCTTATAGTATCACCTAGTAATCTAGCCATGTTTTGTGTTCCCAGTGTGATAATTCTGGCCATCATTCTCAACAGCATCCCGTGATGCCATTTAGTTAGTAGGTATTCCACTCCTTGGGTTTTGAACCCGAGATTCACCCTACTTGCTTCATGTTGATAGAGTTTGCTCGTTCCTTTAGGTTATTAGTAACCTTTGCGATAGTCCTCGTTGTTCGTAGTATTTCCTTCTTCCAAATACCATGAACCATCCTAGGCAGAAACTCGTTTGAATCAAAACATCACAATAAGAGTGCTCTTGGCGAGTTCTCCATTCTGCATTGTGAGTCTGCCAGTCCTACCTTTCTGCATGGGTTATCTGGAAGAAACATGTTGAACTTGGTTCGATATGTTAATCTATGCATCCACAACTCAAAATTTATATGTTCCTTGAGTTGTCCCCCTTTAGTTGTATTCCGACCTTAGCCTTTCAGTTGATAGTCAAGAGTATGTGTGCATTCGTGTTTATCGGTGCCTTTTACTCTTGTGGTCCGTCAAGCCATTCTATTTCGGAATGACTAGCAGAAACAAACTCCAGTACCTCATCCATATCTAGGATTGGATCAAAGTAGTTGTGTTCTGTAGATCAAATGCCAATCCAGCTTTTGCTCTGTTGTACCTTGGAGTGTTACCATCTTTATGTCAAGAGTGTCATGAGAATTGCACCACCTCTTATGAATTCTTGACGCAGTAATACTTCTTACCATCACTGTTCATTCCTCGGTTCCCGTGTTATTCTAACCGGAATGCCGACAAGTGAACCGTGATGTGCGAAACCAATACTCCTAGCAACTTCACTGCTTGGTAGTTAATGGACAATACTCTCATTCTTAGCGTGCTGGTTACTGAATTATCATTCTAAGACTGATCGTGCTACCTAGTCCATTCTTCCTGGTGCACCCTTCGATCAAGAGTTAGGATTGCATTAATCCCTCTCTTGTCTGGTCACATCGTCTTGCCCTGAAAAGCAAGATTGTTCTCGAGCTTAGTAACATATCTGTGGTTTGTGATGTTCCGGATATCTTCTCGGAAGTATGACCAGCACTACTAGGAAAAGGGCTATAGATAGGATTGATTCTAATGGCGCACCGTGGAGGCAGTGCGCCACTACTATATACTAATGGCGCACCAGTTTCGGATACGCCATTAGAGTGGAAGACACTAATGGCGCACCGTGGAGTGGGTGCGCCATTAGTATGATTTTTTTTTCATTTTACCATACATACTAATGGCGCATGAGGCCTACAATGCGCCATTACTATATATAACTTCTAATGGCGCACCGTTGACAGGGTGCGCCTCTAGTATGTATTTGTTTTTCCATTTTCCCATACATACTAATGGCGCATGACTTCTACAATGCGCCATTACTATATATAACTTCTAATGGCGCACAAAGCAGGCAGTGCGCCATTACTCTAAATTTTGTTTTATTCTTTTTTTTGCAAAACTACTAATGGCGCACGCTCTTCTGATGCGCCATTAGTAACCAGGGTTACTAATGGCGCATGAGGACAGGGTGCGCCATTAGTAACCTGGGACCAACAAGATATTTTGGACAGCCCACACCTACCCACTCACTTTCCACTTCATTCCATCCACCTCCTTCTCCAAGATTTCGGCCATCTCCTCCTCCTCACCTCATTTCCACCATAGATTCAACAAAATTAAGGGTGAAATTACCTATTTTGATAGGTAAGTAAGGAAAGCTATCTTCATGATATAGATCTACTTTTTTTTCTCCCTAGCTCGCTCCAACAACGTGCACATGCACTTTTGTGGCCTAGCTAGATCTATGTATGTTTGTGGTGTTGCAAGTGTTTGTGGTGTTGCATATATGTTTGTGTTTGAAGGTACCGGTATTTGAAATATGCGATAGTTGCCAATATTTTGCCGGAATGTTTTGATTCATTTCCGCTTCAAGAGAATTTTGGCACTATGCATTCTTTTTGGTCCTATTTTTAGGAAGGTCATGCCAAATTTTTCTTGGTTCTAACATATCGCTTTTGTTTCTACCCAGCAGCGACCATGGTCCGCATGATGACCAAGGCATCGTGAATAGGTTTTTGAGCTCCGCAAGGCCGAGATGCTTCAAAAGAACGAGACGGAGATAAGATGTCCATGTCAAAGATGCAAGTTGAAGAGCCTTATTGCGGACCCGGATTCCGGCAGGTGCGGGACCACCGCTCTTGCGTGGTTTCATGGATGGCTATCGGTGGCAAGGTGATGAAGATGACTATCAAGTCGCCCATGGCCGGGCCGGCAAGAAATGAGGAAGGGCAACAAGACAAGTACCACCGTGGCGAGGGCGGGCGAGAAGACGAAGAATCTCCGTGACATGATCACGACGGTGATGTTGTACACGGTCATCATGTAGAAGATGTCGTACATGATGATGAGGAAGATCAAGACGAAGGGCATGATCATGAAGATGAAGATGCCGGAGCAGACGACGATGGAGGCTGGGTGCAGGACCTCATATTCAAGAGTCGCTTCTCAAGCGGACGGATAACGCAAGAGCTGCCGCCCGAGAGAAAGCCAAGCTGGATCAACTGGAGATAGACGCGTTACTCCATTGTATGAAGGATGCAGGCCGAGGATACCCGCCAAAGTAACGCTCATGGCTCGAGATGAAGGTAAAACACAAAATGACCGACGCATGCTTCGACGAGAACATGTCATTCTGGCACGAACATCTTCCCAAGGGGAACAAGTGCCTGACCGGTTTCGAGGAGGCGAAGAAAATCGTGTGTCCTCTGGATTTACCGCACGTGAAATACCATGTGTGCATGAACAATTGCATCATTTATCGGGACGAGCACGCGGAGTCTACCATATGTCCGGTGTGCGGCATCACTCGATACAAGAAGAGGAAGAAAGCTCCTCGAAAATCGGTGTGGTACTTTCCAATCACTCCTCGTCTGCAGCGGTATTTCACGGACCCTAAGGTAGCAAAGCTCCTGCGTTGGCACGCGGATAGGGAGGAGAAGAAGCGAGAAGATGACGCAAATGATCCGGAGATAGATAAAAAAGACAAGATGCTGAGTCACCCTAAGGATGCGAGCCAGTGGCAAGCGTTGAACTTTGAAGACCCAGAATTTGGGAAGGATCCAAGGAACATCGTGCTGGGCGCGAGCACGGATGGAGTCAATCCGTTTGGCAGCCAGAGAAGCACATATAGCACCTGGCCTGTGTTTGTGTGGATGTACAACCTTCCCCCCTGGTTGTGCATGAAGAGGAAGTACATTCACATGAGTATGCTAATTGAAGGGCCGAAACAACCAGGAACGACATCAATCAGATCCGGGCTGCTGAAGGAGGAGCTAGACATGCTGTGGAAAACGCCACCAATACGTGGGGCCGCAGAGAAAGAATATTTCCCTATGAGAGCCGCCCGCTCACGACGGTGCACGACTATCTCGATTACGGATATCTCGCGGGGCAGGTAGTCCACGGATTTTCTGGATGCGTAAGGTGCATGGATCACACAACGTATCGCCAGCTAGATAGAGATCCCGGGTCTTCGAAAACCGTGTTCATGGGACATCGAAGGTGGCTTCGCGACGATGACCCGTGGAGGAAACGCAAGGATCTGTTCGATGGTGAAACCGAACCCGAAAACGCCCGTGTACGAGGAGCGGCGAGGAAATAGACAAGCTGTTGAAAAATTGGAAAGACTGCCCACTGCCGGGAAAGATGTGAAAGGCGCCAGAGCCGCTGCTGAAGGTATGGAAAACGAGGTCTGTTTTCTGGGACTTGCCGTACTGGAAGATCCACCGTGTGCCTCACAGCCTTGATGTCATGCATATCACGAAGAACGTGTGCGAGTCTCGCTTGGTACCCTGCTCAACATGCCAGAGAGGACCAAAGATGGGCCGAAAGCAAGGGCAGACTTGAAATCAATGGGCATTAGGCAGGAGCTTCACGCTAATGATGATGATGATGATGATGATGAGGCGAAGCAGGACACGGAAAGTCGTCGCAAAGGCAAAAGGCCAAGAAGACCGGAATGACTACCCTCCCGCGTGCTTCACTCTAAGTCGAGGAGATCGAGCAGTTTTTCACCGCCTCCTAGGAGTAAAACTTCCTTACGGTTACGCTGGGAAGATAAGCAGATACCAAGACCCAGCCAAGCGAAGTTCAGCGGATGAAGTCTCACGACCGTCACGCGTCGATGACGCAGATACTTCCAGCCAGTAATCCGTGGGATCATGGACGCGCACGTCCGCGAAACGCTATTTGGCCTGTGCAACTTTTTCGACGCCATCTCTCGGAAGTCGATTGGCGGAGGCAACTCGTAAGGCTACAGAAGAGATCGTGGTGATACTATGCGAGCTTGAGATGTACTTCCGCCCGCATTCTTCGACGTTATGGTGCATCCGCTGGTCCATATAGTGGAGGATATCATCCAACTCGGGCCGACGTTCTCGCACAAAGATGATGCCGCTCGAAAGGATGAATGGTGTCATCAAAGGATACGTCCGCAACATGTCACGCCCAGAGGGAAGCATAGCCAGGGCTTTCGATCAAGAGTGCATCTCCTATCGCACGAATTATCTAGGCATCGAGAACCCGCTGGTCTGCCCGTCAACAGCACCTCGGCAGGCTCGCTGGATGGGGTCACCATGAGGGTCGCCGCGAAATGCATGTCGACTTCGAGGGTCGACTCGCGACTTTGAAAGAGCAAACCTAGTCGCGCTACAACACATAGACGTGGTCGATCCTTGGGTGGTAGAGCACAAAACCTTTATTAAGAAGACGACAATGACCGAGGCCAACAGAGGACGGACGGAGATATACTCAAAGAGCACAACTCATGTTTCACCCGTTGGTTCAAGCGAAGCTTCGTCGCACCCTTTACATGAGGATTCTTCCGCGGAAGAACAACTACTATTCGCCTTTGTCACAGGCGCCGAGCACAACCTCGATGACCTATGAGGCGCACGATATCAACGGCTACACATTCTACACCGAGGACAAGGACATGAAGAGCGATGGTTATCGAACTCCGGTAACGATGGAATCCTACACCGTAACGACAAGGACAGATACTACGGAAGGATCGAGGAGATCTGGGAGCTGAGCTACTGTTGAGAAAGGTCCCGATGTTCCGTGTCGATGGGCCAAAACGCTATAAAAGAAGACCGGTATTTCACCACCATGGTTATACCCGGTTAATCCAAGATCATGGGCGCAAACGTCACCGCAAAAATGAGCCATGGGTACTGGCTTCCCAAGTGGACCAATGCTTCTTCATTACCGACCCGCCAAAGCCCAACCGTGTTGTCGTGAGGAGAGGCAAAAGGAAGATCATCGGAATGGATGGAGTAGCCAATGAGCAAGACTTCGACAAGTCGGCGACCAAGATCGAACATGACGACGACGATGAAGTAGCAGCACACACCACAAGAAGAAGCAGGACCACCCTACCTAAAGGACGTCCGCTCCACGTAAGAACTCCGCTTATGAAAAAGAAGGGCAAGAAGATTGTGAACAGAGATTGCTAGCTAAGACCGATTGTATTTAAATCGTAGTCTTCATTTCTCGATTGTATTTCATGCATGGGCACTTTTGATATCATGAATATTTTTAAATTTCATGGGCACTTTTTGAATTCATGAGGACACTTGATCTCGATTCCCCTCCATCTCGATCTCGATCCCCCTCCATCTCGATCGCACCAAGACCTCCCCCGCTAGCTCCACCCACTATTTTTATAAAAAATATTACTGTTATAATTTAAACAAGTTTGAACATACTTAAACACAAATAAATATAAAAACAGCATTTAAAATGCATAAAAATATTACTATTATGATTTAAACATGTTTGTACATATTTAAACACAAATAAATATAAAAACAGCATTTAAAATGCATAAAAAATATTGGGGATCCTGGAATCAAACCCAGACCTCCCGTGTGTGTGTGCTGCGTCTTGACCACCGGGCTAGTGGGTGGGTTACATTCTACATAGGGTTGGGATGTAGATATGGCTATGAAACAAAATTCTAATGGCGCACCGAGGGTGGTGCGCCATTAGAGAAGTCGATTTATGGCGCACCTGCCTGTGGTGCGCCATTAGAGTGCTTCCTCCACCTCTTCCCTCTGGCCTCTCTCCTCCCTCGCCAGATCCCCCTGCCCACTCGACCTAACTTTGCCCCAGCGTCGTGCGCCGTCCCCTCACCCCTCCCCCGCCTCCCACGCCGTCCCGAGCCGAGTGCCTCGACGTCCTCCCCGCCTCAGCGCCTCCCTCCCCAGCGGCCCGCCAAGCCCGACGTGCTCATCGACGCCCAGAGGACCGCCACCGCTCGACGCCCTCGACACATGCTGCCTGCCCAGAGGACCGCCACCGCTCGACGCCGACCAGCTGCCTCGGCTGCCTGAGTCGCCTCGACCTCACAAGTGAGCACCCGAGCCGCTTCCGCCTCTTCCCCCTCTTTCTTTCCTTCTGATGTGTTCTAGGGTTGGGGGTTGGAGAAATTTGGTATTGAGAGAGACTAAAGTTCAGTATTGCCATGGTTGTTGTTTCTCTCAATGGACTATATGCATGTGCTGCTGGACTGCTGGTGCTTGGAGTTGGTTGAGAGCCCGAGGAAGAGTTTTTGGCTTACAGGGTTCATTCAGACTGGTCTCTTGTGTTTGTTTTGTCTTGTGAATTTGTGATTGTTTCATGTTTCAGAACCAAGGAAATACTAGGTGGTTTAAGGTAGCAGTTTTGCAGGGCTCTGTTTTCATGTTTCAGAACCAAGGAAATACTAGGTGGTTTAAGGTAGCAGTTTTGAGGTGCAGTGTGTTGTCTGCAAGTGATTGTGCAACTCAAATGAGGATTCATCATCATCACCGTCCAGTTTTTTGCTATTCTTGTGCAGTACCAACTCTGGATTATTTTCAGGCAACATACGAATGTAGTTGCGGTGTAACAAGACCATTTGTTCCAAAGCTTGGACCACCCGTAGTCCTTAATGGCCACATAGTCCATTGATAAATTACATGATTTCATGAAATAATATTCATAGTCACTATACCAGCCATGGATAAATATCTAGAAATGATCCACATATTTGGGGCTCAAATTCAGTTCGTGTCAACAGTTTTTGTACTCCACCTTTCAACTATTACTATTCTAATTATTGCTTTGAATGTCCTTGCCACTTTGCAAAAAGTTCAAATGGTAACAGTTCCAATGAAGCTGATTTGGAAGGAAGAAGGACGATGGCATGGACTTTCTTCATTTCCACATAATTTAACTAATCAGCATAAAAGAATGATCCACAGAGCTGAGACTGTTAGTTTACAACAAAAGTCATTAGACAGAAAAAGAATGCCATCACCTTCAATTTCACAACTACTGAAGAAAAAGCTAGCCCTCATAGATGACACAGGCCCAACAAAATAGCCTAAATATATTGCTGCTGTTACTTTTATGTATACATATTGTTGGTCCATTTCATCCATGATGTCTTTTGGGCTGTTTGAAGACTCTGTTATGTAGGTTGAATATTTCTTGCACTCTGTTAAAGATGTTACCAAATACATTTCTGTGTCCACATTGTTTTTGTATGTAATTAAAAATGTCAAATACACAACACTGGCTGTGACAATCTGTAACTTGCTTAATTAGGATGAATTTTTTGTTCTTCATTATAGTGTATACTTCAGTTGCATAGATTTCTTTACTTCAGTTGCATTGGAGGTTCATCTTGTCTTGAAGCAAACAAATTAGCATTGGAGGCTCATCTTTGAGGCTTATCTTTATTACATATCAGAACTTGCAAACAAATCTGTGAAAGACTTGTAAAGTTGTTGGGTTTTGTCTCCGACAATTGTGTCGTGATGAATTTGCAGTACCCCGAGAGGTTCTTGAGTTTGCGGAATGTCGATTAACTTCCGCTCCGGCAAATTGGTACTCCATATGTCCTATTTTCAGCAAAGGTCATGCTGAAATTTTCCGTGAATTTTAGCATGACTTTGCTAAAAATAGGACATATGGGGTACTTGCGACTAATGCATGGGCCGGGCTATCTTAGTACTTAGTTAAGTAGGATCAACTGCCCTGCCATTCTTGCTGCATTAAATCATAGGTGGCAATAGAGCCAAGTGATTAGGCCCAACTTAGAATTATCCTTAGCATCGATAAACCCTAGATGATAAACACAACATAGGTGGCAATAGAGCCAAGTGATTAGGCCCAACCCTAAATCATGAGACCATGATCTTGTTCCTTGACAATAACCATCTTTTTGACCAAACTTTTTTCCTATTTAGAGAGAAACATGGCCCACAACGATGAGGCCGGTGGTTCGGGCGGCAAGCAATTCTGGGAGATGTCCCAAGAGTTGGAGGAACAACAACCTCACCGCTATGATGACGCCGCGGAAGACACCGATCCTGATTACACAACCCCTAGTGGCGTCGGGGATGACACCACTGATGGTGCCGCCGAGGATGCCACCACTGATGATGGCGGCGCACACACAGATGGCAGCCAACCGAAGAAGCAAAGGAAGGACCGGCGCCAATGCGCCTCCGCACCGCCAAGGAGGAATTACTCAAGTGGACTCCGACGGAATCCAACGGAGCCCAAACATATAGTCAAGGGTACGCGGTTCAGCTCGGGTGCATTCTCCGAACACCCTCTCGATCAACACCGAGAACCTTAGGCATAAGGACCGAGGGAATTTGCGCAGCCTCCTCTTCACGGCTGCACGAACGATACAAGTTCCCGACGAATTTGAAAACACACGCCTCTCGGAATAGAGTGAACAATGCCGCCTCACGAAGATGAGCACGGCCCTATCTACTTGGAGAAGCACGTGAAGAGAATGATTGATAAAGGTGATAGTTATGACAAGATCAAGGTGAAATATCATTTGATGAGCGAAGATGAGTACAAGGAGTTCAAGATCAAGTGCCAGAGCCCCGCAAGCTCCGAATCAAGTCAGTGGGGGAAAGAAATGCGGAGTTGAACTTAGGGAACACAAACTCGGTCCCGGCGGTTATAGAGTGGCGGAGCCTATATGGGACAAGGAGGACGCGAGCGTGCCGAGCAAGGCCTACCGCCCGCTTCGAGAAATACAGCGGTGACAAGCATCCAGAACTATGTCGGGCCCCGTACAAGGAGGACCCGATAACAAAGGAGCTTACCACGGATCCAAGACCAGGGCACTTGAGCTTGTTCTCGTAAGGAATACACCCCGCGTAATTAGCTCCATATGGTTGCACTCTAATTAATCACCAATATTTCTAAATGGCTCATGTTCCTTTCGCAGACAATGAAAGCAGGCGCTGGGTCGCCTAAGAGCTCCCTTCGACACCCCTTTAAATAGGGCGCTGAACGTAATGAAAAGAAGGATAAGCTCGATAAGCCGACGTCACTGGTCGTGTGGCCGCAAAGGCTTGTCCACAAAATGGGGTCATACTATACCGCTGGTGTGCGGAAGGAGAAAAGGCCAGCTCGAAAGCCAAACGCGAGGTTGAAGCACTCAAGGCACAAGTGGCGCGGATTCCGGAGCTTGTCCAAGAGCAAGTGGAACAACAGCTGGAAACGAAGCTCGAAGCCATGGTGCCTACGTTGATTCATGGGCTGACGACGTGGATTGCGGGCGCCAAAAGGGGCCTCCCCCGGTTCCCAGCTTCATGGCCAGCAACTCGCACAGCGCGGCGGCGGCACCATTGGTGTCTCCGGCGGCGCCATTGGTGTCTCCGGCGGCGGCGCCATTGGTGTCTCCGGCGGAGGCGGTATTCGTGTCTCCGCACCGGCACGGGTATTGGAGCTTAATGCACCCGGGTGTACGCCGACCGCACTCGCCAAAGAAGCGCCCGCTCCGTCGATTGCACGCCGCCGTTGGCGGTGCCTCGACATTAGCCGAGCTTGACGGCATCACGGTAACTAAGCCTCTCGCCGATGACTTCATCTCTTGCCTTTGATCGGGCATCCTCGACGCCCTACACATGTTTTCGCAGGCACCGCCGACGTTCCTTGCACTCTTCGCGCCGTGGGCGCCGAGTTGGTCGATGTCGCCAAGGGCAAAATCGCTCAACCGGCAACCCCATGTTCCACGGTAATCCGATGCCACCCACAATGTATAGGGTTGAAGTGGTCCGGTGCTGCCAGGCTGCGACGAAGTTGTTACCTCCGATTCGACCACCGGGGCGACGAAGAAGATGAGATGACCTCGGCACTGCATAAACTGGCCCTGCTATGGCCGAAGAGCCAGATTCGCTTGGGGCGGGGACACCACCTCACGACAAGACCGCCATCATGCGGCGCCAAGCCATGGCAAGAACGCAGTAACGCTACCGACCTGCCGGACATCCCTATGGCACAGATCCGGACAGCCCTATGGCACAGATCCGGACGGCGACGACGGTACATTTACCAAAGTTGACAAGTACTTTGCGAACATGGGTACGCTTACGATTTGCGGGCCTCTTTCTCAAGAACCCAGCCAAGACCACCGCGATCTAGCTGGTACGGCGGAGAAATCCAATTGCAACAAGCGCCGTCGGCGTTCAGTTCTCGTGACACGCCCAGCTCCGTCTTCACCGAGCCTCGATAGCTGAGGCGCGAAATATTATCAGCCCCAACACGCTGAAGAAGGCGGTCTGTGAGCGTAACTCGTCCCATTACAGAGATCAAGAAGAAGGGCCGAAACGAAGACTAACAAGGGTGCGGTGCGAGCCAGCCGCACCGAAGTTCGATCCGTGCTCGGGGCGGGCCACCTTCACCTAAGGATATCTCGAGGAGGGTGCATGTGGCGGTAGGGCGATGCTACCGCCAAATATGCTGAATGCTGCAACCGGTGCTATGCGGAGTCTGCATGACAAGTGTTCGATTTTGGAGAAGCGGCGTCTCGAGAGAAGGATGTGGCATACCCGGTTTTCGTGGCTAAGGTGCCGAGAGCAAGGGCTTTGTGGATGGCGACATCGGGGTATGATCGCCCTGCGGTTTGATGACATCTTTGCTATGTTTAACCTTCATCAATTGCACTACACCTTCGTTCGCTGTTTTCGCGAGCATGCGGATGCGGATCATTAGAGACAATACCCGACATCGTGATAGTCGACCCTTCTACATGCGTGCCAAGCACTTGAGCAGCGCTGGGACCGCCAAGTTGCGAGTTCACACCTCAAGGCGCTATTCGCAAACGCAGATAAGGATAACTTCCTTGTGCCTTACTTTCCCGAGTAAGTCATCCCTTAACCGCCCGTAACATATGATTTCTTAGATTTCGATCGTTTTTTTTTCTAACATTCCGTGTTACGTGCAAAGACACACATTGCACACTCATCCTCTTAAGCCCAAATATTCCATGGCCACGATTTCACCCAAACCGTAACTCCATGATAGACTACACAAATGTGAAGAAAGTTCTTGATGATGTTCTCCCGCCACGCCAAATCTGGAGGCACCTTCACCAGACAGTTCGTAAAATACGGCAAGCACATCTTCTCACACAATACGAAGTTCTCGCTGCGTCAAGCAGCCTTTGGGCGGTCGAAGGATGCCTACTACGCTCCATCACATGCGGGCGATCGTAAGGACCATCATCACCTTCGCTACCAAATAATCTCAAAGATTGAGCCGCGAGCTTGTCGGCAGTCCAGACGCGGACCTCGCATAAGAATTCTTTCGATCCAGCCGGAGTTTGCGGACATCATCCATCAAGATGTCCTTCATACGTCGGGGCAGTTCTTCCTCGAAATCAACCGTCCAACAAAGAGATAGATGGAATGCTACAAATGCAGGGTGACAACGATCATGATTTCATGACCATCGCGACAGACGGCGGCTTCATCCACGCTCCCGTCCGATGAGTCGAGTCGAAAGTAGTGATGTGTAGTTCTCAAACATTGATTGGCTCATGTTGTAATTAAACTTTTAATGAATTCGTATGTCTCTTTGGTTTGGACGGTTGTTCAACTTAGATGTAATCGATGCTATTTTATTAGTAGGACCATGAATCGTGCTATTAATGTCTTGCTTTTCTCTTCCGATCCTTTTGTTGCATACTTACACATTGCTTATGTATTGTCTCATTGTTTGGCTTGTGCATAGAGATGCCGTCGTATGTCGTGGTACAAGGGTAAGGTTCCCGAGTCTACGATGATCGGGAGGAGTGTCGGAGACAGGTTCACCGCTTCAGCGGTAATAGTTACAAAGGGTACACCACTAGGGCGGAGGCGAATCTAGATACGCACTCTATCTAGCGGAGAGAGGAGGGAGCGTTGGAGGAACCGGATGAAGACCAGTTTGATCGTGATGATGCTCATCGTGATGACCACAGCTCTCTTCTATGTGATGGTAGTTTAGATGATCGATATCGACTTGTAATGTGAAGGCAAACTCGATACTCATGGTCTTGAGACTTGTAATGTTTTATCTTTGTCCGGTCTTTTGAATCCGGAGACTAATATGATGAATTGTATTCGGAGACTAATCTTCTATTGTATTTGATGAATTTGATGTTGCTGTGTGCTGCTGTCTATATTCTATGCAATAATATATTTTGTAATCTGTGCAAAAATCAGAAAAGCAAAAAAAAAAACTAATATTCATACTAATGGCGCACCACAAAAGACACTAATGGCGCACTGTGATCATCACACTAATGGCGCATTCACTGGTAATGCGCCATTAGAATGCCATAGCACATTTGTACATATGGCCCCGGGAGGCATTCTAATGGCGCATCGCAGTTATACTAATGGCGCAGAGGGGTGCGCCATTAGAACACCGATACTAATGGCGATCAAGGCGGGCGCCATTAGAATTTAATTCTAATGGCGTGATGCCGGTGGCGCACTGGCAGTGCGCCATTAGAAGGCAAAACCAGTGCGCCACTAGCATGCCTTTTCCTAGTAGTGCAGGTTTCACCTGACCGCTATGTTGAGTTCGTGATCATGTTGGTTTTCTTCCAAACCACCCTTTCGCCAAGAATCTGTGTTGGATACGCCTGAGCTAGTTGGTTGAGCTAAACAACAACTTGGAGAGTTGGAAGATAAAAGCTTGTCCGACTTAGTTCATCACTAAGGGATACCCTTGCGTGTGTGTGTGTGTGTTGAAGAAAGATGATATCTCCATCGGTTGGTCCTCGTGATCAGTTGTTGGATCTATTGCCTTGTCAAAACTTTGACTTGAGTATGGGCCATCATCAATTCAAATCAGAACCAACGATGTTCGTAATGTTGTCTTACTCGTGGTTGATCCCTCGAGCATACACCATTACATCTTTTGGTCTGACCAATGCTATCACCGTGTTCACATGATGGCGGAAGTCCAGTGACATGGAAATTTCGATGAGTTACTGTTGAGCCCATCAGCAGCATTTTGTCTCCTCCATGATTCATGTTGAACATCAAGCTGGTGTTGGAAACTTGTGTAAGCATTTTCTTCATGCCCCGTTCATGAAGTATATGTTTGGATGAAAGAAGTGACTTCCTCTCATTCATGTGCATTCGATGCAAGTTGCCGCCGTGAATTTAAGAAAGTTAGTTTTGCTTCCCCTGGAATCGTCCCAAGTCAGTCATGCATGTGCGAAGTATTCTATGGTTTGGTAGATTAATTACCTCCACTCCATGCGTAATTCCTAGCACCCCAAGCCACTAATTGATTTGTTCAAGGAAAAGAAGTCCAGCGCGCGTAAAGACTTCGAAATCCCTGATGATGGTTTCCCACCTAAACTCGGTAGTGTTTTATTATTAGACTACTATGTGGTCATGCTTGTCTGATACGGCGTGTTCACATGTGTGTAGCAGAATCAGCTCATGTTTTGGAGCCTACTATCGTAGTTCATTTCCCGAGAATCTTGCAACGCCATCTCATCGATTTGTGTTGCAAACTTTCATTTTTTTTGACTTGATGAGTCTGGAATGTCCTGACCCCAACCAGATCTGAATCTCTGGCAGATATGATGGTTGGAACAATTCGCAAGAACTACTATATTGGTCTCTCTGTAACCCGGTAAAGTGGATGTCGTGGCCAACACATCCAGCCGGAAGACCTATTGTTGTAGTATCTTGATTGAGGAAGTTGGCCACCTCCCCATAAGGTTTTCGCAGGATTTACCTCCGTAGTTGTTCCTTATGGATTCTTGTGCTTCCGAAGTCCGACCTTTTACTTGATGGTCTAGTTACCAAACCATTTCAAAGAATGGGATACGCTAGCACATCGAGGAGAACATTAGAAGCGGAGTGTTAAATGTCTCTCGGTCGATCATTCAGATTTTGTCCCCTTGGCCTCGCTAAAGGTGAAATCTGAGAAGGTGTTATCTTCCTTCGCATCTGCATCTCCCACCGGTATTCATCATGGTAGCATGTTGTGTTGCCAGGATCTTTGACACTGATATTGTTAAAACCTTGATGAATATGGAGATGCTCAAGTTCTTGAGAGCACGCACAAGCGCTAGGTGTTATCATCGGCACTAACTGGGCTTGCTCTCGGTTCCTCGGTAATGCTATAACTTCTCAAACAGTGGATTCACTCTCTACTGTTGAGCTTCTCCTCTGATACTAAAATCATCCCTTGTGTTGTTTTCAACAAGGTAATCCACATCATCCATCCTAGTCCGAGTATGCCATTCTTTCGTACCCCGCCAAACGATCATTTGAGAATTGCCTTAGTCTGGTATGGAGAGTTTCAATGATCCTTCCCGATAGAGTTTCTTTCCGACGTCATCGAGTTGGATGAAGATTCCGAAAGCAAAGATGTCAAGATCAATTTGGGTCAACAAATCAACAACCTCGAGAAGACAGTTGGATTGTGAAGTTTGTGATACTTAGTGTCCCCTTTGTCCTCTTACCGTACGTCTTGAATCTCGGGACGAGATTCTTGTTTAGTGGGGGTGAGCTGTCACAACCCCAGTTCTGGCCTTGCCTGTCTTGCGTTAGCCTCCATGCATCATGTCTAAATTTTTATGAAACTTTGAAATGGGGGCTGATAAACCCTAGCAGCAAATGAAACTCAACTAGGGTCCAAATAAAAAATCGTTTCACTGAACCCAAAATTTTCTTCTAAAATGTTCATCATCTTTGGATTGGTCTTGAACCTCTGCCAAAGATATTGCACATTTTTCTAGGTCAATTGGGGGTCACTGAATTAAATCATACAGTATTTGCATCTAAGCATTTAAATCCTATAAAATATTTTAAATGCCCAAATAATCACAAACTGAAATGTTTACTGTTGGAAATATTCCAAACAGTGGCCACAGTCAGTTGCATGATTTTTGGAAATGCTCTGGCATTTTTAATAAATCCAAACACAATTACAGAAAATAGGAAATAGTAATAAAAAAAGAGAGAGAAAGGTTTACCTGGACTTACCTGCAGCCCCACTTAGCGCCCCATCTGGCCCAGCACCGCAGCTGGCCGGCCCAGCCCACCAGGGGCACCGCTGTCTTCAACCTCTGCCTACTGGCAGAGGCGTGTCGACGCGCCCGTGCCCGAGCCTCCACCTCCTGCTTCGTGCTGGCGGCCTCCCCTTCGAGCCTGTCCACGCCTGGAGACGCCCAGCACCCCCTCGCCCACTCCCCCACCTCTCTGGCCTCTCCCCACCGCACTGGCTCTCTCTTCCGCAGCCACCCGAACGCGCCGTCACCGCCGTTCGCCATAGCCGCAGCCACCAGCCCTCCCTCGCCCTGCCGCCAGGTCCAGAAGCTCCGCGCCGTAGCCCTCGTCCTCCCCGCCAAGCCGTGCGTCTCCGGACGTCCTGTTGAGCCTCCATCGCGTCGTCTTCAACCTCCAGCACTGGAGATCGCCGTCAACGTTCTCCCCGCGTTGGACCTTCCCCGAGCTCGCTGACGCCTTCTCCGGATCCTCTGTGAGCACCACCGTCGTTTCCCCCTCTTCGTTTCGTCGTTCGCGCGCCGTAGCTAAGTTAGCCGCCGAGGCCGAGACCTCACTGTCGCCGGCCATGTCACCGCCGTGCCCACAGCCACCGCAACTCCTAACCGAGCACACCCACGTGCTCACTGCGCCGCGCAGGTGTCGTAGGAGCCATGCACGCCACCCCACGGCCACCGCAGCCTCGTTTCGGAGTGTGCCCGAACTCCGGCCGCCGCCGAGGTCGACGCCGCGCTCAACTCTGGCCACCGGAGCCCATCCCGCTTGCACAGGGAGATGTGGAGCACTCCCAGTAGCACGCCGCACCCCTCCGCCCTTCGTTTGGTCGCCGGACGGCGTTTTCCGAAGACCTCCGCCGCGGTTTTGGTCACTGGCGGCTAACCGCCGGCTTGTCTGACATGGCAGCGTCATTAGCAGCTAATGGCGCCACTAATTGAACCAACACCCACTGACATAAGGGCCCCACTGCCTAAGTAACCCTGGTTTAGTTTTATTTAGATTAAACTAACCCCGCAGGCCCCACAGGTCAGTTTGACCTTGCCACGTCACCTGTTGATCCGACCCCACATGTCTGTGACCCAGACAACACCGTGACTCTCACCAGTGGGACCCACTGGTCAGGTTTGACCTGGACTGGTTCTGTTGACCTGCTGAGATCAGCATGACGCAATGCTGACGCAGAAAATGATTTTCTGGATTTATTCTTATTCAGGAAATTCCAGAAAATGCTCAAAACTTCTAAAATTCATATAAATTCAACTGTAACTCCAAATGAGATAAATTATATATGAAAAATGACCAGAAAACCAATCTATCCATCTGTACCATTTTCATGCATGTTAGAACAACTTATAGCTGCTGTTTAGCACAAATCATATAATGGCATCTAAACTTTCACATATGGAGTTTGGATTTGAACTTAGGGTTCAAACCAACTTCATTTAACTTTGTTACTAGTTGCATTAGCTCAAAACACCAACATGTTGCCATGTCATGATCATGCATCATAATGTCGCATTGCATTGATTGTGTTTCCTCTCTCTTGCTGGTAATTGTTCCCTCTCAGTAGACGTGGTTCCGACGATGAGATCGATGACACCGATGAAGAGCTATATTATCTTCAGAAGTGCTAGGCAAGCAAAACCCCCTTGTTCATTCCGATAGAATCCCACTATCTCGCTCCTGCTCTCTTTTACTGCATTAGGACAATAGCGATTCAACTGTTACATGCTACGGTAGTTGAACCCCTTTATCCTCTGCATGACCAGTCATTGCCACAGTAAATAGATGAAACCCACTAGCATGAGTAGGAGTTGTTCGAGCCCTGATGTGCCTACTCATTCATGCTTGTTTGTCATGCCTGCTAATTCTTAGAGTTGAGTCAGGTCTGATTCATCGGGAATGAATTGGAATGTGGTGAACATGTCCTACGGTTGAGAGCTAAGTGTGTGAACACGATTTGGTAAAGGTAGCGGTGAGAGGCCATGTAGGAGTACATGGTGGGTTGTCTCATTGTAGCCGTCCTCAGGAACTGAGTTCTGTGTTTGTGATCCATGAACAGTTACTACCACGCATTGGAATGCTTAAGTGCCCATCTCGACTTATTAATCAATCTGATCTCTGTCCAGGAGTTGCAACTAGTTTCTGGTGTTTGTAGGTCGTGTTAGTAGTCTACCAAGTGGCACCCGGTACAAGTGGGCTTGGGACAGACTAGGCACCTGATGTACAGATGTACCAAGTGGCACCGAATGGTGGGCTTGGAACCCTGCTCACATCGTTTGGGGCCGTGGCGACACCCGGCCGGATCTCCATGCGGATGGAACCCGAATAGGCGATAAACCGGACGAGAGACTTGTGTGGTTAGTCGGTCGTGGCCGACTCCTCGCCCGGCTTCCGCTTGAAGGTTGCCGAGGTACATGGCGTGTCTGGCGATAAGTGGCGAGAGTGTGCGTGAAGAAGTACACCCTGCAGGGTTATCATTATCTATTGAATAGCCGGATTCCTCGGATATGGAAACTTGGACCCTTGCATAGTTCATAGACAAGTGAAAGTGGATACTCTAAAATCGCAAGATAAGCGTGAGTGCTATGGATGGCATTCTCGTGGGAAGGCGGAGCGGATCCATAGTGGTGTATTGATATGGTGAATATGTGGACTCGTGTGCCACCTCAAAAGAGTTACTTGGAGTCGTAGTTCAGGTTAGCCACGAAGTCAAAGCTGGCTTGCTGCGGTTAAACTCCACCACCGCTTTGTTGATAATGATGCATATGTAGTTAGTTCTGATGTAAGTCTTGCTGGGTACATTTGTACTCACGTTTGCCTATTTTATGTTTTTGCAGAGAGGCTTCAGTCTCACTAGTAGTTCCGTGTGGACTTCGACGTTTAGCTTGTTACCTCAGCTACGATCTTGTGCCCTCGGCAGGATCCGGTAGATAGTCAGGCTTCTCAGCCTTTTTCATTTATAGTTGTCTGTACTCAGACATGTTAAGCTTCCGCGTGTGCTTTGACTTCTATGCTCTGAATGTTGGGTCATGAGACCCATGTTTGTAATATCTCGCTCCTCGGAGCCTATTGAATAAAATATTTGAGTTGTAGAGTCATGTTGTGATGCCATGTTGTATTTGCACATATCGAGCATATTGTGTGTATGTTATTGAAATGCTTGGTATGTGTGGGATCTGACTATCTAGTTGTTTATCTTTAGTAGCCTCTCTTACCGGGAAATGTCTCCTAGTGCTTCCACGGAGCCATGGTAGCTTGCTACTGCTCCGGAACACTTAGGCTGGCCGGCATGTGTCCTTCTTCGTTCTGTATACATCCCTTCGAGGAAATGTCACGCGATGAATACCGGAGTCCTGTTAGCCCGCTACAGCCGGTTCCCGAGTCTGCTAGCCAGTGCTACAGCACCGATTCACTCGCGATGACCGACACGTTCGATCTTTGGGTCATGGATGCTGTCCTGTAAGTTTGTGCCACTTTGGTTTACGACTAGCCATGTCCGCCGGGCTCCTTATCATATGGATGCTAGCGACACTATCATATCGTGTGCCAAAAGGCGCAAACGGTCCCGGGCAAAGGTAAGGCGACACCCGTGGGGATACCGTGCGTGAGGCCGCAAAGTGATATGAGGTGTTACATGCTAGATCGATGTGGCATTGAGTCGGGGTCCTGACATATCTCTCAACTCGGGTATTTGCTTGAAATATTAACTTCAACTCCTGGAACATCTCATATGGTCCATGACATTCAAAAACGTCTTTGAAGTCCCGATTCTAAGCCGTTAAGCATGGTGCACTAAACTATCAAGTAGTCATCATATTGAGCTAGCCAAAAATTCATAACGTCTGCATCTGCTCCTGCAATAGGTTTGTCACCTAGCGGTGCATCAAGGACATAATTCTTTTGTGCAGCAATGAGGACAATCCTCAGATCACGGATCCAATCCGCATCATTGCTACTAACATCTTTCAACACAGTTTTCTCTAGCAACATATAAATATTAACATATGAAAGCCACAACGCGAGCTATTGATCTACAACATAATTTGCAAAATACTACCAGGACTAAGTTCATGATAAATTTAAGTTCAATTAATCATATTACTTAAGAACTCCCACTTAGATAGACATCCCTCTAATCATCTAAGTGATCGTGTGATCCAAATCAACTAAACCATAACCGATCATCACGTGAGATGGAGTAGTTTTCAATGGTGAACATCACTATGTTGATCATATCTACTATATGATTCACGCTCGACCTTTCGGTCTCCGTGTTCCGAGGCCATATCTGCATATGCTAGGCTCGTCAAGTTCAACCTGAGTATTCCGCGTGTGCAAAACTGGCTTGCACCCGTTGTAGATGGACGTAGAGCTTATCACACCCGATCATCACGTGGTGTCTGGGCACGACGAACTTTGGCAATGGTGCATACTCAGGGAGAACACTTTTATCTTGAAATTTAGTGAGAGATCATCTTATAATGCTACCATCAATCAAAGCAAGATAAGATGCATAAAAGATAAACATCACATGCAATCAATATAAGTGATATGATGTGGCCATCATCATCTTGTGCTTGTGATCTCCATCTCTGAAGCACCGTCAGGATCACCATCGTCACCGGCACGACACCTTGATCTCCATCGTAGCATCGTTGTCGTCTCGCCAACTATTGCTTCTAAGACTATCGTTACTGCTTAGTGATAAATTAAAGCAATTACAGGGCGATTGCATTGCATAGAATAAAGCAACAACCATATGGCTCCTGCCAGTTGTCGATAACTCGGTTACAAAACATGATCATCTCATACAATAAAATATAGCATCATGCCTTGACCATATCACATCACAACATGCCCTGCAAAAACAAGTTAGACGTCCTCTACTTTGTTGTTGCAAGTTTTACGTGGCTGCTACGGACTGAGCAAGAACCATTATTACCTACGCATCAAAACCACAACGATAGTTCGTCAAGTTAGTGCTGTTTTAACCTTCTCAAGGACCGGGCGTAGCCACACTCAGTTCAACTAAAGTTGGAGAAACTGACACCCGCCAGCCACCTATGTGCAAAGCACGTCGGTAGAACCAGTCTCGCGTAAGTGTACGCATAATGTCGGTCCGGGCCGCTTCATCCATCAATACCGCCGAACCAAAGTATGACATGCTGGTAAGCAGTATGACTTGTATCGCCCACAACTCACTTGTGTTCTACTCGTGCATATAACATCTACGCATAAACCTGGCTCGGATGCCACTGTTGGGGAATGTAGTAATTTCAAAAAAAATTCCTACGCACACGCAAGATCATGATGATGCATAACAACGAGAAGGGAGAGTGTTGTCCATGTACCCTCGTAGACCGAAAGTAGAAGCGTTAGCATAATTCGGTTGATGTAGTCGTACGTCTTCACGGCCCGACCGATTAAGCACCGAAAGCACGACACCTCCGAGTTCTTGCACACGTTCAGCTCGATGACGTCCGTCGAACTCCGATCCAGCCGAGTGTCGAGGGAGAGTTCCGTCAGCATGACGGCGTGGTGACAATGATGATGTTCTACCGACGCAGGGCTTCGCCTAAGCACTGCTACGATATTATCGAGGAGGACTATGGTGGAGGGGGGCACCGCACACGGCTAACAGATCAATGATCAACTATTATGTCTATGGGGTGCCCCCTCCCCCGTATATAAAGGAGTGGAGGAGGGGGCGGCCAAGGGGAGGAGGCGTACCCAAGGGGGGGAGTCCTACTCCCACCGGGAGTAGGACTCCTCCCTTTCCTATTTGTAGAGGGAGAGGGAAGGAAGAGGAAAGAGGGAGGAAGGAAAGGGGGCCGGCCCCCTTCCCAATTCGGATTGGGCTTGGGGGTGTCGGTGTCAAAACCGGCGGATCTCGGGTAGGGGGTCCCGAACTGTGCGTCTAGGCGGATGGTAACAGGAGACAAGGGACATGATGTTTTACCTGTGTTCGGCCCTCTCGATGGAGGTAAAACCCTACTCCTGCTTGATTGATATTGATGATAAGGGTAGTACAAGAGTGGATCTACCACGAGATCAAGGAGGCTAAACCCTAGAAGCTAGCCTATGGTATGATTGTTGTAATGGTTGTATGTCCTACGGACTAAACCCTCCGGTTTATATAGACACCGGAGAGGGCTAGGGTTACATAGAGTCGGTTACAATGGTAGGAGATCTACATATCCGTATCGCCAAGCTTGCCTTCCACGCCAAGGAAAGTCCCATCCGGACACGGGGCGAAGTCTTTAATCTTGTATCTTCATAGTCTTGGAGTCCTGCCGATGATGATAGTCCGGCTATTCGGACATCCCCTAGTCCAGGACTCCCTCAGTAGCCCCTGAACCAGGCTTCAATGACGATGAGTCCGGCACGCATATTGTTCGGCATTGCAAGGCGGGTTCCTCCTCCGAATAATTCATAGAAGATTGTGAACACCAGGATAGTGTCCGGCTCTGCAAAATAAATTCCACATTCCACCGTAGAGAGAATAATATGTACACAAGTTCAATCTGCTGACGTATTTCATGGCATGACGTCATCCAACTACCAAGCCTTTACTTGAATTGTTTTTATTATACCACCTCAGTGCGTTTAGCGAAGCGGTTTCCTTGGCACGTCTTTTCGAAGTAGAGATCGTGTTCCCCTTATTCCGGGATTCTCATCAATACGGACGTGGGTAACCCAACCGCGCCATTGGGGATTCTCATCAATAAGCGAGTTTTACCAGGCCGGTGGGGACGCACAGTCTTCGTCCGTCCATATATAAGGGGATAAGGATCCACCTTTTTTTACCCACGCCTTCTTCCTCCTTTGCTTATCCATCTCCGCGCACTCGAGCTCCAGCGCCCAAGCCCGCACATCTCGTCTCAACCTTCTCCGGCCATGTCCGGAGCGGGAGGCAAGTGGATGACCTCCTCCGTTATGGAGGAGCACATCGAGAAGTTGCGCGGCACTGGATACCTGTCCAGCGACATCGCGCATCGGCTGCCCGACAAGGGGCAGCTCATCCCCACCCCCAGGCCCTATGAGAGGGTCGTATTCCTTCCCCACTTCCTCCGCGGACTGGGCTTCCCACTTCATCCCTTCGTCCGGGGGCTCATGTACTACTACGGACTGGACTTCCACGATCTGGCGCCAAACTTCATTCTCAACATCTCAGCGTTTATCATCGTGTGCGAGGCCTTCCTTTGCATGCAGCCCCACTTCGGCTTGTGGCTAAAAACCTTCAATGTCAAGCCGAAGGTAGTGAAGGGTGTCCAAGCAGAGTGCGGAGGCGCCATGGTGGGCAAGATGCCCAACGTCCTCTGGCTCGAGGGCGCCTTTGTGGAAACCATCAAAGGGTGGCAATCAGGGTGGTTCTATATCACCGAGCCGCAGGACCCTAAATGGGCAGCGGCCCCCGAGTTCAGATCTGGTGCGCCTATGCACCTCACCTCCTGGAAAGAGAAGGGCTTGCTATGGGGCAGTTCGGAGGAGCTGACCGACTCGATCTGTCTCTGCACCTTGGTGAACAAGAAGCTCAAGCTTGTTAACGTGATCCAGGTCATGCTCGTCCGCCGGATTCTCCCCTGCCAACAACGGGCCTTCAACCTGTGGGAGTTCGATCCGGCACAGCACCGGACCCTGAGCGGGCTCTTCGACATGACGTACGAAGCTGCCTGGAGGGTGCTGTTCAAGGGGGGAGAAGCCCCCACATCCGCGACTGAAGATCGCGGATTCAGCACGAAACGCCCGGCCGGTGCGGTAAGTTATCATTTATGGGACACGTATTTCTTTCATAGTTTGACTCTATGTGGGATCTAAAATTCCCAATGCCTTTAACAGGACTGGCAGAGGATGTCCGGACAGGTTAACTGTCCGGCTCCCCTCCCCGAAGAACCAGCGGATGCCCGTTTAACGGGGCTACTAGTCCCGGCACTTTATGTGGTGCCGAAGAAGAAGGCCAAGAAGAAGGCCAGGGAACCCGAAGGAGTTCCCGGCGCCAGGTGGTATCGGACTCATCGTCCGATGACTCCAAGGCGGACTCCTCCCCCGAAGGCGAGGAGGAGAAAGAAGACTCTCCCTAGGTGGGGGGAGAGAGGAAGAGGAAGGCTTCCCCAATGAGGGAGGCCGAAGGGTCCAAGAGGGGAAGGACCCTTCCTCCGGACAGCTCTGCCAACGCCGATGAAGGTGACGAGGAGTGGCCCTCAAGGTCCAAGCCCCTGGCAAGATCGTAAGTATCCGGATTCCTGAGCGATTTGTAATTTCTCTTTTGTGCCACGTAGTGTCCTTCTAATGCCGCGTACTACCTGTAGCCCGGCTGAGGAGGATCTTCCCGCTTCATCCAGCAGGTCCTTGGCTCCGTCGGATGTAGATTCCATTCCGACCGCCTCCACCCATCGCGATGCTGAGGACGCCGAGGTGGGATCCCAGGAGGGGACCCGCCAGGAGGGGGAGGCTCCGGTGGTGCCACAAGGCAACCTCCCGGACTTCGTGCCGGACTCCGTGCCGGAACCCGTAGTGGTTCCGGAGTCCGGCAGGCGGCCCCTTCGTAGGAAGGGCAAGACCGTGACACTGGCAGCCTCCGTCCAACCGGAGGTGCCGGACAACTTGTTGGAGGCGCTCAACGGCGCTTCCATCAAGGAAGAACACCGCACTATTATGAGTGCGGTGATTGAAAGGTTCAGCTCGCCAAGAGCGGGCTGACCAAGCTTGCAGCAGCCTTCTAACAGGATTTGAGGTAAGAAGTTTTAAAATATGCAATGTAATACCGCATAGACGGTAGCCCACGATGCTCGGTTCGGTGTTGGAAAGAAAAGCGGACCGAGGATCTAAAAAGATATCTGTGAGGAGTTCTAAAATTATGTCAATATGGGTTTGCGAGCTGCGCTGCTGACCTCTGCCGCGTTGATCATGGAGGTCGGTGCTTTGAAGCAGGACCTCGGCGGACCGAGAACGAGCTCGGTCTTGCCAAGAAGCAGCTCGAGGGCAAAGAAGGTGAGGAACACCGTATTAAATTTGTACCTTCTGAAAAAGGGTTTTGGTTGCAATAGAGATAACAAGGATAGCGTGGAGTGCTGCGGGGCCACGAGCGAGGTGGCCACCACGAAGGAGGCCGTGTCCGCGACTGAATGCAATGCGGCATGGAATGAGCGGAGCGTGAGAAGCGAGGCGCGGGTGGCGGAGGTGCGGCAAGAGCTCCAGGCTCTCATGGAAAAGCATGAGAGTTTGGGCGTGACTCGAACTCAAGAGTCCGAGCTTGCCTCGGCTCTTGAAAGTGCCAAAGCCGCTAGGGCCGAGGCCCATAAGGCCCTCCAGAGATTGAGGCGGTGAAGAAAATAGCGGCGGGTAAGGCATTTTTCATGCAAAGCAAGCATGTGAATGTAAATTACATTACTTACCCGGATTCGAGCTCTCGGGAGCGTTTGCAGATCTGCCTCGCGGCGTATCCGATCCGCTGCATTCTACCGAGCCGAGGAGGGAGTTCGACGGAGAAGGTCTTGGTCTCGAGATCTTTGAGGCGGACATATAGTGCCCCCGAACAGCTGAAGCAGCTGGTCGAGCTCCTCAAGGTAGCCGAGCAGGCCATGAAGGGCCTCATAGTCCGGCTGTGGCCTGGAGAGGCCATGCCCGGGAGCTACTTCGGCCTCGTGCGGCGGCTGGTGGATGCGTGCCCCTGGGTGGAGGTCATCAAGTGCTCCGCCTGCATTGAAGGTTCCCGTCGGGCCCTTGCCCGTGCAAAGGTGCACTAGGGCAGGCTGGATTCTGAGAGGCTTTTGACGGATGCACCGCCGACGGGCAAGGAGTATCATACGCCCGAAATGTACTATAAGACTGTCCTGAAGGGTGCCCGCAAGATTGCGGATGAGTGCCCCAGATGTGTAATTTTTTAGTAGACTCGCAATGTGTTATCCTGTGCGCTGAAAACTTTGTTCATATGTGCTAAGCAACGCTTATTTGATTTAAAATATTACCTTCTGTGCAGCCGTTTATCAAATCTGAGAGATGGCAAGTCGTCGGCTTTAGCCCCCAGGCTACGAGTGCTGGGGTGTTTGGGATAAACTTGAGCGCTCTTGTTCCCAGTTTGGGTCCATCTACGGAGGCGCTCAACACAACGAACAAGGCAACCGGACTTATAATGCTTGAACTCTCTCACTTAGCCATAGAATTCTGTAATTTTAAATTTCGGCGAAGCCCCTAGTGTTCAGAAGACCGAATTCGGGGCGCTATCCACGCCTGGGTCGGACACAGCCGGTTCCTCGCTTGTCACAGCCCTAGCTTAGTCCTTGCCTGACTCTGCATAAGCATCCATGCATCATGTTTAAATTTAAAGAAACTTGAAATGGGGATGCTTAAACCCCAGCAGCAAGTGGAATTCAACCAGGTTCAAACTTAAATCTTTTCAATGATCCCAAACTGCCTTTAGAAATGTTCATCATTTCTGAATTGGTCCGGCACCTCTGACAAAAATGATGCACATATTTTTAGGCCATTCTGGATTTTTGAATTAATTCATATTGTATTTGCATTGGGCATTTAAAAACTATAAAATATTTTAAATGCTCAAATAATCATAAACTTAAATGTTTGCTGTTGGATATTTTCTAAACAGTGGGCTTGAGCAAGTTTCATGATTTTTGGGATAGCATTAGTATTTTTAGAAAAGCCCTAATGATTACAGAATAATAGAAAACAGAAATTAAAATAGAGAACCAGAGAGAGAGAACTTACCTGGCCTCACCTGCGCAGCCCCCCAACTGGCCCAACACTGTAGCCGGCTGGCCCAGCGCACCACCGCTGCCAGTCACCACCAACCTCTCGCTAGAAGGACGAGAGGCGCATGGCCGCCGCGCGCTGGCACGCGCCCGTGCCACCTCCTGCTTCCGCCGATGCTGGGGGCTGGCTGGAGACGCCACGCACCCCCCGACCCCCTCTGGCCTGTCCACTCCCCTCCTCCCCTCCTCTGTCTCTCTCGCACGCAGCCACCGAATGCCATCGCCGCCGCGCTCGCTGCCACCGCGGCCACCGACCACCCCTCACCCTGCCGATGAGCCCAGAAGCTCCGCAGTGTCGTCCTCGACCTCCTCGCTGAGCTACACAACACCGGACACCCTGAAGCCTCGCCAATGCCGCCATTTCCGACCTCGGCCACCGGAGATCCACCTCGATGCTCCGCTCGCTCCGGTGCCTCCCCGAGCTCGCCGAGGCCACCGCTGCACCCGCTGTGAGCTCCTGTGTTGTTTCCCCCTCTCCCCTGGCTCGTTTTCTTCCTCCAACACTGATGCCCATCGCGGGCGAGAGCTTCTCGCCGCCGGACATGGCCTAGCCGTGGCCACAGCCACCGCAGCTCGTTCCCGAGCCCACCATCGTTCCCAGCACGAACTCATGAGCCCGTAGACACCCACAGCGCCTCCTCCCGTGCTCTGTAGCGCCACCCCAAGCTTGCCCGACCTGCTGCCGCCGTCAAACCTTGTCGCCGGCCACTTTTCCGGTGACCCCGAGCCCAACCACCTGCACCACCCGCGGCGGCTCGCTCCCAGCTACCCATAGAGCCCAACGGCGCCCTGAGCGGTGCCCTGTACGTGAAACCCGCACCTGCACCGGCGTGTTTGGCCTCGCCGGCGGCTAAACGCCAGCGAGTTGACCCCGCCGACCCCGTTTGACCACGGGTGGGACCAGTTTGACCCCCTGGGTCACTGACGTGTGGGCCCCAGGCCACTAACTAAACTAGGTTAGTGTTAGTTTAACGCTAATTAAATTTAATTAGTTTAACTAACTACTGACAGAGGGGACCCAGTGGTCAGGTTTGACCTGGACCGGGTCAGTTGAACTGCTGAGGTCAGCATGACGCAAATGCTGATGCAGTAATAGGTTTTTCTGGATTTATTCTTTTTCAGGTAATTTCAGAAAATAGTGCTAACTTCTAAAAATCATAGAAATTCAACCGTAACTCCAAATCAAACAAATTATATATGAAAAATGATCAGAAAAACCCAATCTATCCATCTTTACTGGTTTCATTCATGTTAGAGCAAACTAACCTTGCTGTTTAGATGAAACAAGTTAATGCACCTTTATGGCTTCATATAATAGGTTTGCATTTGAATCTTTGGTTCAAATGGACTCATTTCAATCTGTTCTAGCTTGCATTAGCCCAAAACACATTCATATTGCCATGTCATAGCATGCATCATATTGTGCATTGCATTGATCGTGTTTCTTCTGTGTTTGCGGTGTTGTTCTCCTCGATAAGCGTTGTGCGACGCGTTGTGATCATTGACACTGATGAAGACTCAATGCTATCTTCAGAAGTGCCAGGCAAGCAAAACCCCCTTGTTCATTCCGATACAATCCCACTCTCTCGCTCCTGCTCTCTTTTACTGCATTAGGACAACAACGATTCAACTGTTACTTGCTGCGGTAGCTGAACCCTTTATCCTTTGCATGACCTGTCATTCCACAGTAAATAGATGAAACCCACTAGCATGAGTAGGAGTTGTTTGAGCCCTGATGTGCCTACTCATTCATGCTTGTTTGTCATGCCTACTATTGCTTAGAGTTGTGTTAGGTCTGATTCATCCGGGATGAATCAGAGGTGTGTGAACATGTCCTACTGTGTGTGAGCTAAGTGTGTGAACATGATTTGGTAAAGGTATCGGTGAGAGGCCATGTAGGAGTACATGGTGGGTTGTATCGTTGAAGCCGTCCTCAGGAACTGAGTTCTGTGTTTGTGATCCATGATTCAGCTACTACCATGCATTGGGCCCTGAAATATGACCCCGCTCGACTTCTTAACCACCCTAGTCCTCTGTCCAGGAGTTGCAAGTAGTTTCTGGTGTTTGTAGTATCTTTGGAGGCTGTCTTGCGCAGCGCTGACCGGAGGGTGGGCTGTGATCGGTAGGCACGTGGCAGGTATACCGGGCGCCCGTTTGGTGTCACGGAACCCTGTACACATCGTTTGGGGCTGTGAGCGAAACTCCTGCCAGATCTCCTCATGGATGGAACCGAATAGGCGATAAACTGGACTAGAGACTTGAGTGTTTAGGTAGGTCGTGGTCTACACCCACATCGGCTTTAAGCTTGAAGTCTGCCGAGCACATGTCATGTCTGCACGCTAAGTGGTGGAAACATGTATGAAGAAGTACACCCTGCAGGTTAACATCATCTATTGAATAGCCGTGTCCGCGTGGTAAGGACTTCGGGTTGCCTATAACAGTTCATAGAAAGTGAAAGTGGATACTCTAAAATACGCAAGATAAGCGTGAGTACTATGGATGGCGTTCTCGTAGGGAGACGGGAGTGGATCCATAGTGGTGTATTGATATGGTGAATATGTGGACTCGTGTGCGCCACCTCAAAAGAGTTACTTGCAGTCGTAGTTCAGGTTAGCCACCGAGTCAAAGCTGGCTTGCTGCAGTTAAACTCCACCACCCTTATCATGACGGTCAGTTTTAGCTTTCTCCACTGAGGCGCTCGCCCAGCTCAACCGGGGCGCAATCGCAATGGTTCTCCCAGTGCTACCTTAGCCGATAGAACGGAATGTAAGGTACCAAAACATGGGAGCCGGGCAAACCCAACTATTGACCCAAGACATGATTTGGGGCCGATGCATATAGTGCTATAAGTTCGGGGTGCCGCACTTGTGAAAGTGTTCGGGCTTCTCACACCATAATGCGGGGAACATAAGCCCCTGGTGTATTCGGTCGTACCAAATTGTACGGATGCAAGATGTCATAAACGAACATATATATAAAGAAAAGGAATGCAATTATAAGCGAAAAGTGATGCATTGTTTATTCAAGGAATTCTGCTATGAGTGCAGAACGATACAAATAGTGCGGTAAGCAAGGGTTTTTACTATTAGACATGTCCCCCTCCAGGGGTAGGCTGCGGAATGGTATTATAAACAGATTCAATGCTCGTAATGGAGACCACCTGAGTGTTCGTCGTAGCCATTGTTCCTCACTGGCTGTTGCATCGTGAGTTCGGCACATCTACTGCCGGACAGGACCTCTGGTAAATGGAGTCCTGTGGATAAAAAATAAAAAAGGAAAAGAAAACGCGACACACTTGGGAGCCCCTGGTGTGGTTGAGCCGCACTCTGGGCCTGTCGTGGTCATGCCCCTCCCCCTGTGCCCAAGGTATCTCCAGAGCGTAATGATGTACGCGGAGAGCTTGTCTTGCAATCATGCGAGGGCTGGGGTTAGGGCCGCATTGCTACGCGTGCTCGGAATGTGCCAGGTGGTCCTGATGTATATTTCTCCGGGCGCGTTTAGTCATGCCCGGTCTTTTAACGGCCGGACTCAAAAATTGCCTTAAGAGGCTGCTCTGTACTTCTGCCGCGAGAGCCGCTGTGTGTTCCTCCGTTCGGAGGGAGTGTTCAGTGTTTCCATTGACCGTGATGACTCCACGAGGGCCTGGCATCTTGAGCTTGAGGTATGCATAATGCGGCACCGCATTGAACTTTGCAAACGCGGTTCGTCCGAGCAGGGCGTGATAGCCACTGCGGAACAGGACTACGTCGAAGATTACGCTTCGGAAATTATCCGGGGATCCGAAGACCACTTCCAGTGTGACCGAGCCTATACAATTGGCCTCGACACCTGGTATGACGCCTTTGAAGGTCGTCTTTGTAGGTTTAATCCTTGAGTGGTCTATGCCCATCTTGCGCACTGTATCCTGATAAAGCAGGATCAGGCTGCTGCCGTCGTCCATCAGGACTCTAGTGACGTGAAATCCATCGACGATTGGGTCTAAGACCAATGCGGCGAATCCGCCATGGTGGATACTGGTGGGGTGGTCCCTTCGATCGAAAGTGATCGGGCAAGAGGACCATGGATTGAACTTCGGGGCGACTGGCTCCATCGCATATACGTCCCGAAGTGCACGCTTCCGCTCCCTCTTGGGTATGTGGGTTGCGTATATCATGTTTATCATCCGCACTTGCGGGGGGAAACCCTTCTGTCTTCTACTGTTCGACGGCCGGGTCTCTTCCTCGTCGTCGCTATGCAGCCCCTTGTCATTGTTTTCGGCAATTAGCCTGCCTGCCTGCTTGAATACCCAACAATCTATGTTGGTGTGATGAGCTGGCTTTTCGGGGGTGCCATATATCTGGCAAGAGCGGTCGAGTATTTGGTCCAAATTGGACGGACCCGGAGTGGTTCTTTTGAATGGCTTCTTCCACTGACCGGGTTTAGAGCCTATGAATCCGGCGTTGACTACCGTATCCTCAATGTTATCGCCGTTAACGCGCCGTTTGTTTTTGTGCGACGCGACCTGCCATTGCGGTCCTTGCTGTCCGGACTGCCAGAATTTTTGCTGAGGTTGTTACTGCGAGCTAGCCAGCTGTCCTCTCCCACACAGAAGCGGGTCATGAGTGATGTGAGGGCTGCCATGGATTTCGGCTTTTCCTGTCCTAGGTGCCGGGCCAGCCACTCGTCGCGGATGTTATGTTTGAAGGCTATGAGGGCCTCTGCATCCGGACAGTCGACGATTTGATTTTTCTTTGTTAGGAACCGTGTCCAAAATTATGCGCCGATTAAATCTGGCTGCTGAATTATGTGGCTTAGGTCATCGGCATCCGGTGGTCGCACATATGTGCCACGGAAGTTGTCAAGGAATGCGGCTTCGGGTCCTCCCAAGACAATTGACTCTGCCGGCAAGCTGTTAAGCCAATGCCGAGCTGGTCCTTTAAGCTTGAGTGGGAGATACTTGAGGCGTGGAGATCGTCACCGCGGGCCATATGGATATGAAGGAGATAATCTTTGATCCAAACCGCGGGGTCTGTTGTGCCATCGTAGGATTAAATGTTCACGGGTTTAAACCCTTCAGGGATTTGATGATCCATTACTTCATCTGTGAAGCATAGTGGGTGTGCGGCGCCTCTATATTGAGCAATATCACGACGTAGCTCAAGAGAGCTTTGTCTGATGTATTCGGCCAGGCCGGAGTTGCTGTATCCGGCGCGACAGTAGTCGTCGTGGGTCGTGGGGTGCCCGCGTGATCCATAGATAGATCTTGATTGTCTTGCCTTATCCTCCAATATATCCCGCAAGTCCGGCGCATTACCCCGTGGCTTCGTGCTTTTCAACTGGTGCCGGGGTACGGCTCTGGCAGAGGGCCTGGATGCCTCTCTGTCGCGGCCTCGAGGTGGTCGGTCTGCCGTATTGTGCGCTGGTGATGAAGGTTTGTATGCTTCCTCCTCTAGTAAGGGGAGCAACTTGCGTTTTGGGTAGCTTTTGGAGGGGCGTTCGAGTTCATACTCTTCGGCCGCGTGGACCTCGGTCCATCTGTCGGCCAGCAGGTCTTGATCAGCTTGAAGCTGTTGCTGCTTTTTCTTTAGGCTGTTCCCCGTGCCCATTAGCCTGCGTTTAAAACGCTCTTGTTCGATGGGATCCTCGGGCACGACGAATTCGTCGTCATTGAGGCTTGCCTCGTCTCCGGAGGGAGGCATGTAATTTTCGTCCTCCTCATCTGCCGCTCTCTCTTGAGGGCTGGCTACTCCGTCCTCCTGTGCTGAATCGTGCGGGAGGGGGTTGTCTTCGGCACTCTCTGGGGTGTTATTATCTTCGGTGCCGGAATCTCCATTCTTGCTGTGGCGGGATTTAGAGCGGCGCCGCTGATGTCGGCGCTTGGGCTGTTTCTTAAAGGAATCTGCCTCCGCTGCTTCTTCGCCGTCCCCATCCTTTGGGGTGTCCACCATGTATATGTCGTATGAAGAGGTGGTCTTCCAGTGCCCTGTAGGCGCTGGTTCTTGATCGTCTCCGGCATCGTCATCCATACCGTCGATGTCTTCGGAGTCATAATCTAGCATGTCGGTTAAATCGTCGACAGTGGCTACAAAGTGGGTGGTTGGTGGGCTTCGAATTTCTTCGTCGTCTGCATCCCAACCATCCTGACCGCAGTCCGGCCAGGGCTCTCCTGATAACGAGAGATACTTTAGCGAATTCAGGATGTCGTCAAAGGGTGAGTGCTGAAAGATGCCCGTAGCGGTGAACTCCATGATCAGCGCCCAATTGGATTCGATTGGCAGGGGCGCCGGAGGCTCGGAGTCCGGTAAGGAGTCCGGCACCTCGGAGTCACAAGCTTTGCAAGGGACAAGGTCGGTATTCGGCTCTAGCGCCGTAGAAGTTGCAGCCCCCGAGGCGGTGTCCAACCACCTGTCCTCGATCTGCGCGGTCGGCTCCGAACTATGGGTCAGAGCGGACTTGTGTGCGGCCTCCAGGGTACTGTTCGGAGGTAGAGTTAAGTCATGCCCCTCGTGACAGTGCGACACGCTCGGCTGCTGCTTGAATCCATCGAAGAACAAGTCTCCGCGGATGTCAGCCGTGAAGTTTAGGCTTCAAATCGACTGATGGCGGGCGTAGCTTCGATCTGCTCGGATGGCCAAGTGAATTGGCCCGCAGTGCAAAGCCGCCGAACACGAAGATCTATCCGGGGAGAAAAGTCTCACCCTGGACGGCGTGGTTGTTGATTGAAGAAGCCATCAAGCCTATCGGTGACAACACAGAGGAACTCTCAATGAAAGCACCAATGTCGGTGTCAAAACCGGCGGATCTCAGGTAGGGGGTCCTGAACTGTGCGTCTAGGCGGATGGTAACATGAGACAAGGGACACGATGTTTTTACCCAGGTTCGGGCCCACTCGATGGAGGTAAAACCCTACTCCTGCTTGATTGATATTGATGATATGGGTAGTACAAGAGTGGATCTACCACGAGATCAAGGAGGCTAAACCCTAGAAGCTAGCCTATGGTATGATTGTTGTAATGGTTGTATGTCCTACGGACTAAACCCTCCGGTTTATATAGACACCGGAGAGGGCTAGGGTTACACAGAGTCGGTTACAATGGTAGGAGATCTACATATCCGTATCGCCAAGCTTGCCTTCCACGCCAAGGAAAGTCCCATCCGGACACGGGACGAAGTCTTCAATCTTGTATCTTCATAGTCTTGGAGTCCGGCCGATGATGATAGTCCGGCTATCCGGACACCCCCTAGTCCAGGATTCCCTCATGGGGCGCGCCCCTCCCTTGCTCCTTTCCCCTCCTTTCCACTAAAGCCTGTTAAGGCCCATATGCCTCCCGGGGGATTCCGATAACCTCCCGGAGCTCCGGTATTGTCCCAATCTCACCCGGAACCTTTCCGGTGTCCAAATATAGTCGTCCAATATATCGATCTTCATGTCTCGACCATTTCGAGACTCCTCGTCATGTCTGTGATCACATCCGGGACTCCTGACAACCTTCGATACATCAAAAACACATAAACTCATAATATAACTGTCATCTAACTTTAAGCGTGCGGACCCTACGGGTTCGAGAAGTATGTAGACATGACCGAGACACGTCTCCGGTCAATAACGAATAGCGGAACTTGGATGCTCATATTGGCTCCTACATATTCTACGAAGATCTTTATCGGTCAAACCGCATAACAACATACGTTGTTCCCTTTGTCATCGGTATGTTACTTGCCCGAAATTCGATCATCGGTATCTCAATACATAGTTCAATCTCGTTATCGGCAAGTCTCTTTACTCCTTACGTAATGCATCATCCCATAACTAACTCATTAGCTACATTGCTTGCAAGGCTTATAGTGATGTGCATTACCGAGAGGGCCCAGAGATACCTCACCGACAATCAGAGTGACAAATCTAAATCTCGAAATACGTCAACTCAACAAGTACCTTTGGAGATACCTGTAGAGCACCTTTATAATCACCTAGTTATGTTGTGATGTTTGGTAGCACACAAAGTGTTCCTCCGGTAAGTGGGAGTTACATAATCTCATAGTCATAGGAACATGTATAAGTCATGAAGAAAGCAATAGCAACATACTAAACAATCAAGTGCTAAGCTAACGGAATGGGTCAAGTCAATCACATCACTCTCCTAATGATGTGATCCAGTTAATCAAATGAAAACTCATGTCTATGGTTAGGAAACATAACCATCTTTGATTAACGAGCTAGTCAAGTAGAGGCATACTAGTGACACTATGTTTGTCTATGTATTCACACATGTATTATGTTTCCGGTTAATACGATTCTAGCATGAATAATAAACATTTATCATGAAATAAGGAAATAAATAATAACTTCATTATTTCCTCTTGGGCATATTTCCTTCAGTCTCCCAGTTGCACTAGAGTCAATAATCTAGTTCACATCACCATGTGATTCAACACTAATATTCACATCTGCATGTGATTAACACCCATAGTTCACATCGTCATGTGACCAACACCCAAAGGGTTTACTAGAGCCAATAATCTAGTTCACATAGATATGTGATTAACACCCAAAGAGTACGAAGGTGTGATCATGTTTTGCTCGTGAGAGAAGGTTAGTCAACGGGTCTATCACATTCAGAGCCGTATGTATTTTGCAAAATATTCTATGTCTACAATGCTCTGCACGGAGCTACTCTACCTAATTGCTCCCACTTTCAATATGTATCCAGGTTGAGACTTAGAGTCATCTGGATTGGTGTAAATGCTTGCATTGATGTAACTCTTTACGATGAGCTTTTTTATCACATCCATAATCGAGAAATATTTCTTAGTCCTCACTAAGGATATTATGGACCGCTGTCCAGTGATCTACTCCTAGATCAAAATTGTACTCCCTTGCCCTACTCAGAACAAGGTATACAATAGGTCTGGTACACAACATAACATACTCTATAGAACCTATGACTGAGGCATAGCGAATGACTTTTCATTCTCTTTCTATTTTCTTCCATGGTCGGGTTTTAAGTCTTACTCAAGTTCACACCTTGCAACACAGGCAAGAACTCCTTCTTTGACTGTTCCATTTTGAACTACTTCAAAATATTATCAAGGTATGTACTCTTTGAAAAATCTTATCAAGCGTCTTGATCTATCTCTATAGATCTTGATGCTCAATGTGTAAGTAGCTTTACTGAGGTCCTTCTTTTGAAGAACTCCTTTCAAACACTCCTTTATGCTTTCCAGAAAATTTTACATTATTTCTGATGAACAATATGTCATTCACATATACTTATCAGAAAGGCTGTAGTGCTCCCACTCACTTTCCTGTAAATACAGGCTTCACCACAAGTCTGTATAAAACTATATGCTTTGATCAACTCATCAAAGCATATATTCCAACTCTGAGATGCTTGCACCAGTCCATAGATGGATCGTTGGAGCTTGCACACTTTGTTAGCACCTTTCAAATCGACAAAACATTTTGGTTGCATCATATACAACTCTTCTTCCAGAAATCCATTCAGGGATGCAGTTTTGACATCCATTTGCCAGGTTTCATAAAATGTGGCAATTGCTAACATGATTCGGACAGACTTAAGCATCGCTACGGGTGAGAAAGTCTCATCGTAGTCAACCCCTTGAACTTGTCGAAAACCACTCGCAACAAGTCTAGCTTTATAGATAGTAACACAACTATCAGCGTCCGTCTTCCTCCTGAAGATCCATTTATTTTCTATGGCTTGCTGATCATCGGGCAAGTCAACCAAAGTCCATACTTTGTTCTCATACACGGATCCTATCTCAGATTTCATAGCCTTAAGCCATTTCGCGGAAACTGGGCTCATCATCGCTTCCTCATAGTCCGTAGGTTCGCCATGGTCAAGTAACATGACCTCTAGAATAGGATTACCGTACCACTCTGGTGTGGATCTTACTCTGGTTGACCTACGAGGGTCGGTAGTAACTTGATCTGAAGCTTCATTATCATCATCATTAGCTTCCTCACTAACTGGTGTAGGAATCACTAGGACTGATTTCTATAATGAACTACTTTCCAATTCGGGAGAAGGTACAATTACCTTATCAAGCTCTACTTTCCTCCCACTCACTTCTTTCGAGAGAAACTCCTTCTCTAGAAAGGATCCATCTGAGCAACGAATATCTTGCTTTCGGATCTGTGATAGAAGGTGTACCCAATAGTTTCCTTTGGGTATTCTATGAAGACGCACTTCTCCGATTTGGTTTGGCTCTTACATATTCTAATAGCGGAACCTGGATGCTCGTATTGGCTCTTACATATTCTACGAAGATATTTATCGGTCAAACCGCGTAACAACATACGTTGTTCCCTTTGTCATCGGTATGTTACTTTCTCGAGATTCGATCGTCGGTATCTCAATACCTAGTTCAATCTCGTTACCGGCAAGTCTCTTTACTCTTTACGTAATGCATCATCCCGTAACTAACTCATTAGCTACATTGCTTGCAAGGCTTATAGTGATGTGCATTACCGAGAGGGCCCAGAGATACCTCTTCAACAATCGGAGTGACAAATCCTAATCTCGAAATACGTCAACTCAACAAGAACCTTTGGAGACACCTGTAGAGCACCTTTATAATCACCCAGTTACGTTGTGATGTTTGGTAGCACACAAAGTGTTCCTCTAGTAAACGGGAGTTACATAATCTCATAGTAATAGGGACATGTATAAGTCATGAAGAAAGCAATAGCAACATACTAAACGATCAAGTGCTAAGCTAACGGAATGGGTCAAGTCAATCACATTATTCTCCTAATGATGTGATCCCGTTAATCAAATGACAACTTATGTTTATGGTTAGGAAACATAACCATCTTTGATTAATGAGCTAGGCAAGTAGAGGCATACTAGTGACACTATGTTTTTCTATGTATTCACACAAGTATTATGTTTTCGGTTAATACAATTCTAGCATGAATAATAAACATTTATTATGAAATAAGGAAATAAATAATAACTTTATTATTGCCTCTAGGGAATATTTCCTTCAGGGAGACAACCCAATATTCACCCCTTCTGTTTTTGTGTGTTCACATGATTAAGATAATGTAGTAATCATGTTTTATAGCTTTTGTTTGAATAAAGTGCCATGTAAAGCCTTTGGGATAGTGTGGATGATAGTTGACTTGATTCTGTGCTAAAACAGAAACTTTTGCTTCCAGTAACATAATTGTTTAAATTCACTGGAACGTGATAAATTTTTGAATTCTTTTACAGATGATTGATATACAAATTTCTTATGTTGTTCTAGTTTTTCAGAATTTTTTGAGTAACAAAAGTATGGTCATTGTCCAGATCATTACAGATTGTTCTGTTTTTGACAAATTAGGTTTTCAATGCATAATTTGCTTGTTTCCTAGTTTCTATGGCTTATGCTGCTCAATATAAATTGTGGAAATGATAAGGTACAGTAGGCATTGTGTGAGAATAATTATGAATCTTGTCTTTGACAATACCAAAGTGAATGGTTTGCTCTTTATCATAGTAACCTATCTCACAAAAATTCCGTTAAGTTTTGTGTCATTGAAATTTGCAAGTTTTGGGTGGGATATCGATATGAGGAGAATAAGGAGTGAAAAGTCCCTAAGATTGGGGATGCACAAGGCACCCCAAGGTAATATTCAAGGAAGATCCAAGCAACTAAGCTTGGGGATGCCCCGGAAAGCATCCCCTCTTTTGTCTCCAGTATTATCGGTAACCTCACTTGGAGCTATATTTTTATTCGTCATATAATATGTGTTTTGCTTGGAGCATCGTTTTATTTTATTTTTATTTTCTTTATGATATTTACAATAATGTTTTGCATCTTTCATTTCAAGAAAAATGTCAAGGATGGCCTTTACCATGCTTATTTTGCAAGTCTATATGTGGCTGCTTGAAAACAGAAAGTTGCACTCTAGTGCATAAATTCTTGAGAAAAGTCAGAATGTGATAAAATGTTGAAACTTTTTGCACAATAAGCTATGACAAATTTTATAAAATTTTGGAGTTACAGAAGTATGAATCTTCTTGCATTCTTTACAGACTGTACTATTTTGATAGATTGCTATTATGTTTGCATTGTTTGCATATGTTTGTTTGTTTAACGATTCTATTTGAGGATAGGACTATTAAATATGCAGAGGCGTTTAGTATGCAATGTGAAATAATAATTTTGGTGGTTTGGTACAGTAGAGAATGATAAGGTTTTGTATTGATTTATACTAACGAGTTCTTGTTGAGTTTTGTGTGGATGAAGTTTTGAAGATTTAGGGAAACCGTGATATGAAAGGAACTAAGGAGACACAAAATCTCAAGCTTGGTAATGCCCAAGGCATCCCAAGATAATATTCAAAGAAGTCTCAAGCATCTAAGCTTGGGGATGCCCCGGTACGCATCCCACCTTTCTTCATCAACAATTATCGGTTAGCCTCGGTTGAGCCTAAGTTTTTTCTTCTTCACATGATGTGTGCTATACTTAGAATGCCATTTCATTTTGTTTTGCCTCATGTTTTAATAAAATACTTAGATCTGAAGGTTTTTAAATAAGAGAGAGTCTTCAAATGGCTACTCGTTTACTTAACTACTCGCTTGATCTTCACTTATATCTTTTTGAAGTAGTTTGTCATGTTCTCTTGTGCTTCACTTATATCCTATGAGTAAATTGTTGAATGAATTGAATATCATGAAGCTGAAATTATATGTTCATATTATGCCTAGTAGTAGCTTCACATTGGGTTTAGAAAGTGAAATCTTTTGAAGCTTGACAATCACAATATTGGTCATATAAGCAATTCATGAATGATTAGTATAAGGAAGAGAACTTTCACATGCAAATATATTATCTTGGACATCTTCTATGATTGTGAATACCCATTAATTATTTTAAAACTTGAGCAAATTAGTTGAAGTTGGACAAGGAAGACAACATAATGAGTTATGTTTGGGTATATTTGCATAGAAGTTATATTGTTATGGATCCTCCAACATGTGGTGTTTGCCTAGGATCTTTTGCTAGCCAAAAATTCATACTAATTAGAGATACTACTTGTGCGTCCAAAAAGCCTTAAACCCAGTTTCTTTCCATGAGTGTCCACTATACCTACCTATGGATTGAATAAGATCCTACAAATAAGTTGTCATCGGTGCAAAAAGGCAATAAAATTGCTTCTAAATGTATTTGATCATTTAGTGCAAGAGAAAATTGAGTGTTGTGTGAACTTGTGATGGCAAAGTAATAAAAGCGACGGATGACATAATAAAGGTTGCTATCATAAGGGGCAATATAATGTGACTTTCTTTTGCATTAAGGGATTGTGCATACAAAACCAAAAAGTGCATGACAACTTCTGCTTGCCTCTATGAAGGGCCTATCTTTTACTTTTCAGTATTTACTTTTATGCAAAGAGTCAATAGTATGAATTCTCATTTCAACCTCAACTATTCTCTAGTTGGCAAGCACCATGTGGTGGGGAAAGATCTAGGCACATATGACCAACTAAATATATTTAATCATGAATTATTATTGCTGACAATTATCTCTATAATAAATGAGTTGGGAGCCAAATATTAAACCCCTATATCTTTTTCTGTGTTCGATGGATGCCATTTGTTCTAAAAATATGCTTTGAGTACTAGCAATCATGGAAGACTATATGATGATTGAGTATGTGAAGCTCTTACTTAGACTTTGTTGAATAAGTTGAATTGTAATTGCATGGTGACTGAGAACATAGGTTGTTAAGTTTCAAGAGATTTCATTGTTTGAACCATAACATGTGAAATGGTAACATGTGAATTGGTTGCTACTTTAACATGATGAGTTTTATGAGAAAGAGTTGTTGTTATGATGCAACACTACTAGGAAAACCCTAGTAGTAGCGCAGGTTTACACTAGTAGAAAACCACCCATTAGTCCCGGTTCGTAAGGGCCTTTAGTCGGTTCGGGAACCGGACTAATGGGTCGTTAATACCTCAACCCATTAGTCGGTTCAAACATGAACCGGGACCAATCTGCTCCACGTGGCCCTGCGGCGCCGAGCCGGTCGAGGGCCTTTGGTCCCGATTGGTGGCTCTAACTGGGACCAAAAGGCATCCACGTGTCGCATTCCATGGCTGGGGTTTTGTTTTTTTGAAAGGAGGGGGTTGGGGGTTTTGGGGGTTAATTTAGGTGTTTAGTATATTGTGTTAGCTAGCTAATTAATAGAGAGAAGTGTCCTCTCTTATGTCCGTGCTTGGTCGGCGCTACATAGTATATATACATAAGTGATCGAGAGAACCATGCATTGATCTGAAGTTAGTCATGCATACCGAGAGAAGTGATCGATCGACCTCTCCTTCTCCGAGAGATTGGTCGAACAACAAGTTTCTTGGCTACATACATGTACAATCTATATAAGATCTCTTAATTACAAACCACTAGCATTTGAAATGAAGTTCCACATGGTATCCTCCGGCTTTCTTGATGGCGTGTTCAAGAAAGAATCCCGCCAACTCCTCTTGAATTGCTTTCATGCGATCTGGTGGTAGGAGTTCATCCCGCATCTGCCACGTCTAATTAATTTGAAGAAGGGGGTTAATTAATACATATATATGAATGAAACTCAACAGAAATGATGGTGTAACAAAATGAAATTGTGAATATTATTGCTTACACACTTCATATTGTCTTCTAGAGTAGCCCCGCTTGTTTTTCAAAGTCGCGTTGTGGATGAACTCACAAACGTAGTATCCACAGAAATCATTCCCTTCCTCCTGCCACAAGCACTTTACGAGAAATAGAGGTCAATCAAACTGATAATGAAGCATTATATAAATGGCATTGATGAAAGTATAGCTATAGAATCAACGAGAGATGCGTGCCAGTAGTACTTACTTTCGGGTATACATATTGCAGCTCCTTCGGCAGTCCTGGAGCTTGTGCGATGAACTGTTTCCAAACCCTGCAAGACAAAGAAAATAATTATTATTACTTGAGATATCAGGAAATGAACAAAAAGTTGCCGATATGGTGCGATAATGATCGATTGAACTTACTTGCTGAGCATTTCAGTCATGTCCGCATAGGTGCTGGGATCTTTCCGTCTGGAGTCTAAGACGGTTACTAGTCCACGCTCAAGCTTAATCTCCAGAAGAATATAGTGGTACTTGCACACGCATGCATAACTCATCAGTTACATTAACCTCGCTCGAGTAATAAGGGAAACCAAATATGCACACGACAGTAACACTCATGGGCCGTTGTAAGGAAAGAGTATGGTATCTTTGTTTTGATTTTTGATTAACGATTGCAGCAAGTTGTCCTCGGCCTCTTCGACGTTCTTTTGAACCAGAAATACATCTATCATATTTGTGTTAATGAACCCAATATCATAGATTTCATTTTTTTTGCACTCGACGATCTTCAATCTGCATAATATATTGAGGATAATTAATTATAAATACATGCAATGAAAGAGCTGAACTATATATACAGACTAATGATGAAATAGTACTTACAGCAGTAGCAAAGACCATTAATTTACCGAGGGCCTTTTGATTGAAGAACTCGAAGAACTCCTCAAATGGAATAGCCAACACATCATTTGAAGCGAGGTCGTGCTCCTCTTTAATTTTCAGATACAAAGTGTTCGTCCCCTCGGACTCTCTGCAGGTTTTCATGTACCAACTATGGAATCTTCGCATCATTGTTGTCGAGACTTTTCATCTTTGACGAGAGGCTTCCGTACTCAGATGTCTGAATAAGTCCACCTCCATGAAATTAGGAAGTACATCGTCGAGCAGGTAATCTTCAAGATTTCCATAACCGCCACCGACCCGAGGATTAGACACATTGAGCGGGGGCACGATTGCTGTGCTTGTTCGCCGAGCTGGGCAATTTTTCCCCCTTTGCTCGTTGTTCTTTTGACCTTTTATCAGCGCAGTAGTTCCCACCGCTTGGCTTGGAGATATGTACATTCGATGTGCGCTATAGTTGGTTATCGGCGGAGACTTTGGTGGTTTCCTCAGGGCATCGAGAGTGCGCTGTGCTTTCACCGGATCTACCTTCTCCTCCGGAGGTGGATGTATCTTTGCTTTAACCCCTTCAAAGAACTCCTTCACTTGGGTCTTTACGATCATATCATTTTCCTCCTTGGTCCTCTCGTACGGTAACTTCTCTACATGCTTTAGAGGTGGACCGTACCTGTATTGCCTCTCTCTTCTTGTGCTGCAAGACGCCGGAGCAGACGGAGCGGCTGCGGCGTCTGTCTTCTTTCGTGCTTGCTTACGAGGCGGAGGAGAAGGACTACGATGCGTCGGAGCAGCCGGGGCGGCGGCGGGTCTCTTCCGCCCTTGCTGGTGAGGCGGAGAAGGAGGAGGCGGAGTGCCGCCACGCGCCGGAGAAGGAGGCGGAGTGCCGCCACGCGTGCCGTGATCGTCACTCACCGGAGGAGGAGGCGGTGGAGGAGGTGGAGTGCCGCCACGCGTGCCGTGATCATCACTCGCCGGAGGAGGAGGCGGTGGAGGAGACGGAGTGCCCTGACTCGCCGGAGGAGGAGGAGGAGGTGGAGGCGTCCAGTTTAGAAGGTCGATGAGCTCCTTCCGCCATAGGCATGGAGTCTTCAGAGCAGAACCCAGCCTAGTCTCCCCTTCACCGGTAGGGTGCTCAAGCGCGAGGTCCTCAAATCCCTCCGTTATTTCATCCACCATCACCTTAGCAAATCATACGGAATCGGTGGCGGTGATAAGTTGTGCGGGTCCACTAGGATAAACTTGGCCAACAACCGCCTTGACCTTCAAATTCATGCATCGCGCCATAATGTGGCAATTTTGAGACTCGTGATAACATCCACGGGATAGCTGGCGAGCCGTCAAGACATGCTCCGCTGAAGCAGCTCGGTGGAAGCAACGCTGCTTCTCCGCTGAGATGGCGGGGTAGCCTCGGGGGAAGCTTCGGCATGTCGTTTGTTGCGATCTGCTGCTTCTCGTTCCTCTTCTCGATCCTCTAGCCCCATTACCCTTCCAAGCAGCGCTGCATTTGGTCTGCTCCACTTTCTTCCTCCTCTCGTGGGTTTTGTAACCCCTGCGTCCGAAAACCAACCTTCCACGGAAGGGAGCTGGCGTGCCTCGTGTCCGTCCGGGTGCTCGGGATTCCCAAGGGCCATTGTGAGCTCGTCCTTCTCCCTGTTTGGAAGGAACATCCCTCGCCAGGCGGCATCGATATAGTGTCGAAGGTTCTTGGTGGTGTTTGCAGTTGCTCGTCCGTCCCATCGACACGCCTTTGCCTTATTACGGTGCAAGGTTCCGCCAGCCCGAAGAACCAAGTCCGGCAACGGTCCGCCAGCGCATTGTCTCTCGGTTCGATCCCATTTTCAAGCAGATCATGCTCAGCCTTGGACCACTTAGGCGGGCTTTGAGGTAGCCACGACCCGTGCGATGGTGAAGCTTCTTCTTCGCAGCATTTTTCTTGTTTGTCTCCGATATCTTCTTACTCTTTTCTGATGTCTTGTGGGCCACAAATGCAGGCCAGTGATCTTTGATCTTCTCATATTTGCCGATGAATTCTGGTGTCTCTTTTTTCTTGACAAACTGGTTCAGCTCTTTCCTCCACCTCCTCATTAGGCCTGCCATATTTTTAAGAGCACAAGACTTGATTAATTGCTCTTTAACTGGCTTCTCCGGATCCTCCTCTGGCGGTAGGGTGAAATTTGCGTTCAGCTCATTCCAAAGATCTTCTTTCTGCATATCATTGACATAAGACACCTCAGCGTCTTCATCCTTAGCGAGCTTATACCATTGTTTGGATGCTGATCGGGATCTTGTCCCTAACAAGAACCCCGCCCGAGCGAAAATGCCTTCTTTGTCCGGATGGGTTCAATCGGTTCGCCGTCGGCGCGATTTCTATGATCTCAAACTTTTCATCCGAGCTCAACTTTTCTTGGGCCTCGTCTCCTTACGAAGTTGTGCTCGATCCGGAGGGCTAGAAATTATAAGGAAGAAAGACGACAGTAATTAATATGTGTACATATACCAAAACAATGGATCCATCAATTAACTTGTCAAGACGGGCTTAACTAATATATATATACCTGGCGGACTCGGTTCGGTGACGGAGCATTCAGCACGGTCTCCTTCGTCTTATACCTCCATTGTGTCACGGAGACATCATGAACATAGTCCTCCTCTTGTATCGGCATTAATGGGTGAAGCCATCATAATCATAGCCGTCTTCTTCATCCAGGTGACCAGCGGTGTCGATGAAAATGGCGAACATCATCACTTCCATTTGCGATTATTTCCCCAACATAAACCATTTCTTCGTCTCGGGAGTGCTCCATAGTTTACGCAAATATTGACAACATGTCAATTATTATTCAAACATGGTACATAGTGGCAAACGTAGAACTAGCTAGCTAATCACAATAAGGAATCATGTTAGTGGCCTCGACGCTGCTTCTCTAGGGTTTGGGGTCGCCTCGACACAAACACTACTAGGGAAAAGGCTAGCAGCAGCGCGGGTTTTCTGGCTAGCAGCAGCGCGGGTGGCCGCGCTACTAATAAGGCGCTACTGACTAACTCATAGTAGTAGCGGCCCCAACCAGCGCTACTCTTGTTGAGCGATATCATCGGTAGCTTTTTAGGAACAGCGCTACTATTAGCTAGCGATGGCGATTTCCTCATCCAACGCTCTGCTATCTCTTTCATCATTTTCCATTTCAACTCTCCTTCAGATGCTAGAAACTAGGTACTATCTTTCATCAAATTCATAAACCATTACTAGATGCGGTAGTACTCGCCGTTCAAATTACTCGTCGTGGTTTTAGTTCAAACCACGGCGAGTAATTTGAAACGAAAAAGTACTAAGATAACAATTTCATGCACAGCCAACATGCATCCTCAAGGAGTACATGCATGGTCATATCAACGACCATCATCATATGTAGTTTTAGATGATATCAACGACGATCATCATATGTAGTTCTAGATGATATAGCCACACACACATATGTAGTTCTAGATGATATAGCCACACACACATGTAGTTCTAGATGATATCGAAGACAATCATCATCCTCAAGCACAGGCGGTTGGTGTTCTGATAGTAATTAGGATAGCTTTGTCCAACACAAAGATTCTTGCCATCGAGGAATTTCTTCCACCCAACCGAGCTTAAGTGTGTGCGACCGTCCGTGTCCACGCTGTAAGTACAGGTTGTGTGGAGCCCCTTGCAGTAAGGCGTAGTCCAGCTGAGCCTTCTTCATTAGGCTCGATACCATAACTCACAGATATGCTCTTTGCCAATTTCTGAATAAGAAAAACATATCAATTAATAAGCATGTGATCGAACTCTACACTAAAACATATATATCATCGACTAGATTCCACACAACATATACCATATCATTGGACTGTACACTAAGTAATTCACACTATTAAGATGCATGCGAGCGACGAAACGGGCCCATCCATCTCCTCCAATCTGCGACATATTGCGTCCTTTCTCGACCACCATAGTGTACGGCCCCCCAGGAGCCTCAAATGTCACAGTGTCTCCTGTCAGCTTGTTGAATTTCAACCTCACATTGCATGGGACGATCTGTGTAAACTAAGCAAAATGACACAATGCAGTAATGCCAACACTAAAAATAAAATAGTTATTAAATTTCATCTAATTTCTTACACAAGCATGACTAAAACTCGGCGGAAGTAGATGCTTAAACAGCTTGCCGGTTGCAAGGCTCTTTGGCGCATCTTGACTTGCACAGATTGACATAGTGGTGGTGGTGGCGCCATTCTTCCTAACGCAATATGAGCAAAGGATTACTAAATCAACTAAATAAAAATGTTCTAAGTCAACTAAATCAACTAGCCTACTAAATCAACTAAATCAAAATGTTCTAAGTCAACTAAATCAACTAGCCTACTAAGTCAACTAAAGCAATATGTTCTAAGTCAACTAAATCAACTAAATCAAAATGTTCTAAGTCAACTAAATTAACTAAATGAACTAGCCTACTAAATCAACTAAATCAAAATGTTCTAAGTCAACTAAATCAACTAGCCTACTAAATCAACTAAATCAAAATGTTCTAAGTCAACTAAATCAACTAGCCTACTAAGTCAACTAAATCAATATGTTCTAAGTCAACTAAATCAACTAAATCAAAATGTTCTAAGTCAACTAAATAAACTAACCTACTAAGTCAACTAAATCAAAATATTCTAAGGCAACTAAATCAACTAGCCTACTAAATCAACTAAATCAAAATGTTCTACTAAGTCAACTAAATTATATCAACTAAATCAAAATGTTGCATATGAGCAGGAGGGAGAAGGAGGGCGACTCGAGGAGGGAGAAGAGAGTAGGATGGAGGAGGAAGGCGGAGCGGATGGGCAGGCCGGCGCGGCCATTGAGGAGAACGAAGGAGGAAGGCGGAGGCGAGGAGGGGCGGCCAGCGGCGAGTGGAGAGGGAGACGGAGGAGGAGGCCGGCACCGAGTCCAGCAAGGAGGAGGAGGTGGTGGCGTGGCGCAGACGGAGGAGCGGCGACGGGGCACCTGTGGCAGACGCTGAGGAGAGGGGCGACGGCGGCGTCTTGGCGCTTGATAGAATTTGTGGCTGTGTGTGTGAGTGGATCCGAAGGAGGAGATCGAGGAGATGGATGGCTTAGCGATGGCGCTCTTGACAAAGCAGCGCTCTTGCTAGGCTATCTAGCAGCAGCGCTTTTCGGGATAAAGCGCTCTTGATATATGTCGACATGCAAAACTACACATTGATCATCAACGATCTATTTGTGTACAATCTGATTCGACAATATGAGTCCTCACCGGTTTAGGAACAGGTGAAGACTCATATTGCAGCCACAAATTCTACACATAGAGTTCAATGAAGATCAAGTGCTTGTCAAAGTGTGGGAAGTAACATATTTAAGGTGGTATAAACTCTCTTCACGGAGCGAGGTGGGACTAAATTTTTGTAGGAAACTTAGCGATGGCGCTTATGCAGGAAAGGCGCTGCTACTATGCTAAGTAGCAGTAGCGCGCGTCGTTCTAACGCGTTGCTGCTATAACTAGCCTCGCGGCGGCCTCGTAGGAATTATAGCAGCAGCGCATCTTTCGGCGGACGCGCTACTGCCATATTTTTACCAGCAGCGAGTTTCTTTGGACCGCACTACTGCTAGTTAGCAGCAGCGAGTTATTTTGAGGCGCGCTGCTGATAAGATTCTGTGTATAGGCTTTTCCCTAGTAGTGAAAGCTTCAAGGGTTTTATGTGGCCTCGACGATAACGCTCTTTTAACTTGATAAATTTGGGTGGCCTCGAGAGAGTATAATTTGTCGGGTAGGGGCGGCGGGAGGGGGAAGTGCGTGGGAGACCTGCAACATCGTTTTCTCTCTAGGGTTTGGGTGTCCTCGAGAGTTTTGGTCGAGCGAGAGGGCCGAGGGGAGTGCTGCAGTTGTATCTAGAGGGGGTTATATCGACAACGACGCAACATACATATACATGGGAAAATAATGTTATCGGGGATGGGGTATCAGTACCACCCCCTCGTGTTGAAGTTTCTTCTTTCTCCTTTCCTTTCTTTCTTCTTCTCCTATTCTTTTTCTTCTTCTCCCACGAGAAAGGAAAATAATTAAGGAAAAGGAAGAAAAGAGGAAGAAGGAAGAAGGAAGAAGAAGAAGAAGTAAAAGAAGAAAAAAAAAGAGGAGAAGAAGAAAGGATTAGAGGAGAAGAAGAAAAATAGAATTTCTTCTTTCTCCTCTATTCCTTTCTTCTTCTCCTCTTCTTCTTCTTTTTCCTCTTCTTATTTATTTCTCCTCTTCTTCCTCTCCTCTTTCTCCTTTCTTCCTCTTCTTATTTTCCTTTTCCTCTCATTCTTTTAGTATTGCTTGTTTTTAAAAAAATGTTCAAATAGAAAATTTGAAAAAAAAGACAAAGGTTTTGCCTAATGCATTGTTCATATGAATATACAAACATTTGCATATTCTACAATAATTAATATCAACAACAAAATCTATGAACAGAAAAAAACCTAACTTTTCTAAAATCTATCTTTTGCATATATGAAAACATTAATACACATATGAACAATAAATACATATATCAACAAAAACATAATCTTAACAATTTTAAACATTACATACACATAGCCACATACATACACATATACACATATGAAAAATATATACATATATCAACAAAACATAATCTGAACAAAAAACTAAACTAATAAAATGAAAAACACAGAGCAGGTGCAGTGTGGCTGCTCACAATGGCAGGCGGCTGCTGGGCGGGCGACGGCGACGAGGCTCGGGCGCGGGCGCGGGCGGCGGCGGCGAGGGAGCTCAAGGGCGACGACGGCGAGGCGGGCTCGGGAGGACAGCGCTGGCTCGGGAGGACGGCGACGACGACGGCGCGCGGCAACGGCGACGGCGACGGCGGCGGCGGGCGGCGTCAGGGCAGCTGGCGGCGTCGGCGTGTTCAAGGTCGTCGGGGAGCAATCGTGGCGATGAACTCGCAAAACTACGGTGCTACTTATATACAAGGAGCATTGGTCGGTTGGTGGCACCAACCGGACTATCTGCTTTAGTCGATCGGTGACACCAACCGGGACCAAAGGCCTTTTTCGGCAGCCCAAAGGCGGAAAGGCTTTGTCCCTTTGGTCGGTTGGTGCCGACTAAAGCCACCCCTTTAGTTCGGTTGGTGCCACCAACCGGGACCAAACCTGTCTTTGCCGCGCCGGGGCCAAAGTTTAGTCCCACCTCGCTAGTTGAGAGGGGCGCGATGGTTTATAAGCCCCACCGCCGCTCCCTCTTGAACTCCTCTCTCTGCAGGCTTATGGGCCTACTTGCTAATACTTTGCCCGATGGGCCTTCAGGCCTTCTGCGGGCTGAATGCAGCCCAAATTAGGGATTCAAGTCGTATTCAGCCGTGGGGGCCCGAGGGTGGCACTTTTTTTGTTTTTGTTTTCTTTACTTATTGTTGCTATTTTTTCCATTTTTTGTTTTGTTTTCTGCATTATTTATTTTCTTTTGTTTTTTGCTTTATTTTTAATTCTTTTTGCTTCTAGTTTTAGGAAAATTATAAACTTTCTGTTAGTGCCATTACTTTTCAAATTTGAAAACACTTTTTTTGTTTTCTTTCTTGCTTTATTTATTTTATTTTGTTTCTACTTACAACAAAATACTTATTGTTGTTTTTTGTTTTGTTTTCTGCATTATTTATTTTCTTTTGTTTTTTGCGTTATTTTTTAATTCTTTTTGCTTTTAGTTTTAGGAAAATTATAAACTTTCTGCTAGTGCCATTACTTTTCAAATTTGAAAACACTTTTTTTTTGTTTTCTTTCTTGCTTTATTTATTTTATTTTATTTCTACTTACAACAAAATACTTATTGTTGCTATTGTTAATTATTACGAGGGCCGAACCATAAGACATTAAAGCATTTCAAATGAACTCTGAAAAAGTTGAAAGTTGGCATGGTATCATAAATTGACCAACACATAGCATGTGCATGTACAAAACGAACAGTGGTATCATACTCGTCAGTTACAAAGTTGGCATGGTATCATCATAATAGTTGCGGGAGAAAGTCTTCAATTTTTCTTCGCTTGTGTCATTTGCTTATTGCGCCGTAACCATGGATAATATTCATCGTTTATCAGGATGCTGGGGTCAGCCTTGACTTTAAAGGGAGGAATTTCATGAAACTTTTCATAATCTTCAGACATGTCTGTCTTGTCCTCCACTCCCACGATGTCCCTTTTCCCTGAAAGAACTATGTGGCGCTTTGGCTCATCGTATGATGTATTTGCTTCCTTATCTTTTCTTTTTCTCGGTCTCTTGGACATGTCCTTCACATAGATAACCTGTGCCACATCATTGGCTAGGACGAGCAGTTCGTCGATGTACCCAAGATTTTTCAGATCCTTTGTTGTCATTCCGTCTTCGTGAGTCTACACTGCCCGCCTCTGACAGATTGACCCATTTGCACTTAAACAAAGGGACCTTAAAATCATGTCCATAGTCAAGTTCCCATATGTCCACTATGTAACCATAATATGTGTCCTTTCCCTCTCGGTTGTTGCATCAAAGCGGACACCGCTATTTTGGTTGGTGCTCTTTTGATCTTGGTCGATCGTGTAAAATGTATTCCCATTTATCTCAGATCCTTTCCAAATCAATACAGTCAAATATGGTCCCTGGATAACAAGTACAGCTCATCACAAACAGTGTTGTCACCTCGAGGCGTGCTTCCAACCAAGCTGCTAAAAGTCTGATGTGTTCACATGTAATCCGATTAAATCGCCTTTGCTCCGGTGTTTTGAAGCGCAGATGTTCTTGTGTTCATCGACATACGGGGTCACCAAGGTAGAGTTCTCAGAGAACTGTAGTGGGCTTGAGACCAAGAATATCCATCCCTGCATATTAAAAATATTGAGTCCTTTCCAAGCGTGCCTTTTCCAGTCGGTCTCCCCTCATACCGCAATTTAGGGAGACCTATCTTGTTAAGGCCAGGAATGAAGTCAACACAAAACCCGATGACATCCTCTGTTTGATGGCCCATGGAGATGCTTCCTTCGGCCTAAGCGATTCTTTACATATTTCTTTAGGACTCCCATGAACCTCTCAAAGGGTACATATTGTGTAGAAATATGGGGCCCGAATGACAATCTCGTCAACTAGATGAACTAGAGCGTGCGTCATGATATTGAAGAAGGATGGTGGGAACACCAGCTCAAAACCCGACAAGACATTGCATCACATCACTCCTTAGCCTTGGTACGATTTCGGATCGATCACCTTCGAGATATTGCATTGAGGAATGCACATAGCTTCACAATGGCTAATCGGACGCTTTTCGGTAGAAGCCCCTCAATGCAACCGGAAGCGATTGCGTCATAATCACGTGGCGATCATGAGACTTTAGGTTCGAAACTTTTCTCTGCCATATTTATTATTCCTTTTATATTCGACGAAGCCAGTCGGGACCTTCATACTAAGCGAGCATTCAAAGAAGATTTCCTTCTCTTCTTTGGTAAGAGCATAGATGGCGGGACCTTCATCTTGCTTTGGAGGCATGCCGTCTTTTCGTGCAAACGTTGCGGGTCCTCCTGTGCCTCACCTGTATCTTTTGTCTTCCCATACACGCCCAAGAATCCTAGCAGGTTCACGCAAAGGTTCTTCGTCCGTGCATCATGTCGATCGAGAGCGGACCTCTAGGTCTTTCGGTGGGGTAGGTCCCAAATATATAGATTTCTTCTTCCACATGGGTGCGTGTCCCTCGGCGTCACTCGGAACAGCTAGTCCGCGGGACCCTTTCCAAATATTACGTGTAAATCATTGACCATAGCAAGTGCGTGATCATCGCTTCGCATGGCGGGCTTCTTCGGTGATCTGCCTCGCCTTTGAAATGCTTGCCTTTCTTTCGACATTGATGGTTGGTCGGAAGAAATCGGCGATGGCCTGTACACATTCTTCCCGCATCTTGCGGTATATACTATCGGTGTCAAGTAAACGGTGCGTGCATGCGTGGTATCCCTTGTTTGTCATCACGAAGGTTCTTGAGGCGGGCCAATCGTTGATGGTCACGAACAGCAACGCCTTTAGGTTAAATTCCTCTGTTTGTGCTCATTCCACGTCGTACACCGTTTCCATTCCACAGCTGTAAAAGTTCTTCAACTAATGGCCTTAAGTACACATCAATGTCATTGCTGGTTGCTTAGGGCCTTGGATGAGAACGGCATCATAATGAACTTCCGCTTCATGCACATCAAGGAGGAAGGTTATACATACATAGAGTCACGGGCCAGTGCTGTCATTGCTGCTCTGCTCCCCAAAAGGATTAATGCCATCCGCGCTTAAAGCAAACCATCGTTCCTTGGCTCACTTGCAAACTCATCCCAAGACTTTCTCTCGATTTTTCTCCATGCGACCCGTCGTGGTGCTCTCAACTTCCCGTCTTTCTTACGGTCCTCACTGTGCCATCGCATCAACTTGGCATGCTCTCCGTTTCGAATAGACGTTTCAACAGTGGTATTATAGGAGCATACCACATCACCTTCGCAGAACCCTCTTCCCAGGGGCTCGCCGTCAACATCACCGGGGTCATCTCGTCGATCTTATACAGTAATGCACCGCATACGGGCATGTCTTGAGATCCTTATGCGCACCGCGTAGAGGATCACGATCATTAGGGCATGCATGTATCTTCTGCACCTCAATCCTAGAGGGCATCGACATTCTTTGCTGCGTATGTCTTGTCGGGCAATTCGTCATCCTTTGGAAGCTTCTTCTTCAATATTTTATGTAGCTTCTCAAATCCTTTGTCGAGCACACATTCTCTGCCTTCCTTTGCAGCAATTCGATCGGTACCAAGCTTTGTGTTGCCATCTTCGCAATTGGGGTACAACCCTTTTTATGGTCCTCTAGCATGCGATCGAACTTCAGCTTCTCCTTTTGACTTTCGCATTGCGTCCTTGCATCGACAATGACCGGCGGAGATCATCATCATCGAGCATCGTCTGGTTCCTCTTGAGCTTCAGCTTAAGCCTTGCAACATCATCGTGCACATCGTCTGGTTCTGTTGATCTTCCGAGCATCACCGTATTCGGGGGCACATAGTTCTCATCGTACTCTTCTTCTTCGCCATCTTCCATCATAACCCCTATTTCTCCGTGCCTCGTCCAAACATTATAGTGTGGCATGAAACCCTTGTAAAGCAGGTGGGTGTGGAGGATTTTCGGTCGAGTAAGACTTCAGTATTCCCACATATAGGGCATGGACAACACATAAAACCATTCTGCTTGTTTGCCTCAGCCACTTCGAGAAAATTATGCACGCCCTTAATGTACTCGGAGGTGTGTCTTGAACCATACATCCATTGCCGGTTCATCTGTGTGCATTATACATAATTGTAGGATCGAAAGTATGTCTAGAGGGGGGGGGTGATTAGACTACTTGACAATATAAAAATTCTGCCTTTTGACAAAGAACAGTTTTTGGCAGATTCACAATTATGATCAAGTCAAGCATCACCCTACACATGCAATTCTAGAGTATAGGCAGCGGAAAGTAAATTGCACATGTAGTAAAGAGAGGTGGAGAAGAGCAAACGCAATTTTGGAGACGCGGTGATTTTTCTTGTGGTTCCGATAGGTGGTGCTATCGTACTTCCACGTTGATGGAGACTTCAACCCACGGAGGGTAGCGGTTGCGAGAGTCCACGGAGGCTCCACCCACGAAGGGTCCACGAAGAAGCAACCTTGTCTATTCCATCATGGCCTCACGCCCACGGAGGGCTAGCCTTACTCGGGGTAGATCTTCACGAGTAGGCGATCTCCTTGCCCTTACAAACTTCTTGGTTCAACTCCACATCTCGACGGAGGCTCCCAAGCGACACCTAACCAATCTAGGAGGCACCACCCTCCAAAAGGTAATAGATGTTGTAGATGATGATGAACTCCTTGCTCTTGTGCTTCAAATGATAATCTCCCCAACACTCAACTCTCCTCACTGATTTGGCTGTGGTGGAAGAAAGGATTGAGTGGAAAGCAACTTGGGAAGGCTAGAGATCAAGCTTCATATGGTGGGAGTGGAGCAACTTGGTCTCAACACAAGGGTAGGTAGTTCCTTCTCGAAAATGTAAGGTAGGAGTGGTAGTTCTTTCGATGGCTCTCTCCACGAATGAAGAGGGGTGGAGGGTATTTATAGCCTCCACACAAAATCCAACCGTTACACACATTTGAGCAATCTCGGTGGGACCGAAGTTGACAACTTCGGTGAGACCGAAAGTTCAAATAATGTGAATGTTGGGATTTTCGGTGGGACCGAAAATACAATCTCGGTTAGACCGATTCGTGCAATGACAAGAGCATGCCAGTTTGGTGGGACCGACTTCATCATCTCGGTGACACCGATTTGATGACGAAGATTCTGAAGCTTGGCAACTCATGTTTCGGTGAGACCGAGTTCGAATCGGAAAATCCGAGTTTGCTAGGGTTTGGCTTTATGGCTGAGGTGGTTCATCTTGGTGTGGTGAGTTTGGAATATCGGTGGGACCGAGACTACTTATGAGTGTATATGGCGGTGAAAGTTGCTGATAGTTTAGGAGATGTATCACTAAGCACTTGAGCAACCAGATCATCATCATAACCTCATCCCTTTAATAGTATTGGCTTTTCCTATGGACTCAATGTGATCTTGGATCACTAAACCAAAAATGGAGTCTTGAGCTTTTGCCAATGCTTGCCTTAGCATTTTGAGGGTCCACTTCTTGATCCTTGCCATACCCATATCAATTGAACTTTCTGAAATGATTCTCAAGTAACTATTAGTTCAATGATATATATGTTGTTATTAATTACCAAAACCACCGGGGATTAGTTGCACTTTCAATCTCCCCTTTTGGTAATTGATGACAACATATAGATCAAAGCTTCGACAAAGGATATAATCAATGAATAATATAAATCGCTTTGAGAAGTATGTGATAAGCAAGAGCTCCCCTAAATTTGTGCATTATTTAAGATTTGCGTTTGAATGCAAATGCACAATCGATTAGGATCATGGGTCACTCTTCCATGTCACATACATCTTGGTGGAGCGCACAAAATGATAAGAATGAACAGCATGCACCCAATCACCAAGACATGAGTAAATGGTCATACGAGATAGGAATGGCATATGATAAGCATTAAGCACACATTAAAGCATAGTGCGACCAAGCACTCATTAAGGTAGAATCAAGCGGAGTATACAAACACACCAATGTCTCGAAAACCAAAAGTATCTCAAAGAAACCGCAAAAGAACGAAAAGAGCAAAAGCGACAACATCACTCTCTCTCTCTCTAGAAGTCCTATGATCTATACAATTTCTCCCCTTTGGCAAGAAGTTACCAAAAAGTTCAAAAAGCATAGAGCTAAGCGTCCTTTGGGGACTCTGCTTGGCGGCTCCGTGCAGGTTGATGTCGGAGTGGATATGACAGATCGGCGAAGACTTCAGGTGATGTCTGTCTTTGGAGGAGTGGTCACTTTGGAGCTGGAGTTGGAGTAGGAGCAACTCTTTGGGCTGTGTGAGAGTCTTTGAAGCTGTAGTCCCGGTGTCGATCCTTCGGAATAGCAGTGATCGGGGTCCTTTGGGAACCGGAGCGATCTGTTGTTGAGAATCTGGACTAAGTCATCCTGCAACTCACGCATAAGCTCTTCCTTCTCCTTCTTTGCTTCCTCAATGTCTGCCTCGAGCTTGTTGATAGTCACTTGCACTTCAGTCAGCTTCATGTCCAGAGCATGGATCTTGTCCTCAACAATCCTTTCTAAGCTCTCCTGAGACTGTACAATGCTGGCCAGGCGTTGTTCAATCCTTTGAGTAGCTTCAAGAATCTGCTCTCCGAAACTCTTTCATTTAACTGCTGCTGCTGCTGCTTCCTTGTCAGCTTTGGCTTTCTTAGCAGCTTCGATCTTGGCTTGACCTTCAACAGATGTCGGATCCTCCTCATCCATCACAACAACATTGTCTTCATGCTCTGGCTGCAGCGGTAAATGTTCTCTATCCAACAAGAATGTGCCCGTGCCAAACTTGGCATTGATAAGCATCTGAATCTGCGGGGCAAATCCACATGACCTTTTGTGGTCAGCTGCAGTCCTCTTAATGGTCTCTACCATCAAGTCCATCACCTTGAAAGGTGCTTTCTCATCAAGTATGTGCAGCATGTTGATAGAGTATCCTCTGATCATGCGATCATCTCCAGATTTGGGCATCAAGGTATGCCTCAAAATGGTATTGGTGGTAGGTAAGCCTGCCTGGAGATAGTAGACTGAGCCGAGCTTCCAGATTCCCAAATCCTCTGCTGGAATCTCTTTGTACATGTTCTTCATGGATTCATGATTCTTCTTTGGAATCCCATATACATTAATATCATCTTCTCGTTGCACTGGAGCATTCAGAATTTCTGCCCATTCTTCAATAGAAGAAGAAGATCTTTGACCTTCAGTCATCCACACAATCTTTCCATCAGGGTAGAAGTGAGCTGTGGCATAGAATTGCATTATCATCTCATCGTTCCAACTGGTTAATTTCTGACCTACAAAGTCTGCAACACCACATGCAGTGAAACTTTCATGCACATGTGGAAAGAAATCTCTGTGCTCTTCGCTGTCAATGTACTTCCAGTCAACATATCTTGTGTGCTGCGACTATGGGCTTCTTGTCCATCAAGACGGTCTCATAGAAGTCCTGCTACTCTCACGGTGTGAAATCTGGGATCTCTGCAGTTCTTCTCCTCACGGCATATGGGTCGATTTGTCTCCATAGCCTGAGACCTCTATCTTTCCTTGCCTTCATATTCTCGGCTTGAGGATGAGCATCATTATGGATGGCAGTTTTGGATGAAGTTTCAGAAAACTGGTCCTTCATCGTCTGACTCACCGGTGGCACATCATCCTTGTTCTTTTCGAATATTGGAATGTTCTGACTTGTCTTCTTGGGCTTGGCAGCGAGGCTTTCTTTGGAGCTGCCTTAGCTGGAGCAGATTGCTTGGGCTTTGATGTGGCTCCAGCCTTAATGGCATCACCCATGAACTTAGGCTTCTGAGGAGGAGGCTGGGGTGCTTCCTCATCCTCTAATGCTGCATCTTCATGCACTATCCTCTTTCTCTTGGAGGTTTTCTTCACTTTGCTTGCAGCTGCCTCTCTCAAATTCAGCTTCTTAGCAACAGTTGACTGCTTGACTTTGCTGGTGCCCTTCTTAGTTTGTTGACCTTGTTGCTCTTTGGCAACAACTTTCCTTTTAGGCTTTGAGGTCACTTCTTCCTCAACGACAAAATCTGAATCCTCATCATCTGAATTTCTCTTCTTTCTAGCTCTGGTGGCTGCAGGAGGCAAGCCACTTGGTGTACTCCTCTCACCATCATCAAATGAGCTGCTAGGATCAGGACTAGTGCCTGCCTCTGGAATGTCTGCAATGGGTGTCTCTGACCTGTTACATTATCACTGGCATCTGACATGGTTGACAACCTGTGAATAGATAAGGTGTAAGCAGAGAAGAAGAGTCATCACAAAATGCAGAAGTTTTTGCAAAAAAAATGTGTTCAAATTATAGTATTAAGTTTTCACAGAAGACATTTCGGTCAGACCGAGTTTAAGATTCGGTGAATCCGAAGTGTAAAACAGGAACTTGGCACACCACATTCGGTTTGACCGAAGTGGGTTTCGGTCCTGCCGAAAACACTAGGGTTTCACAGAATCATTTCGGTCACACCGATTTTGCACAACTTCGGTTGGACGAAGGTGCGATCATAATGGCCATAGGCCAAATCGGTCTTACCGAAAATATAAAATCGGTCTCACCGAGATGTGTTCCATGAAACCTAACCCTAAAACTTTTACTCGAATCTAGTTCAAGCGAACTAATCTGGTGTCTGGGAGGATTTCAATCGTGGCAAGATACTAGGCAATCAAGCGTGCATTGAATCGGAGATGGGAGCACGAGTGGGATCAAAACTCACCTAACTTGGTGGAGTTTTTCTCTGGCGCAACGGCGCTGAGGAGATGTCCGTTGACGGCGACGAGACCTGCGGCGCGCGCATGAGCGCAACGGCGACAATCCGGAGACCAAGGCGGCGGCAGCAAGGGGTGTGGGGCGAAAGCGTTTGAAGGAGGAATCAGCGTCGCGGCCCTCGAGTATATATACCCCTTCGCTGTCGGTGGGACCGAGTTGTAAACTTCGGTGGCACCGAGATGGATAACTGCTAAGCGATTATGCACTTGGTGACGCCGAAAATCACAACTCGGTTTCATCGAGATGAAAACCTAGATCAGTCTAAATGCTTTCGGTTCGACCAAGGTTGAGTGAGTTGGTCTGACCGAAATCAATTAGAAGGTTTTGGAAGTTAGCCCTTGACGGATCGGTGGCTCCGAGTGCTCCTCACCCGGAGGGTCCGAAAATGACTTGTTCAAAATTTGTGATGTAAGCATGAATAGAATTTGAGACAAGAAAGCATAGATAGCTAGGGGAGGTACTTAGGCATTCTTGTCCATCCATTTGGTCAGAAAAATCAAAACGACCAAAACAACAAATGGATGTCCTCGAATGGATAAAATTATGCATCCAACATGCTCACACAATAAGATAGCAAATGAAATATGTGTCAAACATGCACAAACAAAACTCTAGCTACTAACACACAATTTGTCGATGACTAGGTCATCTTTATATGAGTATATTGACTTAGGAGCCAAATGAGAACATTTGATCATAGGTCATACTCATCGTTTAAGCACAAGTGGGGTTACCACTTTTACATAAAGCATTGATGCGTTCACATCATTTGAAGATGCTTTAGCTCAATTTTTTTTAGCAAAGCTCCCCCTAGATGTGAGAACCCCTTTTAAAGGGTCAAACTAACCTTGGGTTGTCGTAGAAGACTTCATGTAGATGTTGAAGATGTGGACGCTCAATGTTGATGGAGATCATCAAGAGTTGGGAGCTATCCTTTGGATTCGGGCACTTTCAATACCTACATGGGTTAGTCCCACAAGGAACAAACAAGGATATCCATGGACATAGATTGAAGTTCACAATAGATGATGTCCATGAAAGCAATGATTACCTTGTCCCTTGACTTACCAACAAGAGGGTTTGTGACTCCATGAACTAGTGCACGATGTGGAAGTTGATTGCACAAGTTTTTGCCAAAATGAATGTGAGTGAAGTATGTTGGCGAGTCACCCTCAAGAACTTTTAGTTCTTCTTCTTGGGATCCACATCATCTTGATGGGAATCCTTGGGGTTGTAGTTGAGCTTGACGAAGTAGAACTTGACGTTTCCTTGGGAACCCACTTGACCATGGCTTGAGGTGCTTCAATAAATGCATCAATCTCCTCTTGAAGCTTGTCCTTGCCTTTTAGCTTGTGGTCTTGTGGTGGAAGATCATCTTGAGCTTGTTCCACATTGGAAGAAGTAGGATCATACTTCTCCTTTTGAGGTACAAACTGTGGAGTAGGATATTGACCTTCTTCCCATTCAACACCTTCGGCGTTGAACTTTCGCTCAAAACCAATTCCTTGATTCTTCCGGTGCCTTCCTTGCTTGCGAACAATTTCCTCAAAGTTCTTGCTTCCGGCAAGGCTCTTGTAGACACCTTTCTCTATGATCCCTTTCAATAAACTATTTTCTTGCTCAAGTGTAACTTGGCTTGAAACATTGTTAGTGGAATCAAGAGAACTACTAGAAGCAACAACATTGGATTTAGCATGGTTATTGTTACTACTAGAGAAAGAATTTTTCTTATGCTTGTCATGCTTAGTCTTAATGGGTGGCAAGAAATTAAACAAGAGAAGTAGTTTGGCAAGATATGAAGAACTCTTCTTTCGAAGATCGTCATTGATTGCTTTTAGAAACTCATGTTCTTGCTCTAGAGTGAGCTTCTCGAAGCGTAGCTTCTCATGAGATCTTAGGAGCTCTCTATGATCTTCTTGAGTTGTTTCATGAGCTAACTTAAGAGTTTTTAGTTCTTTAGTTAGACGCTCAATCTCCTTCATAGCATTGTCATTCGACTCTTCTCGACTATAAAGACTACTAGCATGTTCATCGTTACTAGGTTCATTGGATTTATCAAGTAAGAGCTCATCTTCACCAAGCAAGTCATCCTCATCACTATTGAAGTCAATGAATTCAGGGTGTGATACCTTGGGGCCTTTAGCCATGAAGCATCTTCCAATTCCCTCATTTGGTGAATCAAATAAGTCGTAGGAGTTGGAGTTGGAGGATCTGAGAGCAAGACCGCAACACCTTCATCTTGGCTGTAGTCGGAGTTGGAGTGATAGCTTCCTTCGGATTGATTGTCGGAGTCGGAGCGGAGACCCATTCACCTACATGAGCTTGATGTTTTCTTCTTGTGTAGCTCCTTGATGACTTGTCTTTCCTCTCCGAATCCTTGCTTCTCCGAGAGGTCTTCGTTCATAACGATCATCTCTGCTCCTTCTCTCTTTCGAGGTGACTCATCTCTTGAGCTTCTTCTTCTTGGAGATTCTTCTCTTCTCTTGTGGGGAGCCGTACACTCATTTGAGTAGTGTCCGGGTCTTCCACAATTGTAGCAGTTTCGATCACGACTAGAAGATCTCTTTTCATCATATGATCTAGACTTTGAGCTTCTCTCTTTGCCTAAATTCCTGTAGAATTTGTTGAAGTTCTTGACCATTAGGCTTATCTCTTCATTGGAAACTAACTTGTCACTTGAGGTTGTGGGAGCATCACTTGTATCTTTGTAAGCACCACTTGACTTGTTGTGAAGCTCTTCCTTATCCTTAAGTGTCATCTCATGAGCAACAATTCTTCCAATGACATCGGTTGGCTTGAGATTCTTGTAGTTTGGCATCATTTGGATCAAAGTGCACACGGTGTCATACTTTCCATCCAAAGCTCTGAGAATCTTCTTGATGATGAATCGGTCGGTCATTTCTTCGCTTCCTAAGCCGGCAATCTCATTTGTGATGAGAGCAAGCCTAGAGTACATTTCAGCGACACCTTCACCATCCTTCATCTTGAACTTGTCAAGTTGACCTTGAAGAATGTCTAGCTTTGATTCCTTCACGGACTCGGTACCTTCGTGCATTTCAACCAAAGTATCCCAAATCTCTTTTGCATTCTCAAGGCGGCTGATTTTGTTGAACTCCTCGGGACACAAGGCATTGAAGAGAATGTCACAAGCTTGAGCATTGTTTTGCAACATCCGCAATTCTTCCGTTGTAACCGCGATCCGGAACTTTTCCTTCCTCGAAGAATTTACCTTGCATACCAACACAAATAATGCCCCATGCGGCTGGGTTATGGCCAAGAATATGCATTTTCATTTTATGCTTCCAACTAGCAAAATTTGTACCATCAAAGTAAGGACCTCTCTGAAAATTACCCTCACTAGGCGCCATACTCTCCTAGGTTGTGAAACCAAGCTTATGGAGTCAATGCAATGGAAACCAATACAATGGAGACCAAAGCTCGATACCACTTGTAGGATCGAAAGTATGTCTAGAGGGGGTGATTAGACTACTTGACAATATAAAAATTCTGCCTTTTGACAAAGAACAGTTTTGGCAGATTCACAATTATGATCAAGTCAAGCATCACCCTACACATGCAATTCTAGAGTATAGGCAGCGGAAAGTAAATTGCACATGTAGTAAAGAGAGGTGGAGAAGAGCAAACGCAATTTTGGAGACGCGGTGATTTTTCTCGTGGTTCCGATAGGTGGTGCTATCGTACTTCCACGTTGATGGAGACTTCAACCCACGGAGGGTAACGGCTACGAGAGTCCACGGAGGCTCCACCCACGAAGGGTCCACGAAGAAGCAACCTTGTCTATTCCATCATGGCCTCGCCCACGGAGGCTAGCCTTACTCGGGTAGATCTTCACGAAGTAGGCGATCTCCTTGCCCTTACAAACTTCTTGGTTCAACTCCACATCTCGTGGAGGCTCCCAAGCGACACCTAACCAATCTAGGAGGCACCACCCTCCAAAAGATAATAGATGTTGTAGATGATGATGAACTCCTTGCTCTTGTGCTTCAAATGATAATCTCCCCAACACTCAACTCTCCTCACTGATTTGGCTGTGGTGGAAGAAAGGATTGAGTGGAAAGCAACTTGGGAAGGCTAGAGATCAAGCTTCATATGGTGGGAGTGGAGCAACTTGATCTCAACACAAGGGTAGGTAGTTCTCTTCTCGAAATGTAAGGTAGGAGTGGTAGTTCTTTCGATGGCTCTCTCCACGAATGAAGAGGGGGTGGAGGGGTATTTATAGCCTCCACACAAAATCCAACCGTTACACACATTTGAGCAATCTCGGTGGGACCGAAGTTGACAACTCGGTGAGACCGAAAGTTCAAATAATGTGAGCGTTGGGATTTTCGTGGGACCGAAAATACAATCTCGGTTAGACCGATTCGTGCAATGACAAGAGCATGCCAGTTTGGTGGGACCGACTTCATCATCTCGGTGACACCGATTTGATGACGAAGATTCTGAAGCTTGGCAACTCATGTTTCGAGAGACCGAGTTCGAATCGGAAAATCCGAGTTTGCTAGGGTTTGGCTTTATGGCTGAGGTGGTTCAGCTCGGTGTGGTGAGTTTGGAATATCGGTGGGACCGAGACTACTTATGAGTGTATATGGCGGTGAAAGTTGCTGATAGTTTAGGAGATGTATCACTAAGCACTTGAGCAACGGATCATCATCATAACCTCATCCCTTTTAATAGTATTGGCTTTTCCTATGGACTCAATGTGATCTTGGATCACTAAACCAAAAATGGAGTCTTGAGGTTTTGCCAATGCTTGCCTTAGCATTTTGAGGGGTCCACTTCTTCACTCCTTGCCATACCCATATCACTGAACTTTCTGAAATGATTCTCAAGTAACTATTAGTTCAATGATATATATGTTGTTATTAATTACCAAAACCACCCGGGGATTAGTTGCACTTTCAATAATTAAGTGTGTCAAAAATCATTACATAACATCATGAATTAGATAATTAAGTGACCAAATTAATAGAAGTTCATCATCACATTAAAACCAAAGTACATACATAGTTCTCATCTAACAACATAAAGCTCTGCAGAGCATCTAAATTAATTAAACCATACACTGAAACTATGTGAAATATTTCAATGCGAAAACAAATGCGATCATAATCGCAACCAATGTAACAACTGATCCAACGGCATAATGATACCAAGCCTCGGTATGAATGGCATATTTTCTAATCTTTCTAATCTTCAAGCGCATTGCATCCATCTTGATCTTGTGATCATCGACGACATCCGCAACATGCAACTCCAATATCATCTTCTCCTCCTCAATTTTTCTAATTTTTTCCTTTAACAAATTGTTTTCTTCTTCAACTAAATTTAACCTCTCGACAATAGGGTCGGTTGGAATTTCCGGTTCAACGACCTCCTAGATGAATAAAATCTATGTCACGTTGGTCGGCATAATTGTTATAAACAATAAATGAACCAATAGTTATGAAAAGATAATATATACCACATCCGAATCATAGACAGGGGCGAGGGCCGACGAGGCGGATACCAAAACCATCGCACTATATAAGATGCAATAATAAAAGTAAGAAAATTATACAAGTATATATCTATCTAAACATACAAATAAGAATATTTTTCCTTTCAAAAAGAAGATAAGAACAAGAGGCTCACCACGGTGGTGCCGGCGATGAGATCGGTGCGGGTGATCGACGACGTTGAAGACGGGGACGGGGCGTGATGGACCGCTAAACCTAGACAAATATGGAGGAAAATGGAGGTTGGCGGTCGAGCTTGGAGAGGAGAAACCGTAAGTAGTGTGGGTCGGGCATTCCATCGAACACCTTGTGTGCATAGGAGGTGAGCTAGAGCACCACCAAGCCCTCTCCCCCTCGGCCAGAAAAAACAGAGCAGTGTGCTCTGCTCTTGCGAGAGGTGGGTATATATAGGCACCACCATTGGTCCCGGTTGGTGGCACCAACCGGGACTAAAGGTTTGCCTTCGGTCCCGGTTCAAGCCACCAACCGGGACCAATTGTTGTGGGCCAGGAGTGCGGCCCATTGGTCCCGGTTCGTCCCACCAACCGGGACCAATAGGTCCAGACGAACCGGGACCAATGGCCCACGTGGCCCGGCCGGCCTCCGGGGCTCACGAACCGGGTCCGATGCCCCCATTGGTCCCGGTTCTGGATTGAACCGGGACTAATGGGCTAGACCGGCCTGGACCATTGCCCCCTTTTCTACTAGTGTTAATGCCCACTAGTAGCGCGGGACACCGCGCTACTAGTAAGGCGCTACAGCTATTACTTAGCAGTAGCGCGTACGACACGCGCTACCGCTAAGACATATAGCCGCAGCATGTGTTCACTCCCGCGCTACTGCTAATCTAGCTTGTAGCAGCGTGTTTACAATCCATCGCTACTAGTATTCTTTTTTTTCATTTTTTTTTATTTTTAGTTTATTTATACGCCGTTATACAAATTTTGGTACAATACCAATTATGAGATTTATATCATTATGTCCATAACAGTGTGTCAAATGAAGGTGGATTAGATTCAAGTGGAGGCAACATGTGGTGCCACTAGTAGAAAAACACCTATTAGACCCGGTTCGTAAGGGCCTTTAGTCCCGGTTCATGAACCGGGACTAATAGGTCGTTACTAATACCTCCCCCCTTTAGTCCTGGTTCTAAAATGAACCGGGACAGATGGTCCTCCACATGGCGGTCTTGCCGAGCCTGAGCGAGGACATTTGGTCCCGGTTGGTGGCACCAACCGGGACCAAAAGGCATCCACGTCGACATTCGAAAGGGCTGGGGTTTTGTTTTTTTTGAAGGGGGGTTGGGGTTTTGGGGGTTAATTTAGGTGTTTCATATATTGTGTTAGCTAGCTAATTAGTAGAGAAGTGTCTCTCTTATGTCCGTGCTTGGTCGGCGCCACGTACTATATACATATAGCCCTCGACACGCTAGCTAGTAAGAAAATGAAGGAACCATCAAGTACAGAAATTAAATCATGCATACCGAGAGAAATGATCGATCGACCTCTCCTTCTCCGAGAGATTGGTCGAACAACAAGTTTTCGTATCATGTACGTCCGACGCTACTGGCTACATACATGTGCAATATATAAGATCTCTCAATTACAATCCCCTAGCATTTGAAATCAAGTTCCACATGGTATTCTCCGGCTTTATTTTATGACGTGGTCAAGAAAGAATCCCGCCAATTCCTCTTGAATTGCTTTCATGCGATCTGGTTCTAGGAGTTCATTCCGCATCTGCCACGTCTAATTTGAAGAAGGGGGTTAATTAATACATACATACATACATATATATATATATATATATATATGAATGAAACTCAACAGAAATAATGGTGTAATAAAATGAAATTGTGAATATTATTAATTGCTTACGCACTTCATATTGTCTTTGAGAGTAGCCCCGCTTGTTTTTCAAAGTCGCGGTGTGGATGAACTCGCACACGTAGTATCCACAGAAATCATTCCCTTGTTCCTGCCACAAGCACTTTACGAGAAATAGAGGTCAATCAAACTGATAATGAAGCATTATAAATGGCATTGATGAAAGTATAGCTATAGAATCAACGGGATATCGCACAACTAGCTTGCCATAGTACTTACTTTCGGTATGTATATCGCAGCTCCTTGGCAGTCCGGAGCTTGTGCGTGAACTGTTTCCAAACCCTGCAAGACAAAGAAAATAATAATTATTACTTGAGATATCAGGAAATGAGCAAAAAGTTGCCGATATGGGGCGATAATGATCGATTGAACTTACTTGTTGAGCATTTCAGTCATGTCCGCATAGGTGCTGGGATCTTTCCGTCTCGAGTCTAAGACAGTTACTAGTCCACGCTCAAGCTTAATCTCGTAAGAATATAGTGGTACTGCGCGCATGCATAACTCATCAATTACATTACTATAACCTCGCTCGAGTAATAAGGGAAACCGAATATGCAAATGATCAGTAACACTCACTTGCCGTTGTAAGGAAAGAGTATGGTATCTTTGTTTTGATTTTTGATCAACGATTGTAGCAAGTTGTCCTCGGCCTCTTGGATGTCCTTTTCAACCAGAAATACATCTATGATATTTGTGTTAATGAACCCAATATCATAGATTTCATTTTTTTTGCACTTGACGATCTCCAATCTGCATAATATATTGAGGATAATTAATTATAAATACATGCAATGAAAGAGCCGAGCTATATATAGAGACTTAATGACAGAAATAGTACTTACAGGCAGTAGCAAAAGACCGTTAATTTATCGAGGGCCTTTTGATTGAAGAATGCAAAGAACTCCTCAAATGGAACAGGCAACAGATCATTTCCAATGAGGTCGTGCTCCTCTTTAATGTGCAGATACAAAGTATTCGTCCCCCCAGACTCTCTGCAGGTTTTCATGTACCAAGTATGGAATCTTCGCATCATCGTTGTTAGAGATTTTTCATCATTGACGAGAGGCTTCCCGTACTCATATCTGTGTTCTTCCACCTTCATGAAATCAGGAAGTGCATCATCAGGCAGGTAATCTTGTAGATTGCCATAACCGGCCACCATCCCCGGAACATTAGCGATGATGTTGCTGCTAGACACATTGGTTTAGCGGGGGGCACGATTGGTTTGCTTGTTCGCCGAGCTGGTCAATTTTTTTCGGAGCTGCTCGTTCTTTTGCTCTTTGATGTCTGACAGTACTTCCCGACCGCTCCGCTTGGAGATATGTATGTTCAGTAATGCGCTCATAGTTGGTTCTCGGCGGAGACTTTGTCGGTTTCCTCAGGGCATCAAGAGTGCGCTTTGCTTTCACCGGATCTACCTTCTCCTCCGGAGGTGGATGTCTCTTTGCTTTCACCCCTTCAAAGAACTCCTTCACGTGGGTCTGCACGATTGTATTGTTTTCCTCCTCGGTCCTCTCGTACGGTAACTTCTCTAGAGGCTTTAGAGGTGGACCATATCTGTATTGCCTCTCTCCTCTTCTTGTGCTGCTAGATGCCGGAGCAGACGAGCGGCTGCGGCGTCTGTCTTCTTTCGTGCTTGCTTACGAGGCGGAGGAGAAGGACTACGACGCGCCGGAGCAGCCGGGGCGGCGGCGGGTCTCTTTCGCCCTTGCTGGCGAGGCGGAGAAGGAGGAGGCTACTGGCTACTCGGGAGCGCCGGCGCAGGCGGAGAAGAAGGCGGAGTGCCGCCATGCACCGGAGAAGGAGGCAGAGTGCCTCCACGCGTGCCCTGATTGTCACTTGCCGGAGGAGGAGGCGGTGGAGGAGGTGGAGTGCCCTGACTCGCCGGAGGAGGAGGAGGAGGCGGAGGCGTCCAGTTCGGAAGGTTGATGAGCTCCTTCCGCCATAGTCATGGAGTCTTCAGAGCAGAACCCAGCCTAGTCTCCCCTTCACCGGTAGGGTGGTCAAGCACGAGGTCCTGAAATCCCTCCATTATTTCATCCACCATCACCTTAGCATATCCTTCTGGAATCGGTTGGCAGTGATAAGTTGTGCCGGGTCCACTAGGATAAACTTGGCCAACAGCCGCCTCGACCTTCAAATTCATCCATTGCGCCATAATGTGGCAATTTTGAGACTCCGTGATACCATCCACGGGATAGCTGGCAGGATCCGTCAAGACATGCTCTGGCTAAAGCAGCTCGGTGGAAGCCACGCTGCTTCTCCGCTGAGATGGCGGGGTAGCTTCAGGGGAAGCTTCGGCAGGTCATTTGTTGCGATCTGCCGCTTCTCGTACCTCTTCTCGTTCCTCTAGCCCTATTACCCTTTCGTGCAGCGCCTGCAGTTGGTCCTGCTCCAGTTTCTTCCTCCTCTCGTGGGTTTTGTAACCCCCTGCATCCGAAAAACCAACCTTCCACGGAATGGAGCCTGGCGTGCCTCGTGTCCGTCCAGGGTGCTCAGGATTCCCAAGGGCCATTGTGAGCTCGTCCTTCTCCCTGTTTGGAAGGATTGTCCCTCGCTGCACTGCATCGATATAGTGTCTAAGGTTCTTGACTGGTATTTGCAGTTGCTCGTCCGTCCACTGGCATTTCCCTGTTACAGGGTCCAAGGTTCTGCCAGCCCCGAAGAACCAAGTCCGGCAACGGTCTAGCCAGTACATTGTCTCTGGTTCGATCCCTTTTTCAAGAAGATCATGCTCAGCCTTGGACCACTTAGGCTGGGCTTTGAGGTAGCCACCTGACCCCGTGCGATGGTGAAGCTTCTTCTTCGCAGCATTTTGCTTGTTTGTCGCCGACATCTTCTTACTCTTTTCCGATGTCTTGTGGGCCACAAATGCGGGCCAGTGATCTTTGATCTTCTCATATTTGCCGATGAATTCTGGTGTCTTTTCTTTCTCGACAAACTGGTTCAGCTCTTTCCTCCACCTCCTCATTAGGGTTGCCATCTTCTTAAGAGCACAAGACTTGATTAATTGCTCTTTAACTGGCTTCTCCGGATCCTCCTCTGGCGGTAGGGTGAAATTTTCCTTCAGCTCAGTCCAAAGATCTTCTTTCTGCATATCATTAACATGAGACACCTCAGGGTCTTCCTCCTTAGGCTTATACCATTGCTGGATGCTGATCGGGATCTTGTCCCTAACAAGAACCCCGCACTGAGCATAAAATGCGCGCTTTGTCCGGATGGGTTCAATCGGTTCGCTGTCGGGCGCGATTTCTATGATCTCAAACTTTTCATCCGAGCTCAACTTTTTCTTCGGGCCTCGTCTCCTTACCAAAGTTGTGCTTGATCCGGAGGGCTAAAAATTATAAGGAAGAAAGGCGAGAGTAATTAATATGTGTACATATACCAAAACAATGGATGCATCAATTAACTAGTCAGCACGGGCTTAACTAATATATATATTCCTGGCCGGACTCGGCTCGGTCACCGGAGCAGTCAGCATGGTCTCCTTCTTGTACCTCCATTGTGTCACCGGAGCCATCATGAACATAGTCCTCTTCTTGTACCGGCATTAACGGGTCGAAGCCATCATGAACATAGGCCTCTTCTTCACCCAGTCCTTCCTGACCACCGGTCTCGTTGAGAAATGATGCAACTTCATCACTTCCTTATGCGATTATGTCCCCCAACATCGCTTCTGTTTCTTCGTCTCGGGACTGCTCCATAGTTTCTGCAAATATTTACAACATGTCAATTATTATTCAAACATGGTACAGATGGATATATATATACTAGTGGCAAACGTAGAACTAGCTAGCTAAACACAATAAGGGATCATGTTAGTGGCCTCGACGCTGCTTCTCTAGGGTTTGGGGTCCCCTCGACACAACGCTTCAAGGGTTTGGGGTGGCCTCGACGACAACGCTCTTTTAACTTGATAAATTTGGGTGGCCTCGAGAGACTTAATTTTTCGGGTAGGGGCGCGGCGGGAGGGGGTAGGAGATCAACATCGTTTTCTCTCTAGGGTTTGGGTGTCCTGGAGAGTTTTGGTCGAGCGAGAGGGCCGAGGGGGGGTGCAGCCGTTGTATAAGTTATCACGGTCGAGAGGGGGTATATATATAGACCGCCCATCATGTTGAATTTATCTCGAGGGGGTTATATCGACAACGACGCGACATACATATACATGTGAAAATAATGTTATCGGGGAGGGGGTATCGGTACCCCCCCTCGTGTTGAAGTTTCTTCTTTCTCCTCTATTCCTTTCTTTCTTCATCTCCTCTTCTTTTTCTTCTTCTCCCTCGAGAAAGGAAAATAATTAAGGAAAAGGAAGAAAAGAGGAAGAAGGAAGAATGAAGAAGAAGAAGAAAAAAAGAAGAAAAAAAGAGGAGAAGAAGAAAAAATAGAAAACATTTCTATTTTTTCTTCGTCTCCTCTATTCCTTTCTTCTTCTCCTCTCTTTTTCTTCTTTTTCCTTCTTCTTATTTATTTCTCCTCTTCTTTTCCTCTCCTCTTCTTCTTTCTTTCCTCTTCTTATTTTCTTCTTTCCTATCCTTCTTTTTCTAAAATTGTAACTTTTGCATATATAAAGCTTTTCTAAAATTGTAACTTTCTATGAACAAAAAATATTTTTAACATATATATTTAGCAAATTCTAGCCACATACATCACATACACATATACATTATAGCCACATACACATATACATCACATATGAACAAAAAAATAAACTAATAAAAATAAAAAAACAAATAGCAACATATGAACAAAAACATATAGCCACATACATACATACATATACATTATATATATATATATGAAAAAAATAAACTAATAAAAAAACAGAGCCGGGCAGAGGGGCATGGCGGCAGCGATGGCACCAGGCAGGCAGGCAGGCAGGCGAGGCGCGGAGCGAGGCAAGGCAGGGCGCGAGGCAGGTGCGCTCATAGGAGGTGGCGGGCACGGCGGGCGGCGTCGAGGCGTGGGGAGCGGCCCGGCGTCGGGCGAGATGGCGTCGGCCTGGCGGCAACAACAAAGTTGAGCAACTGACGGCGTCGAGAGGTGGCGACGACGGTGAGGTGGACCAACTGACAGCGTCGGAGGCGGCGGCGGCAACGAGTGGAGCAACTGACGGCTCGGCGGCGGCAATGACGAGGCAGAGCAGCAGCGTCGGCGGAGAAGAAAGGGATGGATTTTGGAGAAACTACTAAGTGCTGCTTATATAGCAAAGCCTTTAGTCGGTTGGTGGCACCAACGGGACTATCCTGCTAGTCGGTTGGAGCCACCAACCGGGACCAAAACCTCTTTTGGCAGCCCAAAGGCGGGAAGTGGCGACCTTTGGTACGGTTGGTGGCACCAACCGTACTAATCTGCTAGTCGGTTGGTGCCACCAACCGGGACCAAAGGCCCCTGTGCTGCCCGCGTCAGGGCCAAAGTTTAGTCCCACCTCGCTAGTTGAGAGGGGGGCGCTAGGGCTGGAATTCGAGCCGAGTCGAGCCAGCTCGGCTTGACTTGCTAGAGCTCGTTTCATTAACGAGCTAGCTCGATTCGACTCGTTACTATAACGAGCTCAAACCCAAGATTGGCTCGACTCGTATAACTCCCGAGCCCTCAAATATGATAAAAATGATTATGTATATATTAAACATATATATCACTAAACAATTGTAATTTTGTTGTAACGCGTGAGTCTCCTAGGTGGCTAGGCCTTCAACTGCTCAGCCTTGGGTTGTGCACTTGGGACGTAGGCTGTTTAGTGACTGATCTTTCTTTGTATTGGGAGTGGCTGATCAATTGTATCGAGCCTAACGAGTTACACGAGTACTCGTGAGATTGACTCATTTAACTTGGTCTATAAACGATCTTAAATTAAAGCTCGGCTCGACTCGTTATTCTTCAAGTTCGAGTCGATTCGAGCCGAGTCACGAGCTACTTTTCTAGCTCACGAGCTTCGAGCTTTTTTTCCAGCACTAGGGGGCGCAGTGGTTTATAGGCCCCACTGCCGCACCCCTCTTGAGCTCCTCTCCACCATAGGCTTTCGGGCCTACTTGCTATTTCTTTGCCTGATGGGCCTTCTGGGCCTACTGCGGGCCCGAATCCTTGCCCATAGTAGGGTTTCATGTCGTATTCAGGCCGTGGGGGCCCAGTAGGAGGCATTTTTTTGTTTTTTTGTTTTCTTTACTTATTGTTGCTATTTTTATTTTTTTCCAGTTTTTTTGTTTTGTTTTCTGCATTATTTATTGTCTTTTGTTTTTTGCTTTATTTTTTAATTCTTTTTGCTTTTAGTTTTAGGAAAATTATAAACTTTCTGTTAGTGCCATTACTTTTCAAATTTGAAAACACTTTTTTTTCTTTCTTTCTTTATTTATTTTATTTTGTTTCTACTTACAACAAAATACTTATTTTTTTTGTTTTGTTTTCTGCATTATTTATTTTCTTTTGTTTTTTGCTTTATTTTTTAATTCTTTTTGCTTTTAGTTTTAGGAAAATTATAAACATTCTGTTAGTGCCATTAGTTTTCAAACATGAAAATACTTATTGTTGCTATTTTCAATTATTACGAGGGCCAAACCATAAGACATAAAGCATTTCAAATGAACTCTGAAAAAGTTGAAAGTTGGCATGTTATCATAAATTGACCCACATAGCATGTGCATGTACAAAACGGACAATGGTATCATTCTCGTCAGTTACAAAGTTGGCATGGTGTCATCATAATAGTTGCAGGAGAAAGTCTTCACTTTTTCTTCGCTTGTGTCATTTGCTTATTGCGCCGTAACCATGGATAATCTTCATCGTTTATCAGGATGCTGGGGTCAGCCTTGACTTTGAAGGGAGGAATTTCACGAAACTTTTCATAATCTTCAGACATGTCTGTCTTGTCCTCCACTCCCATGATGTCCATTTTTCCTGAAAGAACTATGTGGCGCTTTGGCTCATCGTATGATGTATTCGCTTCCTTATCTTTTCTCTTTCTCGGTCCGGTAGACATGTCCTTCACATAGATAACCTGTGCCACATCATTGGCTAGGACGAACGGTTCGTCAGTGTACCCAAGATTTTTCAGATCCACTGTTGTCATTCCGTAGTGTGGGTCTACCTGTACCCCGCCTCCTGACAGATTGACCCATTTGCACTTAAACAAAGGGACCTTAAAATCATGTCCATAGTCAAGTTTCCATATGTCCAATATGTAACCATAATATGTGTCCTTTCCCCTCTTGGTTGTTTCATCAAAGCGGACACCGCTGTTTTGGTTGGTGCTCTTTTGATCTTGGTCAATCGTGTAAAATGTATTCCCATTTATCTCGTATCCTTTCCAAATCAATGCAGTCAAAGATGGTCCCCTGGACAACAATTACAGCTCATCACAAACAGTGTTGTCACCTCTGATACGTGCTTCCAACCAACTGCTGAAAGTCTTGATGTGTTCACATGTAATCCGATCGTCGCTTTTACTCCGGTGTTTGGGCGTATCGTTCTTGTGTTCATCGACATACGGTGTCGTGGGAACGACCACCTATGGGACCGGAGCCCCTTACGGTTCGGCGGGGGGCGAAGCACACGAGCAATTTACCCAGCTTCGGAGCTCTCCGGAGAGATAATACTCCTACTGCTGCTTGTCTGATTGTATTGAGTTCTTGCTTGAGAGCGTGAGTGTCCTCTGGTTTCGAATGCTTCCAACCCCCTCTACGTTGCGCATGGGCCTCCTTTTATATGCTCAAGGGGTCACCAACAGGTGGCAACGTAGGCGAGGGCAAAAATGGAAAAGGAGTTGTGGTTGGTACAACTACCTGAATAGTGTATCCTACCTAACCCTCACGGTAGGGGACAAAGGCATTAAATGCCCGCCTGTGTCGCCCAAACAGTGCAGAAAAGGACCGTCAGGGGCGCCACCGCTCGCCATGATGGCGACCTTGTCAGCGCCGCTTGCCACCTCGCACCGCTGGCTGCACAGCCTCTCGCCACGCGCGCCTGGAAAGGCCCCATGGCGACACGTTGTGGATCTTGTTGGGCGTGGAGTGCAGTGGTGGCTTGCCGCGGTCGTTGTCTTGCCGCGCCCGGAAGCTTGTCGCTCGCCGGGCCTTGCTGGGACGTGTAGCGCGTCGCGGCAAGTTCCTTGAAATGCCTTGGTTGGCCTTCCCGGCAAGCTCCTCTTGCCGGGGCCTTGTCTCCTTGACTTAAACACTTTGTTCTTGAATGGCTCCAAAGGAACCGCGGAGGACCTTAGCGGTCACCCGGCAAGCCTTGCCGCGGGGCGCTGCGACTGCCCGTGCACAAGTTCGGGATACTAGGGTACCCCTACTCTAGTACACCGACAGGAGCCCCCGGGCATGGGCCACACACGTTGCCGAGCACTGTTCGGTCAGGCCCAAACACAGGGCACGGGCACGCGTGGCCTGGGTCCACGCCGTATCCTGCTCCGTATCCACCGCGCCCTCCCCTAACGGCACGCATTCATTGCGGCGTCGTGGGTGAGATCGTGGGTGGTTCTTTATTCGGAAAAACGGAACGTCCGCCCGCTCCCTCTTTATAAGCAGAGGAAACAGGAGCAGTTCCCCCATCTTGCTCGTTGCTGCTTCCAATCTCAGAAATCTCCACCGCTTCCCCCTTCTTCCAAAGCCGAAAGAGAGCAGCGCTCCACCCCCCATCGCCACTGTCGCCACCAACGTCGTCGATCTCCCCCACCACCTCCGACATGGCTCTGAAAGCCGGGAACGGTGTGAAGTCGGCCGGGCGCCTTGGCTCGGCTGCTGCGAAAGAGAGGGCAACTTCCCCAGCTCGCCGCGAAGGAGCTGAGGGAGTGGTATTACCTCTTCTGGTCGACGGAGACGTGAACGCATCCGCGCACGAAGGTACTCTCCGCCGCCGCCTCGGAACGGGCTCCGAATGGATACCCTTTCTTCGCGCTATTCTTCTACTGCGGTCTCTGCCCGCCTTTCTCTGAATTCTTCTGTGACATTATGAACACCTACGGGTTCCATCTCCTTGACTTCACGCCCAATGCTGTTCTGACCATGGCAGTTTTCACACATCTCTACAAAAACTTTGTCGGAGTCCACCCAAATGTAGCTCTTTTCCGCCACTTCTTTATGCTCCGGGTCGAGAGAGGAGAGCCTTTAGCCGGCGGAATCGCCTGGATCTCGAGAGCCGGCAAGAAGGAGGCTTATCTGGAGGGGGAGCTCCGTAGCAAATGGGAGGAGTGGAGAGCAGAATGGTGTTGGATTGTTGAGGAGAACCCGCAGCCGTTTACTTCCCTGCCCCAAGCCCTAGCCGTGCGCGGCAATGATTGGCGCCACAGCATGACGGCGATAAGTGAAGATTGCCATCACCGGATCTTGCGGCTCGGGCTTGCGGGCTCATTTAGGCGCTGTTGGCGCGGATTTTCTTCGCCGCGCGCCGCCCCTACAAGAGAGGAGGAGACCCGCTGGGAGTTGGGGTCGGCGGACATCATGAGGCTGCGCCGGGCCTCAACTTCAACTTCACCGTCACAGGAGCTGGGCCGCGATGCTCAAGGCTGTTCAAGCACGACCCTCAGCATCCCGAATGGTTCAGGCTGCCGCAGGGCGTCGTCCCATTGTGCAACAATTCCTCGCTCGGTCGCATCCGTGCAATGATGCCGCAGTGCGACTCGCACGGAATTGTTCCAACTTGGCAGGAGCCCGCGGACGATGTCATGCAGCAGTTCTTGATGGCTTGGTGGAGGTGGCGATCCGCTCCGGCGAAACGAAAGAGCCTCACCGCGACACCACCGGCGCGAGATCGCGGCGATCGCCACCAGAGCGGAAGAAGCGGCGGCAGCTACATGGCGGTTGGATTCACCGTGTAGGAGGCGAGAGGCAGCCGAGGCGGCAAGCCTTGCCGATCGAGATGAGCTTGCGGAGAGCTTGCGGCGAGGGAGAGCTTGCCGAGCCCGAGGCGAGTCAGCGAGCCCGCCAAGCGCGGCGACCCGCCATATTCAAGTGGCTTGCCGCAGGCAGAGCCCCCAGCGCAGCCCCCAGCTCCACCAAGAAGGCGCCTCCGCAGGGCCGGGGACGTAGCAGGGCGGCAGACGGGTCAACAGCCGCCGCGCCGCAGGACACGCTCCACCGCGACAAGCACTGCTGCCGCGGGAGCGTCTCACGCTGCTGCGGCAACTGGAGCGGGGTCCTCCCGGACCGCCGCTTCTGATCCTGCCGCTGCCCCCGCCAAGCGCTCGAGGGAGCCTACTCCTCCGCCTCGTCACAACGAAAGAGGGCCAGACTTCGACCTCTCCGCGCTCAGCTCCGACGAGGAAGAAGAAGAGTAAGACTCTTTGCTGTACTTGTAATTCTTCCATTCTTGCTGTTTTTGTTCTTGCATCTAATCTGCTTTACTCTGAACTTATTCCTTTTCAGGACCCTAGCCCAGAGAGCTGCGAAGAGAGCCAAGGCTCCGGTGATTGTCATTGAGGACGAGCCCACCGCGACAGCAGGGGCGCGCCCGAGACCACCTTGCCCGACCCGGCAACTACTCCCCGAAGCAGCCCTCAGCGCAGCCCCCAGTTTAAGTATCTGTTTACTTCCCGCTGTTCGGCGCGCATGGGTGCTCTTTCTTTGCTGATATCTGTCTCTTTATTTGTGTAGGAGCAGAGCAGCCTCACCAGGAGCAACCGGAAGTCGCCCCCGAGATGCTATCTGCTTCAACTACGCCGCCAAGGGAGGATTCCCCGGCAAGGGAGCATTCTCCGGCAAGGGAGAAGTCTCCGGCAAGGGACAGTTCTCCGGCAAGGGACGGGACCAGCGACCCCCCGGTGGTGGAGCCCATGACTGCAGCGCCCAGCACAGGTAATCCTTCTTGCCAGAAAACTTCCCTTGGGTTCTTCTTCTTCTAATTTTTCTTCTTGGATATTTGCTTGACTTTTCTCCCTCTTCCGTTCTTTAGATCCATCTTCCACGGAGCCGATGGAGACCGAGGCCACCGGCGAGGAGAACGCGCGCGACAACACCAACGAGGCCGCCGCCACCGAGGAGGAAGCCGGTGCCGATGATCCTGCCGGCGAGGAGGCCGCCAAAGCTGCCGCCGCAGGAGCTGGCGAGGGATCCGGCGATCGCACTGACGACCCCGAGGCCACAGGAGCGCAAGGCGCTATGCCGACCGCTGATCCCTCCGCCGCTGCTGCAGCGCCAGGCTCCGAAGAGCCCCAGCCCGACGCGTATTTGAAGGCCGGTGATGACGTCTTCATCAAGCTCCCCTGGGCATCAAGCTCCAGGGCATCGGTCGAAGGAGAAGTCTTTGACGGAGAATTGCTCGCCTCTGCTGGGCGTTGTTGACGCACCGAGCAGCAGCAGCGGCGAGCCTGAGGAGGAACAGCTGCTGCGGAGGCTGCTGTTACTCTACCGCGCCCGACAAGCCAAGCTGGAATCCCGGGAAGCGCTTGTCGCGCAAGCGGGAGTGGATATTGAGAAGCATGCGGAGGAGCTCCGGAGTCGCGACCAGGAAGCCCTTCAGTCCATTGTAGAGGAGCGGGCGCAGCTCGTCGAGGCGCGGAAAGCCTTCCTTCTCGAGAAGGTTGAAGCTGAAGAGCAACAGCGGCTTGCCGCCGAAGATCTGTTTGCGCGGGAAGGTGAGTTGGCGCAGCGGAAGGTTAATCTTGACAGCCACGAGGAGGATCTTGCCGCGCGCGAGGAAACATTCGGCGGGGCCCTTAAGGAAGCAAAGGATGCTGCCGCAACTGCTAAGGCCGCCAAGAAGGAGCTGGAGACGAAGGTGGCGCAGCTGGAGGCCGATCTCAAGGCGAGGGGTGAAGAGATTGCCGCGCTCAATCGTGAGCGCGAGAAGGACGCCTACGCCCATGGCGAGCTGCAGGGTCGCCTCGTCGAGAAGGGCAAGGAACTTAGCACCGCCAAGGACTCCAACGCAGATCTCGAGCTGAAGCTGGCTACTTTGACCGAGACGCTGGACGGCGCCAAGGAGAGGGAGGCGGCCTTGAAGGAGGAGATCAAGGCCAACGAAGCGCTGCTGACGAGGGCTGCCGAAACCCAGAACACTTTTAAGGAGACTGTGGAGCTCTGGACAGAGGGTCTCGTGAACATCACCGCAGTCATCGACGAGGAGCTGGCGCAGCTGGGGATGGAGGATTTCGGGTACTCCTCCGATGAAAACCTCCAACCCAGCGCCAAGCTCACTTTGTTCTTCAAGGGCGTGGCGACGGCCCTCCAGCAACTCCGGGAAAGGATCCCAAAGCAGCTGGCCGACGAGTCGCGCACAATCTGCGCGAGAGTTCTTCAAAAGGTGTTGGTGAAGGTGGCCTTCCGCAACCCGGGCCTCAACCTCACCAATGTCCTCAGGAAGTTGCCTCCAGATGCTGATCTGGAAGAGCTCAAGGCATTGTCGCACCCATTGTGGACAAGGTGAATGAAGTCAAGAGAGTTGACGACAATCGCGTAGATTAGGCCGCCTGTTTTCTCCTTTTCTTGCCGCTGCTAGTCATGTTACGAGAACAATCTATTAGAGCTGCGACAAGTTATCTTGTAATATAACTTTATTTTGGGTATCGATTGCTATGTTATTTCCTTTACTTGATTCCTTCCCATGTATGTTTTTACCCTACACTTTTAGGGAACTTGTTTGGCGCGAGCACCTTTTTCTTGAAGCTGAGTCGGAACGTCGGCAACTTCTTTGGCGGTGCTGCTACCGACAAGAAACCTTGTCGCAACTAGTCGCAGCACACTTAAGTTGTTGACGGACTCGAAACAAAGTAAGGGCGCAACTAGCTACGAGTTGGTTCCTCCGCGCACAGGTTTTCCATACAAAGCATGGTCGTTCGAGGAATATAACTTAAAAAATTTTAAAACTGATTGCTCAAACTTTGGCTACTTAGCTTTTCTGTCGTTTGCGTCCTGGCAAGGCGAAACTTTCTTGAACGACGCCTGGTCCACACCATTATCTCCTCCTTCCCCCCGGCAAACTTGTGGGCGAGGGAACCTTCCTTTCGAGAAAAAGAAAGAAGAGAAAATAAAGATAGGGAGCCTTAAGGCTCGCTATTGCTTACCGGGGGTAGGTGCTGCACAAAGTGTCAGATAACACATGCAAAAAATAGAAAGCATGAAATTGACAAGATGTGCGGAGCACATGAGCTTTATTTATGCACGGTCTGCGCTTGGGCTTTGTACAAAGGATTACATGCAACAGCGGCAAGACTTGTACAAAAGGTGGTTGCGGAACAGGTTCCGCAACCGTGCTCTGAGTAAAACTTACGAAGATGTTCGATGTTCGAGGAGTTGCTCACGGAAAGCCATCTTGATCTCAAAGCGGACAGCGCCTTGAGCCTAGTGACTCGTTTCACCCGATAAGGGCCTTCCCACTTTGGCGTCAACTTGTTGGAATTCTTGGCGGACTGAATGCGCCGAAGAACAAGGTCGCCTTCCTCGAGACTTCTGGCATTAACTGTGCGGCTATGGTAGCGGCGCAAAGCTTGCTAGTATCGAGTAGCTCGTACAGCAGCCTGAAGACGATCCTCCTCAAGGAGCAGCGCGTCATCTTGTCGCAGCTGCTCTTGCTCAAGCTCATCATAAGCGAGCACTCGAGGGGATCCGTATACGAGTTCCGTGGGGAGAACTGCCTCCGCTCCATAGACTAGAGCGAAAGGCATCTGGCCAGTGGCTCGATTTGGCATCATCCTGATCGACCAAAGAACCACCGGCAGCTCCTCAATCCAGTTCTTTCCGCATCTGTGCAGCCTGTCGAAAGTACTAGTCTTGAGCCCACGCAGCACTTCAGCATTTGCCCTCTTCGCTTGACCGTTGCTTCTCGGATGAGCAACAGAAGCGAAGCAGACCTTGGCGCCAAGATCTTGGACGTACTGCATGAAGGTGTGGCTCGTGAATTTCATGCCGTTGTCGGTGATGATCCTGTTAGGGACCCCTAAACGGCAAACAATCGACCTGAAGAACTTGACTGCTGACTGTGCTATCACCTTCCTCACTGCTTCCACTTCCGGCCACTTTGTGAACTTGTCGATTGCAACGTACAAGTACTCAAAGCCCCCGACAGCTCGGGAAAGGGGCCGAGATGTCGAGCCCCTGACGAAAAATGGCGAGGATAAAGGGATCGTCTGGAGAGCTTGAGCTGGCTGGTGTATCTGCTTGGAATGGAACCGCACGCTTCACACTTGGTTACTTGTGCAGTTGCATCCTGGAGGGCTGTCGGCCAAAAGAAACCTTGCCGGAATGCTTTGCCGGCAAGTGCTCTTGCGCCAACGTGGTGACCACATATGCCTCCATGTATCTCCGCCAATAGCTTTTGTCCGTCTTCCCGGGGAATGCACTTCAATTTCACACCGTTGAATCTTCTTCTGTACAGTGTGTTGTTGACAAACTGGTACATACTTGACTGCCGGGCTACTCTTTCCGCTTCTTCTTGCTCTTCGGGAAGTTCTCCTGTTTGAAGGAAAAGGACAATCTGCTGTGCCCATGTTGGAGCTTGCGGTTCGATAACAAGGACTAAAGGCACATATGCTGCTGCAGGAACATCCGCTTCTACAGCGAGAACCTGTGTCTCAGCCAGAGCTTGATGTTCCCCGGCAAGCTTGCCGGAGCAAAACTTGTCGGGAGTGTCTGCTTCAACAGAACAAACCCTAGGGCTTGTCGGAGCAGACTGCTCCTCAGCACTCTTGGTGTTGATCTTGGGGACCTTCTTGGCGGCGGCTTCAGGGAGCTCTGCCGGAAAATAGTCACCAGAAATCAACTTCCTCTTCTTGCTCTGTCCAGTTGATGGCGTTACGGTTGGCGGAGTCAGCTTGAGCACAAAGATCCCTGGTTCCACATGTAACTTAAGTGCGGCGCACTTCGACAGGCCGTCGGCAACGTCGTTCTGCGCTCTCGGAACATGTTCCATCTGTAGGCCGTCAATGCGCTCTTCTAACTTTCTCACTTCATCAACGTAAGCTTCCATCAACGGACTCTGATAACTCTTGTTGACTTGGCGGACGACAAGCTGCGAGTCATCCCTGACAATGAGCTTTTTGATCCCAAGATCAGCTGCAATCCTGAGACTAGCAAGCAAACCTTCATACTCTGCAGTATTGTTTGTTGCTTGCTCCTTGGGAAAGTGCATCTAGACTACGTACTTGAGGTGCTCCCCAGTGGGTGCGACAAGTAGCACGCCCGCACCGGCGCCTTGCAGCGAGAAGGCACCATCGAAGTACATCAGCCACTCTTTGCTTGCTTCCTTGACGGGGATGCTCGTCTCCGGAATTTCTTCATCTGGTGTTGGCGTCCAATCTGCTATGAATTCTGCCAATGCCCGGCTTTGGATAGTTGAAGTGCTCTCAAACTTGAGGCCAAAGCTTGACAGTTCCAGTGCCCACTCGACAATCCTGCATGTTGCTTCTGGATTCTGCAGTATCCTCTTCAGCGGAAAGCGAGTGACAACTGTGATCTCATGTGCTTGGAAGTAATGGCACAGCTTTCTCGAGGCCATGAGAAGGCCGAAAGGCAATTTCTGCACACCAGAGTACCTTGACCTAGCCCCCTGTAGAAGGGAACTGACAAAGTAAACTGGGAGCTGCACCATTTTCTTCTGTTTCTCCTCCTGCGCCTGCGCAGATCCATCCTTGTCGGGACCAGAGCTTGTCGGGGAAGCCCCCTGCTTGTCGCTGGATGCATCTGCCGTGGTCGCTTGCTCATCATCCGCCTCCCTCTCCGCTACTAACGCAGCACTAACCACTTGATTGGTTGCCGCTAAATACAGCAGCAACTTCTCTTGTGGTTTAGGTGCGACAAGTATTGGAGTGGAGGACAAGTATCTCTTTAAGTCCTGCAGCGCAGCCTCCGCTTCCGGAGTCCATTTCATTGGACCTGCCTTTTTCAATATTTTGAAAAATGGCGGTAGCCTTCAGCAGAACTTAGAGATAAACTCTTTGAGAGCAGCCATGCAGCCGCAAGCCTTCCGTACATCCTTGGCGCTTCGGTGCTTCAATCTGCTCAATGGCCTTGATCTTGTCGGGATTGGCTTCAATTCCCGCCGAGACACGAAGAACCGAGAAGCTTGCCGGAAGGAACTCCAAACACACACTTCTCGGGGTTGAGCTTGAGGTTGATCTTGCGCAGATTTGCAAAGGTTTCATCTAAATCTTGAATCAGGGTTGCCTTGTCCTTGCTCTTGACCACTATGTCATCCATATAGGCTTCCACATTTATGTGTAATTGTGGCTCAAAAGCGTGATGGACTACCCTTGCAAATGTTGAACCAGCATTCTTTAATCCGAAAGGCATCTGTACGAAACAGTATGTGCCACATGGAGTAATGAATGCGGTCTTCTCCTCATCCTCTTCTGCCATGAAGATCTGATGATATCCTGAGTATGCGTCAAGAAATGAAAGCAAGTCACATCTGGCCGTGGAGTCAACAATCTGGTCAATGCGCGGCAAGGGAAATGGGTCTTTGGGACAAGCTTTATTAACATCAGTAAAGTCAATACAAAGCCTCCATTTCCCGTTTGCCTTGCGCATGACTACAGGATTGGCCAACCACGTAGGATGGAGCACTCCTCTGACAAGGCATGCTCCTTCCAACTTCTTGATTTCTTCTGCGATGAATTCTTGGCGCTCCACTGCTTGTTTCCTGACTTTCTGCTTGACGGGCCGTGCATGAGGACAGACTGCAAGGTGGTGCTCAATTACTTTCAGGAACACGGGGATGTCGGGGCGGTTGCCACGCAAACACGTCGGCGTTAAGCCCAGGAAAAAACGAGCGCGCTTTCTATTTAGGGTTGAGAGTGGCACTGATGGTGAAGGTACCACCAGTGCCGTCCTCCTTGGCGGGCACCTTCTTGGTCTCTGGCGGAGCTGCCTTCGTCTTCTTACACTTGCTGGTGGAGCTCGATGGTGCGTCCTTGACGGTAGGGCAGCACTCCGAAGAGGTGCGCTTGCCGGAGTGGGCATCAGAACTCTTGCCGGACTTGGTCTTCTTCTTCCCCCCGGGAACTTCAGTAGCAAGTGTCTTGCGTTTTGCTGCGGCTGCTGCTTCCCGGTAGATCTTGTTGGCGCAGATAAGAGCATCCTTCTTGTCGCCAGGGACAGAGATGACACTTATCGGGCCTGGCATCTTGAGCATGTTGTAGGCATAGTGAGAGGCTGCCATGAACTTGGCGAGCGCTGGACGGCCGAGTATCCCATTGTAAGGCAATGGAAAATCAGCAACGTCAAAAGTGACCCTCTCAGTCCTGAAGTTCAGCTCGCTGGCAAATGTCACCGGCAACGTGATCTTTCCCTTCGGCTTGCTCCTTCCCGGATTGATTCCTTGGAATGTGCCGGTCTCTTGAGCTTCATTGTCGGGGATCTGGAGCTTACGGAGTCTGCGCAGAGGAGATCAGGTTCAAGCCGGCCCCACCGTCAACTAGCATCTTAGTGACCTTGAGGTTGCGGATAGTTGGTGAAACCAACATCAGCAAGCATCCGACCGTAGTTATGCGATCAGGGTGGTCCTCAATATCAAGGATGATAAGCGTGTTGGACCATTTTAGAGGCTTGCGTTACTCGACGGGTGGTTCTGCCGCATTGACATCCCGCACCCACTGTTTGAGCTGGTGGTGTGAAGTATGCAGAGAAGCACCGCCGTCAACGCACAAGACCTCTGTGGCTTTCTGGAACTCCTGCTCGTCGGCCTCGTCATCATCCATCTCTTCATCGTTGTCATCGTCTTCATCCTTGTCGCGGCCGCGGGGAGGTCTGTCTCCTTGCCGCTGCTTGGCCTTGCCGCGGCATCCTCCCCGGCCGGGACGCTTCTTGTCGGATCCTCCAGTACCTTCTTGGGCCTTCTCCTTGTCGCGTCGCTCGTACTCAGCCTTCTGCTACTCGACAAGCTGCTCGACCTTCTTGCAGCTCTGGAGATCATGGCCCTTGGTGCGGTGGATCTTGCGATCTTCGCTTGCGAGCCGTCACGCTTGTCGGCGGCCGCCACAGCTTCGGCTTCCTTGGCGCCACCTCCGTTGCCGGACTGCTCAACGACTAGCACATCTTTGTCTTTCTTCTTCCTGTTGTTCTGCCGCCGGTTTTTCCTTGCTGGGGCGGCATCCTCGCTGTCAGAACCCCCTGCTCCTGTGTTCTCTCCGGGGAGTTTCCTCCCTTCCTCAGCACGTGCACACTTGTCGGCCAGGGCATATAGCTCACTGACGTCTCTGATCTTGCACATCGCCATCTCCTCCGCATCCTCGGTTACGCGCGTTCGATGGAATCTTGCCGATGACCGCGCAGGGTGGACATCAGGATGTTGCGCCTGTGCCAGCTGAATCTCTGAATATACTTGCGCAGGGCTCTCCTTCCTTCAGGCGGCGAGATGAAGGTCGCTTTCTTGGCCATGAGGCTTGTGGCCGCCTGTAAAGGCGCCGACAAACTGATGGCACAGATCTGCCCACGAGGATATGGAGTTGTCTGGCAAGTGCATGAGCTAGGATCTGACATTGGGCTTGAGCACCAGCAGGAAGTAATTGGCAACGATCTTGTCGTCGCCCCCGCAGCTTGCACGCGATGGTGTAGATGCTGAGGAACTCCGACGGATGCAACCTGCCGTCGTACTTCTCTGGTACGTCTGGCTTGAAATTCTTTGTACTGGGCCACTGGACTTGCCGTAGCTCACGGGTGAACACAGGGCAACCTACCATGTACGGCAAGTCGCCTGGTTCCCCTGGCGCATGCATGTCGATAGTGGGCCCAGCGCGCTGGTCTGATTGACGCCGCGCTTCTCTTCGATGCTCGATGCGTGTATGAGCGTCTTCTTGCTGTCGTTCTTGAAGAACTTGGCGCTGATCGCGACGAGCTCGTGGATCTGGTGACGCTGTGGAGTCAGTGTCGAGGTTGACCCGGCGAGTCGGCGATCTTGGCCATCAGGGTGGAGAGTTCACGGTGGTTGCACCCCCACCGGTCTTGTCGCCATTGGCTCGCGCCTGGCAGTCTTGCCGCGGCTTCGATGTACTCAGTTGCCATGGAGTGTCGCCGTTGGCGAAGCCGATGAGACTCTAAATGGTGGCCCTCCAATCGTCGATCTTGTCCGCCGTTGGAGGGCAATCCAGGAGCAGTTGAGCTCATGCGAAAGCTTCTTCCGAAGTTTTGGGTGGCGGTGGCGAACGGTGCGAGGAGTAGGATATGCTCGGACTTCTAACTATGTTAGAAGGAGCAGGATCCCGTCCAGGCGACCGTGTCTTGCTCGTGCCAGCAGGTTGGCGTGCATGCTGGTCTTGAGCACCCTGAGATCCACCAGCTTGATTTTGGTCCAACGAGCGTATGGTACCGCGAGTACCATGACGCTGTTGGCCCCGCACCTCTTGAGATGGGCGCGGTGCATGTACGGATGCCGAGGTTTGCGCAGCCTTGTCCTTGGACCTGGCAGCAGCGTGAGCTCCCTCGTCGACGCCCGTTCCTCCGCCGGCGTCTATCCCACCACCCGTTTTCTCCAGTGGCGGTGGGATCGACGTGGACGGAGCTGCCACCTCCGAAGCCTTCTTCTTCGGTGGCATGTCAATGAAGATGATGAAGAAGATGAAGATCTAGCTTGCGTGAATGCCGGATCGGGTTCACACAACCTCGACTCCCCCTAGACCTGGCGCGCCAAAGATGTCGTGGGAACGAACACCTATGGGACCGGAGCCCCTTACGGTTCGGCGGGGGGCGAAGATCGCACGAAGAGCGGATCGAGGCAAAGCACACGAGCGATTTACCCAGCTTCGGAGCTCTCCGGAGAGATAATACTCCTACTGCTGCTTGTCTGATTGTATTGAGTTCTTGCTTGAGAGCGTGAGTGTCCTATGGTTTCGAATGCTTCCAACCCCCTCTACGTTGCGCATGGGCCTCCTTTTGTATGCCCAAGGGGTTACCGACAGGTGGCAACGTAGGTGAGGGCAAAAATGGAAAAGGAGTTGTGGTTGGTACAACTACCTGAACACTGTATCCTACCTAACCCTGACGGCAGGGGACAAAGGCATTAAATGCACGTCTGTGTCGCTCAAATAGTGCAAAAAAGGACCGTCAGGGGCGCCACCGCTCGCCACGATGGCGACCTTGTCAACGTCGCTTGCCACCTCGCACCGCTGGCTGCACAGCCTCTCGCCACGCGCGCCTGGAGAGGCCCCATGGCGACACGTTGACGGATGCGCTGGAGCGTGGGTATAGAGTGGTGGCTTGCCGCGGCAAGCGCCTTGCCGCGGTCGTTGTCTTGCCGCGCCCGGAAGCTTGTCGCTCGCCGGGCCTTGCCGGGACGTGTAGCGCGTCGCGGCAAGTTCCTTGAAATGCCTTGGTTGGCCTTCCCGGCAAGCTCCTCTTGCCGGGGCCTTGTCTCCTTGACTTAAACACTTTGTTCTTGAATGGCTCCAAAGGAACCATGGAGGACCTTGGCAGTCACCCGGCAAGCCTTGCCGCGGGGCGCTGCGACTGCCCGTGCACAAGTTCGGGATACTAGGGTACCCCTACTCTAGTACACCGACATACGGGGTCACCAAGGTAGAGTTCTGTAGAACTGTGTAGTGTGCTTCAGACCAAGAATATCCGTCCCTGCATATTATTGAGTCCCTTCCAAGCGTGCCTTTTCCAGTCAGTCTTCCCTCATACCGCGATTTAGGGAGACCTATCTTCTTAAGGCCAGGAATGAAGTCAACACAAAACCCGATGACATCCTTTGTTTGAGGGCCCATGGAGATGCTTCCTTCTGGCCTAGCATGGTTACGGACATATTTCTTTAGGACTCCCATGAACCTCTCAAAGGGGTACATATTGTGTAGAAATACGGGGCCCAGAATGACAATCTCGTCAACTAGATGAACTAGGATGTGCGTCATGATATTGAAGAAGGATGGTGGGAACACCAGCTCGAAACTGACAAGACATTGCACCACATCACTCCTTAGCCTTGGTATGATTTCTGGATCGATCACCTTACGAGATTGCATTGAGGAATGCACATAGCTTCACAATGGCTAATCGGACGTTTTCGGTAAAGCCCCTCAATGCAACCGAAGCGATTGCGTCATAATCACGTGGCAGTCATGAGACTTTAGGTTACAAACTTTTTCTCTGCCATATTTATTATTCCTTTTATATTCGACGAAAGCGGTCGGGTCCTTCATACTAAGCGAGCATTCAAAGAAGATTTCCTTCTCTTCTTTGGTAAGAGCATAGTGGCAGGACCTTCATACTACTTTGGAGGCATGCCGTCTTTTTTCGTGCAAGCGTTGCAGGTCCTCCGTGCCTTAGTTGTATCTTTTGTCTTCCCATACACGCCCAAAAAGCCTACCAGTTCACGCAAGGTTCTTAAATCACGTGCATCACGTTGATCGAAGAGCGGACCTAGGTCTTTCCAAGAGGGTAGGTCCCAAAATATAGATTTCTTCTTCCACATGGGTGCGTGTCCCCAGCGTCACTTTCGGAACAGCTAGTCCGCGGGACCCTTTCCAAAGATTACGTAAATCATTGACCATAGCAAATGCGTGATCACCGATGCGCATGGCGGGCTTCTTCGGTGATCTGCCTCGCCTTTGAAATGCTTGCCTTTCTTTCGACATTGATGGTTGGTCGGAAGAAATCGGCGATAGCCCGGTACACATTCTTCCTGCAGCTTGCGGTATATACTATCGGTGTCAAGTAAGCGGTGCGTGCATCGTTGTATCCCTTGTTTGTCTATCCCGAAGGTTCTTGAGAGCGGGCCAATCGTTGATGGTCACGAACAGCAATGCCTTTAGGTTAAATTCCTCTGTTTGTGCTCATCCCGTCGTACACCATTTCCATTCCACAGCTGTAAAAGTTCTTCAACTAATGGCCTTAGGTACACATCAATGTCGTTGTCGAGTTGCTTAGGGCCTTGGATGAGAACTGGCATCATAATGAACTTCTGCTTCATGCACATCCAAGGAGGAAGGTTATACATACATAGAGTCACGGGCCAGGTGCTGTGATTGCTGCTCTGCTCCCCGAAAGGATTAATGCCATCTGCAATTAAAGCAAACCATATGTTCCTTGGCTCACTTGCAAACTCATCCCAGTACTTTATCTCGATTTTTCTCCACTATGACCCATCAGCGGGTGCTCTCAACTTCCCGTCTTTCTTACGGTCCTCACTGTGCCATCGCATCAACTTGGCATGCTCTCTGTTTCTGAACAGACGTTTCAACCGTGGTATTATAGGACCATACCACATCACCTTCGCAGGAACCCTCTTCCTGGGGGCTCGCCGTCAACATCACCAGGGTCATATCGTCTGATCTTATACCGTAATGCACCGCATATCGGGCATGCGTTCAGATCCTTATGCGCACCATGTAGAGGATGCAGATCATTAGGGCATGCATGTATCTTCGCAACTCCAATCCTAGAGGGCATCGACCTTCTTTGCTGCGTATGTACTGTCGGGCAATTCGTTATCCTTTGGAAGCTTCTTCTTCAATATTTTCAGTAGCTTCTCAAATCCTTTGTCAGGCACAGCATTCTCCGCCTTCCACTGCAGCAATTCCAGTACGGTACCGAGCTTTGTGTTGCCATCTTTGCAATTGGGGTACAACCCTTTTTTATGGTCCTCTAACATGCGATCGAACTTCATCTTCTCCTTTTGACTTTCGCTTTGCGTCCTTGCATCGACAATGACCCGGCGGAGATCATCATCATCGGGCACATCGTCTGGTTCCTCTTGATCTTCAGCAGCTTCGCCTGTTGCAGCATCATCGTGCACATCGTCTGGTTCCTCTTGATGTTCAGTAGCATCACCGTATTCAGGGGGCACATAGTTGTCATCGTACTCTTATTCTTTGCCGTCTTCCATCATAACCCCTATTTCTCCGTGCCTCGTCCAAACATTATAGTGTGGCATGAAACCCTTGTAAAGCAGGTGGGTGTGGAGGATTTTCCGGTCAGAGTAAGACTTCGTATTCCCACATATAGGGCATGGACAACACATAAAACCATTCTGCTTGTTTGCCTCAGCCACTTCGAGAAAATCATGCACGCCCTTAATGTACTCGGAGGTGTGTCTTGAACCGTACATCCATTGCCGGTTCACCTGCGTGCATTATATATAATTAAGTGTGTCAAAAATCATTATAGAACATCACGAATAGATAATTAAGTGACCAAATTAATAGAAGTTCATCATCACATTAAAACCAAAGTACATACATAGTTCTCATCTAACAACATAAAGCTCTGCAGAGCATCTAAATTAATTAAACCATACACTGAAACTATGTAAAACATTTCAATGCGAAAACAAATGCGATCATAATCGCAACCAATGTAACAACTGATCCAACGGCATAATGATATCAAGCCTCGGTATGAGTGGCATATTTTCTAATCTTTCTAATCTTCAAGCGCATTGCATCCATCTTGATCTTGTGATCATTGATGACATCCGCAACATGCAACTCCAATATCATCTTCTCCTCCTCAATTTTTCTAATTTTTTCCTTCAACAAATTGTTTTCTTCTTCAACAAAATTTAACCTCTCGACAATAGGGTCGGTTGGAATTTCCGGTTCAACAACCTCCTAGATAAATAAAATCTATGTCACATTGGTCGGCATAATTGTCATAAACAATAAATGAACCAATAGTTATGAAAATATAATATATACCACATCCGAATCATAGACAGGACGAGGGCCGACGGGGGCGGATACCAAAACAATCGCACTATATAAGATGCAATAATAAAAGTAAGAAAATTATACAAGTATCTATATAAACATACAAGTAAGAATTTTTTTTCCTTTCAGAAAGAAGATAAGAACAAAAGGCTCACCACGGTGGTGCCGGTGAAGAGATCGGCGCGGGCGATCGACAGCGGTGAAGACGGGGACGGGACATGACGGACCGCTAAACCTAGACAAATATTGAGGAAAATGGAGCTTGGAGGTCGAGCTTGGAGAGGAGAAAGCTTAAGTAGTGTGGACCGGGCATTCCATTGAACACCTCGTGTGCATAGGACGTGAGCTAGGGCACCACAAAGCTCTCCCCTCGCCGGCCACGAAAAACAGAGCACTGGGAGTGCTCTGCTCGCGGGCGAGGGGTATATATAGGCAACTAATTGGTCCCGGTTGGTGGCTTGAACCGGTACTAAAGGGCAGCCTTTGGTCCCGGTTCATTCCACCAACCGGGACCAATGGTGGTGGGCCAGGAGCGAGGCCCATTGGTCCGGTTCGACCCACCAACCGGGACCAAAAGGTCCAGACGAACCAGGACCAATGGCCCACATGGCCCGGCCGGCCCCCGGGGCTCACGAACCAGGTCCAATGCCCCCATTGGTCCCGGTTCTGGATTGAACCGGGACTAATGGGCTGGCCGGGCCTGGACCATTGCCCCCTTTTCTACTAGTGTGCATGTCAAAAGTATACTACTAATCCAAACTTGATCTAGTTTGGACTAGTAATACTTTCGATGTGCCCCACATGTTACCTCCACTTGAATCTAATCCTCCAACACAAGCTATTTAATCATCATCATAGTCATTACCACCAACACTAGCTATTTAATCATCATAGTCATAGTGTAGCACATCATCATCTTCAAACTCATTTCTAGCTAGCTAATCACTCCTTCTGCTCTCTCTCTCAGGTAAAATAGCATAAAACATGTGTAGCACTCCCACTTAATCATGTTGGAGCATGCAGATGATCCTGTCTCCTAATCGTGGGCTGCGCTTCTGATTGCTGCCCCTAGTACTTCTCTACGATCGTTCACAATTTTGCTCTAGTCTTTCACTATTAAGCATTCCTCGCTTTTAGAAATCCTGAATGCACTAAAGTGCATTGTAGGATGTGTTGGACGTAAGCTAACCATTCTCATGTGACCTTTAATCTCGATCCAATGAGGCACAACATTCATCGGGAGTCCCTGTTGAAGAACATCGTATAGTAACATACTTAGCAATGAAGTTTAGCTTAAAAAATAATATATGCAAAAGCTGCACTGAGGACAAATAGTAAAAATCTTACCATCTTTACTAAATAGATGTGACCGTAGTTCAGTACGAACACTATTGGTCGCACTTTTTAAGTACTAAGATTTTTAAGTCTAGAAAAATAATTTGTCTTGACAATATGAAGACCCTCAAGCCATGAAACATAATGACTTATCTGCTCGCAGTTTAGTTTAGCCCCGGGACAGTAGTAGGTCCTATCTACCAAGCGACGGACATGTTCGCTTGAATGAAAACAAGATGTCAATAGAAATTAGTTGTCACCTATTTTGAATAAACAATATCAAAGACATAAATATGGTTGAGAAACTCACATAATGGTATAACTGGAGGCGTCTGCACATCGACCCAGAAGTCAATATTACATTGAATATCATCTTCTGGACGAATATCAAAGGTGATAAACATATCAGGCTGAAATGCCTAAGTCTTGCATAGTGCTTGCCAAGTTTTGCATTAAAAATAAGTGTAGGTGTCTGCGTTGTATAATTTTGCGTGGAAAGTATAACCATGCTCGATCTTCAAGTAAACTCTCTTTACCTCCATAGTAGTTTTCATAGGACTAAAAACTATCTTATCCAAGACAAAAACTCTTGCATGGCAGGGGATACACTAGTAGAATAGTAAAAAAATAAATTATAAATTGAAGCAAATGAAGTAGATGTCATGCTTAATTACGAAAAAAGACTTGCCGTTGTGACTTACTGTATCATCATCTAGGAAGATTCTATCGCACAGGCCGCGCTCGTCTTCGCAGTATTTGCAAATACCGAAATCCTTTTCGTCGTCAGACATTTCCTATGTACGTAGTTGAAACATTAATTGAAAATTGATTGAAGACAACTACCAGGATACTCAACACACAAAACCGGGGCACTCGATATTTCCTACATATTCTGGCACAAGTCATGCCAAAATTCACGGAAAAATCCGGCATGACCTTTGCTAAAATAGGACATATCGAGCTCCTGAAATTTGCCGGAACGGAAATGAATCAACACTCCAGCAAAACATAGGGCACTCGAAGGTGTAACCTGCAAACATGACCAGCCACTTGGGCAAGCACATATCCTATTTGAGCAACACGAGATATACATTTCAAAATATCTTATAGGACTCATATTGACATGAGCATTCAATAACCAAAACTAAATCGTAAAATAAATAAGTATTCAAATTAGCATGCATTCAATAAGCAAAAGTAAATCATCTCTTGCATCCGTACATCGTCGAATATTATAACTAATACATCCCAAATAGTATCATACATGTAACATCACTAATACAACTAAAACCCTAGAGAACGATGGGTATCGGCGTGGGCGGTGGACACCCAAAGGGAAGGAACCATCACAATCGTCCAGTGAGACCCATGGAGAACCTGCCAGGTATTGGAGAACCTGTGCTCCAGCGCAACCAAGTAGCAACGGACGTGCGCGTCCTCCTCACTCACACGGTGACGTACCACCTCCGCAGGGTCCTCAAGCCTCTCGACCATCACTGGCTCACGTGACCGCCACCAAAGAAGGTTCGGGTTAACGACGGGCTGAATCCTCACCAAGCAGCGCGCCCCGGTAGGTAGCGCCTCCCAGTACCAGCCCGGCGAAGCCCAGTACTGGACATGGCCCATTTGGTCAAGCAGGTGTCTTCCGCCGAGTCGACGACGAGGATACGGGATGGGCACGTCGATGTCGATGAGGTAAAACTTGATTTAACTAAAAAATAACAACAAATGTGACATGTTCAACTGGTTCTATTAATTCAACTAGTTCTTACTAAGAATAAATTTACTATAAATAAAAATAAACTAGTACCTAATTAGTACCTAGTTCTTACTAACTAATTAGTACCTAGGAACTACTGCCCTAATTACCATCTAATTTGATGAACCTAGGGGTGGAAAGTGGTACCGAATAATCCGAAATTTGATGCAATAGATGAACCCTAACTAATTTGATGCAATTAAAATTCGAAGAACCCTAGGTAGAGGTAGGGGAGGGGAGGGGTAAGCGTGCTCACCTCAGGTGCCTACAGCGAGGGAGGGGTACACTACTAGGGAAAAGGCTAGCAGCAGCGCGGGTTTTAGATGTATGAGTGGCGGGTGCCAGCGCTACTAATCTGCACTACAGACTAACTCATAGCAGTGGCGTGAGCACCAGCTCTTGCTACACAAGTGTAGCAACAGCAGCGATTATGGAAAGCTTCGCTACCGCTAGTAGCACTAGCGCTCTTTGGCAGACAGCTCTGCTATTGAGGCGCTGCTGCTAACTTTTGTACACTCGCTCTTGCTAATTTAAGTAGTTTTTTGGCATATTTGTTTTGTATTTGAACTGGCTTTGTAGAAGAATCTTTAGCACATAGAAATGTCATCATGATACACATACAAATGCTGCGAGACCACAAATGTAATCATAGCATGTACATACAAATAGTCTCTTCATAATCATCATCCAACACAAAGTGATATCTTGTCATCATCTCGAAAATAGCAATACATGCAAGTCTCGAATACTTGCAACTACAACAACGTCATCCATCTAAACAAAGGTATCGCAAGAAGTGCTATCACTATGAGTGAGGCGGAACCATCAGATACATGAGGTGGCGATTCTGAGTCCTCTCTTGCGCTAGTGTGAACCTCAAGTAACTAGCTTCTCCTTCTTATGCCTTTTGAAGCCTTTATGGCTGGCGCCCGTGAACCCATTCACTTGCGCTGACACTCATGCCACTCGTTGTACACCCGGAACCTTCCCTTTGTACCACGACATAGCATTTCCATCTTGCCATCAAGAAACTAGGTACTGTTAGAGATGCATGTTCATGAAGAGGATGTACAATCATATATATGCAACAAAATATACTAGAGCAACACCAAAAAGAAAGGTTAGCAACTAGATGCAACATATACAATCATAAATTAATTAACTAGAGGTGCGCGGGTCATCGTCGCAAAACTAACAAAGTAGCGTTACGTAAGTTCGGCGAGGACCGTGGACATCACAAAGTTTCATCGCTACAAAAGTATACAAGTTCAACCGACACATATCATCATCATCGGCATCATAAATCACTAGAAGTTCCATCCTTCCATATCATTGAGGGCGAACCCTAGCTGCTTGAGCGGCGTGAGGTCTAGATGTTGCATGGCTATCGCGAGTTCGACGTCATTTCGCGATATAGGGCCGTGGTGGAACATCCCTTATCATCGGCGACTTCTTTCATGATGATCGTCGCAATGTAAGCTTTCGATGCGAAAGAAGTCATCTCTAAGTTTATAATTAAGCTTCTCCATGAGATTCTAGCCACTTGTGGATATGATCATCATTTCGCTGTTAATCGCGAAGCTTTGGTGATCCGTGTTGAACTGAATCATGAGATGGACGATGTAGAATCCATCCTTCTTGCTTGGTTTTGGGACATGGATGCGGGAGAAGTTAGTTTTATCTTGAAACCCATCTTCTTGTTCCTTTGTTTCTGATATGCACGTGGCCACCTCTAAAGCTGAAGCCTTGGAGAGCATCATCTAGAATATTCATTATGTGGGTGTAGTCCTTTTTCTCGTAGTCTCTGGAAGGGTCAAAATACATGGCGTGGGAGACTTGCGGGTAAAGAACGATAAGGATGGCGGCGCCCGTTGCTGCTGAGGGAAAAGACACCTCAAATTATTCCCCATATGAGAGAGAAGGAATGATTGAAATGTCTGAAAGGGTTGTGCGGAACTGACTTACTTTGGATGATAAGGCACGAGGACAATTTCCGGTCCTTATTCTCGTACCATGAAGTTTTGGAGGTACTCCCTAGCTGTTTCACGCTCAAAGTCGCGAGACTCAAGAAAGACTCGTGCATGTAGTACGGATCCGCCACACAGATTTGCGAGACTTCTTCACTCTTCACGACGGATCTCATATGTAGCGCAAAAAGGCGGACGATAGTAAAATCAAGCCGCCTTGTTAGAAACATCTCAAAGATATGGTCAAACCGCAGGAAGAACACCTCCGCGGGCCGTGTGTCGCGTAGCACTTCCCCTCAGGCACATGAGCCGCGTATGTCGGATATCCTGGATCCTTTGAGGCTAGTAGGCTTTTCTCAGTCGAGAGCACATGGTCGTGCAGTCTCCTGAGATCCCCTAATAGTGCCTCCAGCGGTTTCGGCGGTAGCATCGGCTCGCCCGTGAGATGGAACATGACCGCACCTTTCACGGGTACACGCTCTTTAGAATGCATCGTCTGGCTGCTGTGTGCTCTGGCTTGTTTGGAGGCGCGATTACCTTCCCGATCTCTTCCTCTCCTTTTCTTGGGCACACCTTCCAGACCCTTCCTTAACCCCTGTCCAAGTGTTCCCGGCTAAATCTTGTCGACCCTCGCGCCCGGCTAGTTGAGCCTGTGTTGGCGGCAGCTTTAGGCGTGTCTGTGAGGATTTCATGAAGAGAGACTTTTGCATTCCATGGTGCGGCCCTGCCCGGCATATCATCCATATCCTCATTAGCAAGTGATAGCCCGATTAGTCATATGGTTGACTCATCATATCTATGTCACAGTCATACAGCGTTTGTGTTGAGGTAATCCATAGGGTCGACCTCCGTCTCATCATCCATTCTCATTCTCTGGGAGAAATTACATCAGCCATACTATTGCACCCCTTCCTCATGTCATCCGCCGCTCTCACCGGCACTACTACGAGAGCTGGTAATTGCGTGGGTGGGGTGCTGGTCTCCGCACATGCTTGTTGATGTGTGGTAGTTATTAGTGTGCTCTCGGCGGCTCGGGCGAATAAGATTCTTGACCATAGCAGCACCCAACCCTTGCAGCGTCAATCCACGGCGGGGTCTCGTCGTCCGCTCCCACATCTTTGTCTTGGAGGAGGCAAATCCTCGTGCCCGATTTCACACTGGTCAAGCTAACCCTAAAGTGCCCAGTGAGATCGGCTGGTTGTGGAATGTGCGTTGAGAGGGTCCATTATCATCCCTTTCCCACGTCCACCTTCGGCCTTTGATCAAGTAGAGTATGGTGCATGGGGTTTCTTTACGCTGCAAACACATATATGCGTGGTGTAAAACAACGAAAGGCATCAAAAATGCAATATTATCTATATATATATGTTGGTGCGACATGTAATTACCGTGGCGGCGTCGAGCTCAGCCAAAGACGAAGGCCCAACTAAGCGCTTTGAGGCGAGGGCGGGCTGCTATGGCGGGAGCGGCTGCGAGAGGAGGCCGGTTGCTTGAGCAAGTGATGGTGCGATGGTGTTGTTGTTCATGGAGTTGCTCGCGACGAAACGGGCATCGAAATCATGTACCGTCTTGTGCGGATTTTCCTTCGCCCAATTGATGATAATGGAACCAAGTTAGTAGCGAAATCATTTCTGCGGCGATTCTGCTGCATTATTGCTGCTATAGCAACTCATATTTGTCCTCGGCTGCTTTTTCGCGTCCTCGGCTGCTTTTTCTCGACCGCAAGCTTCACCTTTGCGTCGATGTCCGCTGACTAAACTTCTTTTTACGCTTCTTGGCCTCCGGGCCGTCGTTGTAAACACCTTCCACGTGGCGCCGTCTCGGCGCCGTGCACACGACCATATTGCGGCCGCTGGTCCAGCGGGAGTCCCTTAAGTTCGTTCAAGGCCGGTTGAGAGGGTGTCCCACTTGGGCCTCATTGGAGAAGTAGGGCTTTGGCTGCAAGCGGTGTTGCTTCTCGATGGTCTAATCAATTTCCTCGTGATCTTGTCCGTGTAAAAAACCTTTTTCTCCTTGTCCCACTTGTAGCGGGCCCTGATGAAGTCATGCTCCAAGGGGTTGGTGAACTTCGTGAAGGGGTCTGAGACACCCGCGGCTTCACGTTCCGCGTCCTCCTTATCCCATATGGGCCTTTTACCGAGGTAGCCACGGCTTCCAAGGCGATGCTTCACCGTGTTCCTTTGCTGAAGGCTTTTGAATTTCGCAACCTTAGCCTTGGCTGCCTCGGTAGCGCAAGTGTCCTTGAACTTTTCGAACTCCTCTTCCGTAAGTGTCAGATTTTCCTCCAGAATCTTGGACAGGGGTTCATCAGCCTCAATAGCTCATTTCACCCTCCCTTTCCAGGAGGCCAAATCATTGCTGAACATGCCCATGGCGTGATTGTTAATCTTTTTCATCGTCGGATCATCCCACGGTTGTTCTATGTTATCATCCCGGTCAGGGAACTTGAATCTCTTGTGCAACTTCGTTAGGAGCAACTGCGTCAAATGTTCTTTACTCCTTAAGTCATCGTCCTTGATGCTTGCGCATTCCCGTAGGATGCATCCTACTTGCTTCCCATAGCACTTGCGAGGTTCTTCCGGCTCTAACGGCTCAAACTTGCCAGGTGCCATCTTTGTGATCACAAGTCGTCCAATCCCTAGTTTGTTAGGTTTTCGTATCCTCTGCTTCTTATGCTTCCTCTTTTGATATCGGCATCGGGTCGGTACCTTCCCGCTAGTACCTTCCCCACGGTCTCGGCGCCGCCATCGGTGCCGGCGCCCGTCGATGTCGATGTCGGCGTCGATACCATCATCGAGGCCGACCTGCAAACCTTGCTTAGCAGTCAAATAGTCGAGTACTCTTGTTCACCCTCATAATCCATCTAAATGCATCTTGGTGGAAGGCCCGGTTTCTTCGTTGTTCCACATGTTTCCTATGATTAAGTGGCCTCATTTATTTCTAAAAGTATGAATAAATGAGAAATGACATAAAAAGAAATCTATGTGCCAGCACTCGATATGCCAACTATGTAGCACAAATCATGCCTTTATTCACGGGAAATTTCGGCATGACCTTTGCTAAAAAATGGACATATCGAGCGCCTGAGATTCACCGAAACAGAAATGAATCAACATTCCGGCGTAACATAGGCCACTCGGATCATTTTCCAAACATGACATGTCCAAAACATGACATATGCACATATCACATGTCAGTTCAAATTTCCATATAAATTCAGCTAATTCATAACTAAATAGATAACCTAATTAATTAACATGAAGAACCCTAGCAGAGGGGGTTTCTGAGAGTCTTGAGGCGAGGCAGGCCAGACGAAGGCGGCAGGAGAGAGGAGGAGGCGAGGCCGAGGGTCGGGGCGAGCGTCGGGGCGAGCGCGCGGCGCTTGAGCCGAGTCGGGCGAGCAGGGTCGAGGCGAGCGCGTGGTCGAGGCGAGCACGCCGAGTCGGGTCGAGGCTGGGACGGGGCGGCCTGGGGCTAAGCGCCGGTGCCGGCGGTCGAGCGAAGTCGGGGCCGGGTCGGGCGCGGCAGAGCGACGGGGGCCAGAGAGAGAGTGGGGATTTGGGGGGAAATGGCGGGATGAAGCTGGGCGAGTGCGGATTTTGGGTTAAGTGGACGTAGCAGTAGCGCGTTATGTCAAAACGCGCTGCAACTATATTCTGTAGCCGCAGCGGTTTCAAAGAAATGCGCTACTACTATGATCTATAGCTGCAGCGCTTTATGGAAAACTCGCTACTACTATGGTGCGTAGCGGCAGCGGTTTATGAGAAACACGCTACTACTAATATCTAGCAGCAGCGGTTTTGTGAAGCAGCGCTGCTACTGCCGTCGCTCTTGCCAGTTTTCCTTTTCTTTTCCTTTATTTTATCCACTTTTATTTCCCGGGCAGTGAGCGAAGGGAGGCGATATATATTGTATCATTTGACGGTTAAATATGTATGCAAAATAGGAACATATATATTACACATCATTGGACCCATGCATAATAATGGCTAAGTGTGTATACAAAATAGGAACATATATATATTACACATCATTGGACCCATAACATACGTTTCCTCGGTCTTGGCGTTTTCGTTTTGAGTCAGCTTCTTTCCTTCTTGTTCATCGAAGAATAATTGAGCCCCTCATTGTGACTTTGCCTTTTCCATGGAGTACGATTTTCTTAGGTAATGTAGTATTAATTCTTCTTTTGGCGTATACTTCATCATCATCATCATCTTCCCTCATTGGGTTGCCGTCTTGATCATAGTCTTCCTCGTTGGCGACTCCATCCATTCAATGATGTTCCTTTTGCCTCTCCTCCGACAACACGGCTGGGATTGCGCGGTCGATTATGAAGAAGCATTGTGTCACGTGCTTAGCGTGTACCCATGGCTCATTTTTTGCGATAGCGTTCACGGTGGCGCTCTTGGCGTCGGGTATAGTCATGTTAGTGAACATCCGGCTTTCTCTTCGACATTCTTAGCCCATCGACACGAAACATCGTCGTGTTGTGCAGTCGAGTAGTCAAGCTCCCGGATCTCCTCGACCCTTCCATAAAATCGTTCGATTCGCGCGTTATCGCTGCGGTCATGCATTCCATCGTCACCCCGAGTTCGATCATCCTTGTCCATATCTTTTGCCTCCGTGTAGAACGTGTATCCGTTGATATCATATGCACGATAGGTTACGAGGTTGGGCGAGGGCCATGTGCTAAAGGCGTATATGATCAATCCGTCCTTAGAGCCCTCCTCAGGGATTAGCAATAATATGCTCTTTGAACCAATGCGAAAAGTGGAGTTGTGCTCTCTAGTAACCCGGCGTCCATCCTGCATACCCCGATCACGATACTTCTTTGCGATAATTTCTTTGTGCGATTGCCACGAAAGGATCTACCTCGTGTAGGTGTTGTAGCACTACCAAGTTTGCTCTGTCAAAGTCGCTGCGTCGATCTGAGTATGCCATGTGCGTTCCTCGTGACCGTTCGGTGACCATCTCCTTGAGCCTCCCATCGTGCTTGTTAATGGGCAAACCAACACTAACACCAGGCGGCTGGTCTGCGCCATATAGAAAATTCTCACGAAAGATGCACTCTTGTGCCAAATAGCCTGGGCGATGCTTCCATCCGGACGGGACATGTTATGAACGAATCCTTTGATGATCCCATTCATCCTCTCAAACGGCATCATCTTGTGCAGGAATGATGGCCCCAGGTCTATTATGTCATCCACAATATGGACACACAGATGCACCATCACGTCGAAGAAGTTGCAGAGACCAATAAGCATGTCACGGACGTGCTTGTCCTTTATCCCTCTAAGGGCAACAGGTAGTATCTGCGTCATCATCACATGACAGTCATGAGACTTCATCCCACTGAACCTTTTCTTGTCCGTGTCTAGATATCTGCTTATCTTGCCACAGTAACCGGAACTAACTTTCACTCTGGTAAGGCACTTAAAGAATTGATTGATCTCAACCTGACTTAAGGTGAAGCAAGAGGGGGCGGGGCAATAATCTTCTTTCTTTAATTTCTTGCCAGTCTTCTCCCGTGCCTCTGTCTCCGTCTCTGTCTCGTCTGACATTTTACGAGGCGGCATGTGCAGATCTTCCCTGATTTTCAAATCTTGCAAGTCTTTTCTTGCCTTCGGCCCATCCTTGGTCTTATCCAGCATGTTCATCAATGTTGCGAGCAAGCTCTCAAGGACATTCTTACAGATATGCATTTGATCAAGGCAATGAGGTGTATCGAGTTTGTGCCAGTACTCCAAGTCCCAGAACACAGACCTCGTCTTCCATACCTTCAGCAGCGGCTCGGCGCCTTTCTCATCGTCTTTCGGTGCGGGGCACTCATTCCAGTTTTTCAACAGCTCATCGATTTGGCACCGCTCCGCTTCGTGGAGGTCCTCGATGCTCAGCGTGACCATTGAATAGATCTCCACGGTTTCTCCACGGGTCATCTGTTCAAGCCATCTTGATGCCCCATGTACACGATTTTCCCAGACCGCCATCTTTCCTTGGCGTTAGCTCTTTGAGGCGTTGTATCATCCATGCACGCGTGCATCCGCAATATCCATGGCACACTGGCCTGCCACATATCCATAACCGAGATAGTCCTGCCTTTGTATTGATCATCGCGCTCTCATGTTGAAATACTCACCTTTCTTTGGCGTCCCATGTCTTGGCGATGTTTTCCATAACGTGTCTAACTCCTCTTGAAGTAGCCCAGATACAAATTAATATTATTTCCTGGTTGTTTGGCCCTTGAAGAAGCATGCACATGTGAATGTACTTTGATTTCATGCACAACCAGGGGGAGGTTGTACATCCATACAAACACGGGCCATGTACTATGGTTGGTGTTACGGTTGCCAAGCAGTTCATGCCATCGGTACCGCGCCACGAGCACGATGTTCCTTGCATCACATTCAAAATACCGATAGAAGCTGTTCAACGCTCTCCACGGCTTCCATCCTTCACGTGTCTCGACTTGGATCATCTCCATCGTCGGGCTTCTTCCTCTCGCGTGCGGTACGTATTAGCTTTGCTTCCTTGGGATCTACAAAATACCTCTGGAGACGGGGAGTGATCGGTAATTACCATACAACTTTCTGGGTACATTTCTTCTCGACCTTCTTGTATCGAGAAGCATTGCACACCGGACAGCTTGTTTTTTCCGCGTGCTCCTTCCGATAAATTATGCAATCGTTGATGCATGCATGGTATCTAACGTGTGGCAGATCAAGAGGGCACACAATCTTCTTGGCCCATCGACACTAGTAGGACATAGATTACCCGCGGGAAGAACATCCTTTAGGTACTTGAGATGCTCATCGAGGCTAGTGTCGGTCCATTTGTTTTTAGCCTTCGTCTTCAGGAGTTGGAGCGCGAAACTCAACCGGGTCACCTCAGATTGCAACCATCATACAATGGAGTGTTCGAGTCTACCACCGTTGCTCCAGCTTAGCCTCCTCTCTAGAAGCAGCTCTCTCGATACTCGTCTCCTTGCGAAGCAATGCTTGAACATGAGGTCCCGCACAATTGAACTTAGTACCTCTGAACTCTGCTGCGTGGAGTCCATGTCGTTCTCTCCGCCGCCATGTCCGCCCTTCTCCTCTGCCATGTCCGGCCCTTCTCCGCCGCCATGTCCGGCCTCTTCCCGCCGCCATTATCGATCATCTCTTCGTCTTGCCCGTGTCATCATTGCCTGCCCGTCGGCATCCTCAACATCGTCATCCTCATCTTCAATTATCCACCGAGTATAGCCATCCATGAAACCAGTCATGAGCAGGTGCGCTTCGACACGACCATCGTCATGGGGGTCGATCCAAACTATTCCTTTGCATTTTCGACACGGACATAAAACCTCTGTCCGGTTATTTTCTTTCATGTCTTGCACCGCCGACCGCAACCACCTGTCCACCATCGTTCCACTGACCATCGTCAACTCTGCACGGTAATAATAAAAAAATTGATTGTAAAAATGCATGCATGCATCAAAGTCATAAATTTTTTTGGCATGACCTTCCCTAAAAATAGGACATATATGGATCTAGAGTTTGCCCGAAATTCGCCGAAACGGAAATAAAATCGACATTTCGGCAAAACATAGGCAACTCAAAAGCACAATTTGGCGGCGTCAACTCATGCCACACACACAATTTTCACAAACATATTACACACACATAAACACATTTCCATTTTGCAAAAGCATGAAATTTTCATCACCTCTATCTCGATGGCCGGAGATGATGTTGTAGGGAGATCAAAAGTGCACAAAGCTCTTCTTGACAAAGATAGATCTAGTTAGGGGGCAAATAGGTCACTTAACTAAATCCTACATCTACCTAGCTACCTAATTTGGAAGGAGACAACTTCAACTAGTGGAGGGAAGGAAAAGAGAAAGGAGATGCATTAATGGAGGTGGTGTAGTTATGTAGGAGTAATGAAGAGAGAGAGAGGTGGATAGAGAAGAGAGTAATGGGGAGAAGTATTGAGAAGAAGAAGAAGAGTGAGAGTGGGAGCATGTGGTGGAGGGAAGAGAGGAGAGGGGAGGTAGGGGCAAGGGAAAAAGGAAGGGGGAGGAGGGACGGGTTGGGGGTTGGTGGGGTTAGCGATGGCCTGGAGATAAAAGCAGCTGCTGCTAAGAACTTAGCAGCAGCGCTGCTTTGCGCTAAGCGCTCTTCGCTAATCGGGACAAAATTGTGGCAATTTGAAACTTACCAGCAGCGATCTCGAGAAACGGCGCTACTACTACGTGCTTAGCGATGGCGCTTTTATTGCGACAGCGCTCTGCTACTTAGAGTTGGGGAACACCGCCGATCGATATTTGTAGCAGCAGCGTTTCGGTCGGCGCTCTTGCTAAATCTTTATCGGACGAGTTTACGTAACCAGCTACAACTACTTAGCAGCAGCGCTCTATTTTGAACCGCGCTGCTGCTAAGATTCTGTGTATAGGATTTTCCCTAGTAGTGGTAGGAGGCGTCGAGGTCGAGGTCGGGGCTTGGGCGCGTGGCGGAGGGCGGCGTCGAGGTCGAGGTCGGGGGCGGCGTCGAATCCGGGGGCGGTGTCGAGGTCGGGGTTGGGGGCAGCGTCGAATCCGGGGTCGGGGGTTGCGTCGAGGGTGTGCGGATAGCGATGGGAGAGCGCGCGACGGCCGAAGGGCGATGGCGACGGCGATAGTAGAGGAGTTGGGATGTCGGGGAAGTGGCCGTGGGGAAGAACGAACCGCGAGGTTAAGTCAAAAGTAGCAGTAGCGCTTTCCTGGAAGTGCGCTACTACTAAGTTAGCTATAGCGCGTTCCCGAGTACGCGCTACTGCTACTTCTTTCTCTTTTTTCCCCCTTTTCATTTATTTTTCTTTACATTTTATTTTTTTCCATTCTCCTTTTTCTATTTCTTTCATTTTCATTTACTTTTCTATTTGCTTTCCATTTAATTTTATCAGTAGCGCCTTTCTGCGTGAACGTGCTGCTATAAAGCATGTAGCGGTAGCGCTGTTCGCCGTACATCACTACTACTATGTGTAGCCTATCGGCTAAGCAGTGGGAATTTTAGTAGTAGCGCTTTCATTTTCACATGTGCTACTGCTAAAATTGTATCTGTAGCGCAGTTTACGCTAACGCGCTACTGCTAGTTAGCACTAGCGTAGTTTTTTGACACGCGCTACTGCTAGAGTTCTGTGTATAATGTTGTCCCTAGTAGTGCTAGGAAATGTCACAACCCTAGAATTTGATTGCAAATAGTTGCATAATCATCCATGCATCATGTCTAAATTTATTGAAACTTGAAATATCAAACCCTAGCACTTGGAAATCCAAATAGGTCCAGCTTAAAAAAATGCATTCAATGACCCCAAAATGCTTTCATCGATGTTAGATAATTTTGGCAAGGCTTTGGGTCCAAACCAAAAGTAGTGAACATTTTTCTCGAATATTTTGGGCACTGAATTTAAATCATTATTGTATTTGCATTTGGAATTATATTCATAATACGTAGAATATATTTCAAAATACTCTGAAATAATTTATGTGCATTTGGCTGGGTCCATTGTGGCAACATAAATATTTCAGTGAAGTTTGGCACTGGTTTTGAATTTTGTTTAGATTTAAAACAGTGGCAAAGTAATAAATAAAAATAGAAAATAAAATGCAGAGAGAGCCTACCTAGCGGCCTAGCACTTCAGAGAGCCCAGCCCACCTCCTCACCGCATCGTCTACCTCCTGCCAGTAGGAGCAGGGGCGCGCGTGGTCACCGCACGTGCTAGCTCTTGCTTCCATCGCTATGCCCCGGCTCTTCTGAACGCGCCACGAAGACGCCCGAGACCTTCTCAGCTCTCTCTCTCTCTCTCTCTCTCTCTCTCTCTCTCTCTCTCTCTCTCTCTCTCTCTCTCTCTCTCTCGTTAACCGAACGCATTGGAGAGCGCCGCCATCCACCGCCGCGGCCACAGCCATACCCTCGCCCCTCGCTCATATCCCCAAGCTCCGCATCGACGTGCTGCCCCTCTCCATCGAAGGAAGCCATTCCGGACACCCTGCAATGACTGCATCATCATCTTCTTCCAGCTTCGGCCGCCGGCAACCACGTCGTCGATTTGACGCCGTCTAGGCTTCCCCGAGCTCGTCATCGACACCTTTGGATTCGTTGTGAGCCACCGTATTGACTCCCCCTACTCTCCTGCTCTCCCGTGCCCTCTAGCTCCCCTCCACTCATGAGTTGAAGCTCGGCTCCGCCATTCCCGCAGCATGAACGCTCCCCGTGCTCCATTCGCTTCCGTCATGCAAGGGGTGTGCTCTAGAGAGCCCCCTGACGCAGTTGTGTAGTCCAAACGGCTCGAAAGCGAGTCCTAGCGCAGCGCCCACATGCCACCGAGCTCTGCCGCCGCATATGCTCGTCGCCGTCGCCGCTACATGCCGTACCTGGCATCGCCACGACCACTGCTGGATGCCATGGACCACGGGTTGTCCAACGCACCTAACCACGCGACCAGCCGTGCCCGAAAATGTTCGGCCAGTGATCACCGCCGCGTCAGGTCATCGCCGGCATAACCCCGCCGATGTGGCACGACCATTAGGGGCTAAACCCCACTAATTAGCTGCCCTACAGCCACTAACAGTGGGCCCCACAACGGGTCAAAGGGCAAGTCAATACGAGATTAACCCCTGTCTCACTAACCAGTGGGCCCCTCGAAGGGAGTCCTAGATTAAGGGGTCCTCGGACGGCCAGACTATGTAGCGTGGGCCAGACTATTGGGCTGTGAAGATACAAGACAGAAGACTCTCTCCCGTGTCCGGATGGGACTCTCCTTGGCGTGGAAGGCAGGCTTGGCACCCGGATACGAAGATTCCTTTCTCTGTAACCAAGTTTGTACAACCCTAGTCCCCTTCGGTGTCTATAAACCAGAGGGCTTAGTTCGTAGAGGCAATGATAATCACACAGGCTAGACTTCTAGGGTTTTAGCCATTATGATCTCATGGTAGATCAACTCTTGTAATACTCATATTCATCAAGATCAATCAAGCAGGCAGTAGGGTCTTACCTCCATAGAGAGGGCCCGAACCTGGGTAAACATCGTGTCCCCCGCCTCCTGTTACCATCAACTTTAGACGCATAGTTCGGGACCCCCTACCCGAGATCCGCCGGTTTTGACACCGACATTGGTGCTTTCATTGGGAGTTCCGCTGCGTCGTGATGACCCACAAGTATAGGGGATCTATCATAGTCCTTTCGATAAGTAAGAGTGTCGAACCCAACGAGGAGCAAAAGGAAATGATAAGCGGTTTTTAGTAAGGTTTTCTCTGCAAGCACTAAAATAGTAGGTGATGGATACTTTTGTGATAAGATAAATAGTAACGAGCAAAAAGTAAATAAAGTAAATAAAGTGCAGCAAGGAGGCTCAATCCTTTATGTAGCAAAGGATAAGCCTGGAAAAATTCTAATAATGAAGAAGGAGCTCCCGAGGACACATTGGGAATTATCGTCAAGCTAGTTTTCATCACGTTCGTAAGATTCGTGTTCGGTACTTATATAATTTGATATGTGGGTGGACCGGAACTTGGGTACTGACCTAACATGGACAAGCATCCCACTTATGATTAACCCCTATTGCAAGCATCCGCAACTACAAAAAGGAGTATTAAGGTAAACCTAACCACAACATTAAACATATGGGTCCATATCAACCCCTAACGAAGCAACGCATAAACTAGGGTTTAAGCTTCTGTCACTCTAGCAACCCATCATCTACTTATTACTTCCCTATGCCTTCCTCTAGGCCCAAATAATGGTGAAGTGTCATGTAGTCGACGTTCACATAACACCACTAGAGGAAAGACAACATACATCTCACCAAAATATCGAACGAGTACCCAATTCACATGACTACTAATAGCAAGACTTCACCCATATCCTCAGGAACAAATGTAAGTACTCACAAAGCATATTCATGTTCATAATCAGAGGAGTAATAATATGCATAAAGGATCTAAACATATGATCTTACACCAGTAAACCAAATAGCATCAACTACAAGGAGTAATCAACACTACTAGCAACCCACAGGTACCAATTTGTGGTTTTGATACAAGATTGGATACAAGAGATGAACTAGGGTTTTGAGAGGAGATGGTGCTGGTGAAGATGTTGATGGAGATTGGCCCCCTCTCGATGAGAGGATCATTGGTGATGACGTTGGTGATGATTTCCCCCTCCCGGAGGGAAGTGTCCCCGGCAGAACAACTCCGCTAGAGCCCTAGATTGATTTCGCCAAGGTTCCGCCTCGTGGCAGCGGAGTTTCGTCCCGTAAGCTTGCCCACGATTTTTTCCAGGACAAAACCCTTCATACAGCAGAAGATGGACGCCAGAGGCCCACCGGGGGCCCAGGAGATAGGGGGCCGCACCCTACAAGGGGGGCACCCTCCTGGCCTATTTCTTTCGCCCATAAATTATTATTAAATCCAGAAACTTGTTTCGTGGAGTTTTAGGGCATTTGGAGTTGTGCAGAATAGGTTTCCAACGTTTGCTCCTTTTCTAGCCAGAATTCCAGCTGCCGGCATTCCCCCTCTTCATGGTAAACCTTGTAAAATAAGAGAGAATAGACATAAGAGATATAATGTGTAATAACAGCCCATAATGCAATAAATATTGATATAAAAGCATGATGCAAAATGGACGTATCAACTCCCCCAAGCTTAGACCTCGCTTGTCCTCAAGCGGAATCTGAAATCGAAAAATATGTCCAGATGTTTAGAGATAGAGGTGTCGATAAAAATAAAATACGGACATGAAGGCATCATGATCATTCTAATAACAACAACATATATGGATTTTGTCATATGATTTCCTATGCTCAAGTAATAAGCAATTCACAATGTCAAGTATGGTTCACAAACTTCATTAACAAACTATAATCTCAGTCATTGAAGCAATTGCAATTTATCGTAACATCAGAAAGAGTCAATAATAGAGCTTTTCAGCAAGCTCACATACTCAACTATCTCGTAGTCTCCTATAATTGTTAACACTCACGCAATACTTGTGGTTATAGAATTTCAGCCGGACACTGAGAAAGATAGGGGCTTATTGTGTTGCCTCCCAACGTATTCACCTTTAGGTGATGTCAACAATAATAGCCTATGCAAACTTACATCCAATTGGATATATGTATCATGATCTTTCAAACACGAAGAGCTTGCCAAAGGATAAAAATAAAAAGGAAAAGGTAAGGATCACCTTGACTCAAGCATAAAGTACAAATATAAAATAAAAGATAGGCCCTTCGCAGAGGGAAGCAGAGGTTGTCATGCACGTTTAGGGTTGATGCACAAAATCTTAATGCAAAAGAATGTCACTTTATATTGCCCCTTGTATGGGGACCTTTATTATGCAGTCCATCGCTTTTATTACTTCCACAACAAGTTCGTACAAAGTTTATTTTCTCTGCACTAATAAGTCATACATATTTAGAGAGCAATTTTTATTGCTTGCACCGATGACAACTTACTTGAAGGCTCTTACTCAATCCATAGGTAGGTATGGTGGACTCTCATGGCAGAACTGGGTTTAAGGATATTTGGAAGCACAAGTAGTATCTCTACTTGGTGCAAGGAATTTGGCTAGCATGAGGGGGAAAGGCAAGCTCAACATGTTTGGAAGGTCAATGACAATATACTTTAACTGAGATGTCGGGAAACATAAACCATTACGTTGTCTTCCTTGTCCAGCGTCAACTCTTTTAGCATGTCATACTTAATGAGTGCTTCACAATCATAAAATATGTCCAAGATAATATATTTATATGTGAACCCCTCTTTCCTTATCACTTCCTATTAATTGCAACGATGACCAAGGCTACGTTCATCAACTCTCAACAATTTTTATGCCTCATACTTTCTAGTGTGAAGTTATCACTATCGATAAGATCAATATGAAATCTTTTTTTTGTTCTTTCTACTTTCTCAAGATCATAGTAACATAGCAAAGCCCTTGACTCAACACTAATCTTTATTATAGATTGCACACGGACACAATTACATAAAGAGATCACAAAGCAAAACTCAAAACTACTTGATAACAAAACTTCGAACTAATAGATCAAGATACTACTAAAAGGATCGAACTAAATAAAGCGGTAAAGATAGGAGTGTGATGGTGATACGATACCGGGGCACCTCCCCCAAGCTTGGCAGTTGCCAAGGGGAGTGCCCATACCCATGTGATTATTTCCTCGGAGGTGATGGAGGTGGTGATGAAGACGGTGGATAGTCGCATATTGAGCGTAAAAGCTCCTCCAACTTGTGGATAATGCCCTTGAGCCCAGCAATATGATCTGCACATTTTAATAGAAGTGTTATGATCTGCACTACTAGTTGGAATAGCTTCTACCCACTTAGTAACGTAATCAACATCAACTAAAATATGTGTATAACCATTGGAGGCAGGAAAAGGTCCCATATAATCAAAGCCCCAAACATCAAACGGTTCAATAACAAGAGAATAATTCATAGGCATTTCCTGACGTCTACTAATGTTTCCTATTCTTTGACATTCATCACAAGATAAGACAAACTTACGAGCATCTTTGAAGAGAGTAGGCCAATAAAAACCAGATTGTAGTACCTTGTGTGCAGTTCTATCTCCAGCATGCTGTACTCCGTAGGATTCAGAGTGACACTTGTGTAGAATTTGTTCATGTTCATGCTCAAGCTTACAACGTCTAATAATACCATCTACTCCTTCTTTATAAAGGTGTGGATCATCCCAGAAGTAATGTCTTAAATCATAAAAGAACTTTTTCTTTTGCTGGTATGTGAAACTAGGCGGTATATATTTAGCAACAATGTAATTAGCATAATCAGCATACCAAGGAGCAGTACGAGAAGCATTGACAACCGCTAATTGTTCATCAGGAAAGCTATCATTAATAGGCAGTGGGTCATCAAGAACATTCTCTAACCTAGACAAGTTGTCTGCAACGGGGTTCTCAGCTCCCTTTCTAACAATAATATGCAAGTCAAATTCTCGGAGCAAGAGAACCCATCTAATGAGTCTAGGCTTAACATCTTTCTTTTCCATAAGATATTTAATAGCAGCATGATCAGTGTGAATAGTAACTTTGGAATCAACAATGTAAGGTCTAAACTTATCACATGCAAACACAACTGCTAAGAACTCTTTTTCAGTAGTAGCATAATTCTCTGGGAAGTATCAAGAGTCTTACTAGCATACTTGATAACATTCAATTTCTTATCGACTCTTTGCCCTAAAACAACACCTACAGCATAATCACTAGCATCGCACATAATTTCAAAAGGTAAATTCCAATCAGGTGGCTGAACAATAGGTGGAGTGATCAAAGCTTTCTTAAGTGTTTCAAATGCTTCTACAAAATCATCATTAAAGACAAAAGGAATATCTTTTTGCAATAAATTAGTCAGAGGCCTAGAGATTTTGGAAAAGTCCTTAATGAACCTCCTATAAAAACCGGCATTACCAAGGAAACTTCTTATACCTTTTATGTCCTTGGGACATGGCATCTTTTCAATAGCATCAACTTTTGCTTTATCAACTACAATACCTCTCTCGAAGATCTTGTGCCCCAAGACAATGCCTTCATTAACCATAAAGTGACACTTTTCCCAATTCAGGAAGAGACTAGTGTCTTTGCATCTCTGCAAAACTCGATCAAGGTTGCTCAAACAATCATCAAAAGAGGATCCATAGACGGAGAAGTCATCCATGAATACCTCACAAATCTATTCACAAAAATCAGAGAATATAGCCATCATGCATCTTTGAAAGGTAGCAGGTGCATTACATAAACCAAAAGGCATACGTCTATAAGCAAAAGTACCAAAAGGGCAAGTAAAAGTAGTTTTAGATTGATCCTGCGCGGACACAGGTGTTTGAGAGAAGCTAGAATAACCATCTAGAAAGCAAAAATGTGTGTGTTTGGATAGCCTTTCTAGCATTTGATCAATGAAAGGTAAAGGGTAATGAACTTTCTTAGTAGCTTTATTTAACTTATGAAAATCAATTACCATCCTATAGCCTGTAATAATTCTTTGCGGGATCAATTCATCTTTATCATTAGGAACAATGGTAATAGCTCCCTTTTTAGGGACACAATGGACAGGGCTTACCCATTCACTATCAGCAATGGGATAAATGATACCTGCCTCACAGAGCTTTAGTATCTCCTTTCTTACCACTTCCTTCATTTTGGGATTTAATCGTCTTTGAGGATCTCTAACTAGTTTGGCATCTTTCTCCACTGAAATTTTGTGTTGACATAACGTGAGACTAATGCCCTTAAGATCATCCAGAGTATATCCAATAGTAACTCTGTGCTTCTTCAGAGTTTTCAATAATCTTTCTTCTTCTTTCTCTGAAAGGTTAGCGCTAATAATGACATGCTTTTCCATAAACCATCTTATATGGAGACATACCCATAGGATTTTTGTATGCAGTTCTATAGGCCCATAATGCACCATCAAGTTTTTTGGACCAATTCTTTCTAGATCTATTCATAGTCTTTTGAAAAATTAATTTGAGCTCTCTATTTTTCAACTCTACTTGACCACTAGATTGCGGGTGATAAGGAGATGCAATTCTATGATTGACATCATACGTAGCAAGCATCTTACGAAAAGCACCATGAATAAAGTGTGAACCACCATCAGTCATAAGATATCTAGGGACTCCAAACCTCGGAAAAATAACTTCTTTAAGCATTTTAATAGAAGTGTTATGATCTGCACTACTAGTTGGAATAGCTTCTACCCACTTAGTAACGTAATCAACAGCAACTAAAATATGTGTATAACTATTGGAGGCAGGAAAAGGTCCCATATAATCAAAGCCCCAAACATCAAACGGTTCAATAACAAGAGAATAATTCATAGGCATTTCCTGACGTCTACTAATGTTTCCTATTCTTTGACATTCATCACAAGATAAGACAAACTTACGAGCATCTTTGAAGAGAGTAGGCCAATAAAAACTAGATTGTAGTACCTTGTGTGCAGTTCTATCTCCAACATGCTGTACTCCATAGGATTCAGAGTGACACTTGTGTAGAATTTGTTCATGTTCATGCTCAAGCACACAACGTCTAATAATACCATCTACTCCTTCTTTATAAAGGTGTGGATCATCCCAGAAGTAATGTCTTAAATCATAAAAGAACTTTATCTTTTGCTGGTATGTGAAACTAGGCGGTATATATTTAGCAACAATGTAATTAGCATAATCAGCATACCAAGGAGCAGTACGAGAAGCATTGACAACCGCTAATTGTTCATCAGGAAAGCTATCATTAATAGGCGTTGGGTCATCAAGAACATTCTCTAACCTAGACAAGTTATGCGCAGCGGGTTCTCAGCTCCTTTCTATCAATAATATGCAAGTCAAATTCTCGAGCAAGAGAACCCATCTAATGAGTCTAGTCTTAACATCTTTATTTTCCATAAGATATTTAATAGCAGCATGATCGGTGTGAATAGTAACTTTGGAATCAACAATGTAAGGTCTAAACTTATCACATGCAAACACAAGCTGCTAAGAACTCTTTTTCAGTAGTAGCATAATTTCTCAAGCGTATCAAGAGTCTTACTAGCATACTTGATAACATTCAATTTCTTATCGACTCTTTGCCCTAAAACAACACCTACAGCATAATCACTAGCATCGCACATAATTTCAAAAGGTAAATTCCAATCAGGTGGCTGAACAATAGGTGCAGTAATCAAAGCTTTCTTAAGTGTTTCAAATGCTTCTACACAATCATCATTAAAGACAAAAGGAATATCTTTTTGCAATAAATTAGTCAGAGGCCTAGAGATTTTGGAGAAGTCCTTAATGAACCTCCTATAAAAATAGGCATGACCAAGGAAACTTCTTATACCTTTTATGTCCTTGGGACATGGCATCTTTTCAATAGCATCAACTTTGGCTTTATCAACTACAATACCTCTCTCGAAGATCTTGTGCCCTAAGACAATGCCTTCATTAACCATAAAGTGACACTTTTCCCAATTCAGGAAGGGACTAGTGTCTTTGCATCTCTGCAAAACTCGATCAAGGTTGCTCAAACAATCTTCAAAAGAGGATCCATAGACGGAGAAGTCATCCATGAATACCTCACAAATCTATTCACAAAAATCAGAGAATATAGCCATCATGCATCTTTGAAAGGTAGCAGGTGCATTACATAGACCAAAAGGCATACGTCTATAAGCAAAAGTACCAAAAGGGCAAGTAAAAGTAGTTTTAGATTGATCCTGCGCGGACACAGGTATTTGAGAGAAGCCAGAATAACCATCTAGAAAGCAAAAATGTGTGTGTTTGGATAGCCTTTCTAGCATTTGATCAATGAAAGGTAAAGGGTAATGAACTTTCTTAGTAGCTTTATATAACTTACGAAAATCAATTACCATCCTATAGCCTATAATAATTCTTTGCGAGATCAATTCATCGTTATCATTATGAACAATGGTAATAGCTCCCTTTTTAGGGACACAATGGACAGGGCTTACCCATTCACTATCAGCAACGGGATAATTGATACCTGCCTCACGGAGCTTTAGTATCTCCTTTCTTACCACTTCCTTCATTTTGGGATTTAATCGTCTTTGAGGATCTCTAACTGGTTTGGCATCTTTCTCCACTGAAATTTTGTGTTGACATAACGTGGGACTAATGCCCTTAAGATCATCCAGAGTATATCCAATAGTAGCTCTGTGCTTCTTCAGAGTTTTCAATAATCTTTCTTCCTCTTTCTCTGAAAGGTTAGCGCTAATAATAACAGGATATATTTCTTTTTCATCAAGATAAGCATAGTTAAGATTATCAGGTAATGACTTGAGTTCAAACACGGGATCACCCTTGGGTGGAGGGGGATCCCCAAGAATTTCAACGGGAAGGTTATGTTTCAACATAGGTTCCTGTTTAAGGTACACTTCATCTATTTCTTCCCTTTCCTTCATAAACATATCGTTTTCGTGGTCTAGCAAATATTGTTCTAACGGATCAGTCGGAGGAACAACATTGGAAGCAAGACCAATAATTTCATCCTTACTAGGTGATTCCCTTTCACGAGGTTGTCTACTAAACTTAGCGAAATTAAACTCATGAGACATACCATCTATGCCAACAGTGACAATATTGTTTTCACAATTAATCTTAGCACTAGCAATATTCAACAAGGGTCTACCAAAAATAATGGGACAAAAATCATCTTGTGGGGAACCTAGAACAAGAAAATCAGCAGTGTATTTAATCTTCCCACACAAGACTTCAACATCTCTAACAATCCCAATAGGTTTAATGGTCTCCCTATTAGCAAGCTCAATAGTAACATCAATGTCTTCTAATTCAACAGGTGCAATATCGTGCATAATTTCTTTATAAAGGTCATAAGGTATCGCACTAGCACTAGCACCCATATCACATAAGCCATGATAACAATGATCTCCTATTTTAACAGAAATAATAGGCGTGCCTACAACAGGTCTACGTGTCTTAGTACCGGGTCTAACAATATTAGCAGTTTCACCCAAGAAAGAGATAACATGCCCATCTAAGTCCTCATCCAAGAGATCTTTAACCATAGCAATACTAGGTTCAACATTAATTTGCTCAGGAGGTGTATAAGTCCTACTATTACTCTTACGAACAACAGTCGAAGCTTTAACATGATCTTTTATCCTAACAGGAAAAGGAGGGTTTTCAACATAAGCCGTAGGAATAATAGGATCACTATATGTAATAGTCTTTTCTTCGACTGTAATAGGTGCAACTACTTTCACTTCAACAGGAGGATTATATTTAAACCACTTCTATTTAGGGAGATCAACATGAGTAGCAGAAGTTTCACAAAAAGTAGCTACTATCTCAGAGTCAAGTCCATACTTAGAGCTAAATCCACGGAAAGCATCGGTTTCCATAAAAGATTTAACGCAACCAAACTTAGCTGTCATACCTGACTCCTTACCATCGTCGGAACCCCAATCTTCAGAGTTGCGTTTAATTCTTTCCAATAAGTCCCATTTAAAATCAATAGTCTTCAGCATATAGGAACCAGCACAAGAAGTATCGAGCAAGTTGCGATTATCAAGAGAAAGCCGAGCATAAAAATTCTGAATAATCATTTCCCGAGAGAGCTCATGATTGGGGCATGAATATAACATTGACTTAAGCCTCCCCAAATCTTGAGCGATGCTTTCTCCTTCGCGAGGCCATAAATTATATATGTAATTATGATCATGATGAACAAGATGCATATTATAGAACTTCTGGTGAAATTCCAACTTCAATCGCTTATAATTCCAAGATCTCGTATCATCACATAGGCTATACCATGTCATTGCATCTCCCTTCAAAGATAAAGGGAAGACCTTCCTTTTAACAACATCATCGGGAATACCTCCAAGCTTAAATAATCCACAAACTTCATCCACAAAGATAAGGTGTAAGTCGGGATGCAATGTTCCGTCTCCAGCAAAAGGATTAGCTAGCAGTTTTTCTATCATACCCGAAGGAATCTCAAAGTGAATATTTTCATAAACTTCAGTAGGTTGAGGAGCATCTCTTTGCTCTTCGGGTTGGGGTGAAGATACCCCAAACAATCCCCTCAAAGTATTAGTTTCCATAGTGATAAGTAACAGAAAATTTCAGCACACTATATAAATGTTTCCTTACCAAGTTCCACTCACCAAGAGCGCTACACTCCCCGGCAACGGCGCCAGAAAAGATTCTTGATGACTCACAAGTATAGGGGATCTATCGTAGTCCTTTCGATAAGTAAGAGTGTCGAACCCAACGAGAAGCAGAAGGAAATGATAAGCGGTTTTCAGTAATGTTTTCTCTGCAAGCACTGAAATAGTAGGTGATAGATAGTTTTGTGATAAGATAAATAGTAACGAGCAAAAAGTAAACAAAGTAAATAAAGTGCAGAAAGGTGGCTCAATCCTTTTTGTAGCAAAGGATAAGCCTGGACAAATTCTAATAATGAAGAAGGAGCTCCCGAGGACACATTGGGAATTATCATCAAGCTAGTTTTCATCACGTTCGTAAGATTCGTGTTCGGTACTTATATAATTTGATATGTGGGTGGACCGGAACTTGGGTACTGCCCTAACATGGACAAGCATCCCACTTATGATTAACCTCTATTGCAAGCATCCGCAACTACAAAAAGGAGTATTAAGGTAAACCTAACCACAACATTAAACATATGGGTCCATATCAACCCCTAACGAAGCAACGCATAAACTAGGGTTTAAGCTTCTGTCACTCTAGCAACCCATCATCTACTTATTACTTCCCTATGCCTTCCTCTAGGCCCAAATAATGGTGAAGTTTCATGTAGTCAACGTTCACATAACACCACTAGAGGAAAGAAAACATACATCTCATCAAAATATCGAACGAATACCCAATTCACATGACTACTAATAGCAAGACTTCACCCATGTCCTCAAGAACAAACGTAACTACTCACAAAGCATATTCAAGTTCATAATCAGAGGAGTAATAATATGCATAAAGGATCTGAATATATGATCTTCCACCAAGTAATCCAAATAGCATCAACTACAAGGAGTAATCAACACTACTAGCAACCCACAGGTTCCAATTTGTGGTTTTGATACAAGATTGGATACAAGAGATGAACTACGGTTTTGAGAGGAGATGGTGCTGGTGAAGATGTTGATGGAGATTGACCCCCTCTCGATGAGAGGATCGTTGGTGATGACGTTGGTGATGATTTCCCCCTCCCGGAGTGTCGGGGGAATCTGCCCGCCGCGGACACCTATGGGGCGGGCCCCTTATGCATCTTGATGCGAGGCGGAGGGAGCACTGAGAGCAGATCGAGGCGAGCACGCTGGCGGATTTACCCAGCCGGAGCTCTCCGAGAGATAAAACTCCTCTGCTGCTTTGTGTTTGTATTTGATCTTGCTCGAGAGTGCGGCGTATGGTGGTGTTGCGTGTGTCGAATGGACCGAACCAACGAACCCCTTCTCGTGCGCATGGGCCTCCCTTTTATAGTCGGAAGGGGGCGCCAACAGGTGGCAGCGTAGGAGAAAGGGGTAAAAATGTAAAAGAGGTGGTAGTTGGAGCAGTCGGGGAACAGTGAAGCTACGGTCGTGAGCAGTGGTTGCCACCTACTTTGTGATGGGGACAAGGGCATTTAATGTCCGTGCGCCGTCGACCCCAAAAGCTCCCGCCCTTGCGTCTCCGTGCGCCCGCGGCGATGGATTCACCACCGTGAAGTGCCACCGTGTCCCCAGGCTGCACTGACCATCCGCCACGCGTCCTGGAAAGGCCCAGGCGTGGCGTGGGCTGATGAGCTGGGCGCGAGCACCTGGCGCTTCTCTCCGGCAAGTACCTTGCCGGGTCTTAACTGCGGGCCGGGAGCTTGCGGGCTCTGTAACTTGTCGCTCCCGGGCCCTCGCCGGGCGCATATAAGCGCCGAGGCGTGCCTTCTATGATGTAATCTTCTAGTCTTCTGGCGAGCTCCTCTCGCCAGGGCCTTCGTGAGTGGTGTAACCTTGAGCACAGGGCGGCCTTCGGCAAGCTCCGCTTGCAGGGTCTCGATCTTCATCTTGTATACTTTGTCTCTGAATGGTTTGACATGGAGTAGGAAGGTCTCCGGCGAGCACGTGGTAAACCCTGCCGCGGAAGCTGCAACTGCCGTGCACAAGTTGGGGTACCTTGAGTACCCCTACCTTAGCTACACCGACAGAGCCCGGCCTGGGCCACACGGTGCCGCGCGCTGTTGGGCCAGGCCCAAAGCGATCTGCAGGCACCACGCCCCTGGCGCGTCGAATCCACTTCGCATCTGCCGCTTCCCCATGACAACCTGCGTCGATTGCGGCGTCGTGGGATGGGGCGTGCCCACGTTCTTTAATGGGAAGAGCGGAGCGCCCCACTTCCCCATAAAAGCGAGAGAAGCGAGGCGGTTCCCTCTCTTCGCTCTCATTGCATCTTCTTCCTCCTCCAGAGATCCCCTTTGCGCTCCGCCTCCGCATCTCCTCCGCCGTCTCTTGCGTCTGCGGCGCCGCCGGACTCTTCGTCCTCCTTCCCTCGCCGCCTCCGCCATGGCCCCGAAGACCGGAAAGGGGAAGGCGGAGAAGACCAAGAAGGAGAAATCTGAGCAGGCGGCGAAGCTCGCCCTGCTGCGGAAGCGGAACGTCGTCTTCTCGCCGCGGCTCGGCGTGCGGGAACTCTGGAACAAATATTACCTGTTCTGGGCCAAGAAGACCAATGCGCATCCTCGGACCAGAGCTCATCCGGCCGCCACCAAGGACAACTACCCCGGCGGGTACTACTTCTTCGCAGCCTTCTTCCACTGCGGTCTTTGCCCTCCTTTTTCTGAATTCTTCTGCGACGTCATGCACACATACGGCTTCCACCTTCTTGACTTCACCCCCAACGCCATCCTTACAATGGCGGTTTCGCTACATGTCGAAGCTTCATAGGAATACACCCAAGCGTGGCGCTGTTTAGGCACTTCTTCACTCCCGGGCGAGGCGGCGCCCCCCTCTCGGAGGAATTTCTTGGGTTTTAAATGCGCACAAGAAGGAGTCTTACTTGCCGGGAGCTCGCGGCAAGTGGGAAGAGTGGCGTCTTGACTGGTGCTGGATCGTTGAAGACGAGCGCAGCCCTTCACCGCGCCGCGCACAACTCCTATCGTCGCGGCGGGGCTGAAGCGATCTGGATCCGGACGACGTCAAGCTCAGCGTCGCCCTCATCCGGATTCTTCGTCTTCGAGCAGCAAAGCTGTCCGTTCGCGAAAGTAGGCGCGATTTCCTCCGCCGCCGCGCGCCCTCTCCAAGACAGGAAAAGGCCGGCCTGGGAGTATGGCGGCGCAGGGGATATAATGAGGCTGCGCCCCGGGCTGAACTTCAACTTCACGACGCTGGAGCTGAGGGGGATGGTCCGGGAACTCTTTAAATATGACCCGGCCCATCCAGAGTGGTTCAGACCTCCCCGGGGAGTGGTGCCCCTCTGCAACAGCACAGCTCGGGATAGCCTCCTCGCCATGATGCCCGCGTGCGATCGCGGCGTGGAAGCGCACATGGATTCCGCCCAAGCCAATAGACGTCCTCAGCTTCTTCGACAACCTTGAGGAGGTGGCGAAGAACAAGAACGAGACCCGGGGGCTGACACGGGACACCACGGACCAGGAGATAGCGTACATAGCTTCTCGGGCTGAAGAGGCCGCCGCAGCCGCAGCGGCAGGGGATTTTGGATACACACCTGATGAAGCAGAGGCTGCGGATGTGTCCTGCCAAGCGGAGGCGGAGATCCATGATGCTGCTGGAACTTCCTCCCGCAGCTCGCCGGGTCCCCCTCGAGGCACTCCGGGATCCACAGCATCGCGGCGAGGCAGCAGCAAAGAGGTGGCGCTGCGGAGGGAGCGGAGCGCCGCAGAAGCGAATCGCGCCGGAGGGAGCGGAGGCGCCGAGAGGAAAAGGGCATAGCGCGAGGCGCTGGACCAGCGATCCAGCCGGCGAGGAGGAGGAGGAGGAGGGCGCCGAGGCCGCCGAGGGCGCCGGCGGGTCCACGGACCTCTCGCCGGCGACCTCTCCTCGTCGTCGGAGACCTCCCCCCTTGTGGCGAGCCCTAAGCGTTCTCCAGCAAGCGCCTCCGCATAAGCGGCGGCGAGCGAGGCGCGAGCCCCGGCAACAACCAGCGCAAACTTCCGGGAAGCCAAGCTGCGCCGAGGACCGCCAAGCGCCGAGGAATCTTCGCCCCCTGCTCCTCGCGCCGCCGCGCCCAGGTGGAGTATGACTTCTCCGCCTTGGCGAAGACGACGAGGAGGAACAGGAAGTATCCGAGATCTTCATCTTCTCAAATTCCGCCTGATTGTTGTTGAAGCTAATCTTGTTTCTTGCTTTGATTTGGGACCTTGGCCCAGCGAAGAGGGCCAAGGTGCCCGTCAATCAATCGCGGACGACTTCGCCCGCCCAAGGCGATCGAGGATGTGCGGATCAAGCTTGCGGATCGGCGCTATTCGAAAGCAGCCCAGCGCAGCCCCAGTAAAGTCTGGGTTACGTACTTCGCTTCGCGGGCGTGTTTGAAGGTTTTGGTCTTGTACTAATGCCTTAATGTTTCTGTCTTGACTTGTGCGAGAGGTGGAGCCACAGCTGCAGGAGCGTCGGAGGTCACCCGAGGAGCCGCGAGCCCCGCCGTCCCCGCCAAGGTCGAACTCCCGACAAGGAGAGCACTCCGCCAAGGCGGGTACTCCGCCGAGGCGAGTACCCGCCAAGCGAGCAACCGGCGGCGGCTACTCCGCCAAGCGGAGCTCCCAGCGAGAGCCCGCCGTGACAACGTCCGCCAAGGTAGGTTCTGCAGCTTTGTCTCCTTGGCGTTGTCTCTTTTGGATATTTGCTTGAACTTCTTTTGCTTTTCTTCTTCTTCTAGATCCTCCTCCCCGAGCAGATGGAGGCGGAAGTCGTCATTGTTGAGGAGGAGCCTTGGGCGGCGATGGCGGCGCCCGATCGCCGAGACCTGGCGGGAGCCGCCAGGGGCTAAATCGCGAAGACCGCTCCGCTGCGGGCCTTGCAGCGGGGGAGGGGACGGCGACCGCACCGCCAGCCCGGGCGGCGGGAGCATCAAGTGCTGCGCGGTCACCGACCCTTCCGCGGAGAAAAGCAGTCCGGTTACTACTTGAAAGCCCCCAGGCGTCTTTATCCAGTGCCGTGGGGCTCTTCGTCATGACTCCAGCGGGCGAGGCCTTTGATGGGGAGGTCCTCGCCTCCGCGGGCTTGAAGATCGTCGAGGGCCGGCGAGCGGCGGGCCCGAGGAGGAAAGCTGCTTCACCAGCTCCTGGCCCTTCTGCGGGCCAAGCGGTAGCTTGCTTCCGGAGGCCCTCGTCGCCAAGGCCGCCGAGGAGATGGAGAAGCGGCGGAGCTCAGCGCCGCCAACCAGGCTGCTCTCCGCGAGGTGGCGGAGGCGCAAGCGACTTCGCCGGGGAGTATGAGGTGGTTCTTTGGAGAAGGCCGAGGCGAAGAGCAGCGGCTCGCCGGGTGGAGCTGTCCCGGCGAGAGGAGAACTCATCCAGCGGAAGGTTAACCTCGACTCCCACGAGGAAGACCTTGCCGCTCGGGAGCAGGCCCTTGGCGGGGGCTGAAGGCGAAGCCGCCCGCTGCCGCAGAGACCGCCAAGGAGGAGCTTGCCGCCAAGGTCGCGCAGCTGGAGGAGTTCTTGAAAGCGGCGTGGAGAAGGTCGCCAGCGCTCAACACGGAGCGCGAAGGGCGCCCACCAACTCGGAACTCAGGTGCGTCTTTCCAAGAAGGCGACGAGTTGGAGGCCGCCAAGGACCCCATCGAGGATCTTGAGTTGCAAGTTTCTCTGTTGAGGACTCGCTTGGCGCCGCCGGGATCGGAGACCAAGTTGAAGGAGGAGCTCCGCGAGGAACGAGCTTTGGTGGACAGCGCCAACAAAGCAGCCGAGCAATTCCACCGTACTGTCGAGTTATGGACCGAGGACTTGGTGTCTTGTGCGTCCGACATTGACCAGGAGCTGCTGGCGCTGAAGCTGAGCATCTCATCTACTCCCGGATCAAATCTCCTCCAGCGCCAAGCTCAGCCTCTTCTTGGGGGATCGCGCGGCCCTTGCAAATCTGCGGAAGAAGATCCCGCAACTTCGCCGAGGAGACTACGCCGGCTGTGCAGGGAACCATGGGCGTGTCTTGTGAAGATTGTATACCGCAATCCGGCATAAACCTCACCAGCGTTCTTTGCAGCTTGCGGTGGCCGAACATGGAGGCTCAAGGAGGAGCAGTCGCCCACATCATTGCTAAAGTGAACAAGATCTCCGGGGTGGAGGCGACCGCGTGACTAGGCCTCCTTTATCTTTATCTCTTTTGTTGCTGCATAGGGTGTTATGAACTCATTAGTCATCGCGACAAGTTATTCTATGTAAGATATTATCTTTATTTTGATCAATAGATGCGATGTTATCTCCTTTGTTACGATCCTCAACTTTGTATGCTTCAACCCTCGCTTCTAGGAAACTTGCGGCAAGGGGCCCTTGCCGCGGCGCTGAGTCTTGAACTTCGAAGCGGCCTGCCGACAAGGTCTTACCGGCAAGCAACCTTGCATGACTAGTCATAGCGCACTTGGCTTGCTTGGCGGACTCGAAAACGAAACAAGGGCGCGACACTTGTCGCAGCTCGCTTAAATCGTTGGCGTGCTCGAAAACAAGATAAAGTGCGGCTATCCACGGGTAGGTTCCTCCGAGCACAGGTTTTCCATACAAAGTGTGATCGTTCAAGGAAGGAAACTTAAAATTTAAAATTTTGAACTGCTCAAATTCCAATAACTTAGCTTTCATGATCCGTGCGTTCTCCGGCAAGCTTCTCTTTCTTGAACAGCACTTGGTTCATCCTCCATTTCCTTCCCCCCCGGCAAACTTGTCTTGAGAGAGCGTTCCTTCCTTAAGATGCAAGGAAAGAAGAAGGAAACAAGTATATGGCCTTCGGCGTGCTATTGCTTACGGTTGTGTGTCGCACAAAAGATGCCAAATAACACATGCAAATAGCAAATAAAAGCATGGGAAAGGCAACTAGGGCAAAACACAGAAACTTTACTGGTGCATGGGATCTGCGCCCGGCTTTGTACAAAGGGTTACATGCAACAGCGGCAAAGCTTGTACAAAAGGTGGTTGCGGAGCGGATCACGTCAACCGCGCCTTATGGGTGAAACTTGCGAAGATGCTCTATGTTCGAGGAGTTGCTCACGGTAAGCCTTCTTCGGTCTCGGCGGACAGCGCCGGGCCTCGTGACTTGTCTCACCCGATAAGGGCCTTCCCACTTCAAGCGTCAACTTGTTGGAATTCTTGGCGGACTGAACACGCCGAAGAACAAGGTCGCCTTCCTCGAGACTCGGCTTTGACCTTGCGGCTATGGTAGCGGCGCAAAGCCTGCTGGTATCGAGCAGCTCGTCTGACAGCACAGAGCGTCCCTCCTCAAGGAGCAATGCATCATCTTGTCGCGATTGCTCTTGCTCGAGCTCATCATAGCGAGCACTCGAGGAGATCCGTATCTGAGTTCCGTGGGGAGAACTGCCTCTGCTCCATAGACTAGAGCAAAAGGTGTCTGTCCGGTGGCTCGATTTGGTGTCGTTCGATCGACCAAAGAGCGCGGTAGCTCCTCTATCAATTTCTTCCGCACTTGCGCAGCTGTCGAAAGTTCTTGTCTTGAGTCGCGCAGCACTTGAGCGTGGCCCTCTCCGCTTGACCGTTGCTCCTCGGGTGAGCAGCGAAGCGAAACAGACCTTGGTGCCAAGGTCTTGGGCGTCTTGCATGAAGGTGCGGTGGTGAATTGTGTACCGTTGTCGGTGATAATCTGTTAGGGATCGAAGCGCATACAATCGATCTGAAGAACTTGACCGCTGATTGTCTTGTCACCTTTCTCATGGCTCCACTTCGGCCACTTTGTGAACTTGTCGATTACTCGTACAAGTACTCAAAGCCCCGATAAGCGGGGAAGGGCCGAGATATCGAGCCCCAGACCGAGAAGGGCGGGACAAAGGATTGTTTGGAGAGCTTGAGCTGGTGATGAATCGCTTTGCATGGGCCTTGCGCTTCACACTTGGTTACTAGTGCGATTGCATCTTGGAGGCTTCTTGCCAAAGAACCCTTGCGGAAAGCTTTCGGCAAGCGCCCTTCTTGCGCCAATGTGGTGGCCGCATATGCCTCCGTGTATTTACGCCAGCAGCTTCATCCATCTTCCCTAGAGATGCACTTGATCGACACCATTGAGCCTTCTTACATGCAGCTCGTTATCCACGAACTGGTACATACTTATTGTCTGGTTATCTTCTCTATTTCTTACGGGTGCGTCGGAAGTTCTCCGTTTGCAAAAAGCAGACGATCTGCTGCGCCCATGCTGGAGCTTGGGGCTCAGCGGCAAGGACTAAAGGCATGAGGGCAGCTGCGGGAACCTCGGCTTCTCGGCAAGAACCTCTGGTCTGCGGAGCTGAAGATCCCGGCAAGCTCGCCGGGCGAGGCTTGTCGGGAACACTTGCTTCAACTGTCTGAGATCCGAGGATCTGCGAGAGCAAACTGTTCCTCGGCGTTACAGTCGTTGATCTTGGGGACCTTGGCGGCGGCCTCGGGAAGACCCGCCCGGCAAGTAGTCGCCGGAGACCAACTTTCTCTTCTTGGACTGCCCAATTGATGGCGTGACGGATGGTTGAGTCAGCTTGAGCAAGAAGGTCCCGGTTCCACAGTAACTTCATGAAGCACACTTTGAAAGGCCATCTGTGATTTCATTACGAGCTCTCGGGGCGTGCTCCATCTGCAAACCTTGAGCGCTCCTCAAGCTTCCTCACTTCATCGACATAAGCTTCCATCAAAGGGCTCGATAGCTCTTGTTAACTTGCGGACCACCAACGAGAATCTCCCTTTAATCAACTTCACGATCCCAAGTTGGCCGCGATCCACGAGGCGGCGAGCAAACCTTCATATTCAGCGGTGTTGTTTGTCGCTTGCTCCCTTGGGAAGTGCATCTGGATAACATACTTGAGGTGTTCTCCGGTGGGCGCGATGAGTACCACGCCGCACGGCGCCTTACAGCGAAGAAGCACCGTCAAAGTACATTACCCATTCACTTGTCGCTTCCTGTACGGGTGTACTCGTTTCTTGGACTTCTTCATCGGGTGTTGGGGTCCACTCTGCTATAAATTCTGCCAAAGCTCGGCTCTGTATGGTTGAAGTACTTTCAAACTTGAGTCCAAAGCTCGACAGCTCCAATGCCCACTCAACGATCCTGCCGTTGCTTACGGGTTGTGCAATATCCTCTTGATGAGCGGTGACCACTGTTATCTCGTGTGCCTAGAAGTAATGGCGCAGCTTTCTCGAGCCATGAGAAGACCGAAAAGCAGCTTTTGCACACGAGTATCTTGATCTAGCCCCACGGAGAAGGAACTTACAAAATACCTTTGGGCGCTGCACCATCTTCTTCCGCACCTTATCCTGTTCTGCTGAGTTGCCCTTGTCGGGGCGGAGCTTGTCGGAGCAGCCCCACTTTCGTCATTGGACTCGCTTGCGGTGGTGTGGCCTCCTCGTCGGACTCCCTCTCCGCTACTAACGCAGCACTAACCACCTGGTTGGTTGCCGCTAGGTACAGCAACAACTTCTCCTGTGGTCTAGGTGCGACAAGTATTGAGTGGAGGATAGGTACCGTTCAAATCCTGCGGCGCTGCGTCCGCTTCGGAGTCCACTTCATGGGACCTGCCTTCTTGAGGATTTTGAAGAAAGGTAGGCGCGTTCTGCAGACTTTGAAATGAACCTCTTGAGGGCAGCCACACAACCGGCAAGCCTTCTAACATCCTTGACTCGCTTCGGGGCTTTGATCTGCTCAATGGCTTTAATCTTGTCGGGGTTGGCTTCAATCCCCTCTGTGACACAAAGAACCGAGAAGCTTGCGGAGGGAACTCCAAAGCGCACTTCTCGGGGTTCAACTTAAGCTGTATCTTGCGCAGGTTCTGAAATGTCTCTTCCAAATCTTGAATCAGCGTATCCTTGCTCTTACTCTTCACCACGATATCATCCATGTAGCCTCTACATTTACGTGGATCTGTGGCTCAAAAGCGATATACACTACCCTTGCAAATGTTGATCCTGCATTCTTGATCCAAATGGCATGCGTGTGAAGCAATAAGTACCACATGGAGTGATAAATGCAGTCTTCTCTTCATCCTCTTTGGCCATAAAGATCTGGTGATAGCTGAGTATGCATCAAGAAAGCGAGTAGCTCACATCCGGCGATGGAGTCAACGATCTGGTCAATGCGCGGCAAGGGAATGGATCCTTGGGACATGCTTTATTCACATCGGTGAAGTCTATACACAGCCTCCATTTCCCGTTGGCCTTGCGCTGACGGCGGGTTTGCTAACCACGTCGGATGGATCACACCTCTAACTAGGCTGCTGCCTCTAGCTTCTTGATTTCTTCAGCGATGAATTCTTGGCGCTCCACGGCTTGCTTCCTCACTTTTTGCTTGATGGGCGCGCATGAGGGAAAACAGCAAGCTTGTGCTCAATCACCTTCACAGGAACACGGGGATGTCGGATGGTTGCCATGCAAACACATCGACATTCGCCCGCGAGGAAAAGCAGCAGCGCTTTCCTATTCTTTGTCAAGTGTGGCAATCGATGGTGAAGGTACCACCGGTCTGCCGTCCTCCTTGGCGGACACCTTCTTGGTTGCGGTGGGCGGCCTTTCCTTTTACTCTTGCGGTGGAGCTCGGCGGGGCGTCCTCGGCGGCAGCGCAGCACTCAAAGATGTGCGGTTGCGGAGTGGGTCCCGAGCACTTGCGGGCTTGGTCTTCGTCTTCTTCCCCGGAGCTTCAGCGGCAAGTGTATTCTTATCGGCGCAGCTGCCGCATCCCGGTAGATCTTGTCGGCACGAGATAAGCGCATCCTTCTTGTCGCCGTGGGCGGTGATGGCGCTTATCGGCCCGGCATCTTGAGTACGTTGTAAGCATAATGGGAAGCTGCCATGAACTTGGCGAGGCGGGGCGGCGAGTATTCCATTGTATGGCAACGAAATATCGGCGGCGTCGAAAGTGATCGCTCGATCCTGAAATTGAGCTCCCGCCAAAGGTCACGCACACGATGATCTTTCCTTTGAGCTTGCTCCGTCCGGGTTGATTCCTTGGAAAGAACCGGTCTCTTGAGCTTCGCCATCTGGAATTTGGAGTTTCTTGATCACAGCGAGAGGAGATCAAGTTCAGCCCGCCCCGCCGTCAACCAACATTTTGGTGACCTTGAGGTTGCGGATGGTGGGTGAGACCAGCATCGGCAAGCACCCGACCGCGGTGGTGCGGTCAGGGTGATCCTCAAGATCAAAAATGATGGGCGTGCGGACCATTTGAGAACTGCTTGCGACTCCGGGCGGCTCCGCTGCATTCACCTCACGCACCTTTGCTTTAGGCTGGCGGTGGGAGGTGTCTTGACGCCACCGTCGGCGCCTGGGACCTCCGTGGCCTTCGGAACTCCTGCTCGCTGTTATCCTCATCCTCCATGTCTTCGTCGTCGTCTTCTTCATCCTTGTCGCGGCCCCGGGGAGGTCGATCACCTTGCCGCTGCTTGGCCTTGCCGCGGCGTCCTCCCCGGCTATTGAACGGCCGCTTCTTGCTCGGTTCTCCTCCGCCACCTTGGGCCTTCTCCTTGTCGCGCCTCTCGTACTCGGCTTTTTGCTGCTCGGCGAGATACTCGGCAGCGCTTGCGATTGGAGAGATCGTGGCCCTTAGTGCGGTGGATTTTGCGATATTGCTTGTCGGGCCGTCACAGCTTGTCGGCTGCGCTTCTGAGGCAGAGCTCCTTGCGGAGAAGCAAGCCTGCGTTTGCTTGGCGGGAGCCTCCTTGCGGACTTCTCGGCGGCAAGCACCTCTTTCTTGTTCTTTTTGGTTGTTCGCGCGGCTCTTCTTTCTTGGGGCGGAGTCGTCATTGTCGCTTTCTCCTGCGCCAAAGCATCCTCCCCGAGTCTCCTCCCCTCTTCGCGCGTCTTGCCTGCTCAACCGAGCATAGAGCTCGCTGACATCCCGAATCTTGGTCGCCGCCATCTCTTCACGCATCGCGGCGGTTGCGCGTTACGGTGGAGCAGCTGATAACATGGGCGGGGTGGACATCGAGGATGTTGTGCTGCACACGGCTGAAGCGTTGGATATACTTGCGCAGGTTTCTCCTTCATACGGGCCAAAATGTGGAATCGCTCTCTGGCCGTGGGGTTTGTGGCCGCCCGGTGAAAGCGCCGACAAACGATGGCAAAGATCTGCCCAAGAAGAAATGGAGCCCTCGGCAAGTGCATAAGCCAAACGAGCGTTCGGCTTAAGCACGAAGGGAAATGGTTCGCGAGAATCTTCTCGTCGCGCCCGGCAGCTTGCACAGCGATGGTGTAGACACGAGGAATTCCGAGGTGCGTCTTGCCGTTATACTTCTCGATGCGTCGGGCTTGAAATTCTTCATCTTTGGAGCCCTTTGGGCGCGCCGCGGCTTCGCGGGTGAGCGCAGGCAACCTGCAGCGTCTGACAAGTCGCTGGTTCACCGGCGCGCCGCAGCGTCGGCAGTGTTCCCAGCTCTCTGTCTGATTGTCGCCCGAGCTTCTCGGCGGCGCTCGATCATGGTCGGCGTCTTCTTATCGCCGGTCGTCGAGGACTGGCGTTGATCGGCGAGCCCGCGGATCCGGCGAGGCCGTGGAGCCGTCGTCGGCGTTGTTCCAGCGAGCGGCGTCTTTTGCTTCCGCGGGGGAGTGCATGGTGGTTGCACCCGGCGCTCTTATCGCCGTCGACCTTCGTCTTCTCGGCTTGCTTGCGGCGCGAGGTCGCCGGCTGCTGTGAAAAGGTCGTTATTAGCGGCGATCGAGCTCGGATGGGAGCCCTCGATCGTCGGCCTTGTCGCCGCTGGAGGGAAGTCGAAGCGATTGTGCCCTTCGGCGCTTCTGCGGAGTGGAGGGGAGCGGGAGTGGCGGTGCGAGGCGGGATATGCTCGGACTCTAACAGCGTTAGAAGGAGCGAGGTCCTGCCCGGCGCCTTCGCTTTGCTTGTGTCCGGGGCGGGGTCCGGAGCATCCCGCGAGCCTCCGGTGTGTCCTTGCCCGGCATGCGGATACCACCTCCGTGGTATGGCGCTGCTGGGTTGTCGTGTCTTTGAGATGGGCGCGGAATGTCCCACGGAGACCGGCGCGGTCACCCATCCTGTCCTTGGATCTGGTGGCGCCGCGAGTGTCCTCGCCGGCGACCACCCTTCCGACGGCGTCTCCTCCGCCCACCGTTGGCTCCGGTGGCGGCGGATGAGACGCAGCCGGGCCTGCAACCTCCGAAGCCTTCTTCTTCGGGGCCATGGCGTAGTTGTTGATGAAGTTCTTGTGAAGCTGGAGAGGTTGATGGAGAAGCGCGCTCGCGTGAGCGCGGATCAGTCCGCACAACCTCGGCGCCCCTACTGGCGCGCCAAAGATGCGGGGAATCTGCCCGCGCGGACACCTATGGGGCGGGCCCCTTATGCATCTTGATGCGAGGCGGAGGGAGCCTGAAGAGCGGTCGAGGCGAGCAGCGGGCGGATTTTACCCGGCCGGAGCTCTCGGAGAGATAAAACTCCTCTGCTGCTTTGTGTTTGTATTTGATCTTGCTCGAGAGTGCGGCGTATGGTGGTGTTGCGTGTGTCGAATGGACCGAACCAGCGAACCCCTTCTCGTGCGCATGGGCCTCCCTTTTATAGTCGGAAGGGGCGCCAACAGGTGGCAGCGTGGGAGAAAGGGGTAAAATGTAAAAGAGGTGGTAGTTGGAGCAGTCGGGAGCAGTGAAGCTACGGTCGTGAACGATGGTTGCCACCTACTTTGTGATGGGGGACAAGGGCATTTAATGTCCGTCGCCGTCGACCCCAAAAGCTCCGCCCTTGCGTCTCCGTGCCCGGGCGATGGATTCACCACCGTGAAGTGCCACCGTGTCCCCAGGCTGCACAGACCATCCGCCACGCGTCCTGAAAGGTCGAGGCGTGCGTGGGCTGATGAACTGGGCCGCGAGCACCTGGCCTTCTCTCCGGCAAGTACCTTGCAGGGTCTTAACTTGCGGGCCCGGGAGCTTGCCGGGCTCTGTAACTTGTCGCTCCCCGGGCCCTCGCCGGGACGCATATAGCGCCGAGGCGTGCCTTCTATGATGTAATCTTCTAGTCTTCCTGGCGAGCTCTTCTCGCCAGGGCCTTGCGTGAGTGGTGTAACCTTGAGCCTGGGACGGCCTTTCCGGCAAGCTCCGCTTGCCGGGGTCTCGATCTTCTGTCTTGTATACTTTGCCTCTGAATGGTTTGACATGGAGTAGGAAGGTCTCCGGCGAGCACGTGGTAAACCCTGCCGCGGGAAGCTGCAACTGCCCGTGCACAAGTTGGGGTACTGAGGTACCCCTACCTTAGTACACCGACACGGAGGAAAGTGTCCCGGGCAGAACAGCTCCGCCAGAGCCCTAGATTGATTCCGCCAAGGTTCCGCCTCGTGGCGGCGGAGTTTCGTCCCGTAAGCTTGCCCATGATTTTTTCCATGACAAAACCCTTCATATAGGAGAAGATGGACGCCGGAGGCCCACTAGGGGGCCCAGGAGATAGGGGGCCGTGCCCTATAGGCGGGCGCCCTCCTGTCTCCTGGACAGGGTGTGGGCCCCCTGGCCTATTTCTTTCGCCCATAAATTCTTATTTAATCCAAAAAGTTGTTTCGTGGAGTTTCAGGGCATTTGGAGTTGTGCGGAATAGGTTTCCAACGTTTGCTCCTTTTCCAGCCAGAATTCCAGCTGCCGGCATTCCCCCTCTTCATGGTAAACCTTGTAAAATAAGAGAGAATAGCCATAAGTATTGAGATATAATGTGTAATAACAGCCCATAATGCAATAAATATTAATATAAAAGCATGATGCAAAATGGATGTACCACAACGTCACTGAGGGAGTGCTGAATTAAGGGGTCCTTGGACGGCCAGACTATGTAGCATGGGCCGGACTGATGGGCTATGAAGATATAAGACAGAAGACTTCTTCCCGTGTTTGGATGGGACTTTCCTTTGCGTGGATGGCAAGCTTGGCATTCGGATATGTAGATTCCTGAAAGTGCAACTAATCCCCGGGTGGTTTTGGTAATTAATAACAACATATATATCATTGAACTAATTATTTCTTGGGAATATTTTAGAAAGTTCAGTGATATGGGTATGGCAATGACTGATGATGTGGACCCCTCAAAATGCTAAGGAAAACATTGGCAAAAGCTCAAGACTCCATTTTGGTTCGAGTGATCCAAGATCACATTGAGTCCATAGGAAAGCCAATACTATTAAAGGGGATGAGGTTATGATGATGATCTGGTTGCTCAAAGTGCTTAGTGATTTATCTCCCAAACTATCGACAATCTTTCATTCCAACATATACTCATAAGTAATCTCGGTCCCACGATTCCATAAACTCAGTCACACCGAGATGAACCACCTCACTATATACCCAAACCCTAAATTTCGGATTTTCGATTCCAAACTCGGTCTTACGAAATTGGTGTTGCCAACCTTCAGTAACCTACGTACTCAAATCGGTGTCACCGAGATGAGAAAGTCGGTCCCACCGAGAATGGAAAACCCTAGTCTTTGGAAGAATCGGACTAGCAGAGATTGTATTTTCGGTCCCACGAAAATCCCAACGTTCTAAGATTTGAACTTTCGGTCTCACCGAGTTGTCAACTTCGGTCGGCCGAGATTGGTCAAATGTGTGTAACAGTTGGATTTTGTGTGGAGGCTATAAATACCCTCCACCTCCTCTTCATTAGTGGAGAGAGCCATCGAAAGAACTACCACTCCTACCTTACATTTTGAGAAGAAAACTACCTACCCTTGTGTTGAGATCAAGTTGCTCCACTCCCACCATATGAAACTTGATTTCTAGCCTTCCAAGTTGCTTTCCACTCAATCCTTTCTTCCACCACAGCCAAATCAGTGAGGAGAGTTGAGTGTTGGGGAGATTATCATTTGAAGCACAAGAGCAAGGAGTTCATCATCACCAACACCATCTATTACCTTTTGGAGGTGGTGCCTCCTAGATTGGTTAGGTGTCGCTTGGGAGCCTCCGTCAAGATGTGGAGTTGAACCAAGAAGTTTGTAAGGGCAAGGAGATCGCCTACTTCGTGAAGATCTACCCGAGTAAGGCTAGTCCTCCGTGGGCGTAGGCCATGATGGCATAGACAAGGTTGCCTCTTCGTGGACCCTTCGTGGGTGGAGCCCTCCGTGGACTCTCGCAGCCGTTACCCTCAGTGGGTTGAAGTCTCCATCAGCGTGGATTGGCGATAGCACCACCTATCGGAACCACGAGAAAAATCTCCGTGTCTCCAAATTGCGTTTGCTCTTCTCCACCTCTATTTACTACATGTGCAATTTACTTTCCGCTGCCATTACTCTAGAATTGCATGTGTAGGGTGATACTTGACTTGGTTATCATTGTGAACTTGCTAAAACTTGTCCTAATCAAAAGGCTAAACTTTTAAATTGTCAAGTAGTCTAATCACCCCCCTCTAGACATACTTCGATCCTACAAGTGGTATCGAGCTTTGGTCTCCATTGGATTGGTTTCCATTGCATTGGACTCCATAAGCTTGGTTTCACAACCTAGGAGAGTATGGCGTCTAGTGAGGTAATTTTAAGTAGAGGTCCTTACTTTGATGGTTCAAACTTTGCTAGTTGGAAGCATAAAATGAAAATGCATATTCTTGGACATAACCACGCATGGGGCATTATTTGTGTTGGCTTGCAAGGTGAGTTCTTGAGGAAGGAAAAGTTCGGATCGCGAAGCTACTGCGGATGAGTTGCGGATGTTACAGAACAATGCTCAAGCTTGTGACGTTCTCTTCAATGCTTTGTGTCCCGAGGAGTTCGACAAGATCAGCCGTCTTGAGAATGCAAAAGAGATTTGGGATACTTTGGTCAAAATGCACGAAGGTACCGAGTCCGTGAAGGAATCAAAGCTAGATGTTCTTCAAGGTCAACTTGACAAGTTCAAGATGACGGAAGGTGAAGGAGTCGCTGAAATGTACTCTAGGCTTGCTCTCATCACCAATGAGATTGCTGGCTTAGGAAGCGAAGAAATGACCGACCGATTCATCATCAAGAAGATTCTCAGATCTTTGGATGGAAAGTATGACACCGTGTGCACTTTGATCCAAATGATGCCAAACTACAAGAATCTCAAGCCTACCGAAGTCATTGGAAGAATTGTTGCTCATGAGATGACACTTAAAGATAAGGAAGAGCTTCACAACAAGTCAAGTGGTGCTTACAAAGCTACAGTTGAAGCTCCCACAACCTCTAGTGACAAGCTGGTTTCCAATGAAGAGATAAGCCTAATGGTGAAGAACTTCAACAAATTCTACAAGAGTAGAAGCAAGGAAAGAAGCTCAAAGTCTAGATCATATGATGAAAAGAGATCTTCTAGTCGTGATCGAAGCTGCTACAATTGTGGAAGACCGGACACTACTCAAATGAGTGTTCGACTCCCCACAAGAGAAGAAAGATTCTCCAAGAAGAAGAAGCTCAAGAGAAGAGTCGCCTCGAAAGAGAGAAGGAGTAGAGATGATCGTTATGAGCGAAGATCCTCTCGGAGAAGCAAGGATTAGGAAAGGAAAGACAAGTCATCAAGGAGCTACACAAGAAGAAAACATCAAGCTCATGTTGGTGAATGGGTCTCCGCTCCGACAATCACTCCAAAAGAAGCTATCACTCCAACTCGAATCTGATCAAGATGAAGGTGTTGCGGTCTTGCTCTCGTGTCCTCCAACTCCAACTCCTATGACTTGTTTGATTCACCAAATGAGGGAATTGGAAGATGCTTCATGGCAAAAGGCCCCAAGGTATCACACCCTGAATTTATTGACTTTGATAGTGATGAAGATGACTTGCTTGGTGAAGATGAGCTTTTACATGACAAATCTAGTGAGCTTAGTAATGATGAACATGCTAGTAGTCTTTATAGTCGAGAAGAGTCGAATGACAATGCTATGAAGGAGATTGAGCGCCTAACTAAAGAACTAAACACTCTTAAGTTAGCTCATGAAACAACTCAAGAAGATCATAGAGAGCTCCTAAGATCTCATGAGAAGCTACGCTTGAGAAGCTCAATCTAGAGCAAGAACATGAGTTTCTAAAAGCTATCAATGGCGATCTTGAAAGAAGAGTTCTTCATATCTTGCCAAGCGACTTCTCTTGTCTAATTTCTTGCCACCTATTAAAACTAAGCATGACAAGCATAAGAAAATTCTTCATCTAGTAGTAACAATAATCATGCTAAATCAAATGTTGTTACTTCTAGTAGTTCTCTTGATTCCACTAACAATGTTTCAAGCCAAGTTTCACTTGAGCAAGAAAATAGTCTATTGAAAGGGATTATAGAAAGGTGTCTACAAGAGTCTTGCGGAAGCAAGAACTTTGAGAAATTGTTATAAACAAGGAAGACAGGAAGAATCAAGGAATTGGTTTTGAGCGAAAGTTCAACGCCGAGGGTGTTGAATGGGAAGAAGGTCAATATCCAACTCCAAAGTTTGTTTCTCAAAAGGAGAAGTATGATCCTACTTCTTCCAATGTGGAACAAGCTCAAGATGACCTTCCACCACAAGACCACAAGCTAAAAGGCAAGGACAAGCTTCAAGAGGAGATTGATGCATTCATTGAAGCACCCAAGGCCATGGTCAAGTGGGTTCCCAAGGAAACTTCAAGTTCTACTTGACAAGCTCAACTACTACCCCAAGGATTCCCATCAAGATGATGTGGATCCCAAGAAGAAGAACTAGAGAGTTCTTGAGGGTGACTCCGCCAACATACTTCACTCACATTCATTTTGGCAAAGAACTTGTGCAATCAACTTCCACATCTTGCACTAGTTCATGGAGTCACAAACCCTCTTGTTGGTAAGTCAAGGGACAAGGTAATCATTGCTTTCATGGACATCATCTATTGTGTACTTCAATCTATGTCCATGGATATCCTTGTTTGTTCCTTGTGGGACTAACCCATGTAGGTATTGAAAGTGCCCAAATCCAAGGATTGCTCCCAACTCTTGATGATCTTCATCAACATTGAGCATCCACATCTTCAACATCTACATGAAGTCTTCTACGACAACCCAAGGTTAGTTTGACCCTTTAAAAGGGGTTCTCACATCAAGGGGGAGCTTTGCTCTTAAGAATTGAGCTAAAGCATCTTCAAATGATGTGAACACATTAATGCTTTATGTAAAAGTGGTAACCCCACTTGTGCTTAAACAATGAGTATGACCTATGATCAAATGTTCTCATTTGACTCCTAAGTCAATATACTCATATATAGATGACCTAGTCATTGCCAAATTGTGTGCTAGTAGCTAGTGTTTTGTTTGTGCATGTTTGACACATGTTTCATTTGCTATCTTATTGTGTGAGCATGTTGGATGCATGATTTTATCCATTCGAGGACATCCATTTGTTGCTTTGGTCTTTTGGATTTTTCTTTTTGACCAAATGGATGGACAAGAATGCCTAAGTTCCTCCTAGCTATCTATGCTTTCTTGTCTCAAACTCTATTCATGCTTATATCACAAACTTTGATCAAGTCTTTTTGGACGGACCGAGTGAGGAGCACTTTCGAGCCACCGATCCGTCAAAAGCTTAAATTCCAAAACCTTCTAAGTACTTTCGGTCAAACCAATATACTCAAATCGGACGGACCGAAATCACTTGGATTGATCTAGGTTTTCACCTCGGTGAAACCGAGTTACAAATTCGGCATGACCGAAATGAGTAGCTGCTGCGATTAACCATCTCGGTGCCACCGAGTTTTCCAACTCGGTCCCACCGACAACCGAAGGTATATATACCCGAGGGCAGCGCGTTGATTATTCCTTCAAAGCGTCTCACCCTCAAACCCTTATTGCCGTCGTCGTGGTCTCGGATCGTCTCCGCCGTCGCTGTGTCGCCCTCGCCATGGTCTCCATCGCCGTCAACGGTCTATCTCACCGCGCCGTTGCCGCCGTAGTGAAACTCCACCAAGTTGGGTGAGTTTCATCCCTCTCGTGCTTCAACCTCTGATTCAATGCACGATAGGTTTTGCCTAGCTTCTTGCCAAGTTTGAAATCTTCCTATCCAGTAGATTAGAACAAAATTCGAGTGAAAATTTTAGGGTTAGGTTTCCGCCGAACACATCTCGGTGTGACCGATTCTACATTCTCGGACTGACTGATTTGGCCTCTGGCCATTGCACTGCACTTTTCGGTCCAACCGAGTTGTGCAAATCGGTAAGACCGAAGTGAGGATTCAGTGAAACCCTAGTGCTCTCGGCTAGACCGAAACCCATTTCGGTCCAACCAAAAGTGGTGTGAATGGTTCTGTTTAGACACTTGGATTCACGAATTTTAGACTCGTCGAACCGAAATGCATTCTGTGAAAACCTAAAACTGAAGTTTGAACTCATTCATTTTGCAAAATCTTCTGCAGTTTGTGATAACTCTCCTATTACGCCTATACCTATTCTATTCACGGGTTGTCGGTCATATACGATGCAAGTGACAGCGAACAGTCTGAATCACCGGTTGAGATTCGAGGGCGAGCACAAGTCTGAAGCAAGCAGTTTTTACGATGATGGAGAGAGGCACCCCAAGTGGTCTACCTCCAGCTGCCACCGGGGCGGGAAGAAGAGAATTACGATGAGGAGGATTCTGACTTTGTTGCTGAGGAGGAGATTACATCCAAGCCTAAGAGGAAAGTGGTTGCCAAAGACTATCAAGGGCAACATACCAAGAAAGGCACCAGCAAGGTGAAGAAGTCCACAGTTGCTAAGAAGCTGAGCATGGAAGAAGAAACCTCCAGCAAAATAAAGAAAACTTCCAAGAGGAAGAGGTTAGTTCATGATGAAGCTGATGATGATTCTGATGAGGAAGCACCCCAGCCTCCTCAAGAGCCCAAGTTGATGGGAGATGCCATCAGGGCAGGAGCACCCACTAAATCTAAGCCATCAGCTCCAGCAAAGGCAGCTCAAGCCAAACCAGCTGCCAAGCCAAAAAAAGCGAAGAAACATTCACCTTGAGAGAAGAAGAAGGACAATGTGCCACTGCTGAATCGATGAAGAGGCACATGTGTTCTTTGAAACTTAGACGAAGCTGCCGAGTTCATAATGATGCTCATCCTCGAGCTGAAAATATGAAGGAAAGGAAGGACAAAGGTCTCGGGCTATGGAGGCAAGTTGATCCATATGCCACCGGAGAGAAGGACAGCTGTTGACTCAAGGTTCCACACGAGAGCAACAAGATTTCTATGAGGCAGTGCTTATGGACAAGAAGCCAATTATTCTTGACACTAGGTATGTTGATTGGAAATACATCGACGATGAAAACACAGAGACTACTTCCCACATGTGCATGAGAGCTTCCTTTGCATGTGGAGTTGCGAGTTCGTTGGTCGGTATTGCTTGGAATGATGAGATGATCATGCGGTTCTATGCCACAACACATTTCTATCCGGATGGCGAATTGTGTGGATGGTGAAGGCGGAGATTCTCTTCAACAGTTGAAGAGTGGGCTGAACTCTTGAATGCTCCAAATCAAGAGATGATGATGTAGATGTCTATGGAATCCCCAAGAAGAATCACGAGTCTATGAAGAACATGTACAATGAGGTACCAGCCAAGGATGTTGAGATATGGAAGCTTGGATCAGTGTATCACCTTCAGGCAGGTCTCCCAACCACTAACACTATTCTGAGGCATACTTTGATGCCCAAGTCAGGAGACCATCGCATGATAAGAGGCTACTCTATCAACATGCTGCACATTCTAGATCAGAAGACACCTTTTAAGGTGATGGACCTGATAGTTGAGACTATCAAGAGGACAGCAGCAGACCAGAAGAGGTCATGTGGGTTTGCCCGCACATTGGATGCTCATCAATGCCAAGTTTGGCACGGGCACCTACTTGTTGGATAGACCCCACTTGCCACTGCAGCCTTTGAACATGAAGATAATGAAGTTGTGATGGTGAGGATGATCCCACATCTGTTGAAGGACAAGCTAAGTCTGAAGCTGCCAAACAAGCCAAAGCTGAGAAGGAAGCGGCGAAGCGGCAGCAAAGCCAAAGGCGTTGGAGAACAACTTCTTGAAGCGACCGGAGGATTGAACTACGCTGGCCAGCATAGTGCGATCTCGGGAGAGTCTTGAGAGGATAGTTGAAGATAAGTTCCATGCTCTGGATGTCAAGTGGTGAAGTGCAGTCACCGTCAACAAGCTTGAGGCAGATATTGAGGAAGCCAAGAGGGAGAAGGCGAGCTCATGAAGGAGATGGAAGATGATCTTGTGGAGGATGACTATGAGCAGCTGCTCCGGTGCCCAAAGCCCAGATCATTGCTATTCGATGGCAGACCCGAGGCTACTGACATCGGCACCTCCTCAGCTCCATCGGTTCCAGCTCCAGCTCCGTGTCTACTCCTCCAGCTCCACAGACTTCAGAAGCCTTTGCGGATGTAGCTATCTCCACTTCATCGACCCGACAGGGCCGCCAGTGAGTCCCTAGTGACACTTAGCTCTATACCTTTCGAACTTTTGGTAACTTGTTGCCAAAGGGGAAAATTGTATAGATCATAGGACTTCGAGAGAGAGTGCTCGTTTTGCTCTTTCGTTTGCGGTTTTCCTTGAGATACTTTTGAGTTCTTCGAGACATTTCGTGTGCTTGATACTACGTTTGTTCTACTTTGATGAGTGCTTGATCATACTATGCCTTAATGTGTGCTTAATGCTTATCATATTCTATTCATATCTTGTATGATCATTTACTCATGTCTTGGTGATTGGGTGCATGCTATTCATTCTTATCATTTTGTGCGCTCCACCAAGATGTATGTGACATGGAAGAGTGACCCATGATCCTAATCGATTGTGCATTTGCATTCAAGCATAAATCTTAAATAATGCACAAATTTAGGGGAGCTCTTGCTTATCACATACTTCTCAAAGCGACGATATTATTCATTGATTATATCTCTTGTCGAGCTTTGATCTATATGTTGTCATCAATTACCAAAAGGGGAGATTGAAAGTGCAACTAATCCCGGGTGGTTTTGGTAATTAATAACAACATATATATCATTGAACTAATTATTTCTTGAGAATATTTCAGAAAGTTCGATGATATGGGTATGGCAATGGTGATGATGTGGACCCCTCAAAATGCTAAGGAAAACATTGGCAAAAGCTCAAGACTCCATTTTTGGTTTAGTGATCCAAGATCACATTGAGTCCATAGGAAAGCCAATACTATTAAAGGGGATGAGGTTATGATGATGATCTGGTTGCTCAAAGTGCTTAGTGATTTATCTCCCAAACTATCAGCAATCTTTCATTCCAACATATACTCATAAGTAATCTCGGTCCCACCGATTCCATAAACTCAGTCCACACCGAGATGAACCACCTCAGCTATATACCCAAACCCTAGAATTTGGATTTTCCGATTCCAAACTCGGTCTTACGAAATTGGTGTTGCCAACCTTCAGTAACATACGTACTCAAATCGGTGTCACCGAGATGAGAAAGTCGGTCCCACCGAGAATGGCAAACCCTAGTCTTTGGAAGAATCGGACTAACAGAGATTGTATTTTCGGTCCCACGAAAATCCCAACGTTCTAAGATTTGAACTTTCGGTCTCACCGAGTTGTCAACTTCGGTCGACCGAGATTGGTCAAATGTGTGTAGCAGTTGGATTTTGTGTGGAGGCTATAAATACCCCCACCTCCTCTTCATTAGTGGAGAGAGCCATCGAAAGAACTACCACTCCTACCTTACATTTACGAGAAGAAAACTACCTACCCTTGTGTTGAGATCAAGTTACTCCACTCCCACCATATGAAACTTGATTTCTAGCCTTCCCAAGTTGCTTTCCACTCAATCCTTTCTTCCACCACAGCCAAATCAGTGAGGAGAGTTGAGTGTTGGGGAGATTATCATTTGAAGCACAAGAGCAAGGAGTTCATCATCACCAACACCATCTATTACCTTTTGGAGGTGGTGCCTCCTAGATTAGTTAGGTGTCGCTTGGGAGCCTCCGTCAAGATGTGGAGTTGAACCAAGAAGTTTGTAAGGGCAAGGAGATCGCCTACTTCGTGAAGATCTACCCCGAGTAAGGCTAGTCCTCCGTGGACGTAGGCCATGATGGCATAGACAAGGTTGCTTCTTCGTGGACCCTTCGTGGGTGGAGCCCTCCGTGGACTCTCGCAGCCGTTACCCTCCGTGGGTTGAAGTCTCCATCAACGTGGATTGACGATAGCACCACCTATCGGAACCACGAGAAAAATCTCCGTGTCTCCAAATTGTGTTTGCTCTTCTCCACCTCTATTTACTACATGTGCAATTTACTTTCCGCTGCCATTACTCTAGAATTGCATGTGTAGGGTGATACTTGACTTGGTTATCATTGTGAACTTGCTAAAAACTTGTCCTAATCAAAAGGCTAAATTTTTAAATTGTCAAGTAGTCTAATCACCCCCCCCCTCTAGACATACTTCCGATCCTACAATTCCTTTCTCTGTAACCGACTTTGTACAACCCTAGTCCCCTTCGGTGTCTATATAAACCGAAGGGCTTAGTCCATAGAGGCATTGATAATCATACAGGCTAGACTTCTAGGGTTTTAGCCATTATGATCTCGTGGTAGATCAACTCTTGTAATACTCATATTCATCAACATCAATCAAGCAGGAAGTATGGTATTACCTCCATATAGAGGCCCGAATCTGGGTAAACATCATGTCCCCCGCCTCCTGTTACCATCAACCTTAGTTGCATAGTTTGGGACCCCCTACCCGAGATCCGCTGGTTTTGACACCGACATTGGTGCTTTCATTGAGAGTTCCACTGCATCGTCACCAAAAGGTTTGATGGCTCCTTCAATCAACTACAACAATGTAGTCCAGGGGAGGTTTTCCTTCCCGGGCAGATCTTCGTATTCGACGGCTTCGCACTGCGGCCAACTCGCTTGGCCATCTAGAGTAGATCGACAGCTACGCCCCTTGCCATCAGGTCAGGTTTGGAAGCTTGAATTACGCTGCTCGTGTCCGCGGAGACTTGATCTTCGACGGATTCGAGCCCATGGCAGCCGCTCCCTGCCACCACGATGAACATGACCTAAATCTGTCATCGGACTTGCCCAGGAGATAATGCATGTAACTGCTCTGGCCCTGGATCTGGAGCAGATTGCGCCATCCAAGGACGGGAAGCTCAACCCCGCTGCGGAAGCCACAGACTCAGCGGCGTTAGAGCCGCACATAGATCCAACCTCGAGCGGAGCTTGTGTCACCGGAACCTCGGATTTGTCTCTGGCCATAGGTTCCGAACCGCGTGCATCCGCGCCCATTGAACCTGATCAGGCGCCGATCGTTGAATTCAACTCCGCGGACATCTTCCGGCACTCACCTTTAGGCGATGTGCTAAACTCACTAAAAGCCCTCTCCTTGTCAAGGGACTCTCAGCCGAACTATATCCGATTTGGATCGGAGGACGATGACGAAGAATTCCGCTTCCCACCCACCACCCACTTCATAGCCATTGTTGAAGGCTTAACCAACATGCTCGATTACGGCTCCGAAGACATGGACGGTATGGACGACGATGCCGAAGAGGAGCAAGCACAAAAACCACCGCTTACAGGGCGCTGGACAGCCACCTCCTCGTATGACGTATACATGGTGGATACACCCAAAGAGAACAACATCGACAATGAGAAGGATCCAGTCGAGGATAAGCCTCCTGAGATACAGCCAAAACACCGACGTCAGCGGCACCGTTCTAAACCACGCCATGGAAAAAACAGCAATACCGGCACAGGAGAAATAATAATCCGGACGACACCGAAGACAACAAAGACCCTGTTGAGCCAACTTCCGAATAGGATGAACAGGAGGATGGGCGAGTCAGACCTAATGAACAGGCCATTAACAAAGACTCGGAGGACAGTAATTATCTTCCACCCTCCGAGGATGAAGCGAGCCTCGGCGATGAAGACTTTATCGTGCCCGAGGAGCCCGTCGATCAGGACCGCTGGCTAATAGCCTGTGCAAGGAGCCTGAAAAATAAGCAGCAGCAGCTTCAAGCTGATCAAGATCTACTCAATGACAGATGGACTAACGTACTGGCAGCCGAGGAATACGGCCTCGAGCTCTCAACCAAAAGTTACCCGAAATGCAAATTGTTACCCCAATTCGATGAGGAGGCGCTGGAGCACGTCCTACCAGCGCGTAATATGGCTGATCGACCACCACGTGGCCAGGACAAAGCGGCAACTCAAGCCGAACAACAACCCACACTACATCGCCGTAAAAACAGACACAACAGCTCGGGGATACACATATGACCTGCGGCATGACCTGGAAAACAGAGCAGGTCAGACCAGATCGATCTATGGATCGCGGGGGTGTGCCCCGATGCACGACGATGGCCATCCAGCCGGACGTAAAAAACATAACCACGCCTGGGTAGAAAACCGCAGACGAACTTCATCCGAGCTACGTCGTGACTTGGCCCGATATAGAGGCGCCGCACACCCCCTGAACTTCACTGATGAAGTACTGGAACATGAATTCCCGGAAGGGTTTAAACCTGTGAACATCGAATCATATGATGCGACAACACACCCCGCGGTATAGATTTAGGATTTTCTCCTCCATATTCATATGGCCCGCGGTGATAATTGATACGTCTCCAACGTATCTATAATTTTTGAATGTTCCATGCTATTATATTACCCCTTTTCGATGTTTATGGGCTTTATTTTACACATTTATATCATTTTTGGGACTAACCTACTAATCGGAGGCCCAGCCCGTAGTGTTGTTTTTTTGCCTATTTCAGTATTTCGAAGAGAAGGAATATCAAACGGAGTCCAAACGGAATGAAACCTTCGGGAGCGTGATTTTTGGAACGAACGTGATCCAGAGGACTTGGAGTGCAAGTAAAGAAGCAATCGAGGCGGCCAGGAGATAGGAGGGCACGCCCACCCCTCCTGGGCGTGCCCCTGTCTCCTGGGCCCCTCGGGCGGCCACGGACGTACTACTTCCTCCTATATATACCTACGTACCCCGAAAACATCCAGGGAGCCAACGGACAACAATTTCCACCGCCGTGACCTTCTGTATCCGCGAAATCCCATCTTGGAGCCTTCGCCGGTGCTCCGCCGGAGAGGGAATCGACCACGGAGGGCTTCTACATCAACACCATAGCCCCTCCGATGAGTTGTGAGTAGTTTACCACAGACCTTCGGGTCCATAGTTATTAGCTAGATGGCTTCTTCTCTCTTTTTGGATCTCAATACAATGTTCTCCCCCTCTCTTGTGGAGATCTATTTGATGTAACTCTTTTTCCGGTGTGTTTGTCGAGATCTGATGAATTGTGGATTTATGATCAAGTTTATCTATGGGAAATATTTGAATCTCCTCTGAATTCTTTTATGTATGATTGAGTTATCTTTGCAAGTCACTTCAAATTATCAGTTTGGTTTGGCCTACTAGATTGATCCTTCTTGCCATGGGAGAAGTTCTTAGCTTTGGGTTCAATCTTGCGGTGTTCTTACCCAGTGACAGAAAGAGTTGCAAGGTACGTATTGTATTGTTGCCATCGAGGATAAAAAGATGGGGTTTATATCATATTGCTTGATTTTATTCCTCTACAGCATGTCATCTTTCTTGATGCGTTACTCTATTCTTATGAACATAATACTCTAGATGCATGCTAGATAGCGGTCGATGTGTGGAGTAATAGTAGTAGATGCAGGCAGGAGTCGGTCTACTTGTCACGGACGTCATGCCTATATACATGATCATGCCTAGATAATCTCATAATTATTCGCTTTTCTATCAATTGCTCGATAGTAATTTGTTCACCCACCGTAATACTTATGCTATCTTGAGAGAAGCCACTAGTGAAACCTATGGCCCACAGGTCTATCTTTTATCATATAAGCTTTCAATCTACTTTTATTTGCATCTTTACTTTTCGCATCTATATTATAAAATACAAAAAATATATTTATCTTATCATACTATCTCTATCAGATCTCACTTTCACAAGTGGCCATGAAGGGATTGACAACCCCTTTATTGCATTGGTTCCGAGTTCTTTGTCTGTTTGTGTAGGTGCGTGGGACTTTTGAGGAGCCTCCTATTGGATTGATACCTTGGTTCTCAAAAACTGAGGGAAATACTTACGCTACTTTCCTGCATCACCCTTTCCTCTTCAAGCAAAACCAACGCAAGCTCAAGACGTAGCAAAAAGGATTTCTGGCGCTGTTGCCGGGGAGGTCTTCACTCAAGTCAAGACATACCAAGTACCCATCACAAACTCATCTCCCATGCATTTACATTATTTTCCATTTGCTTCTCGTTTTCCTCTCCCCTACTTCACCCTTGCCATTTTATTTGTCCTCTCTTTCCCAATCTCGTCCTCTCTCTTTTCGCTTGCTTTCTTCCTCCTTGCTTTTGTTTGCCGTTATGTCTGAAATTGGGGAAATTATCGTCAATATGGACAATAATGATAACATGGAAAATTCGGAGGCTCCGGCTGAAGAACCCCCTATCTTGCATTCTAAAAAGTTTCGAATCGGTAGTGGTAACATTATTGGAAAAGGTGTTATTCTAGATTTCTTTACTTGTGCCGGTGCTTTACCTTCCATGGCTATCTCTATTCTTCATAGAACTAGTAGTCTTGCAGATGCTATCGCTATGCTAGTAGTCGAACTTGAAAGACAAGTTATGCATATGCATCCTTGCATACAAAGAATTTTCCTAGAATTTTCCAATATTGAGCATTCTTACATTAAGCCTTGATTACTATCTTTTTGGCTCATGAGTTTAGATTTATAATAAGAGAGGCCAAAGAAATCTTTGCACTCTATAGGGTGGACGCCGGTCGTCCTCCCATAGAGGCGGTCCTCTTCGATCAAGAGGAAATTAGGCATTTTCAATCTTCAGACTATGTTGCTTTCAATGAAAACCTTAGAAAAAAGGTTCCTACCAATGTCCTAGTTGATAGAATTTCTGAACTTAATAATGATTTTGCTCTTCGAAATAATGAGCTAGGATACTCTCTTGAGTATAGGCTCACGAGATTTTGCCAAAAGAATGCTTATAGTGATGAATTAGTTGTGCATTATGAAGGGCCAAAGGAGGAACCCGTTCCTCCTTTGATTGATCTTGGGGACTTTTGTCCCGCTAAATTTAGCCCTTTTGATTACTTTTGCTTGCCTCAAAGAAAACTTGCTGCTGAACGTTGAGAATATGAGATGAGTTTTCAAGATCTATCTTATTATTATGGCACTACTTAGATCTATCTTCGCTTTTATGCCTAGCTAGGGGTGTTAAACGATAGCGCTAGTTGGGAGGCAACCCAATTTTATTTGTGTTTTTTGTTTTGTTTCTGTTTAGTAATAAATTTTGCATCTACCTTCTGTTTAGATGTGTTTTTATGTTTTAATTAGTGTTTGTGCCAAGTAGAACCTATAGGATAACCTAGGATGATAGTTAATTTGATTCTGCTGAAAAACAGAAACTTTGCACGCACGAAATTAGTTTTATTAAATCACATAAATGTGCTTTTGAGTTGATTATTTTTTCTTCTGATCAATAGACAAATTTCCCAGGACTTACTATTTTGGTAGGATTTTTAAAGTTCCAGAAGTTTGCGTTAGTGACAGATTGCTATAGACTGTTCAGTTTTTGACAGATTCTATTTTTCTTGTGTTGTTTGCTTATTTTGATGCATCTATGGCTAGTATTAAGCGGTATGAACCATAGAGAACTTGAAATACAGTAGGTTTAATACCAAAATAAATAAAGAATGAGTTCATTACAGTACCTTATGTGGTGATTTTGTTTCCTTTCACTAACGGAGCTTATGAGATTTCTTGTTGAGTTTTGTCTTGTGAAGTTTTCAAGTTTTGGGTAAAGATTTGATGGACTATGGAATAAGGAGTGGCAAAAGCCTAAGCTTGGGGATGCCCATGGCACCCCAAGATATTCAAGAATAGCCAAAAGCCTAAGCTTGGGGATGCCCCGGGAAGGCATCCCCTCTTTCGTCTTCGTTCATTGGTAACTTTACTTGGAGCTATATTTTTATTCGCCACATGATATGTGTTTTGCCTGGAGCGTCGTGTATTATATTAGTATTTGATATTTAGTTTTCCACAATCATCCTTGCTGTACACACCTTTTTGGAAGAAGCCCACTTGATTGAATTTATTAGAATACTCTATGTGCTTCACTTATATCTTCTGAGCTTGATAGTTTTTGCTCTAGTGCTTCACTTATATCTTTTAGAGCAAGGCGGTGGCTTAATTTTTTAGAAATTGCTAGTCTCTCATGCTTCACTTATATTATTTTGAGAATCTTTTAGAACAGCATGGTATTTGTATGGTTATAAAATTGGTCCTAGAATGGTAGGCAACCAAGTTGGGTATAATAAAAACTATCATCGGAAGTGAATTGGATGCTATGATCAATTTGATACTTGATAATTGTTTTGAGACATGGAGGTAGTGATATTAAAGTCATGCTAGTCGGGTGATTATGAATTTAAAGAATGCTTGTGTTGAAGTTAGGAAGTCATGTAGCATGCACGTATGGTTAAAGTTGTTTAACAAATTTGAAACATGAAGTGTACTTGGATTGTGCATCCTTATGAGTGGCGGTCGGGGACGAGCGATGGACTTTTCCTACCAGTCTATCCCTCTAGGAGCATGCACGTAGTGCTTGATTTTTGATGACTTCTAAATGTTTGCAATAGGTATATGAGTTCTTTTGACTAATGTTGAGTCCATGGATTATACACACTTTTACCTTTCCACCATTTCTAGCCTCTTTGGTACCGTGCATTGCCCTTTCTCACCTTGAGAGTTGGTGCAAACTTCGCCGGTGCATCCAAAGCCCATGATACGATACGCTCTATCACACATAAACCTCCCTATATCTTCCTCAAAACAACCACCATACCTACCTATTATGGCATTTCCATAGCCATTCCGAGATATATTGCCATGCAACTTTCCACCGTTCCGTTCATCATCATGACATACATTACTTTTGTCATATTGCCATTGCATGATCATGTAGTTGACATCGTATTTGTGGCAAAGCCACCATGCATAATTTTTCATACATGTCAATCTTGATTAATTGCACCATCCCGGTACACCGCCGGAGGCATTCATATAGAGTCATATCTTGTTCTAGTTTGGAGTTGTAATTCTTGTGTAGTAATCAATAAAAGTGTGATGATCATCATTATTAGAGAATTGTCCCCCAAAAAAAAGGAAAAAACGAAATACCAAAAAAAGGCCCAAAAAAGAAAAGAAAAAAAATAAGAAAAAAAAATAAAAAGGGGCAATGTTACTATCTCTTTTTCCACACTTGTGCTTCAAAGTAGCACCATGTTCTTCATATAGCGAGTCTCATATATTGTGCTTCAAAGTAGCACCATGTTTTTCATATAGTGAATCTCATATGTTGTCACTTTCATATACTAGTGGGAATTTTTCATTATAGAACTTGCCTTGTATATTCCTACGATGGGCTTACTCAAATGCCCTAGGTCTTCGTGAGCAATCAAGTTGGATGCACACCCACTAGTTTTTTTTGTTGGGCATTCATTTATAGCTCTAGTGCATCCGTTGCATGGCAATCCCTACTCCTCATGTTGACATCAATTGATGGGCATCTCCATAGCCCGTTGATTATCCTCTCAATGTGAGACTTTCTCCTTTTTTGTCTTGTCCACACAATCCCCATCATCATATTCTATTCCACCCATAGTGCTATATCCATGGCTCACGCTCATGTATTGCGTGAAGGTTGAAAAAGTTTGAGATTATTTAAGTATGAAACAATTGCTTGGCTTGTCATCGGGGGTGTAGAATTTGGGAACATCTTTGTGTGACGAAAATGAAGCATAGCCTAACTATATGATTTTGTAGGGATGAACTTTCTTTAGCCATGTTATTTTGAGAAGACATGATTACTTTGATTAGTATGCTTGAAGTGTTACTATTTCTTATGTCAGTATAAACTTTTATTTTGGATAATTTGGATCTGAACATTCATGGCACAATAAATAAAATTACATTGAGAATTATGCTAGGTAGCATTCCACATCAAAAATTATGTTTGTATCATTTACCTACTCGAGGACGAGCAGGAATTAAGCTTGGGGATGCTTGATACGTCTCCAACATATCTATAATTTTTTATTGTTCCATGCTATTATATTACCTGTTTTGGATGTTTATGGGCTTTATGTTACACATTTATATCATTTTTGGACTAACCTACTAACCGGAGGCCCGACCCGTATTGCTGTTTTTTTTCTATTTCAGTATTTCGAAGAAAAGGAATATCAAACAGAGTCCAAATGGAATGAAACCTTCGGGAGCGTGATTTTTGGAACGAACGTGATCCAGAGGACTTCGAGTGCAAGTCAAGAAGCAATCGAGGCGGCCAGGAGATAGGAGGCGCGCCCACCCTCTGGCGCGCCCCTGTCTCTGGGCCTCGGGCGACCACCGCGTACTTCTTCCTCCTATATATACCTCACGTGCCCGAAAACATCCGAGGAGCCAACGAAAAACAATTTCCACCTCCGTAACCTTCTGTATCCGCGATATCCCATCTTGGAGCCTTCACCGGCGCTCTGCCGGAGGGGGAATCGACCACGGAGGGCTTCTACATCAACACCATAGCCCCTCCGATAAGTTGTGAGTAGTTTACCACAGACCTTCGGGTCCATAGTTATTAGCTAGATGGCTTCTTCTCTCTTTTTGGATCTCAATACAATGTTCTCCCCCTCTCTCGTGGAGATCTATTTGTCATGTGATGGGTGGCCTTGGCACCTATGGAACCGCCGGGGCAGCCCCTTCGTGTGTTGGTAAGAGGCGGAGGATGCCTGAGAGAGCGGATCGAGGCGGTCGCATGGCGCGTTGGATTTTACCCAGCCGGGCGCGATGGTCGCGTAAAACCCTCTTGCTGCTTTGTGTTGTATTGCGCCGGGAACTGGAGAGCAGCTACCCGGCGTCTTGGTCGTGAAAAAGTCGAGTCTCATGAGTGTAGCAAATGATCGGGCCCTCCTCTCGTTGTGCATGGGCCTCCTTTTATAGGGCAAGGGTCACCGACAGTGTCAGCGTGGGTAGAGGGTAAAAAGGTAAAGAGGTGGTAGTTGGAGCAGTGCGGGAGCAGGTCGGCTCTGATGCATGAATAGTGGATCCTACCTACTTTTGTGAGAGGGGACAAGAGCATTAAATGACCGTCGCCGTCGCCCCAAAAGCTCCGCCCTTGCGTCTCCGTTTGCCACGCAGCGATGGAGCCACCACCGTGGAGTGCCACCGCACCTTGCATGCAACACAGACCACCCGCCAGCGTCTCTGGAGAAAGTGAAGGCGGCGCGTGGGCAGATGAGATGGATGCAGGCACGTGTCGCAGCTCTCCGGCAAGTACCTTGCGGGGCCTTGATCTTGCGGGCCCGGGGCTTGTCGGGCTCTATGACTTGCCGCTGCCGGGCCCTCGCCGGGGCAGCGTCTGGCCTTGGCGTGTCTTCGAGATGTGATCTTCTAGTCTCCCGGCGAGCTCCTCTCGCCAAGGACTTCGTGAGTGAGGTAGTCTTGAGCACAGAGCGGCCTTCCGGCAAGCTCCTCTTGCCGGGGTCTTAAGCTTCATCTGTACACTTGTTCTTGAATGGCTTGGTGCGAAGCGGAGTGGCCTCCGACAGCGTTTGGTGGATCTAGGCGAGGGGGCTGCGGCTGCCCGTGCACAAGTTGGGTCTTGAGGTACCCTACCTTAGTACACCGACAGGAGCCGGGCTGGGCCATACAGTGCAGCGCTGTTGGGCCAGGCCCAAGGCAGTCTGCAGACACGCTGGCCCATGGCGCGCGAATCTGCTTCTGCACCGCCGCTTCCCGAAGCAGCGCAGCGTCGATTGCGGCGTCGTGGGAGGCGTGGGGCGCATGCAGCCTTTAAGGCATCCACCCGTGATCGTGGCGCGAGCGGGGTCGCTTCACCGTCGCTCGGCTCCGCTTTTTCATACGCGGCCCTCATGCATAAATTGCGTGGGCGGCGAAAATGGGAGACCGAGCCGTCCGCAGGCGGAGAAGGCGAGTCGGCCCGCTCCTCAGCCTCCTTGCTTCCTGATTGGTCGGCCAGGCGGTTGAGTCCCCACCTCGCCCCTTTAAATAGGGGCGGAAGGGGTGCTGGCAGCCATACTCATCCACTTCTCCCTTCGTCTTCGTCTTACATTCTTCTTGCCGCCATGGAAGGAGAATCCCGGCTCTTCGACGGTGGCGGCGCTGTTGCTTCGGGCAGCGCACCACTCCCCATCCGCTCCGTGGCGGTAGAGCCCGACCACGAGAGGGAGAGGAGGCGTGGCTGAGCAGGCGGCGTGGCCGAGGCGGTCGGGGAGAAGGCGGCCGTGGCGGCGTGCCCCCGTCTCCCGGCGTCTCGACCACGCGCGTCCACACGGAGATGACCCACAGGAGTTCTTCATCAAGCTTGGCAGGCGCCTCGCCGTCGCCTCCGGCTGCGGTCCCGTTCGCGGACGCGATGGGACGGATCCACCCGGCGTGATGGAGCTACGCGCGAGGGCTGCGGGATCAGCGGCACTTGGGTGAGTGTCGTGTCCCCAGCCCCGGCGTGATGTTCTTCGACCGAGGGTGGAAGACATTCGCCGGATCCATAGCTTGGCGGCGGGGTTCACCCTCCATTTCAAGTTATTGAATGGTGACCTCCTCGCCGTCAAGGTCTTGGCGACTATGGAACCGGGTGCGCTGCTGTGTGGACAGCTCCTCGGATAGCGAAGGCTCCTCCCGGCGAAAGTGGCGAGGAGGAGAGCGGCAGCGGCGGCGAGGGATGGCGGGCCCGACTAGGCGTCGGACACCGCTGCCTCGCGCCACCGGCAACCCCATCTTCAGGTTGCGGGCTCCTGAACTCCGGGGCCGTCTCCTTGGCGGCTGGCGTGAAGAGCAGCGAGAAGAGGAAGAGGGGACGGTCGGCAAGGCCGTTAAGTCGAATCTGAGGCGAGGTGCCCTCGTGCCGATGTCCCACCACTCCGTCTTCAAGCTCGCCTCCGGCGCCTCCGACTCCGCCAAGCTCTGGCGGCTCCGGGGTGTTCTCTTGGGGTCTTCGGCGCCCGTGGCTCTCTGCGGGCTTGAGGGACTTGTCGCTGGCTCTCCGGGCATCGTTCCCCATGCCCGTCACCTTCGCAGCCCTGCGGCACTGGCGGCGTCACCGCCACGCTCTCCTAAGCGCTCCTTCGCCCTTCCCGACAAGCTCCTCTTGCGGGGTCTCCTCTCCCGCAAGCTTATCTTGCGGGGCTCCTGACCTACCTCCTGAACTCCTAAGCAGAGAAAGCAGGAGAGGGATCACGGGCACCTTATCTTTTTAAATTGTAAGCCCTCGGGCATTAGCTGCATTTAGGAACTTGTAATCCTCTCTATCATGTTTTCATCCTCTATGGACTTGTACTAAACTGGATGTTTTTAATGAAAAAAAGGGGAAGCTTGCGGACTGAGTCTTTTACTTGACTGCGTGCCTTGTGTGTTCTTACGCTGTCGGGGAGCTTGCCGGGCGAACACGCTTAGCGACCTCGGGACAGCCCGCTGGTGGTGTCGCTTCCGGCAAGCAACCTTGTCGGGCCAGTTGCGACGCTTAACTTGCTGAGCATGCTCGAAAGCAAGATAAGGGTGCGGCAGCACACTTGAGTTTGTTGAGCGGACTCGAAAACAAACCAAGTACGCAACTGGGCCACAACTCGGTTCCTCCACGTACGGGTTTTTACAAGACACGCTCGTTCAAAGACGCGGCCCCGCATCTCCCGGTCCATATGAGGATGCATGACGAGGGATGGAAAACTTAGCTGATACTGCAGCCCCCAGCAACTCTGGCTTGCCGGAGACGAATCTTGGCGCTCGCAGCCCCCAGCGAGGCTGGCTTGTCGAGGAAGGACCTTGGCGCCCGCAGCCCCCCGGCGACCCGGACTTGCCGGACCTTAGGTGCTGGTGTGGCCTCTCGGTTCCTCCCGATCACTGCAATCGCGGTCATATGAAAACAGCTGATGTATATATGCAACTGCCAAGCGCACACGTATGCGTATATAAATCTTGACTACATGTCGATGCGAGCTTTATCGCCGTATGTTTGTACTCTACGCTCTCGGGGAGCTTGCCGGGGCGAACACGCTTGCCGCGGGACAGCCCGCTGGTGGTGTCGCTTCCGGCAAGCAACCTCGCCGGGACAGTTGCGACGCTTACCTTGCTGAGCAAGCTCGAAAGCAAGATAAGGGTGCAGCAGCACACTTGTGTTTGTTGAGCGGACTCGGAAACAAAACAAGCACGCAACTGGACCACGGCTTGGCTCCTCTCGCGCACAAGTCTCCCATACCAAGGACATCTCACGGCAAAGCTTGCTACGTTATACCCTCTGCCCTGTATCCTTTGTGCGTTTTCACCCTGCGCTTCTAGGGAACTTGCCGGTGCTTAACGCGCTTGCTGAGTACGGGACATCAGCAGCCCGCTGGCTGGCGTCGCTTCCGGCAAGCAACCTTGCCGTGTCTGGTTCGCGGCAGCGCTTGACTTCTTGAACAGACTTCGGGCGAAGCGAGGTGCGAAGCTGGTCGCGATCCACTCTTAACTTCGTTGGCGTGTTGAAGCAAAGTAAGGTGCGACCGTTCACGAGCGGGCTCCTCGGCGCCGGGGTTTACGCTGGCGACAAGCGAGAGGATATAACGAGATAAAAGCACGGAACAAGAAATGCTCTGCACGAAAGTCACGGCGACTTAGCTTTCTTTTCTTGTGCCTCTGCTCTTGCGGGTGGAGCTCAGCGGCGCGTTCTCGGCGGCGCAGCACTCCGGGAGAGTGCGCTTCGCGGACGAGCACCGAGCTGTTCTCGCCGGGCTTATAAGCGTTCGAGGGGCTGTACTTGCGGAGTGAGTACGAGCCGTCCTTGCGGACTTAGAGCTCGATGGCGCGTCCTCGGCAGCGATATAAGCGCTCGAGGAGATCGCTTGCGGGCGCGCAGGAGGCGAAGCGGCGGCGCGAGTCTGAAACATGCTCGGACTCCTAGTAGCGATAGGAGGAGCGAGTCCTCCTCGGCACTCGCTTTTGCTCATGCATGGACAGCGGTCCGGAGCACCCGCGAGCCCACGCGCGTTCTCGCCCTAACACGCGAGTACCATCCTCCGTGTACACGGCGCTGCTGGGTTGCCGTCTGCTGGGGCGGGCCTTGGATCGGCGGAGGCGGCGTGGTCCTCCGCTCATCTCTGATCTGGTGGCACCGCGGTGCCCTCGCCGGCGTCCATCCTTCCATCGGCGTCTCCCCACCCACCGTTGGCTCGGTGGCGGTGGAAAAGCGGAGATGGTCTGCGACCCTCGAAGCTCTCGTCTTGAGGCCATGGCGCAATTGTCGATGAAGTCGCCGTGAAACCGGAGAGGTTGATGAAGAGCGCAGCCGCACGAAGGCGGATCAGGTCCGCACAACCTCGGCGCCCCTACAGCGCGCCAAAGATGTCGCGCGATGGTGGCGCGGGCACCTATGGGGCCGCGGGGCGGCCCCTTCGTGTGTTGGTAAGAGGCGGAGGATGCACAGAGAGCGGATCGAGGCGGTCAGCAAGCGCGCGTTGGATTTTACCCAGCAGACGCGATGGTCGCGTAAACCCTCTGCTGCTTTGTGTTGTATTGCGCCGGAGCTGGAGAGCAGCTACCGGCGTCGCGAGTCGTGAAAGAGTCGAGTCTCGCGAGTGTAGCAAATGATCGGGCCCTCCTCTCGTTGTGCATGGGCCTCCTTTTATAGGGCAAGGGTCACGACAGTGTCAGCGTGGGTAGAGGGGTAAAAGCGTAAAAGAGGTGGTAGTTGGAGCAGTCTGCGAGAACGGTGCGGCTACTGATTGCATGAGCGATGGATCCTACCTACTTTTGACAGAGGGGGACAAGAGCATTAAATGCCCGTCGCCGTCGCCCCAAAAGCTCCCGCCCTTGCGTCTCCGTTTGCCACGGCGATGGAGCCACCACCGTGGAGTGCCACCGCACCTTGCATGCAGCACAGCCACCCGCCACGCGTCTCTGGAGAAGGCTGAAGGCGACGCGTGGGCAGATGAGATGGAGTACGGGCACGTGTCGCAGCTCTCCCGGCAAGTACCTTGCCGGGGCCTTGATCTTGCCGGGCCCGGGAGCTTGTCGGGCTCTATGACTTGCCGCTGCCCGGGCCCTCGCCGGGACGCGTACAGCGCCGAGGCGTGTCTTTCGAGATGTGATCTTCTAGTCTCCCCGGCGAGCTCCTCTCGCCAAGGACTTGCGTGAGTGAGGTAGTCTTGAGCCTGGAACGGCCTTCCCGGCAAGCTCCTCTTGCCGGGGTCTTAAGCTTCTGTCCTGTACACTTGTTCTTGAATGGCTTGGTCTGAAGCCGGAGTGGCCTCCGGCAAGCGTTTGGTGGATCTAGCTGAGGGGGAGCTGCGGCTGCCCGTGCACAAGTTGGGGTACTGAGGTACCCCTACCTTAGTACACCGACACTATTTGATGTAACACTTTTTGCGGTGTGTTTGTCGAGATCCAATGAATTGTGGGTTTATGATCAAGTTTATCTATGAGAAATATTTGAATGTCCTCTGAATTCTTTTATGTATGATGGAGTTATCTTTGCAAGTCTCTTCAAATTATCAGTTTGGTTTGGCCTACTAGATTGATCTTTCTTGCCATGGGAGAAGTGCTTAGCTTTGGGTTCAATCTTGCGGTGTCCTTACCCAGTGACAGAAAGGGTTGCAAGGCACGTATTGTATTGTTGCCATCGAGGATAAAAAGATGGGGTTTATATCATATTGCTTGAGTTTATCCCTCTACATCATGTCATCTTTTTTAATGTGTTACTCTGTTCTTATGAACTTAATACTCTAGATGCATGCTGGATAGCGGTCGATGTGTGGAGTAATAGTAGTAGATGCAGGCAGGAGTCCGTCTACTTGTCACGTACATGATGCCTATATACATGATCATGCCTAGATAATCTCATAATTATTCGCTTTTCTATCAATTGCTCGACAGTAATTTGTTCACCCACCATAATACTTATGCTATCTTGAGAGAAGCCACTAGTGAAACCTATGGCCCCCGGGTCTATCTCTTATCATATAAGCTTTCAATCTACTTTTATTTGCATCTTTACCTTTCGCATCTATATTATAAAATACCAAAAATATATATATCTTATCATACTGTCTCTATTAGATCTCACTTTCACAAGTGGTCGTGAAGGGATTGACAACCCCTTTATTGCGTTGGTTGCAAGTTCTTTGTTTGTTTGTGTAGGTGCGTGGGATTTTTGAGGAGCCTCCTACTGGATTGATACCTTGGTTCTCAAAAACTGAGGGAAATACTTACGCTACTTTGCTGCATCACCCTTTCCTCTCCAAGGAAAACCAATGCAAGCTCAAGATGTAGCAATGATCTTCATGCCATCAAATACCTCCCACTAAAACTCAAGGGACTTGTGATACGTCTCCATTGTATCTATAATTTTTGATTGTTCCATGCCAATATTATAGAACTTTCATATATACTTTTGGCAACATTTTATACTATTTTTGGGACTAACATATTGATCCAGTGCATAGTGCCAATTCCTGTTTGTTGCAAGTTTTATGTTTCGCAGAAACCCCATATCAAACGGAGTCCAAACGAGATAAAAAAGGACGGAGAATATTTTCGGAATATTTATGACTTTCGAAAAGAAGAATCAACGCGAGACGGTGCCCGAGGGGGCCACGAAGCAGGGGGCATGCCCTAGGGGGGCAGGCGCGCCCCTGACCCTCGTGGGCACCCCGTAAGGCGGTTATTGCCCTTCTTTGGCCACAAGAAAGCTAATTTTCGGAGAAAAATCTTGGCAAAGGTTTCAATCCAATCGGAGTTACGGATCTCTGGATATAAAAGAAACGGTGGAAGGGAAGAACAGGGGAACGCAGAAATAGAAAGAGATACAGAGACAGATCCAATCTCGGAGGGGCTCTCGCCCCTCCCACGCCATGGAGATCATGGACCAGAGGGGAAACCCTTCTCCCATCTAGGGAGAAGGTCAAGGAAGAATAATAATAAGGGGGGCTCTCTCCCCCTTGCTTGCGGTGGCGCCGGAACGCTGCCGGGGGCCATCATCATCACCGTGATCTACACCAACACTACCATCATCTTCACCAACATCTCTATCACCTTCCCCCATCTATATTCAGCGGTCCACTCTCCCGCAACCCCCTGTACCCTCTACTTGACCATGGTGCTTTCTGCTTCATATTATTATCCAATGATGTGTTGCCATCGTATGATGTCTGAGTAGATTTTCGGTGTCCTATCGGTAGTTGGTGAATTGCTATGATTGGTTTAATTTGCTTGTGGTTATATTGCTGTCCTATGGTGCTCTCCGTGTCGCGTAAGCGTGAGGGGTTCCCGCTGTAGGGTGTTGCAATACGTTCATGATTCGCTTATAGTGGGTTGCTTGAGTGACAGAAGCATAAACCCGAGTAAGGGGGTTGTGGCGTATGGGATAAATGGGACTTGATGCTTTAATGTTGTGGTTGGGTTTTACCTTAATGATCTTTAGTAGTTGCTGTCATGGGAACGAACACCTATGGGGCGGCGGACGGGCCCTTCGGTTCGGGGAGATCGCATGAAGAGTGGATCGGCGGCTTAGCACGGCGGTTTACCCAGCTTGAGCTCTTGAGAGATAATACTCCTCTGCTGCTTTGTGGTTTGTATTGTGTTCTTGCTCGGGGCGCTGAATGCTCTGATACCTCTAGCTGCTAACGAGACCGGCGTGGCGTATTCTCGCCGAACCCCCTCTACGTTGCGCATGGCCCTCCTTTTATATGCTCAAGGGGTCACTGACAGGTGGCAACGCATGCAAGGGTAAAAATGGAAAAAGAGTTGTGGTTGGTACAACTACTTGAACAGTGTGTCATACCTAACCCTGACCGCAGGGGACAAAGGCATTAAATGCCCATCTGCGTCGCCCAAACAGTGCAAAAAGGGACCGTTAGGGGCGCCACCGCTCGCCACGATGGCAATCTTGTCGGCGTAAACTTGCCACCTCGCACCGCTGGCTGCACACCTCTTGCCACGCGCTGGAAAGGTCTCGAGGCGACACGTTCGTGGATGTCTTTGAGCGCCGTCTGAGAGAGTAAACTTGCGCGGCAAGTGCCTTGCCGCGGTCGTTGTCTTGTCGCGTCCGGAAGCTTGTCGCTCACCGGGCCTTGCCGGGACGCGTGGCGCATCGCGGCAAGTTCCTTGAAATGCCTTGGTTGGCCTTCCCGGCAAGCTCCTCTTGCCGGGGCCTTGTCTCCTTGGTTTAAACACTTTGTTCTTGAATGGCTCCAAAGGAACCACGGAGGACTTTGGCGGTCACCCGGCAAGCCTTGCCGCGGGGTGCTGCGACTGCCCGTGCACAAGTTCGGGATACTAGGGTACCCCTACTCTAGTACTCCGACAGGAGCTCCCGGGCCTGGGCCACACACGGTGCCGAACGCTGTTGGGCCAGGCCCAAAACAGGGCACGTGCACGCGCGGCCTGGTTTATGCCGTATCTTACTCCGTATCCACCGTGCCCTCCCCTAACGGCACGCGTTGAATGCGGCATCGTGGGAGAGATCGTGGGTGGTTCTTTATTCGGAAAAATGGAACGTCCGCCCCCTCCCTCTTGATAAGCAGGGGAAACAGGGGCAGTTCGTCCACCTCGCTAGTTGCTGTCCCAATCTCAGAAATCTCCGCCGCTCCCCCCTTCTTTCAAAGCTGAGAGAGAGCAGCGCTCCGCCCCCCATCGCCGCCGGCGCCACCAATGCCTTCGATCTCCCCCACTACCTCCGCCATGGCTCCAAAAGCCGGGAAGGCTGTGAAGTCGGCCGAGGCGCTGCGGCTCGAGGCGCTGCGAAAGGAGCGGGCAACTCCCCCCCCCCCCGAGCTTGCCGCGAAGGAGCTGAGGGAGTGGTATTGCCTCTTCTGGTCGACGGAGACGCGCATCCAGCGCCGAAGGTACTTTCGCCGCTGCTTCGAGCGGGCTCGAGCGGATATCCCTTCTTGTTTGTTCTTCTACTTCGGGCTCTGCCCACCTTTCTCTGAATTCTTCTGCGATATCATGAACACCTACGGGTTCCACCTCCTTGATTTCACCCACAATGTTGTTCTGACCATGGCAGTTTTCGCGCATCTCTGCGAAAACTTTGTCGGAGTCCACCCAAACGTAGCTATTTTCCGCCACTTCTTTATGCCCGGGTCGAGAGAGGAGAGCCTTTATCCGTGGAATCGCTGGATCTTGAGCCCGGCAAGAAGGAGGCTTATCTGGAGGGAGCTCCGCGGCAAATGGGAGGAGGGAGAAGCGGTGGTGCTGGATCGTCGAGGAGAACCCGCGGCCGTTTATTGCCCGGCGCCAAGCCCGGCGGTCTTGCGACAATGATTGGAGCAACCTAGCCCCGGAAGATGATAGGTTGAAGATTGCCGTCACCCAGATCTTGCGCCTCAGGCTTGCCGGGCTCACTGTAGGCGCCATTGGCGCAGATTTTCTTTGCCGCCGCATCGCCCCCCTGCAGGAGAGGAGGAGACCCGCCTGGGAGTTCGGGGGCCTGGCGGACATCATGAAGCTGCGCCCGGGCCTCAACTTCAACTTCACTGTCCTGGAACTGGACGCGATGCTCAAGGAGCTGTTCAAGCACGACCCTCGGCATCCCGGATGGTTCAGGCTGCCGAAGGACGTCGTCCCGCTGTGCAACAATTCCTCGCTCGATCGCATCCGTGCAATGATGCCGTTGTGCGATTCGCATGGAATTGTTCCAACTTGGCAAGAGCCCGCAGACGACGTCGTGCAGGAGTTCTTCGACGGCTTGGTGGAGGTGGCGGTCCGCTACGATGAACAGAAGAGCCTCACCCGCGATACCACCGATGCGGAGATGCGGCGCATCGCCACTAGGGCGGAAGAGGCGGCGGCAGCCACTGCCGCGGGTGAGTTTGGATTCACCGTGGAGGAGGCAGAGGCAACCGAGGCAGCAAGCCTTGCCGATCGAGATGAGCTTGCCGAGCCTGACGCCGAGTGAGCGAGCCCGCCGAGGGTGCGAGCGGCCCGCCATCTTCAAGCAGCTTGCTGCAAGCAGAGCCCCCCAGCGCAGCCCCCAGCTCCACCAAGAAGGCGCCTCCGCAAGGCCGGGGACATAGCGGGGCGGCAGACGAGTCAACAGCCGTCGTGCCGCGGGACACGCTCCACCGCGACAAGTACTGTTGCTGCGGGAGCGCCTCACGCCGCTGCGGCAACTGGAGCGGAGTCCTCTCGGACCACCGCTTCGGATCCTGCCGCTGCCCCCGCCAAGCGGTCAAGGGAGCCTACTCCTCCGCCTCGTCGCGCCGAAAGAGGGCCGGACATCGACCTCTCCATGCTCAGCTCCGACGAGGAAGAAGAAGAGTAAGACTCTTTGCTGTACTTGTAGTTCTTCAATTCTTGCTGTTTTTGTCTTGTATCTGATTTGCTTTACTCTGAACTCATTCCTTTTCGGGACCCTGGCCTAGAGAGCGGCAAAGAGAGCCAAGGCTCCGGTGATTGTCATCAAGGACGAGCCCACGCGACAACAGGGGGTGCGCCTGAGACCACCTTGCCGGATCCGGCAATCATTCCCCAAAGCAGCCCCCAGCGCAGCCCCCTGCGTAAGTATATGGTTTACTTCCCGCTGTTATGGCGCGCATGGGTGTTCTCTCTTTGGTGATATCTGACTGTTGGTTTGTGTAGGAGCAGAGCAGCCTCACCAGGAGCACCTGGAAGCCGCCCCCAAGATGCTATCTGCTTCGACTACGCCGCCAAGGGAGGATTCCCCGGCAAGGGAGCGTTCTCCGGCAAGGGAGAAGTCTCCGGCAAGGGACAGTTCTCCAGCAAGGGACGGTGGTGGAGCCCATGACTGCAGATCCCAGTACAGGTAACCCTTCTTGCTTGAAAATTTCCCTTGGGTTCTTCTTTTTCTGATTTTCTTTTTGGATATTTTCTTGACATTTTCTCTCTTTTCCCGGGTGTCAGATCCATCTTCCACGGAGCCGATGGAGACCGAGGCCACCGGCGAGGCGAACGCGCGCGGCAACACCGACGACGCCGCCCGCCAGGAAGGAGCGGCGGCTGATGATCCTACGGCGAAGGGCGCCAAGGCTGCCGCAGAGGGCTGGCGAGGTCCGGCGATCGCCACCGACGGCCCGAGGCGCGAGGCGCAAAGCGCTTCGCCGACCGCCGATCCCTCCGCCCGCTGGTGCGGCGTCGAGCTCGAAGAGCCCGGCCAGCGCCTATCTCAAGGCGGTGATGGCGTCTTCATCAAGCTCCACAGGCGTCAAGCTCGGGCGCTGTCGAAGGAGAAACTTTTGATGGAGAAGTGCTTGCCTCCGCTGGTGGCGCCGGTTGTGCGCTGCCGAAAGCAGCAGCAGCGGCGAAGTCCGAGGAGGAGCAGCTGCGCGAAGCTGGTGTCACTCTACCGCGCCCGACAAGCCAAGGTGGAATCCGGGAAGCGCTTGTCGCGCGGCGGAGTGGATATTGAGAAGCATGCGAGAGGAGCTCGGTCGCACTGAGAAGCCCTCCGGTCCATTGCAGAGGAGCGGGCGCAGCTCATCAAGGCGCGGAAAGCCTTCCTCCTCGAGAAGGCTGAAGCCGAAGAGCAACAGCGGCTTGTCGCCGAGGAGCTGTTTGCGCGGGAAGGCAAGTTGGCGCAGCGGAAGGTCAATCTTGACAGCCATGAGGAGGAGCTTGCCGCGCGAGAGTAGACACTTGGTGGGGCCCTCAAGGATGCAAAAGATGCTGCCGCAGCTGCCGAGGCCGCTAAGAAGGAGCTGGAGATGAAGGTGGCGCAGCTGGAGGCCGATCTCAGGGCGAGGGGCGAAGAGCTTGCCGCGCTCCAGCGCGAGCGCGAGAAGGACGCCTACGCCCATGGTGAGCTGCAGGGTTGTCTCATCGAGAAGGGCAAGGAGCTTAGCACCGCCAAGGATTCCAATGCAGATCTTGAGTTGAAGCTGGCTACTTTGACCAAGATGCTGGACGACGCCAAGGAGCAGGAGGTGGCCTTGAAGGAGGAGATCAAGGCCAACGAAGCGCTGCTGACGAGGGCTGCCGAAACCCAGAACACTTTTAGGGAGACTGTGGAGCTCTGGACAGAGGGTCTCGTGAACATCGCCGCAGACATCAACAGGGAGCTAGCGCAGCTAGGGATGGAGGATTTCGGGTATTCCTCTGATGAGAACCTCCAGCCCAGCGCCAAGATCACCTTGTTCTTCAAAGGCATGGCGACGGCCCTCCAGAGACTCCAGGAAAGGATCCCAAAGCAGCTAGCCGACGAGTCGTGCGCGATCTGCGCGAGAGTTCTTCAGAAGGTGTTGGTGAAGGTGGCCTTCCGCAACCCAGGCCTCAACCTCACCAATGTCCTCAAGAAGCTGTTGGCGGATGCTGATCTGGAAGCGCTAAAGGCCCTTGTCGCACCCATTGTGGACAAGGTGAACGAGGTCAAGAGGGTTGATGGCGATCGCGTAGATTAGGCCGCCCGTTTCCTCCGTTTCTTGTCACTGCTGATCATGTTACGAGAACAATCAATTAGAGTTGCGACAAGCTATCTTGTAATATAACTTTTATTTCGGGTATCGATTGCTATGTTATTCCCTTTACTTGATTCCTTCCTTTGTATGTTTTTGCCCTACGCTTTTAGGGAACTTGCCGGCGCAGCACCTTTGCCGTGAGCGCTGAGTGCGGAACGTTAGCAGCCTGCTGGCGGTGCTGCTACCGACAAGAAACCTTGTCGCAACTAGTCGCAGCTCACTTAAGTTGTTGAGCGGACTTGAAACAAAGTAAGGGCGCAACTAGCTACGAGTTGGTTCCTCCGCGCACAGGTTTTCCATACAAAGCACGATCGTTCGAGGAAGAAAACTTAAAAATTTTAAAACTGATTGCTCAAACTTTGGCAACTTAGCTTTTCTGTCGTTTGCGTCTCGGCAAGGCGAAACTTTCTTGAACGACGCCTGGTCCACATCATTATCTTCTCCTTTCCCCCCGGTGTAACGCCCCGAGACCGATGCTCGAGAAGACTTCCATTTATTCCGGGTTTCACCGTGTGTTTCATTTTTTGCTTGCTCTTTTATTTTTGCATTGCATCATGTCATCATGCCATCATGTCATTAATCTTTTGCAACTCAACTAAATAAATGGCATGGATCTTTGATCCATTTAAATCAAGGGAATTCACATGGTGATTCTCTTTGAAACATATCCTCGATATTTAGAGAGCTATAGTAAATATTCCATTTTTGGAATTCACCATAACACACTTGCAAAATCCCAATGCCTTTGTTATCTCAATTCTTGGTCTCCAACTCTGCCCATAATTTCTTTCATCATTTTCCGGAGCTCCACCAAAAATCCAAACATTTTTGGACACTTCAAAAACCTATTCCTTGTTCAAACCATTTGAATTAAATTCAAATGACTTTGAATTTAATTATTGCAATCTTGCCCACTCTATTTTTCTTGGATCAAGCTCATTTTTATGAGTCAAGGAAAATTGTCCTTGTTCTAAAATTCTTTCCCTAACCCTCTCTTTCTCTTATTTCTTATCTCTGTTTTTTTCCTTTGGAGAAAGAGAGAGGGAGAAGCCAGCCCAGCTGGGCCTCCCAGCTACCACAGCCAGGCCGACCCACCAAGGCCTAAGGCCCAACTACACCTAACCCTAGCCGATCGAGAGGCCCCAGCCCGATCGATCCCTCCACGCTCTCCCCCTCGTTCCCGTGCCGCCGCCATCTGCACACGCATTGCACCAGGGAGAGAATACCCACGCTCCTCCCTCCTCCCGTCGATCCCATCTCCTCCTCTCCGTCCCTCCAGCGCCGCCAGCGCCCGACCCCCTCGTCGAGGCCATGGCCGCCGCCAGGCCTTCTTGCCTCTGCGCACGGCTCCCTCCTGCCGCCGGCGGCCTCTTCCTGGCCGGATCCGCCGCCGGCTCGCCTCCTTCGAGCGCCAGGGTGCGTCCTCTGCATCGCCAGCCGCCGACGCCATTCAGATCGGGTCGTCCCTAACCTGCTCGGCAGCGGCCCCGCCGCCAAGCTCCTCCGCCCTGCCTGTCTTACTCCGGCCATGGCCACGTCGTCCCGCGCCTCCGCCTCCGCGCCACTCGTCGGAGCTCCCGCAAGCCATCCTTGTCGCCCAAGTTCCTCCTTGCATAGCGCGCGCCTGCGCCACCCCGTCTCCGGCCACCACGAGCGCCACCATCAGCAGCTTCAGGACGTCCCTCGCCGCCTCTCTGCTACACCTCGTCGGCCCCTATCCCAGCCCCATCTCCACGCCATGACCATTCGCCTCTGCTCGTGGCAAAGCTCCTCCTGCAGCTCTGCTTTGCTTGCACCTCCCGTTCCTGATCTCGACCTCGAGCAGTGGCTCTTTCTATGCCCCGTGGTTAGTTTGGCAGTCCACCTTCACCTCCATGCTCAGTAACCTCCAAGACCACTGTTGCATCGTTGAGACATCTGCCCCGGAGTACCTCGAGTCTGTCTACAACTACGCGGACTCGCCAAGTACCACGATGACCGTGTACCACTACCGTCGACCCCGGAGACATCGGATGCGTCAAATCCCTCTTTGAGATGTGAACAACTACTTCCACTACGACCGCCGTGAGAACGTCTACTTCCACTACGACCGCCGCGAGAACGTCTACTTCCACTTCGACCCGTGAACGACTACTTCCCTCGACATTTTTGAACCGCATCGAAAGGCACGCTTCAAAGGTATAACAGCCGAGACGATCAACCGTGGACCAAATGCATGTGTTGAATGAGTTGTCCTTGTTTGCACCATGCCCGTTTGCTTCATGCACGTTCCGCCTTGTTGGCCATGCCGTCGTCCCGTGGGAACCCGGCAACCGGGATCACCCCACCATCCTTTGCTTCCGCACACTTGCTCTTTTGCACCGGTATCTCCGTGAGCTACGGAACCGATATGTTGCCGTGGCATCATTTTCGGATATGTTGCCGTGGCACCATTTTTGTTTCGCCGCCGTGGCACCCTTTTCGTTCCGCCATGGCGACAAATGCTCCTTATCATGCTCATGTTAACGTTTTCATAAAATTGCATAAAACTTGTGCATGTCATCCGCATCATGATAACAACATTTAAATGCTTAAAATTGTGTTTGCATTAACTACTAAAAGACATATGGGGATTTACCAGATTTGTTGTTTTTATATCCGGCCCCATTTAAATTGTTTAGATGGTATAGTTTTTGTTATGCTTCACCACTTGCCATGTTAACCAATACTTAATATTTTGGTAGCATAACGAGAGAACTAAATGAGTCATGTGGTGTTTTCTTCAATATGCCGCCGTTGCATATTGAGCTCCACTAATTTGTAAGTTTGTTTTGTGCATTTTGCCATGTCATGCTATTTAAACCGGGCATGCATCATACTTGTTTGTGCATCATGACATGTTTATGCTTGTGTGTTTACCATATTGTTTGCTTCTTTCCGGTTTGCTTCTCTCGTTAGCTTCGGTTTCATTCCGGAGTTGTGAGGATCCGTTCGACTACGTTCGTTTGTCTTCTTCATGGAATCGTTCTTCTTCCTTGCGGGATTTCAGGCAAGATGACCATACCCTCGAAATCACTTCTATCTTTACTTGCTAGATGCTCGCTCTTTTGCTATGCCAATGCTACGATGCCTACCTTTTGCTTGTCAGCCTCCCATATTGCCATGAACCTCTAACCTTTGACACCATTCCTATGCAAACCATTGTTTGGCTATGTTACCGCTTTGCTCAGCCCCTCTTATAGGGTTGCTAGTTGCAGGTGAAGTTGAAGATTTCTCCATGGTGGACAGGGTTTATGTTGGGATATCACAATATCTCTTATATTATTAATGCATCTATATACTTGGTAAAGGGTGGAAGGATCGGCCTTATGCACGGTGTTTTGTTCCACTCTTGCCGCCTAGTTTCCGTCATACGGTGTTATGTTCCCGGATTTTGCGTTCCTTACGCGGTCGGGTGATTTATGGGACCCCTTGACAGTTCGCTTTGAATAAAACTCCTCCAGCAAAGGCCCAACATTGGTTTTACCATTTGCCTCACCACCACCTATATTTCCCTTGGGAGTAATTAACCCAAGGGTCATCTTTATTCAGCCCCGGGCCAATGCTTGTCTAAGTGTTGGTCCAAACTAGAAACCCTTTGGCGCCCCATCGAAACTTGAGGTCTGGTTTTAGTTGTATGGATTGCTCATCCGGTCGTGGCACGAGGCGAGATCTGTGGCTACTATCGAGGTGTCGGCACGCCGGAGGTCTTGCTGGTCTTGTTTTACCATTGTCGAAATGTCTTGATGTACGGGATACCGAGTCGATCGGAGTGTCTCGGGTGAAGGTCTATTCCTTCGTTGATCGCGAGAGCTTGTCATGGGCTAAGTTGGGACACCCTGCGGGTATAAACTTTCGAGAGCCGTGCCCGCGGTTATGTGGCAGATGGGAATTTGTTAATGTCGGTTGTAGAAAACCCGAAGTTGACCTTAATTAAAATACATCAACGGCGTGTGTAACCGTGATGGTCTCTTTCCGTGGTGTCAGGGAAGTGAACACGGTGTTGGAGTTATGCTTGGCGTAGGTTGCTATAGGATCACTTCTTGATCATACTTTTATCGACGAGTGCTTTGCCTTCTCTTCTCGCTCTCATTTGCGTATGTTAGCCACCATATATGCTGAGTAAACTTGCTGCAGCTTCACCTCATGCCTTTACCTTACCCATAAGCTTAAATAGTCTTGATCTCGCGGGTGTGAGATTGCTGAGTCCCGTGGCTCACGAGATACTTCAAAACCAGTTTGCGGTGCCTATGTTACCGAAAGCGGGTGGCGCAACCAAGCTCAAGGAGGAGCTCGATGAAGATCTTGCCCTTTGTGTTGTTTCGGTCTAGTGGTTCAGTAGTGGAGCCCAGTTGGGGTCGATCGGGGACCTTTGTCGCATTTGGGGTTCTTCTTTTATTTTGGTTCCGTAGTCGACCTTGATTGTATCTGGATGATGTAATGATTTATTCATGTAATTGTGTGAAGTGGCGATTGTAAGCCAACTATGTATCTCTTTCCCTTATGTATTACATGGGTTGTGTGAAGATTACCTCACTTGCGACATTGCTTTCAATGCGGTTATGCCTCTAAGTCGTGCTTCGACACGTGGGAGATATAGCCGCATCGAGGGCATTACAAGTTGGTAATCAGAGCCTTCCCCGACCTTAGGAGCCCCACTGCTTGATCGTTTTTAGCGGCCGAGTTGTGTCTAGAAAAATATTTTGAGTCATTTAGGATTATATATATCGGAGAGTTAGGAATTCTTTTTACTCCCCAGTCTCTTCATCGCTCTGGTAAGGCTTCCTGACGTAGAGTTTTGACTTTCCTCTCCTCAAATTTCACTAAAAAATTTAGGATCACGCGGGTATCTTGGAATCGTTCCGATGGTTTTATGATGAGAACATTGTCTTGGTGCCTCCTGTCAGGGGTTTAGTGGAAGTGTCCCGGGGAGTTGAGCTCTGAGGTGTTGTCGTCATAATTTTATCGTTGCAGTTCTGGAATACCTGAGTTTAGTACGCCGACATCGAAAATCTCTTTTATGCAGTTGTTGGTGAGATAACCCCGATAACCCAGTACTGAGGTGAGTACGGGAGTATTGCCATGACTTCAGATAACGGATGCTTTTGAAGGTTGAGGTACCACGATTTCGAAGGTTTCTTGGTTATGTGTTGTGGATGGATACAGCTTGGATGTAGGTATTGTTAGTTTGGGTGAGATATTTTGCTTCCCCTGTATCCCCAACACCAGATTGCATAACCAGAAAGTTTCGGGAGTTTTATAGGTGGGAATTCAAGTAGCTCCTAGAATATCTTTCCGACAAATGCATGATATGGGATTGGGTAAATCTCTATCATATGTATTTGTTCCGGCTTATTCTGCAAGCCAAACCCTTTGTTTTGTTTTATTTGTGGTATCGAGTTGCTTCCAAGTCAAATGTTGAATCCATACCTTTTCCTAAACGGTGTTCTCATATTGCTATGTGAATACTAATCCTTTTGATCATCGAGATTGTCATGTCAATCCTTTTCAACCGGTGTGTTTCTCTTCAAGTGGATCCGATCACTTCAACATCAGCAAGACCAATTATCATTTCTTCTCAACGGTGTTTGTTTCATCCGTCTCCAAGTTGCCTTTGTTTTTTCCCGCCCTACCACCCTTTTTTTCAAGGACACAGATTTCTTAATCAAGTATCCATTTATTCATGTGAAGTTTCTCCATTTTTTTCCATCAATGTTCTTACCCGGTGGTTCTCAAGAAGATGTCCTACTAGTTCGTCATTCCTCATTCCTTTTCTCTTCTCCGGTGGATTCAAGTCAAGTTTTGTTGATCATACCTTTTTCCTCATTTCAATGCTTTCTCATACCGGTGCACCTCATTATCATTCTACTTCTCGCTATTTGTTATTCCGGAGTGCTAAAGATATCTTGGAAGATTTGTGTTTCCCTTCTTAGTCCGTTCAAGCCATTTGGAGATTGGTATCTCATTCAAGTCATTTAATTCAACCGATGCAATTTCTCTTTAAAATCATTTCCAACGGTGTTTTCTTTTGAGTGGGCCCTAACCCACAGGTCTTTTCCTAGGATCTTACCTGACTCTTCTAATTATTCCGGAGTTATTATTAAATGCTTTTCAAGTGTGACATAAGAATGGATTCCATCAGTCACATGCCTTCTCCAAGATTGTTTTCAAATTATTTTTCATTGTTGGCTCAACAACCTTGTTCTTTTTCATTCTCCCGGAGTATCTCATACAATTCATGGTGGTTCTCATCTTCATTCTCGACATGTGAAGACCGAAGAAGGATTTCTCTTTAATCTTGCTCTATTCTCTTCAAGATTCATGGTGCTAGCTTGTTGCCATCCTCTCATAATTGTTTTTGATTGTGAGAATCTTTTTCAACCATCCGGAGCATTTCATGAGTTGTTTCCATTTCTTTCCTCCGAAGGCCATCATGTCATAATTCTTCATTCTCAGTGTGTAGCTATCGTTCTCCAAATCTTATCAATGAATCGTTCAAATATCCTCTAATCAGTTCATGATCTCTTCATTCTCAGGTATCTAAATACCCTCAAGTATCTTCATTCTTTTTTTCAAATTCTTCCCGGTGAATTGTGCCTTTGCTACGTTCATTTTCAATTCTTACGGTGGTTCATTAAAGATTTCACCTCTTTCGTTATCATTTAATTCATTCGTTCTTTCCAATCCCACCGGTGGTCCATCAATACCTTCTCAAGTTTACGCTATATCTCTCTTAATCCTTTTTTTTCAATGGGAATAAGTAGTATGCCAAATCCATTGCTTGTCATCAATTTAATTTGATGAAGGATAAGCATACAATAAATCTTATTCTTATTTCCTCGAGGTGATTCAATTCTTTTCTTCCGAAGATTGTTCATGATGAAGTCATTCTCGGTTCGAGATGTTCATCTTTCTTTTCGGAGTTCCAAGCTCTCTCAATTATCTCGTCGCGAAGCTCCATCTAAATCATTGCAAGGATTCACCTTGTGTTTTCAACTTCTCTCTCTTTGTATCATCCTTTTAGTACCGGAGTTCTTCATGGAGGCTCTACATGGTGGTTCGTCAAGGATTCCTTTCATTCTTCAGTTGTTCTTCAAGATTTCTCTCGTAGTTATGATCCGCCAAGCTATACTCTAAGATAAGCATGGTGCTCAACACATGTTTCGTTTTGGGGAGTTCAAGTATTCTTCATCATGCATTCCAAAGTGCAATTCTTTCTACCTTATCTTTTGAGATGGTGTTATGTCACTCTTGACAATTTCCCTTGGTTATTCAAGTTGTCAAGATTGAGGTATTTTAAATCCATCAATCTCGTCATTGGAGTTATCTTGTGTCATGTTTTCACCTAAAGCCTTCCCTAAGGAATGTTGCTATTATGGTGCTTATCAATGATCCAAGTTTTCTCCTATCCTCTTGGTGAAAGAAGTTTTTCATCGCCTTGGTGCTCTCACTCAAATCAATGGCTTCTTTAGTGGCCATTTGTCACCTCAAATGTTGAGATGTTTCAATAAGTCCACTACAAGCTTATTCTTTTCGTTGTTGGGTTTCTAACAACTCCGTTCAATCCTTCTTTTTAAGGAGGCTCTTTCAAATTCAATTGTGATAGAAGTTGTTATTCTCTTCTCTGTTCTCTTGATTCCACTCTTTCATTTGTCCCGAAGGCATTGTGATGTTTTCTTTGACCAATTATATCATTTTGGAGATCATGTTCTTTTCGTGCTTATCCATTTAACCGGAGTGTCGTGTCCTCTGCTCAAGCTCTTTTCTTCCTATCAAGTCTTGTATCTGTTTTCAACCGGAGTGCTATAAGAAATTGTTCTTCCTTGTTCCTCTTTTCTAACGGGGTGTTTTCAACTTCGTTCATCTCCGTTGTATTCTTTCTTTCAATTTGTTAAATTTTTCAAGGTCCGTGGTTTCACTCGTTTGTCAAAGAAGCAACTTAGTTTTACCTTTCTTTCTCTCTTCCGTTTTCCCCTCCGGTGCCATTCTAGATCTTGGGACGAGATCCTCTCGTGGTGGTGGAGTGTTGTAATGCCCCGAGACCGATGCTCGAGAAGACTTCCATTTATTCCGGGTTTCGCCGTGTGTTTCATTTTTTGCTTGCTCTTTTATTTTTGCATTGCATCATGTCATCATGCCATCATGTCATTAATCTTTTGCAACTCAACTAAATAAATGGCCTGGATCTTTGATCCATTTAAATCGAGGGAATTCACATGGTGATTCTCTTTAAAACATATCCTCGATATTTAGAGAGCTATAGTAAATATTCCATTTTTGGAATTCACCATAACACACTTGCAAAATCCCAATGCCTTTGTTATCTCAATTCTTGGTCTCCAACTCTGCCCATAATTTCTTTCATCATTTTTCGGAGCTCCACCAAAAATCCGAACATTTTTGGACACTTCAAAAACCTAGTCCTTGTTCAAACCATTTGAATTAAATTCAAATGACTTTGAATTTAATTATTGCAATCTTGCCCACTCTATTTTTCTTGGATCAAGCTCATTTTTATGAGTCCAGGAAAATTGTCCTTGTTCTCAAATTCTTTCCCTAACCCTTTCTTTCTCTTATTTCTTATCTCTGTTTTTTTTCCTTTGGAGAAAGAGAGAGGGAGAAGCCAGCCCAGCCGGGCCTCCCAGCTACTCCAGCCAGGCCGACCCACCAAGGCCTAAGGCCCAACTACACCTAACCCTAGCCGATCGAGAGGCCCCAACCCCGATCGATCCCTTCACGCTCTCCCCCTCGTTCCCGTGCCGCCGCCATATGCACACGCATCGCACCAGGGAGAGAATCCCCACGCTCCTCCCTCCTCCCGTCGATCCCATCTCCTCCTCTCCGTCCCTCCAGCGCCGCCAGCGCCCGACCCCCTCGTCGAGGCCATGGCCGCCGCTAGGCCTTCTTGCCTCTGCACATGGCTCCCTCCTGCCGCCGGCGGCCTCTTCCTGGTCGGATCCGCCGCCGGCTCGGCCTCCTTCGAGCGCCATGGCGCGTCCTCTGCATCGCCAGCCGCCGACGCCATTCAGATCGGGTCGTCCCTGACCTCCTTGGCACCGGCCCCGCCGCCAAGCTCCTCCGCCCTGCCTGTCTTACTCCGGCCATGACCACGTCGTCCCGCGCCTCTGCCTCCGCGCCACTCGTCGGAGCTCCCGCAAGCCGTCCCTGTCGCCCAAGTTCCTCCTTGCATAGCGCACGCCTGCGCCACTCCGTCTCCTGCCACCACGAGCGCCACCATCAGCAGCTTCAGGACGTCCCTCGCCGCCTCTCTGCTACACCTCGTCGGCCCATATCCCGGCCCCATCTCCACGCCATGACCATTCGCCTCTGCTCGTGGCGAAGCTCCTCCTGCAGCTCTGCTTTGCTTGCACCTCCCGTTCCTGATCTCGACCTCGAGCAGTGGCTCTTTCTACGCCCCGTGGTTAGTTTGGCAGTCCACCTTCACCTCCATGCTCAGTAACCTCCAAGACCACCGTTGCATCGTTGAGACATCTGCCCCGGAGTACCTCGAGTCCGTCTACGACTACGTGGACTCGCCAAGTACCACGATGACCGTGTACCACTACCGTCGACCCGGAGACATCGTGTCGTCAAGTCCCTCTTGAGATGTGAACTACTACTTCCCTCGACCGCCGTGAGAACGTCTACTTCCACTCGACCGCCCGCGAGCGTCTACTTCCGCCGACCCGTGAGCGACTACTTCCCTCGACATTTTTGAACCGCGCCGAAGGCATGCTTGAAGGTATAACAGCCGAGACGATCAACCATGGACCAAATGCATGTGTTGAATGAGTTGTCCTTGTTTGCACCGTGCCCGTTTGCTTCATGCACGTTCCGCCTTGTTGGCCATGGCGTCGTCCCGTGGGAACCCGGTAACCGGGATCACCCCACCATCCTTTGCTTCCGCACACTTGCTCTTTTGCACCGGTATCTCCGTGAGCTACCGGAACCGATATGTTGCCGTGGCATCATTTTCGGATATGTTGCCGTGGCACCATTTTTGTTTCGCCGCCGTGGCACCCTTTTCGTTCCGCCATGGCGACAAATGCTCCTTATCATGCTCATGTTAACATTTTCATAAAATTGCATAAAACTTGTGCATGTCATCCGCATCATGATAACAACATTTAAATGCTTAAAATTGTGTTTGCATTAACTACTAAAAGACATATGGGGATTTACCCGATTTGTTGTTTTTATATCCGGCCCCATTTAAATTGTTTAGATGGTATAGTTTTTGTTATGCTTCACCACTTGCCATGCTAACCAATACTTAATATTTTGGTAGCATAACGAGAGAGAACTAAATGAGTCATGTGGTGTTTTCTTCAATATGCCACTTCGTTGCATATTGATCTCCACTTAATTTGTAAGTTTGTTTTGTGCATTTTGCCATGTCAAGCTATTTAAACCGGGCATGCATCATACTTGTTTGTGCATCATGACATGTTTATGCTTGTGTGTTTACCATATTGTTTGCTTCTTTCCGGTTTGCTTCTCTCGTTAGCTTCGGTTTCGTTCCGGAGTTGTGAGGATCCGTTCGACTACGTTCGTTTGTCTTCTTCATGGAATCGTTCTTCTTCCTTGCGGGATTTCAGGCAAGATGACCATACCCTCGAAATCACTTCTATCTTTGCTTGCTAGATGCTCGCTCTTTTGCTATGCCAATGCTACGATGCCTACCATTTGCTTGTCAGCCTCCCATATTGCCATGAACCTCTAACCTTTGACACCATTCCTATGCAAACCATTGTTTGGCTATGTTACCGCTTTGCTCAGCCCCTCTTATAGGGTTGCTAGTTGCAGGTGAAGTTGAAGATTTCTCCATGGTGGACAGGGTTTATGTTGGGATATCACAATATCTCTTATATTATTAATGCATCTATATACTTGGTAAAGGGTGGAAGGATCGGCCTTATGCCTGGTGTTTTGTTCCACTCTTGCCGCCCTAGTTTCCGTCATACCGGTGTTATGTTCCCGGATTTTGCGTTCCTTACGCGGTCGGGTGATTTATGGGACCCCCTTGACAGTTCGCTTTGAATAAAACTCCTCCAGCAAGGCCCAACATTGGTTTTACCATTTTCCTCACCACCACCTATATTTCCCTTGGGTGTAATTAACCCAAGGGTCATCTTTATTTCAGCCCCCCCGGGCCAATGCTTGTCTAAGTGTTGGTCCAAACTAGAAACCCTTTGCGCCCCTCGGGAAACTTGAGGTCTGGTTTTAGTTGTATGGATTGCTCATCCGGTCGTGGCACGAGGCGAGATCTGTGCGGCTACTATCAGGATGTCGGCACGCCGGGAGGTCTTGCTGGTCTTGTTTTACCATTGTCGAAATATCTTGATGGACCGGGATACCGAGTCTGATCGGAGTGTCTCGGGTGAAGGTCTATTCCTTCGTTGATCGCGAGAGCTTGTCATGGGCTAAGTTGGGACACCCGTGCAGGGTATAAACTTTCGACAGCCGTGCCCGCGGTTATGTGGCAGATGGGAATTTGTTAATGTCCGGTTGTAGAAAACCCGAAGTTGACCTTAATTAAAATACATCAACTGCGTGTGTAACCGTGATGGTCTCTTTCCGGTGGAGTCTGGGAAGTGAACACGGTGTTGGAGTTATGCTTGACGTAGGTTGCTATAGGATCACTTCTTGATCATACTTTTATCGACCGTGCTTTGCCTTCTCTTCTCGCTCTCATTTGCGTATGTTAGCCACCATATATGCTAGTCGCTTGCTGCAGCTCCACCTCATGCCTTTACCTTACCCATAAGCTTAAATTGTCTTGATCTCGCGGGTGTGAGATTGCTGAGTCCCCGTGGCTCATAGATACTTCCAAAACCAGTTTGCAGGTGCCTATGTTACTGAGCAGGTGACGCAACCAAGCTCAAGGAGGAGCTCGATGAAGATCTTGCCATTTGTGTTGTTTCGGTCTAGTGGATCAGTAGTGGAGCCCAGTTGGGGTCGATCGGGGACCTTTGTTGCATTTGGGGTTCTTCTTTTATTTTGGTTCCGTAGTCGGACCTTGATTGTATCTGGATGATGTAATGCTTTATTCATGTAATTGTGTGAAGTGGCGATTGTAAGCCAACTATGTATCTCTTTCCCTTATGTATTACATGGGTTGTGTGAAGATTACCTCACTTGCGACATTGTTTTCAATGCGGTTATGCCTCTAAGTCGTGCTTCGACACGTGGGAGATATAGCCGCATCGAGGGCGTTACACCCGGCAAACTTGTGGGCGAGGGAACCTTCCTTTCTTTGTGAAAGAGAAAGAAGAGAAAATAAAGATATGGAGCCTTACGGCTCGTTATTGCTTACCAGGGGCAGGTGCTGCACAAAATGTCAGATAACACATGCAAAAAATAGAAAGCATGAAATTGACAAGATGTGCGGAGCACATGAGCTTTATTTATGCACGGGGTCTGCGCCCGGCTTTGTACAAAGGATTACATGCAACAGCGGCAAGACTTGTACAAAAGGTGGTTGCGGAACAGGTTCGACAACCGCGCTCTGAGTAAAACTTACGAAGATGCTCAATGTTCCATGAATTGCTCACGGAAAGCCATCTTCGTCTCAAAGCGACAACGCCAGCCTAGTGACTCGTTTCACCGGTAAGGGCCTTCCCACTTCAAGTCAACTTGTTGGAATTCTTGGCGGACTGAACGCGAAGAACAAGGTCGCCTTCCTCGAGACTTCGGCATTAACTGCGGCTATGGTAGCGGCGCAAAGCTTCTTGGTATCGAGCAGCTCGTCTGACAGAGCTTTGAAGACGGTCCTCCTCAAGGAGCAGCGCGTCATCTTGTTGCAGATGCTCTTGCTCAAGCTCATCATAAGCGAGCACTCGAGGTGACCCGTATACGAGTTCCATGGGAAGAACTACCTCTGCTCCATAGACTAGAGCGAAAGGTGTCTGGCCAGTGGCTCGATTTGGCGTCGTCCTGATCGACCAAAGAACCACCGGCAGCTCCTCAATCTAGTTCTTTCCGCACTTGCGCAGCCTGTCGAAAGTCCTGGTCTTGAGTCCACGCAGCACTTCAGCATTTGCCCTCTCCGCTTGACCGTTGCTTCTCGGATGAGCAACAGAAGCGAAGCAGACCTTCGCGCCAAGATCTTGGACGTACTGCATGAAGGTGCGGCTCGTGAATTGCTTGCTGTTGTCGGTGATGATCCTGTTAGGTATCCCAAAGCGGCAAACAATCGACCTGAAGAACTTGATCTTGACCGTCTGTCACCTTCCTCATCGCTTCCACTTCCGGCCACTTTGTGAACTTGTCGATTGCGACGTACAAGTACTCAAAGCCCCCGACAGCTCGGGGAAAGGGGCCGAGGATGTCGAGCCCCCAGACTGAAAATGGCCAGGATAAAGGGATCGTCTGGAGAGCTTGATCTGGCTGGTGTATCTGCTTGGAATGGAAATGGCACGCTTCACACTTGGTTACTTGTGCAGTTGCATCCTGGAGGGCTGTCAGCCAAAAGAAACCTTGCCGGAATGCTTTGCCGGCAAGCGCTCTTGCGCCAATGTGGTGACCACATATACCTCCATGTATCTCTGCCAACAGCTTCTGTCCATCTTCCCGGTGAATACACTTCAATTTCACACCGTTGAATCTTCTTCTGTATAGTGTGTTGTCGACAAACTGGTACATACTTGACTGCCGGGCTACACTTTCCGCTTCTTCTTGTTCTTCGGGAAGTTCTCCTGTCTGAAGGAAACAGACAATCTGCTGTGCCCATGCTGGAGCCTGTGGCTTGACAACAAGGACTAAAGGCACATATGATGCTGTGGGAACATCCGCTTCTACGGCGAGAACCTGCGGCTCAGCCGGAGCTTGATGTTCCCCGGGAAGCTTGCCGGAGCAAAATTTGTCGGGAGCGTCTGCTTCAACGGAACAAACCCTAGGGCTTGCCGGAGCAGACTGCTCCTCAGCACCCTTGGTGTTGATCTTGGGGACCTTCTTGGCGGCGGCTTCGGGGAGCTCTGCCGGAAAATAGTCACCAGAAATCAACTTCCTCTTCTTGCTCTATCCAGTTGATGTTGTTACGGACGGTTGAGTTAGTTTGAGCATGAAAATCCCTGGTTCCACAGGTAACTTAAGTGCGGCACACTTCGACAGGCCATCAGCGATGTCGTTCTGAGCTCTCGGAACATGTTCCATCTGTAGGCCGTCAAAGTGCTCTTCTAACTTTCTCACTTCGTCAACGTAGGCTTCCATCAACGGGCTCTGATAATTCTTGTTCACTTGGCGGACGACAATCTGCGAGTCACCCCTGACAATAAGCTTCTTGATCCCAAGGTCTGCTGCGATCCTGAGACCGGCAAGCAAACCTTCATACTCTGCAGTATTGTTTGTTGCTTGCTCCTTGGCAAAGTGCATCTGGACCACGTACTTGAGGTGCTCCCCGGTGGGTGCGACAAGCAGCACGCCCGCACCGGTGCCTTGCAGCGAGAAAGCACCATCAAAGTACATCAGCCACTCTTTGCTTGCTTCCTTGACGCCCGCACCGGCGCCTTGCAGCGAGAGAGCTGTCGGGGGCTTTGAGTACTTGTACGTCGCAATCGACAAGTTCACAAAGTGGCTGGAAGTGGAAGCAGTGAGGAAGGTGACAGCACAGTCAGCAGTCAAGTTCTTCAGGTCGATTGTTTGCCGCTTCGGGATACCTAAGAGGATCATCACCGACAACGGCACGAAATTCACGAGCCGCGCCTTCATGCAGTACGTCTGTCGGGGCGCTTTCCTCTGCGGCCTCGAGCACCTATGGGGCACTGGGGGCCCCTTCTGGTTCTGCAAGGGAGCGGGGGTCGCGCGCAGAGCAGATCGAGGTCGGGCGCACGCGGGGAGACGGGCAATCTTTACCCAGCTTCGGGGCTCTCCGGAGAGATAACACCCCTACTGCTGCTTTGTGTTGTTATTGAATCTAGCCCGAGCGTCTGAGCATATGGTGGTGTTGTGGGTGTCGAATGGACCGAACCCCTTCTACATGCGCATGGGCCTCCCTTTTATAGTCTCAAGGGGTACCCACGGTGGCAGCGTGGGAAGAGGGGTAGAAACGTAAAAGCGCAGGTTGGTACAATAGGTGCTGTGATGCCCTACCTAATTTCGACGGCGGGGACAAGGGCATTAAATGCCCGTCCGGTCGCCCCAACAATGCAGGAGGGGTGACCGTTAAGTGAGCCACCGGTTGCCACGATGGCGCCTCTGTGAGCTCCGCTCGCCACCTCGCTCCGCATGGCTGCGTAGCGCCTCGCCACGTGCCCTTGGGATGGCCTTGCGACGACACGTCACTGGGTGCGCTGGAGTCTGGGTGGCAGTCTTGCCGCGGCAAGTGCCTTGCCACGGTCCTGTTCGTGCTGCGCCGGCAAGTTTGCCGGCCGCCAGGCTTCTGCCGGGCGCGCGCGCCGCCAGCGCAAGTCTTCGATGTTGCCTGGCTGGCCTTCCCGGCAAGCTCCTCTTGCCGGGGCCTTCGTGTTCTTGGCTAGTACTTTGTTCTTGAATGGCAGTAATGAGTGGTGGAGGGCCTTGCCGGACGTCCGGCAAGCCTTGCCACGGGGGAGCTGTGACTGCCCGTGCACAAGTTCGGGGTACTAAGGTACCCCCTACTTTAGTACACCGACAACGTCCAAGATCTTGGCGCCAAGGTCTGCTTCGCTTCTGTTGCTCATCCGAGAAGCAACGGTCAAGCGGAGAGGGCAAATGCTGAAGTGCTGCGTGGACTCAAGACCAGGACTTTCGACAGGCTGCGCAAGTGTGGAAAGAACTGGATTGAGGAGCTGCCGGTGGTTCTTTGGTCGATCAGGACGACGCCAAATCAAGCCACTGGCCAGACACCTTTCGCTCTAGTCTATGGAGCAGAGGTAGTTCTCCCCACGGAACTCGTATACGGGTCGCCTCGAGTGCTCGCTTATGATGAGCTTGAGCAAGAGCAGCTGCGACAAGATGACGCGCTGCTCCTTGAGGAGGACCGTCTTCAAGCTGCTGTATGAGCTGCTCGATACCAGCAAGCTTTGCGCCGCTACCATAGCCGCAAAGTTAATGCCAGAAGTCTCGAGGAAGGCGACCTTGTTCTTCGGCACGTTCAGTCCGCCAAGAATTCCAACAAGTTGACGCCAAAGTGGGAAGGCCCTTACCGGGTGAAACCAGTCACTAGGCCTGGCGCTGTCCGCCTTGAGACCGAAGATGGCTTTCCGGTGAGCAATTCCTGGAACATTGAGCATCTTCGTAAGTTTTACCCGTAAGGCGCGGTTGCCGGAACTTGTTCCGGCAACCACATTTTGTACAAGTCTTGCCGCTGTTGCATGTAATCCTTTGTACAAAGCCGGGCGCAGACCCCGTGCATAAATAAAGCTCATGTGCTCCGCACATCTTGTCAATTTCATGCTTTCTATTTTTTGCATGTGTTATCTGACATTTTGTGCAGCACCTGCCCCCGGTAAGCAATAACGAGCCGTAAGGCTCCATATCTTTATTTTCTCTTCTTTCTCTTTCTCAAAGAAAGGAAGGTTACCTCGCCCACAAGTTTGCCGGGGGGAAAGGAGAAGATAATGATGTGGACCAGGCGTCGTTCAAGAAAGTTTCGCCTTGCCGGGACGCAAATGACAGAAAAGCTAAGTTGCCAAAGTTTGAGCAATCAATTTTAAAATTTTTAAGTTATCTTCCTCGAACGACCGTGCTTTGTATGGAAACCCTGTGCACGGAGGAACCAACTCGTAGCTAGTTGTGCCCTTACTTTGTTTCGAGTCCGCTCAACAACTTAAGTGAGCTGCGACTAGTTGTGACAAGGTTTCTTGTCGGTAGCAGCACCGCCAGCAGGCTGCTGACGTTCCGCACTCAGCGCTCGCGGCAAAGGTGCCTGCGCCGGCAAGTTCCCTAAAAGTGTAGGTAAAAAACATACAAAGTAAGGAATCAAGTAAAGGGAATAACATAGCAATCGATACCCGAAATAAAAGTTATATTACAAGATAGCTTGTCGCAGCTCTAATTGATTGTTCTCGTAACATGATCAGCAGCGACAAGAAAAGGAGGAAACAGGCGGCCTAATCTACGCGATCGCCATCAACCCTCTTGACCTTGTTCACCTTGTCCACAATAGGTGCGACAAGGGCCTTGAGCGCTTCCAGATCAGCATCCGCCGGCAGCTTCTTGAGGACATTGGTGAGGTTGAGGCCTGGGTTGCGGAAGGCCACCTTCACCAACACCTTTTGAAGAACTCTCACGCAGATCGCGCGCGACTCGTCGGCCAGCTGCTTTGGGATCCTTTCCTGGAGTCTCTGGAGGGCCATCGCCACGCCTTTGAAGAACAAGGTGAGCTTGGCGCTGGGCTAGAGGTTCTCATCGGAGGAATACCCGAAATCCTCCATCCCAGTGCGCCCGGCTCCCAGCCGATGGCTGCGGCAACATCCACGAGACCCTCCGTCCAGTGCTCCACATTCTCCCTGAAGGTGTTCTGGGTGGCGGCAACATTCGCCAGCAGCTCCTCGTTGGCCTTGATCTCCTTCTTCAAGGCCACCTCCTGCTCCCTGGCGCCGTCCAGCGTCTTGGTCAAAGTAGCCAGCTTCAACTCAAGATCAGTGTTGGAGTCCTTGGCGGCGCTAAGCTCCTTGCCCTTCTCGACGAGACGACCCTGCAGCTCACCATGGGCATAGGCGTCCTTCTCGCGCTCGTGCTGGAGCGCGGCAAGCTCTTCGCCCCTCGCCTTGAGATCGGCCTCCAGCTGCGCCACCTTCACCTCCAGCTCCTTCTTGGCGGCCTCGGCAGCCGCGGCAGCATCCTATTCTTCTTTGAGAGCCCCACCAAATGTTTGCTCGCGCGCGGCAAGCTCCTCCTCATGGCTGTCAAGATTGACCTTCCGCTGCGCCAACTCACCTTCCCGCGCAAACAGCTCCTCGGCGACAAGCCGATGTTGCTCTTTAGCTTCGGCCTTCTCGAGGAGGAAGGCTTTCCGCGCCTCGACGAGCTGCGCCCGCTCCTCTGCAATGGACCGGAGGGCTTCCTGGTTGCGACTCCGGAGCTCCTCCGCATGCTTCTCAATATCCACTCCCGCCTGCGCGACAAGCGCTTCCCGGGATTCCACCTTGGCTTCTCGGGTGCGTTAGAGTGACACCAGCTTCCGTAGCAGCTGCTCCTCCTCAGACTCGCCGCTGCTGCTGCTCGGCGCGTCAACCAGCGTCAGCCCAGCGGAGGCAAGCACTTCTCCATCAAAAGTTTCTCCTTTGACGGCGCCACAGAGCTTGGCGCCTGGGGAGCTTGATGAAAACGCCATCGCCGCCTTGAGATAGGCGCCCGGTGGGCTCTTGAACTGATCTTTGCGGCAGCAGCGGCGGAGGGATCGGCGGTCGGTCTAGCGCCTTGCGCTCCTGCGGCCTTGGGGCCGTCAGTACGATCGCCAGACCCCTCGCCAGCTCCTGCGGCGGCAGCTTTGGCGGCCTCTTCGCCAGCAGGATCATCAGCGCCAGCTTCCTCCTCGGTGGCGGCGGCGTCATCGATGTTGCCGCGCGCGTTCTCCTCGCCGGTGGCCTCGGTCTCCATCGGCTCTGTGGAAGATGGATCTGACGGCTGGGAAAAGAGAGAAAAAGTCAAGCAAATATTCAAAAAGAAAATCAGAAAAAGAAGAACCCTAGGGAAGTTTTCAAGCAAGAGGATTACCTGTGCTGGGATCTGCAGTCATGGGCTCCACCACTGGGGGGTCGCTGGTGTTGTCCCTTGCCGGAGAACCGTCCCTTGCCAGAGAACTGTCCCTTGCCGGAGACTTCTCCCTTGCCGGAGAACGCTCCCTTGCTGGGGAATCCTCCCTTGGCGGTGTAGTCGAAGCAGATAGCATCTCGGCGGCGGCTTCCGGGTGCTCCTGGTGAGGCTGCTCTGCTCCTACACAAACCAACAGTCAGATATCAGCAAAGAAAGAACACCCATGCGCGCCATAACAGCGGGAAGTAAACCATATACTTACGCTGGGGGCTGCGCTGGGGGCTGCTTAGGGGAGTAGTTGCTGGGTTCAGAGTAAAGCAAATCAGATGCAAGACAAAAACAGCAAGAATTGAAGAACTACAAGTACAACAGAGAATCTTACTCTTCTTCTTCCTCGTCGGAGCTGAGCGCGGAGAGGTCGAAGTCCGGCCCTCTTTCGGCACGACGAGGCGGAGGAGTAGGCTCCCTTGACCGCTTGGCAGGGGCAGCGGCAGATCGAGCGGCGGTCCGGAGGACCCTCTCTCGATTCTTGACGCGGTGTGAGACACTCCCGCGGCAACAGTGCTTGTCGCGGCGGAGCGTGTCGCGCGGCGCGGCGGCTGTTGACCCGTCTGCCGCCCTGCTACGTCCCTAGCCTTGTGGAGACGCCTTCTTGGTGGAGCTGGGGGCTCTGCTTGCGGCAAGCTGCTTGAAGATGGCGGGCCGCTCGCGCCCTCGGCGGGCTCGCTCGACTCGGCTTCAGGCTCGGCAAGCTCTACCTCGTCGGCAAGCTCTCCAGCGAGCTCATCTCGATCGGCAAGGCTTGCCGCCTCAGCTGCCTCTGCCTCCTCCACGGTGAATCCAAACTCGCCCGCGGCAGCGGCTGCTGCCGCCTCTTCCGCCCTAGTGGCGATGCGCCGCATCTCCGTATCGGTGGTATCGCGGGTGAGGCTCTTCTGTTCATCGGAGCGGACCGCCACCTCCACCAAGCCGTCGAAGAACTCCTGCACGACGTCGTCTGCGGGCTCTTGCCAAGTTGGAACAATTCCATGCGAATCGCACAGAGACATCATTGCACGGATGCGATCGAGCGAGGAATTGTTGCACAGTGGGACGACGCCCTTCGGCAGCCTGAACCATTTGGGATGCTGAGGGTCGTGCTTGAACAGCTCCTTGAGCATCGCGTCCAGTTCCAGGACAGTGAAGTTGAAGTTGAGGCCCGGGCGCAGCCTCATGATATCCGCCGGGCACCCGAAATCCCAGGCGGGTCTCCTCCTCTCTTGCAGGGGGGCGATACGGCGGCGAAGAAAATCTGCGCCAACGGTGCCTACAGTGAGCCCGGCAAGCCTGAGGCGCAAGATCCGGGTGACGGCAATCCTCAACCTATCATCTTCCGGGGCTAGGTTGCTCCAATCATTGCCGCGCACTGCTGGGGCTTGGCGTTGGGCAGTAAACGGCTGCGGGTTCTCCTCGACGATCCAGCACCAGTCTGCTCTCCACTCCTCCCATTTGCTGCGGAGCTCCCCCTCCAGATAGGCTTCCTTCTTGCCGGCTCTCGAGATCCAGGCGATTCCGCCGGATAGAGGCTCTCCTCTCTCAACCCGGGGCATGAAGAAATGGCGGAAAAGGGCTACGTTTGGGTGGACTCTGACAAAATTTTCGCAGAGATGCGCGAAAACTGCCATGGTCAGAACAGCATTGGGGGTGAAGTCAAGGAGGTGGAACCCGTAGGTGTTCATGATATCGCAGAAGAATTCAGAGAAAGGCGGGCAGAGCCCGTAGGTGATCATGCGCGGATGCGCTCGCGTCTTCGTCGACCAGAAGAGATAGTACCACTCCCTCAGCTCCTTCGCGGCGAGCTCGGGCGGGAAAGTTGCCCGCTCCTTTCGCAGCGCCTCGAGCCGCAGCGCCTCGGCCGACTTCACAGCCTTCCCAGCTTTCGGAGCCATAGCGGAGGTAGTGGGGGAGATCGAAGGCATTGGTGGCGCCGGCGGCGATGGGGGGCGGAACGCTGCTCTCTCTCGGCTTTGGAAGAAGGGGGGAGCGGCGGAGATTTCTGAGATTGGAAGTAGCAACTGACGAGATGGAGGAACTGCCCCTGTTTCCCCTGCTTATAAAGAGGGAGGGGGCGGATGTTCCATTTTTTCGAATAAAGAACCACCCATGATCTCTCCCACGACGCCGCATTCAACGCGTGTCGTTAGGGGAGGGCGCGGTGGATACGGAGTAAGATACGGCGTAAACCAGGCCGCGCGTGCCCGTGCCCTGTTTTGGGCCTGGCCCAACAGCGCTCGGCACCGTGTGTGGCCCAGGCCCGGGGGCTCCTGTCGGTGTACTAGAGTAGGGGTACCCTAGTATCCCGAACTTGTGCACGGGCAGTCGCAGCACCCCGCGGCAAGGCTTGCCGGGTGACCGCCAAGGTCCTCCGTGGTTCCTTTGGAGCCATTCAAGAACAAAGTGTTTAAGCCAAGGAGACAAGGCCCCGGCAAGAGGAGCTTGCCGGGAAGGCCAACCAAGGCATTTCAAGGAACTTGCTGCGACGCGCCACGCGTCCCAGCAGGGCCTGGTGAGCGACAAGCTTCCGGACGCGACAAGACAACGACCGCGGCAAGGCGCTTGCCACGGCAAGCTACCTCTCTGTACCGGCGCTCCAGCACATCCACCAACGTGTCGCCCTGAGACCTTTCCAGGCGCGCGTGGCAAGAGGCTGTGCAGCCAGCGGTGCAAGGTGGCAAGCGACGCTGACAAGATTGCCATCGTGGCGAGCGGTGGCGCCCCTGACGGTCCCTTTTTGCACTGTTTGGGCGACGCAGACGGGCATTTAATGCCTCTGTCCCGTGCCGTCAGGGTTAGGTATGATACACTGTTCAAGTAGTTGTACCAACCGCAACTCTTTTTCCAGTTTTACCCTTGCATGCGTTGCCACCTGTCGGTGACCCCTAGAGCATATAAAAGGAGGCCCATGCGCAACGTAGAGGGGGGTTCGAAGCCAGAATACGCTCACGCTCGGTCTCGTTAGCAGCTAGAGTGTATTGTAGCATTCAGCACTCTCGAGCAAGAACACAATACAAACCACAAAGCAGCAGTAGGAGTATTATCTCTCCGGAGAGCTCCGAAGCTGGGTAAATCGCTCGTGTGCCCCGCCTCGATCTGCTCTTCGTGCGATCTCCGCCCCCTGCCAAACCGAAAGGGGCCCGGTCCGCCGGTCCCATAGGTGTTCGTTCCCACGACATCAATGGCGCGACCTCTCTGTACGGGCGCTCCAGCACATCCACCAACGTGTCGCCCTGAGACCTTTCCAGGCGTGCGTGGCAAGAGGTTGTGCAGCCAGCGGTCTTGGTGGCGTTTACGCTGAAAGATTGCCATCATGGCGGCGGTGGCGCCCGATGGTCCTTTTTGCCTTGTTTGGGCAACACGACGCGAGCATTTAATGCCTTTGTCCCCTGCCATCAGGGTTAGGTATGATACACTGTTCAAGTAGTTGTACCAACCGCAACTCTTTTTCCATTTTTACCCTTGCATGCGTTGCCATCTGTCGGTGACCCCTTGAGCATATAAAAGGAGGCCCATGCGCAACGTAGAGGGGGGTTCGAAGGGTTCGAATCCAGAATACGCTCACGCTCGGTCTCGTTAGCAGCTAGAGTGTACTGTAGCATTCAGCGCTCCTGAGCAAGAACACAATACAAACCACAAAGCAGCAGTAGGAGTATTATCTCTCCGGAGAGCTCCGAAGCTGGGTAAACCGCTCGTGTGCTTCGCCTCGATCCGCTCTTCGTGCGATCTCCCCGCCGAACCGAAAGGGGCCCGGTCCACCGGCCCCATAGGTGTTCATTTCCACGACATCAATGGCGTGCCAGGTAGGGGGCGTCGAGGTTGTGTGAACCTGATCTGGCGTTCACGCGAGCTAGATCTTCATCATCTTCATCGACATGCCACCGAAGAAGAAGGCTTCGGAGCTGGCTGCTCCATCCACGTCGATTCCACCGCCACCGGAGCAAACGGGTGGTGTGGTAGACGCCGGCGGAAGAACGGGCGTCGACGAGGGAGCTCACGGTTCTGCCAGGTCCAAGGACAAGGCCGCGCAGACTTCGGCGTCCGTACACGCACCGCGCCCATCTCAGGAGACGCGGGACCGACAGCGTCATGGTACCCGCAGTACCATACGTTCGTTGGACCGAGATCAAGCTTGTGGATCTCGGGATGCTCAAGACCAGCATGCGTGCCAACATGCTGGCACGAGCAAGACACGGTCGCCTGGACGGGATACTGCTCCTTCTAACATAGTTAGAAGTCCGAGCATATCTCGCTCCTCGCACCGTTCGCCACTGCCGCCAAGCACTCCAGCAGAAGCTTTGGCGAGAGCTCAACTGCTCCTGGATTACCCTCCAACGGCGGACAAGATCGACGAATGGAGGCCACCATTCAGAGTCTCATCGGCTTCGCCAACGGCAACACTCCACGGCAGCCGACTACAGTGCAGCCGCGGCAAGATTGCCAGGCACGAGCCGATGGCGACAAAGTCGGTGGGGGTGCAACCACCGTGCACTCTCCACCCCGAAGGCCAAGATCGCCGACTCGCCGGATCCACCTCGGCAGCGACTCCACGCGTCGCCGATCCACGAGCTCGTCGCGATCAGCGCCAAGTTCTTCACGAACGACAGCAAGAAGGCGCTTCGTACTCGCGCCGGCGTCGAAGAAAGCGCGCGTCGGTCGGACCAGCGCGCTGGGCCCATTGTCGACATGCATGCGCCAGAGGAACGAGCGACTTGCAGTCTGTGATAGGTTGCCCTGCATTCACTCGTGAGCTGCGGCAAGTCGAAAGGCCCAAAGACAAAAATTTCAAGCCGACGCGTACCGCGCAATCGACGGCAAGTTGCATCCGTCGGAGTTCCTCAGCATCTACACCATCACGGTGCAAGCTGGCGGGGGATGGGATGACAAGATCCTTGCCAACTACTTCCCGCTGGTGCTCAAGCCCAATGTCAGGTCCTGGCTCATGCACTTGCCGGACAACTCCATATCCTCCTGGGCAGATCTGTGCCATCAGTTTGTCGGCGCCTTTACAGGTGGCCACAAGCCTCATGGCCAAGAGAGCGATCTGCATCTGCTCGCCCAGAAGGAAGGAGAGCCCCTGCACAAGTACATTCAGAGATTCAGCCATGTACAGCGCAACATCCCAGACGTCCACCCTGCCGCGGTCATCAGCGCGTTCCATCAGAACGTGCGCAACCGCAGGATGCGGGAATAGATGGCGATGTGCAAGATCAGAGACGTCAGTGAGCTATACGCCCTGGCCGACAAGTGTGCATGTGCTGAGGAAGGGAGGAAACTCCCCGGAGAGAATACATGAGCAGGAGGATCTGACAGCGAGGATGCCGCCCCGGCAAGGAAAAATCGGCGGCGGAACAACAAGAAAAAGAAAGGCAAAGATGTGCTAGTCGTTGAGCAGTCTGGCAACGGAGGTGGCGCCAAGGAAGCCGAAGCTGTGGCGGCCATCGACAAGCAGGACGGCTCCGGCAAGCAGTACTGCAAGATCCACCGCACCAAGGGCCATGATCTCCAGAGCTGCAAGAAGGTCGAGCAGCTTGTCGAGCAGCAAAAGGCTGAGTATGAGCGACGCGACAAGGAGAAGGCCCAAGAAGGTACTGGAGGATCCGGCAAGAAGCGCCCCGGCCGGGGAGGACGCCGCGGCAAGGCCAAGCAGCGGCAAGGAGACAAACCTCCCCGCGGCCGCGACAAGGATGAAGATGACGATGAAGACGAAGAAATGGATGATGATGAGACCGATGAGCAGGAGTTCCAAAAAGCCACAGAGGTCTTGTGCGTTGACGGCGGTGCTTCTCTGCATACTTCACACCGCCAGCTCAAGCAGTGGGTGCGGGAAGTCAATGCGGCAGAACCACCTGTCGAGTCACGCAAGCCTCTGAAATGGTCCAGCACGCCTATCATCTTTGATATTGCGGACCACCCTGATCGCATAACTGCGGTCGGGTGCTTGCCGATGTTGGTTTCACCAACTATCCGCAACCTCAAGGTCACTAAGATGCTAGTTGACGGCGGGGCCGGCTTGAACCTGATCTCCTCCGCGGTACTCCAGAAACTCCAGATCCCTGACAGCGAGCTCGAAGAGACCGGCACATTCCAAGGAATCAACCCGGGAAGGAGCAAGCCGAAGGGAAAGATCACGTTGCTGGTGACATTTGGCAGCGAGTTGAACTTCAGGACTGAGAGGGTCACTTTTGATGTTGCTGATTTTGGCCGTCCAGCACTCGCCAAATTCATGGCAGCCTCTCACTATGCATACAACGTACTGAAAATGCCAGGCCCGATAAGTGTCATCTCTGTCCCTGGCGACAAGAAGGATGCTCTTATCTGCGCCGACAAGATTTACCGGGAAGCAGCAGCCGCAGCAGAACACAAGTCACTTGCCGCTGAAGCTCCCGTGGTGAAGAAGAAGACCAAGTCCGGCAAGAGTTCTGATGCTCACTCCGGCAAGCGCACCTCTTCGGAGTGCTGCGTTACCGTCGAAGACGCACCATCGAGCTCCACCGGCAAGTGTACGAAGGCAAAGGCAGCTCCGCCAGAGACCAAGAAGGTGCCCGCCAAGAAGGACGACACTGGTGGTACCTTCACCATCAGTGCCACTCTCGACCCTAAATAGGAAAGCGCGCTCGTTGCTTTCCTGCGGGCGAACGTCGGCGTGTTTGCGTGGCAACCGTCGACATCCCCGTGTTCCCGGAAAGTAATCGAGCACCATCTTGCCGTATGTCCTCATGCGCGGCCCGTCAAGCAGAAGGTCGAAACAGCGGTGGGCGCCAAGAATTCATCGTAGAAGAAATCAAGAAATTGGAAGCAGCAGGCCTTGTCAGAGGAGTGCTCCATCCTCGTGGTTGGCCAATCCTGTAGTCGTGCGCAAAGGCAAACGGAAATGGAGGCTTTGTATCGACTTTACCGATGTTAATAAAGCTTGTCCCAAAGACCCATTTCCCTTGCCGCGCATTGACCAGATTGTTGACTCCACGGCCGGATGTGATTTGCTTTCATTTCTTGACACGTACTCAGGAAACCATCAGATCTTCATGGCAGAAGAGGATGAGGAGAAGACCGCATTCATCACTCCATGTGGCACATACTGTTTCATACGGATGCCTTTTGGTTTAAACAATGCTGGTTCAACATTTGCAAGGGTAGTCCATGACGCTTTTGAGCCACAAATGCACAGAAATGTGGAAGCCTACATGGATGACATAGTGGTCAAGAGCAAGGACAAGGCAACTCTGATTCAGGATTTAGACGAAACCTTTGCAAATCTACGCAAGATCAACCTCAAGCTTAACCCCGAGAAGTGCGTGTTTGGAGTCCCCTCCGGCAAGCTTCTCGGGTTCTTCGTGTCTCAGCGGGGAATTGAAGCCAATCCCGACAAGATCAAGGCCATTGAGCAGATTGAAGCACCAAAGCGCGTCAAGATGTACGAAGGCTTGCCGGTTGCGTGGCTGCTCTCAGCAGGTTTATCTCTAAGTCTGCTGAGCGTGCCCTGCCATTTTTCAAAATACTAAAAAAGTCAGGTCCAATGAAATGGACTCCAGAAGCGGAGGCTGCGCTGCAGGACTTGAAGAGATCCCTGTCCTCCACTCCAATACTTGTTGCACCTAAGCCACAAGAGAAGTTGCTGCTGTATATAGCGGCAACCAATCAAGTGGTTAGTGCTGCTTTAGTAGCGGAGAGGGAGGCGGATGATGAGCCAGCAACCACGGCAGACGCATCCAGCGACAAGCAGGGGGCTTCCCCGACAAGCTCTGGTCCCGACAAGGATGGATCTGCGCAGGCACAGGAGGAGAAACAGAAGAAAATGGTGAAGTGCCCAGTTTACTTTGTCAGTTCCCTTCTGCAGGGGGCTAGGTCAAGGTACTCTGGTGTGCAGAAATTGCTTTTCGGCCTTCTCATGGCCTCGAGAAAACTGCGCCATTACTTCCAAGCACATGAGATCACAGTTGTCACTCGTTTTCCGCTGAAGAGGATACTGCAGAATCCAGAAGCAACAAGCAGGATTGTCGAGTGGGCACTAGAACTGTCAAGCTTTGGCCTCAAGTTTGAGAGCACTTCAACTATCCAGAGCCGGGCATTGGCAGAATTCATAGCTGAGTGGACGCCAACACCAGATGAAGAAATTCCAAAAACGAGCATCCCCGTCAAGGAAGCAAGCAAAGAGTGGCTGATGTACTTTGATGGTGCTTTCTCGCTGCAAGGCGCCAGTGCGGGCGTGCTGCCTGTCGCACCCACCGGGGAGCACCTCAAGTACGTGGTCCAGATGCACTTTCCCAAGGAGCAAGCGACAAACAATACCACAGAGTATGAAGGTTTGCTTGCCGGTCTCAGGATCGCAGCAGACCTTGGGATCAAGAAGCTCATTGTCAGGGGTGACTCGCAGCTTGTCGTCCGCCAAGTGAACAGGAATTATCAGAGCCCGTTGATGGAAGCCTACGTTGACGAAGTGAGAAAGTTATAAGAGCACTTTGACGGCCTACAGATGGAACATGTTCCGAGAGCTCAGAAAGACATCGCTGATGGCCTGTCGAAGTGCGCCGCAATTAAGTTACGTGTGGAACCAGGAATTTTCGTGCTCAAACTAACTCAACCGTCCGTAACAACATCAACTGGGCAGAGCAAGAAGAGGAAGTGGATTTCTCATGACTATTTTCTGGCAGAGCTCCCCGAAGCCGCCGCCAAGAAGGTCCCCAAGATCAACACCAAGAGTGCTGAGGAGCAGTTTGCTCCGGCAAGCCCTAGGGTTTGTTCCGTTGAAGCAGACGCTCCCGACAAGTTTTGCTCCGACAAGCTTGTCGGAGAACATCAAGCTCCGGCTGAGCCGCAGGTTCTCGCTGTAGAAGCGGATGCTCTCATAGCAGCATATGTGCCTTTAGTCCTTGTTGTCGAGCCGCAAGCTCCAGCATGGGCGATTGTCCGTTTCCTTCAGACAGGAGAACTTCCCGAAGAGCAAGAGGAAGCGGAAAGAGTAGCCTGGCAGTCAAGTATGTACCAGTTTGTCGATGACACACTGTACAGAAGAAGATTCAACGGCGTGAAATTGAAGTGTATTCACCGGGAAGATGGACAGAAGCTGTTGGCAGAGATACATGGAGGTATATGTGGCCACCACATTGGCGCAAGAGCGCTTGCCGGCAAAGCATTCCGGCAAGGTTTCTTTTGGCCGATAGCCCTCCAGGATGCAACTGCACAAGTAACCAAGTGTGAAGCGTGCCAGTTCCATTCCAAGCAGATACACCAGGCAGCTCAAGCTCTCCGACGATCCCTTTATCCTCGCCATTTTTGGTGCAGGGGCTCGACATCCTCGGCCCCTTTCCCGAGCTATCGGGGCTTTGAGTACTTGTGCGTCGAATCGACAAGTTCACAAAGTGGCGGAAGTGGAAGCGATGAGGAAGGTGACAAAGACAACAAGGCGATCAAGTTCTTCAGGTCGATTGTTTGCCGCTTCAGGATACCTAACAGGATCATCACCGACCACGGCACACAATTCATGAGCCACACCTTCATGCAGTACGTCCAAGATCTTGGCGCCAAGGTCTGCTTCGCTTCTGTTGCTCATCCGAGAAGCAACAGTCAAGCGGAGAGGGCAAATGCTGAAGTGCTGCGTGGACTCAAGACCAGGACTTTCGACAGGCTGCGCAAGTGTGGAAAGAACTGGATTGAGGAGCTGTCGGTGGTTCTTTGGTCGATCAAGACGACGCCAAATCGAGCCACTGGCCAGACACCTTTCGCTCTAGTCTATGGAGCAGAGGTAGTTCTCCCCACGGAACTCGTATACGGGTCGCCTCGAGTGCTCGCTTATGATGAGCTTGAGCAAGAGCAGCTGCGACAAGATGACGCGCTGCTCCTTGAGTAGGACCGTCTTCAGGCTGCTGTACGAGCTGCTCGATACCAGCAAGCTTTGCGCCGCTACCATAGCCGCAAAGTTAATGCCAGAAGTCTCGAGGAAGGCGGCCTTGTTCTTCGGCACGTTCAGTCCGCCAAGAATTCCAACAAGTTGACGCCGAAGTGGGAAGGCCCTTACCGGGTGAAATGAGTCACTAGCCTGGCGCTGTCTGCCTTGAGACCGAAGATGGCTTTCCGGTGAGCAATTCCTGGAACATTGAGCATCTTCGTAAGTTTTACCCGTAAGGCGCGATTGCCGGAACCTGTTTCGGCAACCACCTTTTGTACAAGTCTTGCCGCTGTTGCATGTAATCCTTTGTACAAAGCCGGGCGCAGACCCCGTGCATAAATAAATCTCATGTGCTCCGCACATCTTGTCAATTTCATGCTATCTATTTTTTGCATGTGTTATCTGACATTTTGTGCAGCACCTGCCCCCGGTAAGCAATAACGAGCCGTAAGGCTCCATATCTTTATTTTCTCTTCTTTCTCTTTCTCAAAGAAAGGAAGGTTCCCTCGCCCACAAGTTTGCCGGGGGGAAAGGAGAAGATAATGATGTGGACCAGGCGTCGTTCAAGAAAGTTTCGCCTTGCCGGGACGCAAACGACAGAAAAGCTAAGTTGCCAAAGTTTGAGCAATCAGTTTTAAAATTTTTAGGTTATCTTCCTCGAACGACCGTGCTTTGTATGGAAAACCTGTGCGCGGAGGAACCAACTCGTAGCTAGTTGCGCCTTACTTTGTTTCGAGTCCGCCAACAACTTAAGTGAGCTGCGACTAGTTGCGACAAGGTTTCTTGTCGGTAGCAGCACCGCCAAAGAGGCTCTTGACGTTCAAGACTCAGCGCTTCAAGGCAAAGGTGCTCATACCGCAAGTCCCCTAAAAGCGTAGGGCAAAAACATACAAAGGAAGGAATCAAGTAAAGGGAATAACATAGCAATCGATACCCGAAATAAAAGTTATATTACAAGATAGCTTGTCGCAGCTCTAATTGATTGTTCTCGTAACATGATCAGCAGCGACAAGAAAAGGAGGAAACGGGCGGCCTAATCTACGCGATCGCCATCAACCCTCTTGACCTCGTTCACCTTGTCCACAATGGGTGCGACAAGGGCCTTGAGCGCTTCTAGATCAGCATCCGCCGGCAGCTTCTTGAGGACATTGGTGAGGTTGAGGCCTGGGTTGCGGAAGGCCACCTTCACCAACACCTTTTGAAGAACTCTCGCGTAGATCGCGCGCGACTCGTCGGCCAGCTGCTTTGGGATCCTTTCCTAGAGTCTCTGGAGGGCCGTTGCCACGCCTTTGAAGAACAAGATGAGCTTGGCGCTGGGCTGGAGGTTCTCATCGGAGGAATGCCTGAAATCCTCCATCCCCAGCTGCGCCAGCTCCCTGTCGATGGCTGCGGCAACATCCACGAGACCCTCCGTCCAGTGCTCCACATTCTCCCTGAAGGTGTTCTGGGTGGCGGCAGCATTCGCCAGCAGCTCCTCGTTGGCCTTGATCTCCTTCTTCAAGGCCACCTCCTGCTCCCTAGCGCCGTCCAGCGTCATGGTCAAAGTAGCCAGCTTCAACTCAAGATCAGCGTTGGAGTCCTTGGCGGCGCTAAGCTCCTTGCCCTTCTCGACAATACGACCCTGTAGCTCGCCATGGGCATAGGCGTCCTTCTCGCGCACGCGCTGGAGCGCGGCAAGCTCTTTGCCCCTCGCCTTGAGATCGGCCTCCAGCTGCGCCACCTTCACCTCCAGCTCCTTCTTGGCGGCCTCGGCAGCCGCGGCAGCATCCTCTGCTTCCTTGAGAGCCCCGCCAAATGTTTGCTCGCGCGCGGCAAGCTCCTCCTCATGGCTCTCAAGATTGACCTTCCGCTGCGCCAACTCACCTTCCCGCGCAAACAGCTCCTCGGCGACAAGCCGTTGTTGCTCTTCAGCTTCGGCCTTCTCGAGGAGGAAGGCTTTCTGCACCTCGACGAGTTGCGCCCGCTCCTCTGCAATGGACCGGAGGGCTTCCAGGTTGCGACTCCGGAGTTCCTCCGCATGCTTCTCAATATCCACTCCCGCCTACGCGACAAGCGCTTCCCGGGATTCCACCTTGGCTTGTCGGGCGCGGTAGAGTGACACCAGCTTCCGCAGCAGCTGCTCCTCCTCAGACTCGCCGCTGCTGCTGCTCGGCGCGTCAACCAGCGTCAGCCCAGCGGAGGCAAGCACTTCTCCATCAAAAGTTTCTCCTTCGACCGGCGCCCTGGAGCTTGACGCCCAGGGGAGCTTGATGAAGACGACATCACCGGCCTTGAGATAGGCGCCGGGCTGGGGCTCTTCGGAGCCTGATGTTGCGGCAGCGGTGGAGGGATCGGCGGTCGGTGTAGCGCCTTGCGCTCCTGCGGCCTTGGGGCCGTCAGTACGATCGCCAGACCGCTCGCCAGCTCCTGCGGCGGCAGCTTTGGCGACCTCTTCGCCAGCAGGATCATCAGCGCCAGCTTCCTCCTCGGTGGCGGCGTCGTCGTCGGTGTTGCCGCGCGCGTTCTCCTCGCCGGTGGCCTCGGTCTCCATCGGCTCCGTGGAAGATGGATCTGACGGCCGGGAATAGAGAGAAAATGTCAAGCAAATATTCAAAAAGAAAATCAGAAAAAGAAGAACCCTAGGGAAGTTTTCAAGCAAGAGGATTACCTGTGCTGGGATCTGCAGTCATGGGCTCCACCACTGGGGGGTCGGTGGTGCTTTCCCTTGCCGGAGACTTCTCCCTTGCCGGAGAACGCTCCCTTGCCGGGGAATCCTCCCTTGGCGGTGTAGTCGAAGCAGATAGCATCTCGGGGGCGGCTTCCGGGTGCTCCTGGTGAGGCTGCTCTGCTCCTACACAAACCAACAGTCAGATATCAGCAAAGAAAGAACACCCATGCGCGCCATAACAGCGGGAAGTAAACCATATACTTACGCTGGGGGCTGCTTCGGGGAGTAGTTGCCGGGTCCGGCACGGTGGTCTTGGGCGCACACCCTGCTGTCACGGTGGGCTCGTCCTCGATGACAATCACCGGAGCCTTGGCCCTCTTTGCCGCTCTCTGGGACAGGGTCCGCAGAAATTCAGAGTAAAGCAAATCAGATGCAAGACAAAAACAACAAGAATTGAAGAACTACAAGTACATCAGAGAATCTTACTCTTCTTCTTCCTCGTCGGAGCTGAGCGCGGAGAGGTCGAAGTCTGGCCCCTCTTTCGCCGCGACGAGGCGGAGGAGTAGGCTCCCTTGACCGCTTGGCGGGGGCAGCGGCAGGATCAGAAGCAGCGGTCCGGGAGGACCCCGCTCTAGTTGCCGCAGCGGCGTGAGACGCTCCCGCGGCAACAGTGCTTGTCGCGGCGGAGCGTGTCGTGCGGCGCGGCGGCTGTTGACCCGTCTACCGTCCTGCTACGTCCCCAGCCTTGCGGAGACGCCTTCTTGGTGGAGTTGGGGGCTCTGCTTGTGGCAAGCTGCTTGAAGATGGCGGGACGCTCGCGCCCTCGGCGGGCTCGCTCGACTCGGCTTCAGGCTCGGCAAGCTCTCCCTCGCCGGCAAGCTCTCCGGCAAGCTCATCTCGATCGGCAAGGCTTGCCGCCTCGGCTGCCTCTGCCTCCTCCACGGTGAATCCAAACTCGCCCGCGGCAGCGGCTGCCGCCACCTTTTCCGCCCTAGTGGTGATGCGCCGCATCTCCGCTTTGGTGGTATCGCGGGTGAGGCTCTTCTGTTCATCGGAGCGGACCGCCACCTCCACCAAGCCGTCGAAGAACTCCTGCACGACGTCGTCTGCGGGCTTTTGCCAAGTTGGAACAATTCCATGCGAATCACACAGAGGCATCATTGCACGGATGCGATCGAGCGAGGAATTGTTGCACAGCGGGACGACGCCCTTCGGCAGCCTGAACCATTCGGGATGTGGAGGGTCGTGCTTGAACAGCTCCTTGAGCATCTCGTCCAGTTCCAGGACAGTGAAGTTGAAGTTGAGGCCCGGGCGCAACCTCATGATATCCGCCAGGCCCCCGAACTCCCAGGCGGATCTCCTCCTCTCTTGCAGGGGGGCGATACGGCAGCAAAGAAAATCTGCGCCAATGGCGCCTACAGTGAGCCCGGCAAGCCTGAGGCGCAAGATCCGGGTGACGGCAATCTTCAACCTATCATCTTCCGGGGCTAGGTTGCTCCAATCATTGCCGCGCACTGCTGGGGCTTGGCGCTGGGCAGTAAACGGCTGCGGGTTCTCCTCGACGATCCAGCACCAGTCTGCTCTCCACTCCTCCCATTTGCTGCGGAGCTCCCCCTCCAGATAGGCTTCCTTCTTGCCGGCTCTCGAGATCCAGGCGATTCCGCCGGATAGAGGCTCTCCTCTCTCAACCCGGGGCATGAAGAAATGGCGGAAAAGGGCTACGTTTGGGTGGACTCCGACAAAGTTTTCGCAGAGATGCGCGAAAACTGCCATGGTCAGAACAACATTGGGGGTGAAGTCAAGGAGTTGGAACCCGTAGGTGTTCATGATACCGCAGAAGAATTCAGGGAAAGGCGGGCAGAGCCCGCAGTAGAAGAACAGTGCGAAGAAGGGATATCCGTTCGGAGCCCGTTCGGAAGCAGCGGCAGAAAGTACCTTCATGCGCGGATGCGCTCGCGTCTCCGTCGACCAGAAGAGGTAGTACCACTCCCTCAGCTCCTTCGCGGCGAGCTCGGGGGGGGGGGGAAGTTGCCCGCTCCTTTCGCAGCGCCTCGAGCCGCAGCGCCTCGGCCGACTTCACAGCCTTCCCGGCTTTCGGAGCCATGGCGGAGGTAGTGGGGGAGATCGAAGGCGTTGGTGGCGCCGGCGGCTATGGGGGGCGGAACGCTGCTCTCTCTCGGCTTTGGAAGAAGGGGGAGCGGCGGAGATTTTTGAGATTGGAAGTAGCAACTGACGAGATGGAGGAACTGCCCCTGTTTCCCCTGCTTATAAAGAGGGAGGGGGCGGACGTTCCATTTTTCCGAATAAAGAACCACCCATGATATCTCCCACGACGCCGCATTCAATGCGTGCCGTTAGGGGAGGGCGCGGTGGATACGGAGTAAGATACGGCGTAAACCAGGCCGCGCGTGCTCGTGCCCTGTATTGGGCCTGGCCCAACAGCGTTCGGCACCGTGTATGGCCCAGGCCCGGGGGCTCCTGTTGGTGTACTAGAGTAGGGGTACCCTAGTATCCCGAACTTGTGCACGGGCAGTCGCAGCACCCCGTGGCAAGGTTTGCCGGGTGACCGCCAAAGTCCTCCGTGGTTCCTTTGGAGCCATTCAAGAATAAAGTGTTTAAGCCAAGGAGACAAGGCCCCGGCAAGATCGCGCCAAAGATGTCGTGGGAACGAACACCTATGGGGCCGGCGGACCGGGCCCCTTCGTTCGGCGGGGAGATCGCACGAAGAGCAGATCGAGGCGGCACACGAAGCGGTTTACCCAGCTTCGAGCTCTCCGGAGAGATAATACTCCTACTGCTGCTTTGTGGTTTGTATTGTGTTCTTGCTCGGGAGCGCTGAATGCTACAGTACACTCTAGCTGCTAACGATACCGAGCGTGAGCGTATTCTGGCATCAAACCCCCCTCTATGTTGCGCATGGGCCTCCTTTTATATGCTCAAGGGGTCACCGACAGGTGGCAACGCATGCAAGGGTAAAAATGGAAAAAGAGTTGTGGTTGGTACAACTACTTGAACAGTGTATCATACCTAACCCTGACGGCAGGGGACAAAGGCATTAAATGCCCGTCTGCGTCGCCCAAATAGTGCAAAAAGGGACCGTCAGGGGCGCCACCGCTCGCCACGATGGCAATCTTGTCAGCGTCGCTTGCCACCTCGCACCGCTGGCTGCACAGCCTCTTGCCACGCGTGCCTGGAAAGGTCTCAGGGCGACACGTTGGTGGATGTGCTGGAGCGCCGGTACAGAGAGGTAGCTTGCCGCGGCAAGTGCCTTGCCGCGGTTGTTGTCTTGTCGCATCCGGAAGCTTGTCGCTCACCGGGCCTTGCCGGGACGTGTGGTGCGTCGCGGCAAGTTCCTTGAAATGCCTTGGTTGGCCTTCCCGGCAAGCTCCTCTTGCCGGGGCCTTGTCTCCTTGGTTTAACCACTTTGTTCTTGAATGGCTCCAAAGGAACCACTGAGGACTTTGGCGGTCACCCGGCAAGCCTTGCCGCGAGGTGCTGCGACTGCCCGTGCACAAGTTCGGGATACTAGGGTACCCCTACTCTAGTACACCGACAGTTGCGGATGCTTGCTAGAGTTCCAATCATAAGTGCATATGATCCAAGAAGAGAAAGTATGTTAGATTATGCCTCTCCCACATAAAACTTGCTATCGGTCTAGTAAAGTAGTCAATTGCTTAGGGACAATTCCACAACTCCTACCACCATTTTTCCACACTTGCTATAATTACTTTATTGCTTCTTTATCTAAACAGCATGTAGTTTATATTTACGTGCTCTTTATTATCTTGCAAACCTATCCTACAACACCTACAAAGTACTTCTAGTTTCATACTTGTTTTAGGTGAAGCGAACGTTAGGCGTGCGTAGAGTTGTATTGGTGGTCGATAGAACTTGAGGGAATATTTGTTCTACCTTTAGCTCCTCGTTGGGTTCGACACTCTTACTTATCAAAAGAGGCTACAATTGATCCCCTATACTTGTGGGTTAACAAGACATTTTTCTGGCGCCGTTGTCGGGGAGTCATAGCGTGGGGTGAATATTCTCGTGTGTGCTTGTTTGCTTTATCACTAAGTAATTTTTTTTGTTGTTCTAAGTTGTTCTCTATCTTTAGTTATGGATATGGAACACAAAATACCAAAAACATTTGGTTTACTTGCTACTCATGGAGATGGGGAACCTCCTAAAACCCTCGATGCTCATTATGTGAAAGATATTATGTATTACTTTGATAATCCTGAGAAAACCCCATTCAATTATGTTATGGGAGACACGTTGGATCAACGTGAATACTTTAGAGATTATCGCTTGACGCAAAAAGGGAAACTATTATGGGATCAAATTTATATGTTGCATTGGTATGCTCGGCAACTATGCTTGGGATATGATTATACTTGTTGCTCTAGGATGAAGGCTCCACACCTTCCATTTTCGTGCAAATTTAGTGATAATGAAACCTTAGCTTCTTATGCTAATGGTATAGATGATTACTATGATGTGGAACAAATAGAAGAATTCGTTCCTTTTATGGGTGCTTATGAGATTGAATCTTTGTTTAAAGAGTGTGAAAATCTTGATGATGCTGTTTACAGACCTGAAAATTTTGCTATACTTAAATATTGTTATGAGAATTATGAATACAATTCCGATATTGATGCATTTATTGAGAAAGTCTCCACTGTCCAAGAAGAGACTAATATTTTGCAGGAGTCTATGGAAGAAGAAATTGATGAAACTGTGAGCTCATTGGATGAAAAAGATGATGAGGAGAGCGAAGAACCAAAGGAGGAAGAACGGATTAGCTACCCGTGAGCACCTTCTAATGAGAGTAATTCTTCAACTCATACCTTGTTTAATTTCCCTTCGTGCTTACCGAAGGATGATTGCTATGACGATTGTCATGATCCCGTTGATTCTCTTGAAATATCCCTTTTTGATGATGCTTGCTATGCTTGTGGCCAAGATGCTAATATGAATTATGCTTATGGAGATGAACTTGCTATAGTTCCTTATGTTAAACATGAAATTGTTGCTATTGGACCCACGCATGATAGTCCTATTATCTTTTTGAATTCTCCCGACTATACTATATCGGAGAAGTTTGTGCTTATTAAGGATTATATTGATGGGTTGCGTTCTACTACTACACATGATGATTTTGATAGATATAATATGCATGTTCTTGCTTCTCCTACTTGCAATTATTATGAGAGAGGAACTATATCTCCACCTCTCTATGTTTCCAACAAGATAAAATTGCAAGAAACTGCTTATACTATGCATTGGCCTTACTTGGTGTGCATGAATTGTTCTTTTATGACATGCCGATGCATAGGAAGAGTGTTAGACTTCGTTGTTGCATGATATATGTTAATTTCTGCTCACTACTAAATTACAAATCATTATTAATTAAAATTGGCTTTGATATACCTTGGGATTCGGGTGGATCCATTACTTGAGCACCATATGCCTAGCTTAATGGCTTTAAAGAAAGCGCACCTAGGGAGACAACCCGGAAGTTTTAGAGAGTCATTTATTTCTGTTGAGTGCTTTTATATAGTCTAAAAACAAAAAAAATAAAGAAGGGAACCCAAAACTTTTCAAAAAGGAAAGTGAAAGTGAGAAAGACAAGCATTGTTGAAGTGGGAGATCTCCTTGAACTTTGTTCATGCTCACGGAAACTTTATGAATCTTAATTACAGAAACTTTTCAGAAAAATAATTATCCCCTTGTAAAATTCCATTGTATTATAAAAATAACTAGCAGAGTAACCCACGCATTTGCGCGGCTAGATTTACCATGTTATCACATTTCATATTTATACTTACCAATTATTTGTCTCATAGTTAACTATTATTTGGTTTAATTGCCTCTATTCTATCATTGAGGTGCGCTCAAATGTATAAAATTTAACTGTAACTAAAAGTACTATACGACTAAAATATACGTCTAGTGAAAAACATGATTTTGGTTTGGTAGCAACCCAGTCATCAACTCGATTTTTTCTAGGAACATAACGTGGGTGTGTGACAACAAATGACCCATGACTTTATAGGTCCGCACTCGAATTTACAAAAAGCATAGTCTCGCATTAACTTCTAGGTTGTGTCTTCTACTCTACTTGTCCATATTGTCTTCCTCAATATGAATCATCGTTCGTTGTTGGAAAATGCTCGATGAAAAGTAAATATGAAATTGATGGACCATATCGTAAAATTGTGTTTTCTTCCTTCACACGAATCATCTTTGGTTTATGGTATATATTTTTATTTCTGTAATAATGATTCTTTTAGTGACCTCCATTCGTACCCATCTCTTTACTTGCCTCGATTACTCGGACAAAATGATGTAGTTACCGATGTATATTCGTAGAAATGTTTTTATAACATTTTTTAGGTCATTTTCTTGTCTTGCATAACTGACTTATATTTCATCAGTGATTATGCTATATCGCGACCTTCAAATAAATATTTCTTAGTCAACTAATAATATCAATCGGATCAAGAGTTTCTCATCCTTTGAATCTGCCCAAAACATAGTGTGGACTGGTTCTCAATAATGACTTAAAAGTTGTTGTTTTGAAATGGAGAACACAAATATTGTTTATTACAACTGAATAAGTTATTACATACAGACATCATTTGTCATTTCCAACTTTAGTGAACCACATATCAATTTTCTTCATCCGTATATACACTCGATTGCACATAAAAAAAGGGGGGACTCCTAATGTCACCTTTTTTCATCGGCACCTTGCATGCCTTGTACGTGGCCATTATGCATGCATGTTATCTTTGGTTCTGCCACTTCCAAAACTAGATGATACCCCGCGCGTTGCTGCGGAAATTCAAGCCAAGAAATTTAGATAGAAAACACTAATAATTTATAGACAATTGTGAGATAACTTCTTAAGTGGGGAACACACTTAAGTAAAGCTTCTGGCCAACTGATTACTTTGATTTCTCGCAAAAAAAACTGATTACTTTGATGTTGCCTATGCTGTCTTTTACGTTTCTGGTTTTGTACAATCCTAAGTGACATTATGCATTTCTTACCATGACACAAAGACATGTGTGCATTCTCCCTTACCTAACATCTCAATGTTGTAGACCAGTCACCAATAGGGAAACAAATTTAGAAACTATTATGATAATTAGTTATGGACTGAACATGGCGGAAATGAGTAAAAAAAAATCCAGAATTTGGAAGATAATATGATTGACTTGATGGTGTCTGCAACTACCACTTTGGTTAGAAGAATTTTTTGATCATATTGTCTTGTGCATACCTATGAGACCAAAGGACCGGTGAACAGAAAATATTAGGAGTCTAGCAAGAAGACTGAAAAGAGGTTCACTTTTTTTTTTTTTTGCGAGGGAGGTTCACTTAGAATATATTCATAAAGCTCTGCTGTGTAGACTACATATTATCCTAACTCCCGATGTAAAAAAAAACTTGAGAATGAGAAAGAGGGACATCTCTAACACTTTATGATAGTAATATGAATGGTTGCTACCAATATAAATTTTAGCTTTCTTATGATAAGAAAAAAAAATCTTTAGATCAAAGATCCAAAAATGAATGTCAAAAAATAACATTGCAGAAACAACATGGGATGGGATTATCCTTGACTACATCCCAAAGATCAGATCAACCTCACATGCAGTGTGTTTGAAATTCCATGAAATACCTTGCCGACATGACAAAACAAAAGATCTGTAAAAACAAAATGAGAGGGAGTGAGTTGATTTTAGCAGATTAATGCAGCCCCAAGATCTTGATGTTGTTGCTTAAATTGAAATAAAGAGTACTAATAAGAAAGGTAAAAAAAATAGATTTACAAAATCAATCTAAATGAACTGCAACAGCACACGAACCGTCCAACTGTGTCACTGACGCCTTCCTACCACACGGATGACCACTGAATCTTGTGCAAGGAAGGACGACCTACTCGCCTGCCAGTACAATGGATAGTATGGTTGTAGTGGTCGTGAGGAAATGCAAGGGAAAGCCAAGAAGCAGACTAAAACAACAGATCCTAAAACAAAGGAAGGTGTTAGAACCTGCGGACGGGGAGGACATAGTGAGATCGCCCGATGGAGCCAAGGCCAGTAGCCATCGAGGTGTGGACAACGCTAGGCGAACGGGTGGTTCCGATGGGGTGCCGATCACGGACAGCGGCGGCCGAAGGTAGAAGCGGGCATGGCCCTCTCCATGTCGTGCCATGGTAGGAATGCATGAACCCCGCAGAAACGCACTTGCAGTTGCGGCATGCACGATGGCGTGGCTGCGGCCGTAATCCGAATAACCGTAGTTGGTTCACTCCACGTCGTCGAAATCGGCTCCATGGCAGCGATCGCTGAGTATAGCTTCAGTTGCCGCAGCGTGCCACGAAAAAGGTCCTCGTGGATGGGATGTTCGTGGCCAAGGAGATCAAATGGAGGGGAGAGAAGGGAAGGGGAAGGAAATTTATTTATTTCAGGGAGAAGGAGGAGAGTTGAGAACAGGTGAGAATCGGGAGAGGGAGAGAGAGGGATCGTTTTCCATAAACAACGCCTGGTAGTTTAACTCCCCGATTAAGTGCAGCAATTGACGTGATACTCTACTTCTATTGCTGTGGGGCGTGCATGCATGTGTATTGGTTGCATGGTCCTGGTTTCCGGCTCTAAGGAGTTCTCTCCCATTAGTTCTCCAGTCAGCTGATTTATTTCTTTTCTTTTGACGCGGAAGCTGATATTTTTCCTCAAGCGGCGCACATATAAGAGGGAGATATGGATGGAGCCAAGGAAAAAACTACTATTGCTGTCCCTTCGTGACCTGCTGGCTTAATAAATCCGAATGAATAGAGCACTACCTATTTGTGAAAATTATTTTAGAACATAAATGATGACATGGATGCATGGCTGCATTATGCATGTCGATTGGTTGGTGTTTGGGTCTGAACGCTGATGTGGCATGCATGCTGATGTGGACAGTCCGCATGTAGAGAGAATTGATAGAAGTGGGGAGCAACTTCTTAAGAATGTAGGATTCTTTCGGATGGTGTGCATTCCCCTAGCGACATTCAGTTAATGCAAGTCTAAAGAAGTGAGCCAACCAAATATTTGTAGAAGAATTGATGTACAACCCAGATACCGGAGTTCAAATTCTCATGGTCATAATTTTGGATTCTTATTCATTCAAAACAAAGCAATGAGACCTACCTAGCCGGCTTCTTTGTCAAAAGTGTATGCATTCCTTCACTCGCCCCTTGTCTACTCATATATTTTCCTTTGATGCCGAGGATTTTTATGTTGATATATATGAGCAGAGTTTCGTTTACACTGGTCTTACGTGACTATATACTGCTTGCTACTTAACATACTCCTAAGTAAAATCATTGATCTTATGCCATTTTTTTTCATGTGTCTGTTTTATAGTATTTTATTTCCCATATAGACTCAACTGATAATTTTCACAATGCATTTATCCAAAATATAGATAATTAATGGATTGTAGATCGTGTGTATTTTACTTACTGTTCTCAATCCAATAGAATAAAGTTTTTTTTTCAATTATCGTATCTACGGTAGAATTCAATAAAAGTTGCAATATTCAATATGGTCAATTATCTCTACACGCGTGTTTTATATATTCTGTAGATTGATAGACTGGCTCGGCTTAGAGACTCATAACGACTTAGTCAGGCTGTTCTGGTCCGATTCAGAATAGAAAGGAAAGGAGAGTTCATGTGCTTGGTTCAGATATATATAAAGAAAGAAGTGTGTGGCTGTGATGCGGCCGGCCTACAATTCTAACTTAGCGGCCTTTTTTTGCGGCCTCAATTAGATTAGTACTTTGTATGTGCCTGGTCTTCCTGAACGTGTAGCTTTTGCATGTGCACATGATAACGTGAAAGTTAAATATGCAAATAACATTCTGATCGGACGATGTAAATAATGTTAGCATAGTCTTATCAATTTGTCAAAATTTAGAGAGTAGATTTCTATCAAATAATATGCAATTGAAAAAATAACCACTGAATTTAAATAACCTATCCCTAGGATTGCTCTTTTTTTGAGACACCTAGGATTGCTCTTAAATATGTCTGTTTCATTTTATCTTATCATAGCCCAACTAAACTACATGAGTTAATCACCTCTGTAGATTTATTATTTTTTCTTCATTTTAGCAAGATCATTTTTTTAGAATCAGTTTTAGCAACATTATCTTTTTTATGGGTATTTAGAAACATTATCTTTTTTTAGGGCAATGTTATCTTTTTTTTAGAATCAGGGCAACATTATCTTCTTTTTTGAGTTAGACAGGGCAACATTATCTGTGTGGCCTAACACGCCTTTGCTGTTTTTTATCTCCTTCTATGTTGTATCGGGCCTAATAGCCAGTGCAAATCATACAGCTTGCGGCCCAACACCACGCGTTGCTAATTTATTTTTCTATTTCTCTTTCTCTATCTGTCTTATTCGGTGACTGTGTTTAAAGACAGCCCAAACCATAGTCTATCATTGATTTCCTTTGCAGGAGACGTACAGGAGCCGGACACATCTTTCCTTTGATGATATTTCCAAGGATTCTGGCTGTTTTTTACCCCGTACATGTTGTTTATGTTTGTACGTGTCAAAAAAATTGCTCCTGGATGTTCATGTCTTTTGAGTATCAGCTGTCCGGTCTTGATTTTTTTGTTAAACATAAAATAAACAATTTTCTTAACACGAAAAAGATTTTAGTTTTATTAATTTGCTGAAATCATGAACCAACTTTGTATGAAATTGTAGATGACATCATGAGATGTACTATTGTGATGGGACTTTTAATTTTGGTGGAGTGGAGCGCTCGGACTCTTTTATACTTGACAGCCGTGCTCTCCTTTTATTATGTGTTGGGAGCGGTGACTTCCTTCCTTTATAATTAGCCGATGGCAGCTGTATAATGCAATACAAAGTCAGATTGTCTTGGACATGCCTTTTTACTTGGAGAAGGCATGTGACTTGATTCAAAGACGTGTCAATATTTTCAAAGACGTGTCAATATTTTTACGTGTCAGGTCAATATGTCTATTCAGGACTATATTTGTATGTAACGCTACATCTTTTAAATCTTAACCATCAATTTATAATATCAACGATCAAGATAATTTAATATATGTGGATGAACGTGATGCTTTGTTTGCCTCTTGTCTTAATTATATAATAGATGTGCCAAGGTTTGCCTTTAGGATGTTTACAATGCTTGTTGGTTTGTGCGGTACGGGACAGAAACTTTGGCTGTAGTGCGTGATTTTACATTTTTTTTACTAGAATGTCAAACGGTTCTGAAACTTTTTGCACTGTCTTTCTATAAAAATTGTTTATTTTTCCTAATTTTGGTGTAATTTTTGGGGTACCAGAAGTATGGTGAATGTTCAGATTTCTACAGACTGTTCTGTTTTTGACAAATTCTGTTTTTGATGCATAGTTTGCTTGTTTTGATGAAATTATCAATTTCTATCAGTGGATTAAGCCATTGAAAAGTTATGTTACAGTAGATATAATGCAAAAACAGAATATGAATTGGTTTGCAACAGTACCTAGAGCACTGATTTGCTTTATTATACTAACGGATCTTACCGAGTTTTCTGTTGAACTTTTGTGTGGATGAAGTGTTCGATGATCGAGAAGGTCTCTATATGAGGAAAAGGAGGAGAGGCAAGAGCTCAAGCTTTGGGATGCTCAAGGCACCCCAAGTAAATATTCAAGGAGACTCAAGCGTCTAAGCTTGGGGATGCCCCGGAAGGCATCCCCTTTTTCTTCAACAAGTATCGGTATGTTTTCGGATTCGTTTTGTTCATGCGATATGTGCAAGTCTTGGAGCGTCTTTTGCATTTAGTTTACACTTTTCCTTTATGCGCCATGCTGGTATGAGATAGTCCTTGGTTGATTTATAGAATGCTCATTGCACTTCACTTAAATCTTTTGAGTATGGCTTAATAGAATGCTTCATGTGCTTCGCTTATATCATTTGAAGTTTGGATTGCCTGTTTCTCTTTACATAGAAAACCGTCATTTGTAGAATGCTCTTTTGCTTCACTTATATTTGTTAGATCACGGGCATATCTTTTGTATAAAGAATTAAACTCTCGTGCTTCACTTATATCTATTTAGAGAGATGACAGGAATTGGTCATTCACATGGTTAGTCATAAAATCCTACATAGAACTTGTGGATCACTAAATATGATATGTTTGATTGCCTGCAATAGTTTTGCGATATAGAGATGATAATATGTGGGAGGTTCTAGTATATGGTTGTGTTTAGTAAGGATATTGGTGTTAAGGTTTGTGATTCCCAAAGCATGCACGTATGGTCTACTAACTATGTAACCAAATTGGCGCGCATTCTATTTTGATTGTTTATCTTTGCGTGAAGGTCGGGGGTGTGCGATGGTTAACTCCTACCAACCTCCCCACTAGGAGCATGCATAGTAGTACTTTGCTTCGAGGGCTGATAAACTTTTGCAATAAGTATATGAGTTCTTTATGACTAATGTGAGTCCATGGATTATACACACTCTCATCCTTCCATCATTGCTAGCCTCTTATGTACCGTGCATTGCCCTTTCTCACCTCGAGAGTTGGTGAAAACTTCACCGGTGCATCCAAACCCCATGATACGATACGCTCTATCACACATAAGCCTCCTTATATCTTCCCCAAAACAGCCACCATACCTACCTATCACGGCATTTCCATAGCCATTCCGAGATATATTGCCATGCATGATCGTAAGAGAGCTAGCATGATGTTTTCATGGCTTGTCCAATTTTTTGATGTCATTGGTACGCTAGATCATTGCACATCCCGGTACACCGCCGGAGGCATTCATATAGAGTCATATTTTTGTTCTGATATCAAGTTGTAAGTAAATAAAACTGTGATGATCATCATTATTAGAGCATTGCCCCATGAAAAAAAGGAAAAAAAGAGAGGCCAAAGAAGCCTAAATAAAAAAAGGGGCCAAAGAAGCCCGCCCAAAAAAAGAAAGAAAAAAAGAAAAGGGGCAATGTTACTATCCTTTTACCACACTTGTGCTTCAAAGTAGCACCATGTTCTCCATATAGAGAGTCTCCTATATTATCACTTTCATATACTAGTGGGAATTTCATTATAGAACTTGGCTTGTATATTCTGATGATGGGCTTCCTCAAATGCCCGAGGTCTTCATGAGCAAGCAAGTTGGATGCACACCCACTTAGTTTCAGTTTGAGCTTTCATACACTTATAGCTCTTAGTGCATCCGTTGCATGGCAATCCCTACTCCTCGCATTGACATCAATTGATGGACATCTCCATAGCCCGTTGATTAGCCACGTCGTGTGAGACTTTCTCCCTTTTTGTCTTCCCCACACAACCTCCACCATCATACTCTATTCCACCTATAGTGCTTATCCATGGCTTGCGCTCATGTATTGCGTGAGGGTTGAAGAAGCTGAAGCGCGTTAAAAAGTATGAACCAATTGCTTAGCCGACACCGGGATAGGCATGAGGGGTACCTTGTGTTAAGAAAAGGGAGCATACAAGACTATATGATTTTGTAGGGATAACGTTCTGAAGCATTGATATTTTGTAAGACATGATTGTTTGTTGGGATGCCCTAAGTATTATTGGTTTTATATCAAATGATAGATGATACGTCCATTTTGCATCATGCTTTTATATCAATATTTATTGCATTATGGGCTGTTATTACACATTATATCTCAATACTTATGGCTATTCCCTCTTATTTTACAAGGTTTACCATGAAGAGGGGGAATGCCGGCAGCTGGAATTCTGGCTGGAAAAGGAGCAAACATTATAAACCTATTTCTGCACAACTCCAAAAGACCTGAGACTCCATGAAACAACTTTTCAGATTTAATAAGAATTTTTGGGCAAAAGAAATAGGCCAGGGGGCCCACACCCTGTCCAGGAGACAGGGGGCGCGCCCCCCCTGTAGGGCGCGCCCCCTATCTCCTGGGCCCCCTGGTGGGCTTCCGGCATCCATCTTCTGCTATATGAAGGGTTTTGTCCTGGAAATAATCATGGGCAAGCTTACGGGACAAAACTCCGCCGCCACGAGGTGGAACCTTGGCGGAATCAATCTAGGGCTCTCGCGGAGCTGTTCTGCCGGGGACCCTTCCCTCCGGGAGTGAGAAATCATCACCAACGTCATCACCAACGATCCTCTCATCGGGAGGGGGTCAATCTCCATCATCATCTTCACCAGCACCATCTCCTCTCAAAACCCTACTTCATCTCTTGTATCCAATCTTGTATCAAAACCACAAATTGGTACCTGTGGGTTGCTAGTAGTGTTGATTACTCCTTGTAGTTGATGCTATTTGGTTTACATGGTGGAAGATCATATGTTCAGATCCTTTTTGCATATTATTACCCCTCTGATTATGAACATGAATATGCTTTGTGAGTAGTTACGTTTGTTTCTGAGGACATGGGTGAAGTCTTGCTATTAGTAGTCATGTGAATTTGGTATTCGTTCGATATTTTGATGAGATGTGTGTTGTCTCTCCTCTAGTGGTGTTATGTGAACGTCGACTACATGACACTTCACCATTATTTGGGCCTAGAGGAAGGCATAGGGAAGTAATAAGTAGATGATTGGTTGCTAGAGTGACAGAAGCTTAAACCCTAGTTTATGCGTTGCTTCGTTAGGGGTTGATATGTACCCATATGTTTAATGTTGTGGTTAGGTTTACCTTAATACTCCTTTTTGTATTTGCGGATGCTTGCAATAGGGGTTAATCATAAGTGGGATGCTTGTTCATGTTAGGGCAGTACCCAAGTACCGGTCCACCCACATATCAAATTATCAAAGTACCGGACGCGAATCTTATGAACGTGATGAAAACTAGCTTGACGATAATTCCCAATGTGTCCTTGGGAGCTCCTTCTTCATTATTAGAGTTTGTCCAGGCTTATCCTTTGCTACATAAAGGATTGGGCCACCTTGCTGCACTTTATTTACTTTATTTACTTTTTGCTCATTACTATTTATATTATCACAAAACTATCTATCACATACTATTTCAGTGATTGCAGAGAAAACCTTACTGAAAACCGCTTATCATTTCCTTCTGCTCCTCGTTGGGTTCGACACTCTTACTTATCGAAAGGACTACGATAGATCCCCTATACTTGTGGGTCATCAAGACTCTTTTCTGGCGCCGTTGCCGGGGAGCGTAGCGCTCTTGGTGAGTGGAACTTGGTAAGGAAACATTTATATAGTGTGCTGAAATTTTCTGTTACTTGTCACTATGGAAACTAATCCTTTGAGGGGCTTGTTTGGGGTATCTTCACCCCAACCAGAAGAGCCAATAGATGATCCTCAACCTACTTAATCTTATGAAAATATTCACTTTGAGATTCCTTCGGGTATGATAGAGAAACTGCTAGCTAATCCTTTTGCAGGAGACGAAACATTGCATCCCGACTTACACCTTATCTTTGTGGATGAAGTTTGTGGAATATTTAAGCTTGCAGGTATTCCTGATGATGTTGTCAAAAGGAAGGTCCTTCCTTTATCTTTCAAGGGATATGCAATGACATGGTATAGACTATGTGATGATATGAGATATTGGAACTATAAGCGATTGAAGTTGGAATTTCACAAGAAGTTCTATCCTGCGCATCTTGTTCATCGTGATCGTAATTACATATATAATTTCTGGTCTCGCGAAGGAGAAAGCATCTCTCAAGCTTGGGGGAAGCTTAAGTCAATGTTATATTTATGCCCCAATCATGAGCTCTCATGGGAAATGATTATTTAGAATTTTTATGCTCGGCTTTCTCTTGATAATCGCAACCTGCTCGATACTTCCTGTGCTGGTTCCTATATGCTGAAGACTATTAATTTCAAATGGGACTTATTGGAAAGAATTAAACGCAACTCTGAAGATTGGGGTTCCGACGATGGTAAGGAGTCAGGTATGACACCTAAGTTCGATTGTGTTAAATCTTTTATGGATACCGATGCTTTCCGTGGATTTAGCTCTAAGTATGGACTTGACTCTGAGATAGTAGCTACTTTTTGTGAAACTTTTGCTACTCACATTGATCTCCCTAAACAGAAGTGTTTTAAATATAATCCTCTTGTTGAAGTTAAAGTAGTTGCACCTATTACAGTCGAAGAGAAGACTATTACATATAGTGATCCCATTATTCCTACTGCTTATGTTGAAAAACCACCTTTCCCTGTTAGGATAAAAGATCATGTCAAAGCTTCGACCGTTGTCCGTAAGAGTAATACTAGGACCTATACACCTCCTGAGCAAATTAATGTTGAACCTGGTATTCCTATGATTAAAGATCTTTTGGATGAGGACTTAGATGGGCATGTTATCTCTTTTTGTGGTGAAACTGCTAATATTGCTAGACCCAATACTAAGACACGTAGACCTGTTGTAGGCACGCCTGTTATTTCTGTTAAAATAGGAGATCATTGTTATCATGGTTTATGTGATATGGGTGCTAGTGCTAATGCGATACCTTATGATCTTTATAAAGAAATTATGCACGATATTGCACCTGTTGAATTAGAAGAGATTGATGTTACTATTAAGCTGGCTAATAGGGACACCATTAAACCTATTGGGATTGTTAGAGATGTTGAAGTCTTGTGTGGGAAGATTAAATACCCTGCTGATTTTCTTGTTCTTGGTTCCCCACAAGATGATTTTTGTCCCATTATTTTTGGTAGACCCTTCTTGAATACTGCTAGTGCTAAGATTAATTGTGAAAAGAATATTGTCACTGTTGGCATAGATGGTATGTCTCATGAGTTTAATTTTGCTAAGTTTAGTAGACAACCTCGTGAAAGGGAACCACCTAGTAAGGATGAAATTATTGGTCTTGCTTCCATTGCTGTTCCACCAACTGATCCGTTAGAACAATATTTGCTAGACCATGAAAACGATATGTTTATGAAGGAAAGGGAAGAAATAGATGAAGTGTTCCTTAAACAAGAACCTATGTTGAAACATAACCTTCCCGTTGAAATTCTTGGGGATCCCCCTCCACCCAAGGGTGATCCCGTGTTTGAACTCAAACCCTTACCTGATAATCTTAAGTATGCTTATCTTGATGAAAAAGAATTATATCCTTTTATTATTAGTGCTAACCTTTCAGAGAAAGAAGAAGATAGATTATTGAAAACTCTGAAGAAGCACCAAGCTGCTATTGGATATACTCTGGATGATCTTAAGGGCATTAGTCCCACATTATGTCAACACAAAATTTCAGTGGAGAAAGTTGCCAAACTAGTTAGAGATCCTCAAAGACGATTAAATCCCAAAATGAAGGAAGTGGTAACAAAGGAGATACTAAAGCTCCTTGAGGCAGGTATCATTTATCCCGTTGCTGATAGTGAATGGGTAAGCCCTATCCATTGTGTCCCTAAAAAGGGAGGTATTACCGTTGTCCCTAATGATAAAGATGAATTGATCCCGCAAAGAATTACTACGGGTTATAGGATGGTAATTGATTTTCATAAGTTAAATAAAGCTACTACGATAGATCATTACCCTTTACCTTTTATTGATCAAATGCTAGAAAGGCTATCCAAACACACACATTTTTGCTTTCTAGATGGTTATTCTGGCTTCTCTCAGACACCTGTATCAATGGGGGATCAATCTAAAACTACTTTTACTTACCCTTTTGGTACTTTTGCTTATAGACGTATGCCTTTTGGTTTATGTAATGCACCTGCGACCTTTCAAAGATGCATGATGGCTATATTTTCTAATTTTTGTGAAAAGATTTGTGAGGTATTCATGGATGACTTCTCTATCTATGGATCCTCTTTTGATGATTGTTTGAGCAACCTTGATAGAGTTTTGCAGAGATGCAAAGACACTAGTCTCGTCCTGAATTGGGAAAAGTGTCACTTTATGGTTAATGAAGGCATTGTCTTGGGCACAAGATCTCCGAGAGAGGTATTGAAGTTGATAAGGCCAAAGTTGATGCTATTGAAAAGATGCCATGTCCCAAGGACATAAAAGGTATAAGAAGTTTCCTGGGTCATGCCGGTTTTTATAGGAGGTTCATTAAGGACTTTTCTAAAATCTCTAGGCCTCTGACTAATTTATTGCAAAAAGATATTCCTTTTGTGTTTGATGATGATTGTGTAGAAGCATTCAAAACACATAAGAAGGCTTTGATCACTGCACCTATTGGTCAGCCACCTGATTGGAATTTACCTTTTGAAATTATGTGCGATGCTAGTGATTATGCTGTAGGTGATGTTTTAGGGCAAACCGTTGATAAGAAATTGAATGTTATCCATTATGCTAGCAAGACTCTTGATACTGCCCGGAGAAATTATGCTACTACTGAAAAAGAATTCTTAGCAGTTGTGTTTGCATGTGATAAGTTTAGACCTTATATTGTTGATTCTAAAGTTACTATTCACACTGATCATGCTGCTATTAAATATTTTATGGAAAAGAAAGATGCTAAGCCTAGACTCATTAGATGGGTTCTCTTGCTCCAAGAATTTGATTTGCATATTATTGATAGAAAGGGAGCTGAGAACCCCATTGCAGACAACTTGTCTAGGTTAAAGAATGTTATTGATGACCCACTGCCTATTAATGATAGTTTTCCTGATGAACAATTAGCGGTTGTCAATGCTTCTCGTACTGCTCCTTGGTATGCTGATTTAAGACATACCAGCAAAAGAAAAAGTTCATTTATGATTTAAGACATTACTTCTGGGATGATCCACACCTTTATAAAGAAGGAGTAGATGGTATTATTAGACGTTGTGTGCCTGAGCATGAACAGGAACAGATCCTACGCAAGTGTCACTCTGAATCCTATGGAGGACACCACGCTGGAGATAGAACTGCACACAAGGTACTACAATCTGGTTTTTATTGGCCTACTCTTTTCAAAGATGCTCGTAAGTTTGTCGTATCTTGTGATGAATGTCAAAGAATAGGTAACATTAGTAGACATCAAGAAATGCCTATGAATTATTCTCTTGTTATTGAACCATTTGATGTTTGGGGCTTTGATTATATGGGACCTTTTCCTGCCTCTAATGGTTATACACATATTTTAGTTGTTGTTGATTACATTACTAAGTGGGTAGAAGCTATTCCAACTAGTAGTGCTGATCATAACACTTCTATTAAAATGCTTAAAGAAGTTATTTTTCTGAGGTTTGGAGTCCCTAGATATCTTATGACTGATGATGGTTCACACTTTATTCATGGTGCTATCCGTAAGATGCTTGCTAAGTATGATGTAAATCATAGAATCGCATCTCCTTATCATCCGCAGTCTAGTGGTCAAGTAGAGTTGAGCAATAGAGAGCTCAAATTAATTTTGCAAAAGACCGTGAATAGATCTAGAAAGAATTGGTCCAAAAAACTTGATGATGCATTATGGGCCTATAGAACTGCATACAAAAATCCTATGGGTATGTCTCCTTATAAGATGGTTTATGGAAAAGCATGTCATTTACCTCTTGAACTTGAACATAAAGCATATTGGGCGATTAAATAGCTCAATTATGACTTCAAACTTGCCGGTGAGAAGAGGTTGTTTGATATTAGCTCACTTGATGAATGGAGAACCCAAGCATATGAGAATGCCAAGCTTTTCAAAGAAAAAGTCAAACGCTGGCATGATAAGAGGATACAAAAAGTGTGAGTTTAACGTAGGAGATTATGTGTTATTGTTCAACTCTCATTTAAGATTTTTTGCAGGAAAAATTCTCTCAAAATGGGAAGGTCCCTATGTTATCGAGGAGGTCATCGTTCTGGTGCTATAAAAATCAACAACTTCAAAGGCACAAACCCGAGGGTGGTAAATGGCCAAAGAATTAAACTTATATTTCAGGTAATCCCATCAATGTTGAAACTAATATTATTGAAACCATAACCACTGAGGAATACATAAGAGACACTTTCCAGAACGCTCCAGACTCCGAAAAGGCATAGGTACGTGGTACAGTAAGTAAACCGACTCCAAAACAACTCTAATGGCAATTTTATCAGTTTTGGATTATTTAAGGATTTTAGGAAGAAAGAAGTAGAACGAAAGGGGCACGAGGCTCCCACGAAAGAGGAGGGTGCGCCCCCCTGTAGGGCGCGCCCCCCTATCTCGTGGGCACCTCATGTGCCTCCCGGACTCCGTTTTCTTGTATGTTACGTATTTTGGTCGGTAAAAATTCATTATATATACTCCCGAAGGTTTTGATCACCGTATCATGCAAATATCCTCTGTTTTCGTTTCGAGCTGTTTCTACTTCAGATCTAGAGCATCATGTCGTCTCCAAGTGCTCCCAAGGACAAGTTTTTCGAGAGGGTTATCAACCCCTACCTTGTGGAGGTGCTGCATTACCCTCAAACCATTGAGATGCGTGAGGGGGTGTTGCACATCCGCGATGTGGAGGGACCAAGGCGTACCGGGAGCGTAGAGACAAAGCTCGAAGCCATGGAGCAAGAGGTTTTCAAGTGTCAAAGGATGGTGGAGCGTGGACTCAACGCCAACCAGATGATGATCATGGAGTTCGCCAACAACCACAAGCTGGATACCAAAGTCATTGGGGAGACCATCTTCAAGCTTCAAGAGAAAATCGAGCACCTCCAGGCCTAGATATATGACCTGCAAAACCAGAACTATGAGTATGAATATAGATTCAAGCGAATGAGTTTGGCTGCAGATTTAAGGATCCTGGAGACTCGATCTTCCTTTTATGATGGAGAGCCTATGCCTTGGAAGATGGGAGACAAGCCTACATCATCAACAACTCCTACTTCATCACCTCCGAAGAAATAATCACATGGGTATGGGCACTCCCTTTGGAAACTGCCAAGCTTGGGGGAGGTGCCCGGTATCGTATCACCATCACACTCCTATCTTTACCGCTTTATTTAATTCGATCCTTTTTAGTAGTATCTTGATCTATTAGTTCAAAGTTTTGATATCAAGTAGTTTTGAGTTTTGCTTTGTGATCTCTTTATGTAATCAAGTCCGTGTGCTATCTATAATAAAGATTAGTGTTGAGTCAAGGGCTTTGCTATGTTGCTATGATCTTGAGAAAAGTAGAACGAACAAAAGAGTTCATATTGATCTTATGGATAGTGATAACTTCACACATAGAAAGTATGAGGCATAAAAATTGTGGAGAGTTGATGAACGTAGCCTTGGTCATTGTTGCAATTAATAGGAAGTAATAAGGGAAGAGGGGTTCACATATAAATATATTATCTTGGACATCTTTTATGATTGTGAAGCACTCATTAAGTATGACATGCTAAAAGAGTTGACGTTGAACAAGGAAGACAACGTAACGGTTTATGTTTTCTGACATCTCAGTTAAAGTATATTGTCATTGACCTTCCAAACATGTTGAGCTTGCCTTTCCCCCTCATGCTAGCCAAATTCTTTGCACCAAGTAGAGATACTACTTGTGCTTCCAAATATCCTCAAACACAGTTTTGCCATGAGAGTCCACCATACCTACCTATGGATTGAGTAAGATCCTTCAAGTAAGTTGTCATCGGTGCAAGCAATAAAAATTGCTCTCTAAATATGTATGACTTATTAGTGTAGAGAAAATAAGCTTTGTACGAACTTGTTGTGGAAGTAATAAAAGCGATGGATTGCATAATAAAGGTCCACATACAAGGGGCAATATCAAGTGAGGTTCTTTTGCATTAAGACTTCGTGCATCAACCCTAAATGCGCATGACAACCTCTACTTCCCTCTGCGAAGGGCCTATCTTTTACTTTATGTTTTTACTTTATGCTTGAGTCAAGGTGATACTCACCTTTCCCTTTTTATTTTTATCCTTTGGCAAGCTCCTCATGTTTGAAAGATCATGATACATATATCCAATTGGATGTAAGTTGGCATAAGCTATTATCGTTGACATCACCTAAAGGTGAATATGTTGAGAGGCAACACAATAAGCCCCTATCTTTCTCAGTGTCCGGCTGAAACTCTATAACCACAAGTATTGCGTGAGTGTTAACAATTATAGGGGACTACGAGATAGTTGAGTATGTGAGCTTGTTGAAAAGCTCTATTATTGACTCTTTCTGATGTTATGATAAATTGCAATTGCTTCAATGACTGAGATTATAGTTCATTAGTTCCCAATGAAGTTTTGGAACCATACTTGACATTGTGAATTGCTTATTACTTCAACGTAAGAAATCATATGACAAAATCCATATATGTTGCTGTTATTAGAATGATCATGATGCCCTCATGTCCGTATTTAATTTTTATCGACACCTCTATCTCTAAACATGTGGACATATTATTCGATTTCGGCTTCCACTTGAGGACAAGTGAGGTCTAAGCTTGGGGCAGTTGATATGTCCATTTTGCATCATGCTTTTATATCAATTTTTATTGCATTATGGGCTGTTATTACACATTATATCTCAATACGTATGGTTATTCCCTCTTATTTTACAAGGTTTACCATGAAGAGGGGAATGCTGCAAATGGAATTCGGGTGAAAAGGAGCAAACTTTGGAAACCTATTCGCACAACTCCAAAAGACCTGAGACTCCACGAAACAACTTTTCAGATTTAATAAGAATTTTTGGGCAAAAGAAATAGGCCAGGGGGCCCACACCCTGTCCAGGAGAGGGGCGCCCCCCTGTAGGGCGCGCCCCTATCTCCTGGGCCCCCTGGTGGGCTTCCGGCGTCCATCTTCTGCTATATGAAGGGTTTTGTCCTGGAAAAAATCGTGGGCAAGCTTACGGGACGAAACTCCACTGCCACGAGGCGGAACCTTGGCGGAATCAATCTAGGGCTCTCGCGGAGCTGTTCTGCCGGGGACACTTCCCTCCGGGAGTGGGAAATCATCACCAACGTCATCACCAACGATCCTCTCATCGGGAGGGGGTCAATCTCCATCAACATCTTCACCAGCACCATCTCCTCTCAAAACCCAAGTTCATCTCTTGTATCCAATCTTGTATCAAAACCACAAATTGGTACCTGTGGGTTGCTAGTAGTGTTGATTATTCCTTGTAGTTGATGCTATTTGGTTTACTTGGTGGAAGATCATATGTTCAGATCCTTTATGCATATTATTACCCCTCTGATAATGAACATGAATATTGAAAGTGCAACTAATCCCCGGGTGGTTTTGGTAATTAATAACAACATATATATCATTGAACTAATTATTTCTTGAGAATATTTCAGAAAGTTCAGTGATATGGGTATGGCAATGACTGATGATGTGGACCCCTCAAAATGCTAAGGAAAACATTGGCAAAAGCTCAAGACTCTATTTTTGGTTTAGTGATCCAAGATCACATTGAGTCCATAGGAAAGCCAATACTATTAAAAGGGGATGAGGTTATGATGATGATCTGGTTGCTCAAAGTGCTTAGTGATTTATCTCTCAAACTATCAGCAATCTTTCATTCCAACATAAACCCATAAGTAATCTCGGTCCCACCGATTCCATAAACTCAGTCACACCGAGATGAACCACCTCAGCCATATACCCAAACCCTAAGAATTTCGGATTTTCCGATTCCAAACTCGGTCATACCGAAATTGGTGTTGCCAACCTTCTGTAACCTTCTGTACTCAAATCGGTGTCACCGAGATGAGAAAGTCGGTCCCACCGAGATTGGCAAACCCTAGACTTTGGAAGAATCGGACTAACCGAGATTGTATTTTCGGTCCCACCGAAAATCCCAACGTTCACAAGATTTGAACTTTCGGTCTCACCGAGTTGTCAACTTCGGTCTGACCGAGATTGGTCAAATGTGTGTAACGGTTGGATTTTGTGTGGAGGCTATAAATACCCCTCCACCTCCTCTTCATTCGTGGAGAGAGCCATCAGAAAGAACCACCACTCCTACCTTACATTTCTGAGAAGAAAACTACCTACCCTTGTGTTGAGATCAAGTTGCTCCACTCCCACCATATGAAACTTGATTTCTAGCCTTCCCAAGTTGCTTTCCACTCAATCCCTTCCTCCACCACAGCCAAATCAGTGAGGAGAGTTGAGTGTTGGGGAGATTATCATTTGAAGCACAAGAGCAAGGAGTTCATCATCACCAACACCATCTATTACCTTTTGGAGGGTGGTGCCTCCTAGATTGGTTAGGTGTCGCTTGGGAGCCTCCGTCAAGATGTGGAGTTGAACCAAGAAGTTTGTAAGGGCAAGGAGATCGCCTACTTCGTGAAGATCTACCCCGAGTAAGGCTAGTCCTCCGTGGACGTAGGCCATGATGGCATAGACAAGGTTGCTTCTTCGTGGACCCTTTGTGGGTGGAGACCTCCGTGGACTCTCGCAGCCGTTACCCTCCGTGGGTTGAAGTCTCCATCAACGTGGATTGACGATAGCACCACCTATCGGAACCACGAGAAAAATCTCCGTGTCTCCAAATTGCGTTTGCTCTTCTCCACCTCTTATTTACTACATGTGCAATTTACTTTCCGCTGCCACTACTCTAGAATTGCATGTGTAGGGTGATACTTGACTTGCTCATCATTGTGAACTTGCTAAAAAAACTTCTCCTAATCAAAGGCTAAACTTTTAAGTTGTCAAGTAGTCTAATCACCCCCCCTCTAGACATACTTCCGATCCTACAAATATGCTTTGTGAGTAGTTACGTTTGTTCCTGAGGACATGGGTGAAGTCTTGCTATTAGTAGTCATGTGAATTTGGTATTCGTTCGATATTTTGATGAGATGTATGTTGTCTCTCCTCTAGTGGTGTTATGTGAACGTCGACTACATGACACTTCACCATTATTTGGGCCTAGAGGAAGGCATAGGGAAGTAGTAAGTAGATGATGGGTTGCTAGAGTGACAGAAGCTTAAACCCTAGTTTATGCGTTGCTTCGTTAGGGGTTGATATGGACCCATATGTTTAATGTTGTGGTTAGGTTTACCTTAATACTCCTTTTTGTAGTTGTGGATGCTTGCAATAGGGTTTAATCATAAGTGGGATGCTTGTTCATGTTAGGGCTGTACGCAAGTACCGGTCCACCCACATATCAAATTATCAAAGTACCGAACGCGAATCTTATGAACGTGATGAAAACTAGCTTGACGATAATTCCCAATGTGTCCTCGGGAGCTCCTTCTTCATTATTAGAGTTTGTGCAGGCTTATCCTTTGCTACATAAAGGATTGGGCCACCTTGCTGCACTTTATTTACTTTTTTCTCGTTACTATTTATCTTCTCACAAAACTATCTATCACCTACTATTTCAGTGCTTGCAGAGAAAACCTTACTGAAAACCGCTTATCATTTCCTTCTGCTCCTCGTTGGGTTCGACATTCTTACTTATCGAAAGGACTACGATAGATCCCCTATATTTGTGGGTCATCAATAGACTATTGCCTTGAATCACTCGTGTCTAAATATTCATGCCATGATTAGATTACATAATCAAGATTATGCTAGGTAGCATTCCACATCAAAAATTATCTTTTTATGATTTACCTACTCCAGGACGAGTAGGAATTAAGCTTGGGGATGCTGACATGTCTCCGTCGCATCTATAATTTTTTATTGTTCCATGCCAATATTCTACAACTTTCATATACTTTTGGCAACTTTTTATACTATTTTTGGGACTAACATATTGATCCAGTGCCTAGTGCCAGTTCCTGTTTGTTGCATGTTTAATGTTTCACAGAAACCCCATATCAAACGGAGTCCAAACAATATAAAAATGGACGGAGAATATTTTTGGAATATTTATGACTTTCGAGAAGAAGAATCAACGCGAGACGGTGCCCGAGGGGGCCACGAAGCAGGGGGGCATGCCCTAGGGGGGCAGGCGCGCCGCTGACCCTCGTGGGCTTCCCGTAAGGTGGTTATTGCCCTTCTTTGGCCACAAGAAAGCTATTTTTTGGAGAAAAATCTTGGCAAAGGTTTCAATCCAATCGGAGTTACGGATCTCCGGATATAAAAGAAACGGTGAAAGGGCATAACAGGGGAACACAGAAACAGAAAGAGACATAGAGACAGATCCAATCTCGGAGGGGCTCTTGCCCCTCCCACGCCATGGAGACCATGGACTAGAGGGCAACCCTTCTCCCATCCAGGGAGAAGGTCAAGGAAGAAGAATAAGAAGGGGGGCTCTCTCCCCCTTGCTTGTGGTGGCGCCGGAACGCTGTCGGGGGCCATCATCATCACCGTGATCTACACCAACACTGCCATCATCTTCACCAACATCTCTATCATCTTCCCCCATCTATATTCAGCGGTCCACTCTCCCGCAACCCGCTATACCCTCTACTTGACCATGGTGATTTATGCTTCATATTATTATCCAATGATGTGTTGCCGTCCTATGATGTCCGAGTAGATTTTCGTTGTCCTATCGGTAATTGGTGAATTGCTATGATTGGTTTAATTTTCTTGTGGTTATGTTGCTGTCCTATGGTGCTCTCCGTGTCGCGCAAGCGTGAGGGATTCCCGCTGTAGGGTGTTGCAATACGTTCATGATTCGCTTATAGTGGGTTACTTGAGTGACAGAAGCATAAATCCGAGTAAGGGGGTTGTGGCGTATGGGATAAAGTGGACTTGATGCTTTAATGCTATGGTTGGGTTTTACCTTAATGATCTTTAGTAGTTGTGGATGCTTGCTAGAGTTCCAATCATAAGTGCATATGATCCAAGAAGAGAAAGAATGTTAGCTTATGCCTCTCCCACATAAAACTTGCTATCGGTCTAGTAAAGTAGTCAATTGCTTAGGGACAATTCCACAACTCCTACCACCACTTTTCCACACTCGCTATATTTACTTTATTGCTTCTTTATCTAAACAGCCCCTAGTTTATATTTACGTGCTCTTTATTATCTTACAAACCTATCCTACAACACCTACAAAGTACTTGTAGTTTCATACTTGTTTTAGGTAAAGCGAACGTTAAGCATGCGTACAGTTGTATCGGTGGTTGATAGAACTTGAGGGAATATTTGTTCTACCTTTAGCTCCTCGTTGGGTTCGACACTCTTACTTATCGAAAGAGGCTACAATTGATCCCCTATACTTGTGGGTTATCAACCTGCTCGGCATTGGTTGAATAGTCTGCCCGAAAACTCAATTGGCAGCTGGGAAGACTTGGAAGACGCCTTCCTCGACAACTTCCAGGGTACATATGTCCGACCTCTGGATGCCGACGACTTAAGTCACATAGTTCAATAGCCCGGAGAGTCAGCCAGGAAATTCTGGACTAGGTTCTTAACTAAACAGAACCAGATCGTCGACTGTCCGGATGCCGAAGCCCTAGCGGCCTTTAAACATAGCATCTGCGACGAATGGCTCACCCGAAACCTCGGCCAAGAAAAGCTGAAGTCTATGGCAGCTTCACGATGCTTATGACCTGCTTCTGCGAAGGCAAGGATAGCTGGCTAGCCCGTAGCAATAACAATACAAGCAAACCTGGCACTTCTGAAGCTAGAAAAAGCAACGGCAAGCCCCGACACAACAGACACAAGTGTCGAAGCAACGGTGACAACACCGAGGACACGGTGGTCAACCCGGATTCAGTGGCTCTAAGTCCGGTCAGCGGAAGAAGCCATATAAAAGAAACAATCCGGGCTCGTCCAGCTTGGACCGCATACTCGATCGTCCATGTCAAATCCACGGCACTCCTGATAAACCAGCCAATTATACCAACAGAGACTGTTGGGTTTTCAAACAGGCCGCCAAGTTAAATGCCGAGGACAAGGAGAAGGGGTCGCAAAGCGAGGACAATGACAAGGAGCCCCGACCACCGAACACAGGGGGACAGAAGAAGTTTCCCTCCCAAGTCAAAACGGTGAACATGATATATGCTACCCATATCCCCAAGAGGGAGCGCAAGCGAGCACTCAGGGACGTCTACGCGATGGAGCCAGTCGCCCCAAAGTTCAACCCATGGTCATCCTGCCCGATCACCTTCGATCGCAGGGACCATCCGGCCAGTATACGTCATGGCGGTTCAGCCGCACTAGACCTCGACCCAATCATTGATGGATTCCATCTTACGTGAGTCCTCATGGACGGTGGCAGCAGCCTGAACCTACTCTATCACGATACAGTGCGCAAAATGGGTATTGATCCCTCAAGGATCAAGCCCACAAAAACCACCTTTCAAGGAATCATACCAGGTGTAGAGGCCCGCTGCACGGGCTCAATCACACTAGAGGTGGTCTTAGGATCCCCGGACAACTTCCGAAGCGAAGAGTTGATCTTCGATATCGTCCCCTTCCGCAGTGGCTATCATGCACTGCTCGGACGAACCGCATTCACTCGATTCAATGCGGTGCCACACTATGCTTATCTCAAGCTCAAGATGCCCGGCCCACATGGTGTCATAACAGTCAATGGAAACACGGAACGCTCCCTCCGTACCGAGGAGAACACCGCTACCCTCGCAGCAGAAGCACAGAGCGGCCTTTTCAGGCGGAACCTTAATTCGGCCTCCAAGCTCCTGGACACTGTCAAACAAGACTGAACTACTCTGCAGCAGGATAGTCCAGCTCGTCAAGAGCTTGACTATCAATTCGGCCTCCGTCCCAGTCCCGACCAAACAGCGGCATTCGTACCGCGCGTACATAAGTACGCACTCGAAATACCATGGGCATAGATGGAGGCACAGCTAGATCATGGTCCATAATACGGCTCAACCTCCCCTGGACCCACATACTTTCACTTTTTCTTTTTATTTTCATGTTTCTTTTTTTCCAAGCCTTTCCTGGTGGCCTGATTGTCGGACCTATCAAGGGACGGATACACCAAGACGGCAAGAAGCATTGACGTATAAAGGAATTTCCAGGTGGTCTCTTTAAACGATCGTTATGCCTGTTTGAAGGATCCGCATGCAGCTTTCCCTTGGCCATGGCATGTTAAATAGCCCTGTTGCTTATCGCACTACTTGTACAAATACACTTTGAAGTATTAATCAAACTATAATGGAAAATAGTTTGTGGCCCAATTTCTGCGGCATTAGCCTATTACTTCATTTTTCTTTTGCTTGATATTCTTATCAATTGCACCCGTACACTTGGTAGGCCTTAATTAGCCAGGGGCTTCATTACACCCCATAATATGGCAACAAAGTCCGAACACTTTTTTACAGTATAGTTTGGCACCCCAAACTTTTGCATTATATGCATCGGCTCCGAATCATGTCTTTGGTCAATAGTTGGGCTGCCCGGCTCCTATGCTTACTACCTTACATTCCGCTATATCGGCTAGGGTAGTAAAGGGATAACTACTGCGATTGTGTCCTGGTTTATCCGGATGAGCACCTTAGTAGAGAAAGCCGAAAACTGACTGTCATGATGTGGCGTGAGCCGGTCAGCTGTTTGAGAGGTTACAAATCTTTTAGGATTTTTTCCGCATTATGCGATGAATCGGTTTTTATCCGATCAGGTGTTTACAACACCCCAAGTTTGGACTTACGAATACTTGGGGCTGCGCCTAAATTTCTATTGTCAAACTCCTATTGCTAAGTGAGGGTGATACATCCACATAGTCCGATTGCCTGGTTCGTTGCGCTAAACACCTCCTTTAAGGACCAAATTCTGGGATAAAGAGTGTTTAGATTCATCCTGAACACCCCCATACTACGTACGTGGGGGCTGAAGCCGACGAGTAGCCAACTCTCAGATTTAACAAAACGGCCGTGCAGGAGGTAAAATTTTAAATAACATGCATTATATTACATAATGGATCTGTTTCATAATACAGGAAGGGACAATATGAATGACTTCATTCAAAGATAATGTCTTTTGAACACTGCCCCTCTACAATGCGGGATCCCTTCTGGACATCTTCAAAATACCGCTCTAGCGTGCGGTGCTCCTTGACCGCGGGCGGTCCCTCAGTCGCAAGCTTCACGGCGTCCATCTTCACCCACTGTATCTTGACTCGGGCAAAGGCCATTTGCGCCCTTCGATGCAGACAACCGCTTGATGGCATCAAGCTGAGGGCAGGCATTGACCAGCCACTTCACGAGCCCGAAGTAGCTGCTGGGTATGGCTTCGGCAGGCCATAGCCGGATTATTAAATCCTTCATGGCTAGTTCGGCAACCCTATGTAGTTCGACCAGCTGTTTTAGCTGATCGCTAAAGGGCACCGGATGTTCTGGCGCAAGGTATTTCGACCAAAACAGCTTCTCCGTGGATCTCCCCTCTTTGGCTCGGAAGAACTCTGCAGCGTCTGAAACATTGCGCGGCAGATCCGCAAATGTCCCTGGAGAACTCCAATCTGGGTCAGTAAGAGGAACCTTTTCTTCACATATTTGCTATGCATAATAAAGTCCTTACCCGCCGCGATTTTTCCGGCCTCCTGGACTTCCTGGAGGGCGCCCTCGGCTTCAACCCGGGCATCGTGTGCACTTTGGCGGGCCTTGGCAAGTTCGGGCTCTTGATCCGCAATGTTGCACTCCAAGGACTCGCATTTCTTCATGGCGTCCTGGAGCTCTTGCTGGACCTCATTAACCCTGGCCTCGTGTTTTTCATGGGCGGCTTGCTCCTTTGTCGCTTTTTTTTTGCCTCGGCCAACTCCTTCTTGAGAGCCTCCACCTCGGTCGCTGCTCCTACAAATAAAATGGCACTATGACCATTACAAATCATCTATCCTTTCTGATATAAAGAAGGTCATTGCATACCTTGTCTATCCTCTAGCTGCTTTTTCACGCGGCCGAGCTCTTCCTCGGCCCGCTCCAGACTCTGCTTCAGTCCGGAAACCTCAGCAGTATGAGAGGTCGCAGCCAGTAACGACGCCTATTTGTTCACATTGACTCGTCTGGTTAGTCTCCTACGAAACTTGTTTGATCCTCTGTCTGGCTATTCTTTTCGAACACCAGACAGTGTCTCAGGGGCTACTGTCTATACTATGACATTCTTTTTAATAATTGCGTTACTTACCTCAAAGCCTGTTAGAAGGCTTGTGCAGGCTTCAGTCAGTCCGCTCTTCACGGACTGAATCCTCTCAACCAACATACCCATAAGGATACGATGTTCCTTAACAATGGAAGCACTTCGCAACGCTTCCATTAGAGTGTTCGGCGCCTCTGGCTGGACAGAGGTCACCGGCGGAATTGGCGCACCTCCTTTGAAGGAGGCTGCTTGCCAGGTTCCGGAGCCGCATAAGTCTCCGGGACCGTATTCGGCTGGGGCCGAACTGTATATGGACCCCACCGCCAGTCTCCACGGGGATTTGCTTCCCCATGTGTCCGGTGGCTGAGGTAGCACCCTCCGGTGCCGCCCTGACGGCCTCTTGAGTCTCTCCCTGGCCTGGGATCCTTCGGGACAACACCTCGGTGTCGTCCATGGCCTTGGGAGAGGAGGCCGCCGGAAGGGACCCGCTGGCCATCGCCTTCGGGTCCAGCGAATCCCCCAAAGATGAGGATCGCGCGAGGTCGGACCGAGCTGGACTGAAAATACAAGATTCAACATGTCAGGACTATGAAGTAGAGAGGCCAGATATATGAATGCGTCTGGGTTTTTGAGTACTCACGACTCGGCCAGGGGCTTGTCTCGGGGGCGCCGCTCTGGGCTGCTGTCGACGTCCCACACAGAGTCATCTGCGAGGGAACCCTCCCCCCTCTTGGATGCCTCTGCCTGCAGATTTGTGGAGGCTGCCCTCTTCTTCCTTCCCCCCTCAGGGGAGAGTTGCTTTCCTCCTCCTCTTCATCCTCGGCGGCAAAGGAGTGAGTCTTGGTGTCTTCGGACGTCATGTCCGAAGCACCCTTGCGACGGAGGCCACCTCTAGTCCCCTTGGCCTTCTTCTTGGCCTTCTTCTCCGGCGCTTGATAGGGCACCGGAACCAGCATCTTCGTCAGAAGTGGAATTGTTGGGTCTTTGGGTAGCGGAGCTGTTGGGGATATTACCACTGGGCGTGAACCGGCCTACCTGGGCCGGGTTAGCTTCATTAGTAGTTTAAAGGTGATTAAGCAGATGAAGGCCCAAGGCCTGTAGTCGGTTTAGAACATGTAGCCGTAAACCGGCTTGATATGTGAACTTGCATTGTAAGTTAGGAATAGAGAGAGACCAACCGGGATACGAGTATGAACCGGTATGGGACTCTGTGGACCGACGGGCGTCACCCCCGTGTATAAGGGGACGACCCAGCGGCGGTTCAAGGACAGACAACTACAACTCGAGGCCTAGGCGAAGCTTGTTTGCTCCCTAGTCATCGAGACCACATCAATTCCATCACAACTAGACGTAGGCTTTTACCTTCATCGAAGGGGCCGAACTAGTATAAACCCTTGTGTCTTTGTGTCTGCTTTAACCCCTTCAAGTTAACCCGTAGCGATGGCTCCACAACTAAGTCCTTTCACAAGGACATCTGTCATGACAAATCCACGACAGTTGGCGCCCACCGTGGGGCTATCTCACGACGGTTTGATGATCTTGGAGGGCAAGCTCAAAGGACTCGAAGGCTATGCTGTGGGCCAGATGACCAAGAGTCGTCGCGGCAAGCTCTACATCGACTATGCAGGATGGGGTCCCGAAGCCAGCTCGATTGAGTACGGATACCGGGTCCCCTTTGGTGGCATACACGTTTTCATCGGCAAGATTGGTGAGCCTGGGCCTGAGCCGGACATCTACAACGACCTCGTCGGGACGGCTCAGCGTGCGAGATCTACCCAGGTTAGACCGGCCGTGAAGCATGCCTTCGTGGGAGTCATCCACGGAGGAGAGCATGAGGACGAGTCAGAATACGGTAGCGAGACCGTCGTCTATTCCGGCAACGAGTCCTCAACCGGGGAGACCGAATCATTGTACCAGTTGCAAGACGACCAGATTAGGGGCTGTTCCGATGGCGACAGTATTCCGGACCCCCCAGATCAGATCAACCGGGTTGGAATATTCATGGCCGGCACACAGGCGGCGAATCATTCTTCGACCGCAGCAGCAATCCTCTCCGGATCAGCAGCGGCAGCAGGGGCAGGAGGCCTTGTGCGCCCACCGGTTCAAGTTCTGTCTGACCTGTTTGACGCACTAGCTGTACTTATGGCAGAGGCCAATCCGGCAGATCAGGAGGCCCATGATGCGGAGGTTGCAAAGGTAAGAGAGCAGGTCGTATAGGCCAAAGCCGACCTGGCAGTAGAGAAGGACAGGATGGCCGCAGAGCGGGCTGCTTTGGACGCCCAGGCCTATAAGCTCATGCTCGACCAGAACGCATCACAGGAGGTCTTGAAGCGGAAGCACAGATCACGCCTGCCGTTAGGGTTCGACCCTCGAAATCTCTTTCACACTCCGGGAGCTAGAACCAGTAATCCGCTGGGGCAGCTGGAGGTAAACCGGGTCGAGGCACCAGGGCCAGGAGCGACGGTCCAACCCCGCCTGATGGAACCTCCTCAGCAGAACATTGTGATTCCTCCACCGGTCCAGACACCTCCGGGTCATTATTCTAATCCTATGGACAATCTTGTCGCAGCTGCTGCGCGATTAGAGGCTATCCCGGTCGAAGGAGACTCTCCACAAGCAATAGAGACGCGCCGGGTTAAGGAACTTCTCCGGACCGCTTTGATTCAACAGGAGGCATATTCATACAGCCGCGATCGGATTCATTCCACACCTCGTCCAAGCCGGAGCTATAGCAGGTGCCTGGATGAACCGGCCATATCGAGCAATGCGCGAGGCCGTGAAGCGGCCCGTGGCAATAACCCGGCAAGTGGGGTTCGCGATTCTCAGGATGTAGTGGACCGGGCCCGGGCACGAAGGGAAGCCGAGTTAGCAGCACAGAACGAGGCGGGTCAGCTTACATCGGTTCTTCCTACCACCTCTGCCGGGCCAGGGGTCGCATCTAGCTTGGGAGTGCCCTGTTTAGTCCCCGCTTTACGCAATGTACGCCTGCCCAAAGACTTCAAGGGTCCGCGCAAGGTGCCGAATTACACCGCTGATTTATCTCCAGAAGCGTGGGTAGTGAGTTATGAGATGGCCATGGAGATGCTGGATGTGGATGAGACCGTGTGTGCAAAGTACTTCACCATGATGCTTGAAGGAATGGCCCGTACTTGGTTGAAGAGCCTGCCGCCTAATTCTATCAGTTCATGGGCCCAGTTGCGGACCCGGTTTATCCAGAATTTCAAAGATACGTGCAAGCAGCCTAAGTCCATAGTAGACTTGGCGGCTTGTGTTCATGAGGACGAGAGTTAACAACCCATTGGGTACGCCGCGTTTCGGAAGTCTTACATTCGTCTGACAGGATCAATGCTGACTCTGCGATCTTAAGCCTGGAGGGCAACTGCCGGTTTAAGCCTCTGAAATTGAAGTTGGGGCATATGAAGCGGTTCTGCAACGACATGGGAACCCTCATGGCCGCTTTAGTGAAGTATGCTGATTCTGATAGTACCAAGGATCCCGAGACTGACGATGACGAAGCAGGGAAGGGAAAGAAGAATAGCAACTCCAAGGGGCATCAATACAAACCGGCGGGCCATGGAAATGGAGGCAATCGTAAAGCGGATGGCAGCATGGACTTTGTGGCTAACACTAATGCGCAAGACAATGGTCAATGGCGCAGAGGGAAAGCGGCGAATCATAATGGGGCTCCAAATCCTAACCCGGATCGCTTAAACTATTTGTTGAATCAGCCTTGTCCAAAGCACGGGACGAAGGAGGCGCCGGCTAACCACCTTTGGAAGGATTGTTACATTATGCAGGAATTTAAGAACTCTAATGCCTTCGGTATGACCGTGGGTCGGTGGTGGCTCGGGATCCGATTTCCACGGGCGGGTCACGATGGAGCCTCGGTTCGAGGTTTCAATCGGCGGTCATAATAACCGAATAATCGAGTGGCCAAGGGTTACAACCAACAGCGGCAGCAGCGATCGGGTTATCAGAGCCAACCAAAACAGTTGAACAATGGGCAGTATCACGTTTTCACAACTAGCTTGGATAAGCGCGACCGGAAATTCCACAAGCGAGCGGTGAACTTTGTTGAACCGGCCGTACCACGTTACTTACGCTGGTCGGAGCAGCCTATCGTGTGGAGCAGGGAGGATCACCCACCCCGGGTTGACAATCCGGGCCAGTTGGAATTAGTGGTAGACCCTCGGTGGGAGGTTATAAATTCACCAAGGTGCTCATGGATGGAGGGAGCGATATTAACATCTGTACTATGAGACATTCGCGCATGGGGCTAATCGACAAAGATCTCGAGACCGTCTAATACGGTGTTCCATGGTGTGGTGCACGCAAATCAGCATATCCTGTTGGTAAGATAGCCACGAGGTGGCTTTTGGGGACAAGCATGATTCCCGATCCGAGACACTAACCTTTGAGGTGGTGAAAATCCGGAGCCCGTATCACGCCTTGTTTGGGCGGCCGGCTTATGCCAAATTCATGGCATGGCCTTGTTATATCTATTTGCAGCTCAAGATGCCGGGCCACAAGGGGACAATAACAGTTCATGGGAGCCGCAAGATTGCTTTGGAATGTGAGGAAGGTGATGCGGCCTATGCAGAGTCGGTTTGTGCCACGGAGAGTTGAAATATTATAGGGACAATGTTGATCCGGCAGACATGACCCCTTTGAAGAAGCCAACTACGGAGTATGATTCAGATCTGAAGTTCAAATCAGCGGCTGAGACCAAGCTTGTTGACTTCGTGCCTGGTGATTCGTCCAAGCAGTTTATTGTCAGTGCCAATTTGGACCCTAAATAGGAAAGCGCGCTCATCGAGTTCATCCGTGAGAATTGGGACATTTTTGCATGGAAGCCTTCTGACATGCCAGGTGTACCGAGAGAACTCACTGAGCACACTCTTAATGTTGATCCCAAGTATAAACCGGTAAAGCAGTTTCTCCGCCGGTTTAACGAAGAAAGGCGCAAAGCTATTGGAGAGGAAGTGGCCAGGCTCTTAGCCGCTGGTTTTATCATTGAAGTGTTCCATCCAGAGTGGCTTGCTAATCCGGTGTTGGTTCTTAAGAAAAACAGCACTTGGCGTATGTGTGTGGATTACACGGATCCTAACAAGGCTTGTCCAGCGGATCCTTTTGCCCTCCCCCGCATTGACCAGATTATTGATGCCACGGCGGGTTGTGAGCGTTTGAGTTTTTTGGATGCATATTCTGGGTACCATCAGATCAAAATGGCAGTTAAGAACCAGGAGAAGACGGTGTTTATTACTCCCTTTGGAGCCTTCTGCTATATATCTATGCCTTTTGGGCTCAAGAGCGCCCAAGCCACTTATCAACGGTGTGTACAAAACTGCTTGCAAAAGCAGATCGGCCGTAACGTGCATGCCTATGTGGACGATATTGTAGTCAAGTCAAGGCAGAAGGAGACGCTGGTTGATGATTTGAAGGAAACCTTTGACAACTTGCTGGTTTACAAGATGATGCTTAACCCGGCCAAGTGTGTCTTTCGTGTTCCAGCAGGCAAGTTAATGGGTTTTCTTGTGTCCAACAGAGGAATTGAAGCTAATCCGGAGAAGATTACGGCTATTACCTCCCTGGCTAAACCGAAGTGTATCAACGATGTTCAATGTTTGGCAAGTCGGATTGCCGCGCTGAGCCGGTTTATCAGCCGCCTCGGAGAGAAGGCCATCCCTTTATACCAGATGCTGAGAAAGACAGATCAATTCATCTGGAGTCCGGCTGCTGATGAAGCATTGGAGGAATTGAAGCGGCAATTAGCCAATCCGCCCGTTCTTGCAGCTCTGGTCGACAAGGAGCCGTTATTACTATATGTAGCGGCCAATGCTCGCGCAGTTAGCGTGGCTATTGTGGTAGAGTGCAAGGAGGCGGGCAAGGAATATCCGGTTCAGCGGTCGGTTTACTATATCGGCGAGGTGCTTATTGAATCCAAGCAAAGGTATCCGCATTGGCAGAAGCTAGTATATGGAGTTTTTATGGCAAGCCAGAAGTTGAAGCAGTATTTCCAAGGGCACCCCATTACAGTGGTCAGTTCAGCTCCCTTGGGCGATATCATCTGTAACCGGAGGCGATCGCGGATTGCCAAGTGGGCTATAGAGCTTGGGCCGCACGAATTGAAGTACGTACCTCGGACGGCGGTGAAACCTCAAGCACTTGTGGATTTCATCAATGATTGGACCGAGTTGCAAGCACCAGAGGAGAAGCCAGATCACACATATTGGACTATCCATTTTGATGGATCCAGGCAATTGGAGGGCTCGGGGGCTGGAGTCGTATTAACTTCCCCACGAGGTGATAAGTTTTGTTATGTTCTCCGCTTAATGTTCCCTTGTACTAATAATGCAGCTGAGTATGAAGCTTTGCTACATGGTCCCCGGATGGCTAAGGAGATGAATTTAAGTCGGGTCAAGTGCTTCGGTGACTCGGACCTCGTGGCTCAACAGGTGTCTGGCACTTGGGATTCTAAAGACCCACTTATGGCTGCATATCGTCGTGAGGTGGATATGGTTGCGGGTCACTTCAAGGGTTATCAGGTGGATCACGTGCATCGTCTAAAAAATGAAGCGGCGGAAGCTTTAAGCCGGTTGGGCTCTCCGCGTAAACCGGTCCCGCCTAATGTCTTTCTTGATGTGTTGCACAACCCGTCTGTCAAACTCCTGGGTGAATCGGATTTGGCTATTCCTGATCCGGAGGCTCAATTAGTGGCAGCCCTGCATGTTATACCGGATTGGACAGTTCCTTATCTTGCGTACATGAACCGGGGAGAGTTGCCAGAGGATGAAACTCTAGCCAGGCAGATAGTCCGGAGATCCAAGTCTATGACCATTGTCAATGGCGAATTGCATCATTGCAGTGTGTCAGGGGTGTTTCAACGCTGCGTCTCTCCTGAGGAAGGCTGTGAAATCTTACGTGAAATCCATGAAGGGGATTGTGGTCACCACGCCGGTTCAAAGTCTCTGGTGGCAAAGGCGTTTAAATCACGGGTTCTCTTGGTTGACAGCTCATGCTGATGCGGAGGACTTGGTTAAACGGTGTGATGGCTGTCAGAAATTTTCAAGGCGCGCTCATGTGCCGGCACAAGAATTGAGGATGATTCCAATTACTTGGCCGTTTGCAACATGGGGGCTGGATATGGTCGGACCTTTTAAAAGATCCAAGGATAAGAAAACTCACCTTTTGGTGGCAGTTGACAAGTTTACCAAGTGGGTTGAAGCGGAGCCTGTTAGCAAGTGTGATGCAGCTACCGCGGTGCAGTTCATTAAAAAGGTGATTTTCCGGTTTGGCTTTCCACACAGTATCATTACTGACAATGGTACCAATTTGTCCAAGGGCGCTATGAAGGAATTCTGTGAGCGTGAGCACATCCGACTTGACGTATCGTCAGTGGCTCACCCCCAGTCCAATGGGCAGGCAAAACGAGCTAATCAAGAGATCTTGCAAGGCATCAAACCCCGGCTTATGGTTCCATTGCAAAGAACACCGGGTTGTTGGGTTGAAGAGCTACCGTCTGTGCTATGGAGTATCAATACTACGCCCAACCGATCTACGTGATACCGCCGTTTTTATGGTCTACGGAGCGAGGCGGTTCTCCTAGTGATATCCAAGATGATTACGCCTCGTGTAGCGGCTTATGTTGAAGCGGACAATGAGACAACACGGCAAGGCGCTTTGGACCTATTGGATGAGGCGTGACATCACAGCCGCCCGCGGTGATTTATCAACAGGATCTCCGTCGCTATCACGATCGCGGTCGTAAACGAGCTTTTCAAGAAGGAGATTGGTGCTTGACTCATCCAAGACCGCACGGATATGCACAAGTTATCCCCACCTTGGGAGGGGCCTTTCGTGGTCAGCAAGAATCTGCACAACGGGTCGTACTATCTGATTGATATTCGAGAGCATAAAGACTCACGCACATCAGAGGAGGAGACCAGCAGGCCGTGGAACATAGCTCATCTTCGGCCTTACTACACCTGAGCCATTGGCTCTATCTATGTACATATTATGACAGTGTATATATTATCTTTGATATAATAAAACCAGAGCCTCAGCTAACGCGGGGTCTCTGTCCTTTCATATCATGTGTGGTTACACGGAGTGGTTCTGTTTTAAAGCGGCCTCCGGTTTACCCCTTGAAATTTGCTTTTCAAAAAAGCTTTGTGATATCACTTGGGGCCTTGGTCGTGTCCGAACCAATGCGACACCTTTTGATAGGCGAAAGCCACCAGATCACTTGGGGACATGGTCAAGTCTGAACCAGTCACGCCTCTTGATCGGCCTAAGGCCACAGAATCACTTGGGGGCTTGGTCGAACCCGAACCATTGCCACGCCTTTTGATCGGCATAAATGCCACGGTTTCATTTGGGGACCAGGCTGACTTGAACCATTGTCACTCCTATTGGGGGCTTGGTCCTGTCCGACCATGGTAACACCATCTGATCAGCTCAGTAAAGCATGTTTTTTGCAAACGGTTTTTATTATTGCCTTTGTTTCCATATTTCTTTTATGATTATTCTTTGATTTTTGTTGTGTTTCCTTTAAACCAACAACACTTGTTAACCGGTTCAGCTGACGGAATTCGATTCATTTTTAATCCGGAGAAATATGCCCGGTTTAACTTTCCTGTTAACATCATGGAGTAACAGGGGGGGCTCATAATGACCCAGCACGGTTTAAATGGAAGTTGTTTTCTCCCCTTTGATGGTAATGGTTTATAAAACCTCCGTTTCACGCCTGGCTAAGCCAACTTCATTACCAGCGATGGCAGGTATTTTGTATCACATATTTGATTATATGTCTTAAATACATTGATGATATATGTATCAAGGTCATAAACCGGCTGGCGGTATAACCGCCACCGCAGTTCAAGATTTTCTGATTGCAGGAAATATAAATTGAGGATTTCAAGCAAAAGCATCAGTACTTATGCACGAAGGCATATTTAAAGCAACAGTATTTGCTATTCTATTACAAGGCAACGTAGTGCCCAAATAATATCATTGTTGTTCTGGCGGATCATAATTAAGCAGCTATTTAAACCGGCCTCCGGTTCAAGCCTGCTCATCGCCCTAGTCTGATGGTTGTGGATCGTCATGCGCCGCTTCAGCTTCCTCATCTCTATCCATTGGCTGGAAATCAACAGTGGTCCAGTCGATTCCCATTAAAGCTTGAAAGACAGCCTCTTCATGGATCAGAGAAGACGGTTCAATATCAGGAGCATAAGTATGCTTACGGTTTGGAGGTATCAGATTCTCCGCTTCAAGAATTGGTGCAGCCACTCGTTTGTTTTGATCATTATACTGAGCTTGATAATGCGACAAGTCTGCTTCTTCAGCCAATTGACAAGCCAGAGGGTGCACTGCACGGTTTATCGCCCTCAGGTCATCTTCATTGAACTCTGAGCCATCTTCCTTCAAACTGGGATAGCCTTGAGCTGCTTCAACAGGATCGAAATCCGGCACCCATGCTTTTGCCCGGATCAAGGCATTAATTGCTCTGGTTCGAGCAGCAGATTTCTTCAGTTCTTCAATCCGGGCAGGAAGCATTGACAACCTATTCAGAGTATCTTGGATTAAAGTGGGTGCTGGATTGTTATGAGATGCAGTGGTGATGATCCGCTGCGCTCCGGTATACAGCTGTTCAATTAAAGTGTAGGCAGCCTTCAATTTCTTCCGAACGTCTGACCCTAAGTGACCAATGCGTGTACCTGCAAGAATACAGGAAAGATCACAAACTAGATCTATTATAAGCAGGCCAAAGTTGTCAAAGAAACCAAAAGGAACTTACCAAAGATAGCAGCGGTCATGGCATGCACTTGCCGCTTTACGGTGGTCAGTTCATCTACCACCGGTTTAAGGGCAGCTTCAGCGTTTTCAGCTCTCTTTATTAAAGCGGCCTTCTTAGTGGCCCAATCAGCCCGCTCCTTTTTGAAGCCCTCCTTCAGCTGTTCTGTGATGCTCAAAGCGCTGGTTAATTCTTCCCTTGCCTTGTCGGTTTCGGCTTGTTGGGTTTTCAAAGTTTCCTTCAGATCAGTAATCCGGTCCTCTTTGATCCTCACTTTAGCTTGCATAAAGACAATGCATGGCTTTAAACAAACGATACAAGAATTTGAAGTACCAACCACATAACAAGTTATACGCTTGATACTTGGGGGCTAATGCACCTTCAATCTTCATCTATTACTAAATCGCAAAGTCCCAAGCTCAATACAGGTATTCCACTTGGCACTTGGGGGCTAATGGCTATTTGCTCAGTTATATTCTGATGTTAGAATCTTTATTTGAGTCCCGGTTTAACTATACTAAGTTGAACCGGCCCTTGGGGTCTACATTGATGGATTTCAAAGTATTGAGGACTATATTTAAGTCCCGGTTTGAAGATCGTTACAAACTGGCCCTTGGGGGCTAGGAGGATTAATACAGTGGCAGTAATTAAAGAAAGAAGAAGCACAAGGAAGTTACCTCAAATTTATCCCTCATCATCTTTACCAGACCAGCTTCACAGTCACGACTAGTATATAGCCGGTTCAAGTAACCAGAATGAAGATCTTGGGCACTCAGAGTAGCATTTGTTTCTAGATCAACATCCCATTTACCCTTGTTCATGGCAGAAAAATCTTCTTTCAGAGTATGCTTGGCTAAAGCGACAGGATTCCCTGGTTCAAAGCGACCTACGCCGGTAATTACAACATCATCATCCTTGGACTCGCCGGTTTGCGTTGGCACGGTCGGTTTATCGGCAGGTTTTGAAGGACTGCGGGATCTTTCAATCCGGACGGAGCTGGCAGGCTGGTCAACAGGGACTGAAGTATTGATAGGCCTTTTCTCAGGAATAGCATCATCTTGCAAGGGAGGATCATTGGGAATATCCTCATGAACGAACGCTTCAATATCTGGTGCTTTATCCTATTCAGGGGCGACATCTTCCTCGACCGCTTTATCCAGGCGGGCTTTCTTGCTCGGTTTAGGTTTAGCCCTGAAAGAGAAACAAGGAGTCAAGGAACAGCATAAGTTATAACACAGTATACCAGAAGCATATGTTCAGCCTAGCTTACCCAAGAACCGTTTTCAGTGGCGGCAGCTGAGTGGCCGATGATTCACCAGAGGAAGAATGAGAAGTAACCTGATAATCGGAGTCGGACGGATTAAGAGGTTGACGGATGAAACCCGCTTTAGGATATAAATTAATAAAAAGGTCGGAGACCTCGGAGCGGCGTTTTCGAACCGGACTGTTTGGTAAACCGGCGGAGGTAACTACCTGGCCGCTGTGCCGGGTTATACGGCGAGCTGCATGTTGCTGAGTCTTCGTAAGAAATTTGGGATCCAAGTAAGCAAGAGGATGAGAAAATTTAACTTTTCGGTTTGCCTGGCGAAATTTTGGCAAAGGCAAAGGATCTGAATCGGAAGAGAGAATAGTTACCTCAGCGACATCAGCATTACTGGCTTCAGCGTCGTCCTGACAAGTATCATCATCAATAAGGCGTGTAAAAAGTAAGCCTAGTGAATCGAGTTCTACCTCAAGGTCCGAGTTACCCACATCATCATCAACAGCCGGATCAGATGAAGCAGTGGTTTTCCTCTTTTTAGCAGGCTTCTTGATAACCTTGGTCTTTGGCCGGGTTGACCGTTCTGTTTTCTCCGGTTTGTCTTGTGGAACCTTCTTGCTCCAAAACGGATTATCACCCTGGTCAAGCAGCAATTGATGTCAGACAGAGATAGCAATAAAAAGTTCAATAAAAAGTACAATCAAAATACAGCTGGCGGTTTGTTGGTAGCACAGAAAGGGAGCAGGCCGGTTTGAGCGCAGAGGTGTTCCGGTTCGTTCAGCATTTTCTTCACAGCCTCTGTGACTTCATCATCGGAGAGCTGGATGTTGGTGTGTCGGAGTGGGTCATCAACGCTACCAGTATAATTGCACATTAAACCGGAGCGCCGGCTGAGAGGCAGTATGCTCCATGATATCCAACAGCGTGCGAGATCTACTCCTGTTAAACCGTTGGCCATGAAGGCTCGGAGCTTGGATAATTGCGGAGCGTATTTACTCCTCTCCTTGGCACTTAACCTTTGTGGGAAGGGGTGTGTACTGCTGAGCCGCTCCGGACGAAAGCCAGGCAAAGGATTTTCATGATCAGGGGAGGTATCTTTGCAGTAGAACCATGTTGCATTCCACTCCTTGGGGTGGCTGTGTAGTTTGGCATGGGGATAAGTGATCTCTTTCCTTTTCTGAATTGCCATACTGCCCAATTCGGTATTGGGACCATCAGTGAATTCTGTGCGGCGGTTTAAGTGGAAGCAGTCTCTGAACAATTCAACTGTGGGTTCCTCTTGAAGGTATACCTCACAGAGCACTTGGAAGTGACATAAGTTGGTAATAGAGTTGGGGCCAGTATCTTGCGGGCGGAGTTGAAAATTGGCTAACACATCCCGGTAAAATTTAGAGCCGGGCGGTTTGAAGCCCCGGGCTAAATGACCCGCAAAGATCACAACATCTCCCTCTTGAGGTGTGGGAGGACATTCATCACCAGGAACCCTCCAACGGATAGTCTCTTTGCTGTCTAAAGCGCCGATCGAGACTAAATTATCCAACTGAGTTTCTGCGACACGAGAAGGAACCCAGTTGCACTCATATACTTGTTTGGCCATGGTGAGATCTACAAGAAATAGGTGATTCCGGTTCAAGAATATGTTGGATAAAAGAAGGTGCTAGTATGAACAATGCTAAACCGGACGAAGTATATTTAAACCGGATTTCTATGAAGTGGCGTCATATGGTTAAGAGTTCTGGCGGTTCAACAAGGGGACTAATGGTATATGCCAGTTTATTAACTTTTTCTATATTAAGTTAAACCGCCTGGTCTAAACATTGAAAGCAATTGAGGTTGTGGATGGCTAAGTATGCAGAAACAGGTTTCACAAGGTCTTATTGCAGCAATGGATCTGAAGCAAGTTCAGAAAAACAGAAAATATTCAAAAGGTTAAAGCAGAGCGGAAGTAAATCAATGGGAAGGCATGTGGATGAGATCTATAGACATGAGCGTGAAACTACAGGCGGATGCTAAAAAGCTACTGCTAGTCAGAGCAGGGTTTCACAGATCTATCCAGAAGTCTGTGTACGAGCATGAACAAGTGATGAACACGGCAAGAACACGAAACCCTAGAACAGATCTATGTTAAGAAGAACAGAAGGCTTACCAGAATCGAGGAAGACGCGGAAGGCTGCCGCGGTGCTCTGGTGCGTTCAGGTTGATGCAGCGGCCCAAGACGGTGCAGAGGTCAACGGCGGCAGCGGAGCTCCGAGGCAGGCGACGCGAGGAAGACGAAGAGAAAGAGACGAAGGGGAGAAAAGGAAATGACCCTTCGGTCCTATTTATAAGGCAAAGGAAGTGTGTCACGTGCGCGGATCCAGGAGCCACAAAATTCGGAAGTGGAGCTGCTGCTTTGGGCATCGCAGATCTATTAATAAAAGAAGGTGTCATAAATGTTAACTTCCTGATGACGTCATGCCGGTTTACAGCAACCAGGGATGATGACGACATGGCGGTTTACCAATTACCAGAAGATGTTGAAGACAAAAATTTTTGTGAAGGATTGACATGAACCAGTTCAAATCAATCTGGGGCCTAATGTTGGGGATATTACCACTGGGCGTGAACCAGCCTACCTGGGCCGGGTTAGCTTCATTAGTAGTTTATAAAGGTGATTAAGCAGATGAAGGCCCAAGGCCTGTAGTCCGTTTAGAACCTGTAGCCATAAACCGGCTTGATATGTAAACTTGCATTGTAAGTTAGGAATAGAGAGAGACCAACCAGGATACGAGTATGAACCGGTATGGGACTCTGTGGACCAACGGGCGTCACCCGTGTATATAAGGGGACAACCCGGCGGCGGTTCAAGGACAGACAACTACAAATCGAGGCCTAGGCGAAGCTTGTTTGCTCCCTAGTCATCTAGACCACATCAATTCCATCACAACTAGACGTAGGCTTTTACCTTCATCGAAGGGGCCGAACTAGTATAAACCCTTGTGTCTTTGTGTCCGCTTTAACCCCTTCAAGTTAACCCGTAGCGATGGCTCCACAACTAAGTCCTTTCACAAGGACATCTGCTGTGACAAATCCACGATAGGAGCCGAACAGTGAATCCGCTCCGCCTTCTTTGTCCAGGCCTGAGAGAATCAGTAGGGAGGCTTAGGCGTCTTCCTCGAGTATGCAAGTAAAGGATACACCTTGAAAACATGAAAAAACTTACCAGACTAGCGGGATGGGCCAAGTCGTGCCCACGGTCCTCGGTCGTATCCGGCCAAGTCTCGCTGGACTTGAAAAGCACCTTCCATATGTTTTCGCGTGAGTGTCAAGAATCAGTAGCAAGGTCCGGTGCTTGGCGGATCGCACTCCCACAAATGGCAAGTCCGCTTTGGCACGTATGATCCAAATAACAAGCATCACCTGGATCACATTGACAAGCTTGATATTCTTGTCTATCATGCTCCTAATGCAAGTCTGAAACGCTGTCAGCTCGTCCGACGAAGACCAGTCCAGGCCCTTCTCAGGCCAGGAGGTGAGCCGCATCGGGGCTCCAGACCGGAATTCGGGATCCCCGGCCCAGGTGGTGTCGCGTGTCTTTGTGACGTAAAACCACTGCTGTTGCCACCCTTTGATGGTCTCCACGAAGGTACCTATTGGCCATGCGACGTTGGTCATCTTGCTCACGATGGCGCCTCCGCACTCCGCGTGTTGACTGCCCACGACCTTCGGCTTCACATTGAAGATCTTTAACCATAATCCAAAGTGGGGTGGGATGCGGAGGAAGGCATCGCACACGACAATGAATGCCGAGATGTTGAGGAAGGAGTTGGGAGCCAGATCGTGGAAATCCAGCCCATAGTAGAACATGAGTCCGCGGACGAATGGGTGGAGAGGAAATCCCAACCCGCGGACAAAGTGGGGGATCAATACTACCATCATATGGAGCTCCGGGGTGGGGACGATCTGTCCCTTGGCGGGAAGCCGGTGGGTGATTTCCTTAGCAAATACCCAGCCTCCCGTAGCTTGGTAATGTCCTTCTCCTTAACAGAGGAGGCCATCCACTTGTCCTGTGCTCCGGATCCGGACATGGTTGGAGTTCTTTCTTGGGGCGGAAAAGATGAGAACTTGGGCGCTAGAGCTCTAGAATGGGGGAAGCAGAGAGAGAGAAGGCGTGGGTGAAAAGGGGTGAATCCTTATATCCTTATAAAGGCAGCGAATATCAAACGCCTCCCCACTCACCTTAAAACGCGACTATTCCCAAAGGGCCGTGCAGATTGCATGGTTGGGTTACCCATGCCCGTATTGATGAGAATCCCGCAATAAGGGGACACGATCTCTGCTTTGACAAGACATGCCAATGAAACTGCATCTCGAAATGTGGAGTGGCAAGCTAAAAACGGTTTGAAATAATGGCCGGGCAGCGATGTGATGTCACGCTACAAAAAATTGTCACTGAATTGGACTCATGAAATATTATACTCTCTGCGGTTGTGTGTGGACTTTGTTTTGCAGAGCCGGACATGATTCTTGTGTTCAAAGACTATTTTGGAGTATTCGGAGAAGGAACCCACCTTGCAATGCCGAAGACAATTCGCGCGCCGAACACGGTTCAGGGGCTACTGAGGGAGTCTTGGATTAAGGGGTGCTCGGACGGCCGGTCTATGTAGCATGGGCCAGACTGATGGGCTATGAAGATACAAGACAGAAGACTTCTTCCCGTGTTCGGATGGAACTCTCCTTTGCGTGGATGGCAAGTTTGGCGTTCGTATATGTTGATTCCTTTCTCTGTAACCGACTTTATACAACCTTAGTCCCCTCAAGTGTCTATATAAACCGGAGGGTTTAGTCCGTAGAGCCAATCATAATTATACAGGCTAGACTTCTAGGGTTTTAGCCATTACGATCTCGTGGTAGATCAACTCTTGTAATACTCACATTCATCAAGATCAATCAAGCAGGACGTGGGGTATTACCTCCATAGAGAGGGCCCGAACCTGGGTAAACATCATGTCCCCCGCCTCCTGTTACCATCAACCTTAGACGCATAGGTCGGGACCCCCAACTCGAGATCCGCCGGTTTGGACACCGACAGTCACCAAAAGGTTTGATGGCTCTATCAATCATCTACAGCAACACTGCCTGGGGAGGCTTTCCTTCCCAGCCAGATCTTTGTGTTTGGCAGCTTCGTGCTGCGGGCCAACTCGTCTGGCCATCTAGAGCAGGTCGGCAGCTACGCCCCATGTCACCAGATTAGCTTTGGAAATCTGGATTATGTCGCTGATATCCGAGGAGACTTGATCTTCCAAGGAATCGCACCTCCTACCTCCGCTCTGGCCTTAGATATAGAGTGTATCGCCAGGTCCAAAGACGGGCTCTCTGAGCTCGCTGGACGGTCTGCGACCCTTAGGCCCATTGTGGAGGAACCGGAGGAACTGTTGTCGCCGGCAGCCATTATGTAGCCGGACCCTTCTCCAGACACTGGCTCCGAATCCTCGGAACCATTGTCGTGTGAGTTCGGCCAAGGAGTTTCCCTCTCGCCGTACTCCACGGGCTCTCTTCTCTCGGGCCAAACCTCGCCTTTAAGCGAAGCTCCGGACTTAATGCGATCCCTTGTCATTACAAAGGAGCAACGTCCGAACCATGCCCAGCCCGGACTAGGGGCTGAGAGCAGGGAATTTTACGTCCCACCCGCCACCCACTTTATAGCCATTGTCGACGACTTAACCGACATGCTCGATTAGAACTCCGAAGACATCAAAAGTATGGACGACGTTGCCAGAGATGAACAAGCCCAAAACCTGCCATTCACCGGACACTGGACGGCCACCTCTTCGTACGATGTGTACATGGTGGATATACCCAAGGAGAATAGCGGCGATGACAAGGAAGATCGAGTCGAGGACAGGCCTCCTGAGATACAGTCGAAGCACCGACGTCAGTGGCGCCGCTCTAAGCCACGCCGCGGAAAAGACAGCAATATCGGCACAGGAGAAAACAATACTCTCGACGATGCCGAAGACAATGAAGACCCCGTTAAGCCAACATTTGAGCTGGACGAACGGGAAGATGGGCGAGTTAGCCCTGATGAACATGCCATGAACGAAGACTCGGAGGACAGTAACTACCTTCCATTCTCCAAGGACGAGGTGAGCCTCGGCAATGAGGATTTTATCGTGCCTGAGGAACCTCTCAAGCAGGAGCGCTTTAAGTGTCAGCTAATAGCCACTGCAAGGAGCCTGAAAAAGAAGCAGCAAGAGCTTCAAGCTGATCAAGATCTGCTCAACGATAGATGGACTAATGTCCTAGCAACCGAAGAATACAGCCTCGAACACCCAACCAAAAGTTACCCGCAACGCAAATTGTTACCCCAATTCGATGACGAGGCACTGGAGCCTGTCCTACCAGCGCATAATGCGGCTGACCGACCACCATGTGGCCGGGATAAAGCGGCAACTCAAGCCGAACACCAGCCCGTACCACCTTGCGGTAAGGGCAGAGACATAACAGCTCGGGGTCATACATATGACCTACGGCAGGACCTAGACAACAGAGCAGGTCAGACCAGATCGATCTACAGATCACAGGGACGTGCCTGTACGTGCAATGATGGCCATCTAGCCGGACGTGACAAACACAACCACGCCTGGACCGAGCACCATAGACAAACTCCATCTGAGCTACGTCGCGACGTGGGACGACATAGAGGCGCCGCACACCCCCTTTGCTTCACTGATGATGTAATGGAACATGAATTCCTGGAAGGGTTTAAACCCATGAATATCAAATCATACGATGGAACAACAGACCCCGCAGTATGGATTGAAGACTTCCTCCTCCATATCCACATGGCCCGCGGTGATGACCTCCACGCCATCAAATACCTCCCACTAAAACTAAAGGGGCCAGCGCAGCACGGCTGAACAGCCTCCCTGAGAACTCCATCGGCAGTTGGGAGGACCTAGAAGACGCCTTCCGTGATAACTTCCAAGATACATATGTTCGGCCTTCGGACGCTGATGACCTAAGTCACGTCATCCAGCAGCCTAGGGAGTCTACCAGGAAGCTCTGGATTAGGTTCTTAATCGAAAAGAACCAAATTGTCAATAGTCCGGACGCCGAAGCCCTCGCAGCCTTCAAACATAGCGTCCAAGATGAGTGGCTTGCCCGCCACCTCGGTCAAGAAAAACCAAGATCCATGGCTTCCCTTACCACTCTGATGTCCCGTTTTTGCACGGGAGAAGACAGCTGGCTCGCTCGTAGAAGCAACAGCACCGGTGATCCGGGTACTTCCGAAGTTCGAGATGGCAACGGCAAGCTACAACACAATAAACACAAGCGTCACAATAACAATGAAGGAACGCAAGACACGGCGGTCAACGCCGGATTCAGTGGTTCCAAACCCGGTCAACGGAAAAAGCCATTCAAGGCAAATAGAGACGGACCATCTAATTTAGACAATATACTGGATTGGCCCTGCCAGATTCATGGCACCCCCCCCGTTAAACCAGCCAATCACACCAACATGAGATGTTGGGTTTTTAAACAAGTCGGCAAGCTTAATGCCGAACACAAGGTGAAGGGGCCGCCCGGTGACAGCGATGACGAAGAGACTCACCAACCGAACACCGGGGGTCAAAAGCAATTCCCCCACCCCTCCCCGAAGTAAAGCCAGTGAACATGGTATACGTGACGCACATCCCTATAGGGGACTGCAAGCGCGCGCTACGGGACGCTGGCATCATAGAGCCAGTCGCCTCAAAATTAAGCCGATGGGCGGCACGCCCGATCACTTTTTGATCGCAAGGACCACCTAGCCAGTATCCTTCACAAAGGTCTGGCAGCTCTCATCCTTGATCCAATTATCGATGGGTTCCATCTCACGAAAGTCCTTCTGGACAGCGGCAGTAGCCTTAATCTACTCTACCAAGACACTGTCCGCAAAATAGGCATTGATCCTTCAAGAATCAGGCCCACCACAAATAGCTTCAAGGGAACAATATCCGGCATAGAAGCTCACTGCATGGGTTCGATTACATTGGAGGTTGTTTTCGGTTTGCCGAGCAACTTTCAAAACGAAGGCTTGACCTTTGATATCGTCCCGCTCCGCAGTAGCTGCCATGCACTACTCGGGTGTACCGCTTTTGCTCACTTTAATGCAGTCCCACATTACACCTATCTCCAACTTAAGATACCCTGGTCACCGGCGGAGGCACAATGCGTGACAGACCTATAACACTATTCGCACTCTCATAGTCTTTTTCTTTTTCTAACCCTTTTTTTTATCTTTTACCCCAGGTGACTATATTTGCTGAGAAGTCCTTTAACCAAGGCAAGGCAACACAGACGTGCGACAGGAGGTCCAAATGTTTTTTGTAGACCGCGCTCTTTATTCCAAACTTGTAAAGTGCCATTTTTCTCAGCTTTCGACCCCCGGCATGTCAAATAGCCTTGGTAGTAGCGTTATATTCTATAAAGATCACGTTTGGCGTATCATTCAGATGCTAGTCAACATAACCCATATTCAGTATTCGCTTTTCTAAAAGAACTGAATTTTGCTTCTGTGGTTATGTCACGCACGCACCTCGGCATATATTGCCAGGGGCTCGATATGGCAACATATGAGTTGCCGACAAGTCCGTACAGATTTATAGCACACTTCGGCGTCATGAGTTTGGCCTTATATGCATCAGCTCCGAATCATGTCTTTGGTCAATAGTTGGGTTGCCCGACTCCTGTGCTTACTACCTTACGTTCCGCTCTATCGGCTAGGGTAGTAAAGGGAGAACTACTGCGATTGTGTCCTAGTTTGTCCAGATGAGCACCTCAGTAGAGAAAGCCGAAAACTGACTGTCATGATGCGACGAGAGCTGGTCAACCACTCAGTGACTCACCGGAATCTTCGCAATTCCTTCTATATTACACGAAGGACCGTCCTTCTGGTCACGTATGTAAACGCACCATATTCAGATATCCGCGTACATACTAGGGGCTATATCATAGACCCACCATCAAACTCCTATGGCTAAGTGAAAGTGTTAAACCCTATAGTCCGATTGCCTGGTTTGCCACATTGACACCTCCTTAATGGACCAAGACGTTGGATCAAAAGTGATCAAGTGCTTTTCCGAACACACCCGCGTTATATGCGAGGGGGCCGAAGCCGACGACTGGTAAACTTTCAGATTATACCAAAAACGTTTGCACAGGAGGCACCAAAAACTTTGTAGGCAAAAGTATAAAAAACATAGCGCTAATATATCATAACATTGTTTTTACAGTATCAGTACATTTCACTCGAACATAATATCTTTCGAGCATTGACCCTCTATCAAGCGGGCACCCTCTAGGACATCCTCAAAATAATGCTCTGGCGTGTGATGGTCCTTGCCCTTGGGTGGACTTTTCGCTACAATATCGGTGGCCTTCATCTTCGCCTAGTACGTCTTGACGCGGGCAAAGGCCATCCGTGTACCTTCTATGCACGACGACCGCTTAACGGCGTCGGTATGCGGCTCCGCATCAACAAGTTACTGCACCAAACCAAAATAACTTTTCGGAATTGGCTCAGTTGGCCACAGCCGGACCACGACGTCCTTCATGGAAGATCTGGATATCTTGTGGAGCTCAGCCCACTGGGCCATCTGTTCGTTCAGCAACAGCAGATGCTTTGGCATGTTGAATTGCGACCAGAAAAGCTTTTCCGTCGCATGTCCTTCTTACACTTGGAAAAACTGCGTCACATCGGAGACACTCTTCAGCAAGTCCAAAAATGCGTCTGTAGAACTCCACATTTGATTAAGCGGGGCATACTTCGGATCACTGAATTTAGTTTGTAATAAGAAGGGCTTACCAGCCGTGATCTCCCCAGCTTGTCGGATCTCCTCACGAGCCGCTCTAGACTCAGACCGTGCTTCCCTTGGCTCTTGTAAGGCCCTGTCAAGATCGGCCGCTCTGGTCTTGTTATATTTCTCGAGAAATTTGCAACGGCTAGTGGCCTCCTTTAGCTCAAGCGCCATAGTAGATATTCTCTCCTCGCACTGGCGCCGCGCAGCCTGTTCGGCCTTTAATTCAGCAGCTGCCTTTTCGGTAGCCGAATTACTCATCCTGGCTTGCTCCTTGGCCTGGGCAAGCTCAGCCCGAAGGGTCTCAACTACGGCGGCACTATCTACAGTTATGCATATCTCAGTATACAATTCTTAGCGTCATGCTCATATTATAGTACTTGCGTATACTGACTGCCCCAAAGACATATGTTGCACCTCATCGAGCCGCCTTTTAATAAGCGTGGTGTCATCATCCGCCACATCAAGTTTCTGCTTTAGATCTGCAACCTCCGTAGCTTGAGCAGTCTCCAGGGATGTAACAACATGTGTTCCAATTAGTCAGATTATTTCTTGGGCATATCTTTCTTGATCCTCTGATCGCCTCCCTTTGGACGCCAAACAGAGTCTCAGGGGCTACTATCTATACACAGGCGCATTTTGCGTTTATAGCACAATTGAAAATATTACATTACTTACCTCGAAGCCTCTTACCAGGCCCGTAAAGGCTTCATTCAATCCGCTTTTCGCGGACAGAACCCTCTCAACCACCATACCCATCAAGGTACGATGTTCCTCTAAGACGGGCGCATGTCGCAATATGTCCATCAATGTATCCGGCGCCTCCGGATCCCTGAAAGCAGTCATAGGGGTACGGACTCCCTTCAAAGGAATATGTTTACTTGACCTTAGAGTCGTCTCTGGCTGTAAATCAGATAGTCCGGGGCCTTTATTGTTGGTCCCCATAGGGGCCGCACACCCCGGACCCTGGACGACCGAGGTGTCACCTTCGGGTCTAGTCATCATTATCCCTCGCACCACTTGTTGATCGGGAGAGATCCTCCGGGACGACACCTCGGGGTCGTCTGCCCTATTGGGCGGGGAGATCTATTGAGGAGTGTCACTCTCCATCATCTCCGGAAGAAGATCCCCCGAGGAGGAGGACTGTTGAGGAAGGCTGCATCTCGGACTGCAAACATATATATTAAATATTACCCTTGCAACCAGGAAATAACGGGATATGTTTAAGACACCCTTGTTCACTTACGATTCAGCTAAGGGCTTGTCCTTACGGAGGAACTGCGTGATAACGTCGCCTCCCGAACCAGAACCCCCTGACAGGGATATCTTCCCTCGCTTACAAGCCTTTATCTTCAAGTCTTTGAAGGCGGTCCTCTTCTTCGCATGGGGAGAAGGGATGTCAGTTTCTCCTTCCCTTTCATCTTTGGAAGAGGGAGTTCCAATCTCCCCGGACAAGGTGCCTGGCGTACCTCTAGAATGGGGGCCACCCTGGGCCTTCTTGCTCTCCTCCTTGTCTTCCTTCGCCGGCACTTCATATGGTGTCGGAACCAGCATCCTTTTAACACCGGATCAGCTGAGTCTTCTGGAAGAGGGGCCGAACAACTAATTCTCTCGACCTTCTTTATCCAGCCCTAGCCGAGTATGCTTTTCTTAGTATACTGTTATGAGAAATTTCACTAAGTTGTGTTCAGGAGTCGAGTGCTTACCGAGGTATCCGGATGGTTGCAGTCAAGGCTGATGTCCTCTGTAGTATCCGGACACTATTTTTGTGTCCCGAAGAATAATTTCCACATTCCTCTGAGCATCATGTCGAAGAAGTTATGAAGGGTTCGTGGTCCTTCCGGATTGAACTCCCAGATACGGAGAGGCCGTCGCTGGCACGGTAGGACCCGACGGACTAGCATTACTTGGATTATGTTGATAAGACCGGTGTCCTTTTCAATCAGGTTGCGAATGCGGCTTTGAAGCGTCTACACTTCATCAATTGATCCCCACTCCAGCCCCTTATTAATTAATGATGCAAGCTGTAACGGAGAGCCAGATTGGAACGCAAGTGTAGCTACCCACTTGGTACCACGGGGTTTAGTGATGTAAAACCACTCACGCTGCCATAGGTTGGAAGTTTCTGTGAAGGAGCCTTTTGGACAAGGAGTATTGATGGGTTTGCTCACTGCAGCACCACCACACTCCGCTTGTTTCCCGTCGACTACCTTCGGCTTCACATTAAAGGTCTTGAGACGCAAGCCGAAGTGTTGGGGATAAGGAGGAAGGCCTCGCACATGATAATGAACACCGAGACTTGAAGAAAGGAGTCCGGAGCTAGATCGTGAAAATCTAGCCCGTAATAGAACATGAGCCCTTGGACGAAGGGATGAAGAGCAAATCCTAGCCCTCGAAGGAAGTGGGAGATGAATACGACCCTCTCACCGGATCTGGGAGTAGGAATAACCTTCCCTTGAGCAGGAAGCTTGTGGGGGATTTCCACGGTGAGGTATCTTGCCGCCCGGAGCTTCGCAATATCCTCCTCTGTGATAGAGGAAGCGACCCACCAACCTTGAGGGCTGGGTTCGGGCATGACCAGGAAGCGCGAAGCGATTAAATTGAACCTTGGGTGCTGGAACTCGAGATTGGAGAGGTTGAGGAAAGGGTTGGTGTATAGGAGATAAGACGGGGCTTAGCCCCTTTATAAAGGCGATGAATATCAAACGCCCCCTCCTAGGCCTTAAAACTTGCCTATTCCTAAGGAATCATGCCAACAGAACAATTGGTTTACCCACGCCCGTATTGATGAGAATCCTGCAATAAGGGGACACGATCCCTGCTTTGACAAGACGTGCTAATGAAACCGCATCTCGAAATATGGAGCGGCAGGCCAAAAAATGGTTTGAAATAATGTGAAATATGTAGCGTGGCATATTATACTCTCTGCGGTCGTGTGTGGAATTTGTTTTGCAGAACAGGACACGATTCTTGTGTTCAAAGACTATTTTGGAGTATTCGGAGAAGGAACCCGCCTTGCAATGCCGAAGACAATTCGCGCGCCGGACACCTCGTCATTGAAGCCTGGTTTAGGGGCTACTGAGGGAGTCCTGGATTAAGGGGTCCTCGGACGGCCGTACTATGTAGCGTGGGCCGGACTGTTGGGTCGTGAAGATACAAGACCAGATATGAAGATTGGCATGGAAGGCAAGCTTGGCGCCCGGATATGAAGATTCCTTTCTCTGTAACCGACTTTGTACAACCCTAGTCTCCTCCGGTGTCTACATAAACCAGAGGGCTTAGTGCGTAGAGGCAATGATAATCATACAGGCTAGACTTCTAGGGTTTTAGCCATTACGATCTCGTGGTAGATCAACTCTTGTAATACTCATATTCTTAAAAATCAATCAAGCAGGAAGTAGCGTATTACCTCCATAGAGAGGGCCCGAACCTGGGTAAACATCGTGTCCCCCGCCTCCTGTTACCATCAACCTCAGACGCACAGTTGGGACCCCCTACCCGAGATCCGCCGGTTCTGACACCGACACACGCTGGTCAGGTTTGACCTGGCTGACCTCTATTGACCTGTTGATGCAGTACTGACATCATAAATATTTTTGGATTTTAAATAAGTCATAAATGATTTATAAATTCCAGAAATTTGACTAAACTTTGAAAAAACATAGAGAGCACACTACGTCCTTTTCCTCGCATGCGACTGTGATGATGCCGCAGCTCCCTGGCATCTTAAAGATGTTGTAGCCATGGTGTGTTGCCACCATGAACTTGGCCAGGGCTAGGTACCCGAGGATGGTTTTATATTGTAGGCGAATGTCGGCAACATCAAAGTCGATGAGCTCGGTGTAGTAGTTGTGCCGAAAGTGACAGGGAGGCGGACTTGCCCGATCGGGTGCATGGAGCCGTCGATCACTCCTGAGAAGGGCTTGGTAGGCTGGAGTTGGTGGTACAACACTTGGAGCCTGTTGAACGTCTGGACAGAGAGAACATTAAGCCCTGCTCCACCATCGATGAGTGTCTTGGTGACAAGTACGTTGCTGGTGATGGGTGAGCAGAGCATTCGGAGCGCGCCGGCCATGCCCGCCCACTTGAGCTGGTCGGAGGAGTCGAAGGTGCCGGCGTACTTGGACCACCTGAGCGGGCTCGTCGCCTCGAGCTCAGGGAGGGCTGCATTCACCTCACGTGTGAATAGCTTGAAGAAGCTGTGAGAGGCTGGGGCTGGGAGCCGCCCAAGATGCAGGCGATGGTGCGAGGCTCTTGGAAGCCCCCAGCCCCCTCGTCTTGGTGGTGGTCTTCATTCCTTCTCGGCGGCGGAGGCAACGGAGGGAGACTAGCGTTTCCCTGAGGACAATCCTCGCGAGGCTCATCCCTCTAGGTGCCCTCGCAAGGCTGACCTTGCCAGCGGTCCTCCCGAGGCTAGTCGCGCCACTCCTGACGATTGTCGCGACCGTCCCAATGTCCTCCACCTCGGCCACCTCCACGGTCATAGCCTCGATCATTGCGCTCGGGGCGACGACCGAGGCGCCTGTCACGGAGGGCTCTAAGCTCCTGACAGTCGCTGGTGTTGTGGTTGTGCACGTTGTGGAAGACGTAGAATGGATGGCTGCCCTTGCATGACTCAGGGTGATCGCAATCGCGCTTCATCTCTGGTTTGGCTGCAAGCACAGTCGGTCCCTTGCACTTCACGTCCTTGGCCTTGGCCTACTTGTCTTCTGGGTCTGTCTCAGGGAGCTCGAGGAGGGAGAGGCTTCCCTCCTCAGCCCTCGCACACTTGTTTGCCATGTTGAACATCTCCAGAGTTGTGCAAAGGTCTTCATGTATGGCGATCTCCCCCTTCATCTTGACGTCGCGGACGCCATCAGTGAATGCTGAGATGATGGCCTCGTCCAATACCTTGGGGATCTTGAGGTGAACATTGTTGAAGCGATGTATGTACTTCTGCAGGGTCTCTCCTAGCTGCTGTCGGATGCGTCGAAGGTCACCCGCGGCCGGCCGGCGGTCGCGCCTGGCCTGGAAGTTGGCGATGAAGCGCTTGCGCATCTCATCCTAGGAGGAGACCGATCCGACAGGGAGGTTCAGGAGCCAGGAGCGTGCGCCGTCCTTGAGGGCCATGGGAAACAAGTTCGCCATGATCTTCCCATCGCCGTTGGCCACCTTGATGCTCAGTTCATAGAGCTGCAGGAACTCAGTGGAGTTGGTGGTGCCGTCGTAGCATGGGGGCAGGTCAGGCTTGAACTTCCCCGGCCAGATGATGATGTGCAGCTCCGGGTTGAACGTGCGGCACCCTGCTGTGGTCACGGGAGCCCGTCGGGGTGGTGAAGCCTAATCTTGGTGCTCACCCGCCACCTCCATAGGCGGCACATGGCCTTGACGTGGAGGTGCTGGAAGCGCACGTGCATCTTCTTGGGGCCGCTGCACCACCTGACAGCTTGCTTCTTCACGTGTGGGCGCCTGACACCGTGGGTCATGCCGCAGCGCTGCCCGCCTCGGCTCGATGATGGCGCCCTGCACTGGAGGTGGAGGAGGCGCCCCGTGAGCCACGTCGCCTGCAGCAGGCGGCGGCTGAGGCAGTGAGCAGGATGGCGCAGCAAAGTCTCTGGTGGCACTGACGAGCTCAGCGATGCGCTCGAGCCACTCCTCGTAGAAGTCATCGACTGAGCGATAGCACAGGAGCTCCCACGCGATGAGCACTGCGGCTTGCGCGTTCGCCGGGCCATGACGTGCGTGGGAGGACAAAGCGGACGGAGTCATCGACGGAGTGGTGGTGCGCCCATCATGGCGCACGGAGGGGTGCGGCGACGAAGCTTGCTGCTCGTGGCCAGCAGGGCCCGTGGCGGCGTTCGCCACTGGTAATGGGGGATGGCGGGTACAGCTGTCACCCGCCGGTGACGTTTGAGCGACGCGGGCTCCGACCGAGTCCCGGCGCTCAGCGCGAGCTTGCCGCGTGTCAGCCATGGAAGTGTCGGAGTAGCGGTGGATCGATCGACAAAAGGGAAGACCCGACGCACCCCTACCTGGCGCGCCAAATGTCAGATTTAGGGTTCTTCAAACCCTTGAGAAGTTCAAACTCTGGGGTGCGTGCGGAGATCTCAACCTACCTAGCCTGCCAACTCGCAAATTTCAAAGCCTATCGCGAAGAGCTCGAGGGGAAACAGAGGCACAACAGTTTACCCAGGTTCGTGCCACCTTGCGATGCACAACCCTACTCCTGCTTTGTGGTGGATTTGCCTCGAGGGGTTGAGGAAGAACTAGTACAGTGGGGAACAGCCTCAGGAGGCGTGTTCTTGAGCTCAAGTGAGCTGGTGAGGTGGTGAGGGTGGAATGGATTTGATCCCCCTTGTTGGTGGTGGCTAGGTCTTATTTATAGTGGCATTAGTCCTCTTCCCAAATGTAGGCGGGAAGGGATCCCACAAAGGCCAAATTCGAAGGGAGACAACAGGTACGTCGTATCCTGACTAAAGTGGTCTTCGCCTGCAAAAGCCGCTGGCCGTGACGTTGCGGTGGGCTCGGTGGTGACCTCCGTCCTGCCATCCTGGCGGTCTTGGTCTTGTTACACCATAATGGAAACCTTTGGTTGACTCCTCGTGACTCCGCGCCTGCTGCTTGCCTCCTTTGCACCAAAGAGGAAATTGGTACTTTGCGCCCGCTCGTGCTCGCCTGGCCTTGGTCGTCATGGCTCACGTCAGCCACACCTGGCAAGGTGAGCTTTGCATTGAAATCTCCGCTTCTCGGGAGCCAGCCTGAGGGGGGCCGATCCCTTGGGAGGTCTTGATGCCGTCCGCCTCGCGAGGCTTCGCTCCTCGCGAGGTTCTTGAGTTGTTGATGTTGAAGATGGGCCATACCAGGCCGTCGATGGAGCCACGCTGTGGGCTGCAGGCATGCAAGTCTGCGTACCCCCGTATCCAGAACACCGACAAGGGCAACTCATAAAGGGCCGGACAGGAAGGCAAGGTTCATATTCAGAGTCGAGAGAGACCTCTTGTGGCGAACGCAGGAGACGGGGTTACTTACTTTGCGACCTCCTGATCTAAGTTATCTTCCGAGAATTTGCCTCCCCATCTCTCCCACAGCCCGCGCCGCTGGCTGCTCCGGCCGCAGCGGCCACCAGCCCCCGCTACGGCCTGATGGGCGGTAGCGCCACCCCACTCCCCTCCCCCAGCCCAGGCTCCCCGGCGCAACCTTTGGAGCTAGTTGACTGGGACTCATCGGTTGATGGCGAGGTCAGATAGAGATCTGGATCCCTCCCCAAACACCGTGTGATCTGCTGATCCCCAGACCTCCGCCGGCTTCCGCGGGACACGCCACCAAGCCTTCTGTTGTCTCGGTCCAACGGCTGCCCCCTCAGTCTCTGGCAGACCGGTCGCGCCAGCGTGGTGACGGGGGCAAGCTAAAATCCATTGTGGTCGTGCCTGATGCAAGTGGCAATAATGGCGAGCTGGGTGCTGGCGGCAGTAATGGCGTGCTGGGGGAGGCGACCCCCATCTACCCAGCAGTCCCCAAGCTCTGCTCCATAGTGATTGCACCTACCCCTACCTCTACTCCTGCGGCTGCCCATGAAGCTGAGGAGGAATGGACTCAGGCGAGATCCCGGAAGCAGAGTTACATCAAAAATCCTTTGGGCAACGGAGCGCCTCCTCCTCCATCAAGACTCCACCACCGTCCGTCCGCCGCCTCCGCGGCGGCCCGCAGAGCCTTCTTAAAACGATGTGAGGGCCTGTGCCTCCGTTGTCTTAGCTCAGAACACCGCCGCAAAGACTGCCACGATCCCACGCACTGCCTCATCTACAAGCTTCCTGGACACCAGTCGCGCAACTGCCCAAAGAACCAGCTACGCATGGGACACCGCCGGCCGCCCCCCTGTCCGGCTCCACCGCCAGGCCGGGGCCCATCCGCGGGTGCCTGGTCTTCCTCCCCCGCCCCAACCGCTACCCCTCCACCCCCACCCCCGGAAGAACCCATGGCGCCACCCTTCGTCCTTGCGTCGCCCCTGCGGCACCCACGCCACAGCCACGGGGTGCTGATCCGCTCTAGGGCCATGGAGCAGCAGCGTGCCCTGCTTATGCGCCAAGTCGTGCTCCTGCCCGCCATCGACAGCTTCAACGCGGTCAACCCCATGATGGTGGGCCGTACTCTGGAAAGCCACCTGCGCATCGACAACCGCCAGCTGCACGTCACGCACCATCATCCTGAAGACTACCTGGTCCAGTTCGAGGCTCTGGTGCACCGCGACTCCCTGCTCCGCCACGGCGTCATCCACGTCGACAGGGTGGCCTTCCTCACCAAGCCCTGGCGCCCCAACGAGCATGATGTCCTCTAGTGCTGGATGCTGCATGCACGGATCATCGTCGAGCGCCTACCCCTTGACATGTGGTCTCTCGAGGGTGCTAAGGAGGTGCTTGGGCGGTTCTGCCTGATCGACCGCCTAGACTCCCACACCCACGAGCGGCGGGACACACGCACCTTCGGCTACTGGGTCTGGTGCTGGAGCCTCACCGACATCCCCACGCGCCACTGCCTCTCCAGCCAGGGGCGGAGCCAGGATTTGACGATAGGGGGGGCAAAGAAGACACAGAAAAAATCGATAATCCTATATGGCAATTCTAGAGTTGTAAATTTTACTCGTGCTAGAATACTTGATCGGTAGTTTATGTATCAGCTATGTTGTTCTAAGGGTGAAATTTAAAACACAGATGATAAAATCAGCGCAAACCTAATTTATAGTTCCTATTATTGACAATAAAACAAAAAATTGCTATCCGTAACTAATTTCATCTCAAACAAAAAAGTTTCTACTCTTTTGGAACCAGATGCGGATCAGTTCATCGGTTTTATTCTACAGTATAAATCAACAAAGGAATCAAAGGAGACTCACCGCAGGATTATTCTACCGTCGGCACCATTGTGGATCAGTTGTACAGATGCCATCATCGAACTTCTAGGCGGATCCAGCGCGTGTGCCTCGTGCGTCGGCGCCGAAACTAACGATAGGGGATGCCCTCGATCGTGGCCTCGTCAGATTCGTATTTTTATTGTTTTCCCTAGCGTGGGCTGCCAACAAGTACATATGGGCTTCAACTAGGAAACCTCCCCTAGCGTAGGCTGACCAACAAGAACATGTGGGCTTCAACTAGGAAAGCTCCTGGGCTTTAAGACTTGAGCGCGCTGTTACGGGGGACCTAATTAGCGCTAAATCTGTTTGACGTAGCCTAATTTACTTGGCATAGATCGCGGTACTTTCCATACGACGCGGCCGTTGGGGGGGCGTGGCCCCCGCTCGTCCCCCCGTAGCTCCGCCCCTGTCTCCAGCTTCGTCGAGGGCGCTGGCCGGGCCGTCGAGATGCTCGGGTACTCGCCCCCGACCCGCGCCAACCGCACCGTTCCACCACCCCCAGAGGCGGAGAGCCACTCGCTGCTTTTCCACATCGACCACGTCGAAAATTGGACGCCACAGGAGCCCAGGTCGCCGTCATCCTGGCAGAGCGTCCTGCCTTCCTCTGTCTCCAACGAGGAGAGCGGTCGTCGCCCGATGCCTGAGATCAAGATCAAGGACTGCACGTTCAACATCGAAGACGACCGAGTCTTCGTCCCGCCTCCGCCCGCTCCAACCGCTGTCTGGTGCAAGGTTGCGCCAGGCAGGCCCCGCGCGTCACCTCGACGGGCTGCCGGGGTATGTCGGCACCTGCCAGGCATGAAGACAAGGACACCGGCGGCGGTGCCAGCCGCCGCTCCTGGAAAGACACTCTGCTAGGCATCGGCCGGTCCAGCAGAGCCTCGGAGCCAGAACGCGGGTCCAGCAGCGACCGCCACAGAAGCAGATCCCCTGGCCCATGACACCGTCGCTGCCATGCTTTGCCACCACCATCACCCCCTCATCAGCCCCGCTGCACTGCTCGCCCCGCCCCGCCCCCTCCTCCATGATGGCAAGACCACAGCCAACCCCGCTCCACCGACGGATGCCCCTTCCATGACCGAACTGCTGCTAGCCCCAACTCCACCACCACCTGCCGGAGATAGCCCAAGATCAGATGACCCAGTAGCAGAGTTTTCTGCCAGCCGGGAGGATGCCATCACCCCACCAAGATGGACCGACTTCGTGCTCCTAGAGATCAACGCCACTGTAGAAGCAACTCTCGCCAAGCTCCTCTCCTTTTCACTGCTGCCCTTGGCCGAGCTGCCGTTGTCGATGCCTGCTGATGCCATCTTGATATGTCTCCAACATATTCATAATTTTTTATTGTTTCATGCTATTATATTACTCGTTTTGGATGTTTATGGGCTTTACTCTACAATTTTATATCATTTTTGGGACTAATCTACTAACCGGACGCCCAGCCCGAATTGTTGTTCTTTTTGCTTATTTCAGTGTTTCGAAGGAAAGGAATACCAAACGGAGTCCAAACGGAATGAAACCTTCGGGAGCGATATTTTTGGAACAAACTCAATCCAGGGGACTTGGAGTGGACGTCAAGCAAAAACGAGGTGGCCACGAGGGTGCCCGGCGTGCCACCTGGGGGTAGGTGCGCCCCCACCCTTGTGGGCCCCTCGTTGCTCCACCGACGTACTTCTTCCTCCTATATATATCCACGTACACCGAAAACATCTAGGAGCACCACAAAAAACTATTTCCACCGCTGCAACCTTCTGTATCCGCGAGATCCCATCTTGGAGCCTTCGCCAGCGCTCCGCCGGAGGGGGAATCGATCAAGGAGGGCCTCTACATCATCTCCAAGGCCTCTCCAATGAGTTGTGAGTAGTTTACCACAGACCTTCGGGTCCATAGTTATTAGCTAGATGGCTTCTTCTCTCTCTTTGAATCTCAATACAAAGTTCTCCTCGATCTTCTTGGAGATCTATTTGATGTAACTCTTTTTGCGGTGTGTTTGTCGAGATCCGCTGAATTGTGGGTTTATGATCAAATTTATCTATGAGAAATATTTGAATCTCCTTTGAATTCTTTTATGTGTGATTAAGTTATCTTTGCAAGTCTCTTCGAACTATCAGTTTGGCTTGGCCTACTAGATTGATCTTTCTTCAATGGGAGAAGTGCTTAGCTTTGGGTTCAATCTTGCGGTGTCCTTTCCCAGTAACAGCAGGGGCCGCAAGGGCACGTGTTGTATTGTTGCCATCGAGGATAAAAGATGGGGTTTATATCATATTGCATGAGTTTATCCCTCTGCATCATGTAATCTTTCCTAATGCGTTACTATGTTCTTCATGAACTTAATACTCTAGATGCAGGAAGGAGTCGGTCGATGTATGGAGTAATAGTAGTAGATGCAGAATCGTTTCGATCTACTTGTCACGGACATGATGCCTATATACATGATCGTGCCTAGATAATCTCATAACTATGCGTTTTTCTATCAATTGCTCGACGGTAATTTGTTCACCCACCGTAATACTTGTGCTATCTTGAGAGAAGCCACTAGTGAAACCTATGGCCCCCGGGTCTATCTTTTATCATATATGTTTTCCATCTACTTTTATTTGCATCTTTTGTTTTCCAATCTATATCATAAAAATACCAAAAATATTTATCTTATCTTATTATCTCTATAAGATCTCACTTTCGCAAGTTACTCTGAAGGGATTGACAACCCCTTTATCATGTTGGTTGCGAGGTTCTTGTTTGTTTGTGTAGGTGCGTGGGACTTTTGAGGAGCCTCCTACTGGATTGATACCTTGGTTCTCAAAAACTGAGGGAAATACTTACGCTACTTTGATGCATCACTGTCGGTGTCAAAACCGACGGATCTCGGGTAGGGGGTCCCGAACTATGCGTCTAGGCGGATGGTAACAGGAGACAAGGGACACGATGTTTTTACCCAGGTTCGGGCCCTCTCGATGGAGGTAAACCCTACTCCTGCTTGATTGATATTGATGATATGGGTAGTACAAGAGTGGATCTACCACGAGATCAAGGAGGCTAAACCCTATAAGCTAGCCTATGGTATGATTGTTGTAATGGTTGTGTTGTCCTATGGACTAAAACCCTCCGGTTTATATAGACACCGGAGAGGGCTAGGGTTACACAGAGTCGGTTACAATGGTAGGAGATCTACATATCCGTATCGCCAAGCTTGCCTTCCACGCCAAGGAAAGTCCCATCCGCACACGGGCGGAGTCTTCAATCTTGTATCTTCATAGTCTTGGAGTCCGCCGACGATGATAGTCCGCTGTCCGGACACCCCTAGTCCAGACTCCTCAAGAGCCCTCAACCAGGCTTCAATGACGATGAGTCCGGCGCGATATTGTTCGGCATTGCAAGGCGGGTTCCTCCTCCGAATAATTCATAGAAGATTGTGAACACCAGGATAGTGTCCGGCTCTGCAAAATAATTTCCACATTCCACCGTAGAGAGAATAATATATACACAAGTTCAATCTGCTGACGTATTTTGTTGCATGACATCATACCACCACCAAGCCTTTACTTGAATCGTTTTTTATTATACCACCTCAGCGCGTTTAGCGAAGCGGTTTCCTTGGCATGTCTTGTCGAAGCAGAGATCGTGTTCCCCTTATTCCGGGATTCCCATCAATACGGACGTGGGTAACCCAACCGCGCCATTGATGGTGGCGCTTGGGAGATAAGCGAGTTTTACCAGGCCGGTGGGGACGCATAGTCTTCGTCCTCCTATATATAAGGGGATAAGGATCCACCTTTTTACCTACGCCTTCTTCCTCCTTTTCTTATCCATCTCCGTGCACTCGAGCTCTAGCGCCCAAGTCCGCACATCTCGTCTCGACCTTCTCCAGCCATGTCTGGAGCGGGAGGCAAGTGGTTGGCCTCCTCCGTTACGGAGGAGCACCTCGAAAAGTTGTGCGGCGCAGGATACCTTTCCAGCGACATCGCGCACCGGCTGCCCGATGAGGGGCAGCTCATCCCCACCCCCAGGCCCCATGAGAGGGTCGTATTCCTTCCCCACTTCCTCCGCAGACCGGGCTTCCCACTTCATCCCTTCAGACGGGGCTCATGTTCTACTACGGCCTGACTTCCACGATCCGGCGCCAAACTTCATCCTCAACATCTCGGCGTTTATCGTCGTGTGTGAAACTTTTCTCAGATCCGCCCCACTTCGCTTAGGCTCAAGACCTTCAACGCTGTCAAGGTAGTGAAGGGCGTCCAAGCGGAGTGCGGAGCCGCCAGGTGGGCAAGATGCCCAACGTCCTTTGGCTTGAGGGCGCCTTTGTGGAAACCATCAAAGGGTGGCAATCAGGGTGGTTCTATATCACCGAGTCGCGGGACCCTAAATGGGCAGCGGCCCCCAAGTTCAGATCTGGTGCCCCTATGCAGCTCACCTCCTGGAAAAAGAAGGGCTTGCTATGGGGCAGTTCGGAGGAGCTGACCGGCTCCAGTCCTGTCCCCAGACCTTGGTGAACAAGAAGCTCAAGCTTGTCAACGTGATCCAGGTCATGCTCGTCCACCGGATTCTCCCCTGCCGACAACGGGTCTTCAACCTGTGGGAGTTCAATCCGCACAGACACGACCTCGAGCGTGCTCTTCGACATGACGCACTGGCTGCTTGCAGGGTGTTGTTCAAGGGGGGAGAAGCCCCCGCATCCGCGACGGAAGACCGCGGATTCAGCACCACGCGCCCGGCCGGCGAGGTAAGCTTTGTTATCCTCTATGGGACACTTATTTTCTTTCATAGTTTGACTCTATATGGGATCTAAAACTCCCAATGCCTTTGACAGGATTGACAAAGGACGTCCGGATAGGTAGACCGTCCGGCTTCCCTTCCCGAAGACCCAGCGGACGCCCGTTTAACGGGCCTGCTAGTCCTGGCACTTTATGTGGTGCCAGAGAAGAAGGCCAAGAAGAAGGCCACAGGAACCCGAAGGAGTTCCTGCGCCAGGTGGTATCGGACTCATCATCCGATGACTCCGCGGCGGACTCCTCCCCCGAAGGCGAGGAGGAGAAAGAAGACTCTCTCCCAGAGGAGGGAGAGAGGAAGAGGAAGGCTTCCCCAACGGGGGACGCCGGAGGGTCCAAGAGGGGAAGGACCCTTCCCCCGGACAGCTCCGCCAATGCCAACATTGGCGACGAAGAGTGGCCCTCAAGGGCCAGGCCTCCGGAAAGATCGTAAGTATCCGGATTCCTGAATGATTTATAATTTATCTTTTGTGTCACATAATGTCCTTCTAATGCCGCACACTGCATGTAGTCCGGCCGATGATGATCTTCCCGCTTCATCGAGCGGGTCCTTGGCTCCGTCGGACGTGGATTCCATTCCGACTGCCTCCACCCCTCGCGACGCCGAGGACGCCGAGGTGGGATCCCAGGTAGGGAACCATCAGGAGGAGGCTCTGGAGGTGCCGCAAGGCAACCTCCCGGACTTTGCGCCGGACTCCATACCGGAACCCGGAGTGGTTCCGGAGTCCGGCAGGCGGCCCCTTCGTAAGAAGGGCAAGACCGTGACACCGGCAGCCTCCATGCAACCGGAGGCGCCGGACAACTTGTTGGAGGCGCTTAACGGCGCTTCCATCGAGGAAGAACACCGCACTATCATGAGTGCGGTGATTCAGAAGGTTCAGCTCACAAAGAGCGGGCCGACCGGCTCGCAGAGCCTTCTAACAGGCTTTGAGGTAAGAAGTTTAAAATATGTAATGTAATACCGCATAGACAAGAGCCCTCGATGCTCGGTTCGGTGTTCGAAAGAAAACCGGACCGAGGATCTAAAAAGATATACTCAGGAGTGCTAAAATTATGTCAATATGGGTTTGCAGGCTGCGCTGCTGACCTCTGCCAAGACCGATCATGGAGGTCAAGTGCTTTGAAGCAGACTCAAGCGGTCTGAGCAAGAGCTCAGCCTTGCCAAGAAGCAGCTCGAGGACAAAGAAGGTGAGTAACACCACTTTAAAATTTGTACCTTACAGAAAAGGATTTTGGTTGCAATAGAAATAACGAGGATAACGTGGGTACTGCAGGGGCCACGAACGAGGTGGCGACCCTGAAGGAGGCCATGTCCGCGGCCGAACGCAATGCGGCCGCGGAACGAGCGGAGCGAGAGAAGTAGGAGGCGCGGGTGGCGGAGGTGCGGCAAGAGCTCCAGGCTCTCATGGAAAAGCATGAGAGTTTGGAGCGCGACTCGAAGACTCGAGAGTCCGAGCTTGCCACAGCTCTTGAAAGTGCCAAAGCCGCTAAGGCCGAGACCCGTAAGGCCCTCCAGGAGATTGAGGATGTGAAGAAAATAGCGGCGGGTAAGGCATTTTTCATGCAAAGCAAGCATGTTAATGTAAATTACCCGTTACTTACCCGAATTCGAAGCTCTCCAGGGGCGTTTGCAGATCTGCCTCGCAGTGTGTCTGATGCCGCCGCATTGTACCGAGTCGAGGAGGGGAGCTCAACAGATAAGGTCTTCTGGTCTCAGTACGCTGAGGCCGGACATCCGGTGCCCCCTAGCGACCAGCTGAAGCAGCTAGTCGAACTCCACAAGGTAGCTGAGCAGGCCATGAAGGGCCTCATAGTCCGGCTGTGGCCTGGAGAGGCCATGCTTGGGAGCTACTTTGGCCTCGTGCAGCGGCTGGTGGATGCGTGCCCCTGGGTGGAAGTCATCAAGCGCTCCGCTTGCATTGAAGGTGCCCGTCGGGCCCTTGCCCGCGCAAAGGTACATTGGGGCAGGCTGGATGCGGAGAGGCTTATCACTGACGCGCCGCCAGCGGGCAAGGAGTATTGTACGCCCGAGATGTACTATAAGACTGTCCTAAAGGGTGCCCGCAAGATTGCGGATGAGTGCCCCAGAGATGTAATTATTGAGTAAACTCACAATGTGTTATCCTGTGCGCTGAAAACTTTGTTCATATGCGCTAAGCAAGGCTTATTGATTTAAAATATTGCCTTCTGTGCGGCCGTTTATTAAATCTGAGAGATGGCAAGTCGTCGGCTTCAGCCCCCATGCCACGAGTGCTAGGGTGTTTGGGATAAACTTGAGCACTCTTGTTCCCATTTTGGGTCCATCTAGGAGGCGCCAACACAACGTAACAAGGCAACCGGACTTATAATGCTTGAACACTCTCACTTAGCCATAGAATTCTATAATTTTAAATTTCGCGAAGCCCCTAGTATTCGAAGACCGAGTTCGGGCGCTATCCACGCCTGGGCGGACACAGCCGTTCCTCGCTCAAGCGCATAAGTCTTTAGGGACTCGAAAAGACCTCTCGAACAGCGACCAGTCTCGCCTTATCATGACAAATCGCTTTTAGCTTTCCATCGAGGCGCCGCCCAGCTCAACCGGGCGCAATCGCAGTGGTTCTCCCAAAGGCTACCTTAGCCGACGAACGGAACGTAAGGTACCAAAACATGGGAGCCGGGCAAACCCAACTATTGACCCAAGACATGATTCGGAGCCGATGCATATAATGCTATAAGTTCGGGGTGCCGCATTTGTGAAAGTGTTCGTACTTATCACACCATAATGCGGGAAACATAAGCCCCTGGTGTATTCAGCCGTACCAAAATGTATGGGTACAAGATGTCAAGAATAAACATATATGTAAAAAGGAAATGCAATTATAAACAAAAAGTGATGCATTGTTTATTCAAGAGATTCTACCATGAGTGCAGAACGATACAAATAGTGCGGTAAGCAAGGGCTGGACTATTAGAAGTGTCTCCCTCCAGGGGTAGGCTGCGGAATGGTGTATTTAACAAATTTAATGCTTGTAATGGAGACCACCTGAATGTTCGTCGTAGCCTTTGTCCCTCCCTGGCTGTTGCATCGTGAGTTCGGCAGATCTACTGCCGGACAGGGCCTCTAGTGAACGGAGTCCTGTGAAAAAATAAAAAAAGAAGAAAAAAAGAGTGACACACTTGGGAGCCCCTGTGTGGTTAAGCCGCACTGGGCTGTTGTGGTCGTGCCCTCCCCTATGCCCATAGTATCTCCAGAGCGTAATGATGTACGCTGGCGCTGGTCTTGCAATCATGCAAGGGCTGGGTTAGCCGCATTGCTACGCTGCGCTCGAACGTGCTGTGGTCTTGATTGATGTTACTCCGGCGCGTTATTATGTCCGGTCGTTTAACGGCCGGACTCGAAAATTGCCTTAAAAGGCTGCTATGTACTTCTGCCGCGAGAGCCGCTGTGTGTTCCTCCGTTTGGAGGGAGCATTCAGTATTTCCGTTGACCGTGATGACTCCACGAGGGCCTGGCATCTTGAGCTTGAGGTATGCATAATGCGGCACCGCGTTGAACTTCGCAAACGCGGTTCGTTCGAGCAGAGCGTGATAGCCGCTGCGGAACGGGACTATGTCAAAGATTAACTCCTCGCTTCGGAAATTATCCGGTGATCCAAAGACCACTTCCAGTGTGACTGAGCCTGTACAATTGGCCTCCACACCTGGTATGACGCCTTTGAAGGTCGTCTTTGTAGGTTTAATCCTTGAGGGGTCTATGCCCATCTTGCGCACTGTATCCTGATAAAGCAGGTTCAGGCTGCTGCCGCCGTCCATCAGGACTCTAGTGAGGTGAAATCCATCGACGATTGGGTCTAAAACCAATGCGGCAAATCCACCATGACGGATACTGGTAGGGTGGTCCCTTCGATCGAAAGTCATCGGGCAAGAGGACCATGGATTGAACTTTGGGGCGACTGGCTCCATCGCATATACGTTCCTAAGTGCACGCTTCCGCTCCCTCTTAGGTATATGGGTTGTGTATATCATGTTTACCGTCCGCACTTGTGGGGGGAAACCCTTCTATCCTCTACTGTTCGCCAGCCGGGTCTCTTCCTCGTCGTCGCTGTGCAGCCCCTTGTCATTGTTTTCGGCAATTAACTTGCCTGCCTGCCTGAATACCCAACAATCTCTGTTGGTGTGATTAGCTGGCTTTTCGGGGGTGCCATGTATCTGGCAAGAGCGGTCGAGTAGTCGGTCCAAATTGGACGGGCCCGGAGTAGTTCTTTTGAATGGCTTCTTCCGCTGACCGGGTTTAGAGCCTCTGAATTAGGCGTTGACTGCCATATCCTCATTGGTATCACCGTTAACGCGGCGTTTGTTTTTGTTTCGACGCGACCTGCCGTTGTGGTCCTTAGTATACGGACTGTCAGCATTTTTGCTGAGGCTGTTGCTGCGAGCTAGCCAGCTGTCCTCTCCCGCACAGAAGTGGGTCATGAGTGATGTGAGGGCTGCCATGGATTTTGGCTTTTCCTGTCCTAGGTGCCGGGCCAGCCACTCCTCGCGAATGTTGTGTTTGAAGGCTGCGAGGGCCTCTGCATCCGAACAGTCGACGATTTGGTTTTTCTTTGTTAAGAACCGTTGTCCAGAACTGTCTGGCCGATTCGTCTGGCTGCTGAATTATGTGGCTTAGGTCATCGGTGTCTGGTGGTCGCACATATGTGCCCTGGAAGTTGTCGAGAATGCGGCTTCCGTGTCCTCCCAACACCCAATTGACTCTGGGCAAGCTGTTAAGCCAATGCCGAGCTGGTCCTTTAAGCTTGAGTGGGAGATACTTGATGGCGTGGAGATGCCGCCGCGCGGGCCATATGGATATGAAGGAGATAATCTTCGATCCAAACCGCGGGGTCTGTTGTGCCATCGTAGGATTCAATGTTCACGGGTTTAAACCCTTCAGGGATTTGATGATCCCTTACTTCGTCAGTGAAGCATAGTGGGTGTGAGGCACCTCTGTATTGAGCAATATCACGACGTAGCTCAAGAGAGCGTTGTCTGCTGTGTTCGGCCCGGCCGGAGTTGTTGTATCCGGCGCGACGGTAGTCGTCGTGGGTCGTGGGGCGTCCACGTGATCCGTAGATAGATCTGGATTGTCTTGCCTTGTCCTCCAATATATCCCGCAAGTCCGGCGCATTCCCTCATGGCTTTGTACTTTTCGAGCGATGTCGGGGTACGGTCCTGATGGAGGGCCTAGATGCCTCTCTGTCGCGGCCACGGGGTGGTCGATTTGCCGTATTGTGCGCTGGTGATGAAGGTTTGTATGCTTCCTCCTCTAGTCGGGGGAGCAACTTGCGTTTTGGGTAACTTTTGGAGGGGCGTTCGAGTTCATACTCTTCGGCCGCGAGGACCTCGGTCCATCTGTCGGCCAGCAGGTCTTGATCATCTTGAAGCTGTTGCTGCTTTTTCTTTAGGCTATTTGCCGTGGCGATAAGCCTGCGTTTAAAACGCTCTTGTTCGACAGGATCCTCTGGCACGACGAATTCGTCATTGTTGAGGCTTGCCTCGTCTTCGGAGGGAGGCATGTAGTTTTCATCCTCCTCGTCTACCGCTCTCTTTCGAGGGCTGGCTTCCCCGTCTTCCTGTGCTGAATCTTGCTGGAGGGGGTTGTCTTCGGCACTCTCTGGGGTGTTATTATCTCCGGTGCCGGAATCTTCATTCTTACTGTGGCGGGATTTAGAGTGGCGCCGCTGACGTCGGCGCTTGGGATGTTTCTTAGAAGAATCTGCCTCCGCTGCTTCTTCGCCGTCCCCATCCTTTGGGGTGTCCACCATGTATATGTCGTATGACGACGTGGTCTTCCAGTGCCCTGTAGGCGCTGGTTCTTGATCGTCTCCGGCATCGTCGTCCATACTGTCGATGTCTTCAGAGTCGTAGTCTAGCATGTCGGTTAGATCGTCGATAGTGGCTACAAAGTGGGTGGTGGGTGGGCTTTGAATTTCTTCGACGTCCGCATCCCAACCATCCTGACCGTAGTCCGACCAGGGTTCTCCTGATAACGAGAGATGCTTTAGCGAATTTAGGATGTCGCCAAAGGGTGAGTGCTGAAAGATGTCCGCGGCGGTGAACTCCATGATCGGCGCCTGTCGGATTCAATTGGCGGGGCGCAGGAGGTTCGGAGTCCGCAAGGAGTCCGCGCTCGGAGTCACGAGCTTTATAAGGGACAAGGTCGGTATTCGCTCCATCGCTAGAAGTTGCAGCTCTCGAGGCGGTGTCCAGCCACCAGACTCGACCTGCGCGGTCTGCTCCGAACTATGGGTCGAGCGACTCGTGTCGCGGCCTCGGGCACCGTCCGGTGGTAGAGCTAAATCATGCCCTCGTGATAGCCGCTGCACGCTATTGGGCTCAATCCGTCAAGATCAAGTCTCCGCGATGTCGGCCGTGAAGTTTAGGCTTCGAAACCTGACCTGATGGCCAGGGGCGTAGCTTCCGATCTGCTCCAGATGGCCAAGTGAATTGGCCCGTAGTGCAAAGCCGCCGAACACGAAGATCTGTCCGCGGAGGAAAGTCTCACCCTGGACGGCGTCATTATTGATTGAAGAAGCCATCAAGCCTATCAGTGACGACACAGAGGAACTCTCAATGAAAGCACCAATATCGGTGTCAAAACCGGCGGATCTTGGGTAGGGGGTCCCGAACTGTGCGTCTAGGCGGATGGTAACAGGAGACAAGGGACACGATGTTTTTACCCAGGTTCGGGTCCTCTCGATGGAGGTAAAACCCTACTCCTGCTTGATTGATATTAATGATATGGGTAGTACAAGAGTGGATATACCACGAGATCAAGGAGGCTAAACCCTAGAAGCTAGCCTATGGTATGATTGTTGTAATGGTTGTGTTGTCCTACGGACTAAAACCCTCCGGTTTATATAGACACCGGAGAGGGCTAGGGTTACACAGAGTCAGTTACAATGGTAGGAGATCTACATATCCGTATCGCCAAGCTTCCCTTCCAATTAATGAGGTTGAACCTTGTGAAATCAATGTTGCTTTGTTGAATCTTGTTATGAAAGATCAATTCTCTGGCCTTCCTAGTGAAGATGCCGCTACTCATCTAAAAAACTTTGTTGATTTGTGTGATATGCAAAAGAAGAAATATACGGATAATGATATTGTTAAATTGAAGTTATTTCCATTTTCACTTAGGGATTGTGCTAAAACTTGGTTTTCGTCTTTGCCTAAGAATAATATTGATTCATGGAATAAGTGCAAAGATGCTTTTATCTGTAAGTATTTTCCTCCTGCTAAGATCATCTCTCTTAGGAATGATATTATGATTTTCAAACAACTTGGTCATGAGCATGTTGCCCAGTTTTGGGAAAGGATGAAATTAATGATTCGCAATTGCCCTACTCATGGTTTGACCTTATGGATGATCATACAAAAAATTTATGCTAGATTGAATTTTGCTTCTAGAAATCTTTTAGATTCAGCCGCGGGAGGCACTTTTATTGAAATCACTTTAGGAGAAGCTACTAAACTCCTTGATAACATTATCGCTAACTATTCTCAATGGCACACCGAAAGATCTACTAATAAAAAAGTGCATGCTATAGAAGAAATTAATGTTTTGAGTGGAAAGATGGATGAACTTATGAAATTGTTTGCTACTAAGAGTGCTCCTATTGATCCTAATGATATGCCTTTGTCTACTTTGATTGAGAATAATAATGAATCTATGGATGTGAATTTTGTTGGTAGGAATAATTTTGGTAACAATGCTTATAGAGGAAACTTTAATCCTAGACCGTTCCCTAGTAATTCCTCTAATAATTATGGTAATTCCTACAACAAATCTTATGGAAATTTTAATAAGATGCCTGATTTTGGGAATAGCGTTAAAGAATTTATGATCTCTCAAAAGAATTTTAATGCTTTGCTTGAAGAAAAATTGCTTAAAGTGAATGATTTGGCTAGGAACGTTGATAGGCTTTCGCTTGATGTTGATTCTTCAAAACTAAGATCTATTCCTCCTAAGCATGATATCAATGAGTCTCTCAAAGCCATGAGAATTTCCATTGATGAGTGCAAAGAAAGAACCGCTAGGTTGCGTGCTAAGAAAGATTGCTTTGTAAAAGCGTGTTCTTCTAGTTTCCATGAAAATAATGATGAAGATCTAAAAGTTATTGATGTATCCCCTATTAAAACCTTGTTTTGCAATATGAATCTTGATAATGATGGGACTGGAGATGAGTCAACTTTAGTTAAAAGGTGTCCCAATAATTCAGAGTTTTTAGATCTTGATGCTAAATTTGGTAAAAGTGGGATTGGAGAGGTCAAGACTTTAAATAGCATTGAACCCACTATTATGGATTTAAAGGAATTTAATTATGATAATTGTTCTTTAATAGATTTTATTTCCTTGTTGCAATCCGTGTTGAATCCTCCTCATGCTTATAGTCAAAATAAAGCTTTTACCAAACATATCGTTGATGCTTTGATGCAATCTCATGAGGAAAACTTAATTTGGAAGTTTCTATACCTAGAAAACTTTATGATGAGTGGGAACCTACAATAAAGATTAAAATTAAAGATCATGAGTTTTATGCTTTTTGTGATTTGGGTGCTAGTGTTTCCATGATTCCAAAAACTTTATGTGATGTGCTAGGTTTCCATGAATTTGATGATTGCTCTTTAAACTTGCACCTTGCGGATTCCACCATTAAGAAACCTATGAGAAGGATCAATGATGTTCTTATTGTTTCAAATAGGAATTATGTGCCCATAGATTTTATCGTTCTTGATATAGATTGCAATCTTTCATGTCCTATTATTCTTGGTAGACCTTTCCTTAGAATGATTGGTGCAATTATTGATATGAAGGAAGGGAATATTAGATTCCAATTTCCACTAAGGAAAGGCATGGAACACTTCCCTAGAAAGAAAGCTAAATTACCTTATGAATCTATCATGCGAGCTACTTATGAATCGAATGCCAAAGACGGCACCACTTAGATCTATCCTCGCTTTATGCCTAGCTAGGGGCGTTAAACGATAGCGCTTGTTGGGAGGCAACCCAATTTTATTTTTGTTTCTTGCTTTTTGCTTCTGTTTAATAATAAATATTTCATCTAGATTATGTTTAGATGTGTTTTTATGTTTTCATTAGTGTTTGTGGCAAGTAGAACCTATAGGATAACCTACGGTGATAGTTAATTTGATTCTGCTGAAAAACAGAAACTTTACATGCACAAAAATAATTTTAGTAATTCACAGAAACATGCTTTTGCGTTGATTCTTTTTTCTGTAGATCAATAGACAAATTTCCCAGGACTTCCTATTTTGGTAGGAGTTTTAGAGTTACATAATTATTCGAAAGTTACAGATTTCTACAGATTGTTCTGTTTTTGACAGATTTTGTTTTTCGTGTGTTGTTTGCTTATTTTGATGCATCTATGGCTCGTATCGGGGGTTTAACACCAATATAAATAAAGAATGATTTCATTACAGTACCTTATGTGGTGGTTTTTCTTTCTTGCACTAACGGAGCTTATGAGATTTATTATTGAGTTTTGTGTTGTGAAGTTTTCAAGTTTTGGGTAAAGATTTGATGGACTATGGAATAAGGAGTGGCAAAAGCCTAAGCTTGGGGATGCCCATGGCACCCCAAGATATTCAAGGACAACCAAAAGCCTAAGCTTGGGGATGCCCCAGAAGGCATCCCCTCTTTCATATTCGTCTATCGGTAACTTTACTTGGAGCTATATTTTTATTCGCCACATAATATGTGTTTTGCTTGGAGCATCATGTATGATATGAGTCTTTGATTTTTAGATCTCCACAATCATCCTTGATGTACAGACCTTTTGGGAGAAACCCACATGATTTAGAATTTATTAGAATACTCTATGTGCTTCACTTATATCTTTTGAGCTAGATAGTTTTGCTCTATGTGCTTCACTTATATTTTCTAGAGCACGGCGATGGCTTTATTTTAAAGAAATTGTTGATCTCTCATGCTTCACTTATATTATTTTGAGAGTCTTTTAGTACAGCATGGTATTTGCTATGGTTATAAATTTGGTCCTAGAATGATGAGCATCCAAGTTGGGTATAATAAAAACTATCATAGAAAGTGCATTAAACACTATGATCAATTTGATGCTTGATAATTGTTTTGAGATATAAAGGTGGTACTGTTAGAGTCATGCTAGTTGGGCAATTATGAAATTTAGAAATACTTGTGTTGAAGTTGGCAAGTCCCGTAGCATGCACGTATGGTAAAAGTTGTGTGACAAATTTGTTGCATGGGGTGCTCTTTTAATTGTCTTCCTTATGAGTGGAGGTCAGGATCGCGTGATGGTTAACTCCTACCAACCCTTCCCCTAGGAGCATGCGTCGTAGTACTTTGCTTCGAGGGCAAGTAGACTTTTGCAATAAGTATATGAGTTCTTTATGACTAATGTGAGTCCATGGATATACGCACACTCATCCTTCCACTTTGCTAGCATTTATTATGCCGCGCAACCTTCGCCGGTATCATGCACCCATTATTTACCTTCCTCAAAACAGCCACCATACCTACCTATTATGGCTTTTCCATAGCCATTCCTAGATATATTGCCATGCAACTTTCCACCGTTCCGTTTATTATGACATGCTCCATCATTGTCATATTGCTCTTTGCATGATCATGTAGTTGACATCGTATTTGTGGCAAGGCCACCTTCATAATTTTTCATACATGTCACTCTTGATTCATTGCATATCCCGGTACACCGCCGGAGGCATTCACATAGAGTCATATTTTGTTCTAAGTATTGAGTTGTAAATCAATAAAAGTGTGATGATCTTCATTATTAGAGCATTGTCCCAAGTGAGGAAAGGATGATGAAGACTATGATTCCCCCACAAGTCGGGATGAGACTTCGGACTTTTTAGAAAAAAGAGGCCAAAGAAGCCCATATAATAAAATAAAATAAAAGAGGTCAAAGAAGCCCACCAAATAAAAAAATGAGAGAAAAGAGAGAAGGGACAATGCTGCTATCTTTTTTCCACTTGTGCTTCAGAATTGCACCATGATCTTCATAATAGAGAGTCTCCTATGTTGTCACTTTCATATACTAGTGGGAATTTTTTATTATAAACTTGGCTTGTATATTCCAATGATGGGCTTCCTCAAACTGCCCTAGGTCTTCGTGAGCAAGCGAGTTGGATGCACACGCACTTAGTTTCTTTTGTTGAGCTTTCATACATTTATTGCTCTAGTGCATCCGTTGCATGGCAATCCCTACTCACTCACATTGATATCTATTAATGGGCATATCCATAGCCCGTTGATACGACTAGTTGATGTGAGACTGTCTTCTCCCTTTTTGTCTTCACAACCACCACCATATACCACATATAGTGCTATGTCCAGGGCTTGCGCTAATGTATTGCGTAAGAGTTGAAAAAGCTAAAGCGCGTTAAAAAGTATGAACCAATTGCTTGGCTGAAACCGGGGTTGTGCATGATGGGAGTATTTTGTGAGATGAAAATGAAGCATGGCCTAACTATATGATTTTGTAGGGATAAGCTTTTTTTGGCTATGCTATTTTGATAAGACATGATTATTTCTTAGTATGCTTCAAGTATTACTATTTTTATGTTTTATAAGCTTTTATCTTGAATCATTTGGATCTGAACAATCATGCCACAATTAAGAAAATTACATTGGGAATTATGCTAGGTAGCATTCCACATCAAAAATTCTGATTTTATCATTTACCTACTCGAGGACGAGCATGAATTAAGCTTGGGGATGCTTGATACGTCTCCAACGTATCTATAATTTTTGGTTGTTCCGTGTTATTATATTACCCGTTTTGGATGTTTATGGGCTTTACTCTACACTTTTATATCATCTTTGGGACTAACCTACTGACCGGAGGCCCAGCCCGAATTGCTGGTTTTTTTGCCTATTTCAGTGTTTCGAAGGAAAGGAATACCAAACGGAGTCCAAATGGAATGAAACCTTCGGGAGCGATATTTTTGGAACAAACTCAATCCAGGGGACTTGGAGTGGACGTCAAGCAACAAACGAGGCGGCCACGAGGGTGCCCCGCGTGCCACCTTGGGGTAGATGCGCCCCCACCCTCGTGGGCCCCTCGTTGCTCCACCGACGTACTTCTTCCTCCTATATATATCCACGTACCCCGAAAACATCTAGGAGCACCACAAAAAACTATTTCCACCGCTGCAACCTTCTGTATCCGCGAGATCCCATCTTGGAGCATTCGCCAGTGCTCCGCCGGAGGGGGAATCGATCAAGGAGGGCCTCTACATCATCTCCAATGCCTCTCCGATGAGTTGTGAGTAGTTTACCACAGACCTTCGGGTCCATAGTTATTAGCTAGATGGCTTCTTCTCTCTCTTTGAATCTCAATACAAAGTTCTCCTCGATCTTCTTGGAGATCTATTGGATGTAACTCTTTTTGCTGTGTGTTTGTCGAGATCTGATGAATTGTGGGTTTATGATCAAGTTTATCTATGAGAAATATTTCAATCTCCTCTGAACTCTTTTATGTGTTCTTAAGTTATCTTTGCAAGTCTCTTCGAATTATCAGTTTGGTTTGGCCTACTAGACTGATCTTTCTTGCAATGGGAGAAGTGCTTGGCTTTGGGTTCAATCTTGTAGTGTCCTTTCCTAGTGACAGCAGGGGCAGCAAGACACATGTTGTATTGTTGCCATCGAGGATAAAAAATGGGGTTTATATCATATCGCATGAGTTTATCCCTCTACATCATGTCATCTTTCTTAATGTGTTACTCTATTCTTCATGAACTTAATACTCTAGATGCAGGCAGGAGTCGGTCGATGTGTGGAGTAATAGTAGTAGATGCAGAATCGCTTCGATCTGCTTGTCACAGACGTGGTGCCTATATACACGATCATGCCTAGATAATCTCATAACTATGCGCTTTTCTATCAATTGCTCGACAGTAATTTGTTCACCCACCGTAATACTTATGCTATCTTGAGAGAAGCCACTAGTGAAACCTATGGCCCTCGGGTCTATCTTTTATCATATAAGTTTTCCATCTACTTTTATTTGCATCTTTTATTTTCCAATCCATATCAGAAAAATACCAAAAATATTTATCTTATCTTATTATCTCTATCAGATCTCAGTTTCGCAAGTTATCGTGAAGGGATTGACAACCCCTTTATCGCGTTGGTTGCGAGGTTCTTGTTTGTTTGTGTAGGTGCATGGGACTTTTGAGGAGCCTCCTACTGGATTGATACCTTGGTTCGCAAAAACTGAGGGAAATACTTAGGCTACTTTGCTACATCACCCTTCCTCTTCAAGGGAAAAACCAACGAAATCTCAAGACGTAGCACATCCCAACACCTCCACCAGCCCCAATCCCAGCCCCTCCTCAAGGCAGAGAGCACGCACCACCCCGCTCTAGGCCAACTCCCCCACCTCCTACAGTCACTGCTGATCAAAACTCCCAGGCACACCAGATCACCGTTGTCACTACGCAGATTGGCGGCCTTGAGATAGGGCAAAGCAGCACATCCCCCGCCTCCTCCACGATCAAGCCAATAGTTGCACGCAGCCTGTTCACCGACTTGCCCATGCCCCGCCCCCTGCTCGCTGCCACCCCAAGCACCAGTGTGCCCCCATCCAACAGGGCATCCTCCGCTCCTTCTAGGCGCAGTGCACGACAGGCGGCGACCAAGTGCACGGTGTCAGTAACCCAAAAAGCGACCCTATGTCTCGTGCAGGCTCTGGGCATCCTAGGCCCAAAAGAGAAGACGACCAAGGCTGCAGCAGCAGAATTCCTGAACCGCTTCGACACGCCGCTCACTGACGAGGAGATACCCGGCCTAGGAGCTCTCACGCGCCTCGACAAGGCGACTCTCAGGGTCGCGGCAGGGCTTGACGGCCCCAGCAGCTCGGCCCTCGGTGCCGACTAGGTATCCCCGTGTTAGCTAAACCTCTATGTCTTTAGCAGGGGCCGGCGCTCCGTGCAAGTTAGGATTTTTCTTTTGCTATTGTTGGGTTCGGGTGGTTGCAGTAGTTAGTCATAGTCAGCTATGGGCTATTGATGCTGCCCTTCGACTCTACTGCCTGCGAGCAGAGATGGTGTTGTCGTTTCCTCTATCGAGAGAGAGTGGTAGTAGCTGTAGTTCGATGGCGACAATAGTGGGCTACTGGTAGTGGTCGCCCTTGATTTGGCTTGCGAGCGAGGATGGTGTAACTTGCTTTATCTTAGCAATGTTTACCCTGCTGAATCTACTATTTCCCAATGAGTGACACCTTTTGCACAATCATAACCTGGAATGTTAGGGGCTTAATATGCCTGCCAAGCGCTCCGCTGTCGCTGAAGCAATTGCTGCGTCGATACCAGGGATCGTCTGCCTGCAAGAGACAAAAATTAGGTCCTGGGATGCTGCTCTGGTTAGAGACATAGGTGGCAACCAATTAGACCAGGCAACCGATTTGCCTGCTGATGGCACTTGAGGCGGTGTCAGCATTTTCTGGAACAGCAACTCAGTAGATCTTTCAGAAATTTCTACCAACACCTTCTCCATTTCCACCACTGTTAAATTCTTAGCGGATAATAAAACCTACCGCCTCTCCACTATGGATGGTCCATCCGGCAATCAAGCCAAAGATGTCTTCTTGGCTGAAATGTGTGTCGTTGGCCCTGCTACAAACACCCCTTAGATCATCGTGGGAGACTTCAACCTCATGAGGCTAGAGACAAGAACAACCTTAATCTCAACCGACGGCTGATGGGAAATTTAGAGCGGCCATCAACTATGCTGAGTTATTTGAGATCCGCTGCAATAACCGGAGGTTTACCTGGAGCAACGAGCAGGCCTCCCCAACGCTAGTCACACTGGACAGAGTGTTCTGCAACCCCCTGGGACTCTCTTTTCCCCACGGTCGCTCTTCACGCTGCTTCCACATCCATATCGGACCACTGCCCTCTCGTCCTAGCTGATACTTGCACACCACCAAGATTGAAGAATTTCAAATTTGAAGAGTTCTGGCCCAAATTCCCTGGTTTCAGAGAGACCGTGATCGAGGCCTGGTCCAAGCCGATAAACTCCTCATGCGCCTTCAAAATCACACAAGGCAAACTTTTGCGCACAGCAAATGCCCTCGGGAGCTGGAGCAAAACCATCCTCAGTGACGCTCGACTGCAGTTCCACATGGCCCAGGAGATTATCCTCAGATTGGTCATTGCTCCAGAATCCCGCGCCCTTACGGATGCAGAAATAGACCTGCGAAAGCAACTAAAACTCAGACTGTTAGGTCTAGCAGCAATTGAGAGAGCCCGTAAGCGACAGACCTCCCAAATCAACTGGCTAAAGGCTGGAGACGCGAGCACAAAATTTTCCCATGCAAAAATCAACGCCAGATGCAGAAAAAACTTCATTCACTCCCTACACAGCAATGGTAAGATGGTAACTTCTCATAAGGAGAGGGAGGAGGTCATTCATTCACATTTTATGAACACAATGGGAACTAGAATAAACCGTACATGTGCTATCAACTAGGAGTCCATCGAGCTTCCACAGCCAAACAACGAAGGACTGGATCTCCCCTTCTCTTAAGAAGAGGTTTGGCGGGCTATCAAGCAAACACCAGCTGATCGTGCTCCTGGTCCCGACGGCTTCTCTGGTAGTTTCTATAGGATCTGCTGGCCGATCATCAAAATAGACTTGCTACGCGCCCTCCACCAGTTCTACAATCTTCAAACAAGAGGTTTTGACCATCTAAATACCGCCTCAGTGATCCTCATCCCAAGAAGGCTAATCCCTCCGAAGTGGGACACTTCAGGCCAATTAGCTTAATGCACTCCTTCGCTAAATTGCTCACAAAAATCCTATCACTTAGGTTGGCCCCAAAACTAAACAGCATAATCTCCCCACCCGAAGTGCTTTCCTAAAAACAAGGAGCATCCATGATAGCTACCTTTATGTCAGAAACGTGGCGAGAAGCTTGCACAGAAAAAACAAGCCCTCGGTGTTGTTCAAAATGGATATAGCCAAAGCCTTCGATTCCATATCCCGGGAGTTCTTGCTCGAGCTGCTTCAGCGCACCGGATTCAGCACTAGATGGCGCACCTGGATTTCACTTCTGTTCTGCTCGGCCTCCTCCACTACAAACCTAAACGGCGTCCAGGGTCAAACGATCGCCCACAGGAGGGGATTGAGGAAAGGGGATCCGTTGTCGCCATTTTTATTCATCTTGGCCATTGACATGCTGTATCGCCTCCTGGAGAAAGCTGCAGAGCTAGGCCATCTCACACCGCTGCCGGGCAGGGAAGCTAAGATGAGATTGAGCCTCTACGCTGATGATGTTGTCTTCTTCTCAAACCCGTGCAAAGAGGAAGTGCTTTGCCTGCTAACCATCCTAGACTCCTTCGGTAGGGCCTCAGGTATGATGATAAACCCCGCCAAATCAACGCTGGCCCCGATTCGTTACAATTTCTTAAACCTGGATGAGATCTTGGACGGCTTCGCGGGTCCGAGAGTGGGATTCCCGATCACATATTTAGGGCTTCCCATAATGCTTGGTAGGCTGAACAAAGTCCACCTCCAATTCATCTTTGACCGTATTAGAGCCAAACTTGCCGGATGGGAAGGAAAACTACTGAACATGGCAGGAAGGCGCCCGTTGATCCGAGCTGTCATTTCAACAATGCCGGTTTTTGCTCTCATGGCTATCAAACCTTCCGTAGGCATTTTCAAGGACATAAACAAAATCTGCAGAAAATTCCTCTGGGCCAACGAGGGCAACCTCACAGGAGGCAAATGCAAAGTTAACTAGCCAATGGTTTGCACCCGAATAGATTTAGGTGGACTTGGAGTGCAGGACACCGAGAAATTTGCTAGAGCGCTGCGTCTCAGATGGCTATGGCTGTCCTGGGCTGAGCCACAGCGGCCCTGGAAGGACTGAACTTTACCATGCGATGAGCTAGATCACGATCTCTTCGCTATGGCCACCAGGGTTACTATAGGTAACGGTGAAACGGCTCTATTCTGGGAATCATCATGGATAGGATCATCCCCCCCTACGAGCTATTGCCCCTACCTTATATGCCAGATCCAGATACGAGAAGAGAACCCTAAAGGAGGCGCTTCTTGAGAATAGATGGATCCAAGATGTCGGAACACCACCGCTCTCAGTTCCTATATTCTCAGAATTCCCGCTGCTCTAGAACCTCATCCAACAAAAAAACACCATGCTGACACCAAACTTGATGGATAGCATAACATGGCATTTTTCTGCGTCCGGCTGCTACACTGCTGCATCGGCTTATCGACTGCAATTCACTTGCCGAATCACCTCAAACTTCCCCACCCTATTCTGGAAGGCCCGGGCACCACCCACCGCCCCCCCCCCCCCCCCGATGCAAATTTTTCACCTAGCTATTACTACTAGAGAGGGTGTGCTGTGCGGACACACTGCAACGCAGAGGGTGGCCAAACGAGTATTTCTGCCAGTTTTGCATCAGAAACCTAGAAACAAACGACACATTTGATCTGGCAATGTGATGTGTCCAAGGACGTCTGGAGAATAGTAAGCTACTGGAAAGGATGTGCTGCCCTGAACCCATCTTCATGGCTAGTCCACGACGACTCTACATCTTACTGGGAAGCGATCGTGGCAGCTATAGCACCTGAATACGAAAAGAGCACCAAATCGCTGCTGATCCTCATCGCCTGGGAGCTGTGGCTCGAGAGGAACAACATGATTTTCAAACAAAAGAGCGAGAGCACGGCTAAGATCATCCAAAATATCCGCTGATCTATCGAGGCCTCACCTGCTTGCTGTCTCCCTTCAGGGACCCGCCGTGAAATGTAACCCAGGATTTTTCTCTTCTCTAGACTAGAGTTTTTTTACCTTCTCTTTTTTGCTCCTTATGACTGCTCTCGCAACCGTGTAATTATCTCTCCCATCCTATCATAATGAGAAAACCAGCAATTGCTGGGCACTTCAAAAAAGAACGCCGACAAGTACAAGTAACCCTAACTCGTACATCTAATTAAAAAATTATAACTCTTACTTATACCGAATCATTCAATCACACAATTTAATTATATATATCACTGGCTATAAATGAATCCAATACAAAAAAAACCCTAACTAAACATCTAATTTAAAAAAGGTAACTACTGCATCTGCTAGATGATTCAATCACATAATCTATATCATTGGATATAAATCAACCCAATACAAAAAAACCTAACTAAACATCTAATTGAAAACCCCTAACTACAACATCTACTGGATGATTCAATTACAGAATCTATATATCACTGGCTATAATTGAATCCAATACAAAAAAAACCTAACTAAACATCTAATTGAAAAAATCTAACTACTACATCTACTGGATGATTCAATCACAGAATCTATCCAAACTTCTATGTACCCCATCCCTAAATCCTGCTACTTCTAAACTAATCTAATAATCATATGTGGTCCACCATTCTTGCACGAATCAAATACAGAAAACCCTATAATGCAGAGAAAACCGTCCATCCAACTAATCTAATGCAGAGAAAACCCTAGAATCTGAAAAACTACCAACTAGAAGGGATAAGCAATTACCTTACGCTCCACCTGCTCCTCGCCAGATCCGGCCTCCACCTTCTCCACCTTGTGCACCTCGCCGGCTGCCTCCACCTTCTCTGCCTCGCCGGAGCTCACCGGAGCGGGTGCATCTGGCTAGACTGCGCCGCTCCATCCCCCCTCCACCTTCTCCAGATCTGCAGCATCTGCTGCACCGCCCTGGACGCCGGCACCTTCCCTCACGCATGTGCCCGCCACAACCTGCCGCGCCTGCTCCACCAGATCTGCGCCCCAATCGGGGAACTCGCTTCCTGCGTCCTCCATGCGATGGAGGTGATGGAGAGGATGCGGTTGGGGAGAGGGAGACGACGAGGTGGGAGAGAGGAGCGAGAGGAGAGGGAGACGATGTGACGGGGGGAAATGGTGGGCGATGCGGCCGGAGGTGGTTCCCCTCCACATTTATATGATGGGACTGTTTTGGCAAGTTGCCATGACACGTGCTGCCCCACGCGCGGGCGGTTGCACGCGAAAACGAATCGCCCGACCGTATACGAATACACATACGAATGAATCGGGGTGTGTACGGGCCCCGCAGGGCTCCTCGACGGCCCCGCAAATAAAACACATGGGCACAAAAGACGATCGTGCCACTCGTTCCGAACCGTTTTGGGTTAATCCTGGCCATCCTTGTGTTTCTTCCCCTCGCATTCAGCCCAGGGGGAGCACCGGAGCAGAAGCGCTCTAGCAGACCACTTAAACCGCGGAACTGAAAAGGCGGTTTTCAATTCGCGGAAAACTCATTTTAAGGGTCGGTTTGAGCTCCGGCCGAACAGACCCCTTAAACGCGGACTGTAAAACCGAATATGCATGTATATTCTTCCCCACGTCTTCTTCCTTCTTTCGCCCGTGTTTATAGTCAGCTCTCGTCGGCTGCCGTAGTTGCCGAATCGATCCAGGAGCTAGCTCCTCCGTTGCCGGATGGATCTAGGAGCTAGCTAGCTCCGTGGCGGGATGGATCCGAGAGCTAGCTAGCTTGTCCATGGCCGGCTGGATCCAGGAGCTTGCTAGCTAGCTAGCTCGTTCGTGGCAGGATGGATCTAGCTAGCTCCTTCGTGGCCGGGTCAGGTAGCTCGTCCTTGTCCGGATCGATCAGGAGCTCCTTCGTCGCCGTAGCTGCTCGAGTCTTCAGCCGCTGCTCATGCGATCTACTCCGCAGGCCAATGCTGCAGCAGCTGTAAATGGTGAGATTCCGGCGAGTTCCGCGGCGGAAGGTCACCGGAGCACGGCGGAATTTCCTTGTCACGTAGCATTGACCGGTTTTCAGTCTTCCTTATATTTTGCCTCCAAATCTGTAAATAAAAGGGTCGTGGGGATGGATTCTCAGGGGCCTGCAAAATTTTTACAGGTTTGACCACTTTTACGGGCTCTATTTGGGACAGTTTTTGACACGACGGAACTGAAAATGCAGATTTTTACGGGTTTGACCACTTTTAAGGGGTCTGCTAGAGAGATACTCCCTCCGTTTGGAATTACTCGTCTCGGAAATGGATGTATCTAGAATTAAAATGCGTGTAGATACATCCATTTTTGTGACAAGTAATTCTAAACGGAGGGAGTAGTCTAGAAAGTTTGTTTCTTCTGGTGGATGCTCAGATTATGTCTAAGGAGTGGGCCGCCGGACAGACCACTATGTCCATCAAGGATGAGTGCGCTCGAACAGGGCCTTTCGTCGCAATTCTAACGGAGCGACCCCGAGCATATTCCATATATGCAGGAGTTTGAATGCCATTGCATATGATTGTGGTCACCAGCTGTTGAACTCATTAACTGAGCCTGTCTTTACATGCTGCAATCAAACTCACCAGTTGTTGAACCCATTAACTAGGCCTGTCTTTGTATGCATGCTGACTCCGGCGATGGAGGGGCGATGACGGCGGCGCGCCTTCGGCTCGCTTCAGTGCTGGTAGTCGTTGCTAGGTGGTCTATGGATCTGGATGTAATTTTTATTATTTCTGGTATTCGTTGTACTGCCATGATTGAAGATGAATAGATCGGAAATTTTGTCGCAAAAAAAAAAAAACTAGGCCTGTCTTTGTATGCATGCTGACAACTGTTTCTGAACTATGTCTGGTCATGATTCGACGTAAGCAATACCCAGCTGTTGCAAACTCAACGGCCATGCGCAAAGTCCGCTGCCAAACTGTCAACGGCCATGCTCAAAGCTCGGCCTGCAGCCGTGCAGGTTACCAAAGATGAGGAACACCACCGTGCAGTACTGCGCTAGTCACCAACTCCTTCGCCCTCCGTTATGGCGAGGTGGCTCGATGCGCCGTCGGACCGGTTTTGGCTGAGGAAGAAGCTCGCCTGCTCGGTTTTGACAGAGAAAATACTTGGGACAAATACTACAGTTTTTTGTGGACGCCAAATAGCTCAAAGTAATTAAAACCAGATAATACTACCATACGATAGTACGAGCCATATCGCTGAGGAAACATTTTTCATTGAAAATTCTCCAGCTGCAGGAGATTGCTGTAATACGCCCGGCATGCAAACAACTCTGATAGAACACGACGCGAATTGTTGTTGTTCAACAAGTACCGACACAAACGATGCACAAGGACGATGATGCGGACATGGTGAGGGATCCAAAGAACAGGCGGCAGGATCGGGAGGGAGTGGCCTAGGTTGGTGGCCGTTTATGCCTTCCTTTTCCTTTTTTGAGGGGATGGCCATTATGCCTTCCGTGTAAGCCCGGCGGCTCCGGATGGAACAGAAAAATAACTTGGCCGTGCACCAGGGTCAGTTTCGGCCGGGTGGAGACGACGCCTACAACTTTTAATGCTACTGAGGCCCACGTTATTATTATTTATGTCGATACCTTCTGAATACAACTGCAAATACAAACTGAAGGAGCACATCCCAACGCGCGTGTGGACGGATGTGATATCAGATGCAGTTGAGACTGGGCTCGGATTCGAATTTTCGGGCCATGAGGTCAAATATTACTATTATGTCCCCATGTTTCTCTCGAATACATTATGTCCCCCATGTTGTTTCCCAAGCATACACTCACATGCATAACATACGTCATTCAAGGACACGATGCAATGGATTATTTATTGATAACATGAAGTGCCCTTAGCATATAGATTAAGCTCTATCCATCAACGCAAACCTTGCAGGTACACTTGGCAAAGAAAAAATTACTGCACCAATGTTCGCGGATCTCCTGCCCAGGGTAACCGAAACGACCCACGCATACAGACTTGCAAATACCCTTGGTACAAAACAACAGCCGATAAAACCCAGAAGTCAAACATTTCTCTGCATACACAAACATAAGAAAAATTAAACCATAAGAGTGAGAGATGGATTGTAATAACAAGATCTTTGCATCCTCGCGTAAAAGTGATAAGTTGTGAAAAGCCTCAAGGAAATACACAGAATATGCATCGATCAAGATCATATTAGAGAAAACTCTTGGTAGTATGATTTTGAAATCTTATGAAGATTTCTCAAGGTTCTTCGTTTGAAATAACATATGCCCTAGGAAATCTAGTTAAAAAAGGGAAGAGAACACACCTGCAGATGTAGTGCTTCCGAACAACACAAGCATCACCAAAAAACAAGCGGTGGCAGATCTTCCATCCATTCTTGAATTACGCGCTCCAACGAGAGCCAAAGGGTCAATCAAGCCTTTAAAAAGTGTCAAAAGGATATGGAATGGCGTGAAATGATGTGCCATATATAGACTTCTAGAATCCATATGCTTACATAAAATTTGTAGTGCATCGTATCTTAAATAGTACTCATTAAATACACACTTAGCTGTTCTACAATGACTTATATCACATTTAATGTGTTTTGTGCTACTCCCTCCGTCCGTAAATATAAGAATAAAGACTACATACGGATGTATATAGACATATTTTATGTAGTCCGCATTGGAATCTCCGTATGCGTGGGTACACACTTAGCTACAAGTTCTACTCCTACAATGACTTTTATCACATTTAATGTGTTTTGTCCTACTCCCTCCGTTTCAGTAAAGGACTACATACAGAGCAAAATGAGTGAATTTACACTCTAAAATATGTCCATATACATCCGTATGTAGTTTGTATTGAAATTTCTAGAAAGACTTCTATTTAGAAACGGAGGGAGTAGATGCAAAAGGGTAACCAATGCATCATATCTTGAAATATATCATATACATTAACTATATGCGGGGCCGACCCTGGGCCATGGCGGCGAGTGCGACGGCCTAGGGGCTCAGCCCAGCAGGGGCCCATACCCTGTGCTTGTCTACTGTATATGTCCAGAGGCGACACTCCATGTGCTCTGTAGGAACGTGGAGAGCAGCAGCCCGCAGCCTTCCCATCCTTGTTAGGGTCATGGTCAAGATCCGACCGTCTCCTTGTAATTTTTTGCATCTCTCCTTGTAATTTTTTGCATCTCAACCTTTCCCCTTGTCTATTTTCTGTAATTATCAATTGGTGTAAGGATGTTTGACTTGCTTGATTCCTTGTTGTACGACATTGCAGTCAGATAGATTTTGCTGTTGTGGCATTGCTTGAATTTGGATTAGTGGATAGCAGGAGAGGCATGGGATTTCTTCTAATTTACTCCAAGATACCAAGACCAATATTCAAGAATTCAGGTGTTTTCTCTCCATTTTTTTTGTAACCATGTTGCCAAAAAACCATTTATCTGATTGTGAGAAAAGAAAAAAGAAGTAACGTGTGCAAACGACGGGCCATCAGCCGGCTGGCACCACAGGAGTCGCACGAGGAGAACCAGCCGGCTCAGGAGAGAACGAGGAAGAAGCAACGTTCTCGTTTTGAGCAGGCGAGAACGTTGGATAGAGAAAATACTTTGGATACTACAGTTTTTTTGTGGAGGCGAAATAGCTCAAAGTAATTAAAACCATTGTATTTGGGAAAACTATACTATTCCCAAAATACTTAGGAAATGTAGAGCTATCAAATGGGGTGTGGCCATGAGATCAAATATTATGATTTCCCCTATGTTTCTCGCATACATTATGTCCCGCATGTTGTTTCCCAAGCATACACTCCCATGCATAAAAATAAGTCATTCAAGGACACGATGTGATGGATTATTTATGAGAAAGTATGTTTTTGGTCCCTCAAATTCTCAAAAAAAGTATAGACTTGGTTCCTCAAGATTTTTTGGTATACATCTGGTCCTTCAAGTCTCAAAATCGGATAAGTTTGGTCCTAAACCAGATTTTGAGCACGTTGACCAGGTTTGACCGCCACAAAACCGCCCGGTGATCAGTAAATTGAAAAAAAAAAGTCTGAATTCTTTTAGGTCCAGTGTGATTACATGCGCAAGGTGCGACCAAATTTTCGCGTTCTTTGACACTCGAGAAGCTTGTGGCAAAAAAAATATCTACGTCCGATGAAAAGTAGATTTGAAAAAAGTCTGACAAAAAATCTGAATTTTTGTGGGGTCTAATATGCTTACATTCTCAAGGTGCGACCAAAAAATTGTGGTCTTTCGACACTATAGGAGCTCGTGACAAAAAAAAATTGGGGCACAAAAAAATAGCCAAAATTTGTATTGTTTTGCTAGAGCCCATCCGATGTCATTTCATGACAAAATTTTGGTCGCGTCTTGCGTCTGTAAGCATATTGGACCCCAAAAAATACAGATTTTTTTTGAATTTTTTATATATTTTTTAAATTTACTATTCATAGTTTAGATGTTTTTGTTTTTTTTACCCGAGCTCCTCGAGTGTCCAAAGACCACGAAAATTTGGTCGCACCTTGCGCATGTAAGCATATTGGATCCAAAAAAATTCAGATTTGTTTGAAGTTTTTCCCAAAACTGTTCACCGGGCGGTTTTGTGGCGGTCAAATCCGGTCAACATGCTCAAAATTTGGTTTAAGACCAAACTTATCCAGTTTTGAGACTTGAGGGACCAAATGTATACCAAAAAATCTTGATCAGGGACCAAGTCTATAATTTTTGGGAACTTGAGGGGCCAAGAACATACTTTTCTCATTATTTATTGATAACATGGAATGCGCTTAGCATATCCATTAAGCTCTATCCACCAACGCAAACCTTGCGGTGCACTTGCCAAACAAAAAATTACTGCACAGATGTTCGCGGATCACCTGCCCAGCGAAACCGAAACGACACAGGCATAGACTTGCAACAACCCTTGGTACAAAACAACAGCCGACTGAAAAAAGTCAAGCATTTCTCTGCGTACACAAGCATAATAAAAAATTATACCATAAGAGTGAGAGATGGATTGTAATAACAAGATCTTTACATCATTGCGTAAAAGTGATAAGTTGTCAAAAGCTTCAAGCAAATACACAGAATGTGCATCGATTAAGATCATATTATAGAAAACTCTCGGTAGTATTATTTTGAAATCTTATGAAGATTTCTCAAGGTTCTTCATTTGAAATTACATATGCCATAGGAAATCTAGTTTAGAAAAACAAAAGAGACGACACACCTGCAGATGTAGTGCTTCCGAACAACACAAGCATCACCAAAAGAAAAAGCGGTGGCAGACCTTCCGTCCATTCTTGAATTACACGCTCCAATGAGAGCCAAAGGGTCAATCAAGCTTTTAAAAAAGTGTCAACATGATATGGAATGGCGTGAAATGATGTGCCATATATAGACTTCTAGACAGAGACAAAAAAGGGAAGCCAATGCATCATGTCTTAAACGTATATCATATACGTTAACCATATGCTTAGGTAAAATTTGCAATGCATCATATATTAAGGTATATATTATATACATTAAATACACACTTCTACAAGATCTACAATGACTTATATCACATTTAATGTGTTTGTGCTAGAAAAAAGCATTAGTTGTCTTAGTTTTAGTCCCAAGAGCTATATCTAGATTAAGATATAGAGGGTGCTTGGATCCAAGGGACTATTTTTAGTCTGACTAAAAATAGTCTCTTTTAGAGGCTAAAGTTCCAAGCACCCCTGACTAAAGAGATGCTAGGACTAGTCTTGAGGCTAATAAACTTTAGTCATAGGAAACCTACTAAAATATGTATTAGCCCTCTCTCTCCTCATTTAATTCATCTCCTTTAACACATGCAAGTTCTGGATTGGAGGGTTTGAAGGATAATAAATGCTCAATAACTTGATTTTAGTCTCTTTAGTATTTGGATCCAAGCATGGATGAGGCTAGCAAGTTTTAGTCCCACTACTTTTAGTCATGGGACTAAAACGTATCCAAGCACCCTCATAGTGGAGTAAAACACTTTGGCCTCATTAAATAAGATGGCACATCATATTTTTGCCTAGATGGCATGCTTTAGATATACTCCCTCCATTCCATAACTCTTGTCATGGCTTTGGTTCAAAAGACCAGTACAAGCATTGGAATGCCCTAATGTTTGTATAAGAGTTGAAATCGAATAACAATATATTAGTAAATGACTTCTATGCATAATTTCTTATCTTGAAAGTTTTGGAGAATGATGCATGCAACGTATAGAGATTGGCAACACGTGAGCATATCTTTTCACGTCCACTCATGGAGATAGATCAATCTATTATCTCTACTCCTAAAGGGGGAGTTGGTAGTCTCGCCTCATTCCCACCAAATTGTAAACAAACACTATATTACGCTCGTGAGCATCTTACAAATGATCTTTCGCTCACGTGCAACCAATTTGGACCGGTCCATTTGACACGTGCATTAACTCAATCAAATCGTGTTGGGTAACGCGGTGATTTCCAAAAATTTCCTACGATCACGCAAGATTTATCTAGGAGATGCATAGCAACGAGAGGGGGAGTGTATCTTCATACCCTTGAAGATCACAAAGCGGAAGCGTTTATCAACGCGTTTGATGTAGTCGTACACCTTCGCGATCCGTCCCGATCAAGTACCGAACGTACGGCACCTCCGCGTTCAGCACACGTTCAGCTGGATGACGTCCTCGCCTTCTTGAAACAGCAAGACGGGCGAAGTAGTAGATGAGTTCCGGCAGCACGACGGCGTGGTGACGGTGTTGGTGAAGAACAATCTCCGTAGGGCTTCGCCTAAGCACTACGGAAACTATGACGGAGGATAAACTAGAGGGGACGGGGTTGCCGGCGCACGGCTTGGTGTTTCTTGATGTGTCTTTGGTGCTAGCCATGCCCCTCTATTTATATGATGAGCCCTGGGGTCGAAACTTGGAGCAAAAGCCTCCTCAAAGTCGGTTTTGCCCGAAAGGCAAGAGTCCCACTTGGACTCCGGGACCAAACGCCACAATCCTTGGCGTCTGGCCCAGACGTCATGGGCCTCGGCGTCTGGCACAGGGCCAGATGCCAAGGTCTCCAGCGTTTGCCCCCTGGCCTCCGAAAAACTCCTTTTGCACCGACTTATCGCCCCGTGGGCCTGACCCCTTGGCCTAACCATCTCATCCAATATATGAATCTTTACATCCAGACCATTTCGGAGCTCCTCGTCATGTCCGTGATCTCATCCGGGACTCTAAACAACATTTGGTCACCAACATACATAACTCATATAATACTATATCGTCAATGAACGTTAAGCGTGCGGACCCTATGGGTTCGAGAACTATGTAGACATGACCGAGACACTTCTCTGGTCAATAACCAATAGCGGGACCTGGATACCCATATTGGTTCCTACATATTCTACGAAGATCTTTATTGGTCGAACCTTATGACAACATACGTTATTCCCTTTGTCATCGGTATGTTACTTACCTGAGATTCAATCGTCGGTATCTTTATACCTAGTTCAATCTCGTTACCGGAAAGTCTCTTTACTTGTTCCGTAATACATCTTCACGCAACTAACTAATTAGTCACATTGCTTGCAAGGCTTATGATGTGCATTACCGAGAGGGCCCAGAGATACCTCTCCGATACTCGGAGTGACAAATCCTAATCTTGATCTATGCCAACCCAACAAACACCTTCGGAGAATCTGTAGTCTGTAGAGCATCTTTATAATCACCCATTTATGTTGTGACATTTGATAGCACACAAGGTGTTCCTCCGGTATTCTGGAGTTGCATAATCTCATAGTCTGAGAAACATGTATAAGCCATGAAGAAAGCAATAGCAATGAAACTGTAACGATCATAATGCTAAGCTAACGGATGGGTCATGTCCATCACATCATTCTCCTAATAATGTGATCCCGTTCATCAAATGACAACGCATGTCTATGGTTAGGAAACATAATCATCTTTGATTAGTGAGCTAGTCAAGTAGAGGCATACTAGGGACTATATGTTTTGTCTATGTATTCACACATGTACTAAGTTTCCGGTTAATATAATTCTAGCATGAATAATAAAAATTTATCATGAATTAAGGAAATAAATAATAACTTTATTATTGCCTCTAGGGCATATTTCCTTCAAATCAGTGTTTTCCCAAAATAACATCATGCGTTAACTCATTCAAATCAAATCTTCACAGAATCCCAACTAAATCCAAAATTTGATTGCCTTCCACTACTCATACCTAAATCACAATCAACTCTTATCAAAACATCAACTATATTAACTCAATCAAATCATCACTTTCCCAAAATAACAAAATGCATTAACTCATTCAAATCAAATCTTCAAAAAATCTCAACTAAATCCAAAATTTTCTTGCCTTTCGCTATTCAGACCTAAATCAAATCTAATCTTACCAATCTTTACTCCTAAATGGGGAGTTGTTAGTCTCGCCACTTCCACCAACTCGTAAGCAAATACTATACTAGGAAAATGCCCGTGCATTGCCACGAGCCTTTTAAACATTTTTACGATTGCACCTATGAATATCATGCATATCAAATTTTACATGCATAATTGTTTGGTTGCACCGATAAATATAATGTCTATCAAATTTTGCTCACAGTCTGAGTTAAATTTGACAGGCATTATATTGTCTATCAAATTTTGCATCTATGCCACATGGACTCTACACCGACACATTAAACCCCACGTGGACCCATGACAAGAGCTAGAGCACGTGCTTTGGAAACCGAGGTGAACTCCTTCCTACTTTACTTGCATACGCATACGAACGGAACATGGTTACTACCTCACCAAAATATGCTATGCCTCCTTAGGTATGAAGAGGAACATCACCAAGAAGCTCAGGAGCATCACCAAGGAGGAGGACCACCCCAACGCCTCGTGGACCAAGACGGAGGTCAACAGCAGCAACACGGGCACCCGAAACCCCGTGCCCATGGACTACCCAGGGAGTTGGCGTTGGGGCACCCCGTGCGCACGGGCGTGTACCGTGCACACGGGCCCAACTTACCCCGTGAGCACGGGCCTCCCAGGATGGCCGGCTGAGATCGCTTCTTCGGCCTCCTCTTCATCCCCTTCGTCCCCAAGGCTATATAATTCGTACCTAGGACCATGTTTAGGGTTAGCAAAGTATTAGATGAGATATTTGTGAGCTTTGCTCCTTCTACCTTCCCTCTTGTGGATCAAGATCCCAGAGGGAAGAATCCTTGTGGATTTCAAGACCTCCATAAGGAGAAGACTATCTTCAAGACCTCATCTCCTAGGAGTGGGAAGAACTTTGCCATTGTATCTTTCCTTTGATTGTGTTTGTGACTTCTGGATCTTGTGGTGTTATTCTAGTGGATGTGTAATTGGGTATTGTTGGAGTGATTTCCCTTTGTGTTCTTGTTATTCATCTCCTTTTCCCCCTCCAAGTGTGAAAAGATCCCTCTTAGGGTTTCCACCCTACAACATCTTGGTATCATGAGCAAGGTTGATTCACATCTTCGAGTCCTTACCTTCCACTTTCTAGCCTGATTTTGTTGTTTCTCATCCTAATCCAAAAATCCCCACCAAAAATAGCCCCAAAATTTTTCGTGCAATTTGTTTGATCTTGTGAGATTTGGTTGTTTTGATCCACGAATTTGGTGTTTGGCAAGTGGATCTACCCCCCACCACCACCACCACCATCATCGTCCCCACCCTTCCATCCTTCGAATTTGGCCAAAAACTTGGAAATTACCACGGTTGCAGAGCAGTTCGTCCGCTCACAGAGGACCCCATACACACGGGCCATCGGGACCCCGTGCACACAGGCCTCACTTACCCCGTGCGCACGGACTATCCAGGGACTTTCGGCCATTTTCTGCTTTGCTTCATTTTGTCTCCCCACCACCTCTTGTGTTCTTTTGCACTATTCCATGTGATTGTCTGAGTTTGGGTTGCGGTTTCTCTCATATCCTAAGGTGTTTCGGCTACTTAGGCGCAATTCGACATCATCATCATCGCCACCAATCATCGACTCAAACAACACATTGGCTGCGACAACATCATCTTCATAACCACCGTAAGCAAGGACGGTAACCTCGACGACGCCTTTGTGCTCCCTTGCCTTTAACTTGATAGCTTCGAGCCCTTTTGCGTAGCTTACCCATCAAGACTAGCTTGTTGAGTATTGCCAGGCCACGCATTAGTGCACCATTAGGGTTACCTATGATGGGTGGGACTTGGCTCGATTTGGCGTCAGCATCATTGTCCATACCGTCGATGTCTTAGGACGCGTAGTCTAGCATGTCCGTTAAATCCTTGACAGTGGCTATTAAGTGGGTGGTGGGTGGGTCATAAAATCCCCCGCTCTGCCTCCAACCTATACTGGGTGCAGTTCAGAGGCAAGCTTTCTGTAATGGTGAGGGATCCCATTAAGCCCAACGCTTTGTCTAAGGGAGAAAGCTGGGTGCGAGTCGGCGGATCTGTAGGGCTAAGTTCGGTGACAAACATCTAACCGAGCCCGATCGACACAGACATTGATAGTTCAGAGCTAACATCCAGAGGCGAGTCCAAAACCGCATCTGGGTCTCCAGTCGGAAGTTCCGTGGTAGAAGAGAGTCTGGCGGGGGTGATCCGCCCGTCCTCGGATGTTACTACCCGCTCCTGATCTACGGCCAACGCGGGTGTGAGTGTCGACCCCAGGATGGGATCTAAGAGCGGATCCGAAGAGTTTCGTTCATGGGGGCAAGGGGCGGCAACCGGGGCCGCGAACCCCTCGAAGACTAGATCTCCTAGGATATCGGCGATGTAATGCAGGTTTCCAAACCTGATCTGGTGGGCGGGGGCACAACTATCGACCTGCTCGAGGCGGCTGATCGAGTTGGCATGAAGCACGACGCCCCTGAACACAAAGACCTGTCCGGGTTGAAAGGTTTCCCTGGACGCAGCGTCATCATTGATGAAGAGGTGTGCCATAAATCCTTCTGTTGATGATACAACGGAGCTCTCAATGAAAGCACCAATGTCCGTGTCAAAACCGGCTGATCTCGGGTAGGGAGGCCAAGTTGTATGTCTGACGATCGGTGGTAACAGTGATCAAAAAGGACACGGTGTTTACCCAGGTTTGGGCCCTCTTAATGGAGGTAAAACCCTACTCCTTCTTGATTATATTCGATGGATATGGGGGTTACAAGAGTTGATCTACCTCAAGATCATAATGTCTAAACCCTAGCTTGGCTAGCCTATCAATGTTGTGATCCTGCCTTCGATCTAACCCTCCGGTTTATATAGATACTAGAGGGGCTTAGGGTTGTACAAAGTCAGTTTAATAGAAAGGAAATAGTATATCCGGACACCTAAACTTGCCATCCACGTATACGGGAGTCCCTACCGGACACGGGAGGTGGTCTTCTGCCTTGTATCTTGATGGCCCATCAGTCCGGCCCATATCCAATAGACCGGACGCCCGAGGACCCCTTAATCGAGGACTCCCTCACAGGGTGGCGGCCAAGGGGGAGACTTGCCCCCCAAGCAGGTGGGAGGTGCCCCCACCCCCTAGGGTTTCCAACCCTAGGCTCCTTGGGCCCTTGGGGGGCACACCAGCCCACTAGGGGGCTGGTTCCCACCCATATTCATCCCACTTGACCCTCTGGGGTAGGTGGGCCCACCCGATGGACCCCCGGACACCTTTTGGTGGTCCCGGTATAATACTGATAACCCCGAAACCTTCCAGCAACTGAAAACTGGATCGCTCTCAGAGGCATCGCGCTGAAGATCACTATTCGAGTAGTCTATTCTGTACCCCTCAAAAAAAATAGAGTAGTCTATTCTGGTGGTTGATGAGAGTGACATTCCTACCAAGATATCACTTTTTTATCGACAAAGGGTGGATTTTATTAACTCAAAATGAAGCATCAAGTGGATACAAACATAATGATCACACACCTGGCCTCTGCATAACTAGGATGCACACAACCATCAACAACACGCACACACACAAAAAACTCACAGACAAATAGCAAAGTCATAAGACCAAAGCTATGCCCAAGCATGGAAAAAGAAGAAACCCCAAAACGACCAAATCTTCCATCGGCAAACTATAACAAAGACCATATCCACACCAACTATCTCATGACATCACAAGGACAACGAGTTTGTTCAACAACAACGCCTTCTGGAAGGGAGCGGTGCTCGAGCACCGCTGTCACCGGATCCAACCACCAAAGGCCGGAGTCTAGGTTTTCACCCTGAAGAACGAATCTGAGCATATCCGGGTGGTGGCGGCTGCGGGCGTCATTTCCTTCAAGAGGGCTTTGTCATGGTTTTCTCTTCTCTCCACGTTGCTCCGGGTGGTAGGCTGGCGGCGGCGCGATGGGAATTGGTGGATTGGACATGCAGGGGCTAGGGTTCATCTGCTTAAATTGGTAGGTAGGTTAGAAAGGACAAGTTTTAGACCCTTCGATCAAAATCGAACAGTCCCGGATAAATAGGTTAGGAAGTCCAAACAATTAACCGAAGTGATGTTTGGGGATGATCTGGATCCAACAGGGATGACTGAGCGGGTCGAGTCCGGGGAAGTTTCGGACGCGCACGAGGGGGTCTGACAAAAGGGCAAGGGGAACCAAGAACCCGGTTGCTCTTGGAACAGTCAACGATGAGAACACAGAGGACCGACAACTACGAACAGATGCAAGTTTTGAAAACATGACGGCAATAGAGTGTCGATGCAATGCGAATGATGAGATGATGAATGCAACAAACAAATAAAACACACAGCGACAATGAAATAACTAGAAGGCATCCGGAGTCTCGGTCTTGGGTCGTCACAAGGAGGAGGTGGAGGCTGACTACCCAGCGAGGCTGGGCGACATGCGGAATCCCTCGCCCTCTCTGTGGCCGGCGACTGCAGGGTTTTGCCATCGCCGCAAGGCTCTTCGATCCCAAGGCCGAACTGCCGCAGACAGAGCCGGTCCCCGTGGTGGAGCGCTATGTGTGGACCGGTGGGCTACCCTATTGGTCAGCCCCCCGGCGTGGCTAGGCGCGACACTGGCGCGAGAGGCGACGTACCTTGAGCAGTGGAGGCAGCGCACGCTAGCGGATGAGCGCGCCAACGGCGAGCGGCTCATGCAGATCGAGCGTGAGGACGAGGAGGAGCGTCGTGAGAAGGAGGAGGAGGAGGAGCGTCGTGCCCACGGTGGAGCATCCCAGATGGCCGTGCAACCGGCATAGCAGGAGGGCGTAGCCTGGGCCAGGGAGGCGGCATTCCCCTGGGCTAGCCCAGCGCTGGAGCTGGTCGACCTCACCGGCCCCGGGTCGGACGACAAGGACGCCAAGGGCAGCGCGCATCGCAAACTTTTTATTATTATGTTTAATGTTTATGTGGACTTTTGCCCGAGGTTGACCGGCTTTTAATGTTTAGTTATGCCAAGTTTGAATGTGATTGCTGTTTTTTAAGCTCGCGTTAAAAAGTTATGTCGCACTAGTGTTGGTTGCACGCGCCGACCCAAATGAAAAAAATAAACACAAACGCCCACATGACCGATCTAAACAAAAAAAGAAGGGATAAACCATGCGACTGTTTGGGTCGGTGGTCGAGGTTGGTCTGAGGTGCTGGTCCAGGGGCAACTTCCGCCGAGACTGCTTGAGCTGCCGCCTCCGTCAGGCATGACTGGCTGCCGCCTAGAAACAGCATGGGGCGCCGATCGATAATCTGGTCTGATGCACGCACGCGCAGGCAGCTGCGGCGGGAAACCCAACCGTCATGGGCGCGAGCAGCGCATTGGGCGCCTTTTGACGTGAATGCAGCCGCACGCACAGGGCCTCACCTGCTCGGCGTAGTGCATGTTGACTGAAAACGGGCATGACCCCAAAAACCGCACGCGCCCATGACTGGGAAAAAGGAACAAACATTCGGGCATCTAGCACACAGGCTAGAGGCTGCAAATTTCCACGGGTGTTTGCTCACGCTGACAGTCGCATGATGGGTAGACCAGGGAACGCTGAACGAACGTGTGTGTTCGGTTTTACTCGTCGTGTTTCTGGTCGTCCAAACGTCATGCACTACGCACGCGTGAATGTATAACGGGATGTATATCTACTTCGAGTTGCCTTACATACCTCTCGGCATAGAAAAAGTGACCATGTGGGATAAGCTGCGTGTGCATTCTTTTTACTTATTCCTTTCCGTTTTTCATGACAGTCCAGAGCCCATACCATCTGCGTCAACACAGTGGAGGAGCAGCAATCTCTTTTACTTCTGACCAAAAAACATCTTCTCAACTATTTTTTTTCGATGGCATGATGGTAGAATATAAAAGAAACAGGCCGATTCAGAGCCCATAACACCTGCGTCAAAATGACGCATGGCCAAAACTATTGGATTTCTCTCTCGGACACATATAGTAAAATAAAAAGCAAAGTGTAGATTTGCCCCTAAATTATTGTTGTAACTCATAAGTACCTTTTATTCCTAATTACTTTACACCACCTTTAGTTTTCATTATCATTTCGGTTTCATCCATTGCAATGGTCAACCATGGTCAAAACCATTTTTGTGCAATACACGAACCATTCTCTCCCCTTCGAACCCTAGAGGGACGATTTTCTGGATGCTCCGCGCTGCCACCCCTCTTCCTGCGATCGGTCGCCGCACCCCACCCTGACCCTGCTGGAGTGGGAGCGCAGGGAGGCCACACTCTACCAGATGGAGTTGTAGTTTTCCTCGTTTTGAGACTTTTGGTTGGGTTTTGTGGAGGCGCCTGCCATGTTCGAGAGGAATCGCCCAAAGACCTCGATGCATTTCTATATTTTTAAGAAGAGTCGCCTTGTTGATCCCGAGGAACTCGCTCACGGAGAACAGGTCGCAATATCCTCCTCCTCCTCCCTGCAGGTGGATCTAACCCTCGTCGAACTCCCAACAGACTACGCCGTTGCCGACTCCGTGCAACGTGTCCACGGCGCCGCACAAGCCCTCCACCTGCACGGACCCCTGGTGGCTCACGCCCTGCTGCGCCAGGCTGCCGTCGAAGGCCGCGTCCAGCGCGCTAGGTGCCATAAGGTCGGTGCCGTAGTCCACGTCTATGTCCTTGTCAAGCCAGTCTGCGAACATGACCTCAGGGAGCACGGGCGCGTGCGGCCGGATCGAGGCGGCAGCGCCAGGGACTGCGGGCTGCTCCAGTCGTCGGCCGTCGACGACGACTCCAGCGGCCCTGACGAGCCGGAGATGGACGGCTGGTTAACGACGCTGCGTTCGCGCCCACCGTCGCTGGGCGTCGGGCTCCGGGGCGCGTCCGAGCCGGCGGATTTGGCTCGTGACGGCGCGCCCTCGACGCGCTTCTTCAGGAAAGAGTTCCAGTAGTTCTACACCTCGTTGTCGGTCCGGCCCGGCAGGTGCAGCGCTATCTGAGACCACCTGCGCCAGAGAAAACAATTCTCACCATGTTAACGAAGCAAATTATTGTACCGTCCAATAAATAAAGCTATAATTGTCACAGACTTGAAGCTGTAGTACAACAGTTGACAAGTACACTTACAACAAGCGTGTTCACAAATGATTCTACTACACATGTTTATTCCCGGGCTGCTAACAAGGCCTACAATGTCTGTTCCAGAAAACAAAAACAAAAGCACGAGGGGAAAAAGTAGAAAAGGTTCGAACCTTTAGTCAACGGTTCTGAAGACCTTCCTGGAACCATTTGGGACGATGGCGGGTGGTCAATGCCTGCTGGACTGTGCACATGACAGCCTAGTGCTGTTGTATTGCAGGCAGCGTGGTCCAACTTTCTCTAAACGAGGAAATAAGCAACAAATGGAATATAAAGTGAAAAGGCAAATGAGGTAAGAGGAGGGACCAGATCCCCACACGAACGAGCGCTTGTGATTGCAGCCGCCCCAGTGAAACTTTATATCTTTGCTTTTTCTATATATATATATATATATATATATATATATATATATATATATATATATATATATATATATATATATATATATATATATATATATATATAGTAATTCTCACCGAATCGATCGATCGAGAGATGGTCCGGCTTAACAAGCGATGTAAAATTACGTTTGCGCACCGTAAAATTATGTCGATGGAAATGGTTGGGCTTTGGCTGGTCACTAGGAGCTAGCCCACTCACCCCGTACATGAACCTTTTCCAATCTGGTGCGAGCGGTTTTCACGGGCTCGGGCAGGTGTTCCTCTCTCCCGACCCTCTCCTCTCTGGCAACGGCGGAGGCGACGACAGCGGCGGCACCGGAGGGACCAACCGGAGGCGAAGCCTACTCCCATCTCTCGCGCGTGAAGTACTCCAATTTGCGCCTCTGATGCGGTAGTGAACCGAGGCGACATAGGCAGTGCAACGATCCGACGCGAGCTGGGCGGCGACAATGGCCTTCTCCGGCGTCGCTCTCCCTCGTCGGCTTTCTTCTCGCCGGTAAGATCTCCCTCCTCTTTATCCTCCTCCACAAATTTCTTAATTTCTAGGGTTAGGGTTCTTGGTTTTTTGGAGCGAGGCAGAAGAAGAGAAAGAAAGGAAAAGAAACAGAAGAGAGGATCTTCCATAATGAAGAGGTGATGTACTGATGTAGGTTGATGGTGGAGACTGGCGCTCGGAGGTGGGATCAATTCAAGGAGGAGGTGGATGTCATGGTGTAGGAGAGAAGAAGGCTGCGGAGAAGGAACGCCAGTACATTATCTTCTTAGATCCAGCCAAAGGCGATGACCCTGTTTCTACTCTGTTATAGATAAACTGTCCCTATTTTTCTTCATTGGAGCTCCACCGTTTTGAATGAACTAGTGCTGGAATTTAGTCTATATTGGGCAGCCCAATAGCTATTTCAGAAATTCCTAATAAATCCTAGAGGCCCACTTAGCCCATTTGTGCAAGGCAAGGGATACTACTAAAGTTTAGTCCCACATTGCTAGCCTAGTGGGAGTTGGACCTCCTTATAAGGGAGGTTCTTTCCCTACTTGTACGAGCATGAGAACAAGAGGGACATCCACGCTCCTCCTCCTCCGCCCGCCCTTGCACAAGCAGCCAGCGCCAGCGCCATGGGTTGCGGGAATGAGCCGAGCCGATGTCTAAATTTTGCCACGCACTACTGGTATCACGAAAGGTCACTCGGAAGCTGAAACATTTTTTCTGTAGTGGACCTTGAATCCGGCGCGCCTCTTGGCTGCTGCTGTTCGTTTGTCTCCGCATTCCCTTCAGACTCCCGACGCAACCTCTCGCCTCCTTCTCTTGCGCCTATAAAGGGAGGTCGCTCCTCTCGAGAGACGCACTGAATCTCTTCCTCCTCTCGCCACAAGTTCTCGAAAGCACTGCGCTGCTTGTTGTCTTCCTCATCCCGGCTTGCGGCGTGCACCGCGAAGTCGGGACGATGAGACTCGAAACCGCACTCTTTGAGTCTGTGACGGGAGAAGGGTGATAAGGTTTTGGGGAGCGATCAGCGACTCATCGGCTTCTTCATCACGGACGATCCGATGCGCCGACGACTACTTCCGACGACGACTTCTTCCCCGACGTCGACAACCTCCTCGACGACATGGTGGCGAGGACACCGACCCCAAGTCCAAGTGCTACTGCTGCTGTGTCCCGTATGTCTTCTTCTTTCATCACATGTTACATTACATGTCCCGCCACGATTATCTCTACTAGTACTTGTCCTACATATGTTAGATTCTACTTCATATATGCAACTAGTTCTACCGTCTGCTATAGATATGTTTGGCTACGGTTCATATATCTGAAGCTATTTACCTTCTCTCTGTCAGAATGCATGACTTGCTTTATCTCTCTTGTTTTAGTCATGTTTTATCTACTATTTCTGTTAATAAAATCATTACGTAAATTGCTCATATTTCCAACAATCCAAAAACCTTATTATAGGCAATTTACCTCGAATGGTTTTGCTTCCATGAGACCTCCTATGTTTGAGGGTATCCACTATAAGAGGTGGCGTGAGAGAAGTCTTATGGTTTCAAACCATGAGTTGCTATGACGCCACGCTTGGCAAACTGAAGGAGAGCTTGATGCTCAACAAGCACAAGCTTTTCGAAAATGGATACTCTGTTTAAGGCTGCTCTCTTGAGTGTTCTTGGAGAGAACATAGTTGATGCTTATCGTCAATTGATAATGGAAAAGATATGTGGGATGCACTCGAGGCCAAGTTTGGGGTCTCGGATCTTGCACCGAGCTGTACATCATGGAGCAATTCTATGATTACAGGATGACCAAGAGCGCTCCGTGGTTGAGCAAGCTCATGAGATCTGATCGTTTGCTAGAGAACTTGAGCACTTGGGTTATGCGCTACGGACAAGTTTGTTGCGGGGTATCATCACTAAGCTTCCTCCTTCATGGAGGAACTTTGCTACCTCTTGAAGCATAAGAGGCAGGAGTTTTCCGTCCGGATCTCATTGGCACTCTTGATGTGGAAGAAAAGGCGAGAGCAAAGGACACACGTGCTCGAGGTATTGAGGAGGATCTAGTGCCAATGTGGTGCGAAGCGAACTTCCAGCCCCACAAGTTCAAGAACAAGGGCAAGTTTGATGGTAAAGCAAAGTTTGATGGGAAGAACAAGGCAGTGCAACACACGAACTTCAAGAAGAAGAATGGCAAGAAGAAAGGTGCTTGTCATGTGTGTGGAGATCCTGATCATTGGGCTCCTAGTTGCCCCAATCGCTATGACAAGCGTAATCACAGGAAAGGCGGCAAGACCGCTAATGTTGTCATCGGAGACATTGACATGAAGGATGTTGGGTATGGTATATTTCCCACTATTCTTTCAAGATGTCATTCTCTGATTGGTTAATTGACACGGTGCTAATGTGCATGTATGCGGTGATATTTCCATGTTTTCGTCTTATCGGATCATAGGGACTTCAACCGTCTTGATGGGCAACGGTTCAAGTGCTTCGCTCGTGGTGTTGGCACGGTCGATCTGAAGTTTACTTCGGGAAGATCGTCTTGGTCAAGAACGTGCATTATGTCCCCTCCGTCAATAAAAATCTTGTTAGCGGATTTCTTACGTGTAGAGATGGCTATAAGCTTGTCTTTGAGTCGAATAAATTTGTAATATCCAAGTATGGAACCTTTGTCGGTAAAGGCTATGAGTCGAGAGCCTGTTTCATTTATCCTTATCGACGCTTTGCAATAAAGTTGTTAATCATATTTGCAACAATAGTGAATCAAATGTGTGGCATTCACGACTTTGTCATGTTAACTTTGGTTGCATGTCGCGACTCATGAAGTTGAACTTAATCCCTAGTTTCACCACCGTTAAGGGATCTAAGTGTCAAGTGTGTGTGCAAGCTAAGCAACCTCGTAAATCTCACGTGATCATGGAGACGAGAAATCTTGCACCACTAGAACTTATACATTCAGATCTATGTGAAATGAATGGTGTTTTGACAAAAGGTGGAAAGAAATATTTCATGGCGTTAATTGACGACTCCACTAGATCTGCTGTGTGTATCTTACGAAATCTAAGGATGAGGCTTTGAACTTTTCAAGATCTATAAAGCTGAAGTGGAAAACCAACTTGATCGGAAAATCAAGAGGCTTAGGTCCGACCATGGTGGAAGTATTTTTCCAATGAATTTGATGCTTTTTGCGGAACATGGTATAATCCATGAGAGGACGCCTCCCTACTCACCTCAAATGGGGTGGCGAAAGAAAGAACCGTACTCTAACGATTTGGTTAACGCCATGTTAGACACATCGGGTCTCTCAAGGCATGGTGGGGAGGCGATATTGACAACATGTCATGTCCTAAATCGAGTTCCCACAAAGAACAAGGATAACTCCATTCGAGGAATGGGAGAAGAAAAGGTTAAAACTCTCTTATCTGCGAACATGGGGTTGTTTGGCGAAGTCAATGTTCCAATTCAAAGAAGCGGAAACTTGGACCAAAGACTGTGGATTGTGTTTTCTTGGGATATGCTTTTCATAGCATTGGCTATAGATTCTTGGTTGTAAAATCTGAGGTACCTGACATGCACGTTGGTACGATCATGGAGTCGAATGATGCGACTTTCTTTGAAGATATCTTTCCCATGAAGGATATGGCTACCTCATCTAATCGAGAGATGCCTAGTTCATCGAATCAGAACCGATTACAATTCTTGAACCTGCCATTTCGATGGAACACTTTGAAAGTCCTGTGGAGGAAAACAATGAAGTTCCTACTAGGAGCAAGAGACAGAGGACTGCAAAGTCTTTTGGTGATGATTTTCTTGTGTATCTCATAGATGACACTCCCAGTTCTATTTCAGAGGCCTATGCATCGAAGATCTTGACTCTTGGAAGGAAGCGGTTAAGAGGCGAGATGGATTCCATCTTGGCGAATGAAACTTGGGAGGTAATCGATCGTCCTTATGGGTGCAAACCTGAGGATGCAAATGGGTATTCAAGAAGAAGCTTAGGCCTGATGGTACTATTGAAAAGTACAAGGCTCGGCTCGTGGCTAAGGGTTATACCCAAAAGGAAGGTGAAGACTTCTTTGATACTTACTCACCCGTGGCTCGACTGACCACTATTCGAGTTCTACTTTCACTAGCTGCCTCACATGGTCTTCTCGTTCATCAAATGGATGTTAAGACTGCTTTCCTAAATGGAGAGTTGGATGAGGAAATTTATATGGAACAACCAGATGGGTTTGTAATAGATGGTCAGGAAGGGAAAGCGTGCAAGTTCTTTGAAGTCTTTGTATGGATCAAGCAAGCACCCAAACAAGGGCATGAGAAGTTCGAAGAACTTTAACAGCCGCAGCTTTGTTGTGAACGGTTGACAAATGTGTGTACTATCGCCATGGTGGGGGCGAGGGAGTTATGCTTTGCTTGTATGTTGATGACATACTGATTTTCGGAACAAATCTGAATGTTATTAAGGAGGTCAAGGATTTCCTATCTCGTTGTTTTGAGATGAAGGATTTAGGAGTGGCTGATGTCATTCTGAACATCAAATTGTTGAGAGATGATGATGGTGGGATTACATTGCTTCAATCTCACTATGTGGAAAAGATCTTGAGTCGCTTTGGCTATAGTGACTGCAAGCCCTCTCCAACACCATATGATGCTAGCGTCTTTGCTTGAAAGAATCAAGAATTGCTAGAGATCAATTGAAGTATTCTCAGATTATTGGCTCGCTTATGTACTTAGCTAGTGCTACAAGGCCTGACATCTCTTTTGCTGTTAGCAAGCTGAGCCGGTTTGTCTCAAAACCAGGAGATGTGCATTGGAAAGCTCTAGAAAGAGTTTTGCATTATTTGAAAGGCACTGCAAATTATGGAATTCACTACACCGGGCACCCAAAGGTGCTTGAAGGGTATAGTGACTCAAACTGGATCTCAGATGCTGATGAGATAAAGGCCACGAGCGGATATGTATTCACTCATGGAGGTGGCGCTGTTTCTTGGAAGTCTTGCAAGCAGACCATCTTAACGAGGTCAACAATGGAAGCAGAACTCACAGCACTAGATACAGCTACGGTTGAAGCAGATTGGCTTCGCCGGCTCTTGAATGACTTGCCGGTTGTTGAGAAACCTGTACCGGGTATCCTTATGAACTATGACAATCAAACTGTGATCACGAAAGTGAACAGCTCTAAGGATAACATGAAGTCATCAAGACACGTTCAGAGAAGGTTAAAGTCTGTCAGGAAAATGAGAAACTCCGGAGTTATTGCATTGGATTATATCCAAACGTCTAAAAATCTGGCAGATCCTTTTACTAAGGGTTTATCACGTAATGTGATAGATAATGCATCGAGGGAGATGGGTATGAGACCCACAATATGAGTTGTTCACAGTGGTAACCTATTCTTTGTGATCGGAGATCCCGTGAATTAGATGTGGAAGACAAGCTGTTGGTCAACTGAGAGGAGAGTATCCTTACTATTCACAATACCACTCCATGAAGATGCAATACTCTCCTAATCTGCATGGCAGGTTGATGTATATCTTAATGTGTTCTAAGTGGCTTATTTAAGCGAGATGTTATCCTGCGAACATCTTTTGAAGAACACACCTATATGAGTCTGATTGTCAAGCGTCGCAATCTATGAGAGTAGGGTTCTCTCTAGTAAACTCATGAAAGGTCACGGAGTATGACGATAAGCTCCACCAGCGGGAAGACCCACGGTAGCCACGTGTCGGTCAAGGCTTTATGTGAAGCTAGATTCGCAGAAAACTTGCGCTTCAAGGCCCATCCACTGTTCAAGTTGCTTACTAGTGTAGCATAGAGTTCTAGGTGGAAGTTCAACTTAACAGCCTCCACCGCAGCCGGTATATAAAACAGTGTTTTGGAATCAAAGGCAAATTTACGTGTGCCTCGGGATCTGGTGGGGATTGCTGGAATTTAGTCTATATTGGGCAGCCCAATTACTATTTCAAAAATTCCTAATAAATCCTAGAGGCCCACTTAGCCCATTTGTGCAAGGCAAGGGATACTACTAAAGTTTAGTCCCACATTGCTAGTCTAGTGGGAGTTGGACCTCCTTATAAGGGAGGTTCTTTCCCTACTTGTACGAGCATGAGAACAAGAGGGACATCCACGCGCGCTCCTCCTCCGCCGCCCGCCTCGCCACGCCTCGCCTCGTCACGACACGACTCGCCGCGTCGCGTCGCGCCGCGGGTTGCGGGAATGAGCCGAGCCGATGTCTAAATTTTTGCCACGCACTACGGGTATGCGAAAGGTCACTCGGAAGCTGAAACATTTTTTCAGTAGTGGACATCGAATCGAGCAGCGCGCCTCTTGGCTGCTGCTGTTCGTTTCGTCTCCGCATTCCTTCAGCTCCCGCGCAACCTCTCGCCTCCTTCTCTTGCGCCTATAAAAGGGAGGTCGTTCCTCTCGAGAGACGCACTGAATCTCTTCCTCCTCTCGCCACAAGTTCTCGAGCACTTTGCTGCTGTTGTCTTCCTCATCCGGCTTGCGCGTGCACCGCGAGTCGGGACGATGAACCTCAAACCGCACTCTTTGAGTCTGTGACGGGAGAAGGGTGATAAGGTTTTGGGGGCGCTCAGCGCGACTCATCGCTTCTTCATCACGGACGATCCGATCGCCGACGACTACTTCCCGACGACGACTTCTTCCCCGACGTCGACAACCTCCTCGGCGACATGGCTGGCGAGGACACCGACCCCAAGTCCAAGCTACTGCTGCTGCTGTCCCGTATGTCTTCTTCTTTCATCACATGTTCTGTTACATGTCCTGCCACAGTTATCTCTACTAGTACTTGTCCTACATATGTTAGATTCTACTTCATATATGCAACTAGTTCTACCGTCTGCTATAGATATGTTTGGCTACGGTTCATATATGCAGAAGCTATTTACCTTCTCTCTGTCAGAACACATGACTTGCTTTATCTCTATTGTTTTAGTCATGTTTTATCTACTATTTCTGTTAATAAAATCATTCTGTAAATTGCTCATATTTCCAACAACTAGACTGTCAAATAGTATTGAGAAATACCATGTTCAGTCATTTACTTAGAATGGAGTTGGGATGCTGCTACTGTATGACAATGGTCATCCCATCATTGTAAATATGCTCTGTTGCAGAAGACACATAAAGAACTCAAAAAGGGTAAAGTACAAGAAAATGTGAAAAAACAAGCCTCGCAGCGAAAAACCATGCCCCAAAAAGAAACACAAAATCATTCATGCCCAAGTAACTGTAATCTTAATGCACAATGTCACCGGCTTGTTGATAGGGAGTATAATGTTTAGTTAGTTTTTGAGTTAGTTGAGCCACTGCAATATGGGGCATTCATATTCTGAACAAATCGAGATTTAAACATATCGATTAGCTAATCTTACTAAAGAACACAAATGTGTCTTTTCTTAAACTTGAATCGTCCTGGTAAAAGTATGGATTTTCACTTTGACCTGTGGCTGTCTATATGTGGAAGGCTTCTAAATTTCTCTAGGCGTAGAACTGAACAATAGTGAGACATTGTAGGCGCAGATCTGAATAATAGTGAGACATGGTATCAACTAGTGAAAAGTGCAAGATGCAGGATCAACTTTTCTTTTTCCAGTTCATGGTACATTTGTTGCTCTTTGTCACCTCTTTGAAAGCACTGCATACACCTGCAGTACACTAAACTTTCTCACGTTTGGTTCTCATATTATCACATTGAGCTTAGGCGAACGCTGGATGACTAAGCACCTATTTATTTCTAGTATTGATCTTTTGATACATGGTGAAATGAACAGAACAATATAGCTGAGTGCTCCTATTTTATGTCGATGTAAAGAAGCAATGTAATCTATATCGGATGCAAGTTTGGAAATGTATTATTTGTACATGCTCCTATTTTATGTTGGCCCCACATCTGGTAACTCAACTCTCAAATTTGTTACATCGGCTGGCGAATGTGGGCTAACTCTAAACTGCTAGATTTTTATATGTGGTTGGTTGGACACCTTATGTTGGCGGATACTGACCGTCTCCCAGCCTGTCAATATTCACGGAAGCTGCAAAAATTAGAGTTTGATTTATTTCTATTTCCAAGAGGTGGACACTGATCCTCATCCAGCCTGTCAATCTTCACTAATATTTTGGTATAACCTGCTCTCAATGCAAGAGTAATCAAGGAAATGTGATTTTTCCTTCAGGTTATTGCTTGTTTTTTTAGCATACACCAGATGGGAATGTGCTATTTTTGATGAGTAAATGCGATTCTAGCTATGCTCCATCAATTTAGTTTTTTCCGTAGCCATGGATACGTAAAGAAGATCAACACCATTATTTTTGTTTGAAATTCCTATATACTGTAAGACTTTGATTTTGTTCACATTTGACCTATTTTCCTATCTTGCAGAGCCATCCATTCAAATATGGTTAAAATCTTCTACCCTGTATTTACTGTACACTAGAATAGAGACATGCATTTATTTTAGTCGATCAATTTTTCTGCTGTAGCAAGACTTTCTGTTGTCATCCTGGTTGTGCTCCAATTTACTATTTCCATGAATTAGTGTTAGGTACTCCCTCAGCATGTTCACATCATGTGCTAGCCTGCTTTTAAAGGTATTTAAGTTTTGATGCTACGTAATTCATATTCATGAGATGGTGCGTGGACAACTTGTAATCTTTATCTCTTTTATTTCATTCATATCCAATAGTATCTCGCACAGTTTGGCACAAGACATGATTTAGGCTGCATTGAAATTGTAGTTACAGAACTTGGCCTCTCTGTCTTGTTTCTCTATTTACTTTCAATTCATACCTGTAGCTAGTGTGTTCATGTCATTCTCATAAATCTGGTACATCCAAACTTCCCTTGTGTTTTTTCCAGTTTAAGATAGTAAAGCCTCAGTCTATCTTCGAGTGTGATGTGTTCTTGTTTGTCGGTGGTCTCTACCTGTTTGTTGGTATGCTCCTCAGAATTAAAAATATTTTGTTTTTTTCAGGTCTATTCAAGTGGATGACGACAACTGTACGAGGGTAGAGAGGAATGAGTTTTCTGGAACACGTCTTTGTATTTTAGTGTATGGTGGGTACAGGTATTGTTTGATTCAAAATGTCGACCTTTTTACCAATAATTAGTAGCAAAATTTAGAATTGTTGAGAAGATAGGTGAAGCTAAAGGCTTCAGTACTATTCTTAGGATACTATATGTTGCTTCCAGGCCATGTATAATAATTGTTCAGTTACTTGAGAGATTGTTGAACATATGAAATTGATGGAAATCTTTGGGCTCAAGTGAAGTTGCTTGAAGACCAAGTTCAAATATGTGTGAGGGCAGTGCAGTTGGGCATGATTTCCTGCTGCTGGTCACCAAATGGCATTCAATTATCTCCAAATGATTTTTTGTATACTCGGATCATAGGAATAGTTTTAATTACGTGAGACATTTCCCAGAACCATTAATTAGTCTTGTACACTGAATCTATTTATTAGACGGCTTTGTTATGCCTAGGGCCATGTTGATCGTTCTTCCATTTGTTACATAGCATTATTTTAGGGCCATCGGGCTACCATCCATTCCATGGGCTCGTGATTTTACTGTGTTTGTGATGATACATCTGTCCCTTTTATGTTTGGTTCTTCAGATATTAATGTTGTCATCTCAATCAGCGCTGAGCATTGTTTATGGGCTTTTGGATTGTTATCATCACTGTAGTGCTGATGTACCTCCCAAGAAGAAATATAATGTGGTAGGCAGAGGTACCTCTTTGGTATGGTTTAGATTGAGGCAAAGCAAAGCTTTCACCTCCAATTTCTTTTACGGACTTGTGCCTGTATTACACAAAAAATGTTTCAAGCTGATTACAGTGGAAATACCTGAGACAAATCAAACTTTTGGAATGCAGTTCTAGGATTCTGGATATGGCATTTTCAAGGTTATTTCGTACTGTAAGAAAATTTTCGTTTGATCTGCACATCTCATAGTAAAGTTAACAACGCTCAGCAATCCTTTTGTGTTTCTGGTCTAAGTCAACAAGATGATATAGTACCTTGCCAAAACAAAACAGATGATCCGTTCGACAACTGTCGTGCAAAACATTGGAGAAAAAATGCAAACAGGAACAACACTGTAGAACAATTTATAGGAACACAGTCATATCCTACAAAAAAAAGTCAGGCACGCCTCCTACTCATCCTAAAAATACAGCAACATCATTTTGTTTTTTATAGTTTTATTACTTTGTTGTGCCGTACGGATTTCTCAAATGCCTGATGTAACTTATTAGCATGCAAAAGGTAATATTACGTCTGTCCCTTTTGTTTTGTACTCCCTCCGTTCCTAAATACTTGTCTTTCTAGAGATTTCAATAGGTGACTACATACGAAGCAAAATGAGTGAATCTACACTCTAAAGTATGTCTATATACATTCGTATGTAGTAGTCTATTTGAATCTCTAAAAAGACAAATATTTAGGAACGGAGGGAGTAGAACGGAGACAGTTTCCTACTTCAGGCTGTAATCTTACCACAAGTGCTATTGTTTTCTTACGTTTTGAAGGCATGTACGTGGGAGATGGCTGTAATCTTACCTCAGGTGCTTTTGTTTTCTTACATATTGAAGCTGTGTACGTGGGAGATGGACTGGGGTGAAGAATAAGAATTCTTCACCCTGGGTGACGAATAGCGCCTACTACCGGGTGTAGTTACACCCATTTTTATTTTGTACGTTTTAGGTAGTATCTACCATACCGCAGTGTATGTATGCGTAGTATGTAGTATGTAAGAATATTTAGGTAGTATATATACTATTTTTTAGGTAGTATGTAGTATATTTTTAGCATACTTCTTTTTACGTACAAATATGTATGTATTTTCACAAATATGGTAAAAACATGGGCTCACATGCTATTTTTTTCACATAACTCGCTTTGGAGTATCTTATATATAGTATATGAACATACTAAAAATGATAAAGTAGTATATATACTACCACATAGTAGTATATGAGAAATGGGTGTAGCTACACCCGTAGTAGGATGCATTTTCCTATATATATATATATATATATATATATATATATATATATATATATATATATATATATATATATATATATATATATATCTTCACCTCTAGCACCTCTAGACCATTCCGAAACTACTCTGACATCCGGGATATCATCCGGGACTCCGAACAACTTTCGGTAACCATATACAATTTCTCATTACAACTCTAGTGTCACCGAATCTTAAGTATGTAGACCCTACGGGTTTGGGAACCATGCAAACATTACCGAGACATCACTCCGACCAATAACCAATAGCGAGATCTGGATACCCATATTGGCTCCCACATGTTCCACGATGACCTCATCGGATGAACCACGATGTCGGGGATTCCATCAATCCCGTATACCATTCCCTTTGTCCATCAGTATGTTACTTGCACGAGATTCGATCATCGGTATCCCTGTACCTCGTTCAATCTCGTTACTGGCAAGTCTCTTTACTCGCTCCGTAACACATGATCCCATGGCTAACTCCTTAGTCACATTGAGCTCATTATGATGATGCATTACCGAGTGGTCCTAGAGATACCTCTCCATCATACGGAGTGACAAATCCCAGACTCGATTCGTGCCAACCCAACAGACACTTGTGGAGATACTTGTAGTGCACCTTTATGGTCACCCAGTTACGTTGGAACGTTTGACACACCCAAGGCATTCCTACCTCATTCGGGAGTTGCACAATCTCATGGTCTAAGGAAAGATACTTGACATTAGAAAAGCTCTAGCAAACGAACTACACGATCTTGTGATATGCTTAGGATTGGGTCTTAAGCTTGTCCATCACATCATTCTCCTAATGAGGTGATCTCGTTATCGATGACACCCAATGTCCTTGCTCAGGAAACCATAACCATCTATTGATCAACGCGCTAGTCAACTAGAGGCTCACTAGGGACATGTTGTGGTCTATGTATTCACACATGTATTACGGTTTCTGGTTAATACAGTTATAGCATGAACAACAGACAATTATCACGAACAAGGAAATATAATAATAACCATTTTATTATTGCCTCTAGGGCATATTTCCAACAGTGAGACATATGAACGCATGATGCTTGAGTTTTTTAGTACTCTCTCGCATAATGTTGGTTTGGTGAAAAATGCCTATGATGAGTAGAGGATCACTTTCCGTCTCCTTGACCAAGACTTCAACATCCTCTTGATGAGTGGTGTAAGTACTTTGGCTTCACCAACAATGATGATGATCTGAGATATGTTTATGATTTCACTAACCCGCACCCAAGGCAATCCTTTTACCATATGATCATTCATGGCTCAAGGCAAAGAGCTAGTTTCATTGAAAGTCCTATTATACATTATTTCTGTTATGTTATCACTAACTCGTTGCAGGCACAAGGAGAAGGTTCTAAGGTGAATGATGAGAACATGCTAGTTCTCTGGAAAGCAGACATCGGTTAATCGCCCAACCCAGGGGCAATACTTTTGCTACACCTTGCGCATCAAGCAACTCATGCACAAGGAGATGTCGTGTGTGGAGGAGTGACCACCATGTTGGCAAACTCGCTTGGTATCAACTACAATCGTCTTTGCCCCATTGTAGGTAACACCCTTGTTAGTATTCGTGTTCTCACTAGTGCTGGAATGGTAGTGGTTTGTAATGGTCGTTGTCGGTGTCAAAACCAGCGGATCTCGGGTAGGGGGTCCTAAATTGTGCGTCTAAGGCTAATAGTAACAGGAGGCGGGGGACACAATGTTTACCCAGGTTCGGGACCTCTCGATGGAGGTAATACCCTATTTCCTGCTTAATTGATCTTGATGATATGAGTATTACAAGAGTTGATCTACCACGAGATCGCAGAGGCTAAACCCTAGAAGCTAGCCTATGGTTATGATTGTTGTTGTCCTACAGACTAAACCCTCCGGTTTATATAGACATCGGAGGGGGCTAGGGTTACACAGAGTCGGTTGCAGAGAAAGGAATCTTCATATCTTAACCACCAAGCTTGCCTTCTACGCAAAGGAGAGTCCCATCCGGACACGGACAAAGTCTTCAATCTTGTATCTTCATAGTCCAACAGTCCGGCCAAAGTATATAGTCCGGGTGTCTGAGGACCCCTTAATCCTGGACTCCCTCAATAGCCCCTGAACCAGGCTTCAATGACGACGAGTCCGGCACGCAGATTGTCTTCGACATTGGAAGGCGGGTTCCTTCTCCGAACACTTCAAAGTAGATCTTGAACATAAGAATCGTGCCCAGCTCTGTAAAACAAATTCCACATACTACTGTAGAGAGTATATTATCCCACGAGTCCAATCAGCTGACAACTCATAGCATGACATCACGCCACGGCCCGGTCTTTATTCGAACCGTTTTTATCCTGTCCCTCCGTATTTCGAGGCGCAGTATTATTGGCACATCCTGTCGAAGCAGAGATCGTGTCCCCTTATCATGGGATTCTCATCAATGTGGGCATGGGTAACCCAACCGTGCCATCAGCACGGCGCTTGGGAAATAAGCGAGTTTTAGGGCGAATGGGGAGGAGCATGATTTTTACTGCCTTTATAAAGGGATAAGGATTCCCCTCTTTCACCCACGCCCTCTTCTTCCTCAGCTCATTCATCCTCGAGCTCCGACGCCCAAGCACCCATCTCTTCCGCCCCCCAAAAGCACTCTAACCATGTCTGGATCCGGAGCGCAAGGCAAGTGGATGGCCTCCTCTGTTCAGGAGAAGGATATCAAGAAGCTCCGAGAGGCCGGATACCTAGCCAAGAAGATCGCACACCGTCTCCCAGAGGCGGGACAGGTCGTCCCTACTCCGGAACCCCATGAGAGGGTTGTATTCCTCCCTCACTTCGTCCGCGGGCTGGGGTTTCCCCTCCACCCATTTGTTCGCATCCTTATGTACTATTACAGGATAGATTTCCATGATCTATCCCCCAATTCTTTCCTCACCATCTCGACATTTATCGTCGTGTGTGAAGCCTTCCTTCGCATCCCGCCACACTTCGGTCTGTGGCTAAAGATTTTCAACGTGAAGCCCAAGGTGGTCGGCGGCGAACATGCCGAGTGCGGAGGATCCATCGTGAGCAAGATGCCCAATGTCAAATGGCCATCAGGTAAATTCAACGAGTCCTTCAAAGGTAAGCAACAACAGTGGTTCTATATTACCGAGCCACGCGGCGCCAAATGGGCCGCCACCCCTGAGTTCTGATCCGGAGCCCCACTGCGGCTCATGTCCTGGCCTAAAAAGGGCCTAGACTAGCCTTTGTCCGACGGGCTGACGGCACTCCAGGCGTGTATCAAGAGCATGGAGAACAAGAATATCAAACTTGTCAATGTGGTCCAGGTGATGCTAGTTCGCCGGATCCTTCCCTGCCAACGCCGGACTTGCCATCTATGGGAGTTTGATCCGGCCAAGCATCAAACCTTGCTAGAGTTCTTCGGCACGATGCACGAAGACATCTGGAAGGTGTTATTCAAGCCCGGCAAGTCGTGGCCGGACACCGCCGAGGATCGCAGGAACAAAGCGTCCCGCCCCGTAAGTTCGGTGAGTCTTTATATGTTTTCAAGGCGTATCCTCTATTTGTATACCCTGGGGAAAACACCTAATATTTCCCCGATGATTCTCCCAGGCCTGGACGGAGAAGGCAGAGCGGATCTACTGTCCGGCTCCACTTCCTGAAGAACAAGCCGGCCCACTTCTGATGAAGATGTTGATCTCGGCGCCATAAGGCACCGAAGAAGAAGGCCAAGAAGGGGGCCAAGGAGACCAGGTGCGGGCTCCGTCGCAAGGTCACTTCGGACGTGGTGTCCGAAGACACCAAAGCCCACTCCTCCGCCGAAAAAGACGAGGAACAGGAGGAGGAAGAGGAAAGCCAGTCTTCCCCCGCAAGGGGGGGGGGGGAAAGAAGAGGACGACCTCCACATGTTTGGAGGCCAAAACGTCTAAGAAGGGGAAAGCCTCCCTTCCAGACGAATCCACCGCAGCCACCGACAGTAGCCCGGAGTGGGAGCCTGGGGTCGAGCCCCTGGCCAGATCGTAAGTACAGAGAAAACCCGGACACCTTCATTTATCCAGTCTCACTTTTGCATAGCATTAATGTATCGAGTCACATATTCTGCAGCCCGGCCGGGTCCGACATCGGGCAATCTTCGTCAGAAGATTTGTTGGACCCAGATGCGATGAACAGCGAGACCATCCCGACGGCCTCTTCCCCCAAAGACATGGACAGCACTGAGGTGTCGTCCTAAAGGGGCCCAGGCCAGGGCGAAGCTTGGGAGACCGTCGAAGCGGCGTCAGAGGGCCAAACCCTGGCGGCCGGACTCATGGGGGGGCAAACCCCCATGGATGCTGAAGGCGGGGGCTGTCCTGGATTCGGCCCCCAGCCAGAGACAACTCCTGAGACCAATACGGCTCCGAAGTTAGGCCAACAACCTTCTTCAACAGAAGGCGGTGCGCCTATTCCACCGGCAACCTTAGTCCACCCTGAGGTGCCGGATGCTTTATTGGCGGCGCTGAAAAGCGCTTCCATCGTTGAAGAGCACCGTACCCTTATGGGTGAGGTGATTGAGAAGGTTCAGTCCATCAAGAGCGGGCTGACCGAAGCCTGCACCAGCCTTCTAAAAGGCTTTGAGGTAAGTAATAAAAGAATGTCATAATATAGATAATAGCCCCTGATACATTGTTCGGTGTTTCGAAAAGAAAGTCGAGCAGAGGATCAAATACATTTCGTAGGAGACTAACTAGGAAATACCTATGAATGATCAGGCGTCATTGTTGACTGCAATCGCTCATACTGCGGAGGTCTCCGGACTGAGGCAGAGACTGGAGCGGGCCGAAAAGGAGCTCGGCCAAGTAAAGAAGCAATTGGAGGATAACCAAGGTATGGGACAACCTTGTTTGTATTTAAATACAAGTGAATAGTTATTTTGACTAAAAATGTCGTGTTATGTAATAGGAGCGACGACCGAAGTCGAGGCTCTGAAGAAGGCGGTAGCCGAGGCCAAGAAAAGGGCGGCCAAGGAGCAGGCCACTTGTGAAAACCATGAGGCCCGGGTTATTGAAGTTCAACAAGAGCTCCAAGAAGCTATAGGGAAGCACAAGACCTTGGAGTAGAGTATAAAGGATCAAGCGTCCGAACTCACCAAGGCTCGCCAATCCGCACGCGATGCCCGGGCCGAGGCCCAAGGCACCCTCCAGGAAATCCAGGAGGCCCGAAAAATCACCGCGGGTAAGGCCTTTATTATGCAGAGCAAATACGTGAAGGAAAGATTTCGTTTACTGAGCCGGATTCGGAGTTCTCCGGGGGTGTTTGTGGATCTGCCGCGCAGCATATCTGATGCCGAACAATTCTATCGAGCCGAAGAGGGAAGCTCTACAGAGAAGCTATTCTGGTCGCAGTATCTTGCGCCAGAATACCCAGTACCCTATACCAATCAGCTGAAGCAGTTGGTCGAGCTGCATAGGGCGGCCGAACTAGCTCTCAAGGATTTGATTATCCGGCTATGGCCTGCCGAACCGATTCTCAGCAGCTACTTTGGACTCGTGAAGCGGCTGGTTAGTGCCTGTCCTCGGCTTGACGCCATCAAGCGGTCGGTCTACATCAAAGGTGCGCGAATGGCTTTTGCCCGCGCCAAGGTGCATTGTGCGAAGATGGATGTTGTGAAGCTGATGACCGAAGGACCGCCCGAAGGGAAAGAGCACCGCAAGCCCGAGCTGTATTACGACAGTGTCCTGAAGGGATCCCGCCTTGTGGAGGAGCAGTGTTCCAAGGATATTATCTTCCCATGAATGTATTAATGTTGCCCTATGCTGTAATATGAAACAAGATCATGATGTGAAATAATGCTTGTTATTCGAACTATTACCTCCTGTGTGGCCGTATTTTAAATTAATGTTGAGAGTTGGCCAGACGTCGGCTTCTGCCCCCATGTAGGAAGTACAGGGTTGTTTGGGATAAATCTAAACACTCTTTACTCCAGAGTTTTTGGTCCTTAAAGGAGGTGTTTAGCGCGACGAACCAGGCAATCGGACTATAAGGCTTTATCACCCTCACTTAGCCATAGGAGTTTTACAAAAGAAAAGTAGGCGCAGCCCCTAGTGTTCGGAATATCGAACTTGGGGCTTTAGAAGGCACCTGATCGGATAAAAACCGATCCGTCGCACGATGCATTAGTTATCGCACAATGCGGAAGAAATCGTTAAGGATTTTGTGACCTCTCGAACAGCTGACCATGTCTCGCCGCGTCATGGCAGTCAGTTTTTGGCTTTCTCTACTAAGGTGCTCGTCCGGAAGAACCGGGACACAATCGCAGTAGTTCTCCCTTTACTACCCTAGCCAATATAGTGGAATGTAGGGTAGCAAGCACAGAAGCCGGGCAACCCAACTGTTGACCAAAGACATGATTCGGAGCCGATGCATATAATGCTATAAGTTCGGGGTGACGAACTATACTGTAAAAGTGTTCGGACTTTCTTGCCATGTTATGGGGTATGATGAAGCCCCTGGCGAATTAAGGCGTGCCAGAATGTATGGGTGCTATTAAAAATTTAACTAGACACAGAAAAATCAGGTAATGAACAAAACACTGCCGATTATTTTTCATTGTAATTTGATTAATACGCCAAGGCGTATGTATACAAGTAGTGCAATAAGCAAATAATGCTATTTAACATGCCATTACCAAGAGTGAGCTGCGTGTGGGTATTTAAAACAGGTATGACGATCATTAGCAGAGACCACCTGGGTATTCCCTTGTATGTCCAAGCCCCTAGCTTTCTTGGTGTATCCGTTCCGCTACAGGTCCAATGGGTAGGTTTATCAGAAAAGGCCTCGCGAAGAGAAAAAACCTGAAAGAAAGAGAAAAAGTGAAGGTATGCGGATCCAAGAGTGGTTGAGCCGTATTGTGGATCACAGTCTAGTAGTGCCTCCGTCCATGCCCATGATAGTTTAAGTGTGTAGTTGTGTACGCGTGGCACGAATTTTACCGCTTTGCAGGGGCTGGGGCGAAGGCAGGGTTGCTAACTGAGCTCTAGACGAGACGGATGGTCCTGTTGCAAAGTAGCGCGGACCCACTTAACGGTGTCCGGGGGCTTTATTGAAGGCTATTCTGTACTTCTGCTGCAAGGGCCGTGGTGTGCTCCTCAGTACGGAGGGAGCGCTCCATGTTTCCATTGACTGTTATAACACCGCGAGGTAAGGGCATGTTGAGCTTAAGGTAAGCATAGTGCGGCACCACATTGAAACGAGCAAATGCGGTTCGTCCGAGTAGTGCGTGATAACCACTGCGGAAATGGATGATGCCAAAGAGTAATTCTTTGCTTCGGAAGTTATCTGGGGATCCGAAGACCACTGCCAGTATGATTGAGCTCGTACAGCAGGCCTCTACACCTGGTATGACACCTTTAAAGGTGGTTTTGGTGGGTTTGATCCTTGATGGATCAATACCCATTTGGCGCACTGTATCCTGATAAAGCAGGTTCAGGCTGCTGCCACCGTCCATGAGGACTCGTGTGAGGTGGAATCCGTCAATGATGGGGTCAAGCACTAGTGCGGCTGAACCTCCGTGACGGATACTGGTCGGATGGTCCCTTCGATCGTAGGTGATCAAACAAGAGGACCGCGGGTTGTACTTTGGGGCGATTGGCTCCATCGCATAGACATCCCTTAGTGCGCGCTTCCGCTCCCTTTTGGGGGTATGGATGGCATATATCATATTCACCGTTTTCACTTGGGGAGGAAACTTCTTCTGTCCCCCTGTATTCGGCAGTCGGGGTTCCTCGTCGTCGTCGCTTTGCAACCCCTTTTCTCCATTTTTGGCATTTAACTTGCCAGCCTATTTGAAGACCCAACATTCTCTGTTGGTATGATTGGCTGGTTTGTCGGCGGTGCCGTGGATTTGGCATGGACGATCAAGTATGCGGTCTAGACTAGACGGGCCCGGATTGTTTCTATTAAATGGCTTTTTCCGTTGACCGGACTTGGAGCCACTGAATCCGGTATTGACGGTCGTGTCTTTGGCGTTATCGCCATTATTTCGACGCTTGTGTTTACTGCGTCGGGGCTTGCCATTGCTATCTCTGTATTCCGAAGTGCCCGGTTTGCTTGAGGTGTTGTTGCTGCGGGCTAGCCAACTATCCTCGCCCGCACAAAAGCGAGTCATGAGCGTCGTGAGGGCTGCCATGGACTTCGGCTTTTCTGGGCCGAGGTGTCGGGCAAGCCACTCGTCCCGGAAGTTGTGCTTAAAGTCCGCTAGGGCTTCAGCGTCTGGACAGTCGATGATTTGGTTCTTTTTAGTTAAGAACCGAGTCTAGAATTTCCTGGCTGACTCTTCGGGCTGTTGGATTATATGACTTAAATCATCGGCATCCGGAGGTCGGACATAACTGGAAGTTGTCGAGGAATGCGTCTTCCAGGTTCTCCCAACTGCCAATAGAGTTTTCTGGCAGACAGTTCAACCAGTGCCTAGCTGGCCCTTTGCGTTTTAGCGGGAGATACTTGATGGCATGGAGATCATCGCCGCGGGCCATATGTATATGGAGAAGGAAGTCCTCGATCCATACCGCATGATCTATTATTCCATCATATGATTCAATGTTTATGGGTTTAAACCATTCTGGGAATTCATGTTCCATTACTTCACCAGTGAAGCATAGGGGGTGCGCGGCGCCTCTGTGCCGGGCTACGTCGCGACGCGGCTCAAATGGAGCCGGTCTGTTGTATTCAGCGCGGACAGGTGCGTATTTGTCATATCCGGCGTGGTGTCCATCGTTGCACATTGGGGAGCATCCCCGCGATCCGTAGATCGATCTGGTCTGGCCTGCTTTGCTCTCCAAATCGTATCATAGGTCTTGTGTGTATCCCTGAATTGTTGTGTTCCTATTTGTTCGGCGACGTGGTGCCGGCTTGTGTTCGGGCTGGATTGCCACTTTGTCTCGACCATGCGGTGGTCGGTCGGCCGCATTGTATGCTCGCAGTGCTGGCTCCAGTGCCTCTTCATCGAATTGAGGTAGCAATTTGCGCTTCGGGTAACTTTTGGTTGGGTGTTTGAGTCCATATTCCTTGGCTGCCAGGACCTCGGTCCATCTATCAGTGAGCAGGTCTTGATCAGCTTGAAGCTGTTGCTGCTTCTTTTTCAGGCTCTTTGTCGTGGCTATAAGGCGGGGCTTGAAATGCTCCTGCTCGACGGGATCCTCTGGCACGATAAACTCTTCGTCGCCGAGGCTCACCTCATCCTCGGAGAGAGGCATGTAGTTGCTGTCCTCCGAGTCGTCGTTCACGACTTGTTCATCGGGGCTGGCTTGCCCATCTTCCCGTTCAGCCTGTTTGGAACGTGGCTTGGCGGGGTCTTCATTGTCTTCGGCATCGTCCAGAGTGCTATTCTCTCTTGTGCCGGTATCGCTATTTTTACCATGGCGTGATTTAGAGCGGCGCCGCTGATGTCGGCGCTTAGACTGCTTCTCGGGAAGTTTATCGTCAACTGCATCGTGTATGTCATCGCCATTGTCTTCTTTGGGTGTATCCACCATGTATATATCATATGAGGATGTGGCTGTCCAGCGCCCTTTGGGCGGTGGTTCCTTTTCTTCTCCGTCATCGTCGTCCATACCGTCGATGTCTTCGGAGTCGAAATCAAGCATGTCGGTCAAATCGTCGACAGTGGCTATCAAGTGTGTGGTGAGTGGGCAACGAAGTTCTTCGTCGTCCGCATCCCACTCAACCCGGACATAGTTCGGCCAGGAATCTCCTGACAAAGAGAGAGACTTTAATGAGTCTAACATGTCTCCTAAGGGTGAGTGTTGGAAGATTTCCGCGAAGCGGAACTCTAAGATCGGCGCCCAGTCGGATTCGATGGGTGCGGATTCACGCGGTTCGAAGCCTATAGCCGGAGACGAGTCCGAGGTTCCGATGACACAGGCTTCATTGGAGGTCAGGTCTGTGTTCGGCTCTAACACTGCTGAGTCCGTGGCTTCCGTGGCAAGGTTGAGTCTCCCACTCTCGGATGGCGTACTCTGCTCTGGATCTAGGGCCAGTGCGGTTACAGGCGCGATCTCCTGCGCATAGTTTGATGACAGATTTAGGTCATGTTCATCATGGCGGCGGGGTGCGGCTGTCATGGGCCCGAATCCATTGAAGATCAAGTCTCTGCGGATGTCGGCGGTGTAGTTCAAGCTTCCAAATCTGACCTGATGGCTAGGGGCGTAGCTGTCGATCTGCTCCAGATAGCCAAGCAAATTGGCCCGCAGTGTGAAGCCACCGAACACAAAGATCCGTCCGGGGAGAAAAACTCCACCCTGGACGGTGTTGTTGATGATTGAAGGAGCCATCAAGCCTTATGGCGACGACACAGCGGAACTCTCAATGAAAGCACCAATGTCGGTGTCAAAACCGGCGGATCTCGGGTAGGGGGTCCCGAACTGTGCGTCTAAGGCTAATGGTAACAGGAGGCGGGAGACACAATGTTTACCCAGGTTCGGGCCCTCTCGATGGAGGTAATACCCTACTTCCTGCTTGATTGATCTTGATGATATGAGTATTACAAGAGTTGATCTACCATGAGATCATAGAGGCTAAACCCTAGAAGCTAGCCTATGTTATGATTGTTGTTGTCCTGCGGACTAAACCCTCCAGTTTATATAGACACCGGAGGGGGCTAGGGTTACACAGAGTCGGTTACAGAGAAAGGAATCTTCATATCTTAACCACCAAGCTTGCCTTCCACGCAAAGGAGAGTCTCATCCGGACACGGGACGAAGTCTTCAATCTTGTATCTTCATAGTCCAATAGTCCGGCCAAAGTATATAGTCCGGCTGTCCAAGGACCCCTTAATCCCGGACTCCCTCAGTCGTCATTGCGTTAGAATTTCTGGTGTGGCATACTTGTAGCCTACTCCTATGCCTAACTGTTTCTCCATCGAGCATGGATAATTGCATTATGTTGCACAGGAAGGAGATGCAACTTTTGACCAAGAAGGCTCTAACAAGTAGATGAGGAAGAACTCGTCACCGACGAGGAAGAGGAGCAGCCACAACAAGGAGGCTACACCACCTATGCGGACCTCAGCAACCTCCAGGGCTCTATTGATGATATGAGCAACCTCGCCATGTCCCTTCGAGGCCCGTGCGCCTACATGAACATGAAATTCTCCAAATGGAGCCAAGTGTGAGCTCCTAACCAACCGCTGCAATGATCTCCATGTTTGGGCTTGCAAAAGCCTAAGTTTGGGGGAGGTTGTCATCACTTCTACATCAAGATGTGGTGGTATTTAAATAAATTGTAATGAGGTTGTACTTAGCTTGTGAAGTTCAAAACACTCATGTTGGTCTGTTCCAACACTTTGCTTTTATTCACTTTTGCTTTTTATTTTTCTTTTTCCTTTGCGATTTTTGGTTGCAAGTAAATTTTGAAAAACCCCAAAACCAAAAAATATAATAAGCTTTGCTTTGCTCTTGTTATTTATCAAGACCTTTGGAGTTCATTTGCATTTTATTTTTAGAGGAGTTGATTTACGCCGTATAGCGAGGAATGCAAGAGTAAGGAAGAGAAGTGTGTAAATTCGCAACTGTGAAGGTATGTCCTACGACCCTGGTCTTTTGCACTTGAAATACTTAGAGTAGATGTAGTCATGTAGTAGTACTATGTGTGATATGTGCATATGGGAGTAAGTCTTGATAATTAAGACAAATGTTTTGTTCTAGTAGCTGAAGTAATTTTGTAGCCTTTGTCCTATTTAGTTTAGACAACCAAGACTTGTTGTGGGACTGTTTTTAAATGAAATAATATTAACCAAGAATAACTATCCACAAGAGAAAGTATTTCAAGACTTGGGGGTTGAGAAAATTGTAGTGGAAGTGACGTTTGAAATTCTCAACCCCATGTTCTTAATTTTAGTAGACTTGATAGCACTTTTGGATTAAATTGTCTAGAGGAACTTAGTTGAATGGTGAACAAGATTATGCCAAAAATTTGTGTTGTATCTCTTACATTGTGCTTCAGCTCCTTGCTGGTGCCATAGCCTAGCTACTATATGTGCGTGTACACATGTAAATGTGGTTTCGTCATCTTTCTTGATGTTATGTTGAGGACTCCGCTGGCCAATGAATGATCCACCAAGAGCGATAGCTCGGAATTTGGCTATGAGTTTGCTACCGTATGTAGTGCCAACACTACAAACGCAGATTGGCATAATCCCTTCATGTGACAATCAAAGTTCTAGCAAACAATGATTGAAATAAAGTGCTTGAGAGCCTTGAGAGGAAATAATTGTGGGTGTGCTTATGATCATTAGAGCATCAAATTTTACTACATGATTTTCACTCCCTAACAGATGTTTTTATGGCTCGATCAAACGAAAACGCTTCTGTGCATTCCCAGCAAGCAAGTGTTGTCTAGAATAAATAGAATAGAATGTTGCAAAGTTGTTTTATCTATAGAAGATCAAGAACTTTGTGTTGATTATCTTTGCTTCACTCACAGTTGCACTATAACCATGCCACTGCTACGGCTATGTTAAGTTTTCAGGTCAAGAAGTGGAGGGCTATCTAGGCATACCGATCGTAAGTGAACCAAAACCTACTCGTTGTTTCGGATTAAACAGTTGAGTTCCTTATGATTTGGATTTCTCTTTATGTTGCTCAAGGACGATCAAGTTTAAGATTGGGGGAGTTGATGAGTGATATTTTTACACTCATTCCACCTTTGTTTAAACCGAGATATTTCATTTAAAAAAATATCCACTATGATATTGCAACTAATGACTAATGAATGAAAAGGATTCCACAACTCTTTGATGTGTTCCATAGGAAATGGCCTACAAAGGAAGAATCATGTGTGGAAATGGAATGGAAGAAGAATGGAGGAAGAAGTAATCAACAGGAGGCGTCTACGTGAAGAGAGAGCAAAAGACGGCGTTCCATAAGGGTGCCCGTTTGGTGTGGATTTCAAAGCAGAACGTCCACCTGAACAACTTTTATTAAAGGGACCCCGTCGAAATGCCAACAGAGCGACGAGCACAGAAGCCAGAACCTCTTCATCATGATCTTCATCCACAAACCCTAGCCACCGCCATCTCCATCACCATAGCCATCTCCACCACCACCATAGTACTCTCCCATTTAGTTGGTACTTGTTATCGTGCATCGCACAAGGCATCCATTGTAGGACATATTGCAATCAATCAATCTCAAGATGTGTTCTTCAATGTTTTCTTCCCGTGATCTAATCTCCATGTCTGAGTAGTTTGCTAAGGCATGGGTTGAGGCATGAGCCTTGCAATCCAAGGTATCTGTTGAAGGGATCAATGGAACACTCTGACATAATGTCCCATATGTGTGAAATAAAATTGTTCCGTGAAGATGTCTCTTGTCTTTTCCGCGATCTTCATACCTATAAGTACCCAGGATCATGCAGACCGAGCACCGGTGAGGCTAGGAGGAAGGAGACTATGAAATGTTATACCGAACACCGGTGACAGTAAGGTTTAGTAGGGCAGCAAGGATCATATCCTCGGGGATAAATGAGGTGTAGTCATTAAATGCCCAAAGCTCTTGCCTGATTTCATTATCTTAATTATCGAGGAAACCCCGCGCGATGGATAGGGCCTCCGGTAGGACGACTGATTGTTGATGTAGGACTCGTGCCGGTCAAGATGTTATTTAGACACATCCCCCACTTCAATCCATAACAAGCACACCTCGATGGGTGACTTCTAGTGCACAAATTAATATCCTATTTGATCCCAGCGCAAATACAAGGTTGTAAGCATAAGACCTCATACTCGTACCTCTTTTTAGTATAAGTGTTTGAGCCACTATTTGCTTGTTGATCCGGTCAAAAGCTGGATTTGACACTTTGACAAAAGCTTGCAACAGACCATCGCTTCAAGGGAATCTTTCTCTCGTGGGTTCGATAACCTAGGGTCACCTCTAGGGAAATAGGTGTAGGGTGCTCTTTTCTATTCTAATACTGGATCAATAAAAGGTGATATCATTAACCCTCATACTTCCCTTCGCTTTGGACTCCACTACCGCGTCTTCCTCGACTCCGGGTCGTTTCGCTCCAAGTTCTCGCCCTCGTCCACCGCCATGGTGCACTCCGCACGGCGTGCTCAACGAATGACAACCACCGGAAGAGAAATGTATGTGGAGAGGTTGACACTAGGCACCCATCGATGAAAAGGCCGCACGCAAGAAAGTGCCTCTTTATTACGCATAAAAAGGATTCCCCCCCCCCCCCCCGACAGCCAAGACCCACTAAGTTGAAGCGTACGTAGCGTTATCTATCGGAGCGCAAACATGTACGTACTTGCCGTTCTCTCTGCAACGATGAATTGTGGCCGAGTAAGGAGCGGCATGTGTCGTAGTAGAAATTTGGCCCCCGACGTAGCAGGTCACACAGTCCGTCCAAATCGTGTACACGTACATATAACTATGGTGCAAATATACGGGCCAAGTATTCATGTACCAGCCCGGCCGGACATGCGTGTATCTATGGCCGACCGGACGCGCGTATATACGGCCGGTCATACTAGTGTATATATGGACTGATGTACACAGCAACGGGGTCATGTTGAACGAGCAGCAACAGGCTGCGGTTGGACGGCTGAAACGGTGAGAGCGAACGATAATAGGGTCCAATTCATCGGGAGCCAACACGCTCGGGTGGAACGTCCGAAACGGAATCATGTTCATCGACCCCCGCTCCCACCGGCTGGGTGTGTGGCATACCACAAGGCGATCGAAACGGGGTTTTTGTTCAACAATCTACGACCAAAATATGGTCCTGTTTATCGGGAGGGTGAGGTGTACCGTGGAACGGCCTCAACCGGCTATTATTCATCTTGCGCCAACTTCCTACAGACTCCACGGGATCCTATTCATCCATCCCAACCGGCTGGAGTACGGTGTGGCGTACCACAAAACGGCCTCCTCGGCATCCTGTTCATCCAACGCAGATCGCCTATAAGTCCTGGCCACCACAGGGTCATGTTCATCCAACCCCCACCGGCTAGGGTGTGGAGTACCGTAAAACGACCTCCTCGATCGGGTTCCTATTCATCTAGTCTCAACCGTCTACCACGGGGTCATGTGCATCCAACCTCCACCGGTTGGGATGGGGCGTACGCGCGCGAGGCATCTAGGAACGGCGATTGTTCATCCACAGTCAACCAACTAGCGACTAGCTAGGTCGACTCATTATGTATGTCTCGCACGGGGGGCTCGATCAATGCAACCGGATGCTAGTCTTGACTTGATCTACATATCACACGCACGGCAGCAATGGGGTTGTTCATCGAGAGGCAACTAACCGGCTAGGTCAACTCACGTCTTGCGTGGGGGCTCGATGCAACACATCGATCGATCGGCCAGCAAACTTACATACATGCACGAGTCTCGCATCGATCACTCGGGTTCAGTAAGCAGCGAGCGTTCAATACTGTGAGGGTTCGTTCGGGTACAGTACGTAGTGTGAGGGATCCCCCGGGTCAATAGTGCGAGCGATCAATCACATTTCAGTAGAAGCGAGGGATCTCTCAGGTTCAGGCGAGGGATCGATCGATCAGGTTCAGTAAGCGAAGCAAGGGATGCTCAGGTTCAGTCGAGGAATCGACCGATCGGGTTCAGTAAGTGAGCGACGGGCTCGTCCGGGTTCAGTTAGCGAAGGGCTCGTACACGCACGCTTACAAGAAACAAGCAAACCACCGCTGCATTGCTCAGGCCCAACCACCCACCGTATACTGTGGACTCGGAGATATTGGTCCTCCTGTTGGTTTGGTTTTGGCTACTTCCCAGAGCGGCGAGTTTAGTTGTGTTGTTTCTCTGTTTGGGCCAAGCATCCTATGTTTCTCTGCTCCGCGCACTATGTTCACACCTGCTGCGTTCATGCCATGTGTTGTATCATGTTTTGTATTCGCTCTTACCATTTTTTCTAGACAAACTCTTAATTTCCTCTATCGATGAAACGATGTGTAAACTTTGCATATTCGCAAACAAAATGCATGGGCTGGGCCTCTTTACATCTAAAAAGCTGGAAATTTATATATTGCATGTAATAGCACTAGTTGAGCCACACACCTGGCTATAGCCCCAGTTGCCATAGGCCCAATCCTACGTTGGGCTTTGTCCTAGAGTGACGAGAGCTTCGATTAAATTACACAAAACCACCGCCTAGGGCACAACTACAACACCAGGTCAATTCTGCATTCCTTCCTGATGCATCTTTGATGTGTGCATACAGGAATGGGGTTAGATCAGGACCATTGATCTCCTCTCCACGTGGGGTCCTTCGAGAACACTTTTATTTTGAACGTCAGTACAGACACAAGCGCTCATATACACGCGCATACACTCATCCCTATGAAACGCACACACGCACACCCTATCCTTATGAGCACCTCCGAAAGACTGAGCCGGCATATCATCTTGAAATTTACGAAGTCACCGTAGGCACCTCGTCGTCGACAGGAACGTTTCCTCTTCCTTCGAGAACACTTGGTCCGCTCCCGATGCATGCCAAGTAGCAGAGCCGTATATACGTCCGTCGCCGGCAACCTGAGCTCCGGAGCAAACCCCGATGACGGCCGTCTTGTCGAGGGTTGGTCTCCTTACGATCGGTGCACGTGCATACAAGCCCGTGACATGGCACGGATATAAGGTACGTGCACGTGCACGTGCACCCATGCATCTGCATGCCATGCGCCGCGCGCGAGCCTAACTGTGGGCGGCGGGGCTAGGAGGGCACTGGCCGCCGGTGTTGTGCCCGTAGGTGCAATTGGACGGCTGCGCCGACGAGTCAGTGGCGCCCGTGAGCTCCCTTGCGGCGCGTCCTCCGCCCGCCAGTGGCCGCGCGGCCAAGCCGACCCCGCCGGAGGCAATGATGAGGATGATCAGCAGGAGAGCCGCCGGTGCCGCGGGTCTGCTCATGGTGGCCGCCGAACGGTGATTGGTGCTCTGCTTGTGTGTGCGGTCGTGCGTACGCGTATATATACAGCCCACAGGGCCGCATGCGTGCATGAGGAGAGAGAGACGGAGGAACGGGGCATGCACTTTCTTCGATCGATCGATCGACCGGGGAAGAAAAACGAGGAAATGGTTAGCGCATTTTTCTTCGTATACGTGTCACGATCTCAGATAATTGTTCTATGTCTACTTTCTCTCTGAGTGAGTGAGAGTTGGAAGAAGTACTACGTATTTCCTCAGTGCGCACTAGCATGAACAAGCTAGCAGCGGCTATGGAAGGTTGGTCGTGAGAGGATCGTGCGACGCGCCTAACACGAAACCCCAGCTGATTTCGCGCCTTTTCGGTTAGCTATCGGTCTGCTCTGCATGCGCGCGTGCGTGTTACATTCAACGCACGTAACGTGCGGGGCTAGCCTAGCCGATCGGCACCGGCGCGCCGGAAGGAACGTACCGCCGCAAGCGCGCTAGTGAGCGACCGGCCGGCCGGGAGAAATCTGGGGCAGCTACGATGTTTGACTGGACAAAACCTGCGCATGTCACTTCTCTCGCCTCAGCGGATGTAGCTTTACGTACTACTCCCGGCCGTCAATGCAAGGATACCCGTCGTCACACGAGGTAATTTCTCCCGTAAATTTTCGCGAGCCACTTTTCACAAACACCAATCTATACATACATATTTGTCACATAATAATTATTTTTTTGAACCGGGCATAACCCCTTTTCATTAACTGAATAATGAAAATACATCAACCAATCCATAATTAAAAGGAAACGGGAAAGGAGAAGCGAGTTCAAAGCATCGTCAGAAAACCCACCACGGGAACTCGCCTGCCAGACACCCGACGCCGCCGCTACAGTTATCAGCAAAAACCGACATGCCTACCACGCCTGGGGGCACCTAAATTTTTACATCAACTAGGTTAAATTTGTGGGTTAATCGGATGAAAAGTCTATTGTTCCATTACAATGATGAAAAGTCCAGTTTCGGCTTTCAACTATTGGTAGCTTATTTCACTGATCACCTCTCTCTGGAAGATGTACTCGTACCCCTTGACCTCGTGACTCCCGGGACCCTCGGGCGACTATGTCTTCCTTGCCTCTTATTGGTGTCGCCTCGGTTCTGACTTGTCTCCTATGGCCATAGATGCGTGATGGACCCTAGCCCTTGTCGACAGGAGGGCTCCTGCTTTGTTTTTAGGTGTCTTTTTGTGTTCGTTCAGGGTTTATGTCCTGTTCAGAAAGACGAGGCGGTCGCGGCTCACTGAATATGGAATAAGGTTCTCCCCGCTTAGCCCCCATCCCAACGGTGCGTTCAGCATCGTCGAACGGCGTGTGGATGTGTATATCCGGCAGATCTCACTGGATTCGTCTACGTTTGTCTTTGGTATGGGTCTACTTGGATATTGTCTTTGTTCGCGTGTTTACATATTGGATCCTTCTGATCTACGCCTCTTGTCATCAGTGAGCGTTGTTGTGCAGGTGCGCTGGTCCTATTGAACCTTAGCATGACAACTTCCCAAATGTCTAGTACAACAAGGTTTTACCGGCTCAGGTGAGGACCGGAGGGGCGATGACGATGGCCTGTGTTTGGTTCCCTACAGGCAATAACGAATCCAAGGGGCGGGCTTGGATGGGCTCAAGCCTGCCCTCCAAAATTGGATAATTTTTTTTACTACTCATTAGTGCAGCCCAGCCCAAAAAACATAGGCCCATCTGCTCAGCCCATGTAAACGCAACAAGTCTCCATCAATGCTTCAACACGTCTCGAGCACGCCTGACCCAGCCCCAGTCGGACCGCGACCCTAGCCGCCACCGGAGAGCACGCTGTCATGCCGCTGACAGGGTCAACACGTTGCAGGGCGCCACCGACGCCGCCAGAGCCAGCTAGACAGGCTGAAGCAGTCTAGGAGCTCACCGGCCGGCCGTGGAGCCCTGCATCAAGAGCTCAGCCGCTTGGGGCGTCCAGAAGGCAGGGGAAGCTGGGAGCGCACCGGCTCGTCAAGTCGCCCAATGCCCAAAGGTTGTTTTTCCCCTACCATTATTATTTTCAGAATTCCACTAGCATAGATGCCCTTGCCCAGTTTAGTTCTAGTTATAATCCGTGAATTATCTATATGTTGTCTACATAAATGAAAAGAAAGACTTTGCACAACTGGTTTGCGAGCAGTTCGAACACCCTCCCCGGTTATTTTATGAACCCTAAGCAACCTAAATTCCGAACTTGAACCCCCTTCAACAAATGAGAGCAGTAATCCCCCAACCGATGAGAGCACTATCCCTCCTTCAAAGGAGAGCACTATCACTCCTTCAAACAAGAGCACCAACCCCCACAATTGATGAGAGCACAAACCAACCACCAACACCAAGTTTTCTTATCCAAGAATTTCACCCAAGTCAATTTTTTTTGTGATCCGACAGATTGAACGCCAATAGAGGATTATGCCCCTGAAATTTGAAGTGAAGTTAGAAGAGCTTATTTATTGAAAGGAAGAAACAAAGTTGAATGGCATAATTTTGAAATCACATTGGATGGTCCAATCAGGAGATCTTTTCAACCACAATGGCTAGAGAGGTTCGATTGGTTGGAATATAGTGTGAAAAAGGAGGCTGCATTTTGCTTCCATTGTTTTCTTTAAGAAACCATCACATGCCGCTACATTTGGAAATGATGGTTATCATCGTTGGAAAACAGCTTTGGCAAATTTTCAGAAACATATTGGCTGGCCATCTAGTTGCCAAAGCAATGCTATAGGCTTGTGTGATGATTTCAACAATCAAAGGCTAATAAATGTGGCAACCAGACTCCGTGTTTACTACAAAGAGTCCGAGATAGCCTACAAAAAATCCATTTGACTGCATCATTGGATTGTGCAAGGTATCTCAAAGCACAAGGGGAAGCTTTTCGTGGACATGATGAATCCTCCAATTCAATGAACAAACGGGATTTTAGGGAGCTTTTGAACTGGTACAAGTGTAAGAGGAATGATGTGGAGGAGGCATTTGATAAGGGCCAAGGTAATGCACTTATGATATGTGGAGATATCAAAAGGATGTGCATGTTGCACAATGGAGGTAACCAAAGTCACCAAGAGTGAGCTTGGACATAAGAATTTTTTAGTTCTATTCGATGAGGCTAGAGATTGCTCAATAAAGTAGCAAATGGCAGTGATTTTGAGGTAATGCATATGAATTTGCATTGTTCTCTATCTTTACATTTGTTGTTAGTTTGTGTACTTTTAAGTCGTAGCTTCCCAAATGTGCATTTTTTTGGATGATCATGCAGTGCTTTAGGAGAGATTTCTTGCAATTAAGAACATCTCTGATTTTACATCTATTGGAATTAAAGATGCCTTGGCTGATGTGTTATCTTACCATGGCTTGCCTATTTCTAGACTATGTGGGTTGGGTTATGATGGGGCTTCAAATATGAGAGGTGAATTCAATGATTTGCAAAAGTTGATTCGAAATGAGAGTCCATATGCTTTCTATGCTCACTACTTTACCCATCAATTGCAGTTGGTAGTTGTCATAGTTGCTCGATGTTGTCCAGTTATTGCTGATTTCTTTAATTATCTCCCCTTGATAGTGACTCGGGTGGGTTCATCTTGCAAGAGAAAATATTCATTACTTAGAAAGCATCACGATGATTTGATGAAATTGATGGAGCATGGTAATATCTCAACTAGAACTAGGTTATGTTAAGAAACTAACCTATCTAGACCAGGAGCTACTCGTTGAGGCTCACATCTTAGAACCTTGCTTCGTATTTACAAAATGTGGAATGCGGCTGTGGATGTGCTAGAAATCATGGCTGATGATGCATGAGAACACACTTGTCAAGGTGTACCTTCAGGTTTGATCATAAAGATGGAATGTTTCCAATTTGTGTTTATCATGCTATTCTTGATAAACTTGTTGCAAACCACAAATATGATATCACAAGCTTTGCAAAGAAAGAATCAAGATGTTGAAGCCATGCATTTGATCTTGGATGTGAAAGAAACTTTGCAAGATATGAGGGACACTGGATATGAGTCATTATGCAACCTGTGAGGAACATGGCATTGATGTGCCAAATATGGATGATCTTGTTGGAGCTATGGGTCAATCTGTTCGCACCAAAAATAAGGTGACTCAGACATTATTATCTCAGAGTTAGCATATTCTACATTGTTATTGATGCAACTATCACCAAGATGAACCATCGGTTCAATGAAGTTAACACCGAGTTAGTGGATTTCATGTCTTGTATCCAGCCAACAACTTGCAATGTTGACAAACTTATTCGACTTGCTAAAATTTATGCGGATGATTTTACGTAAACTCGTTGCTTGTTGCTAAGATTTCACCTTCCAAGATTCCTTAGAAATATCAGGAGAAGTGAGAAATTTATTGATGTTCATATGTTTCCACCCTTGCTCGTTTGATGGTTCAATCAACAAAACATGCAACTTTCCCATTGGTATATCACCTCATCAAGTTTTTTTTTGATAGAAAGACTGTAAGGGAACCCCCTACAGTATAATTGGTGCAACTAACCCAAATTGCAAGTGCCATGCCTTGAACCTGGGTGGGTGGGAATGCATCAACCCCTCCCCACCACTAGGCTATCCCTTAGTCTGCACCTCATCAAGTTGACATTGATTCTCCCTGGGGCAACTTCATCCATTGAGCGAATATTTTCAGCAATGAAGATCATCAAAACAGATTTGTGCAATAAGATCTCAAATGATTGGCCCAATGACTTAATGGTATGCCACTTTGAGAAAAGGATATTCAAAAGTATTCATGATGATCAGATCATGATACAATTCCAGAAGAAGAGCGAACAGAGAGCTCACTTGCCTCGTGAGTATAATGTGATTGCTTAAGAGGTATATCTCACTTTTTCCCCTAGTTCTAACAGTCAACTTTGTATACAACTATTTTGTCACTAATAAACTAGCTACTTTCGTACATACGGCATGGCGCTTGGAACATTAAGCATATAATCTATATAGTTCTACAGTAGCATTGGTCAGAAGCAAAACTGACATCATTGGTTTTGTATTCATTTTTGTTGCTTCTCTAGTACTTTATGTATTGGTGTGTAAAGTGTATGATTTTGACTCGAAACTTTGAGGTGTGACCAAACATGTTACTACTTACTAGTATTGGTTTTGCAAAATCTCATCGTTTTGAGCTCGTATTTGGCACGTATTGGCTGTTTCAAATGGCAATAACATTTTTTGCCTCAAAATTTGACTACTTTCAAAAAATCTGAGAAAACTCATGTAAATACTACATGTGACTAGTATGAATATGGGAAATTTTGAGCTTCTTTCGACAAAGGGATTGGTATATAATAGCTACTTTTCTCAACTGGTCTAAATTTTGGTACAGAATTTGATAGTTCCTAAAAAATCTCAAAAAATATAGTAAATAGTACATATGACCAGTAGCAATCTGGTAGAGTTTGAGCTTATTTGCACAAAAGGATTAGGAGAAAAATGTTTTTTTCTTCTAAAAGGTGCTTAATTTACTCATCATTAACTTTGAACCCTCCTTCCATTTTCTTTCTGGATTCCCCCTGAACGCGAGATGAGGTGCGGCAACAAGGGCGTGCATGCGACCTCCTATAGTGTGCGACGGGATGGTTTGTTGGAAATATGCCCTAGAGGCAATAATAAAAGTATTATTATATTTCATTGTTCATGATAATTGTCTTTTGTTCATGCTATAACTGTATTATCCGGAAATCGTAATACACGTGTGAACACATAGACCACAATATGTCCCTAGTAAGCCTCTAGTTGACTAGCTCGTTGTGATCAACAGATAGTCATGGTTTCCTGACTATGGACATTGGATGTCGTTGATAACGGGATCACATCATTGGGAGAATGATGTGATGGACAAGACCCAATCCTAAGCATAGCACAAAGATCGTGTAGTTCGTTTGCTAGAGCTTTGCCAATGTCAAGTATCTCTTCCTTCGACCATGAGATCGTGTAACTCCCGGATACCGTAGGAGTGCCTTGGGTGTACCAAACGTCACAACGAATCGGGTGACTATAAAGGTGCATTACGGTATCTTCGAAAGTATCTGTTGGGTTAACACGGATCGAGATCGATTTGTCACTCCGTATGACGGAGAGGTATCTCTGGGCCCACTCGGTAATGCATCATCATAATGAGCTCAAGGTGACCAAGGTGTTGGCCACGGATCATGCATTACGGATGAGTAAAGTGACTTGCGATAACGAGACTGAACAAGGTATTGGGATACCGACGATCGAGTCTCGGGCAAGTAACGTACTGATTGACAAAGGGAATTGTATACAAGGTTTTGATCGAATCCTCGACATCGTGGTTCAACCGATGAAATCATCGAGGAGCATGTGGGAGCCAACATGGGTATCCAGATCCCGCTGTTGGTTATTGCCCGAGAGTCGTCTCGGTCATGTCTGCATGTCTCCCGAACCCGTAGGGTCTACACACTTAAGGTTCGATGACGCTAGGGTTATTAGGAAGACTAGTATGTGACTACCGAATGTTTTTCGGAGTCCCGGATGAGACCCTGGACGTCACGAGGAGTTCCGGAATGGTCCGGAGGTGAAGTTTTATATATGGGAAGTTGTCATACGGACACCGGAAAGTTTCGGGGGTCTATCGGTAATGTACCGGGACCACCGGAAGGGTTCCGGGGGTCCACCGGGAGGGGCCACCCCTCCCGGAGGGCCACATGGGCCGCAAAGGGGACGGATCCAGCCCCTGGAGGGCTGGGCGCACCCCCCACCTTGGGCCCATGCGCCTAGGGTTGGGGGGGGAAACCCTGAGTGGGGCGCCCCCCTTGCTTGGGGGCAAGCCTTCCCCTTGGCCGCCGCCCCCTCTAGATCTCATCTAGAGGGGCCGCCCCTGCCCCTTCCCTATAAATAGAGGGGTGGGGGAGGCTGCTGTACCCATCTCTAAGGCGCAGCCCTCCCTCCCAACACCTCTCCTCCTCCGCAAGCGCTTGGCGAAGCCTGCCGAGATCTTCTGCACCAACACCACCACGCCGTCGTGCTGCCGTTGGGCGAGATTCTCAACCTCTCCTTCCCCTTGCTGGATCAAGAAGGAGGAGACGATCCGTCCCCGTATGTGTGTTGAACGCGGAGGTGCTGTCCGCTCAGCACTTGGACATCGGTGATTCAATCACGCCGAGTACGACTCCATCATCACCATCACCTTGCAAGCTTCCGCACGCGATCTACAAGTGGTATGTAGATGCAAACTCTCTCCATGACTCGTTGCTTAGATGAACTCATAGATGGATCTTGGTGAAACCGTAGGAAAAATTTTAATTTTCTGCAATGTTCCCCAACAAAGGCATCATGAGCTAGGTCTATCCGTAGTTCTCTAATGCACGAGTAGAACACAATTTGTTGTGGGCGTGGATCTTGTCAACTTACTTGCCTCTACTAGTCTTTTCTTGCTTCAACGGTATTGTGGGATGAAGCGGCCCGGACCAACCTTACACGTACGCTTACGTGAGACCGGTTCCACCGATTGACATGCACTAGTTGCATAAGGTGGCTGGCGGGTGTCTGTCTCTCCCATTTTAGTTGGATCAGATTCGATGAACAGGGCCCTTATGAAGGGTAAATAGAAGTTGATAAAATCACGTTGTGGTTATTCGTAGGTAAGAAAACGTTCTTGCTAGAACCCAATTGCAGCCACGTAAAAGATGCAACAACAATTAGAAGACGTCTTACTTGTTTTTGCAGCGATTGATCATGTGATGTGATATGGCCAGAAGTTGTGATGAATGATGAATTGTGATGTATGAGATCATGTTCTTGTAATAGGATTCACGACTTGCATGTCGATGAGTATGACAACCGGCAGGAGCCATAGGAGTTGTCTTTATTTTTGTATGACCTGCGTGTCATTGAAGAACGCCATGTAAACTACTTTACTTTATTGCTAAACGCGTTAGCCATAGAAGTAGAAGTAGTCGTTGCGTGACAACTTCATGAAGACACGATGATGGAGATCATGATGATGGAGATCATGGTGTCAAGCCGGTGACAAGATGATCATGGAGCCCCAAGATGGAGATCAATGGAGCTGTATGATATTGGCCATATCATGTCACAACTATATATAATTGCATGTGATGTTTATTATGTTTATGCATCTTGTTTACTTAGGACGACGGTAGTAAATAAGATGATCCTTACAAAAATTTCAAGAAGTGTTCTCCCTAACGTGCACCGTTGCTACAGTTCGTCGCTTCTAAGCACCACGTGATGATCGGGTGTGATGGATTCTTACGTTCACATACAACGGGTGTAAGACAGTTTTACACAGCGAAAACACTTAGGATTAACTTGATGAGCCTAGCATGTACAGACATGGCCTCAGAACATGGAGACCGAAAGGTCGAACACGAGTCGTATGAAAGATACGATCAACATGAAGATGTTCACCGACGATGACTAGTCCGTCTCACGTGATGATCGGACACGGGCTAGTCGACTCGGATCGTGTAACACTTAGATGACTAGAGGGATGTCTAATCTAAGTGGGAGTTCATAATTTGATTAGAACTTTATTATCATGAAGTTAGTCTAAAACCTTTGCAAATATGTCTTGTAGATCAAATGGCCAACGCTCATGTCAACATGAACTTCAACACATTCCTAGAGAAAACCAAGCTGAAAGATGATGGCAGCAACTATACGGACTGGGTCCGGAACCTGAGGATCATCCTCATAGCTGCCAAGAAACAATATGTCCTAGAAGCACCGTTAGGTGACCTGCTCTCCCAGCACTGCAAGATGATTTGAACGTTTGGCAGACACGTGCTGATGATTACTCCCTCGTTCAGTGCGGCATGCTTTACAGCTTAGAACCGGGGCTCCAAAAGCGTTTTGAGCATCACGGAGCATATGAGATGTTCGAAGAGCTGAAACTAGTTTTCCAAGCTCATGCCCGGTCGAGAGATATGATGTCTCCGACAAGTTCTACAGCTTGTAAGATGGAGGAAAACAGTTACACAAGTGAGCACATCCTCAAGATGTCCGGTTGCACAACCGTATGACCCAAATGAACATTAACCTCCCGGATGAGGCGGTCATTGACAGAATCCTCCAGTCGCTCCCACCAAGCTACAAGAGCTTTGTGATGAACTACAACATGCAGGGGATGGTAAAGACCATTCCTGAAGTGTTCTCGATGCTGAAGTCAGCAGAGGCTGAAATCAAGAAAGAACATCAAGTGTTGATGGTCAATAAGACCACTAAGTTCAAGAAGGGCAAGGGCAAGAAGAACTTCAAGAAAGACGGCAAGGAAGTTGCCGCGCCCGGTAAGACAGTTGCCGGGAAGAAGTCAAAGAATGGACCCAAGCCTGAGACTGAGTGCTTTTATTGCAAGGGGAAGGGTCACTGGAAGCGGAACTGCCCCAAATACTTAGCGGATAAGAAGGCCGGCAACACCAAAGGTATATTTGATATACATGTAATTGATGTGTACCTTATCAGTACTCGTAGTAACTCCTGGGTATTTGATACCGGTGCCGTTGCTCATATTTGTAACTCACAGCAGGAGGTGCGGAATAAACGGAGACTGTCAAAGGACGAGGTGACGATGCGCGTCGGGAATGGTTCCAGAGTCGATGTGATCGACGTTGGCACGCTGCCTCTACATTTACCCACGGGATTAGTTTTGAACCTTAATAATTGTTATTTAGTGCCAAGTTTGAGCATGAACATTGTATCTGGATCTCGTTTAATACGAGATGGCTACTCATTTAAGTTTGAGAATAATGGTTGTTCGATTTATATGAGAGATATGTTTTATGGTCATGCTCCGATGGTCAATGGTTTATTCTTAATGAATCTCGAGCGTAATATTACACATGTTCATAGTGTGGATGCCAAAAGATGTAAAGTTGATAACGATAGTCCCACATACTTGTGGCATCGCCGCCTTTGGTCACATTGGTGTCAAGCGCATGAAGAAGCTCCATGCTGATGGACTTTAGAGTCTCTTGATTATGAATCGTTTGACACATGCGAACCATGCCTCTTGGGAAAAATGACCAAGACTCCGTTCTCCGGAACAATGGAGCAAGCAACCAACTTGTTGGAAATCATACATACCGATGTGTGCGGTCCAATGAGCGTTGAGGCTCGCGGAGGATATCGTTATGTTCTCACTCTCACTGATTACTTAAGTAGATATGGGTATGTCTACTTAATGAAACACAAGTCTAAGACCTTTGAAAAGTTCAAGGAATTTCAGAATGAGGTGGAGAATCAACGTGACCGAAAGATAAAGTTCCTACGATCAGATCGTGGAGGAGAATACTTAAGTCACGAATTTGGTACACACATAAGGAAATGTGGAATCGTTTCACAACTCACGCCGCCTGGAACACCTCAGCGAAATGGTGTGTCCGAACGTCGTAATCGCACTCTATTGGATATGGTGCGGTCCATGATGTCTCTTACCGATTTACCGCTATCATTTTGGGGATACGCTCTAGAGACAGCTACATTCACTTTAAATAGGGCACCGTCTAAATCCGTTGAGACGACACCGTATGAATTATGGTTTGGGAAGAAACCTAAGCTGTCGTTTCTAAAAGTTTGGGGATGCGATGCTTATGTCAAGAAACTTCAACTAAGTCGGAAAAATGCGTATTCATAGGATACCCTAAGGAAACTGTCGGGTATACCTTCTACTTAAGATCCGAAGGCAAGATCTTTGTTGCCAAGAACGGATGCTTTCTGGAAAAAGAGTTTCTCTCGAAAGAAGTAAGTGGGAGGAAAGTAGAACTCGATGAAGTGCTACCTCTCGAACGGGAAAGTGGTGCAGCGCAGGAAACCGTTCCTGTGATGCCCACACCAACTGAAGAGGAAAACAATGATGATGATCAAGGTACTTCGGATCAAGTTGCTACTGAACTTCGTAGGTCCACAAGGACACGTTCCGCGCCAGAGTGGTACGGTAACCCTGTCCTGGAAATCATGTTGTTAGACAACGGTGAACCTTCGAACTATGAAGAAGCAATGGCGGGCCCGGATTCCAACAAATGGCTTGAAGCCATGAAATCCGAGATAGAATCCATGTATGAAAACAAAGTATGGACTTTGATGACTTGCCCGATGATCGGCGAGTGATAGAAAACAAATGGATTTTTAAGAAGAAGACGGACGCGATGGTAATGTTACCATTTATAAGGCTCGACTTGTCGCTAAGGGTTATCAACAAGTTCAAGGGTTGACTACGATGAGACATTCTCTCCGGCGAAGCTGAAGTCCGTCCGAATCATGTTAGCAATTGCCGCATACTATGATTATGAGATATGGCGATGGACGTCAAAACGGCATTCCTTAATGGACATCTTAAGGAAGAGCTGTATATGATGCAGCGGAAGGTTTTGTCGATCCTAAGAACGCTAACAAAGTATGCAAGCTCCAATGATCCATTTATGGACTGGTGCAAGCATCTCGAGTTGGAACATTCGCTTTGATGAGATGATCAAAGCGTTTGGGTTTATCTTGCACTTATGGAGAAGCCTGCGTTTACAAGAAAGTGAGTGGGAGCTCAGTAGCATTTCTCCTATTATATGTAGATGACATACTCTTGATGGGAAATGATACAAAACTTCGACAACATTTAGGCCTACTTGAATAAGTGTTTTTCAATGAAGGACCTTGGAGAAGCTGCTTATATATTAGGCATCAAGATCTATAGAGATAGATCCAGACGCCTCATAGGTCTTTCACAAAGCACATACCTTGATAAGATTTTGAAGAGGTTCAAAATGGATCAGTCCAAGAAAGGGTTCTTGCCTATGTTACAAGGTGTGAGATTGAGCTCAGCTCGATCACCGACCACGACAAAAGATAAAAAGAGATGAGTGTCATCCCTATGCTTCAGCCATAGGATCTATTATGTATGCCATGCTGTGTACTGGACCGATGTAAACCTCGCCGTAAGTTTGGTAGCAAGATACCAAAGTAATCCCGCAAGGAACACCGGACATCGGTCAAGAACATCTGAAGTACCGAAAAGGACAAAGGACATGTTTCTCGTTTATGGAGGAGACGAAGAGCTCGTCGTAAGGGTTACGCCGACGCTTAGCTTCGACTCAGATCTGATGACTCTAAGTCACAAACCGGATACGTGTATATGTTGAATGGTGGAGCAGTAAGCTGGTGCAGCTGCAAGCAGAGCGTCGTGGCGGGATCTACGTGTGAAGCGGAGTACATTGCAGCCTCGGAGGCAGCACATGAAGCGATTTGGGTGAAGGAGTTCATCACCGACCTAGGAGTCATACCCAATGCGTCGGGGCCGATCAAACTCTTCTGTGACAACACTAGAGCTATTGCCCTTGCCAAGGAGCCGAGGTTTCACAAGAAGACCAGGCACATCAAGCGTCGTTTCAACTCCATCCGCGAAATTGTTCAAGATGGAGACATAGAGATTTGCAAAGTGCACACGGATCTGAATGTCGCAGATCCGTTGACTAAACCTCTCTCGCGAGCAAAACATGATCAACACCAGAACTCTATGGGTGTTCGATTCATCACAATGTAACTAGATTGGTGACTCTAGTGCAAGTGGGAGACTATTGGAAATATGCCCTAGAGGCAATAATAAAAGTATTATTATATTTCATTGTTCATGATAATTGTCTTTTGTTCATGCTATAACTGTATTATCCGGAAATCGTAATACACGTGTGAACACATAGACAACAATATGTCCCTAGTAAGCCTCTAGTTGACTAGCTCGTTGTGATCAACAGATAGTCATGGTTTCCTGACTATGGACATTGGATGTCGTTGATAACGGGATCACATCATTGGGAGAATGATGTGATGGACAAGACCCAATCCTAAGCATAGCACAAAGATCGTGTAGTTCGTTTGCTAGAGCTTTGCCAATGTCAAGTATCTCTTCCTTCGACCATGAGATCGTGTAACTCCCGGATACCGTAGGAGTGCCTTGGGTGTACCAAACGTCCACAACGAATCGGGTGACTATAAAGGTGCATTACGGTATCTCCGAAAGTATCTGTTGGGTTAACACGGATCGAGATCGATTTGTCACTCCGTATGACGGAGAGGTATCTCTGGGCCCACTCGGTAATGCATCATCATAATGAGCTCAAGGTGACCAAGGTGTTGGCCACGGATCATGCATTACTGATGCGAGTAAAGTGACTTGCGATAACTAGACCGAACAAGGTATTGGGATACCGACGATCGAGTCTCGGGCAAGTAACGCATCGATTGACAAAGGAATTGTATACGAGGTTTTGATCAAATCCTCGACATCGTGGTTCAACCGATGAAATCATCGAGGAGCATGTGGGAGCCAACATGGATATCCAGATCCCGCTGTTGGTTATTGCCCGAGAGTCGTCTCGGTCATGTCTGCATGTCTCCCGAACCCGTAGGGTCTACACACTTAAGGTTCGGTGACGCTAGGGTTATTAGGAAGACTAGTATGTGACTACCGAATGTTGTTCGGAGTCCCGGATGAGATCCCGGATGTCACGAGGAGTTCCGGAATGGTCCGGAGGTGAAGTTTTATATATGGGAAGTTGTCATACGGACACCGGAAAGTTTCGGGGGTCTATCGGTAATGTACCGGGACCACCGGAAGGGTTCCGGGGGTCCACCGTGAGGGGCCACCCCTCCCGGAGGGCCACATGGGCCGCAAAGGGGAGGGATCCAGCCCCTGGAGGGCTGGGCGCACCCCCCACCTTGGGCCCATGCGCCTAGGGTTGGGGAAACCCTGAGGGGGGCGCCCCCCTTGCTTGGGGGGCAAGCCTTCCCCCCTTGGCCGCCGCCCCCCTCTAGATCTCATCTAGAGGGGCCGGCCCCCCTTGCCCCTTCCCCTATAAATAGAGGGGTGGGGGAGGGCTGCTGTACCCATCTCTAAGGCGCAGCCCCTCCCCTCCCCAACACCTCTCCTCCTCCGCAAGCGCTTGGCGAAGCCCTCTCGAGTATCTTCTTGCACCAACACCACCACGCGTCGTCTTTGCCGTTGAGCGAGCTTCTCAACCTCTCCTTCCCCTTGCTGGATCAAGAAGGAGGAGATGTCTCCCGTCCCGCACGTGTGTTGAACGCGGAGGTGCTGTCTGCTCAAGACTTGGACATCGGTGATTCAATCACGTCGAGTCGACTCCATCATCACCATCACCTTGCAAGCTTCCGCACGCGATCTACAAGTGGTATGTAGATGCAAACTCTCTCCCATGACTCGTTGCTTAGATGAACTCATAGATGGATCTTGGTGAAACCGCAGGAAAATTTTTAATTTTCTGCAACGTTCCCCAACATGGTTCTATTTAGGGCCGGCCCTTAGGGGCAGGAAGGGCCCGGGGCTCCCAAGACGAGGGGGGCCCACCACGTATGTGCAACGTGCTGTGGAAAGAAATCCTGCTAGGCCTCGCCTAGAGCAGCGACATCCTAGGAAATGGTAAATCCTATTTGACAGGAGCAACTAACGAACGAGTACTCTTTCGGAGGGGGTAAGGGTTATTTGGAGTGGGAAGAGAGCGAGCCACTTGGCGCGCTCTTAGCCGCCGCCACATATCGTGCGATGGGCGCTCCCTTCGAAGTTTGTTTTTTAAATTTTATTTTCCGCACACATTTCTGGCTTGTAGATGATTTTTTTTTGGCTTTTTAGTTTTCCCCCGGTTTTTATTAGGTTTTGGACAAAAAGAACTATTCAGAAAAAAAAATTGCGCCGAAAAACACATTTTTTTTCATTCTCGAGAGGCACAGATTTACTTCCTGTGAATGCACGAATTTGCTTCCGTAAGAGGCACACTCGAAAACAGAAAAAAAAAACACGTTTTCATTTTGTTTTCCTTTTGCGAGAGGCACAGATTTACTTCTCATGGAGACACGGATTTGCTTCCATGAGGACTGTGCCTCTTGAAAACGGGAAAAACGCGTTTTGTTTTTGTTTTCTTTCATGAGATGCACACATTTACTTCTCATAGAGGCACGGATTTGCTTCCACGAGAGGCACAGTCGTGTCTCTTGAAAACGAAAAAAACATGTTTTTCCTTTTTTTCGCAAGAGGCGGAGATTAAAATTTTGTGGAGGCACAGATTTGCTTCCGCGAGAGGCACAGTCGTGCCTCTTCAGAAAGAAAGATAAACTGCTCCTGGTTTTGGTTTTTTTTGTCTAGTTTTTTCGTGAAAAAAAATCGTCGAAACCTATCAACATGCAATCTAGTTTTGAAGATCTTGACGCGAGAAAATTTGAATATATGAAAAAGATAAACTCACATGTTGCCACAAGTGACACGTCACTTGTCGCAACCTGAGAAGGTGGAAGTGATCTTTGCAAAGAGTGCTCTTTAATTAGTAATTTGCTATTTGACGCACGCGTGCGTCAGGGAGTAGCGGCTTCGCTGAAGCACCGGCGTGCGACGGGCCGGCCGACTTCACGCACTTAAAGCAGTGCAAGGCAAACCGGTTTTCGGAACTTTCCACAAGGTTTTGTCTTTTACGAGATTTTTGATTTTTTGCTTGTTTTCTTCTTTTTTTTATTTGTCTTTTCTGATTCTTTTTCTATTTATTTTTTCTCTTTTTATTTTATCCATTTCATTTTTATTTTCTATCCTTTGTTTTCAAAAAATAACGATTTCAGAAAAATTCACGGTTTTAAAATATTGTTCGCAATTCAAAATTTGTTCAACGTATATAACAGAAATGTTCATTATGTATTCAAATATTGTTCGGCATGTATCACAAAAATGTCCAATGTGTACATAAAAATTGTTCAACGCATATTTAAAAATGTTAAATGTATATTAAAATTTTGTTTAGTTTATATCACAAAAAATTCATTGTGTAGTTAAAATTGTTCAACTTATGTTTCAAAATGTTCAATGTATATTAAAAATGTGTTCAACGTATATCACAAAAATGTTCAGTATTTGTTTAAAAGTTGTTCAACATATATTACAAAAATGTATGATGTGTATATTTTTTAATTGTTCATTTTATGGAATTTGAAAATTTTTGTTCATCTTTTCAATAATTGTTCACGTTTCAAAAGTTTGTTAGAATTTCAAATTTTATTCACAATTAAGAAAATTATTGTTCATGGTTTCAAAAAGTGTTCAGGTTTGTCAAATTTTGTTCAGAATTTCTATTTATTGTTCTTGATTATATTTGAAAATTTTCAAAAGATGTCCGTAACTTTAAATTCTTGCGCTGCTTACAACTCAATAGATCTTCCTAGCTTGATTGATCAGCTTCTTCCCTTCACGAGCAGAGCATCACGAGTTGACCCCTCGCTAGCTCGGGTCTTTTTCGCGATTTTTTTTCACGCGCTCATGTTTTAGATCTCTAAATGGGACGGCCCATCTGCTTCTACCTTCAGCTTGATGCTAGCGGGCTGTGGCCCGATATAGCGTCAGCTGGCTCATCCGCTAGCTTTCTTTCGCCAGCTAGGTTTTCTTTCTTTCTCTAAAAGAAGTTACTTCCTCCGTCCCATAATATAAGATCGTTTTACAACGTAAAACAACTTGCAAAAATGATATTATATTATGGAACGAAGTGAGTAGTTTCTTCAGAAAATAAATTGGAGTTGGTCGGAAAAACCCAGTCGGTTTTTATAGTACTTTCAAAATAGTTGTGAGATGAAAAATGTCCGTAGATTTGGAAAAAAATCACAAATTTGAAAAAAAAAATTCAATTTTTTCATGGAATTGAATAAATGTTCCTGAATTTGTAGATTAAAACATTGAAGAGTTTGAAAAAAAATCATGGATTTTAATAAACATTCAGGGTTGAGGATCTAAAACAATTTGTGAATTTGAAAAAAGTTGGCAAATTTTAGAAAGGTTCATGAAATTTGGAAAAAAAAGCTAATAGGATTGAAAAAGATCATAAATTTCAAAAAAAATCAGAATTTGACAAAAATTTCATGGATTTGAAACAAGTTCATGAACTCTTAATAATTCACAAGTTCAAAAAATTTGCGGGATTAAAAAAAGTTTGCGGATTTGAAAGAGAGTTCACAACCTGGAAAAGTTTGAGGGGTCAAAAAATTTGTGAATTTGAAAAATATTTTGAAAATATAATGACTTTGAAAACTATTCAGTAGTTTGACAAAAACTGCATGGATTTGAAAATAAATTAATGAACTCAAAATATATTCACGAGTTCAAACAAGTGTGGAGGGTTCAGAAAAATATTCTTGGATTTGAGAAAAAGTTAAAGGCTTCAAAAAAAAGTTCGCGGATTTAAAAACATCATCAATTTCTAATAAAAGTTCATGGATTTTGGAAGTATTAAAAAAGTTAACAAAGTCAAAAAAATGGATTTTGAGAAACAATAATAAAAGTTCATGGATTTTGGAAGTATGAAAAAATTTAACAAAGTCAAAAAAAATATGGATTTTGAGAAACAATCACAGATTTGGTAAATGGTCATCAATTTGGAAATAAAAGTTCACGAATTTGAAGAGTGTTTTTTTAATTTGAAAACAGTTTGTGCATGTAAAAAAGAATTTGAAAATATTCATGAATTTGACAAAAAATGAATTTGGAAAAAGTTTGCATAGCAAGAAAAAGCTCACAAATTTGAAAAAAAATCATGGAATTGGACAAAGTTTGCGAATTAGAAAAATATATAAGGGAAAAAATAGAAAGCGAAAACAGAAAAAACCCAACGAAAAACCGACCAAATAGAAAAACAAAAGAAAACCAAACTGGGAATGTGTTGCTTTAATTTTTAGCATTACATTTACCTTTAAGGAAGTGGAAAAGGAAGCAAGTTCGCACAACAAAGAACTTTTCTAGTTGGTTACTGTTGCTTGAACTAACGTTGAGGTTTGGAGTTCGAATCTCAGTAGGCACATACATATTTTTTCGAAGGTTAAAATAAAGGGAAAAAACTAAATAGGCCAAGCCCATGATAGAGGGGAGTGTGCGTTGGTTTGTGAATAAGCCTATAACTAGCACTGAGAGCGCCAAATAGGAGTTGGGTTGATCGTTGATTGATCGATTGACGATTGGATTTGACTGAAAAAAGATTGACGACTTGATCACATACATACCTTGTCGAGTCATCAGCCCTAGAAAAAAACGAAAATCTTAATGGAGGCATCACGTCTCAGGAAGCAGCAAGAATAGAACAACCTTTTGTCGTTTGGCAATTGGATTTGTTGCGGGTGCATAACGCAGATTGTTGATCGATTTGTGTGACGCGTCAGCTCCGCTTAGGTCATGCGAGGAAGAGTTGCGCTCCCTGCCAGCAACTCCAGCCAAAAACCGAGATGTCAATAAAGGAGGTAGTGATTTTTCCATGACAATTGATATATTTTTAGGGATTATTGATAAAGATTTTATTGTATTGATCTAGTAAAAACCAGCGATAACATTCATCAATGAGGAAAAATTGTTGAAAAACATACCCCTGATAAATTGTGAAAATAACATGGTAATGTATGAACCGCATATCTGATAAGTTAGGTACAAACCTGACGATAACATTGACCAAGTGGGAAAAATTGTTGAAAAACAAACCTTGATAATCTATGTGAAAATAGCATGGTAATATACGAATCGCATACCTGATAATTTACGTACAAACACCATGGTAATATCTGACAAGGAAAGAGTTGTTGAAAAATATAAACCCGCCAACTTATGTGAAAATAGCATGGTAATATATGAAGCGCATACCTGATGACTTACATACAAACATCGGGATAATGTTAATTAAGGGAGAAGAAGTTGTATGTGAAAATAGCATGGTAATATACGAATCGCATACCTGATAACTTATGTACAAACACCATGGTAACATTGACCAAGGGGAGAAAGTTGTTGAAAAACATACCACCGGTAAATTATGTGAAAATAGCGTGGTAATACATGAACCGCATATGTGATAACTTACATACAGACACCGTGATAACATTGACAAGGCGCGGAAGTGTTGAAAAACATACCCGGTAACATATGTGAAAACAACATGGTAATATACGAAGATTGCAAACACCACGATAATATTGACCAAAGGGGAAAAAGTTGTTGACAAACATACCCTGATAACTTATTTGAAAAATAGTAGGATAACTTGTATACCATATGTTTGGTAACTTATGTAGCCCATGCGTGATAACTTTGGACCCACAAAAAAAATCAGAACATATCAACATGGGATCTAGCTTCAAAGGTCCCACCGCGATGAATTTTTATGTGAAAACAGTTTTTGAATCGAATCGACGTTTGACCTACAAAACATTTTGGATTTTCAAAATGTAAATAGAGAGAGAAGTGCATGTGGGAGGAGTGAAGGGTTCTTCTAATGCATGCTTGCATGTAATTAATGGGGAGAATGGAGGTGTTTAAGCTTAACCACCACAAGTTTTGTGGTTATCGCGGTCCTAAAATATATGTTCGTGCTATATACATTTGATGTTGTGTTTATTACTACGTTTTCTTACAAACTTTGTCAAACTTAAAGAAGTGTTAGTTAAGACGGACCTAGAACTTCAAATATTTTCTAACAGAGGGAGTGGCCATTAGCATCCTTAACACCGAAGATTTGACCCCTCACCCCACTCTAAGAAGTTTGACTGACAACATGGCAAACCCACCCACACTATATTCATTTAAAAAGTTGAAGAAGGATGACACTTAAAAGTGTACTAATAACAACAATAATAAATTAGAAAAGAAAACATGACTTTATTTTGAATTCTCTAGATTCCAGAATGGATCTAGTTTATAACAAAATATGCAATATATATTAGAACAAGATTTGTTTTGACAGAAATACTGTAAGGGAACCCCCTACAGTTTAATTGGTGCAACAAATCCAAATTGCAAGTATCATGCCTTGAACCTGGGTGGGTGGGAAGGCATCAGCCCCTTCCCACCACTAGGCTATGCCTTAGTCCAAAGGTATAAGAATCAAAAGCTATCAAGAACGACCGGAAAATAAAATTCGTGGATTTCCAATTATTTTTATTCATTTAAACTTATCTTCATCAAACTGTCATTAATTCTAAAATCCATTTTGTAGTTTTTTTAACTTAATTTAATTTGTATATGTTGACTAAAATATCATATTTCGGAAATTACTACTATGTTTCTCATCCTTAATATCCACTTTGATGGACCTATGATACCTTGAAGGCGGCCATCTGTCCAAATTTCATTTGCTCACATGATAGCATGCCGACACTTCAGGACAAGTTCCCTCGACAAAATTTTCTAAAACATACAATTGGGCTGCTTGGAAAAGATGCGAACACAGAAATTGCACCATGAATTCAAAAAGAGAAATGTATAAGTTCGTTTCTCCTTCCGCCACCAATGAACACCATATAGTTGTTTTCGACCACTTTGTTCTTCCCTAGGTGCTTTTATGGAGCTTTGTAAAGGGATCTGCCATAATACCAAAGGAAGATTCAGTTGTACTAAGTGTCCTCACAAGATTGAGTATGATCCAATAAAAATGTAGTGTGCCAAGATAAGCAACAACCTCGGTTGTTGGGTAAGACCATATTCTCGTTACATTTATGATAGACAAAATAGAGCAGAAACTTAAAAGAGCTTAATGCCTACATGTATAATTATTGGGTATTCATGTGGTTCCAACATTCTTCTTCAGAGCTTCAGTGTACTATTTCACATTCGTAGATGTAAAAAACATGTTCAAAAGGAACTACCTAAGAACTATTTCTAGAAGAAACAAGGTATTCTCCTAGAAATGTTGATATCGTTCTATGGAACTACTAATGAGAATACAAAGATTTTCTTGTTAGAAGATCTAGAGAAGGCAAAAACAACTTTGATCCTACATGTATTATCGGCCATGGGGGCACCACATGGTTTACAAAAGCATATTTATCAGATCAGCGTGTCATTGCAATAAAAAGCTTAAAGTCATCGAGGAGCGTGAGATCAGTCAATTCATCAATTAGGATGCAGTTCTCTCTTAGATAAATCACATAAATATTATAAATCTCTTTGGATGTGTTGTCTCAAAACTAGTGTTCCACTTCTAGTGTATGACTATGTATCCAGTGGCTCACTGTCTCAAGTTCTTCTTGCTGATTGAAGTGATGGTTTGCTTATCTTGGAGTGATTACTTAAGGATTTTCCTAGAAACAACAAGAGCTCTGTATTATCTCCACTTTTCCGCTACAATGTCAATCTTCCATTGTAATGTGAAGTCCTCGAACATACTCTTGGATGTGAACTACATAGCTAAAGTTTTAGATTTTGGCATTTCTAGATTGGTTCCAACCGATCAAACACGCATTTTTCACGAATGTAGAAGGTACATTTGGGTACTTGGATCTTGAGTACTTACATACCAAGTAGTTGAATGAGAAGAGCATTGTGTACATGTTGGTGTCGTACTCATGTAGTGGCTTCTTATAATCAAGCATGTTTTTTACAAGTGAATCAGTCACGGTCAAGAGCTTGTCAAACTATTTTCTGAGATAATTCAAAGATGGACGAACCATTAGTATTCTTAATTCCGATGTCATCGAGGAGTTAACCAACGAAGATGTGACAGTGTCGCCTCTCTTGTAGAGGCGTTCTTAAGGCTACATGGTGAAGAAAGACCCACAATGAAACAAGTGAGATGGTATTGCAGACTATATGAACAAAACGGGTGAACTCATGTGAGGTGGGGCTGTAGGTGGGAGTTAGGGTGAAACCGAAGCGGAAACGGGTGCTACCACACTTGTTTCCATATTTTTTGCGGAAACAAAAACAAATATAGAAATATTGTAAATGAATATGAAAACAGATATAGCCGGAAACAAACACGGAGCTAATATTATGTAGATACAACAACAAAAGGAGGTGCTCACCAGAACTTTAAAACCTGTTGAGCCATAGTGTTGGGGATATACCTATTAGATATGACCCGTCCAGGAGGGGCCGGGTTATACCTATGGCGACTCAAGGTATGAAGCCCAAAACGACACTTGAAGATGGCGGTTCAGTTAAGGGCCCAAAGCCCAAAGGCGATTTAAGTCCCATAGATATAAACTGTCATATGTAACTTGTATTGTGAGATAGGGATAGACAGAGACCGAGCCGGACACTGTTTATGAGCCAGCCGGGACTCTGAGAGCCGCTGGGCGTCGACCTCTGTATATAAAGGGACGACCCGGCGGCGGTTCAAGGCAAGTAAGATCCGATCGAGAGCTAGGTCAAGCAATTTCGTTCCCTAGTAACCGAGACATAAGCAATCCCACTCAAAACTGGATCGTAGGCTTTTTCCTTCACCTTAAGGGGCCGAACCAGTATAAACCCCGTGTCCTTTGACCCGATTAACCCCTTTAAGCTTCCTATTTGCGATGGCTCCACGACTAAGTCCTTTCACTAGGACATCTGACGTGACAATTCCATGACAGTTGGCGCCCACCATGGGGCCAGCGCACGGTGGATTCGAATTCTTGAAGGGAAGCTTCGAAGGGCTCAAGGGATATGATGTGGGCCGGATGACCAAGAGTTGTCGCGGCAAGCTCTACATCGATGATGCAGGCTAGGGCCCTGACGCCGGCTCAATTGAGTACGGGTATCGGGTCACCTTCGGCGGAATCCACGTCTTCATCGGCAAGATCGGCGAGCCGGGCCCTGAGCCGGACATCTGCACCGACATCATCGAGACGGCTCAGTGTGTGAGACCCGCCCGGGCTCAGCCTGCCGTGAAGCGTGCCTTTGTGGGATGCATCCACGGAGGAGGACTTTCTGAAGGATCTGTATCTGGCGGTGAGACGACCATCTACTCTGATGGTGAGTCGTCCACGGGTGAGATGGATTCGTTGTATCAACTGCAACACGGCGGGCTTGGGGGCTGTTCCGATGGTAGCAGTATTCCAGACCTCCTTGAGACACCGAGCAGAGTTGGGATCTTCATGGCTGCCACGCAACCCGTTCAGAACTCTATGGCTGCGGCAGCGATAACCTCCAGGTCAGCGACAGCCGGGGCAGGAAACCCTGCGCGCCCGCCGGCTCAGGTGCTGATGGACCTCATGGATAACATGACAGCTCTATTAACTGTCGTGGTCAACCCGGCGGATCAAGCTCAACATGATGCGGAAGTGGCGCAGTTAAAACAGGATATAGTGCAAGTTAAGGAAGACCTGGCGGCGGAAGACGTCAGGATGACCGCAGAGCGGGTGGCTGTGGATGCTCAAGCTTAGCGGATTCAGTCGCAGGCTTCCCAGCTCACGATGGATCAGAACGCGTCCAATGAGGTCATGGGGAGAAGCTGAGTATGAAGCCTTGCTCCATGGTCTTCGGATGGCTAAGGAGATGAGCTTAAGCCGGGTAAGGTGCTTTGGCAACTCAGATTTGGTGGCTCAACAAGTATCAGGCAAGTGGGATTCCAAGGATCCTCTCATGGCGGCTTATCGACGTGAAGTTAATGCCATTGCTGGACACTTCAAAGGTTACCAAGTGGAGCACATTGATCGCAGAAAGAATGAGGCAGTTGATGCTTTAAGCCGGCTGGGGTCTCAGCGTAAGCCGGTGCCGCCTGATACTTTCTTGGATATTCTGCGTAACCCTTCTGTCAAGTTTCCTGCAGAGGAAGAATTGGTTGTTCCTAACCCAGAAGCACAATTGGTGGCGGCTCTTCACGTCATTCCAGATTGGACAGTGCCATACTTGGCTTAGATGACCCGGGGCGAGTTGCCTGAGGATGAAACCTTGGCCAGGCAGATAACCCGGCGGTCTAAGTCAATGACAATTGCCAATGGCGAGTTACATCATCGCAGTGTCACTGGGGCGTTTCAGTGTTGTGTTTCTCCTGAGGAAGGTCAAGAAATTCTTTGTGAGATTCATGAAGGAGATTGTGGCCATCATGCCGGTTCAAAGTCCCTTGTGGCCAAGGCTTTTCGTCATGGATTTTATTGGCTAACGGCTCACGCTGATGCGGAGGATCTGGTCAGTAAATGTGACGGTTGTTAGAAGTTCTCACAACATCTGGGGCCTCGACATGGTTGGGCCTTTTAAAAGGTCAAAAGATAAAAAGACCCACCTCTTGGTGGCAGTTGACAAATTCACAAAGTGGGTTGAGGCAGAGCCAGTTAGTAAGTGTAATGCAGCCACGGTGGTTCAATTCATGAAAAAGGTGATCTTTCGTTTTGGCTTTCCACACAACATTATAACTGACAATGGTACTAATCTGTCCAAAGGCGCCATGGAGGAGTTTTGTCAACATGAGCATATTCAGCTTGATGTTTCATCAGTAGCTCACCCCCAATCCAATGGTCAAGCTGAAAGAGCCAATCAGGAAATCTTGAAAGGCATCAAGCCCCGACATTTGGTTCCTTTGCAACGAACGCCGCGTTGTTGGGTCGAGGAGTTACCCTCTGTGATATGGAGCATCACTACCACTCCCAATAGGTCTATGGGTTATACACCTCTCTTCATGGTTTACGGAGCTGAGGCGGTTCTCCCTAGTGACATCTGTCATGACTCCCCCACGTGGCGGCTTATGTTGAGGCTGATAATGAACAAGCGTGTCAGGATGCACTTGACCTGTTAGATGAAAAGCGTGATTTGGCAGCAGCCCGCTCGGTGATTTATCAACAGGACCTGCATCGTTATCACAGCCATCGGGTTAAGTTCAGAACCTTTCAGGAAGGTGACTTGGTGCTCCGGTTCATCCAGGATCAAACTGATGAACACAATTATCCCCACCTTGGGAAGGGCCCTTTGTGGTCAGCAAGAACTTGAACAGCGGGTCATACTACCTTATCGATGTTCGAGAGCACAAAGACTCACGTAAGTCGGAGGAGGAGACCCGCCGACCATGGAATATCGCTCATCTGCAGCCTTACTACACTTGAGCAACCGGTTGTCCTTTTCATCCTCAATGATCATATGTCTTCATCATCATTATTTCAAAAGACCAATTGGGGGCTGATCGTATTCGAATCTAGCTTAACCCTCTTGGTCCGGCTCATGATCGTATTTGAATCTAGCCGTTAAAACTCATGATCACTAGGGGCTTCCTGTTCAAACGTAGGTCTTATTAGAACCAAAGAGAACATAGTTGTCGGTACCCTCTTGATCGGCACACTGCCAAACTCACTAGGGGGCTTCTTGATCGTATTCAAATCATAGCTTAACCCCTTTTGGGTTCGACTTTGATCGTATTCGAATCAGAGTCATTAAAAAACTCTCAAGGTCATTTGGGGGCTTCCTGTTCAAACATAGGTCGTGTTCGAACCAAAGAGAACATAGTTGTCGCTACCCTCTTGATCGGCGCAACGCCAAAGCCACTGGGGGCTACATGATCGTATTTGAATCCTAGCTTAACCCCTTTGGAACGGTTTAATGGTCGTATTCGAATCAGAAGCCTCGATTTTTTTTCTTTCTATTTTGGCTCAAGTTTTGTTTGAAAGCAACCTTTGTCTTGTCTTGAGACCTTTTTTGTTCAGATCTAAGTATAAGTGTGGTTTTAATTTAACCCGGCTTGGTTTTTGGACGATAAGTCGCCAGCATATGACAATCATCATACATTTGGAAGTGTTGGCTTCTAAGGATTGGGTTATCACCCTTACTGTTCAGGTCAAATAAACCGACAGTACAAATTGAACATCACAGGTATGATATTATAGTTGTGTTTCAAAGCTATAATTCATAACAAGCTTATCTGTGACTCTTTTTATATTAAGGGGTTATATGTAAGATATTATGACCCGCCCTGCGGTAAGCTGCCAAGGGTTCTTGTGATCTATTTCTGTGTGCAGGATAGTTCAAAGACTTTCTTAAGCATAAGGAAAACGGATGATAAGTATAAAAAGGGGTGAATATAAGATGGCAGCTTAACAATGTTGAGCACCAAAACGTGCATGATGGCACAACAAAGCAAAGTAATTTCTACCCTATTACATGACTCCCCGAGTCGAAATGATTAAATTGTTTTTCAGCGGGTTACAAAGATGAGCCGCCCGACGGATCAATTTTCTTGTTGGCTGAAGCTTCCGGGTCAACCCTTTCCGTTCCTCCGTCTTGTTCCCTGTCCTGGAAGGTTGATGATGACCAGTCAATGCCATTCAAAGCTTCAAATTCAGCTTCATCATCAATTAGTCCGGCCGGATCAACTTCAGGGGCAAAGGTATGCTTACGGATTGGTGGAATTAGGCTGGTCACTTTATAATGCGGCGTCGGAATCCTCCGGTTCTCCGCGTCATAACCCGGCTGGTACCTAGTGAGATCCGCCTCATCAGCAATCAGGGTGGCTACAGGGCGTATTTCCTTCACACAAGTGGCGAAGTCTTCCTGTTCAAAGGGAGTACCATCCTCCTTAAGGCTTGGATACCCAATGGCGATGTTGGCCGGGTCTAATTCCGGTAACCAAGCTTAGGCCCGGCTTAAGGCAGCCATGGCTCCGGCTCTCGCGGATGGTCGCCTACGTTCATTGAACCGCTGGGGCAGCACAGAAAGCTTCTTTAGCACATCCGCTAGGAGTGTGGGGACTTCATTTGAGAGGGCAACCATGGCTAAAGCACGCTGAGATTCGGTGTAAAGTTGTTCCACAAGCGTATAAACCGCCTTCAGTTTCACCAGCATGTCTTGATTGAGATTTGAGCTCCTGGGGCCTTCTTGATAACCCACAAGTATAGGGGATCGCAACAGTTTTCGATAATTAAGAGTGTCGAACCCAACGAGAAGCTAAAGGTAGAACAAATATTCCCTAAAGTTCTATCGACCACCGATACAACTCTACGCACGCTTAATGTTTACTTTACCTAGAACAAGTATGAAACTAGAAGTACTTTGTAGGTGTTTTCGGGTAAGCTTGCAAGAAAGTAAAGAACACGTAAATATAAACTAGGGGCTGTTTAGATAAAGACACAACTAAAGTAAATATAGCGAGTGTGGAAAAGTGGTGGTAGGAGTTGTGGAATTGTCCCTAAGCAACTGCCTATGTTACTAGACCGGTAATCACTATTGCAATTCTATTTGAGGGGGAGGCATAAGCTAACATACTTTCTCTACTTGGATCATATGCGCTTATGGTTGGAACTCTAGAAAGCATCCGCAACTACTAAAGATTCATTAAGGTAAAACCCAACCATAGCATTAAAGTATCAAGTCCCCTTTTATCCCATATGCAAACAACCTACTTACTCGGGTCTGTGCTTCTGTCACTCACGCCACCCACCATAAGCAAATCATAAGCATAATGCAAACCCTACAGCGGGAATCCCTCACGCTTGCGCGACACGGAGGGCACCATAGGACAACACCAATAATAAAACATGCAACTCAAACCAATCATAGCAATTCATCAATCACCAATAGGACAATAGAAATCTACTCAGACATCATAGGATGGCAACACATCATTGGATAATAATATGAAGCATAAAGCACCATGTTCAAGTAGAGGGTACAGAGGGTTGCGGGAGAGTGGACCACTGGATATAGATGGGGGAAGGTGATGGAGATGTTGGTGAAGATCATGGTGATGATGATGGCCCCGGTGGTGTTCGGCGCCACGAAAGCAAGGGAGAGAGCCCCTTCTTCTTCTTCTTCCTTGACCTTCTCCTAGATGGGAGAAGGGTTTCCCCGATCCTTGGCTCCCATGGCGTGGGAGGCGAGAGCCCTCCGAGATTGGATCTATCTCTCTGCTTCTGCGTTACTTACGCTCTGCTTTCACCGTTTCGCGTATATATGGAGATCCGTAACTCCGATTGGCCTGAAACCTTCCCCGTGATTTTTTTCCGAATATTAGCTTTCTTGCGGCAAAAGAATAGCATCAACCGCCTTACGGTGGGCTCACGAGGGTAGGGGCGCGCCCAGGGGGGCAGGCGAGCCCCCCTACCTCGTGACCACCTCGGGCACCGTCTCACGTGGATTTTTCTTCCGTATTTTTCCATATTTTCCAAAAATAAGCTCCGTCCGTTTTTATCCCGTTTGGACTCCGTTTGATATGGATATTCTGTGAAACATAAAACATGCAACAGACAGGAGCTGGCACTGGGCACTTGATCAATAAGTTTGTCCCAAAAATAATATAAAGAGTTGCCAAAAAGTATATGAAAGTGAATAATATTGGCATGGAACAATCAAAAATTATAGATACGACGGAGATGTATCAGCATCCCCAAGCTTAATTCCTGCTCGTCCTCGAGTAGGTAAATGATAAAGAAGAATAATTTTTGATGTGGAATGCTACCTAGCATAATCTTGATCATATGTCTAATCATGGCATGAACATTAAGACACGAGTGATTCAAAGTAATAGTCTATCATTTGACATAAAAGCAATAATACTTCGAGTGTACCAATAATGCAATCATGTCTTTTCAAAACAACAAGGCAAAAGCAAGCTTATCCCTACAAAATCATACAGTTTGGCCATGCTTCATTTTCGTCACACAAAATGCCCCCATCATGCACAACCCCGATGACAAGCCGAGCAATTGGTTCATACTTTTTAACGCGCTTCAGCTTTTTCAACCCTCACACAATACATGAGCGCAAGCCATGGATATAGCACTATAGGTGGAATAGAATATAATGATGGAGGTTATGTGGAGAAGACAAAAAAGGAGAAAGTCTCACATCGACGCGGCTAATCAACGGGCTATGGAGATGCCCATCAATTGATATCAATGCGAGGAGTAGGGATTGCCATGCAACGGATGCACTAAGAGCTATAAGTGTATGAAAGCTCGACAAAAGAAACTAAGTGGGTGTGCATCCAACTTGCTTGCTCATGAAGACCTAGGGCATTTGAGGAAGCCCATCGTTGTAATATACAAGCCAAGTTCTATAATGAAAATTCCCACTAGTATATGAAAGTGACAACATAGGAGACAATCTATATGAAGATCATGGTGCTACTTTGAAGCACAAGATATGAGACTCACTACATGAAGAACATGGTGCTACTTTGAAGCACAAGTGTGGAAAAAGAGATAGTAACATTGCCCCTTTTCTTTTTTTTCTTTTTTTTATTTTTTTGGTGGGCTTCTTTGGCCCCCTTTTTTTTATGGGGCAATGTTCTATAATGATGATCATCACACTTTTATTTGCTTACAACTCGATATTACAACTCGATACTAGAACAAAGATATGACTCTATATGAATGCTTCCGGTGGTGTACCGGGATGTGCAATGATCTAACACCAAAAAATGGACAAGCCATCAAAACATCATGCTAGCTATCTTACGATCATGCAAAGCAATATGATAATGAATGCTCAAGTCATGAATATGATGATGATGGAAGTTGCATGGCAATATATCTTGGAATGGCTATGGAAATGCCATGATAGGTAGGTATGGTGGTTGTTTTGAGGAAGATATAATGAGGCTTATGTGTGATAGAGCGTATCGTATCACGGGGTTTGGATGCACCGGTGAAGTTTGCACCAACTCTCGAGGTGAGAAAGGGCAATGCACGGTACCGAAGAGGCTAGCAATGATGGAAGGGTGAGAGTGCGTATAATCCATGGACTCACATTAGTCATAAAGAACTCATATACTTATTGAAAAAGTTTATTAGCCCTCGAAGCAAAGTTCTACTACGCATGCCCCTAGGGGGATAGATTGGTAGGAAAAGACCATTGCTCGTCCCCGACCGCCACTCATAAGGAAGACAATCAAAGAAACACCCCATGCTTCAAATTTGTCACACAGCGGTTAGCATACGTGCATGCTACGGGACTTGCAAACCTCAACACAAGTGTTTCTACAATCCACAACCACCCACTAGCATGACTCTAATACCACCATCTTTATATCGCAAAACTATTGCAAGGAATCAAACATATCATATTCAGTGATCTACAAGTTTATGTAGGATTTTATGACTAACCATGTGAATGACCAATTCCTGTCATCTCTCTTAAAAGATATAAGTGAAGCAAGAGAGTTTAATTCTTTCTACAAAGGATATGCCCACGCTCTAACAAATATAAGTGAAGAAAAAGAGCATTCTACAAATGGTGGTTTTCTATGTGATGAGAAACAGGCAATCCAAACTTCAAATGATATAAGTGAAGCACATGAAGCATTCTATAGAGCCACACTCAAAAGATTTAAGTGAAGTGCAATGAGCATTCTATAAATCAAACAAGGATTATCTCATACCAGCATGGTGCATAAAAGAAAAAGAAAAACCTAATTGCAAAATACGCTCCAAGACTTGCACATAATGCATGAACGAGACGAATTCGAGAACATACCGATACTTGTTGAAGAAAGAGGGGATGCCTCCCCAGCATCCCCAAGCTTAGACGCTTGAGTCTCCTTGAATATTTACTTGGGGTGCCTCGGGCATCCCCAAGCTTGAGCTCTTGCCTCTCTTCCTTCTTCTCACATCGAAACATCCTCGATTAGACACTACATCCACACAAAACTTCAACAGAAAACTCGGTAAGATCCGTTAGTATAATAAAGCAAATCACCACTCTAAGTACTGTTGCAAACCAATTCATATTTTGTTTTTGCATTGTGTCTACTGTAACTTAACTTTTCCATGGCTTAATCCACTGATATAAATTGATAGATTCATCAAAACAAGCAAACTATGCATCAAAAACAGAATCTGTCAAAAACAAAACAGTCTGTAGCAATCTGAACATTCACAATACTTATGGTACCCCAAAAATTCTACCAAAATTAGTAAAAATAAAAAAGTTGTACATAAAGACAGTGCAAAAAGAATCAGAATCAAATGACGTTCCAGGTAAAAATGTAAAATCGCGCACTACAGCCAAAATTTCTGTCCTGCACCGTACAAACCAACAAGCATTGTAAACATCCTAAAGGAAAACCTTAGCACATTATTTTTTATAATACAATGGAATTGTACAAGGGGATAATTATTTTTATTGAAAATTTTCTGTAATCAAGATTCACAAAGTTCCCATGGGCATGAACAAAGTTCAAGGACGTCCCCCACTTTCACAATGCTCGTCTCTCTCACGTTCACTTCTCTTTTTGAAAAGTTTTGGGTTCCCCTCTTTATTTTTGTTGTTTTTAAACTATATGAAAGCACTCAATAGAAATAAATGACTCTATAAAACTTCCGGGTTGTCTCCCTTGCAGCACTTTCTTTAAAGCCATTAAGCTAGTCATATAGTGCTCAAGTAGTGAATCCACTCGGATCCCAAGGTATATCAAAGCCAATTTTAATTAACAATGATTTGTAATTTAGCAGTGAGCACAAAGTAACATATATCAAGCAACAACGAAGTCTAACTCTCTTCCTATGCATCGGCATGTCATAAAAGAACAATTCATGCACACATAGTAAAGGTCAATGCATAGTATAAGCAGTTTCTTGCAATTCTATCATGTTGGAAACATAGAGAGGTGGAGAAATAGTTCCTCTCTCATAATAATTGCAAGTAGGAGCAACAAGCACATGCATATTACATTCATCAAAATCATCATGTGCAATGGTAAAAGGCAACCCATCAATATAATCCTTAATAAGCACAAACTTCTCCGATATAGTGTAATTTGGAGAATTCAAAAAGATAATAGGACTATCATGTGTGGGTGCAATAGCAACAATTACATGTTTAACATAAGGAACTATAGCAAGTTCATCTCCATAAGCATAATTCATATTGGCATCTTGGCCACAAGCATAGCAAGCATCATCAAAAAGGGATATTTCAAGAGAATCAACGGGATCATAACAGTTATCATAGCAATCATCATAGCAATCATCCTTCGGTAAGCACGAAGGGGAATTAAACAATGTATGAGTTGAAGAGTTACTCTCATTAGAAGGTGGGCACGGGTGATCAATCTGCTCTTCCTCCTTTTGTTCTTCTCTCTTCTCATCATCTTTTTCATCCAATGAGCTCACAATTTCATCAATTTCTTCTTCCATAGCTTCCTGCAAAATATTAGTCTCTTCTTGGACAGCGGAGACTTTCTCAACAAATGCAATTAAATAGTAATTGTATTCATAATTTTCATAGCAATATCTAAGTATAGCAAGATTTTCAGGCCTATAAGCATCATCATCTAAAGCTTCATACTTTTCAAACAAAGATTCAATTTCATAAGCAGCCTTAAAAGCAACAAATTCTTCTATTTGTTCCACATCATAGTAATCATATATACCATTAGCATAAGAAGCTAAGGTTTCATTATCATTAAATTTGCATGAAAAGGGAAGGTGTGGAGCCTCCATCCTAGAGCAACAAGTAATATCATATCTCAAGCATAGAGCCCAGGCATACCAACACAACATAATAAATTGATCCCATAATAGTTTCCCTTTTTGTGTCGAGCGATAATCCCTAAAGTATTCACGTTGATCCAACGTGTCTCCCATTATAAAGTTGAATGGGGTTTTCTTAGGATTATCAAAGTAGTACTTAATATCTTTCACATAATGAGAATCGAGGGTTTTAGGAGTTACCCCATCTCCATGAGTAGCAAGTACACCTAATTTTTTTTGGTATTTTGCGTTCCATATCCATAACTAAAGATAGAGAACAACTAAGAACAGCAAATAAAAATTACTTAGTGATAAAGCAAACAAGCACACACGAGAATATTCACCCCACGCTATGACTCCCCGGCAACGGCGCCAGAAAAAGGTCTTGATAACCCACAAGTATAGGGGATCACAACAGTTTTCGATAAGTAAGAGTGTCGAACTCAACGAGAAGCTAAAGGTAGAACAAATATTCCCTAAAGTTCTATCGACCACCGATACAACTCTACGCACACTTAATGTTTACTTTACCTAGAACAAGTATGAAACTAGAAGTACTTTATAGGTGTTTTCGGGTAAGCTTGCAATAAAATAAAGAACACGTAAATATAAACTAGGGGCTGTTTAGATAAAGACACAACTAAAGTAAATATAGCGAGTGTGGAAAAGTGGTGGTAGGAGTTGTGGAATTGTCCCTAAGCAACTGACTATGTTACTAGACCGGTAATCACTATTGCAATTCTATTTGAGGGAGGGGCATAAGCTAACATACTTTCTCTACTTGGATCATATGCACTTATGATTGGAACTCTAGAAAGCATCCGCAACTACTAAAGATTCATTAAGGTAAAACCAAACCATAGCATTAAAGTATCAAGTCCCCTTTTATCCCATACGCAAACAACCTACTTACTCGGGTTTGTGCTTCTGTCACTCACGCCACCCACCATAAGCAAATCATAAACATATTGCAAACCCTACAGCGGGAATCCCTCATGCTTGCGCGACACGGAGGGCACCATAGGACAGCATAAAACATGCAACTCAAACCAATCATAGAAATTCATCAATCACCGATAGGACAATAGAAATCTACTCAGACATCATAGGATGGCAACACATCATTGGATAATAATATGAAGCATAAAGCACCATGTTCAAGTAGAGGGTACAGCGGGTTGCGGGAGAGTGGACCGCTGGATATAGATGGGGGAAGGTGATGGAGATGTTGGTGAAGATGGCGGAGGTGTTGGTGAAGATCGCGGTGATGATGATGGCCCCCGGTGGCGTTCCGGCGCCACTGGAAGCAAGGGGGAGAGAGCCCCCCTTCTTCTTCTTCTTCCTTGACCTTCTCCCTAGATGGGAGAAGGGTTTCCCCTCTGATCCTTGGCTCCCGTGGCGTGGGAGGGGCGAGATCCCCTCCGAGATTGGATCTATCTCTCTGTTTCTGCGTCCTGTTCTCGCTCTGTTTCACCGTTTCGCATATATATGGAGATCTGTAACTCCAATTGGCCTGAAACCTTCCCCATGATTTTTTGCCGAATATTAGCTTTCTTGCGGCAAAAGAATAGCATCAACCGCCTTACGGTGGGCACACGAGGGTAGGGGGCGCGCCTAGGGGGCAGGCGCACCCCCTACCTCGTGACCACCTCGGGCACCGTCTCGCGTGGATTTTTCTTCCGTATTTTTCCATATTTTCCAAAAATAAGCTCCATCCGTTTTTATCCCGTTTGGACTCTGTTTGATATGGATATTCTGCGAAACATAAAACATGCAACAGACAGGAACTGGCACTGGGCACTGGATCAATAAGTTAGTCCCAAAAATAATATAAAAAGTTGCCAAAAAGTATATGAAAGTGAATAATATTGGCATGGAACAATCAAAACTTATAGATACGACGGATACGTATCAGGCCTGCATAGCAATGTCAGGTGAGTTAATAACAATTTATATGATCAATAGAAAGATTCAAATATTTGACGCTTGCAGGGCGACTTACCAAAGATTGTTGAGACCATTTGAGATACATGGCGTTTTAAGTCGGATAATTCAACGGTTGCCTCTTCAAGAGCTGCCTATGCCTTCTCAGCTCGATTGGTCAAAGCAATCTTTTCTTCAGCCCAGGACTTTTTCTCCACTTCAAAGTCTTTTTTCAATTTCTCTTGTTCAGATACACTGAATTCAAATTTGGAGTTGCCTCTTTGGGTTTTAGTCTCTTGTGCTTCCAGGCGGTTCTTCAAGTCAGACACTTCTGATTGAAGTTGAGTGGTGGTGGCCTGTACAAATACCGGGTAAAAATCATGACCGTTAGCATATAATATTAAAGTCTCAAGCCTTTTGCAAGCGACAACACTTGGCACTTGGGGGCTAATGTCTACCGAAGAATTTTACTAAGTGGAGGTTCATGAGAGTAAGTCCCAAGCACCTTGCAAGCAAGAGTACTTGGCACTTGGGGGCTAATGCATATTGCTGTTAAAGTTTTACAAGTATTTTATTCTATACAAAGCACATGAAGGACCGGCTCATTCATGCTGATTAAACCGACCCTTGGGGACTACGGAGTAAGCCGGATTTTTTCCAAGTTTTGTCAAAATATACTACTAATGCTAATAAGTTTGTTCTAAGTCTACAACATATTCATTATAAGCAATAGACTTGGGGGCTGGCATAGTAAGGATAATTCAATGAAGGGAAGAGTTTATACCTCAAATTTCTGGTGCATTTGCTTCACCATATCAACTTCGAGGTCACGGCTGCTGTGCACTTGGCTAAGATAGCCAGAAAAGACTTCCCCAATGCTCATGTGAGTATAATCAGCAACGTCAAATCTGACCTTACGGTGTTCCGAGTGCTCCTCCTTGGTAGAACACTTGGCCAGCACAGTAGGTCTCCCCGGCTCAGTATAGCCAGTCTTGGTAATTTCAACATCAGCGTCTTGGGGTCGTCTGTCTTGGCCGGGCTAGAGACTTCAGGATTTTCAGAGCCATCAGCGGTTTGCTCGGCAGGCGGGTCAGCAGTTGGTGTTGGCGTGTCATGAGCCGGTTCAGGTGGCGGCTCAAGAACAGAGGCCTCAGGCGTGGCCGTTTGGAGTTCCGACTCTTTGAAGATTGGTTCTTCGGCCGGCTTGTTCTTCTTCGTCTTCTTGCTAGGCTTTGCTTTTCCGCTGCATAAGATCAAAAGATCATTATAAATATAAAGAATTGAAATGAATACAGGATAAGTCAATCATCATTACCCTGGAGCGGTCTTGAAAGCTGGCAAGTTGGACTGGATTGAGTCGCCAGAGGAAGGTGAAGTTTCCTGATAATTCGAGTCAGAAGAGTTGAGTGGTTGACGAGTGAGACCCGCCAAAGGATAAGGATTTAAATTGGAGGTGACCTCGTTCCGGCGCTTCCTTGGTGTATTAGGCAAGCCGGAGGAGAGTTCCGCGTTTTTAGTGGACCGGGTCTGCCTCCGGCTCTCATGAATCTGTCGCTTCAAAAGAAATTGAGGATCTTGATAAGCTAAGGGATGTGAAAATCTTACTTTCTGGGTTACTCTTCGGATTTTTTGCCTTGGCAAAGGCTCTGAGTTGGAGGAAATAATAGTTACCTCTTCATCTACCCCATGACTCGTTCCCGTGTCATCCTGATCATAATCAGTATCAATAAGGTGATTAAAGAATGAGCCAAGAGAGTCAAGGGCTACCTCTGACTTAGAAGAGTCCTCTAGTTGAAACAGCTCAGAAGTGCTAGACTTTTTTCCTCTTTTCTTCGCGGCTTCTTTCCTGGCGGCTCTCTTGGCCTTCCTGACTTTCTTTGCAGCCTCATGATCATACTTCTTCTTCCAAAATTCATCATCAGCCTGTAAAAATTAGCAGAAGTTTGAGTAAAGACAAAACATCAAGGATGAAGGTGAAGTTATTCAGTTTGGCAGCTTACCGCTGGAGCCGGGTTAGCTTCGCAGAAGGGGCTTAAGCCCACCTTACCATAATCTGCTAGACTTTCATTTAAGAGTGACTTTGTCATATCATCAACGACGTGGTCAGGTAAATCATCAGGACTGTGCCGCAGAGGGTCATTCTTCTTGCCCGTGTAGGTGCAAATCAAACCAGGGTGGCGGCTTAATGGAATGATCCGCCAGGCAAGCCAAACCCGGACCAAGTCGATACCATTTAGCCCATTCCCCAAAAGAGCCTTGACTTTAGCCATGGTAGGGGCGAGCGTCTCGCGCTCGGTAGCTGTCACCTTATCAGGAAGCGAATGATTGGAGTCAAGACACAAAGCACGAAAGCCGGGCAGAGGGTTCTCATCAGCCGGAGAAGTGTCTTGGCAATAGAACCATGTATGGTTCCAGTCTTTGGGATGACTTGGTGGATTTGCATAAGGAAAAATGATGTCTTTCCGTCATTGGATTGAGACCCTGCCAAGCTCCAAGCTAGGTCCATTGGCACATTCATTCTGGCGGTTCAAATAAAATAATTCTCTGAAGAGTAGTAAGCTGGGCTCTTCTCCAAGATACACCTCACTGAACACTTGAAAGTTGCAAATATTGGACACGGAGTTGGGTCCGATGTCTTGAGGACGGAGGTCAAAAAAGTGCAGGACGTCTCTGAAGAACTTTGAGCCGGGTGGTGAAAAACCCCGGTTCATATGGTTAGTGAAGACGATGACCTCCCCCTCTTTGGGCTAAGGCTTTTCCTCTGTTGGGTCAGGAGCACGATATGACATAACTTCCTTCTTTGGCAGATAGCCAGTCTTCACAAAGTCATCAAGCGTACTATCTGTGACGACGGATTTGACCCAATTGCATGAAGTGGGTTGTTTGGCGGCATTGTGATGGAAGCCTAACAAAGAGTAAAATTTCCGGTTCAAATTTAAGCCAGAAAGAAACATTACAGAGCATATTCAAGATAGCAGCTTATAAAGGGGCCTAATGATATATGGCTAATTATGTCAAGTTATTTAAGCCGCCATGAGCGCCATGAGCAGTCAAGTTATCTAAACCGCCATGAGTGGTTAAAATTATCAATTGAGCATTGCGATTTTAAGCCGGTGATAAGAGTCGCCATGGCTAGGTGGATCTAACAAAATACAGTTTTTTTGCCTAAGTGTTACACAAACAAGTTTCACAGGCTGCAGCTATTATTTTGGATCAATGACTGTTGAGAAAAAGGAAATAATCTAGACCTAAAAACCCAGTTCAGATAAGTTCGTGAGTTCTAATGAGGCCTCTTTACAGGAAAAAAGGGATCCGCTAGTATCAAAAATGGGCACAAAACAACTACCGCATGAGTTCTATATTATTTTTGGATCAAAGGAGGCTGCAGTGGAGAAACTACGAAGAAACAGTTAAGAACATGAAGAACAGGCAGAAACCCTAATGCGGATCTAAGGTGCGGGAAAGCAGGAACTTACAGCTGCAGATCTACTGCGGAGGGTCGCCGCCGTTCTCTGGATCGACTCAGGTTGTTGCAGCGGCCTGGACGAGGACGCCGGTGCGCTCTGCGGTGGTGGCAGAGCTCGAGTGGCAGAAGGGTGTGAGAGGTGGAAGATGATGGAAAGGGGGAGAATGAGGAAATACTGGTCGGACCTATTTATAAGGAAAGGCTCTTAAGTGGGCGCGAAAAACGAGGAGGCTGAAAATATGGTTATCCAGCTAGTAGGACGCCTCGATTCTTGGGATGATCATTAAGATAAGGATCCGTTGAGATATGTTGGACAAAGCGTGCGTTAATGGCAGATGACATCATGGCGGGTTATCACAAATCCAGAGGATGACGTCATGGCGGGTTATAAAGCTTCTGTACAAACGAAGAGCAGAAATTTTTTCCAAGTGTTGAAGATTGACATGAACCCGTTCGAATCAATCTGGGGCCTAATGTTGGGGATATAACTGTTAGGTATGACCCACCAAGGAGGGGCCGGGTTATACCTATGGCGACTCAAGGTATGAAGCCCAAAACTGCACTTGAAGATGGTGGTTCAGTTAAGGGCCCAAAGCCCAAAGGCGATTTAAGGCCTGTAGAGATAAACCGACATATGTAACTTGTATTGTAAGATAGGGATAGAGAGAGGCCGAGCCGGACACTATTTATGAGCCGGCTAGGACTCTGGGAGCCACTAGGCGGCGACCTCTGTATATAAAGGGACGACCCGGCGGCGGTTCAAGGCAAGTAAGATCAGATCGAGAGCTAGGTCAAGCAATTTCACTCCCACACATAAGCAATCCCACTCAAAACTGGATCGTAGGCTTTTTCCTTCACCGTAAGGAGCCGAACCAGTATAAACCCCGTGTCCTTTGTCCCGATTAACCCCTTTAAGCTTCCTAGTTGGGATGGCTCCATGACTAAGTCCTTTCAATAGGACATCTGACATGACAATTCCACGACACATAGGAAAAACACAAGCAAACCAACATCTTTAATCAATTGGTAACATACAAAATACTATGATGGTTATATTATAAGATATGCATTTGTGTATTTTTTAACTTTGGAAACACAAACATATTTGCGGTAATCAAAAGGACTAGCTTCAAGCAAAACACGGTGTATCAGGTCACCCTCTTACAACTAATCACATTGTAACATCACAAAATAATTTGTGAAGGGGAGTTTTAGACCTGACCTCCATTGTGGTTCGAGTCATGCATGGCTAGCTTCCTTGCATGGTACTAGATTTTGACCCACATATGGACCATTCTGCTCATTATTTAATTGTGTGATGTTTGATGATTGGGCTAAAAAGAAGCCACACGCCATAGTACAAATGGAAAATTCCATATTCATGGAAACAAAAAGTTCTATTTTTGTGTCTGTTCCGCCGGAAAATGTTGTTCCCCTTTTGTTTTTGTTTCCACATAAAAAATTCCGCTTCCATTTTCATTTTGCAAATTTCCACTTTCATTACCATATTCCCTCCCCATTTCCACGTTTCTACCGAAGAAGCAGAAAGTTTCCACTATGTTTCCACCCTAGTGGGAGTCCCACCACAACCCCCTAGTACCAATACCGTTTGGTGTTAAAAAAAGTGGGCATCCCACCAAAACTAGCATAAATAATGTGGGAATAAGTGGGATCCCACTTAACAAATGCATTTGCAGTTGTAAACATCACACTTTAGAGCATGGTATGCATAGCTGGCGGCAGGACAACAAGTCAACAATATACTAAGCAATATGACAACAATATATTGTCCCACTTAACCTTGAACAACACATAACTCGAAATGCTTACCAATATGACTTGTCCCTTGATATTTTGAGGAAGGAAAGACTTGTTGCAATGAGTGCACCAGCCTTATGCAAGCATTCCATCAACATAAATTGGTTCTACCTCATTCCAAAATTTGAATTTCAGTTTCCGTGGTTTGCGTGAGCCAAGTTTTCCTACATTAGGTGACCAAGTTAGCAGTGACGGGTGTGACGGGGACCTCTCTAGTGATTCTGGTAGTGAATGCGGTAATGTGCAACATGGCGTAGATTGTGGTGCCTTGGCCTTTTTGCCCTTCTTGCTAAGAATGACGCTACCACATTGCTAATTAAGGAATATAGATCTTACCACCTTCTTGGATAGTCGTGGCTGCACCATTTCAATTGACAAAGTTTTTTTCCTTAGCATATCCTTATGACTAGAGGTTCTCCATTTCCGATAGCATTCAACATCGATTCACATCTTCACACTGGCATGGCGTCTCATCAATGTCTGAATTGAGAACATCACAAACATTTTCGGTAATATAAAATGTAAATGAAACATATTTTATTATCAGATCTTTACATATTCTCATTTACTTATACTAAACATTGTTACTTCTACACATACCTTATTTCATTGACATTTTGTCTTAACTGAATATTAAGATACAATATTTTCATTATACAACTCTAACGTACAATGAAAAGTAAATTTGCACCAATTTAAATCATATATTGACAAATAAAGTGATTTTAGTTACTTCCTCTTGGAGACATTACCCCTTAGATGAATTCGTCTAAAATAGAGACATAATAAAAATGCTCATAAAACTATTAACTTGTGTAGTTGATAAATGTGTGTGTATGTGTATGTCCGTCTGCATGAATATGCTTGAATATCTTAGGAAAGAGCTAAGCTTACAATTTGATAAATATCTTGATATAGATTTTCAAGAAAAAAAATCAATTTTCTGTTAGGTGTAAAACAAAAATATTCTAGAGTATATAATGTGTCCGCAAGTGTTTCTCCTTAAATCAGTACTATTGCCCTTTTGTTGATGTTCTCACGCAAATATATGTCTTTCATGTTGGTGGTTTCAATAATTAGCTTGCATCACATTGGTACTTTTGTACTTGATCATGGAGTAACAATTCATCTCAACTTATGGAAAATGTTGTCGGTTATTTAAGTGCTGATATGTAGTCTTCATATAAATGTGCAATTCCAGCTCGAAAAGTCGAGTGTCTTGTACTATTGGCCCTAGTTCGCTTAATGTTTATCAAGCTCATAAAAAATAGGCATTAATCATTTTTTCGATAAAGAGGTATTGATAATTAGACTCAAAAAACATCAAGTCTAAGCTACATATGCATAACCTTATATATTTCTCGGTCCTACTACACATTTGAACTGTTTTTGTTCCCAAGAACACATGGTCGGAGTTCCACTGTTGATAGAAAAATAAACAATGAACAAAAGAAAATTGATATGTGTTGTAGTAGTGCTTGGCACACGCTAATAAGAAATACAAATTGGTGATAGTTGAATAATAATGAACAAAAACAAATTGGGTGTTTTAGTAGTGCTTGCCACGCATTAAAATAAAACATAAACTAAAGTGAAACAAAAAAGCATTAGGCAACAACGCATATAACAAGGTGCAACACCAGCCTCTGTAACTTTGTTAACCCAAATTTTGCCAAATAAAAAATCATTGGCCCCAAACTATTACACCCCACAAGGATGCCAAAAACTCAACTTGCATCATGTCGCACCTCCTCAAGCATATCATACGGACCATTCATAGGGAATACAACATATTCTAACACCTCTCATGTGTACACGCAAATCGAGGTCCCCCAAATGAGAGGGCTTATATGAGTGCCCTATTTGCTCTGCCCTATGGTCGTCCTAATGTGTTGTTCTACCTAGGTTGCGATATCTTAATGAATTGGAGGAGGAGGGGAGAAGAAACGAAGAACACGGGGGAAACACATGAAGAAACAAGGGGATAACTAGTGAAGCATCACCCACATAACGCACGTGCAATAAAAAAGTGTGTTGATTATGCTAGCCTTTGGATAAGAATTAGGGGAAACAACACTCATGCACACCAAATTATCTACTCAAGTCGTCAAATTGATCTAAATTAAAATACAATAGAGAAAGAGGGATGAACAAGGTAGGGTTTTCTTCCCCAAAACTCAAGATAGGGAGGTCTTATAGCAACTCCTAGGAAGGAGGACTTGGTTATTCAACAAACTGGTGGCCTTGGATACATCACCTTAGAGGGTGGTGTTGGATCTCATAAGGGCAGGTAGCTGAGCAAAGCTCTTTGTGGTGGGGTGGGGTGGTAGTTTGTACTTTGTGAATCCTAGATCAGACAATAGTTACGTCTAATATAATTTCCTCATGGAAGGGTAAGGGGGATCATGCCTGCAGGCATGCCTGAAGGTCCTGGACAAGTCCGGAGTTTCGCGGTAACTCCGGCTTGCCTCCTGTTATCCAGAAACAAAACCCTAAATAAAGTTCACAATTCTAGGGTGGACTCCGATGCGTGTGCTATTTGTTATAGGCATTGGGATTTTCCCAAAGAGAAAGGGTAAAGTAATATAGTAGAAGGTAGTAGTTCCCTCAGTAGAGAACCAAGGTTATCGAACCAATAGGAGATTCACACAGACAAAGGTCGACAGTACCTACACACGCACAAACTAAATACTTGCACCCAACGCGGGCAAGAGGGTTGTCAATCCCCTTGTACTGGTTATTGCAAGGATTAATTTTGATAGTGGTAGATATATAAATTTCAAAAATAAATAAAATATAATACATTACAACATGGGGCATCTCTCTCAAGAACATAGCAAACGGTGGGTACACAACTTACTGTTGGGTAATTGATAGAAAGCGCATAGTTATGATGTTATTCATGGCATGATCAGTACATAGGCATTACATCCGTGACAAGTAGACCGTTAAACTTACTAACGCCTACTACTATTATTCCACTTCGAGAGCGCTTCTATGCTTGCCTCTCTGAGTATTAAGTTCATGACAAATAGAGTAATGTTTTAAGCATGATGACATAATGTAGACAAAATAAGATCAATCAATATGATCAAACCCCACCGTTTTATCCTTAGTAGCAACAATAAAAATATGTGCCTCGCTACCCCTTTTGTCACGAGGTGAGGATGCCGCAATATTACTTACTACTATGCACCACTTCCACTAAAGATCTAATCCTGAACTTGGCCAAAGAAAATTCATAGATTGTAAAGCATTACATAGTTATGACAGTCACACATAATATAGTTCAGAAATAACTCAATTACTTTCAATGACTAATCCGACCATAAACCCACAATTCATCGGATCCCAACAAACACACCGCAAAAGAAGATTACATCGAATAGAACTCTCAAGAGAACATTGTATTGAAGATCAAAGAGAGAGAGAAAGCCATCTAGCTACTGCTATGGACCCGTAGGTCCTGTGAGGAACTACTCACACATCATCGAAAGTACGGCAAGGTTGATGTAGAGGCCCTCCGTGATCGATTCCCCCTCCGATAGAGTACTAGTGGAGGTCTCTAGATGGGATCACAAAAGAACAAAGCTTGCGACAGCGAATAATTGTTTCGGGTCTCGCTCTGGGGTTTCTGAAATATTTGAGAATTTATAGCGCTCGAATTAGGCCAGACAGAGCCATGAGGGGCCCACAAGGGGGCACGGTGATACCTTGTCATCTCCTCGTCTGGCTTCTTGACTCCCCCCGAAGCTTCCGGGGTCTCTTTTGGTCCAGAAAAAATCGTCAAAAAGTTTCGTCGCGTTTGGACTCCGTTTGGTATGAATTTTCTGTAAAACAAAAAACATGCACAACTGGCACTTGGCACCGAGTTAATAGATTAGTTCGCAAAAATGATACAAAATGATGTACAAAGCATATAAGATTGATAATATAATGGCATGAAACAATACAAAATTTATAGATATGTTGGAGAAGTATCGGTGTGCAACTCGGACTTTGAGGCAACGTCTAGAGATATGGGCATTGATTCTAGGTTTTCAAGTAGTTGTGCTTTCTCGGTCTTCACCTTGCAGTATTTGCCCTCTTGTGCCTCTTCTACTTCTCTACGATCCATGCCTCACATGCCAGTCATTCCTAAAGCACACACATGGAACCCATGCCTTAGATAGTAACCTATTCACATGCATGTCTAAAGGGAGCTCATTTAGGAATTGTTCCACATTGTCTTCCATTGTCATACCACGCGCCCTTGTCATTGGGCCCATTGGTGCTTCCTCGCTTGGCATGTTGATGCCCGAGGAGCCTGGTGTATGACAATCCTACTACGGGCAAGCGGTTGTGACGCTTCATTCGTTTGCAATTCACACCTTCATTAAAATCCACATAGACATTTAGAATAAAAGCAAGTATGATATGGATTTGATCTATCAATATTAGTTAAATATAAGAATGAAAAGTAGTATGTTCATTTCAGTATTATTGTGGGGAATAAGCTAGGGGGCACTACCTCTAGTTTTTTTATGGGCTCGCCCTATGGTGGGAAGTTATTTTTCTTTGTTTATTTGCATGTCTTTTTTTTCTTTTAGCTATATTTTATATTCTTTCTGGGAGTGCCTACCTTTTTCCTCTGTTTTTTCTTCCCTACTTTCTTTTCTACCACTTTCTTCATGATTGTAAGCCCCCCTTATCTATTTTCTTTTAGTTATATTTTTCTCTTCTTTCTTTTACTGCATGCTTTTTTGTTTATTTTCTTCTTTTTATTTTTTCATTTTATGTACTTGTTTTGCTTGTTTGGTTTCTCTATTTGTTTGTATTTTTTATTACCTTTCTACTTTTTATTAGATACGCAAACATGGTTTGTAAATCATGAATATTGACGTTTCGTACCTAGGAACATTTGATAGCCATGGGCAATTCTCTAGATACATGAACATTCCTTACGTTCAGGAATAATGTTCAATAGTTTGCTACATGCTTCAATCATAAATGTTTATACTTAAAGTATAAATATGCTCATGCTTTCACATGGTAAAGTTCAGGAATGTATAACCAAAACATATATTAGTTGCAAACAACTTGACATTTTTATATACTATCCGCATAACAAAACACCTCTGGTAAAAATACACCTCATAAATGTTTTAAAGCACATGCTAAAATATTTTTTGAGTAAAAATAATAATTTTGAACTGAAATAGAAAAAAAACCAAAAGGGAAAAGGGAAAAAAGTAAAAATAATACTGTAATAGAAAAGGCACACTCCACATCGCTCGGCCCAAGGATAGACGAAATTACGAGGGCCCAACCCAATGTGGAGGACCCGTCTTCCTCCAGCTGTCCAGCACATTCCCCAGTTCTCCTCCCCCTACCGCCGTTCTGCTCCCCCACCGTCCGCGCCATCTCCACCGCCATCCTACCCCATCTCCAGCGCCCCCTTCTTCCAGCTGGTGCCTTGGTGCTTGGTTTCTCCTCCTTCCCCTAAGCTCCCTCCATTTCGTGCCTTGGTACCTGCACCACACCGTGCGCAGCAGCTCGCCGTCCCCAGCGACTTCGCCGAAGTGGACACGCCGCCGCCGCTGCAGCTGCAGCTGCTCCATGGAGGTCGCCCACGCGGCCGCTTCTCGCCCTCTCCATCATCATATGTATTCATATGTAAGCATCCTGAGATTGAGGCATTGGGTTCTTTCAGTTCTTCAGACGAAACCACCTCCCCACCAAAAACCCAAGCAATCCGTGTACAGGTGCTCATTTCCTGTTTTTTACTCGATTCCCTGTCTGTAATTTATCTACAGCAGTCAGAATTTCTTACTTTGTGATGCCGTGGGTTGCAGCTTAGGCGAACAGCAGCTGAAATTGGGGATGGAGTTCAGTTACTGTTACTTAGCTCAGTTAGCTTATCTTCCACTAAGAGGGAGGACAATGAAGGTTGCCATCCGGGTATAGTGGGTGATGAGCAGGATGGCACCCGCAAAAAGATTATGGTTGTTGATGGGCTTGAATTATTTGCAGACAGAAGGTATTGGCCGACTTACTGAAGTCTTTGTGTCAAGGTCATGGTCATCTCCTTAACGTCGCATCAAATACGCCAGTGCCCCATTCAGGTCCAAATCCACGACCACAGGACCATTTACTAGGTCATGGACTCATGGTCATGCATGCCCATCTCCTTTCACATGACCATTTCCTAGGAAGTTCCAAACGAATCCTCTTCCAGTCTTCCTTGGGTCAACTCTAAGTTTTTGTAACCATACCCTAGATATATTTGCAGTAGGAAGGCAGTCATGAAAGTGGTACTAGCTAGAAGAGAGGGTGCTGCTGCCTGACCTGAATTTCTCTAGTGCAAGGTGTAGTGTAGAACTGTCGATCCACCATGGGCATTTTGCCGATGATGTTATCTCTGCTGGTACTCGGGTCACTAGGAAAGCTAACAGCTCTGGCATCCAGAGTTTTGACAAGCCAGCAGAGGCCTGAAGGGACCTGGGCGCGACCATCCCGTGCCGGTTTCACGCTCAATGGCTGCCCGACGAGCTGCGGCAGTGTGAGCTTCAGCTATCCCTTTGGCATCGGATCCAGGTGCTCCCGTGGGCCTGACTTCAACCTCAGTTGCAACAATGCCACTCATCCCCCCATACTTTTTTTGTGTGACGGCATCACCGAAGTGGTCAACTTCGGCGGTGATTCTCATTTTGATTTAAACTCGATCTGGGCCTCCTTCTCGCATACCATCCCCTTGAAATCTGGTGTTAGTGCTTACAACTTGTCTTTCAAACCACCTGGGAGGTCCTTCCATCTTTATCCCTTTGTTCTAAACATCATTGGCTGCGACCTGGCGGTGTACTCTGTCAAAGAGAATGCCATCCAGCCGATCTGCGCAACTGTGTGCCCAGATCCAAAAATTTCAGAGACGGTGGCTATGCACAACTGTAATGGCTTTGGCTGTTGTCGTGTAGACGTGCACAACTATTCTGACATTTATCAGTTCAAATTTGTCTATGACCATGACACAAAAAACACCAGAGCACACTCTAACCAGACCTCTGAATTGTGGGATAAAATCAGCATAAATACTGACTACTTGAAGCTCTCATGGGATATAGGGGATGAACCCAATACCGCCTGTGTTGCCTGTCTCGGCGACCATGTCGAGTGCGAGGGCCACATGCACGATACACTAGATATGACATCAAGATATCGCTACAACTGTGTGTGCCACGACGGCTACACAGGCAACCCTTACATTCCACATGGCTGCTCCAGTAACGGCAAAGGTAACTTCTTTTTACCTAATCAAGCGGCCAAACATACAGCTGCTGTTAGGCATTTTGGGCATTTGTACATGCTAACCTTATACTGATCAATTTAGGGTATAATCCAACTCCGAGCAGGGCTGACTGTATCCGTTGGTGTGGTAACATTAGTGTACAATTCCCATTCGGCTTTGAAGAGGGTTGCTTTGCCACGGAAGAGTTTCGCCTCAACTGCACAAATATGACATCATCAGATGCCATGGTCATGTTAGAGGAGAAAAAGGTCATCAACATGAATGTTGAAGAAGCGACCTTTGATCTCACCATTCCCGACCAACAACGATGGGACCCCGTATCACCACTTAACGGTCTTTTATCGGCAAATGGGTTATTTCTCTCTGTCAAATGGGTTGCTGCTCATCTAAGTTGTGCAGAGGCCCAACAGAATAGATCTGGATATGCTTGTGTAAGTGCGAACAGCAAATGTGTGGAGGTAAGCGCTGAAAGGATCTATGCTGGTTACCACTGCAAATGCTCAGATGGCTTCCGAGGAAATCCATACATCCAAAGTGGTTGTCGAGGTACCCCCTCCCTTTCTCTAGGGTTAAAGATGATGCAATGCAACCCCTACCGCTAGAGAAAAATGTACTACTAGCTAGAATATTTCTTAACCCTCTAAAAGAAAGTTGCATGTATGTTGCCATGTGTTACTAAAATAACTGCATGTTACTGTTAGCCAGTGATTTTTCGGCTATTTCTTGTATGTTTATGTAGATCCCATTTAATTGGCTGATTTACTGTTCCATGCTAATTGAATATTGTACTGAGTTCCATGTTACTCCCTCTAATTCATAATATAACCAGCTTTAGAATTTGTGACATTTAAACTTTTTTAGATTAGGTTTGACTATCAATATAGAAAAAATTACTAACATGGAAAATATCAATTGATATTACTAGATTAGTCATCAAATATATAGTTATTTCTGTTTCAAACTATATTATTTTCTAAAATGTACAGTCAAACGTTGGCTATGAAGACCATGTCCATGTCCTGAATTACTTATGTTGAATCAGGGGAAGTATATATTCTGTCAACTTATCTTATCAAGATTTTGTTAATTTCAGATATTAACGAATGCCTTCAACCAAACAACTGTAAAGGGATCTGCCATAATACCAAAGGAAGTTTCAGTTGTACTGAATGTCCTCGCAAGACTGAGTATGATCCAATAAAAATGCAGTGTACCAAGATAAAACAACAGCCTCTACTCTTAGGTAAGACTATATTCTTGTTATATTTATGATAGACATAATAGAGGCAGAAATTTAAAAGAGCTTAATGCTTGCAGGTATAATTATTGGGATGTCCTGTGGTTCCGGCATTCTTCTTCTGAGCTTCAGTATAGTGTTTCTTACTCGTAAATGGAAAATAAATGTTCAAAAGCAACTAAGGAAGAACTACTTCCGGAAGAACCAAGGTCTTCTCCTAGAAACGTTGATATCATCTGATGAAACTGCAAATGAGAATACAAAGGTTTTCTCGTTAGAAGAGCTAGAGAAGGCAACCAACAACTTTGATCCTACGCGTATCGTCGGCTGTGGGAGCCATGGCATGGTTTACAAAGGCATATTATCTGATCAGCGTGTCGTTGCAATAAAAAAGTCTAAGGTCATTGAGGAGTGTGAGATCAGTCAATTCATCAATGAGGTTGCAGTTCTCTCTCAGATAAATCACAGAAATATTGTAAAGCTCTTTGGATGTTGTCTCGAAACTGAGGTCCCACTGCTGGTGTATGACTATGTATCCAGTGGCTCACTGTCTCAAGTTCTTCATGCTGATTCAAGTGATGGTTTTTCTTTGTCTTGGAGTGATTACTTAAGGATTGCCCTGGAAACAGCAGGAGCTCTGTCTTATCTCCACTCTTCAGCTGCAATATCAATCTTCCATCGTGATGTGAAATCCTCGAATATACTCTTGGATGTGAACTACACAGCTAAAGTTTCAGATTTTGGCGCCTCTAGATTGGTTCCAACTGATCAAACACACATTGTCACGAATGTACAGGGTACATTTGGCTACTTAGATCCAGAGTATTTCCATACCAGACAGTTAAACGAGAAAAGTGACGTGTACAGTTTTGGTGTAGTACTAGTTGAGTTGCTTCTAAGAATGAAGCCTGTTTTTACAAGTGAATCGGGCACAGTCAAGAGCTTGTCAAACTATTTTCTCCAGGAATTCAAGGATGGAAGAATCACAAGTATTGTTAACTCTCAGGTCCTCGAGGAGGCAACAGACGAAGAGGTGAACAGTGTCGCCTCTCTTGCAGAGGTGTGCTTAAGGCTGCATGGCGAAGAAAGACCCACAATGAAACAAGTGGAGACAGAACTGCAGACTCTACGAACAAAACAGGTGAAGTCATGTCAAGCAGATCTGAGAAATGAAGAGCGAATGCTACCAGAGTCACCAACAGGAGTTATAGCTGCTCGCCAAGACGAGAGAGATAACTTACAGTCAAGAGACAGCCGACGATGCTATAGCTTAGAGTGCGAGTTCATGGCGTCTGCTAGTCTACCACGCTAGATGAGTCTGTCAAGTCAATAATGGATGATGATTATGTTTCCATTTTGTGAACTGATTTGTGTTTCAGACAAAGACTATAGAGATTGGTACCGTAAGTCAATTTGTGTTCAGGTATCATCATTGTAGAGATATTGAGTGAATGGCTGGCATATGCATTGTATTGATGAAATGCTGATAAGGCATATTATGGACTATATTAGCAATTATTTTGAGCACTCCACTGCTATGATATGTTGTTTTATTCAGAATCATGAATGTGAGCACACTCCCGGCTCCCAGATGCACTGGGTTCTTGGATTTATTAATTATTAGTAATAGGCTTAACTTAAAGTTTATTATACAACCTTTTTTGTTTGGCCATATTGTTTTTGGTCGCTGGCACTTGTGATGATTTTTACATTACTGTGCTTTTATTTGTATACAATACCATGATTTCTAGGCGCCATGGTAAAAGTGCGGGTTATTTTCAAATGTAAAGCTGCTCATTTCCTGTTATTGCATTACTTGATTCTTTCTCTGTAGTTTATCTCCAATGTTCAGAACTTTTTACTCTGTTCTCTTGCTTGCAGCTTAAGCGAGCACCAGCTAGTGTTGGTGGTGGATTCAGTTACTGTCACCTAGTATCAGTTAGGTTCGTCTCCACCATGTGGGGAAAGACTGAAGATTGCTAGCCGGCATCCACTATCGATGAGCAGAATGTTCCACCTCCGCACTCGCCCGATGCCCCACTGCGGTGAGCTTCTCGTGTGATTCATCATTTTCATGCTGCAATTTTGTGTGCTCCTTTTTTTCATCTCTATGTTTGGCATGAACTTTGGTTGTTGGTAATGCATTTCTTGTGTAGTGCAAACCTTTGGGAATCCAGAAAGTCCACAAGCGAAATGTGTGAAGTGGTATATTAGGAGCAGACATAGACTGGCCCCCTTTGGTGGGCTTGAATTATCTGCAAACAGAAGGTATCGACCGATTTGCTTAGGTCTTGTCTACGAGGTCATGATCATGCTCTTCTCCTTCTGCATCACATCAAATACACCATACTCAAAGTCATGGTCATCTCCTTAACATCGCTTCAAATACACCACTGCCCCAGCCAGGTCATGGTCGTCCACATTTGCTGAGGTCTTGTCTACGAGGTCATGATCATGCTCTTCTCCTCCTGCATCACATCAAATACACCATAGTCAAAGTCATGGTCATCTCCTTAACATCACATCAATTACACCACTGCCCCATCCAGGTCATGGTCATCCACAGGGCCATTTACTAGGTCATGGTCATGCATGGCCATCTCCTTTCACAAGGCATCAAATACATACCACATCCACACCCATTTGATTCCTCTTCCAGTCTTCCTTGGGTCAACTGTAAGTATTTGTAACATAGATATATATATGCAGTAGGAAGGCAGTCATGAAAGTGGTACCCAGAAGAGAAGGTAGTGCTGCCTGACCTGAATTTCTCTAGTGCAAGGTGTAGTGTAGAATCATGGGCATCTTGCCGATGGTGTTCTCTGTGTTGGTACTCGGGTCACTGGGAAAGCTAACAGCTCTGCCATCTGTTGTGACAAGCCAGCAGAGCTCTGAGGGGAACTGGGCGCAACCATCTCGAGCTGGTGGCATGCTTGATGGTTGCCCAACAAGCTGCGGCAGTGTGAGCTTCGGCTATCCCTTCGGCATCGGATCCAGGTGCTCCCTTGAGCCTGACTTCGACCTCATTTGCAACGACACCACTCAGCCCCCCAAACTCTTCTTGCGCGACGGCATCACCGAGGTGATCGACTTTAACCATCCTTATTGGAGTTCAGGCAGGATCTTGGCCTCCTTCTCCCAAACCATCCCCATTACATATGGTGTCAGTATCTACAACTTGTCTTTGAAACCTCTTGGGAGGTCCTTCCATTTTTATTCAATTGCTCTAAACATCACCGGCTGTGACCTTGTGGTGTACTCTGTTAAAGAGAATGACATCCAGCCGATCTGCGCAACTGTGTGCCCGGATCCGGAAATCACAGAGATGATGGCTATGCATAACTGTAATGGCTTTGGATGTTGTCGTGTAGATGTGGACAGCTATGCCAACACTTATCAGTTCAAACTTGTCTATGGTCAGAACCCAAAAAACACCAGAGTGCGCTCTAACCAGTCCTCTCAATTGTGGGATAAAATCAGCATAAATACTGATGGCCTTGAACTCTCATGGGATATGGGGGATCAATCCGCCTGTGTTGCTTGTGTGAGCGAGCATGCCGGGTGTGGCTACAGCTACAATGCACCGTTTTTCATGCCCTCGGGAAATGGCTATTTGTGCTTCTGCAATCACGGCTATACGGGCAACCCGTACATTTCACATGGCTGCTCCAACGGCGACAAAGGTAACATCTTTTCCCTAATCAAGTGACCAAAAGGACAGCTGCTGTTAGTCATTTTTTGGACACTGATACATGCTAAACTTTTTACCGATCAATTTAGGATATAATCCAACCCCAAGGAGGGCTGATTGCACCCGTCAGTGCGGTAGCATTAGTGTACAATTCCCATTCGGCTTTGAAGAGGGTTGCTTTGCCAGAGAAGAGTTTCACTTCAACTGTACAAATACAACGTCATCGGCTGTTTCTCTGCTGGACGATTTGGAGTTAATCGACATAAATATTGACGAAGGGACCATTAATGCCACCATTGCTGACCAACAATTGGCGTACCCTACGTCTGCTTCAGGACAAAACAGTCTTTTTTCTGCATATGTGTTCTTTCTCTCTATCAAATGGGTTGCTGCTAATTTAAGTTGCACAGAGGCCCAAAAGAATAAGTCTGGATATGCTTGTGTGAGTATCAACAGCAACTGCGTGGAAGTAAGTGCTGAAAGGGTCTATGCTGGTTACCGCTGCAAATGCTCAGATGGCTTCCAAGGAAATCCGTACATCCAAAGTGGTTGTCGAGGTACTCCCTTATTCTCTGTCAAACTGGGAAAATGTTCTAGTACTGGATATTTTTCAACTCTGTAAAAGAAAGTACCACGTGTGTATTAGAAGGCATGTGCTATTAAAATAACTGTATATTACTACTTCTGTAATTAGAGACTGATTTATTGCCTACTTCTAGTTTGTTTATCATCCATGTAGGTTTCATTTAATTAGCTGGTGTATTGTTTCATTGTTAATGGAACGACGTACTGTGTTCTATGTGACGCCCTCTGAAACATAATATAAGCAGTTTTAGAAGAAAAAAAATCCATTCAAATATTTTAGGTTTGACCATCAAAATAGAAAGTACCAACATGGACAATACAGTACTAAATTGATATTAAGAGATTAGTGATGAAATATATTTTCTTAATATATAATTTTTTTTGTTTGAAACAACAATTTTTTCTAAAAATATAGTCAAAATTTTACTATGGAGACCATGACGATGTCCTGTTACTATGGAGACCATGACGATGTCCAACTACTTATTGTGAATTAGAGGGCGAGTATATATTTTGTCGAAGCATCTTATCAAGATTTTGTTAATTTCAGATATTAATGAATGCCTTCAACCGAACAAATGTAAAGAGATCTGCCATAATACCGAAGGAAGCTTCAATTGTATTGAATGTCCTCGCAAGACTGAGTATGATACATTAAAAATGCAGTGTGCTAGGATAAAACAACCGACTCTACTCGTAGGTAAGACTAACATTGTTGTTACATTTATTTATGATAGACAAGATCAGAATTAAAAGAGATTAATATCTGCAGGTATAATTATCGGGCTGTCCTGTGGTTTCGGCATTCTACTTCTGAGCTTCAGTGTAGTGCTTCTCACTCGCAAGTGGAAAAGAAATGTTCAAAAGCAACTAAGGAAGTACTATTTCCGGAAGAACCAAGGTCTTCTCCTAGAAACATTGATATCATCTGATGGAAGTGCAAATGACAAAACAAAGATTTTCTTGCTAGAAGAGCTAGAGAAGGCAACAAATAACTTTGATCCTGCACGTATCATCGGACGTGGGGGTCATGGCATGGTTTACAAAGGCATGTTGTCTGATCAGCGTGTTGTTGCCATAAAAAAGTCTAAGGTCATTGAGGAGTGTGAGATCAGTCAATTCATCAATGAGGTTGCAGTCCTCTCTCAGATAAGGCACAGAAATATTGTGAAGCTCTTTGGATGTTGTCTCGAAACCGAGGTTCCACTGCTAGTGTATGACTATGTACCCAGTGGCTCACTGTCTCAGGTTCTTCATGCTGATCCAAGTGATGGTTTTTCTTTGTCTTGGAGTGATTACTTAAGGATTGCCGTGGAAACAGCAGGAGCTCTATCTTATCTCCACTCTTCAGCGTCAATATCAATCTTCCATCGTGATGTCAAGTCCTCAAATATACTCTTGGATGTGAACTACACAGCTAAAGTTTCAGATTTCGGCGCGTCTAGATTGGTTCCAATCGATCAAACACACATTGTCACGAATGTGCAGGGTACGTTCGGGTACTTAGACCCAGAGTATTTCCACACCAGACAGCTGAACGAGAAGAGTGACGTGTACAGTTTTGGCGTGGTGCTGGTGGAGCTGCTGCTCAGACTGAAGCCTGTTTTTACAAGCGAGTCGGGCACGGTCAACAGCTTGTCAAGCTATTTTCTCCAGGAGTTCAAGGAGGGGAGAATCGCAGGCATTGTCAATCCCCAGGTCCTTGAGGAGGCGACCGAGGAAGAGATCAACGGTGTCGCCTCTCTTGCAGAACTGTGCTTAAGGCTACGTGGCGCGGAAAGACCCACCATGAAACAAGTGGAGACCGAACTGCGGACTCTGCGAGCAAAACGCATGAACTCATCCCAAGCAGATCCAGGGAGTGAAGAGAAGATGCCACCAAGGCCATTGGCTCGAGGGACTCGATCTTCTCGCCAATCTTCTGCGACTGAATCGGGCAAGAGAGTCGGAAGGTCAGGGCACAGCGATCGGTCCTATCGCTTGGAGGGAGACTGGGAGAGTTCATGCCATCTGCTAGCCGAGCATCAGGCTTAGATGAGTTTATTTCCCCTTTCTGTAACTGATGCTAAGGCTTGTATTACAGATTAGTTAGATTGGCGTTTTAAGTCACTTTATGCCCAGATCATTTCAGGCACCATGGTTATATCGGTTTTTCAGTTGGAATCGTGCTTGCTATATGTAAAATTACTGGCATATGCATAATAATGATTTCGTTTTGATTTCCCTAAATTTTCAGAAATATATAGTTTTATAATGGGAAATTTCAATAGAGAAGAGACATAAATCAAGAAAAAATTTGATGAAAAGGTGAAAAATAATACAAAAAGGAAAATTCTGATGCATTCAGGGACAAATATCGATACGATTAGGAGCAAATAGCATTTCACAAGTTGTATTTTCTCTATTTCCGTTCAAACAAGGGACTGCAACTTGCATCCAGTAAGACCTTTTCGACTCGCGACATGATTCCTGTTTATAGACCGTACCTAGTAGATTTCTCTGCTCCATCATCAGCAGCAGCAGCAATGCTGTTCTTCTTCCCATTAGCACCAACAGCTTCAGTGCGCATGTCCTGCAGAATGCAACAGGCTTCCTCCCGAATGGAAACAGACATTTCTTCGTCACAGCCTAGATTGCTCAGATTCTCACGTAACAGCTTGGCCTCCTTTGCAGCGCCCTGCTTGAACCATCGTTTTTGCAGTAAATTTCATGCAATCTGTACAGATCTATCTATGAAAAACAGTGAAGGTAGAAAGGTCAGAATTTGGGCGAGCCAGACACTTTCTTACCACCATGGCGGCACCAGCAGCGGCGGCGATGGATCCAGACCCTTTGTACAACATAAGACTGATGGCATGCTCTCTGATCTGATTGCAGAGCATGCAAGTCATGATACCAGAGTTGTATCTCCCGCACATAGCCCTCTCGCACATCAACTCAGCCTCTTTGCAGATACACTAGTTGAAACCAAAGATTTAAATTTGTAGTTAGTGCAAAGAAAGCTACTACTGCTTAGTAAATGGAACAAGGACTGATACAGATTAAGTAGGCATGCACATACCACCAAAGCAGCAGCGGCAGCATATGCACCAGCATATTCACACGGTCCATCAAGTATGTCCTGCGCATGCTGCTTGATTTTGTGGCTCAGTGCAGTCTCAGTGTCAGTTAATTTTATCCTGTTCCTCTCGCACAGACCGATGAACTTGGCCTCCATCTCCAGACACTTAAAACCATCGTTTTGCAATTGATATAAGCAAGTAGATCAGCAAGCAGTTAAAGAATAGATGACCATTCAATCGAGCTAGAAATGAAGCAGGGCAAAGATACTTTCAGTTATTCCAGAAACTGAAGAAGAGCCGGTTTATGAGTAGTTTGTATTATGGAGAGCAAACAACGTTTACGCACTACATTGAAGGAATTGATAGGATAGAAATTCTTTCTACTAGGTGCCTACCTAGTAGGATGCTTTTGGGAACTCTATAGATTGAGTGCTGAGTCAGAGTATTAACAAATAAACTGATCATGCAAAAAGAAAAGTCAACCAATTTATCATCAGTAGCGCACATGAAACACAATAATATGAGCAATGTTAAAGATACACTACAATCCATAAACAGATGGGGAATAGGCTATTTTTGGGAACCTAAATACTATGGCAGACCACAGTTGTTAAAACCTTTCCTGATACATGGGTCAAACATCTAGCAGATGCAGGCATGAGGTTTCCAAGTAGATTACCTTGCGGGCGAGAGGAATGAGACGGCCATTCTCATTTGTCCATGCAGATCGGACCACAAACTTGTGCCGAGTACAGGCAGAGTCATCAACAGATTCAGGAGGATTGCGGAGGTAGTACTCGCAGAGGTACTCCCGGTAGAGGGGCATGTCCGGACCGAGGCCCTGATAGATCGGCAGTAGCCTCCACCATCCCCATGCCTTCTCCATTTGATCTATCCATCACATCAAGGTACGCAGAAGCAGCAGATGAGCACAATAACATACTCTAGCCAGAGAATTCAGTTGTTCATTAGGATCAAATTTAGGGAACAAATTGACCATCATCATCATCAACTCTAGCAGAGAATTAACACGACACATGCATGCATAAGCAACATGAATCAAAGCACCAAATCATGATAGATTCCCACAGCGGAGGGAATCGATCAGCATATATATATATACCTGGGTACCTGATGATCTTTGCCGAAGGTACCGACATATTTGTAAGTCTCAAATTACCCTCCACTTGCATCAGAAAAGCCCACCACTTGATGCGCATCCTAGCATCGCGGGGGGGATAGTCGATGCCGTTGGCGGCCAACACCTCAGGGTCGTAGCGGTGAAACAACTCGTCGTCGTCGTCCATCCTGAAGTTCGCCATCACGGAGGGCAGCCGCCTCGGATCTGATCTGCTCCCTGCTCTAGCTAGGGCTCTTGGTGGATCGAGGGAAGGTGGGAGGGGATTTATAGGGTTTGTACTATTGTACACATGGAATGGAGCGAATGGATCCCATCTATATTTTGAATTTCCCAACTGCTCCGTTCCGAGCAAACACGCTTGAGCACCGTGAGACCTATGTGTATTTTATTTTTATCTTTTTTAGGGAAGGAAATGCGTATATTCTTATTAGGAGCCGCTCTATTGGGCCAGCCTAACACTGAAGCTGGGCATGAGTTTTTTTTGTGTGGGATATTCACCTTTGTAGCATCAGTTATCTTTGGGGTTTTTTTCTTTTTTGTTTGTTTTCTCTGGTTTTCTTTGTTTCATTCTTTGGTTTTAACTAGTTTTCTTATTTTTATTTTTTTTTGTTTTTCACCAAAATATATATATTTTAATACACCATGTGCATTTTTCGTATACATCAGGAATATTTTTATACATGTTTAACATTTTTTAATACAGGTTTGAAAAAATTCAGATATATTTTTTCATATCTATTTGTTTCCATACACATTGTATATATTTTTACATCTAAAACATTCTTTTATACACATTTAAAATTTTAAAATACATGATTAACAGTTTTTCAAATACTTGTTTTGAATGTTTTCTCGTATACATGGTGAAACATATTTTCTGTGATATGAAAATTATTTTTAAACTATGTGAACATTTTTATACATTGGATAAACATTTTTTGAAGAAATGTCACAAACATTTCTTTGTGTTGCGTGAACATCTTTTTGATATGTAATGTAAAAAAATGGTGTGAAACATTTTTTAATTACATGAATATTTGTTTATATTGCACGCTCATTCTATTGAAACACGTGAACATTTGTAATGTCACACACATTTTTTTTCAAAGGTACAAACATGCTTTTTAAAGTTGGGTGAGCATATTTTTACATTGAATATTTCATAAAAATTGTAATGTTCCACACCACTTTGGAGCTCGAGGTCATGGCAAATGTTGGTGCACGAAGGAGATCGGGAGTGGAGGTGTCGTGTGGTGTGGTGCGGATCGTGTCGGGCTGGCAACGTATAAATAGTGGGCGCCGACTGAGCCAAGCGGTGGACCGTGTGTATGTTGGCCTAGAGTGGGATTCTCGGCAGTCGCTTGTTTAATGTCGACGCCCGCTACGACCCTGAGGTGTTGGCCGCCGGGCTTGTTTAATGCCGACGAGCAGACGGGCAGACGGACGGGCAACTGGTTTGAAGGCGGAGAGAGCAGTCTGGTCACGTCGCTCCGGCATAGGCACGAAGACTGGGATGTGGCGCGGGCGCTCTCAGTGAGCACGCCGCTTCAGTGCCGGCTCCAGTGAGAGGTCGCGTCCACTCTGGTTCGACATGAATGCGCCAGTGCTCTGGAGAGGCGTTGACCGGCATGAATATGTGACAACCGCTTCAGGCGGGAGAGGGTTTTGGGTGGGATCAGGGTGTCAGACGTGTGTGTGGCAGCGGTCCAGACGCCCGAAAAGCCCTTGGTTTGCCTCTGGTTTGCGGCAAAACAGACGTCCAGACCAATCCGTGGAGCGATCCGCATTGGATGGAAAATGTGGATGCATGTGTTTTGAGGGTCCGCGTTGGAAATGCCCTAATGCTTCTTCAAAGTACATGTACAACTTTGGAATGGAAGGTGGCACCTGATTTTTTTAAAGACATGTTGATACTACATTTTTATTTCAGTGATTTAAAATCCCAGTGAGTCCTTAGGCATGTTGATACTATCAAAAAGGGATGAGGGTGTAATAATGATCCTTTTGCTTTGTGTGCTTAAATATCAAACTCCAAAAAGTCCTCATGCTCTTTCAAGTGCTCCAGTATATTTTCCTAATGCCATGCAACTAGGTATTGTCAAAGCACTTCACTCAGAACCATCGAAACATCTAGATATAGTGGTCGTTCCAAATCCTAGTTCAATCGGATCCTCCAACGTTCCATTCGGAGCCATCAAAGCAACCTGGAAAACCTTTTGTTATCACGTCAAAAAATTCAAGCCATTCCAGTTGGAACTTCCGGTGTGTTAACAGAGAGTGTGCCTTTGCTGAGGTACTCACTTCGGAGCCAACAATTGATTTTTCATTCAGACCTACCTATGCATCTGAAAGTTGCCACTTTTGTTCACTTCAGAGCCACCGGGCAAAATTAGATGGAGCCTCTGAGATGTGCAAAAGGGTGAGTAACGGTAGATTTTTAGTCTAGCCTATTTATACCCCCACCTATCCCACCGGTTCAACTTGAAGGAAACTCACTCCCATCATTTGTTCTGAGAGAGAACCCCAACTAATTGTGCCAATTTCAAACCCTTTGATATCTAATCTACTCTTGCTTTCGACTCCTACTTCTCCAAATCCATAGCCAAATATTGAGAGAGCTTGAGTGTTGAGGAGATTATCTATTGAAGCACAAACAAGGGATTCATTGTCAAGCAATCTCTATCTTATTACTTTTGGAGGGTGTGCGCCTCCTAGATCGGGTAGGTATTACTTGGAGGTATCCAAGTTTGTTAGAACCCAAGAAGGTTGTACGGGCTTGGAGATCGCCTACTTCGTGAAGATATACCTTAGTGGGCTGGCCCTTCATGGGCGCAAACCATGTTGGAATACGTTTGGTTGCTCCTTTCTGGACCCTTTGTGGGCGAGTCCTTCATGGACCTTATTCCTTCGGGGAAATCACAATCAGGATACTTTTGATCTTGAATCCTTCATGAATCGAAGCCTCCATCGATGTGGATGTAAGATCGCGCCAACTATCCAAACCACAAGAAAAATCTTCAACGAGCCAATTATGTTTGTGATTCTCTCAACTCTACCTCCTCTTACTTTGCACTTGCATGTCTTTACTTTCCACTGCCTGAAATCTAGACTGAAGGAAATATGCCCTAGAGGCAATAATAAAGTTATTATTTATTTCCTTATTTCATGATAAATGTTTATTATTCATGCTAGAATTGTATTAACCGGAAACGTGATACATGTGTGAATATATAAACAAACAGAATTTCACTAGTATGCCTCTATTTGACTAGCTCGTTGGTCAAAGATGGTTGTGTTTCCTCGCCATAGACATGAGTTGTCATTTGATTAACGGGATCACATCATTAGGAGAATGATGTGATTGACTTGACCCATTCCGTTAGCTTAGCACTTGATCGTTCAGTATGTTGATATTGCTTTCTTCATGACTTATACATGTTCCTATGACTATGAGATTATGCAACTCCCGTTTACCGGAGGAACACTCTGTGTGCTACCAAACGTCAGAACATAACTGGGTGATTATAAAGGTGCTCTATAGGTGTCTCCGAAGGTACTTGTTGAGTTGGCGTATTTTGAGATTAGGATTTGTCACTCCGATTGTCGGAGAGGTATCTCTGGGCCCTCTCGGTAATGCACATCACTATAAGCCTTGCAAGCAATGTGACTAATGAGTTAGTTGCGGGATGATGCATTACGTAACGAGTAAAGAGACTTGCCGGTAACGAGATTGAACTAGGTATTGAGATACCGACGATCGAATCTCGGGCAAGTAACATACCGATGACAAAAGGAACAACGTACGTTGTTATGCGGTTTGACCGATAAAGATCTTCGTAGAATATGTGGGAGCCAATATGAGCATCCAGGTTACGCTATTGGTTATTGACCAGAGACTTGTCTCGGTCATGTCTAGATAGTTCTCGAACCCGTAGGGTCCGCATGCTTAAAGTTCGGTGACGATCGGTATTATGAGTTTATGTGTTTTGATGTACCGAAGGTAGTTCGGAGTCCCGAATGAGATCGGGGACATGACGAGGAGTCTCGAAATGGTCGATACGTAAAGATCGATATATTGGACGACTATATTCGGACTTCGGAAAGGTTCCGGGTGATTCAGGTATTTTTCGGAGTACCGGAGAGTTACGGGAATTCGATGGGGAGTATATGGGCCTTATTGGGCCATACGGGAATAGAGGAGAGAGGCCAGAAGGAAGGAGGCGCCCCCCCCCCTCTGGTCCGAATTGGACAAGGGGTGCAGCCCCCTTTTCCTTCTCCCTCTCCCCCTCTTTCCTTCTCTCCTACTCCGGAAAGGAAAGGGGAATCCTACTAGGACTTGGGAGTCCTAGTAGGACTCCCCACACTTGGCGCGCCCTCCTCTAGGGCCGGCCTTTCCCTCCCTCCTTTATATACGAGGGCAGGGGGGCACCTCTAGAAACAACAATTGATCATTGATCTCTTAGCCGTGTGCGGTGCCCCCTCCACCATATTCCACTTCGGTAATATCGTAGCGGTGCTTAGGCGAAGCCCTGGGTCGGTAGCATCATCAACACCGTCATCACGCCGTCGTGCTGACGGAACTCTCCCGCAAAGTTCTGCTGGATCGGAGTTCGTGGGATGTCATTGAGTTGAACGTGTGTTGAACTCGGAGGTGTCGTACGTTCGCTACTTGGATAGGTCAGATCATAAAGAAGTACGACTACATCAACCGCGTTGTGCTAACGCTTCCGCTTTTGGTCTATAAGAGTACATGGACAACACTCTCCCTTCTCGTTGCTATACATCACCATGATCTTGCGTGTGCGTAGGAAAAATTTTGAAATTACTACGTACCCCAACAGTGGTATCAGAGCCTAGTTTTATGCGTAGATGTTATATGCACGAGTAGAACATAAGTGAGTTGTGGGTGATACAAGTCATACTGCTTACCAGCATGTCATACTTTGGTTCGGCGGTATTGTTGGATGAAGCGGCCTGGACCGACATTACGCGTATGCTTACGCGAGACTGGTTCTACCGACGTGCTTTGCACATAGGTGGCTGGTGGGTGTCAGTTTCTCCAACTTTAGTTGAACCGAGTGTGGCTACGCCCGATCCTTGAGAAGGTTAAAACAACACTAACTTGACGAACTATCATCGTGGTTTTGATGCGTAGGTAAGAACGGTTCTTGCTCAGCCCGTAGCAGCCACGTAAAACTTGCAACAACAAAGTAGAGGACGTCTAACTTGTTTTTGCAGGGCATGTTGTGATGTGATATGGTCAAGACATGATGCTATATTTTATTATATGAGATGATCATGTTTTGTAACCGAGTTATCGGCAACTGGCAGTAGCCATATGGTTGTCGCTTTATTGTATGCAATGCAATCGCCCTGCAATTGCTTTACTTTATCACTAAGCGGTAGCGATAGTCATAGAAGCAATAGGTGACGAAACGACAACGATGCTACGATGAAGATCAAGGTGTCGCGCCGGTGACGATGGTGATCATGACGGTGCTTCGGAGATGATGATCACAAGCACAAGATGATGATGGCCATATCATATCACTTATATTGATTGCATGTGATGTTTATCTGTTATGCATCTTATTTTAATTTGATTGACGGTAGCATTATAAGATGATCTCTCACTAAATTTCAAGATATAAGTGTTCTCGCTGAGTATGCACCATTGCGAAAGTTCTTCGTGTTGAGACACCACGTGATGATCGGGTGTGATAGGCTCTACGTTCAAATACAACGGGTGCAAAACAGTTGCACATGCGGAATACTCAGGTTAAACTTGACGAGCCTAGCATATACAGATATGGCCTCGGAACACTGAGACCGAAAAGTCGAGCATGAATCATATAGTAGATATGATCAACATAGTGATGTTCACCATTGAAAACTACTGCATCTCATGTGATGATCGGACATGGTTTAGTTGATTTGGATCACGTGATCACTTAGATGATTAGAGGGATGTCTATCTAAGTGGGAGTTCTTAAGTAATATGATTAATTGAACTTTAATTTATCATGGACTTAGTCCTGATAGTATTTTGCAAATTATGTTGTAGATCAATAGCTCGCGTTGTTGCTTCCCTATGTTTTATATGTGTTCCTAGAGAAACTAAGTTGAAAGATGATAGTAGCAATGATGCGGACTAGGTCCATGATCTGAGGTTTATCCTCATTGCTGCACAGAAGAATTATGTCCTTGATGCACCGCTAGGTGACAGACCTATTGCAGAGCGGATCACGGGCGTTATGAGCGTTTGGCTAGCTCAATATGATGACTACTTGATAGTTTAGTGCACCATGCTTAACGGCTTAGAATCAGGACTTCAAAGACGTTTTGAACGTCATGGACCATATGAGATATTCCAGGAGTTGAAGTTAATATTTCAAGAAAATACCCGAGTTGAGAGACATGAAGTCTCCAACAAGTTCTATAGCTAAAAGATGGAGGAGAATAGCTCAAGCAGTGAGCATGTGCTCAGATTGTCTGGGTACTACAACCGCTTGAATCAAGTGGGAGTTAATCTTCCAGATAAGATAGTGATTGACAGAGTTCTCTAGTCATCATCACCAAGTTACTAGAGCTTCGTGATGAACTATAGTATGCAAGGGATGTCGAAAACGATCTTTGAGCTCTTTGTGATGTTGAAATCAATGAAGGTAGAAATCAAGAAAAGAGCATCAAGTGTTGATGATTGACAAGACCACTAGTTCCAAGAAAAGGGCAAAGGGAAAGAAAGGGAAACTTCAAGTAGAATGGCAAGCAAGTTGTCACTCCCGTGAAGAATCCCAAAGCTGAACCAAAGCCTGAAATGGGGTGCTTCTACTGCAAAGGAAATGGTCACTGGAAGCGGAAATGCCCTGAATATTTGGTGGATAAGAAGGATGGCAAAGTGAACAAGTGTATATTTGATATACAGGTTATTGATGTGTACCTTACTAGTGTTTATAGTAGCCCTGGGTATTTGATACTTGTTTGGTTGCTAAAAATTAGTAACTCGAAACAGGAGTTACGGAATAAAGAGAGACTAGTTGAGGGTAAAATGACGATGTGTGTTGGAAGTAGTTCCAAGATTGATATGATCATCATCGCACACTCCCTATACTTTCGGGATTAGTGTTAAACCTAAATAAATGTTATTTGGCGTTTGCGTTGAGCATGAATATGATTTGATCATGTTTATTGCAATACGGTTATTCTTTTAAAATCAGAGAATAATTGTTGTTCTGTTTACATGAATAAAACCTTCGATGGTCATACACCCAATGAAAATAGTTTGTTGGATCTCGATCGTAGTGATACACATATTCATAATATTGATGCCAAAAGATGCAAAGTTGATAATGATAGTGCAACTTATTTGTGGCACTACCGTTTGGGTCATATCGGTGTAAAGCGCATGAAGAAACTCCATAAAGATGGACTTTTGGAATCATTTGGTTATGAATCATTTGATGCTTGCGAGCCGTGCCTTTTGGGCAAGATGACTAAAACTCCGTTCTTCGAAACAATGGAACGAGCTACTGACTTGTTGGAAATAATACATACCGATGTATGCGGTCCAATGAGTGTTGATGCTCGTGGCAGGTATCGTTATTTACTGACCATCACAGATGATTTGAGCAGATATGAGTATATCTACTTGATGAAACATAATTCTAAAATATTTGGAAAGTTCAAAGAATTTCAGAGTGAAGTGGAAAATCATCGTAACAAGAAGATAAAGTTTCTGTGAACTGATCACGGAGACGAATATTTGAGTTACGAGTTTTGTCTTCAATTAAAACAATGTGGAATAGTTTCACAAACTCATGCCACCTGGAACACCATAGCGTAATGGTGTGTCCGAACATCGTAACCACACTTTATTAGATATGGTGCGATCTATGATGTCTCTGACCGATTTACCATTATCATTTTGGGGTTATGCATTAGAGACAGCCGCATTCACTTTAAATAGGGTACCATCAAAATCCGTTGAGACGACGCCTTATGAACTGTGGTTTGGCAAGAAACCAAAGTTGTCGTTTCTTAATGTTTGGGGCTACGATGCTCATGTGAAAAAGTTTCAACCTGATAAGCTCAAACCCAAATCGGAGAAGTGCGTCTTCATAGAATACCCAAAGGAAACTGTTGGGTACACCTTCTATCACAGATCTAAAGGCAAGATATTCGTTGCTAAGATGGATCCTTTCTATAGAAGGAGTTTCTCTCGAAAGAAGTGAGTGGGAGGAAAGTAGAGCTTGATAAGGTAATTATACCTTCTCCCAAATTGGAAAGTGGTTCATCACAGAAATCAGTTTCAGTGATTCCTACACCAATTAGTGAGGAAGCTAATGATGATGATCATGAAACTTCCGATTAAGTTACTATAGAACCTCGTAGGTCTTCCAAAGTACAGTCCGCACCAGAGTGGTACTGTAATCCTGTTCTGGAAGTCATGTTACTAGACCATGATGAACGTACGAACTATGAGGAAGCGATGATGAGCCCAGATTCCTCGAAATGGCTTGAAGGCCATGAAATCTGAGATGGGATCCATGTATGAGAACAAAGTGTGGACTTTGGTGGACTTGCCTGATGATCGGCAAGCCATAGAAAATAAATGGATCTTCAAGAGGAAGATAGACGCTGATAGTAGTGTTACTATCTACAAAGCTCGACCTGTCGCAACAAGTTTTTTGACAAGTTCAAGGTGTTGAATATGATGAGATTTTCTCACTCGTATCGATGCTTAAGTCTGTCCGAATCATGTTAGCAATTGCCACATTTTATGAAATATGGCAAATGGATGTCAAAACTGCATTCCTTAATGGATTTATTAAAGAAGAGTTGTATATGATGCAACCAGAAGGTTTTGTCAATCCTAAAGGTGCTAACAAAATGTGCACGCTCAAATGATCCATCTATGGACCTGCAAGCATCTCGAGTTGGAATATCCGCTTTGATGAGTTGATCAAAGCATATGGTTTTATACAGACTTTTGGAGAAGCTTGTATTTACAAGAAAGTGAGTGGGAGCTCTGTAGCATTTCTAAAACTATATGTAGATGACATATTATTGATTGGAAATGATATAGAAATTCTGGATAGCATAAAAGGATACTTGAATAAGAGTTTTTAAAAGAAAGACCTCAGTAAAGCTACTTACATATTGAGCATCAAGATCTATTGAGATAGATCAAGATGCTTCATACGATTTTCAATAAGTATATACCTTAACAAGATTTTGAAGTAGTTCAAAATGGAACAGTCAAAGAAAGAGTTCTTGCCTGTGTTGCAAAGGTGTGAAATTGAGTAAGACTCGAATCCCGACCACGACAGAAAATAGAAAGAGAATGAAAGTCATTCCCTATGCCTCAGTCATAGGTTCTATAAAGTATGCCATGCTATGGACCAGAACTATTGTATACCCTGCCCTGAGTTTGGCAAGGGAGTACAATAGTGATCTAGGAGTAGATCACTGGACATTGGTCAAAATTATCCTTAGCGGAATAAGGATATGTTTCTCGATTATGGAGGTGACAAAAGGTTCGTCGTAAAGAGTTACGTCGATGCAAGTTTTGACATTGATCCAGATGACTCTAAGTCTCAATCTAGATACATATTGAAAGTGGGAGCAATTAGCTAGAGTAGCTCCGTGCAGAGCATTGTAGACATAGAATATTTGCAAATTACATACGGCTCTGAATGTGACAGACTCGTTGACTAAACTTCTCTCATGAGCAAAACATGATCATACCTTAGTACTCTTTGGGTGTTAATCACATAGCGATGTGAACTAGATTATTGACTCTAGTAAACCCTTTGGGTGTTGGTCACATGACGATGTGAACTATGGGTGTTTATCATATATAGATATGAATATTGGTGCTAAATCACATGATGATGTGAACTAGATTATTGACTCTAGTGCAAGTGGGAGACTGAAGGAAATATGCCCTAGAGGCAATAATAAAGTTATTATTTATTTCCTTATTTCATGATAAATGTTTATTATTCATGCTAGAATTGTATTAACCGGAAACGTGATACATGTGTGAATACATAAACAAACAGAGTGTCACTAGTATGCCTCTATTTGACTAGCTCGTTGATCAAAGATGGTTGTGTTTCCTAGCCATAGACATGAGTTGTCATTTGATTAACGGGATCACATCATTAGGAGAATGATGTGATTGACTTGACCCATTCCGTTAGCTTAGCACTTGATCGTTTAGTATGTTGATATTATTTTCTTCATGACTTATACATGTTCCTATGTGTTGGGGATATTACCACTAGGTATAAACCGGCCAGCTTGGGCCGGGTTAGCTCCGTAAGTGATGTAATCAGAGAAAGGCCCAAGGCCTATAGTCGGTTTAGAGCTTGTAGCCGTAAACCGGCTGATGTGTGACTTGTATTGTAAGTTAGGAATAGGAGATGCCAACCGGGATACAGTATGAACGGTTGGGACTCTCTGAACCGACAGGCGTCACCCGTGTATATAAGGGGCGACCGGCGGCGGTTCAAACGACAACAACAACTCGAGCCTAAGCGAAGCTTATTTGCTCCTAGCCATCGAGACTACATCAATTCCATCACAACTAGGCGTAGGCTTTTACCTTCATCGAAGGGGCGAACTAGTATAAACCCTCGTGTCTTTGTGTCGCTTTAACCCCTACAAGTAAACTTCGTAGCGATGGCTCCACGACTAAGTCCTCATACTAGGACATCTGCCGTGACAAATCCACGACGCTTGGCGCCCACCGTGGGGCTATCGCCGATGGTTTGACGATCTTGGAGGGCAAGCTCAAAGGACTCGAAGGCTACGTCGTGGGCGGATGACCAAGAGTCGTCGTGGCGGATCTACATTGACAATGCGGATGGGGTCGAGGCGATTCAATCGAGTATGGATACGGGTCCCCTTGGCGCATACACGTCTTCATCGGCAAGATCGGAGGGCTGGCCGGACATACGCACCGACCTCGTCGAGACGGCTCAGCCAGCAGAACCAGTCCGGGCTAAACCGGCGGTGAAGCATGTCTTCGTTGGAGTTACCCATGGAAGGAATGTGACACGGTTGAATGCGGTAGCGAGACCGTCGTTTATTCGGCGATGAATCCTCGGCGGAGAGACAGAGTCATTGTACCAGTGCGAGATGGTATGATCGGGGCTGTTCCGACGGTGACGATATTCGGACCCCCAAGCCCGCTGAACCGGATCGGCGTATTCATGGCGATCGCGAGCCGCAAACCTTTCGTCGACCGCAGCAGCGATACTTCCCGGTTCAGCGGCGGCAGCGGGGCAGGAGGCTCGGTCGTCCGCGGTTCAAGTTTTGTCGATCTGTTTGATGCAGCGGCGCTCATGGCGGAGGATAATCCGGCAGATCAAGAGGCTCATAATGCGAGATTGCAAAGGTGAGAGAGCGAATCACGCAGAGCCAAAGCGGATCTAGCGGCGAAGAAGGCGCATGGCCTCGAGCGGGCGCTTTAGATCGCATAGCTTACGACTCATGCTCGACCGGCGCGTCGCGAGAGGTGTTAAGCGGAAATACAGATCGCGCTGCCATCCGGTTGTCCCTAGAAACCTCTTTGAGACACGGGCGGACCCGGCAACCCGCCCAAAGACAGGAGGTAAACCGGATCGAAGCGCCCGAGCAGTCGGCGGTCCAGCCACGCCAGATGGAGCCCCGCGGCAGAATACGGTGATGCCTCCGCCGGTCCGAGCGCCTCCGGGGCATTACTCTAACCCTATGGACAACCTTGTTGCGGCTGCAGCGCGATTGGAGGCAATCCCAGTCGAAGGAGATTCCCCACAAGCAATTGAGACACGCCGGGTTAAGGAGCTCCTCCGGACTGCACTAACCCAGCAGGAAGCATATTCATATAGCCGCGACCGGATTCACTCTACACCCCGTCCGAGCCGGAGCACTACAAGAAATATGTCAACTTGTGACCACCACTATTGGTCCTTTGAAAGGTCTAAATTTCCATTTGCGGCGTTTTGTGACCAAAAATGAAGGTCAAAAGCTGGCGTCATAAAGCGACTATAGCGACCTTTCTTCTAGAATGGTCGAAGATGTTCTGACCAAAATATTCCTCTTGTGGCGTTTTGGTCACTAGCAACCTCCCCGAGCCACGTAGGCATCCAGTGTGGCAAGTGATGTGGCACAAGATTCAGCCGGTCCAATTCGGTTTTCTACATGGGCGAGCCCATTAATTCAGCTTTTTATATATGTTTTTTCCTGTCAATTTACACTAGCTACATGGGCCAAGCCCAGCAATTCGGCCTTTTTTGTTTCTAAGACACAGAACTTTACGGTCCATTTCTTTTTGGGCCTCAAACTTTTAAAAGTTGACTTCTTTTTTGGGCCTCAGCCTTTTTGCATGCTATTCACGGTTTGGGCCTTGGCCTCTACCAATAAGTAGGTCCAACTCATCAACTTTCTATTTCTCACATTTTCACAGTAGACAAATGACAAATATTTCAAATGAAACAGAACTATATACTTGAAATGATAGCCAAAATTAGCCTATTACAATCTTTACATAGTGTTCATACAACCAGACCAGTACAGAATACAATGTAACTAGCTATGATGTACAACCAGAACACAAGGCATATTGATAGATAACCACCATGCTTCATCATCGTCCTCTTCCAAATTCCAAGAAATAAATCACCTAGCATTAGAAGGATCACGCATCAGAAGCATATAAAACATCAAACAAAGAAATAAATGGCAAGCAGTATAAAAATCAAGGTAGCACTAGTATATTTTAACTTGTCTTGCAACCATCAATATAATTTGCTTATAAGAAAACATATGGTCTGATGCTTATGAGCTACTAGATTACTAAACACAAATTGCACACTATGCACTCACTTTGATACTTGCTTAACAGTTTCAATGTAAACCAACTGTTAAACCTGAAAAGATGCAAAGCTGAAATCTAACGGATAACTGTAGCAAGAGTGCTCCCAGCACAATATCACAATTCTGCATTTCTAACCAGCACAAGGTTCAGCAAGCCAATGCATTTTGGTGTGGATATTCTAGACTTTGATGCTGCTAGGTTCATTAGTCAAAGGAAGACATCAGGAACAAAGTGCAAGCAATAGCAACGAAAATGTATGCGTACCTCATGGAGGAGTGGAGGTTGGCGAAGGCAAGGGCTCCGTTGGGGCAGCCGGAGGTGGCGCTTGATGGACGAAAAGTTTCAACACACTCAGCTCCGTGTTGAATTGGACCGCCCAATCCAGCTCTTAAACCGGCTTGCAGATCGACGAACACTTGGCGAATCTACACAATAATAGAGACAGAACAATCAACTTGTTCCACACTAGAGGCAGAGGGGATTTCTTTAGAAAAGAAACAGAACTGGACATAGAGCCACATCCCACATTAATAAATTGTTTGCAGCAGCTGTAACATAGAACCAATACAAATGTTGTATGGACATGAACAGCAGGATAAGTGACTACTGGTGAGAAATCTGAGGTTTGCAAATTCTACTAGTCTCCCGACATGGGTACTGGTTCATCAAACAGCATGAATCACAAATTGCTTGAAATAAACATGCTAGAACAAGTAGTTGTTGGTCCAGTAAATCCTGGAGAGCTTATTTCTAATGGCCATGTAAGCTGTCTCCAATGTCAATTATTTTAATACAAACATTTTCACAAACATCATACAAGCAAACTCCATTACACAATATGCAGTACATAGGAACAGACAAACAGCCAACACGTATATATCTAGTCAATAAAATATGCATGCAAAGTTGTACTAATGTAGACATGCTTTCACAGTCATATGCATAGGTGTTTCATAATTGAACAGAATTGAATAGCAAAGAAATCGGAATTGAACAGAATTGCCATGCAGAATTAGTCATATGCATAGGTGTTTCACATAATGAGGGGAGTTCTTGATTAGTTAAGAAGAGCTCAATTTTCAGGAAAGTTAATACACATTTCATGCTTGTCTACCAAAGAAATCGTATCAACTTAACAATTAGTCATGCATAAGTGTTTCACATCAAAAACATCTGAAGTGCGACTTGAGATTGACAAATCGATGCATGCTCTAAACATATAGAAGTTTTACAGAGAAGCAACAATGGCATCACAGACCAAAACAAAGCCATATATGTTCATCAATTGATATGGGCAGCTAGCCAAGTTTCCCAATGGGAAGATCTCACAAGAGCAGACAAAGAAATGGATATTTTAAACTAGACTAGATTGCAGGGGGGAAAGGAGACGGATGTGTGGCGTTACCAAGATAACACTCCTAATTTTTCTCATGAAAGGATCATGATAGACACAGGAAGCTACCAACAGGAAGAGGAAAATGGAAAATGCAGGCTACATGACCGAGGTTCTACCGACAAGAACCAACCAAATTAACCCAGACAAGTTATTCAGATGAGGCAAGCAGCCCGGATCACGAAGGGTGGATTATTGATTCACTTCAGTTCAAGCTATCCAGAAGAGAATGTTAGGACGGCCGGCTGGGTTCACTTCTTGTGCACCCTGCAGTCTGGGGAGTTTGGCTGCAAGGGGGACATCGGTTGCCTGTTGTTGAAATCAATGGCCAGGTCGACCAGGCTCGTGTCCTTGAGCTCAATGACTTGCGCCTGCTGCGGCACCAAGAATGACATTGTTAATGTAGTCAAGGTAGATGCACAATAGGGTAATTCAGGTTTCGACTAATAGTTGTCTTTTGTGGTGTGTGTGTACTAAATTAAATAAAATCAGTAAACACTTGAGCTTTTATGGTTGGGTTGGTTGGTGCTTTTACCTTGGTGGAATTGTTGGCGAGTGCTTCCTTTCGGACTAATGTTTCGCTCCTTCTCCGATAAGCACAGCAGCCTCTTTTGGCTTCGTCAAGAGCTCTGTTCTCCTCGAATAACAACAACCTTGAAACAAACACATACAACTTGTTTAAAACAAAATCCGGAGTGTATCATGTTTGGAATGAAATGGCATTAGCAAATCAAGTAGAACAGGAACCAACCAGGGCAACTTCATCAGATATACAGAAACTGAAGTTATATGTCAATCCAATAGAAAAAACTTCCTAGATAGTCATGCGTGTACTACAACAATCATGTCACTTCATGTGAGCAAACGCAAAACCAACTGACATTGGTAATAACAACCAGGCAACGATGGAACAGAATTAATCTGCCACTAGAACTGCAAAAGCGTCTTACATTTATTTATTTTTTGATCTGGAAAACTCCTTACTTTAGTGTACGAAGGGAGTACATGCAAAGGCTAGACATCTAAAAACTTAAACTGGAGATACACCAAAAGGGCATTAACCTCCAAACACTGCAAGCATAGTGTCAGCTAAGAAGTCATCAGACAACCCCATCCACTCTAAACGCCGAAACCTTGAGTGAGACCTGACAAACTATAAACACTAGTAGCAGTTTCACGACATCTAATGTGTTTGACCTCGAGATCAATATCCAGGTGGGCAGCCTGGACTCCATGTATCCAGGCGGGCAGCCTGAACGCACAACAATTGGCGAGCCCTGAATCAATCTGAACAATTTGCTCCGTTTGACCCGATCTAGCAATCCCCAAAAACAGGCCTGCGACTAGAGCAGCAGCAGACAGAGACCAGAGACGCGCGTACTGAGAAACCCCAGCACAGCATAGCACAGCTCATTAATTCCCCAGGATCTCCGTTATTTCCCCCGGTGACGAACTAAAACTCCAGAGAGATTCGAAATTCCCTTCACCCCGGCCGCTTTGATTAAAAAACACAGAGGCGCGGCGCTTTAGCGCGACGGACCACTAGAGCAGATGGGGAGAGAGGGGAGGGGCGGGGGCTGGTGGCACTTATGTCTGGCGGCGTCGCCGACCACGCAGAGGGCGGTGATGCCGTCGGTTCGCTTGGCGTGGAAGACGCAGCGGTCCTTGGTGTAGGAGACGTGGCAGTCGGCGCCGCCGCCGGGGAGGCGCTCGAGGACCTGGCGGGCGACGGCTCCCACGTTGGTCGCCGCCCTGGGACCGGCTGCTCCTTGCCGCGCCGGCGACGATACTCCAAACGGATTCTGCGCGTGTAGTGGTGGGCGCCGATCTGGCGGTGGCTGTTGATGGAAACAAGGTCGCCGCCGGGGTTGGGGGATCTGGCGGTGGCATGTAGTCTGAGATCTTGTGCGGAGAAGAAGGAGAGATAGCGAGAGGGAGAGGCGGCGCACAAGGGAAAGTGGGGATCGCGATGGGGAGGCTAGGGTTTGGACGAGGGTGAGAGGGAGATGCGTCGATCCAGCAGGGGGATGAGAGGGCCGAGCGGTGAGAGGGTGAGGGGACGAGGGCTGCCGTCGGATCTAAGAGAATCCGACGGTGTTCGACGCATGATCCGCGTGAGATGCTCATAAACCAATCAGAACGCAGTAAACACTTTAGACACGTTATGACCATCTTAATTGGTCGCAATCAATTAAAAATAAGTGTTTTTTCACAAGAAAATAATTTTCTTTTTTTTAGCATAAAAAATGAATATTTTTTTAAGAACTTGTCAACTCTTTTTAAAAAATTGGACCGCGTCAATTTTCAAAAAATTTAAACCATAAGGTTTCATTTTCTTTTAAAAAATATTTTATTTTTCGGGTGCCCAAAATGAGTTTTTCAAAAATCATTGCACCTTGTAGGTTGCTCGTTATTTTTTTCCAAAAATCATTTCTAGGTACATAAATATCTATTTAATCAGAGAAACACAAAAAATTCAAGATTCAACCACTAGCAAGGAACGGTCAAGCCCACCTCTTGTAATACGGTAATTGTTTTAAAAAAATGTTCTCAGAAATGAGCTATTAAGCGTGAAGATTCATGGCTTTCAAGCCAAATGATCAATCTTATGGCCACATTCATGGCATAGTTTGTTCAAATGGTCTCATATTGTGCACAAGGGTGCATCTTGGAATTCCAAACAATGTTGCCTAAGGAAATTTTTATTTTCTTTGCACGGAAAAATTCATTTTTCATTTTCCGAGTGCCCAAAAGGAGGGTTTTTTGTGAAGGAACTACCAAATAATTGTTGCAAAATTGGACCTAATCAATTTTATAAAATACTAGGCCATTATATGTGACCAAGTTTCCAGGAAAAATAATAAACTTGTAATACGATAATTATTTTAAAAAAGTGTTCTCAAAAATGAGCTATCAAGTGTGAAGATTCATGGCTTTCAAGCCAAATGATCAATCTTATGGCCACATTCATGGCATAGTTTGTTCAAATGATCTCATATTGTGCACAAGGGTGCATATTGTAATAGCAAACAATGTTGCCTAAGGAAGTTTTCATTTTCGTTGGACGAAAAACCATTTTCCATTTTAGAGTGCAAAATGAGGTTTTTTGTGAAGGAACTACCAAATAATTGTTGCAAAATTGGACCAAATCATTTTCTAAAATACTAGGCCATATATAATGCACAATTGACAAAATGGTTGGGTGAAAAAGTTTTGATCCACCTCGATGAAAAAGACAAATTATAAATCGATTCAATTTGGAAGCAGGTCAAATTTGAACTGTAGCTGCCTCATAGTTTGCTCTTTATTTTTCCAAAAATCATTTCTAGGTACATAAGTATCTATTTAATCATAGAAACACGAAAAAATTCCAAGATTCAACCACTAGCTAGGAGCGGTCAAGCCCGCCGTTTTGACCGCATTTTGAAACAGGCATAAAAATTCAAAAAATCAAAAATTGGAAAACCTTCGCATTGTGTCATTATATGTGACCAAGTTTCCAGGAAAAATAATAAACTTGTGTCGGTAATTATTTTAAAAAGTGTTCTCATAAATGAGCTATCAAGTGTGAAGATTCATGGCTTTCAAGCCAAATGATCAATCTTATGGCCACATTCATGGCGTAGTTTGTTCAAATGATCTCATATTGTGCACAAGGGTGCATATTGTAATAACAAACAATGTTGCCTAAGGAAGTTTTCATTTTCGTTGGACGAAAAAACCATTTTCCATTTTTGAGTGCAGAAAGGAGGTTTTTTGTGAAGGAACTACCAAATTATTGTTGAAAAATTGGACCAAATCATTTTTATAAAATACTAGGTCATATTTAATGCACAATTGACAAAATGGTCTGGTGTAAAATTTTTGATCCACCTCTCGTGAAAAAGACAAATTTCTGGATTAATTTGGAAGCGGGTCAAATTTGAACTGCAGCTGCCTCATAGTTTGCTATTTATTTTTCAAAAATCATTTCTAGTTACATAAGGACCTATTTAATCATAAATACATGGTTTGGTGGCGATCGTCGAGGTTTGGGCGGTGGCGAGGGCCCCAACTCTAGGCGCGTAAACTCGCATGCCGCCGCATGGTCACCAAGCGTGACCATGGCGTTACCATGTGTTCAGGCGACCTAGGCATGTCTAGTGGGTTGGGCACTCCCAGGTTGGTGCTAGGAAGAAAATTACAACATAAGATTCTCACGAGGAGACCAATCGATGCTCAAACATGAATTAGCAGCCAAGTGTTTGATTAGCGATGCGGAAATGTACATGGCTAATGGGCGTGCGTTTTGGTGAGGATAATCAGTTACTAAGAAGACCGTTTTCACAAATTTTCAGCTCAAAGGAGGAGCCTAGGTGGTACTTGCTTTGCAAACCACCACACTTGGACATAAATCTGAATGTTGAAGCTCGGCTCAAAATAATGAATGGATTGAGCTGGCATTTGGTGGAGGATGGTTATTTGGGCATAGGAAAGCACTTGTAGAAAATAGATACTATTTGGACATGCCAAAGTGGTACTTCCTTCTGGCTGTTACTCTGAGCAGAATAGGAAAATGAATATTTTTGAATTATTTTTGAACTAGGCAAGGAAGGTTTTTACATATTTGTGAAGATATGACCCAAAGAATTTATGAGATTTTTGGGGAATTTTGGGAATAATGAAATATAGGTTGCTTCACAACCTAGGGCAAAACTGCCACATGGACATGACACATAGGCAAAAGCCGATGAGGTGGCGCCTAGTCATAGCAACCCACCACAATTTACAAAGCTATGACCATCTATATTGGTCGTTAACAACTAGAAATAAGGCAGCGGACTAGCGCTGTTTGCTTTATGACCTTTTCGTGTGAGGAAATTCGACCTTCGACCAAAATGGTGCAATGGTTTAGGGTTTGGAGCCCCGAACAGCTTTTGACCAATTGGTGCAGAAATGGTCATAAATTTATGACCAATTCTTGAGGTCAGCGATGAAGGTCATAAGTTGACATATTTCTTGTAGTGGAGCTCTGATGGCGTATGGATGAACCGCCCTGTCAAATAGCGGGACGAGAAGCGGCCGAGGCAACAACCCGGCAGCGGCCTTCGTAATGCTCAGGAGGTGGTAGATCGGGCCCGGGCTCGCAGGGAGGCCGAGTTGGCAGCACAGGGGGAGGCGGTTCAGCACACGCCGGTTCGCCCTACCTCCTTCACAGGACCAGGAGTTTCCTCCGCTTTGGGAGTACCCTGTTTAACCCCCGCTTTGCGCAACGTGCGTTTGCCTAAGGATTTTAAAGGCCCACGTAAGGTGCGAATTACACTTGCCGATTTATCCCCGAGGCGTGGGTTGAGAGTTCTGAGATGGCCATGGAGATGCTTGGCGTGGATGAGCGGCATGTGCAAAATACTTCACCATGATGATGGAGGGTACAGCCGTGCTTGGTTGAAAAGCCCGCCGCCCAATTCGATCGATTCATGGGGTCGATTCTGGGCCCGGTTTATCCGAATTTCAAAGATACATGTAAACGGCCGAAGTCCATAGTGGACTTGGCGGCTTGCGTTCGAGAAGAAGGAGTCCACAACCCGGCGGAGTGCGCCGTGTGTCCGAGATTTTACACTCCTCGACCGGATCAACGCCGACTCGGCGATCATCACGCTAAAAGCAACCGCCGGTTTGAACCTCTGGCTGAAAGCTGGGGCGTATGAAGCGGTTACGCAATGATCTGAGAACCCTCATGACCGCTTTGGTAAAATATGCCGATTCGAGCGGTACCAAGGATCTGAGATAGATGATGACGAAGCGGGGAAGGGAAAGAAGAATGGCAACTCAAGCGGCAGCATGTCAAACCGGCAGGTCATGGAAGCTCGGGCAAGCGCAAAGTGATGATTTTGTAGCTAACACTAATCGCGCAGGATGAGGCCCGCGGCGTGAAACCAAAGCGAATCGGGGTCCAAATCTTTGGTGCGGACCGTTTGAATTACTTGCTGAATCAGCCTGCCCCAAACACGGACGAAAGAAAACCCATCGAATCATCTTTGGAAGGACTGTTCTATTATGCAAGCGTTCAAAAACTCGATGCTTTCGATATGATCAAGGATCGGTGGCGGTTCAGTTCCGGTTTTCATGGGCGGGTCAAGACGGAGCTTCGGTTCAGGGCACAACGAGCAATTTCAACAACGGAACAATCAAGGTAGCCAAGAGCGGCGGCGAGTCGAGGCTATCGAGCCAGCCAAAGCGGTTGAGCGGCGGGCAATATCATATTTTCACGACCAGTTTGGACAAGCGGGATAGGAAGCTTCACAAGCAGGCGATAAATTCTGTTGAACCGGTGTGCCACGGTATTTCGTTGGTCGAACAGCCGATCACATGGAGCGAGAGGACCATCCCCGGGTTGATAATCCGGGTCACCGGCTCGTGGTGGACCCCCAAGTTGGGGGCTATAAGTTTACTAAGGTGCTTATGGATGGAGGAAGCAGCATCAATATATTGTATTATGACACTTTCCGTCGCATGGGTCTCACAGATAAAGATCTCAGACCGTCCAACACGGTGTTCCATGGTGTAGTGCCAGGCAAATCTGCTTATCCCATTGGCAAGATAGCCTTGGATGTGGCCTTTGGGGACGAGCATGATTCTCGGTCTGAAAAGTTAACCTTTGAAGTGGTAAAATTTGAGCCCATATCATGCCCTGTTTGGGCGGCGGCTTATGCCAAGTTCATGGCGCGACCTTGTTATATTTACTTGCAGCTTAAAATGCGGGTTACAAAGGAACGATAGCGGTGCACGGAAGTCGCCGAGTCGCTTTGGAATGCGAGGAAGGAGATGCAGACTTCTGCAGAGCGGTGCGTACTCTGAGAGGAGTTGAAGTTCTATAAGGATAATGTTGATCCGGCGGATATGACCTCTCTGAAGAAGCCTACTACGGAGCATGAGTCAGATCTGAAGTTCAAATCGGCGGCTGAAACCAAGCTTGTTGACTTTGTGCGGGCGATTCATCTAAGCAATTTACCATCGGTGCCAACTGGATCCCAAATAGGAAGGCGCTCATCGAGTTCATCCGTGAGAACCGGACATTTTGCATGGAAGCCTTGACATGCGGGTGTCCGAGGAACTCGCCGAGCACACACTTAATGTGGATCCTAAGTATAAACCGGTGAAACAGTTCCTCCGCCGGTTTAATGAGGAAAAGCGCAAGGCCATTGGAGAAAAGTAGCGAGGCTTACGGCAGCTGGTTTTATCATCGAGTGTTTCATCGAGTGGCTCGCTAATCCGGTGCTAGTCCTTAAGAAAACGGCACTGGCGTATGTGTGTGGACTACAGATCTTAACAAAGCTTGTCCGCGGATCCTTTTGCTCTCCCGCATTGATCGATTATCGATGCCACGGCGGAGATGTGGCGTTTAAGTTTCTTGGGCGCGTACTCGGATATCATCAAATCAAGATGGCAGTCAAGGACCGGGAAAAGCGGCGTTTATAACTCCCTTTGGGGCCTTCGCTATGTATCTATGCCTTCGGGCTCAAGGCGCCCAAGCCACGTATCGGCGGTGTGTGCGAAATTGTTTGCATACAGTTGGCGCAATGTGCATGCCTATGTGGATGACATTGTGGTGAAATCAAAACGAAGGAGACGCTGGTGGATGATTTGAAGGAGACCTTCGACAACTGCGTATTTATAAGATGATGCTTAATCCGGCCAAGTGTGTTTTTGGTGTCGGTGGCAAGCTATTGGGGTTCTGGTGTCCAACAGAGAATCGAAGCCAATCCGGAGAAAATTAAAGCGATCACCTCCTTGGCTAAACCAAAGTGTATCAACGACGTTCAACGCTTGGCGGGCGGATTGCGGCGCTGAGCGGTTTATTAGCCGACTTGGAGAGAAGGCTATTCCTTTATACCGAATCTTTGAGGAAGACGGATCGGTTAAATGCGAGTCCAACTGCGGACGAAGCTTCGAGGACCTAAAGCGGCAATTGGCCAATCCGCTTTGTCCTTGCAGCTCGATTGACAACGAACCGTTGTTCTTATATGTGGCAGCCAATGCGCGGCGTGGCGTAGCCATTGTGGTCGGCGTAAGGAGGCGGGAAAGGAATATCGGTTCAACGGCGGTTTATTATATCGATGAGGTACTTATTGAATCCAAGCAGAGGTATCCGCATTGGCGAAGTTAGTCTATGGTGTTTTTATGGCCAGCGGAAGCTGAAACAATATTTCCAAGGGCATCCTATTACGATGGTTAGTTCAGCTCCCTTGGGTGATATCATACAAAACCGGGAGGCGGCGCGGATTGCAAAATGGGCCATCGAGCTTGGGCGCCGCGGGCTCAAATATATACCACGCACGGCGGTGAAATCCTGGCGCTTGTTGACTTCATTAATGATTGGGCGGAGTTACAAGCACCGGAGGAGAAGCCGGATCATACATCTTGGACTATCCACTTGATGGGTCGAGGCGGTTGGAAGGCTCGGGGCTGGAGTCGTGTTAACTTCCCCACGAGGTGATAAGTTTTATTCGTTCTCCGTTTAATGTTCCCTTGTACTAATAATGCAGCTGAGTCTGACTTTACTCCATGGTCTCCGGATGGCTAAGGAAATGAACTTGAGCGGGTCAAGTGTTTTGGTGACTTCGGACCGGTGGCGCAGCAAGTATCTGGCACCTGGGATTCTAAGGACCCCATCATGGCTGCATATCGACGAGAGGTGGATAATATTGCAGGGTGCTTCAAGGGATATCAAGTAGATCATGTGGACCGCCGGAAGAACGAAGCGGCAGACGCTTTAAGCCGGCTGGGTTCTCGGCGTAAACCGTTCCCCTAATGTCTTCCTCGACATCTTGCACAAACCGTCGGTTCGGCTCCTGGTGAAGCGGTTTGGCAATTCGACCGGAGGCCCGCTTGGTGGCAGCATTACACGCTATTCGGATTGGGCGGTGCCTTATATTGCGTATATGACTCGAGGAGAATTGCGAACGATGAGGTTACGGCGAGCGGTAACCCGCGCTCAAGTCCATGACGATTATCAATGGTGAGTTGCATCATCGCGGCGTTTGAGGCGTTTCAACGCTGTGTTTCCCACGAGGAAGGTGGCGAAATTTTACGAAAATCCACGAAGGGATTGCGGGCACCATGCCGTTCAAAGTCCACAGTGGCGAAGGCATTCCGTCATGGATTCTCTTGGTTAACGGCTCATCTTGATGCGGAGGATTTGGTCAAAACATGCGATGGGTGTCGAGAAATTCTCGAGCGTGCCCATATACCGCACAGGAGTTGAGGATGATCCCGATAACATGGCCGTTTGCGGCGTGAGGGCTGGATATGGTCGGGCCCTTTAAGAGATCAAAGATAAGAAGACTCATCTGTTGGTGGCGGTGGACAAATTCACCAAGTGGATTGAGCGAACTGTCGATAAGTGTGATGCGCGCAACAGTGCGATTCATCAAAAGGTGATTTTCGGTTTAGCTTTCCACACAATCATCGCGACAATGGCACCAATCTGTCCAAGGGGCTATGAAAGAATTTTGTGAGCGCGAGCATATCCGGCAGCGTATCGTCGATGGCGCACCCCATCCAGCGGGCAGGCGAGCGTGCTAATCGAAATCTTGCGAGGCATCAAACGCGACTTGGTCCCATTACAAAGGGCGCCAGGTGCTGGGTTGAAGAGCTCCCTTCGGTGATATGGAGTATCAATACTCGCCAAACCGGTCTCATCGTTACACGCCTTTTTCATGGTTTATGGGCGGAGCGATTCTCCCCGATGACATTCGCACGACTACGCCACGTGTAGCGGCTTATGTTGAAACGGACAATGAAGCGGCGCGACGGGGCGCTTTGGACCTCTTGGATGAGGGCGTGATATGGCAGCCGCTCGGTCGACAATTTACCAAAGAAGACCTTCGTCGTTATCACAGCCGCGGATCAAAACCGAGCCTTTCGGAAGGCGATTTGATCTGCGTCTCATCAAGACCGAACGGACATGCACAAGCTATCCCCACCTTGGGAAGGGCCCTTTGTGATCAGCAAGAATCACTGCGGTTCCTATTATCTGGTTGATATTCGAGGCGTAAAGACTCACGTACATCGAGAGGAGGAGACCAACGGCCGTGGAATATAGCTCATCTTGACCTTATTACACATGAGTCATCGGCTCGGTTTATGTACATAGCATGACAATGTATATATTATCTTCGATATAATAAAAACAGGGCCTCGGCTAAAGCGGGTCTCTGTCTTTCTTTTCATGCGTGGTTACACGGAGTGTTTCATTTTTCAAAGCGCCTCCGGTTTACCCTTGACAATTATATTTATCACTTGGGGGCTTGGTCGTATCCGAACCAATGCTACACCTCTTGATAGGCGAAAGCCACTAGATCATTGGGGACACGGTCACGTCTGAACCGTCACGCCTCTTGGTCGGCCACTAGGGCCAGCGCCACTTGGGGCTTGGTGAACCCGAACCAATGTCACGCCACTTGGCGGCGTACTCGCCACGAGTCTTTGGGGACCTGGCTGACTAGCACCATCGCTACACCTTCGGGGGGCTTGGTAGCATCTGACCATGGTAATGCCATCTGACCAGCTTCAAGCAGCTCTCCTTTTTTGCAAAGTGTTATTGCCTTTGTTGCCATATTTGGTATTTGATTTTTGTTGTGTTTCGAACATAATGAATATTTTTCCGGTTTAGCCGTCAGTAACAAGCTGATAGTGCATGATCTGGTATTACCCAAGTTTTTATTTCTTTCCGGTTTACCATTTTTTCCGGTTCATCTTTATGGAAAAACTTGGGGGCTTGTGCTCATTCAGCACGCCTATATGGAGGTTATTGCCTCCCAAGATGGTTATGGTTTTTAACAAGAAAACCTCCGCTTGAGATTAGCTCGCCACTTTATGCCCAGATATGGCAGGTATTTGTATCATGTATTAATTAAATATTCAATGCATAAAGACATATTGGATGCCATAAACCGGCGGGCGGTCTCGCCGCCGCCGAAGTTTAATCTTTTGATTGCAGGCACTGAGGGTTCAGCAAGGTTCACTTGATGCGAAGGCATACCCGAGCAATAAAGTTTGGCTAAAGCTATTACAAGGCAACACGATGCCCAAATGATCATTGTTTTCTAAACCGGCTACGGTTCAAGACTATTCTTCGTCCTCCCCGCTTGACATCCTCTTCTCTACCCATTGGTGGAAATCCACGAAGTCGATCGATGCCCATCGGCTTGAAAAACAGCTTCCTCATGAATCAAAGTTGACGGTTCAATGTCAGGAGCGTAAGTATGCTTACGGATTGGAGGGATTAAGTTTTCCGGCTCAAAAGTTGGAGCGGACACACGCTTGTTCTGATCATTGTATTGGGCTTGATAGTGCTCCAAGTCGGCTTCTTCCGCCAATTGACAAGCAAGTGGGCGTACTGCACGGTTTATTGCACGCAAGTCCTCTTCATTAAAGTCTGAGCCATCTTCTTTCACACTAGGGTAGCCCTGGGCTGCTTCCACTGGATCAAAATCCGGCACCCAGGCTTTGGCACGGATCAGGGCGTTGATGGCTCCGGTCCGTGCAGCCGACTTTTTTACCTCCTCAATCCGGGAAGGTAGGATGGACAGCCGGTTCAAGGTGTCTTGGATCAAGGACGGCGCCGGGTTGTTGTGTGACATTGTGGTAATCACACGTTGGGCTCCGGAATACAGCTGTTCTACTAAGGTGTACACAGCCTTTAGTTTCTTCCGCACGTCATTCCCCAAGTGCCCAGCGTGTGCTCGCATTTCATAAGCAGGGACAGTTTTAAACGGACTGCTGGAAATCTGAACAAGTAAATTACACTTATCTGCGGGGCGTCGAAGATGGCTGCCGTCATAGAATGCACTTGCCGCTTCACGGTTGTCAAATCATCTACCACGGTTTAAGGCGGCTTGACATTTTCCGCCCGCTTGAGCAAGTTGGCCTTCTCGGTGGCCCGACATAACTGTTCCTTCTTCATTTTGTCCTTCGTTTCTTCTGCAGCAGCCAGGCAATAGTCAGCTCCTTCTTGGCCTTATCATCTCAACTTCTTTGGGTCTCCAATGTTTGTCTCAAATCGGCAATCCGGCCATCCTTGATCGCCACATCACCGCACATTGATAGCATCATCGGCCAGACAATTAAAGTGCAAGTCTCAACCACACAACATTGTTATATGCTTGACACTTGGGGCTAATGTACCTTCAATTTTTCTACTACTAATACATGGACAAGTCCCAAGTTCAATCTGGCGTATTCAACTCGGCACTTGGGGGCTAATGGCTATTTGATTTTACTACAAGTGTTGATAAGCAGTTTTTGGAGTACGGTTTAGGTTTGCATATTTAAACCGCCTTGGCGATTATCGGGAAAGATTGCAAAGTGTCAAAGAAATTATCAAGTACCAGTTTGATCAAAGATTGCAAACCGGCCCTTAGGGGCTCGAGGATCATTATATCGATATGAAGGAAAGGGCGTTACCTCAAACTTGTCTCTCATCGGTTTCACCAAGCCAGCTTCATAATCACGGCTACTGTACATCCGGTTCAGGTATCCGGAATGAAGGTCTTGGGCGCTCATAGCAGCGTATGTTTCCAGCTCTACATTCCATTTTCCTTTCTTAAATGCAGCGAGTCCTCTTTCACGATGTCTGCGGGTTAAGGTGGCGGCATTGCCCGGTTCAGAGTGGCCTATCCCAGTAATTACCACGTCGTCATCTTTCGATCCGACGGATTGAGTAGGCACAGTGGCTTTGGCAGGACTAGGAGGCTTTGTAGACTGGATGGTGCTGGCAGGCGGATCAACAGACATTGAAGCATCTGTAGGCCTCTCCTCTGGAATCACATCTTCTTGAACCGGGGGATTGTTCGGAATATCTTCAAAAGCGATATTGTCCTGATCCGGTGCCTGCTCATGATCGGAGGGCAGCTTCCTCGGTGGTTTTCCAAACGAGCTTTCTTCTTTGGGTTTCGGTTTGGTCTGAAGAAATGAAATAAGACACGTACATTCTGAAGAAATTTACAAGTATATGGTCATGTTGGCTTACCCGACGGCTATCTTGGTGGCGGCGGTTAGTGGTGACGATTCGCGGAAGGACGAATGAGAGGTGACCTGATAATCGGTCGGACGGATTAAGAGGTTGTGGAATAAACCGCTTTGGAATTCAACGTAATAAAATGGTTGGAAACCTCGGTGCGGCGTTTTCGAGCCGGGCTGTTGATAAACCGCGAAGTAACTACATCCATTTGTCTTGGGTTGTGCGGCGAGCCTCGTCTTCTGCGTCTTCATAAGTTGGGGATCCAAGTGAGCAAGAGGATGAGAAAAGTTAACTTTCCGGTTTGCCCGGCGAAATTTTGGGGAAGGTAAGCTTGTCGAATCGGAAGAAAGAATGATTACCTCGGCAAATCCAGCGTTGCTGGCTTCAGCGTCATCCTGACAAGCATCGTCATCAATAAGACGTGTAAAAAACAAGCCAAGAGAATCAAGTTCCGGATTACCCACATCGTCATCGATGGCCGGATCAGACGAAGCCGTGGTTTTCCTCTTATGGGCAGGCTTCTTGATGACTTTCGTTTTGGGCGGTTTTGCCGCCCGGCCTTATCCGCTTTGTCTTGCGAGCTTCTTGCTCGAAATGGATCATCGCCTGGATCGGAAATAATTGAGAATTGCAAGTATGAAAGTAATGGCAAAAATTAAATAGCGGCACGATCGGGAGCTTACCGCAGAGGTGCATTGAGAGTGCGATGAGAGCCAAGCGGTTTGAGCACGAGAGGTGCTCCGGTTAGATTCAACATTTTCCTCATTGAATCAGAACCGTCTTGAGACAATTCTAATTTGGTGTGTCGGAGTGGGTCATCGACATTGCCGGTATCTTGACACATCAAACCGAACGCCGGCTCAAAGCGGTATGCCCCAAGATAACCAGCAGCGTGCGGATCGATTCGGTCAAACCGTTAGCCATAAAGGCCGGAGCTTGGATAGTTGGGGCGTATCTACTTCTTTCTTTTGCGGTCAATCGTTGCGGAAAAGGATGTGTGTTCTTGAGCCGCTCTGGCGGAAACCGGAGCAAAGGATTTTCACCTTGAGGAGGTGTCTCTGCAGATAGAACCAAGTTGCATTCCATTCTTTGGGGTGAGAGTGGAGCTTCACGTGGGGATAAGTTATTTCTTTCCTCTTACGGATAGCCATACCGCCCAACTTCGATATTGGGGCCATCGGTGAATTGATGCAGCGGTTTAGGTGGAAAAGATCCGGAATAGCTCGACGAAGGCTCCTCTTGCGGATAAGCTTGGACAAAGACTTGAAAATGACACAAGTTGGTAGCGTAATTGGGGCCGATATCTTGGGGCGTAGTTGAAAGTTAGCCATTACGTCCGGTAGAACTTTGACCGGGCGGTTTGAAACCCGGAATAAGTGATCTGCGAAAACTACGACTTCACCTTCACGAGAAGTGGGAGGACATTCCTCACCAGAACCCTCAATGGATGGTGTTTTGGCTATCAAAGCGCCAATGGACACTAGCTCGTTGATTCGTCTCGAGGCGTGGGAAGGACCCAGATTGCACTCGTACACTTGTTTGGCCATCATGAGGTCTACAAGGAGAAGAATCCGGTTTGAGAAAACACTCATTCTGAGTGCTTGATCCAAGATATGACAAACCGGAAGATGATCCGATGAACGATTCAAAAGCGGTATGGTGTCGGACATATATTGGCGGTTCAACACGAGGACTAATGGTGTGCCGATGCGGTTTAGCAATTTTCTTTGTTTCCATGGTGAGTTAAACCGCCTAATTATGGCTTCAGAGGAGATCGACGAAACAAGTTTCACAAGAGTTCATGTTTATCATGGATCAAGCGTGAGTTTTCGAAAAGCAGAAAGGCGCGCGAAAAGTAAAGAAGAAGCGAAACGCACCATAAGGTATGCATATGTATATGTGAGAGAGCTATGGGATTTAGATAAGAAGGCGCGGCAGATGCGCACGGATCTTCGTACAAAACAGGGATCATAATGCCGCTCAGAAGATAGAAAGGTGAAAGCATATGAAGAACATGGACGAAGCTTGAACCCTAGAACAGATCTAAAGATAATGAACAGATTAACGAAGGATAAGAGATTTACCGGAAGCGAGAGGAGTTGATGCGAAAAGCTGCGGGATTCGGTCGAACAGTCGATCAGCGACCAGCGACGAAGCGAGATGTCGATGGCGGCAGCGGAGCTCGAGCATGGGCGCAAGGAAGAAGACGAAGAGGAAGCAAAGGAGAAAACCGAATGACCCTTGGTCTTATTTATAAAGCGAAAAAACTAGGTCAAACGCGTGAATCCAGGGGCGATCATTAAAGAAGGTGCTATAAAGATAAGCTTCAAGATGACGTCGGGCGGTTCTGATGACGGAAGTGATGATGTCATGCGGTTTACAATGATGACCAATGACGATCTATCGCACAAGAAGATATCCGAGATCTGAGTTTTATCAAGGATTGACATGAACCATTCAAATCAATCGGGGCCTAATGTTGGGGATATTACCACTAGGTATAAACCGCCGCTTGGGCGGGTTAGCTCCGTAAGTGATGTAATCAGAGAAAGGCCCAAGGCCTATAGTCGGTTTAGAGCTTGTAGCCGTAAACCGGCCTGATGTGTGACTTGTATTGTAAGTTAGGAATAGGGAGATGCCAACCGGGATACGAGTATGAACCGGTTGGGACTCTACGAACCGACGGGCGTCACCCGTGTATATAAGGGGACGACCCGGCGGCGGTTCAAAGACAGACAACAACAACTCGAGCCTAGGCGAAGCTTATTTGCTCCCTAGCCATCGAGACTACATCAATTCCATCACAACTAGACGTAGGCTTTTACCTTCATCGAAGGGGCCGAACTAGTATAAACCCTCGTGTCTTTGTGTCCGCTTTAACCCCTACAAGTAAACTCGTAGCGATGGCTCCACGACTAAGTCCTCATACTAGGACATCTGCCGTGACAAATCCACGACACTATGACTATGAGATTATGCAACTCCCATTTACCAGAGGAACACTTTGTGTGCTACCAAACATCACAATGTAACTGCGTGATTATAAAGGTGCTCTACAGGTGTCTCCTAAGGTACTTGTTGAGTTGGCGTATTTCAAGATTAGGATTTGTCACCCCGATTGTCGGAGAGGTATCTCTGGGCCCTCTCGGTAATGCACACCACTATAAGCCTTGCAAGCAATGTGACTAATGAGTTAGTTGCGGGATGATGAATTACGTAACGAGTAAAGAGACTTGCCGGTAACGAGATTGAACTAGGTATTGAGATACCGACGATCGAATCTCGGGCAAGTAACATACCGATGACAAAAGGAACAACGTACGTTGTTATGCGGTTTGACCGATAAAGATCTTCGTAGAATATGTGGGAGCCAATATGAGCATCCAGGTTACGCTATTGGTTATTGACCAGAGACGTGTCTCGGTCATGTCTAGATAGTTCTCGAACCCGTAGGGTCTGCATGCTTAAAGTTCGGTGACGATCGGTATTATGAGTTTATGTATTTTGATGTACTGAAGGTAGTTCGGAGTCCCGGATGAGACCGGGGACATGACGAGGAGTCTCGAAATGGTCGATATGTAAAGATCGATATACTGGACGACTATATTCAGACTTTGGAAAGGTTCCGAGTGATTTGGATATTTTTTGGAGTACCGGAGAGTTACCGGAATTCGCCGGGGAGTATATGGGCCTTATTAGGCCATACGGGAATATAGGAGAGAGGCCAAAAGGAAGGAGCCCCCCTCTGGTCCGAATTGGACAAGGGGTGCAGCCCCCTTTTCCTTCTCCCTCTCCCCCTCTTTCCTTCTCTCCTACTCCGGAAAGGAAAGGGGAATCCTACTAGGACTTGGGAGTCCTAGTAGGACTCCCCACACTTGGCGCGCCCTCCTCTCACTACAAAAAAAAAGACACGTCCGTGACATTTTGGGCCGCACGAAAAAAAATTATGTCATACATATGACACTTCTATGACGATAACTGTGACAAAACCCGGTATCATCATAGATGTGGTGGGCTCCTACTTCTATGACAAAAAATCATGACAGAAAATGGGCTTTTCGTCCTGGGCGGGCTGAAGATGCATCTGCATGACATTCTTGAGCCGTCCATGACGGAAAAACCGTGGTAGAAGCGAGGCGAGGAAAATTTCGGGAGTTCCGATTCACGGTGGGAGGTTGGGGGCGAAGCGATCGCGCGTTTCTCGTGCGTCGTGCTGCGTGTGTGCGGCGTTAGCTCTAATCGAACCCGAAGCGGCGTTGGGCTCTAATCAACCCGAGTGATTGCACCGCGAGCTATGCATTCTTGAACCCGGCGATCTATCGATGGTCGTTAATCGAACCCGATCGGCGATTCCTTCACTACTGCTAAGCTAATCGAAGGCGATGGATCTTGCCTCTCGGATGAGCAGTGGCGTTGCGGGGGGGTAGATGAGCAATGGCGGTGGCATTGCCTCTGGATGAACAGGACCCGTGGTGTGGAGGGCTGGATGAGCGATGAGCGATGGAGGGATGCCGTGGAGGGTTGGTTGAGCGATGGCCGTGGAGTAGCGCGCGGTGGAGGCTGGATGAGCAGGAGCCCGTGGATGAGCGATCGCGGTGGAGGCTGGAGGAGGTCGACGGTGGATGGGCGATGGCCCGTGGAGGCCGGAGGAGGTCGGCGGTGGAGATGAGCAGTATCCGTGGAGTCCCATTTTGCGATGCGCCACACCCTCCCGATGAACAGGACCCCGTTTGACCGTGGCGCTCCAACACAAGTCCGTTTAAATGCATTTTGCGGTGCGCCACACCCCTCTCGATCAACAGGACCCCCGTTTAGACCGTAGGAGGTCCGTTTCCTCCGTTTTGCGGTACACCACACCCCTCCCGATCAACAGGACCCCCGTTTCGACCGTAGGAGGTCTGTTTCCTCCGTTCTGCGGTACGCCACACCCCTCCCGATCAACAGGACCCCCGTTTCGACTGTAGGAGGTCCGTTTCCTCCATTCTGCGGTACGCGAGGCCTCGTTTCCATCGCCTGTTCCGTCCAAGCCCTCCCAATGAACACGACCACGCATTCCGTTCCGACCCAGCCGGTTGGCTCCCATGCGTTCCTTTGCCTCCCGATGAACACGATGCATTCCATTGCCTCCCCATGAACACGACGCATTACGTTACCTCCCCATGAACACGACGACGACGTTGTTTCTCTGTTCCGACCCAGCCATGTACACGAGTCCTGGCCGTACGTATGCACGAGTAGGCGTTCGAGACCCTGCCCGTATGTATGTACGTGGCCGTATTTTCTTTCTTGCACCTTGGCCATTGTACGTACGTGTACATGCTCTGTGTGCGCCTCTACTACAACACGTGTGTGCCTCTACTATGACACGTGCGCGCCTCTGCTACGTCTCGAGCTTGCGTTGGTTTTCCCCGAAGAGGAGAGGATGATGCAGCACAGTAGCGTAAGTATTTCCCTCAGTTTTTGAGAACCAAGGTATCAATCCAAGGGAGGTCACGTGCAAGTCCCTCGTACACGCACAAAGCGATAGCTACTGCAACCAACGCGATTAGGGGTTGTCAATCCTTCACGGTCACTTACGAGTGAGATCGATAGAGATAATACTTTTGGTATTTTTGGTATAAAGATGCAAAGTAAAAAGTAAAAGCAAAGCAAGTAAATAAAGTAATGGAGATTGATATGATGAGAATAGACCCAGGGGCCATAGGTTTCACTAGTGGCTTCTCTCAAGAGCATAGATATTCTACGGTGGGTGAACAAATTACTGTTGAGCAATTGACAGAATCGAGCATAGTTATGAGGTTATCTAGGTATGATCATGTATATAGGCATCACGTCCGAGACAAGTAGATCGAAACGATTGTGCATCTACAACTATTACTCCACTCATCGACCGCTATCCAGCATGCATCTAGAGTATTAAGTTAAAAAAGCAGTAACGCATAAGCAAGATGACATGATGTAGAGGACTAAATTCATGCAATATGATAAATACCCCATCTTCTTATCCTCGATGGCAACAATACAATCGTGCCTTGCAACTCTTTACATCCTTGAGTAAGGACACATAAGATTGAACCCAAAGCCATGCACTTCTCCCATTGCAACAACTACCAATCTAGTTGGCCAAACCAAGCGACTAATTCAAGAGACTTGCAAAGATAACTCAATCATACATAAAAGAATTCAGAGAAGATTCAAATATTATTCATAGATAAGCTGGATCATAAACCCACAATTCATCGGTCTCAACAAACACACATAAAAAGAAGATTACATCGAATAGATCTCCACGAGAGAGGGGGAGAACATTGTATTGAGATCCAAAAAGAGAGAAGAAGCCATCTAGCTACTAGCTATGGACCCGAAGGTCTGAAGTAAACTCCTCACACTTCATCGGAGGGGCTATGGTGATGATGTAGAAGCCCTCCATGGTGGATGCCCCCTCCGGCGGAGCTCCGAAACAGGCCCCAAGATGGGATCTCATGGATACAGAAGGTTGCGGCGGTGGAATTAGGTTTTTGGCTCATGTTCTGATCGTTCGGGGATACGTAGGTATATATAGGAGGAAGTAGTACGTCGGTGGAGCTCCGAGGGGCCCACGAGGTAGGGGGTGCGCCCAGGGGGGGCGCCCTCCACCCTCTTGACCGCCTCTGGCGCTTCTTGGAGTAGGGTCCAAGTCTCCTGGGTCACGTTCGGTTGGAAAATCACGATCCCGAAGGTTTCATTCCGTTTGGACTCCGTTTGATATTCATTTCTTGAAATCTTGAAAAAGGCAAAAACAACAATTCTGGGCTGGGCCTCCGGTTAATAGGTTAGTCCCAAAAGTAATATAAAAGTGAAAAATAAAGCCCATTATAGTCCAAAACAATAGATAAAGTAGCATGGAGCAATCAAAAATTATAGATACGTTGGAGACGTATCAGGCATCCGCAAGCTTAATTCCTACTTGTCCTCGAGTAGGTAAATGATAAAAAGAGAATTTTTTATGCGGAGTGATACTTTGGCATAATTTCAATGTAAATCTTCTTAATCATGGTATGAATATTCAGATCCGAAAGATTCAAGACAAAAGTTCATATTGACATAAAAATAATAATACTTCAAGCATACTAACAAAGCAATTATGTCTTCGCAAAATAACATGGCCAAAGAAAGTTATCCCTACAAAATCATATAGTCTGGCTATGCTCCATCTTCCCCACACAAAGTATTTAAATCATGCACAACCCCGATGACAAGCAATTGTTTCATACTTTAACATTTTCAAAACTTTTCCAATCTTCACGCAATACATGAGTGTGAGCCATGGATATAACACTATATGTGGAATAGAAGGTGGTTGTGGAGAAGACAAAAAGAGGGAAGATAGTCTCACATCAACTAGGCGTATCAACGGGGTATGGAGATGCCCATCAATAGATATCAATGTGAGTGAGTAGGGATTGCCATGCAACGGATGCACTAGAGATATAAGTATATGAAAGCTCAACAAAAGAAACTAAGTGGGTGTGCATCCAACTCGCTTACTCACGAAGACCTAGGGCATTTTGAGGAAGGCCATCATTGGAATATACAAGCCAAGTTCTATAATGAAAAATTCCCACTAGTATATGAAAGTGATGAAATGAGAGACTCTCTATCATGAATATCATGGTGCTACTTTGAAGCACAAGTGTGGTAAAAGGATAGTAGCATTGTCCCTTCTCTCTTTTTCTCTCATTTTTTTATTTGGGCCTTTTCTCTTTTTTTATGGCCTCTTTTTCTTTTTCTTTTTTTATTTTCGTCCGGAGTCTCATCCCGACTTGTGGGGGAATCATAGACTCCATCATCCTTTCCTCACTTGGGACAATGCTCTAATAATGATGATCATCACACTTTTATTTTTCTTACAACTCAACAATTACAACTCGATACTTAGAACAAAATATGACTCTATATGAATGCCTCCGGCGGTGTACCGGGATATGCAATGAAACATGAGTGACATGTATGAAAGAATTATGAAAGGTGGCTTTTTCCACAAATATGATGTCAACTACATGATCATGCTAGCAATATGACAATGATGGAGCGTGTCATAATAAACGGAACGATGGAAGTTGCATGACAATATATCTCGGAATGTCTATGGAAATGCCATGATAGGTAGGTATGGTGGCTGTTTTGAGGAAGGTTTATGGTGGGTGTATGATACCGGCGAAAGGTGCGCGGTATTAGAGAGGCTAACAATGGTGGAAGGATGGGAAAAAGTGCGTATAATCCATGGACTCAACATTAGTCATAAAGAACTCATATACTTATTGCAAAAATCTAGAAGTTATCAAAGCAAAGTATTACACACATGCTCCTAGGGGGATAGATTGGTAGTAAAATACCATCGCTCGTCCCCGACCGCCACTCATAAGGAAGACAATCAATAAATAAATCATGCTCCGAGTTCATCACATAACGGTTCACCATACGTGCATGCTACGGGAATCACAAACTTCAACACAAGTATTTTTTAAATTCACAACTACTCAACTAGCATGACTCTAATATTATCACCTTCATATCTCAAAACAATTATCAATCAGCAAACTTATCTTAGTATTCAAGGCACTCAAAAGAAAGTTTCACATATCTCGAATACCAAGTATATTAATATTAAGAAAATTACCATGCTATTAACGACTCTCAAAATAATCTAAGTGAAGCATGAGAGATCATGTTTCTTTAAAACAAATCCACCACCGTGCTCTAAAAGATCTAAGTGAAGCACTAGAGCAAAAATTATCACGCTCAAAAGGATATAAATGAAGCACTATGAGCAAAACTATCAAGCTCAAAAGATATAAGTGAAGCACATAGAGTATTCTAATAAATTTCAATTCATGTATGGCTCTCTCAAAAGGTGTGTACAGAAAGGATGATTGTGGTAAACTAACAAGCAAAGACACAAATAATACAAGACGCTCCAAGCAAAACACATATCATGTTGGTGAATAAAAATATAGCTCCAAGTAAATTACCGATGGAAGTGGACGAAAGGGGGGATGCCTTCCGGGGCATCCCCAAGCTTTGACTTTTTGGTGTCCTTGGACTATCTTGGGGGTGCCATGGGCATCCCCAAGCTTAGGCTCTTGCCACTCCTTGTTCCATAATCCATCAAAAGAATTCACCCAAAACTTGAAAACTTCACAACACAAAACTCAACAGAAATCTCGTGAGCTCCGTTAGAGAAAGAAAACAAAAGACTACTTCAAGGTAATGTAATGAACTCATTCTTTATTTATATTGGTGTTAAACCTACTATATTCCAACTTCTCTATGGTTTATAAACTATTTTACTAGCCATAGATTCATCAAAATAAGCAAACAACACAAGAAAAACAGAAACTGTCAAAAACAGAAGAGTCTGTAGCAATCTGTAACTAACGCAAACTTATGGAACTCTAAACATTCTACCAAAATAGGAAGTCCTGGAAAATTTGTTTATTGATCAGCAGCAAAAGGAATCAACACAAAAGCACGTTCCTGTGATTTATCGTAACTAAATTCGTGCACGCAAAGTTTCTGTTTTTCAGCAGAATCAAATCAACTATCATCGTAGGTTATCCTATAGGTCCTACTTGGCACAAACACTAATTAAAACATAAAACCACATCCAAACAGAAGGTAGATGGATTATTTATTCCTAAACAGAAGCAAAAACAAAAAACAAAAAATAAAATTGGGTTGCCTCCCAACAAGCGCTATCGTTTAACGCCCTTAGCTAGGCATAAAAGCAAGGATAGATCTAGGTATTGCCATCTTTGGTAGGCAATCCATAAGTGGCTCTCATGATAGATTCATATGGTAATTTTATTTTCTTTCTATGGAAGTGTTCAATACCCTTCTTTAAGGGAAATTGGAATCTAATATTCCCTTCCTTCATATCAATAATTGCACCAATCATTCTAAGAAAAGGTCTACCAAGAATAATAGGACATGAAGGATTGCAATCTATATCAAGAACGATAAAATCTACGGGCACATAATTCCTATTTGCAACAATAAGCACATCATAATTCTTCCCATAGGCTTTTTAATAGTGGAATCCGCAAGATGCAAGTTTAGAGAGCAATCATCAAAATCACGGAAATCTAGCAAATCACATAAAGTTTTGGGAATAGTAGAGACACTAGCACCCAAATCACACAAAGCATGAAACTCAAAATCTTTAATTTTAATTTTAATAGTAGGTTCCCACTCATCATAGAGTTTTCTAGGGATAGAAACTTTCAACTCAAGTTTTCTTCATAAGATTGCATCAAGGCATCAACAATGTGTTCGGTAAAGGCTTTATTTTGACTATAAGCATGAGGAGAATCTAGCACGGATTGCAACAAGGAAATACAACCAATCAAAGAGCAATTTTCATAATTAAATTCCTTGAGATCCAAAATAGTGGGTTTAGCAACATCACGGTTTTTATTTATTTCAATCCCACTTTCATCAATTTCATCATCAATATCTAGAAACTCCGAATTCTTAGAACTCCTTCTAGGTAAAGGAAGATAATCTTCAGATTCATCAAGATTCATATTGCAAAACAAAGATTTAATGGGGGACACATCAATAACTTTTAGATCTTCATCTTGATTTTTCATAGGGATTAGAAGAACACGCTTTAATAAAGGCATCTTTGGAAGCACACATCCTAGCGGTTCTTTCCTTGCACTCATCAATGGAAATTCTCATGGCTTTGAGAGACTCATTCATATCATGCTTAGGAGGAATAGATCTAAGCTTTAAAGAATCAATTTCAAGAGAAATTCTATCAACGTTCCTAGCTAAATCATCAACTTTAAGCAATTTCTCTTCAAGCAAAGCATTGAAATTCTTTTGTGAATTCATAAACTCTTTAACACTACTCTCAAATTCAGAGGGCATCTTATTAAAATTTCCATAAGAGTTGTTGTTGGAATTTCCATAATTATTAGAAGGATTACTAGGATAAGGCCTAGGATTAAAATTCCCTCTATACGCGTTGTTACCAAAACTATTCCTACCAATAAAATTCACATCCATAGATTCATTATTATTCTCAAGCAAAGTAGATAAAGGCATATTATTGGGATCAGAAGAAACACTCTTAGCAAATAAATTCCTAAGTTCATCCATCTTTTCACTAAAAACATTGATTTCTTCTATAGCATGCACCTTTTTATTAGTAGTTCTTTCAGTATGCCATTGAGAATAATTAACCATAATATTATCTAGGAGTTTAGTAGCATCTCCTAAAGTGATTTCCATAAAAGTGCCTCCCGCAGCCGAATCTAAAAGATTTCTAGAAGCAAAATTCAATCCAGCATAAAAATTTTGTATAATCATCCACAAGTTCAAACCATTAGTAGGACAATTACGTAGCATTAATTTCATTCTCTCCCAAGCTTGTGCAACATGTTCATGATCAAGTTGCTTGAAATTCATAATATCGTTTCTAAGAGAGATAATCTTAGCAGGGGGAAAATACTTAGAGATAAAAGCATCTTTGCACTTGTTCCAAGAACCAATACTATTTTTAGGCAAAGATGAAAACCACGCTTTAGCACAATATCTAAGCGAAAAAGGAAATAGCTTCAATTTAATGACATCATTATCGACATCTTTTTTCTTTTGCATATCACATAAATCAACGAAGCTATTCATATGAGTAGTGGCATCTTCACTAGGAAGGCCAGCGAATTGATCTTTCATAACAAGATTCAACAAAGTAGTATTGATTTCACAAGATTCAGTATTGGCAAGAGGAGCAATCGGAGTGCTAAGGAAATCATTATTATTGGTATTGGTGAAGTCACACAATTTGGTAGCATCTTGAGCCATCGCGACAAACAAGCAAACTAAAACACGAGCAAACAAACGGACGAGGAAAAAGGCAACGGGAAAGAGAGGAGGAGATTGGCAAAGAGAGGGCGAATAAAACGGCAAGGGTGAAGTGGGGGAGAGGAAAACAAGAGGCAAATGGCAAATAATGTAATGCGAGAGATAGGGATTGTGATGGGTACTTGGTATGTTGACTTTTGCGTAAGCCTCCCCGGCAACGGCGCCAGAAATCCTTCTTGCTACGTCTCGAGCTTGCGTTGATTTTCCCAGAAGAGAAGAGGATGATGCAGCACAGTAGCGTAAGTATTTCCCTCAGTTTTTGAGAACCAAGGTATCAATCCAGTAGGAGGTCACACGCAAGTCCCTCGTACCTGCACAAAACGATAGCTACTCGCAACCAACACGATTAGGGGTTGTCAATCCCTTCACGTTCACTTACGAGAGTGAGATCTGATAGAGATAATATTTTTGGTATTTTTGGTATAAAGATGCAAAGTAAAAAGTAAAAGCAAAGCAAGTAAATAAAGTGATGGAGATTGATATGATGAGAATAGACCCGGGGCCATAGGTTTCACTAGTGGCTTCTCTCAAGAGCATAGATATTCTACGGTGGGTGAACAAATTCTTGTTGAGCAATTGATGAATCGAGCATAGTTATGAGGTTATCTAGGTATGATCATGTATATAGGCATCACGTCCGAGACCAAGAGATCAAAACGATTACGCATCTACTACTATTACTCCACTCATCGACCGCTATCCAACATGCATCTAGAGTATTAAGTTAAAAAGCAGTAACGCCTTAAGCAAGATGACATGATGTAGAGGAATAAATTCATGCAATATGATAAATACCCCATCTTGTTATCCTCGATGGCAACAATACAATCGTGCCTTGCAACTCTTTACATCCTTCGAGTAAGGACACATAAGATTGAACCCAAAGCCATGCACTTCTCCCATTGCAAGAACTACCAATCTAGTTGGCCAAACCAAACGGATAATTCGAAGAGACTTGCAAAGATGACTCAATCATACATAAAAGAATTCAGAGAAGATTCAAATATTATTCATAGATAAGCTAGATCATAAACCCACAATTCATCGGTCTCAACAAACACACCGCAAAAAGAATATTACATTGAATAGATCTCCACGAGAGAGGGGGAGAACATTGTATTGAGATCCAAAAAGAGAGAAGAAGCCATCTAGCTACTAGCTATGGACCCGAAGGTCTAAGGTAAACTACTCACACTTCATCGAAGGGGCTATGGTGATGATGTAGAAGCCCTCCGTGGTGGATGCCCCCTCCGGCGGAGCTCCGGAACAGGCCCCAAGATGGGATCTCGTGGATACAGAAGGTTCCGACGGTGGAATTAGGTTTTTGGCTCCTGATCTGATCGTTCGGGGATACGTAGGTATATATAGGAGGAAGGAGTACGTCGGTGGAGCTCCAAGGGGCCCACGAGGTAGCCTGGGCGCGCCCTCCACCCTCGTTGCCGCCTCTGGCGCTTCTTGGAGTAGGGTCCAAGTCTCCTGGGTCACGTTCGGTTGGAAAATCACGATCCCGAAGGTTTCATTCTGTTTGGACTCCGTTTGATATTCTGTTTCTTCGAAATACTGAAAAAGGCAAAAAACAGCAATTCTGGGTTGTGCCTCCGGTTAGTAGGTTAGTCCCAAAAGTAATATAAAAGTGAAAAATAAAGCCCATTATAGTCCAAAACAATAGATAAAGTAGCATGGAGCAATCAAAAATTATAGATACGTTGGAGACGTATCAGCCTCTACATCGACCAGTATATATGTACGTACACGTTCGCGACCAGAATGACAACGCTACATATGCTTCGACTAGGTGGGTCCCGACTGTCAGGCACTTCCTTGTGTGTGAAAATGTAGCTGGTGGGTCCCAGCAGTCAGGGGGGTGAATCATTTTTTTTTCCCGGACGCACTTCCTTGCGTGCGAAGATGTAGCTGGTGGGTCCCAGCAGTCAGGGGGGCGAATTTTTTTTTTGCCCGGACGCACTTCCTTGCGTGCGAAGATGTAGCTGGTGGGTCCCAACAGTTAGGGGGGCGAATTGTTTTTTCGGACGCACTTCCTTGTGTGCGAAGATGTAGCTGGTGGGTCCCAACAGTCAGGGGGCGAATCATTTTTTTCACGAAATACGGTGGCCCGTCCGGTGGGTCCCCGCTGTCAAGTGGAGGAATAATTATTTTGCATGTAATAAGGAGGCACTTCCTTGCGGCTGCCGTGGACCCAGCTGTCAGCCTCTTCACGTACAGTCCACGTCCGATGGAAGTCGTTCCTTGACCACGTAGACCACGCCGCACCGAGAGCACCAGGGCGGTGGACGACGGCGAGGCTAGGAAGGGGAAGACGCGGCAGTGGGTGCCCACACGTAGAGGAGTATGAGGGTTCACTCGTTCGGTTGTGGTGTGAGGCTGCCATCGCCGCAGAATAACAGGGGGTGTGGGTGAGTGGAGGGATGGCCTGGCAAGCGGTGGGAGTAGTAGGGGGCGGTGAGGCTTCCGCGGCAGCATAGCCAGCCACGGGAGGCAGGAGCAGACGACACGACCGGCGCTGCTTTGGGCGGCTGTAGCAAGAAGACCAGAGGTTGAAGAAGCACGACGGCCGTTGGATGGACATCGTGCGGTCACTGCAGCTAGAATCGTTTATATTGACTAAGTTGACAAAGCCCTTGGGACGTTAACTTAATAGGCCCACTGTAGGACCTTGATAAGAGGTGTCTAGAGGGGGGGTGATTAGACACCTAGTACCAAAGTTGCAGTTTTTAAGTTTTCTTAAGTTTAAGTGGAGTTTAGGCACAAGTTTAACATTCACAATACATAGCAAGCAAGCATGCAAAGAATATATGAGCAGCAGAAAGTAAAGCATGCAACTTGCAAGAATGTAAAGGGAAGGGTTTTGGAGGATTCAAACGCAATTGGAGACACGGATGTTTTTGGCATGGTTCCGATAGGTGGTGCTATCGTACATCCACGTTGATGGAGACTTCAACCCACGAAGGGTAATGGTTGCGCGAGTCCACGGAGGGCTCCACCCACGAAGGGTCCACGAAGAAGCAACCTTGTCTATCCCACCATGGTCGTCGCCCACGAAGGACTTACCTCACTAGCGATAGATCTACACAAAGTAGGCGATCTCCTTGCCCTTAAAAACTCCTTGGTTCAACTCCACAATCTTGTCGGAGGCTCCCAAGTGACACCTAGCCAATCTAGGAGACACCACTCTCCAAGAAGTAACAAATGGTGCGTTGATGAATTTAAATGATTTCTTTCCCTTAGATGGGATTGTAATCTCTCTGTGTATGTCCCTTAGATGAATTTAAATGATTTCTTTCCCTTAGATGTCTTGCTCCCCCTGAATCTAGCATAGGATACTAGGAGAAGATAGGGAACAGAAAATCAGAGCTAAAAGATATATAAATGAACAGAGCTAATGCAAGCTAATGCAAATAAGCACATATGAACATGTCTTTCCCCTCAAGAAGACATGTGGCATCTCTCCTCTTGAACACCAAGCATCTGGGATCCTCGAGAAATACTTTCTACTTAAGTATTCTCTCCTCCTGGAGATCTCTCTCCCCCTGAGGAGGTGATATACTCTCTCTCTCTCTCTCTCTGATGTGATCTCTCTCTAAATGATAAGCTTTGATGTGATCTCTCTCTCCCCTTTGACATCAATTTCCAAGAAGGGTTTTCTGGAATCTATCGAATGGGTTTGGTCCTTGAGTCACAGCACAAAGCAATGATAAAATTGTGATGCTTGTAGAGGACAAGATTCATTGAGTGGAGCTGGATCAGAAGGAACACAGAATAAGTGGAAAACTGTTTTTTTTCTGTTGTGAAATCGGTGGCACCGAGTGGTATGCTTTGGTTGTACCGAAAGGATTCGGTTCGACCGAAAACAACAAATTAGTGATACCGAGTTCGTCGCAGAAAAAACAATTGTCACCTCAGCTCTCTAGACTAGTAAGATCTCACAAAGATGTGCAAGGAATTTACTGAATGATACGCAATGAATTGGATGCAGAAAAATGCAGAGCAAACAGAAAGAAATCTAGATGAAGTTTTTTTTCTTTTTTTTTGAAAGGGGAAACAAATATGCATGAGACAAATGCAAAAACACAGAAAAGAACACAAGAGAACTTCATCTAGGGATGGTCGGCAACAAAGTCACCTATGTTAGAGTATATTGACTTAGGAGTCAAGTGAGATCACTTGATCATAGGTCATACTCATTGTTTAAGCTCAAAATAGGGTTGCCATTTTTCGTTTAAGCATCTTGATGTATTCACATCTTGTCGAGTTGCTTTAGCTCATAACTTGGAGTAAAGCTTCTCTAAGATGGAATAACATACCTTGGTTGGTGGTGTTGTCCATGTAGTTGAACTTGTGTGGGTTGCTCATCATAAGAGAAATATCAAGGATTAGTCATAAGCTTATGTCTTGCATGTATCCAATGGAGTTTCTACTCCAAGTTTGAAGCGTCAATGATGTTCAATTCTCCTCTTAACCTGCAAAACACTTTCTCATCAATAGGTTTAGTGAATATATCCGCTAATTGCTTTTCGGTGTGAACATGCTTAAGATCAATGTCACCCTTAACAACATGATCTCGAATGAAATGATGACGAACTTCAATATGCTTAGTTCAAGAATATTGTACGGGATTATGACCAATTTTGATAGCACTTTCATTGTCACAAAGTAATGGAACATGTTTCACATATATCCCATAATCTTTAAGAGTTTGGGTCATCTAAAGTAATTGAGCACAACATGAACCAGCGGCAATGTATTCCGCTTCGGCGGTGGATAAGGATACCGAGTTTTGTTTCTTGGAGGACCAAGACACAAGAGATCTATCAAGAAATTGACAAGTACCCGAAGTGGACTTTCTATCAACCTTGTCTCCGGCATAATCCGAGTCGGAATAGCCAACAAGATCGAAAGAGGCCCTCTTAGGATACCAAATGCCAAAATTTGGTGTATGGATTAAGTATCTCACTATCCTTTTCACGGCCTTAAGATGACATTCTTTAGGTGCAGCTTGATATCGAGCACACATGCACACACTTAGCATGATATCGGGACGTGAAGCACATAGATATAACAATGAACCAATCATAGAGCGATAAACCTTTTGATCAACCGGTTCACCATCTTTGGTCAAGTCAAGATGTCCACTAGTAGGCATGGGTGTAGACATACCTTTGCATTCTTGCATATTGAACTTCTTGAATAAGTCCTTGGTGTACTTCATTTGAGAAACAAAGGTACCTTCCTTAGTTTGCTTGATTTGCAAACCAAGAAAGAATTTGAGTTCACTCATCATTGACATCTCAAACTTCTCCGACATTAGCTTCCCAAACTTTTCACTAAAACGAGGGTTAGTTGAACCAAATATAATATCATCAACATAGATTTGGCACACAAATAGTTCTCCATTAACCCTTTTAGTAAAAAGAGTAGAATCAATTTTCCAAATTTCAAAGCCTTTTTCAATAAGGAACTTGGTCAAGCATTTATACCATGCTCTAGGAGCTTGTTTAAGACCATAAAGAGCTTTGTGAAGTTTGTAAACATGATTGGGTTTCTTAGGATTGACAAAGCCGGGAGGTTGTTTAACATAAACTTCCTCCTCTATTTCACCATTTAGAAAAGCACTTTTAATGTCCATTTGGTACAAGGTGATATCATGATGATTAGCATAGGCAAGTAAGATGCGAATGGACTCAAGTCTAGCAACAGGAGCGTAAGTCTCACCATAATCCATACCTTCGACTTCTGTGTAGCCTTGGGCGATTTAGGCGTGCTTTGTTGCGAACTACTTGTCCATCTTCATCTTGCTTGTTGCGAAACACCCATTTGGTACCGATGATGTTGTGGTTGTTGTCGGGCTTCTCAACTAATGTCCAAACTTGGTTCCTCTCAAAGTTGTGTAGCTCTTCATGCATAGCATTTATCCAACCCGGATCTTCCAATGCTTCTTCAACCTTCATAGGTTCAATGCTAGAGATGAAAGAATAGTTTTCACAAAAGTTAGCTAAACGAGTTTTAGAGCGAGTGATTCTCCCGGTTTGAATATCATTGTAGATTTGCTCGACGGGATGGTCTTTAGCAATTCTTGCTCGAACTCGTGAAAGCTTTTGCTTATTTCTTGGTTGAACTTCTTCTTCATCTTGTTCTTCTTCTTGGCCTTCTTCATTGTTGGCGTTGTCGTTCTCTCGTCGTGCTGGAGAAGGAGGTTGTTGACGTTCATCTTGATGCACTTCCTCGTTTTCTTCATCTTGGTGTGTCCCACTTGTGGATGCTTCCGTATCAACTTTTGGTTCACCTTGTAGTGAAGTAGAAGCTTCCACTTGGACGGACGAGGTACTCTCCTTCACCTCCATTGGACGGACCTTGCCAATAGACAAGTCTTGGATTGCTTCCGAAGGATCTTTGTCTCCTACATCAATTGGCAATTGCTCTACTTGCGAGCCGTTAGAATCATCAAACTTCACATCTACCGTCTCTTCAACCTTTCGGGTGAAATTTTTGTAGAAACGGTAAGTGTGAGAGTTTGAGCCATAACCTAGTAGGAAACCTTCATGAGACTTAGGAGCAAATTTAGAACGACTATGCTTATCAAGAATGTAGCATTTTGAGCCGAATACTCGAAAGTATCCAACTTGGGGTTTGTTACCGGTGAGGAGCTCGTATGCCGTCTTGCCGAGTAGCTTGTGAAGATACAAGCGATTTGTCGCATGACAAGCTGTCTCAACCGCCTCTGCCCAGAAGTGCTTCGGTGTCTTGTACTCATCAAGCATCGTTCTCGCCATTTCTATGAGCATCCGGTTCTTCCTCTCAACAACTCTGTTTTGTTGAGGTGTGTATGTAGCCGAGAACTCGTGTGAAATCCCTTCTTCGTCAAGAAAGGTGTCCACATTTGCGTTCTTGAACTCCGTTCTATTGTCGCTGCGAACCTTCTTGATCTTCACTTCAAATTGATTTTGGGCCTTCCTAGCGAAGTTTTTGAAGATCTTTTGGACCTGCGATTTATCATCGAGAAAGAACACCCACGTAAATCTTGAAAAATCATCAACTATAACTAGACCAAAAGAATTTCCACCGAGACTCTTGTAGGAGTTGGGACCAAAGAGATCCATGTGAAGTAGCTCGAGTGGCCTCCATGTGGTCATGATGTTCTTCACGGGATGCCTTCCTCCAACCTGTTTACCTGCTTGACAAGCACTGCAAAGTCTATCCCTATCAAATATGACATCGTTAACACCAAGGATATGAATCCCTTTAATAAGCTTGTCAAGGTTTCGCATACCAACATGACCTAGTCGTCTATGCCATAACCAACCTTTTGAGGATTTAGCAATGAAGCAAGTTTTAGGTTGAGCCTTTTTAGTGAAATCAACAATGTATAGATCACCTCTATGCACACCGGTAAAGACCATTTTATGATTATCTCTACGAAACACTTGGCAATCTACTTCAGTAAATAGGACATTGAAACCGAAATCAGCAAGTCTAGATACTGAAAGTAAGTTGTAGCCAAGAGATTCAATGAGCATGACATTTTGTATGGAGCTATCATGTGATAGGCCACCTTACCGAGGCCAACCACCTTACCCTTTGAGTTGTCACCGAAAGTGACATACTTTCGAGGACTATCATTTTCAGCAAGCTCACAAAACATGTCTTTATCTCCGGTCGTGTGATCAGTACATCCACTATCAAGAACCCATTCCTTTCCTCCTGACATATATCCCCGAAGATTTGCCATAAGACCAAAATGTCTCATTGCATCATCAAGATCGAAGTCACTATCATCATCCTCATCATAGTATCCATGTTCAACATCGTCATGTGGTGGATCAAATCCTAGAGAGGGTGATTCATTAGAATGAGTTTGACAATGATCATGCTTATGAATTTTTATAGCTTCAGAAATAATATCACTAATAATTCCAACATCTCCTTTCGCACGCATAAGGTTTGTAAGCTCAAATAGACGATCACCAAACATAGGATCACTAGTATTCATCTTACTCAAAGCAATGGACTTATGGAGAATTTCATCAAGATTTTTCAAGGAATAATTTGGAAAGCGTTCCTCAAGAAATTTCCATATAGTGTAGGCACACTTAAGAGTAGGCAAACATCCAATCAAGTTTCTAGGCAATCCTCTAATGATAAGTTTGGCAGTTCTAAGATTCCTAATCATGTCAATTGACTCATCATGGGTAGGATGCATAGGGTCAACATGAGGTGCACAAGGGCTAGCAATGTACTTGTTCAAATGATATTGATCGAAAATTACAAGCATCTCATTTTTCCACTCATGAAAATACTCTCCATCAAGAATAGGCACTCTATGTCTAAGACTCCCCAAAGTAGACTCATCCATCTTCCTCCAATGGTGATTAAACCAAGGCAATGGAGACCAATGCTCTGATACCACTTGTAGGACCTTGAGAAGAGGTGCCTAGAGGGGGGGTGATTAGACACCTAGTACCAAAGTTGCAGTTTTTATGTTTTCTTAAGTCTAAGTGGAGTTTAGGCACAAGTTTAACATTCACAATACATAGCAAGCAACCATGCAAAGAATATATGAGCAGCGGAAAGTAAAGCATGCAACTTGCAAGAATGTAAAGGGAAGGGTTTTGGAGGATTCAAACGCAATTGGAGACACGGATGTTTTTGGCGTCGTTCCGATAGGTGGTGCTATCGTACATCCACGTTGATGGAGACTTCAACCCACGAAGGGTAACGGTTGCGCGAGTCCACGGAGGGCTCCACCCACGAAGGGTCCACGAAGAAGCAACCTTGTCTATCCCACCATGACCATCGCCCACGAAGGACTTGCCTCACTAGCGGTAGATCTTCACGAAGTAGGCGATCTCCTTGCCCTTACAAACTCCTTGGTTCAACTCCACAATCTTGTCGGAGGCTCCCAAGTGACACCTAGCCAATCTAGGAGACACCACTCTCCAAGAAGTAACAAATGGTGCGTTGATGATGAACTCCTTGCTCTTGTGCTTCAAATGATAGTCTCCCCAACACTCAACTGTCTCTCATAGGATTTGGATCTGGTGGAAAGAAGATTTGAGTGGAAAGCAACTTGGGGAAGGCTAAAGATCAAGATTCATATGGTAGGAATGGAATATCTTGGCCTCAACACATGAGTAGGTAGTTCTCTCTCAAAAATGGTAAGTTGGAAGTGTAGGTTCAGTCCGATGGCTCTCTCCACGAATGAAGAGGAGGTGGAGGGGTATATATAGCCTCCACACAAAATCTAACCGTTACACACAATTTACCAAACTCGGTGGGACCGATTCAACAGACTCGGTCAGACCGATTTAGTAAACCTAGTGACCGTTACGATTTTTGGTGGGACTGAGATGCAACTCGGTAAGACCGATATGGTTAGGGTTAGGGCATAATTAATCTTGGTGAGACCGATTACACAAACTCGGTGAGACCGATTTTGGTAATAAGCTTTCCAGAGAGTTGGTCAGGCAAACTCGGTTGGACCGATTACACAAACTCGGTGAGACCGATTTTGGTAATGAGTCAACCAGGAAGCTTGCATTGTAATCTCGGTAGTACCGATTACACAAACTCGGTTAGACCGAATTTGGTAATGGACATACACAGAGAGATTACAATCCCATCTCGGCGAGACTGAGATCCCTATCGGTGAGACCGATTTGCCTAGGGTTTGTGGCAGTGGCTATGACATCTGAACTCGGGGGCGCCGGATAGAAAGAATCGATGGGGCTGAGTTTGACTTTAGGTTTAGGTCATATGTGTGGAAGTGGGAAAGTAGTCGAGAGTTTTGGAGCATATCACTAAGCACTGTGGAGCAAGAAACTCATTAAGCAATACCTCATCCCTTCTTGATAGTATTGGCTTTTCCTATAGACTCAATGTGATCTTGGATCACTAAAATGTAAAATGAAGAGTCTTGAGCTTGAAGCTTGAGCCAATCCTTTGTCCTTAGCATCTTGAAGGAGTTCCCACATCCTTTAGTCCATGCCACTCCATTGTTGAACTTATCTGAAACATGCTAGATAAAAGTGTTAGTCCAACAAGAGATATGTTGACATTAATTACCAAAACCACCTAGAGAGCACTTGTGCTTTCACCCACAGGTCAGCTTCCGAAATGGTGCGGCCTAGATGTCAGGGGGAGGAATCATTTTTTGGGCGGGTGAAGCTAGAATATCCGAGATTGAAGAAGAAGCACGGCATCCGTTGGATGGACATCCAACGGCCACTACTGATAGAACCGTGTGTTGACTATAGGTTGACAAAGCCTTGCATACGCGTCAACTCTCTTTTTTTTAGGGGACGCGTCAACTTAGTAAGGCCAGAAGTGTGTGGCAGAGAACTTATAGCCCATTTGAGATTTGTAAGAATGTGCAGCCCATTTTTGAATTCTAATGGAATTTACTACAGCCCATTTACAGTTTGTTAAAAGTACAGCCCATTTCAACCAACCGTTCAAAACAGAATTCAATAAAATTTCCCACATTTTGATGGGATCCAAATATTTTTATCCCGAAATTTCTAGTCAGATTAAATACAATTTCAATATAAATTTATATTATGTAAAAATCCAACAAAACACTGCGCTCGCAACAATTAATGAAATTAAAACTTTCAATATCCAAAAATAATATTTTATAAAGTAATTACATGTTTGGTGCATTTTTTTATAGTTACTACCTAGTTTTTATAATTACATCCCATTTATTATTTCTTAAAGCCCATTTTCTTGTTAAGCCTAATGCATCCCTCCTAGGAAAGATTTGTAGCCCAGCGGGGCGGAGAATAACAACTTGACCTTGCCTGGGTATTCCTAAAAAAAAGTATAGCTGGGCTAGCCATTTTCAGCTTGAAAAAATTAATGTCTAGGCTGGATATCTGGCCTGGGCTAGATGGGCCACAGCCCACCCAGTTAATACTTGCAGCGATGTTTTTGTTGTTGTTCAGAGGAGAAAATTAATATCTAGGCTAAGCATCAAAAAACTCTGCAGTGCTCACACCTCAAAAACACAAATACTGCTCGAGCTGCTTGGTCCCAGCTGTCGGCCGCTTCTTGTGCAATTCTCTTGTTTATTGACTACTCCCTCCTTTCCGGTTTATAGTGCTCAACTCAAAAATCTCACCAATCAAGGTAGATGGCGAGTGGTGGAATACTTTTTGTAGTTTTGCAAAAGCACCTAATTAATGCTCTTGTTATCCTCAAAAAATTATGTTTATCAATGCATTAATTGCAATGCATGCATGCATAAAGTACATGCATTGTTCAATTTTCTCTTAATACTTGCATGCAATGATTTAATGCACCTTGGAATCTGAACATGTGATGGAAAACAACCAAATTGAGCCTTATAAAATGGAGAAACTAAACTTTTGAGATAAGCCCTATAAACCGGAAAGGAGGGAGTACATAGGTTGACAATGGTGTGGGACCGTGATGTCAGGAAACCAGGAGGAAGCAAAATAAATTATAATTATATATATATATAATAAGGAGGCACTTGCGTACGTGAGGCTATGGCCCTGGTGGGTCCCCATTGTCATCCTCTCCAAGTAAAGTCATCTCCTCGCCTGCGCGCGCTTTCCACCCGAAACAGTCAGCGCCGCCCGCCCCGCTTCCCGGTGCAGGCGATTGCCCCGCCTTCAAACGACACAAGTGTCGTACGTCCGTCCATCTGCCACCCACATTAATGATACGCGGTTGCCAAGGCAGCTACTCCGGCGCCACACGTCCGTCCCTCCGCCGCCCACCATTGCTATATAAACTGCTGCACCGGCCATAGCTGCAGTCATCCGCATCCGTTCCCTTTCTCCTGTCCACACCACTACTGCCCACCATGGCTTCCTCGCGCTCCAGCGCTCTTCGGGACCGGAGGACGACTGACCACAAGGAGATGGCAGCCATTGCTGCCGACCGGCTGGCCGGCAGGCAGCCGGAGGACGACAGCGTCCCAATGGAGAACATGGTAGTCGATGATCCGGCGCCAACCCCCTCCTCTGCGCCATCCTCGCCGGTGCATACACCATGACCATCGGCGAGGCCCGTGCCCAATATATGGACACGGTGAGGCAGATGCGTGAGGAGTAGTTCTGGGAGGCGCAAGCCGACGCCGCCTAAACCACCATCTCCTCCAGGAGCACCTGCAGGCGGAGGAGCAGATCACCGTGGAGCGGGCGGAGCAGAAGGCGCTGCTCGACTCGTACCGCTCCGCCCGCAAGGGACGCCTCGAGCGCTGGCGGTACCGCATGAGGGTGGCAGAGGCTGCGGCCGCCTACAAAGACGGCGATGAAACGGACGAGGCGCTGTTTGGCGAGACCGAGGACGAGGCAGAGGACAATGCCGGCTCCAACGAGTCCCAGCTCCACTGGCGTCGACGAGGCCCTGCTCCGCCGAGGCCCCGCGGCGCCAACAACGAGGCAGAGAACACCGCCGGCTCCACCGAGGCCCGGCCCTGCCCCGCCAACAACGAGGCAGAGGACATCGCCGGCTCAGCCGAGGCCCCACCCTGCCAGCAACGTGGGGATGATTTCCACCGCTCTATCGAGGCACCGCCTGCCGGCAACGAGACAGAGGACATCGCCGGCTCGGACGAGGCCCCGCCCCTTTGCCAATGAGGCCGTGCCACACAGAAAACGAGGAAGAGTAGAACCCGGTAGGTCGCCGCCGCTCGGGTCCAAGTAAGGCCGCCGCTGCTACCCTCCGGTTGAAGCCAAGCTAGGCGGGTTGACCACTGACGGCCGGTTAGCTTCTTGGCGGCGACGTGGAGTCGGAGAGCTGCGCTGGAGAAGAACGCTGCTTCTACTTAATCGCTGGTGCGATTGGTGGTCGACACATGGGCCCAACATGCCACATGTCAGTTACGCAACTGCACCTGCAGTTAAGTCACTGAAGCTTCTGTTCGGCTCAGCGGGACACAGGTGGGTAGCTTTAGTTAATTAATTATACCTCCAGTGCACCCATTTTTAGTTGAAGAATGTATGAAATGTAATGAAATCCGGCCTGTTTATATGAAATCCAACCGTGTATGAATGAATTTCTTTTGATTAGTTCGAATTCCTGTATCACTGGCATTTGATGAACATGCAAAACAATGCGTACTAGCATTATTCCCATGGTGATCACCTCGTTTGCAGCAGTTTCACATGTACTCCCTCCGGTCCTTTCTAGTCTGCATACAAGTTTTGTCTGCAGTCAAAGTATCTCTACTTTGACCAATCTTATACGAAAAAGTATGCACTTTCGCAATGTGCGAAGTAAAAAAGAAACAGAAGGAGTACAAAGAGTTTGAGCAGCTTTTTAGCGTTTCTGTACATTGCAATCAAACACACGGGGCTGGCAATTCATAGAGAACATTCAGAACAATCGATGATTATGCATCTCAATGACTCACATGTCAGAGGCAATATTTACTTCACAACTAAAGAATAAAGAAAAAATTGATCGACGCTGCTGATAGCAAAGGGCGTCCCATTCCAAAATATCAAATGCCTACGATTGTGGAATGGGCAGGGTTTGCCATCAGTTCGGACATTGACATGGCACCTCGTGCTAAATAAACCAACTGTTCTTTTTGTGCAGTTCCACCAAAATCAACCAAATTCGCGGGTAGCTTGTATGATTTCGCCCTTATATGTTGCAACGCCTTGAACTTATCGGCACCTCCTTTCTTGTGGTGGAAATGAATGATTCGATGTATTCATGAACATTTTGTGCAGTTCCCATTGAAATCAAGATGAGCACCCCTGTTTGCACAAATGCAAAAAAGTGATTAGTATAAAGCAAACTGTACTATGAATTGACAGTTTAAACAGGCACCTACATGGTCCATGTAGAGCACACTTTTAGAAAAATGGAACTCACCAAAAAGAATCCTAGAACAACATTGTACTCGCACATCACAGCAGAAAATGAAGATTTGTCAGTCCTTGTGAGCTGAAGTTAGTTTGGTCTTGTGGGGAGTAATGTAACCATCCTTCAACTGCTCCTTCTGATGAGAATATAGACAGGGCTTCTTCATCCTGGCATAATCGGAACTAGTCACTTCACGTACTCCATATTCTTCTTCAGAGGAAGATGATCCTGTTGTGCAAAGACAAGAGGACTACTAAATGCTAGCATCCCTGTTTGCTCGAAAAAAAGGAAAGGAAATATTTAAAACAACACAGATGAAGCACTTCTCAAGGACAATACCACTTTTTCATGACAGTATCTAAACATTAGCACAACACCAATAGAGATGACCAAGCTCCATCATATGGATGAAATCAGTGGGCGAGTACCAACCTTTGTCAGGAGGCTTATTGTGTAGAGCATACAGATGAAGCACTTCTACGGAACCATCAGTTGCTATCTACGGTGGTGGCCATGCTTACTATATCCTCCTCGATTAGTTTAATGTTTCCAACATCTTCTTGCGTAGTTCCACTAAAATATATGGTATCTTCAAAGAAGATCCCTGTTTGCACAAGTAGAGATAATTACATATTACATTATGAGTGGCATCAAATCAGTGGCAAAACAATATGCTCGTTCCAGCCATAGCAATAAATTAAGATGCAAAACTATATCATTACTTGTGTCATCACAGTTCAAAGGTTTCATTACAGAGACCGGAGTTGATTTTGTTTTTCTTCCGCTTGTTCTTCTCCTTCATCACTTGGTTCAATAATAGACAAGCTTCACCTTCAATGTAAGATTTGGCATGTCAATTAGGGAGCACAAGTATAGTACTAAACTTAATTTTCTGATGAACGTGGCAAAATACAGGCCAACAGTTGTGAAATATCCTTATCTTACCTCAATGGGATATTACGGTGCACATACAGATTGGAAGTCTTGTCTCCATTTGTGTAGTTCACTAAAATCAAGCAACATTATCATACAAGTAGCACAACATATGAAAGCACACTACAGAATCATGTGAAAGAAGGCTAGTACTGACCTCTCATGATGCGGAGTTCAAACAACTCACAAGAAGAAGATCTGAACCAAATTTTCCAACACGGATAGGAAGTAAGATCTCCTCTTGTGCAGTTCCACTAAGATCAAGCAATCAAGCAACGTTGTCGGTGTGACATTTTGGTTGAACTGCACAAAACACTCTTAAAACAAAAGTGTTTTGTGCAGTGCAACAAAAGGTCACAATGGCAACGAGGTGAAGTAGATAACCCTGTTTACACAGAGGTGCAAAGGAAACAATTAGTGGTCAATAACGGTGGATGACACAGAAGCCAACAAAAAGAAGCATCTACCTTATCTAAATGGGAAAGAAAGCAAGACAGTAGCATTTCTCAAACGGTGGCATTGATTAACATTAACATAGAGATTATATTAACAATAAAATTCGTTAAACATGTAATTTGCTTTTAACTGTGGCATTGCATTAATTTTCCAGCGGCATTATTAGAGGGTGTTTGTTTACAGGGACATTTTGTTGTAGGGACTAAAAAAACTCCATGTCAGTCTCATCTAAACCAAACAGGAGGGACTTTTAGGGACTAAAAGTGGGCATTTGGGACTAAAGAAAGAAGACCCCGAGGGAGTCTTTTTGGGACTTTTTCCAATAGTTGCCCCTGCCATGCATCGCACATTGTCTCTATTAGTTCATTACTAGGGGTAACATGGTCTTTTAGCATGTCATTTATTAACCTCTAGTCCATGTTTAGTCCCTAGAACCAAGCAGGTAGGGACTAGGGAGTTCTTAACCAAACATGGCCTTAGATTAACAACAGCTAATGAGTTGCACGGGACAGTGGATGCACCAGCACCATGTGCATCTACCAATGTACTATGGTCATGCACAGTCTGTTGCGACAAAGAACAAACAACCAAGGAGCATATTTGTGTTGGTCCCAGTTTTGTTATCTTTAGACACCTTTCCCTATGTGAGCGCAGCAAATCTAGTCCTGCTCAAACTCTATGGCCAATCTGTACTAGTACTTTTGCCCCTTCCTTTCCTCTTTGAACCACGTCCTAGATTTATGTGATACAACTTTCCCCACTACTTTGCCCCATTCCTTTCCTCTTTGAACCACGTCCTAGATTCATGTTATACAACTTCCCCCCTTCATTTCCTCTTTGAACCACGTCCTAGATTCATGCTATATACAACTTTTCCCACTCCTTTCCTCTTTGAACCACGTCCTAGATTCATGGTATACGTGCAGCTAGAGTAATGCATGTGGAGTAAGTAAATTATACCTTAAGGTTCTTGGGGCATGGTTCGGTGGGCGACGGGATGGTGGCGAAGAAGAAGGGGTCGGAGGCCCTCCCGCGCTGCCGCTGGGTGAAAGTGAACAGCTGCGCCGGTAGTGGATTCCCTCCCTCACCGACGGCGACAGTGTTAAGCCTCCTTCCCTTCCCGGTGGGCGGATCCTGTCGTCTCTTTGAGCAGCAGTGAGGGGAGAGAGAGGCCACCGAAGTCTTGTTTAGATCTGGAGAGGGCGAGAGAGTGTGAAGAGAGCAACTACAAGCGCTGAGGCTCCAGCAGGAGAGAATGAGAGAGTGTGAAGAGAGCAATTACAAGCGCTGAGGCTCCAGTGTGTATATATATACTAGAGAGAGTGTGAAGCATGCAAACCTTAGAAAACAAGTGTTGAGGCTGCAGCTTATACGTGATGAGGTGATTATACGGTCACTACGAGATCGTATAGCTCCGTATCCATCCATTTTGACCAGTCAAAGAATCCTCCTGGCACAAATTATGCTCAAGTGTAGTTATCGAACCCGAGACCTCAAGTTTGATGAGCGAATGGGCGAACCAGCTACACAACCCTCCCGTTATGTTCAACGAGAGGAAAATAACCTTTTATACATTCCTGCATTCATGTGACAAGCAAGCCGTGTTTTTTTGCTTTTTTTTTGTGTGTGTGGGAGTCATTGGGATTTCAATCATAATCGTGTCATGTGGCTTTGGTGATAAGACTATCCACAGTGGTGCAGAAATAATGCAGCCTTAGTCACCTTACCTCTCTCCACGTAGTACGTTGGATCCCACTAGTCACAGGATGAAACAAACAAATTAATAAGAAAAATTAAAAGCGACAGCGGTGTATCTTACCTCACACATCTCGCTACTGCTCGGGAAAACTGTCCAATTGATCCCTCTGTTCGCTCATGTACTATTTTAAGTGAATCCTTATTATAACATGCACACAATTTTGGGCACTTGTATGCAACTTAAGTCAGTGTGCCACCGTATCTCGTATACTTACTACTCCCTCCGTCTAGGTGTAATAAGTCACGTTAGAAGGTGCAACGAGACCAAGGTGCATGCGTGTGTGTGTGTGTGTGTGTGTGTTTAACAGCATGTGTGTGTTAGAGAGAGCGACATATCGACCTACTCCTACAGAGAGATGGTGTGTAGTGTACGATTTTAGCCGCGAGAGTCGGTGCATCCTCTCGTTTCCGGGCGTGTCCGGTAGGGACATGCGACAGCTGCCACGCCCGCCTCTCGACCAGCCTGCCCACCCAAAGCCCTCCATCGCCTCACAAGGCTTCCCGCCTCAAACGGTCAGCGCCGCTCCAAAGAATCGGTGCCGCATTCATGCCCGGGCAGAGCGGACGCGACCTCTCACTGGCGTAAGAGTGATGGTTGCTTCATCCGTCCAACTTACTGTTGGGTCTATGTGATTTGACGACTCATTGCTCTTTATTACTGAGGTGGTAGGACTGTTGGATGTCCCACGCTTTCGGTGAAAGGAGGTACTACTAGATTACAATTTTCTCCATTCTTACAGCGGAGGCATGCAAGAGTAGTGAAAACACGCAGGCTCAGTGATTGCATGGCCCACCTCACACTATCACCGTGCGACGCCTAACTCTTTACATAGTACGCCCTCCGTTCCTAAATATTACTACTCCGTAGATGAGTCCCCACGCGTTGCCGCGAAACAACCGTATATCTCTCTGCGCAAAATTATCGATTCCATAGAACTAAAAAAACTCTATAACCGCATGACAAATGTGGTAGATAAACTAAATAAACTCCCATCATCATTTAGATCATCCCACGTAAGGAAAAAAGATCAACCAACTCCTACTGCATAATGGGATTATATTTTTCTTTTTGACATGTTAATGGGACTTAAAAGCTCACTTACACGCATGCTACCGGTGCATGCTTGCATGCAGACATGTTGATGTGATTTAAAACCCACTCACATGCATGCCACGGTATTTCTATATGCTTGCATGTGGCTTAGTGCGAAGCCTCTCAACGTCTAGATCAGACGGCTATTATGGACTGATTTAGTTCATCTAAGGGCTACATTAATTTTGATGATGTGGCTCAAGGAGAGGATAGAGAATTCCTAGTAGTGGGGGCTAGCTATTACTAGTAGATAAGTCTTTGTAGAGATTCCACTACATACGGAACAAAATGAAGGAATCTACACTTAAAATGCATCTATATACATCTGCATGTGGTTCATGGTGAAATATCTACAAAGACTTATATTTAGGAATGGAGGAAGTACTAGTATAGTACGTACTGTAATTTATCAGCGAGATAAATTTGTACAATGCTATGAAGCTTCCAGCTTCTGTTACATGTATCTTGCGTCCAAGGTTGCCTGTTGCAACATTTCATCGAATACAAAGGAGACTAACATGCATGCTATTGCATTTCAATGATTGATAGATCATAGCAAATATGTACTCCCTCCGTTCCAGTAAGTGTCTCAACTTTGTGCAAACTTTAGTACAAAGTTGTACTACTACTAAACTTGACACTTATTTTGGAACAGAGGTAGCTAAAGAAAAAAACGATCCATCCAGTCCCTAGCCCTTGAACCGTGAACCCTAACCAGGCTTCAATTTGCTGGAAACGTTCGAGCTTCCTAATAAATGAAGTTTGCAACCTTTTGACCATCGGATCATTTTGTGCAGTTTCACCAAAATCGAAATGAGCATCCATGTGGCAAAGAAATTGAAGAAGCGTGATTAGAATAAGATTACTGGGACTAGTTGATGAGACATAAACTCATCACAAATACAGTATGTAGAAGCCAGTAGAGGTATGTGCGGGGAAAAGAAGTAGAGAAATATCCACAGGGAGTGATGTGAGCAGCTGGAGCAGTGGTGCAAGCCGGCTGTAAAGGGAGTTGTACCTGAGGGGCGTAGCTCAACCTTGAGGAGGGTGGTGGGAGGCGGCAACTGCCCACGTCGCGGCAGTGAGCAAGGGAGGAAGGCAACCTCACCGGCTTTGTGAGAGAGAACAGCGGGGACCCCTGATCGGGACATGCCGACAGTGGGTTTTCACCGTCGGCGACGGCGATTGCATCTACACTAAGCATCCACCCTTTCCCCCAGCGGACGTGATCCGCCGGGATGTTAGAGATGTGGCCACAGTCGATTTGTGCGAGAGAGTGTGAAGAGAGCAACCCCAACAAGCAACCGTGTAGGCTGGCCCGTCCTGACTATGTATATAGTGGACCCATTTCCTTTTCTCTCCATGTGAACCTATCATATTGCGTACGTGCCACTGAAGAAAAAAACTTTATTTATAAATGACGCGGCACCTAGTACTTGTTCTCCTATAACCTTGCGCTTGGCATCTCCAAAATATTAACCTTGTGATTGGCTCTTCGCCTCTTCGGGAAGTCGAGCAATAATGGTAGTGCAGTATATATTGTTCTGGCTATATGAGACCGAATGAATTGCTGCACGTCCACCACGTGGGCGAGGGTCGAGGGGCGAGGGAGAGTGCTATATACGAAGCAAAATGAGTGAATGTACACTCTAAAATACGTCTATATACATCAGTGTTTGGAGTATGTACTAGTAGTTCATATTGAAATCTACTAAAGGACATATATATTCCAAACAATATGATATAATCTCTATAACCAAGGTAGTAGGGACAAGGAGTAAACGGAGGGAGTAGTAAATTTTTCTCCTCGTCCTGCGAGCCACCGCGCGCATGGGCGAGGGAGCGGGTGTAAGGCGGAGCAAGCTTCACCTCATCCTGTGAGCCACCGCGCCCGTGGGCAGGGGAGACGGCATACTAAGCAAGCTTCTCCTCGTTCTGCGAGTTGACGGGACACATCAAAAGTACTCCAGTGTATACAGCCTTGCCTCTAAGGTAGGCCCCACATGGTTTACCTCTTTTTTTAATTTAACATAATGCGTCAAGTTGCAATTTGTTTGTTCACCCGTGGTAGAAGATCCTCCCTCCACCAAGTGGACAACCAGTACATGTGCCAAATTACCATGTGGGCTGCCTTTTTTGTACAGAAATGAGCTCCACCGTGTACCCGTGCGGGTGTGGTTGGGAAAGAGACGGGAGTACATGCACCGTGCATGCACCTCTTCTCTTCATGCACGTCCCCCACCTACGTGGGTGTGTGTGAGAGATACAAACCGCGTTCGTGAGTGTTTTTTGTTTTGGGTGGGGGTGGGGGTGGGGTGGGGGTTGATTTCGTGAATTATTTGTGGGAATATGTGTCGATGACATCTCAAACAAAATTTTGCATGCAATGTGTGTGAAATGGAGGCCTATCCATATCATATATAGATGGTCGAGCAATCAACGAGAAGAGAGGGAGGGGTCATAGATATCGATAGAGTCGAAGAGAGGATCAAGTGGGTGGGTGCGAGATCGATGAAGAGAGCCATCAAAATTGTGTGTGTGTGCAAGTCAAAGGTATAGGGCGACTGGCCTACTGGAACGTTAGAGGGCACATGTCAAGTTTGTGTGTGGCAGGGAGACATGACTAGAGCGCTCGATGTATCGGTGTGTGTGGGGGGAGGGGGGAGGCAGAGGCCTAACTATAGAGGTAGAATGACTCGTATATGTGTTGAGAAGGAGAGACCCAGCTATGTCTTGAGGGAGATCGGTCGACATCCATACATAACTGAAAGACGGTAAATATGATGGGACAGAGAGAGAAAAAGAGAGGAGAGAGAGAGGGAGGAGAGGGGTAGAGTATTGTATGGGTGATGGAGTTGCTTCTCAAAGATGGTGGGAGAGGCCTACTAGACAAACTGAGGGTGGAACTGCAATGTTATCAATAAGAGTGGGGATGTGTTTCTGTGTGTGCCTGTGCATGATAGATCTGTCGGGACACATCCATGGATGATGAAGGGGAACCATGTGTTCGGTAAGCAAAACTAACTAGATCGGTAGATCAGTTGTTGTTTCTCGGAGGAAGGGAGAGACACAACTAACAAGGTAGATCGATTGACGCGTGGGTAAAAGCGAGTTATAAGGACCTAGCTAGCTATATGTATAGTGAGAGGTCGGTCGGTGTACGTCCATTTGTTAGAGGCAAATAAGGCCCAGCAAGACGGATAGACAGAGAGAATGGAGCTAGGAGGTGGTGCGAGAGGCCCAGCTACTAGCTAGATAGGGGGAGGAGTGTGCGGTTGTGAGATCTATGAAAAGAGGGGCGAGAGTTTACACGTGTGTGTGACCATATGAGAGACACGAGGCAAGGACACATAAAGGATGAGATTGAAGGTGTGTGTGTGTAAGTTGTAGGCAGGCATCGCTGGAGAGGTTTATCTATCGGTGTGTGTCGGAAAGGAGTTGTGGAGACTCTGGGAGAACAACCTAAAGAAAAAAATGAATGTGCCCTGTGGATAGAATGCTGAGGGAGTGGGAGGGCGAGGAGGGTGTGTGCATGCACGAGAGAAAGTTAGTGGTAGCTACAAAGGTTAGAGGATTGTGTGGGTGTAAGAGACTAACAAAGATCATAATGCGGATTCATATATTTGAATAGGAGATCATAGTGTTTTAAACATTGCATGCATGAGTATAGTGTAAGTGCATCTAGTGCCCCTTAGTGATTTTGGTGTATTGAAGACTTATAGGTTAAGGGACTGATGCGTTTGTGAGTGTACACAGGTCTATAAGTCTATGAGGAGTTTGATATTTACAGAGAAAGTCGACCCCTAAAAATGAAGTTCTTCGACTGAAGACTTTGATATTCTGAAGACTTTCCGAAGACTTTGAAAGTGAAGAAATTGGTGTGACCTTGAAGACTTGGTATTCATTTGAGGAACATGAAGCGTGAAGACTTTTGTTTTCGTAGTTTCATTTTCTCTTTCTTGAGTCATAGGAAACACCGTACTGTTAAAGGGGGTCGAGGAAATACTAAGGAAAAATTTCCATGTGATGCTCAACTCAAAATCCTACACCTACCAATCCCTTCGAGTGAAGCCATTGAAATCTCATACAGATTCATCAAGTTCTTCAAAGGATGAGACGCAGTTCTTCCGTCATCGATGACTTTGCTCTGACTGAGGAGTTAGGAATTTGCTAGTGCGAATTGCCTACACAGTGAGGAACATGATAGCCCTGAGGAATTTGAAAGTCAAATTTTCGACCGTTGCTGGGCTGCGCACCGGCTGTCCCAAAATATCTTATCCACCTAACGGTCATATCATTGAAGGGCATTTATGTCTTATCATGTCAGGCTGCTCCCTAGGCTATAAATAGCCGCCCCCTACAACCACTAGTTGGTTGGCTGCTCTGAGAGAACTTGACACTTGTCATTTGAGAGCAACCCATCCTCCGAGGACTTTGAGCGAAAATCATCAAGTGAGGAAAATCCCAAAACCAAACCCCCACAAACCCAAAGTGATTGAGCATCACTGAAGAAATTGATCCCGTGTGGATCCAACGCTTGTTACCTTTGAAGACTGTGCTTCTTCTAGACGGTTAGGCATCAAGGTCTAGAGCATCCAAGAGGAATTGTGGGTCGCCGAGTGACCAAGTCTGTGAAGGTTTGGAAGTCACCTGAAGACTTACCACGAGTGATTGGACGAGGCCTGCGTGGTCTTAGTTCAAGGAGAATACGGTGAGGATGGGTGTCTGAGTTGCGGCTCGAGATCGGGTGTCCGGATCTGCGTGTCCTTGAGTTTAAATACTCAGCCGCTCCAACCAGACGTACAACTGAGACAGCAGTTGGAGCTGGTTTACCAAATCATTGTCTTCACCAACTAACTGGTTCTATCTCCTCAACCCTTTCATTTCCTCATTACTGTGTTGAATGTTTGTTCATATCTGTGCTTGAAGACTTTGATCAAGACTTTCACAAATTCCTCGCCCAATTTCTTCACCGCTTTGTCTTCATCTTGTGTTATCCTGTGATTACGCTTTCTGTACTCTGTGCTAGTCTTCATTTCATCATGATGACCATGCTTGTATCCTGTTATGTTTACTTCCGAGTACTTATTCCGCTGCTAGTAGTTCTTCAGTCAGGAATTTCCTCACCGGCAAATTCCTCAGTGAAGAATTCATAAAAATCGCCTATTCACCCCCCCTCTAGTCGATATAACGCACTTTCAATTGGTATCGGAGCAAGGTACTCCCTTGTTCTATGTGATTTTGGTTTAACCGCCTGGAGTTTTAGTTATGTCGACCACAGGTATGATCAAGGTCTCAGCTGGGTGTCCTACCTTTGATGGGACGGACTACCCCTACTGGAAGAACAAGATGCGAATGCATCTTGAGGCAATTGATAACGATCTCTGGTATGTTGTGGAAAATGGTGTTCCCTCTGTCTCACCCTCACTGAATGCTACCGATGTGAAGAGATTCAAACAACTCGATTCTCAAGCGAAGAATATCATACGTGGCCATCTGAGTAAAGGACAGTATGGAAGAGTGAGTGCTTTGGAAACTGCTAAGCTTATCTGGGATAGGCTGTCCAAAGTAAATGAAGGAGTCTCAACTCAGCCTGACTCTTGAGTTGATGTTCTTCGGAATCTCTTCAACCGCTTCAAAAGACTCAACAATGAAAATGTCCAACAAACCTTTGATCGCCTCACTGACATTTCAAATGAGCTTCAAGCCCTCGGTGCCACTGACATCACTGATCATGAAGTGGTGAAGAAACTGTTGAGATCACTTGATTCCTCATTTGACACTCTGGGACTGATGATACAAGAACGTGCTGATTACAAGTCTCTTGATCCTGCCGATATCCTCGAAGGCTAAATACTCACGAAGTTCCACTTCTGTCAAAAGAGAGATCTCTATGGTTCAAGCTATGGCAAACCACGTGCCTCAAGGCCAAGGCTTTGTCTCGACTCAATATGAGGATTCCGTAGTAGCCTTGGTGATCCTCAAGAATTGAGCCAGAGCTAGCACTTCGTGAAGAAATTCCAAGTTCTCAAGACGTGGTTGCTTTGGAAAATCCTCAAGAAGCGGTGATTCCTCATCCAAAGGACTATAAGAGAAGGCTGTGCCACAAATGCAAGAAACCTGGTCACTATATTCAAGATTATCCTCGATGGGAAAAGGAAATGAAGAAGAAGAAATACAAGGATTACAGCCGATGATGCAAAGAAGAAGAAGAAATCATCAAAATCTTCGCCATCAAAATCCTCAAGTCTTCATCTCACAAGAAGAGCAGCTCCAAGAAGGCCCGCATTCATTGGCAAGGAAATGGACTCAAGCTGAATCTGAGGAAAATGATGAAGAGGAGGCGTCTGAAGAATCTAAATCTGGTGTGGCGAAGTCCGGCTTTACATCGCTTTCGTCAGCAAGTCCATCTTCAACACTGAAGAAACTGACTCAACCGACAAGCCTGATGAGGATAATGATGACTACGCTCCCACCTATTGCTTCATGGCAAAAGGTGCAAAGGTACTCAAATACAACTCCTCTGAATCTAGTGAAAATGAATCTGATGAGGATCTCAAGCCCAGCTACTCTAAACTTGCTAAGATTGCTGTGAAACAACAAAGGGCTTTTGAGAAGGTTCAAAACATGCTAGACAAAAGTGATGATATGTTGGGTGAAGAAATGGATCGCACTAAAGCCCTGACTGAAAATCTTCAGAGACTTCGGTCTAGGTTTGATAACCTTCAAGGTCATCATAATACTCTCTTATCTGATCATGAAAAACTTTCTTATGAATTTCTTCAAGAAAAGCAAGATCACGAGAAGCTTTCTCTTGAATCTCTTCAAAGGAAGGAAGATCTTGAAAAGCAAAGAGTGTGTTATGAAGATCTTCAGAAGGAGCGTGATTCATTACTAGCTCAACAAATCAGCGCTTCTCAGGAAGAATTTGTTCCTCCATGCTTAAAGTGCATTGAACGTGAATCTGCTAATTCTTCACCTGAATGTTCAAATGCGTCAACTATTACAAATTCTTCATCTGCCTCTGCTATCACTAATTCCTCATCTGAGGACATTGCTAGTATCACCGACAATGCAGGTTGAAGGAATTGTACATGACAGCATGTACAAAAGCCTCAAAGGGCATCGACACTTTGTGATGTGCTTAAAAGCGATCCTCAACGAAACCCTAGGAAAGAGGGTATTGCCTCCGAGAGGAAACTCAATGCTTGATGGAACATATTGAAGCCCGAGCAAGTACCCCAAAACCTCATGGGTTGCTGCAAAGGACCTCCAGTTGATCCATCTAACTTATCTGCTTTACATGTGAATCTCCTCATTTTTCTCGATGAGTCATTTGACTCAACTATAAACTGTTCAAAAATCGAATGGTGAAGTATTTGCTAGATATGTTGGCACTAATCGCAGAACGGTTCCCCTATGAAGAAAATCTGGTTCCCAAAAGTTATGTTGAAAGTCTTCGGTGAATGTCCTCATGACACCACCGTGAAGAACAGAACCCCAGATCAAACTCTTCATATGGACCAAACTCTTCATATGGATCCAAGTCCTCATACGGACCAGATTCCTCACATGGATCAAATTCCTCAAAAGGATCAAAGTCCTCATATGATTATCATCGTGCTAACAACTCTGTCTCGCAAGGTAGAGCTAAGGGCTATGAATATGTGCATTATTCTTCAAACCATTATGTTCATAAGTCCTCAAGAATTACTCGCTTATTCATATGCTTACCCTAACCCTCTTATGTGAAACGAAACGGTTTGGCATCTTTGCCACCTTTCTCATATGGTGCTCGCAGAGTGATGAATTCTTTGCCACCCCTCCAGATGTGGGTGGTGAAGAAAAAGAACTAATCTCTTCTGCAGGGTCAGGTCTCCAGATGTGCTTTAACGTCTCAAGAATTTGTTGGGGACTCGACAAATTGCCCGAAAGGACACAGCGAATCATGATGAAATGAACTTTCATTTCACACGCCCTCATATCGCTATATCTGTTTCTCGCTTGATGAAATTCATCTGATGAACTTGATATCATATTCTTCACTGATGAAGCATATGAGATTGTAAGCTACACTAATTCATCTGCAAGATGATCAACCCAAAACTACTGAATGGGTCCTCGATAGTGGATGTACAAATCACATGACTGGTGACAAGAATCTATTGATGGATGCTCCCTTATCACCGTCACCTCTGAAGCATATCATCTTTGCTAACAAAGGCAAAAGTCAGGTATTGGGTCTTGGTAAGGTTGCAATCTCTAAGGATAAACACATGGACAAAGTCATGCTTGTTGAGTCCTTAGGATACAATCTCATGTCAGTCTCAATGCTTTGTGATCTTGATATGGTTGTTGTCTTTGGCAAGTATCGCTGTGTTGTGATTATGGAAGCTGACAATTCCAAAGTCTTCGAAGGCTTTAGGAGAGGAGATCTGTATATTGTTGATTTCTCTACAGGAACACAACCAGCCGTGTGTCTACTTGCAAAAGCTTCAGAAGGCTGGCTATGGCATCGACGACTTGGTCACGCAGGCATGAGGAATTTGCACACGCTTGCAAGAAGAAGCATGTCATTGGCATTGAGAATGTCAAATTCCTCAAGGATCACTTATGCGGAGCCTGTGAAGCTAGAAAAATGACCAAGGCCAAGCATCCAGCGAAGACCATCATGACCACTACCCGTCCATTCGAATTGCTTCACATGGACCTCTTTGGACCTAATCATTACTCAGCAGTCACTAATGATGCATCTCTATATGGTTATGTCATTGTTGATGATTATTCTCGATATACATGGGTACACATTGTTACTTACAAACATGAAGTGCAGGAAGTCTTCAAATGATTTTCCTCGAGGGCTTCAACCAACTTTGGTGTGAAGATCAAGCATATCAGAAGTGACAATGAAACTGAGTTCAAGAATTCCGGTCTTGATGCCTATCTTGATGAACTTGGTATTACTCATGAGTTATCTACTCCTTATACTCCTCAGCAAAATGGCGTCGTGGAGCGCAAGAACAGAACTCTTGTTGAGATGGCTCGCACTATGCTTGATGAATACAAAACGCCTCAGCGTTTTTGGATTGATGCAATTGATACTGCGTGCCACATCATCAACAGAGTATATCTTCACAAATTCTTCAAGAAAACGGCCTATGAACTCCTCACTGACAAGAAACCCAATGTGAGTTATTTCAAAGTCTTCGGTGCTAAATGTTGGATTAGAGATCCTCACCACAATTCTAAATTTGCACCGAAAGCACATGAAGGTTTTATGCTTGGTTACGAAAGGACTCGCACACCTACTGAGTCTTCAACATTGTTCTTCACAAGATTGTTGACATTGTAGATGTGCGGTTCGATGAAACTAATGGCTCGCAAAGAGAGCACCTACCTTCGTGTTAGATGAACCATCACCGAGGATGCTATCAAGTTCAAGGCAACCGAGGATGTCATTCCTCTCAAGAATCTGCTTTGAAGAATTCATTCCTGTTCTGAAGAACGCCGAGTGATGCACTCAAGAACATGATGAGTAAAATGGTGTCAAGAAAATGTTGATCAAATTCCTCAACGACAACCAGCTCATCCTCACGCTGCAAAAGAAGTGCAAGTGGAGAAGATCATCGATGACATTAGCGCACCAGTCCTCTCACACGCTCAAAAGCTTCACATTTATCTAACTTTTGTGGGCACTATGCTTTTGTCTCTATCACAGAGCCCACTAAGGTAGATGAAGCATTTACGAGCCGGAGTGGATTCAAAGCTATGCAAGAAGAATTACATCAGCCGAGCTTAACAATGTCCGGGAATTGGTAAATCGCCTGATCCTCGCAAGCATAATATCATTGGCACAAAGTGGATCTACCGCAACAAGCAAGATGAAAATGGCCTTGTGGTGAGGAATAAGGCACGACTAGTAGCTCAAGGCTACACACAGTGTCAAGGAATTGATTTCGATGAAACTTTTGCACTGTTGCTAGACTTGAGGCTATTCAGATATTACTTGCTTACGCTAACCATCATGATATCACCTTATATCAAATGGATGTGAAAAGTGCATTCCTCAATGGTAAGCTTGAGGAAGAAATATATGTTGCTCAACCCCTGTGTTTTGAAGATCCAAAGAATCGACAAAGTCTTCGGACTCAATAAGGCTCTCTATGGCCTCAAGCAAGCCCCTCGGCGTGGTATGATACATTGAAGGAATTATTCGTGAAGAATGGCTTCACACCCGGTTCACTCGACCCTACTCTCTTTACTAAATCTTATGATGGTGAACTATTTGTGTGCCAAATATATGTTGATGATATTATCTTTGGTTGTACTGACCAACGTTATAGTGATGAATTTGCCTATATGATGAGTGAAGAATATCAAATGTCTATGATGGGAGAGTTGAAATTCTTCTTAGGTCTTCAAATCCGTCAAGAGCGAATGGCATATTCATATCTCAGAGAAATACATCAAAGATGTATTGAGGAAATTCGCATGCAAGATTGCAAAGGCGTCAAAATTCCTATGCCCACAAATGGCCATCTATGCACTGATGAAAATGGTATTGACTTCGATCATAAGGTATACCGCTCCATGATTGGTTCTTTGTTGTACTTATGTGCATCTAGGCCAGATATAATGCTTAGTGTTTGCATGTGTGCCCGATTTCAAGCTGCACCGAAGGAATCACACCATAAGGCTGTGAAGCATATTCTTCGATATCTAGCTCACACACCAACACTAGGATTATGGTACTGTCATTGCTGTCAAACCGGCGGATCTCGGTAGGGGGTCCCGAATGTGCGCCTAGGCGGATGGTAACAGGAGACAAGGGACACGATGTTTTACCCAGGTTCGGGCCCTCTTGATGGAGGTAAAACCCTACGTCCTGCTTGATTAATATTGATGATATGGGTAGTACAAGAGTGGATCTACCACGAGATCAAGGAGGCTAAACCCTAGAAGCTAGCCTATGGTATGATTGTTGTAATGTATATTGTGTCCTACGGACTAAAGCCCTCCGGTTTATATAGACACCGGAGAGGGCTAGGGTTACACAAAGTCGGTTACAATGGTAGGAGATCTACATATCCTTATCACCAAGCTTGCCTTCCACGCCAAGGAAAGTCCTATCCGGACACGGGACGGAGTCTTCAATCTTATATCTTCGTAGTCTTGGAGTTCGGCGGACGATGATAGTCCGCTGTCCGGACACCCCTAGTCCAGACTCCTCAAGAGTCTCTCAACCAAGCTTCAATGACGATAAGTCCGGCAAGATAATGTTCAAAGATTGCAAGGCGGGTTCCTCCTTTGAATAGTCTAGAGAAGATCATGAACACCAGGATAGTGTCCGGCCCTGCAAAATAAATTCCACATTCCACCGTAGAGAGAATAAAATGTACACAAGTTCAATCTGCTGACGTATTTTGCGGCATGACGTCACACCACTACCAAGCCTTTACTTGAATCGTTTTTTTATTATACCACCTCAGCATGTTTAGCGAAGCGGTTTCCTTGGCACGTCTTGTCGAAGCAGAGATCGTGTTCCCCTTATTCCGGGATTCTCATCAATACGGACGTGGGTAACCCAACCGCGCCATTGATGGTGGCGCTTGGGAGATAAGCGAGTTTTACTAGGCTGGTGTGGGACGCATAGTTTTCGCCCGCCTATATATAAGGGATAAGGATTCACCTTTTCACCCACGCCTTCTTCCTCCTTTGCTTATCCACCTCCGCACACTCAAGCTCCAGCGCCCAAGTTCGCGCATCTCGTCTCAACCTTCTCTGACCATGTCCGGAGGGGGAGGCAAATGGTTGGCTTCCACCGTTAAGGAGGAGCACATCACAAAGCTGCATAGCGTCGGATACCTTTCCGGCGACATCGCGCACCGGCTGCCCGACGAGGGGCAGCTCATCCCTACCCCCGGGCCCCATGAGAGGGTCATTTTCCTTCCACACTTCCTCTGCGGACTGGGCTTTCCACTTCACCCCTTTGTCCGGGGGCTGATGTTCTACTACGGCCTGGATTTCCACAATCTGGCGCCGAACTTCATCCTCAACATCTCGGCGTTTATCGTCATGTGCGAGGCCCTCCTCTGCATCCGGCCTCACTTCGGCTTGTGGCTCAAGACCTTCAACGCTGTCAAGGTTGTAAAGGGCACGCAGGCGGAGTGCGGAGGCGCCATGTTGGGCAAGATGCCCAACGTCCTCTGGTTCGAAGGGGCCTTCGTGGACTCCATCAAGGGGTGTCAATTGGGGTGGTTCTACATCACCGAGCCGTGCGACCCTATGTGGGCGGCGACCCCCGAGTTTAGATCTGGTATCCCTACGCAGCTCACCTCCTGGAAAGAGAAGGGCTTGCTATGGGGTAATTCGAAGGAGCCGACGGACTCGAGCTCAGATCTAGAAGCTGGTGAACAAGAAGCTCAGGCTTGTCGACGTGGTCCAAGTCATGCTCGTCCGCCGGATTCTCCCATGCCAAGAACGGGCATTCAATCTGTGAGAGTTTGATCCGGAACAGCACCAGGCGCTGAGCGGGCTCTTCGACACGACGTACGAAGGCGCTTGGAGGGTGTTGTTTAAGAGCGCCGAAGCTCCCGCGTCCGCGATGGAAGATCGCGGATTTCACTCGCAGCATCCGGCTGACTAGGTAAGTGATTCTACCCCTTTACGGGACACTTATTGTAAATAGATTGATTCTAAGAGGGTTTCAATCTCCCTTTTCCTTTGACAGGAATGGATGAAGAAGGCCGAGCAGCTCATCCGCCCGGCCCCATGCCGAAGACCCAAGTGGATGCCCGCCTAGCGGGTTGCTGGTTCCGGCACCGCATGTGGTGCCGGAGAAGAAGGCCAAGAAGGTGGCCACGGGCACTCGAAAGAGTTCCCGTTATCAAGCGTCCGACGACGAGGCGGAATCCTCCCCTGAAGACGAGGAGGAGGAAGAAGACTCTTTCCCGGAGGGGGGAGAGAGGAAGAGGAAGGCTTCCCCAACAGGGGAGGCCGAAGGGTCCAAGAGGGGGAGAACTATTCCCCCGGACAGCTCTGCCAACACCGACGTTGGCGGCGAGGAGTGGCCTTCAAGGGCCAGGCCTCCGGCGAGATCGTAAGTATCCGGATCCCTAAATGATCTGCAATTTCTTTTGTGTCACATAGTGTCCTACTAATGCCGCATATTGCCCGCATCCGCCGATGATGATCTCCCCGCTTCATCGAAGGGTCGCTGGCCCCGCCGGATGTGGATTCTTCCGATCGCTTCCACCCCCCGCGCCGACAAGGACGCCGAGGTGGGATCCCAGAAAGGGACCCATCAGGGGGAGGCTCCGGAGGCGCCGCAAGGCAGCCTCCCGGATTTGCGCCGGACTCCACGCCGTAACTCGCAGCGTTCCGAGTCCGCAAGCGCCCTTCGCAAGAAGGGCAAGACCGTGACGCCAGCCGCCTCCGCCCAACCGGAGGCGCCGGACAACTTGCCGGAGGCGCCAAAGGCGCTTCCATCGAGGAAGAACACCGCACCGCTATGAGTGCGGTGATTCGAAAGTTCAGCTCGCCAAGAGCGGGCCGACCGAAGCTCGCAGAGCCTTCTAATGTGCTTTGAGGTAAGAAGTTAAAATTATGTAATGTAATACCGCATAGACAAGAGCCCCTAATGCTCGGTTCGTGTTCGAAAGAAAAGCCGGACCGAGGATCTAAAAGATATTCGCAGTTGCTAATAAATTATGTCAATATGGGTTTGCAGTGCTGTGTTGTTGACCTCTGCCGACCGATCATGGGAGGTTGGTGCATTAAAGCAAGATCTCGAGCGGTCCGAGCGAGAGCTCGCCATGCCAAGAGGCAGCTCGAGGACAAAGAAGGTGAGTAGCACCACTTTGAATTTTTACCTTACGTAAAAGGATTTCGTTGCAATAAAATTAACAAGGATAATACGGGCTACCGCAGGGCCACAAACGAGGTGGCAGCCTCTGAAGGAGGCTGGTCCGCGTCAACGCAAGGCGGCCGCTGAACGGGCAGAGCAAGAAAAGCAGGAGGCACAGTGGCGGAGGTGCGGCAAGAGCTCCGTGCTCGTGGAGAAGCATGAGAGTTTGGAGCGCGACTCAAAGACTCGAGAGTCCGAGCTCGCCTCGGCTCTCGAAGTGCCAAGTCCGCCAAGGCCGAGGCCCGCAAGGCCCTTCAGAGGTTGAGGATATGAAGAAAATAGCGCGTAGTAAGGCATTTTTCATGCAAAGCAAGCATGTTAATGTGAACTACCCGACACTTACCCGAATTCGAGCTCTCTAGGGCGCTTGCAGATCTGCCTCGCAGGTGTATCCGATCTTGCCGATTCTACCGTGGCGAGGAGGGAGCTCAACAGAGAAGGTCTTCGTCTCAAGACGCCGAGGCCGCCATCCGGTGCCCCCAGCCACCAAATGAAGCAGCTGGTCGAACTCCACATGGTAGCTGAGGAGGCCATGAAGGGCCTTGTAGTCCGGCTATGGCCTAGACAGGCCATGCCTGGGAGCTACTTCGGCCTCGTGCGGTGGCTGGTGGATGCGTGCCCCTGGGTGGATGTCATCAAGCGCTCCGCCTGTATTGAAGGTGCTCGTCGGGCCCTTGCCCGCGCAAAGGTGCACTGGGGCAGGCTGGATGCGGAGAAGCTTCTTACTGACCCGCCGCTAGCGGGCAAGGAGTATCGTACGCCCGAAATGTACTATAAGACTGTCCTGAAGGGTGACCGCAATATTGCGAATGAGTGCCCCAGAGATGTAATTATTGAGTGAAACTCGCTATGTATTATCCTGTGCGCTGAAAACTTTGTTCATATGCGCTACGCAATGCTTGTTTAATTTAAAATATTACCTTCCGTGCAGCCGTTTATAAAATCTGAGAGATGGCAAGTCGTTGGCTTCAGCCCCCAAGCCACGAGTGCTGGGGTGTTCGGGATAAACTTGAGCACTCTTGTTCCCATTTTTGGGTCCATCTAGGGAGGCGCTCAACACAACGGAACAAGGCAACCGGACTTATAATGCTTGAACACTCTCACTTAGCCATAGAATTCTATAATTTTAAATTTCGCGAAGCCCCTAGTATTCGAAGACCAAATTGGGCGCTATCCACGCCTTCGCTCGGACATTATCCGTGCTTCGCTTGAAGCGGCATGGGTCTTTAGCGACCAAAAAGACCTCTCGAACAGCGACCAGGTCTCTCGCCTTATCATGCCGGCAGTTTTAGCTTTCCACCGAGGCACCCGCCAGCTCAACCGGGCGCAATCGCAGTGGTTCTCCCAAAGGCCACCTTAGCCGATGAACGGAACGTAAGGCGCCAAAAGGTGGGAGCCGCAAACCCAACTATTGACCCAAGACATGATTCGAGCCGATTCATATAATGCTATAATTTTGGGGTGCCGACTTGTGAAAGTGTTCGACTTATCACACCATAATGCGGGATCATAAGCCCTGGTGTATTCGGCCGCACTAATAATATACAAAAGTAGATGTCATGAATGAACATATGTGTAAAGTAATGCGATAACAGCAAAAAATGCTGCATTATTTATTTAAAGAATTCTGCTATGAGTGCGGAATGATACAAATAGTGCGGTAAGCAAGGGATTGACTGATCAAACATGTCCCCTCCGTGGATGGGCTGCAGATCGTGGATATAATCAAATTTAATGCTTGTAATGGAGACCACCGAGTGTTTATCGCAGTCTTCTTTCTTACCCGGTTGCAGATCATGAATTCGCGGGTTCATCACGGACAGGCCTCTCGTGAACGGAGTCCTGTGTACATAAAGAAAGAAAATAATAACAAAAGGAGTGACACACTTGTGAGCCCTCGTGTGGTCGAGCCGCACTGGTCTGTTGTGGTCATGCCCTTCCCTAGGCCCATGGTATCATCGAGCGTAATGATGTACACGGAGGGTTGGTCTTGCAATTATGCAAGGGCTGGGGTTAGCTGCATTGTCTCGCGTGCTCGTAACGTGCTGTGGTCTTGGTTGATGTTGCTCGGGCGTTGTTTGGCGTGTCCGCCGCTTAACGGCCGGACTTCGAGTATTGCCTTAAAAGGCTGCTTTGTACTTCTACCGCGAGAGCCGCTGTGTTCCTCCGCTCGAGGGCGCGCCAGATTTCCATTGACCGTGATGACTCCACGAGGGCCCGCATCTTGAGCTTGAGGTATGTGTATGCGGTACCGCGTGAACTTTGCAAACGCGTTCGTCTCGAAAGCAGGGCGTGATAGCGCGCGGAGTGGGACTATGTCAAGATTAACTCCTCGCCCGGAAATTGTCCGGGATCCAAGACCACTTCCAGCAGGATCGAGCTGCATAATTGGCCTCAACACCGTATGACGCCTTTGAAAGTCATCTTTGTAGGTTTAATCCTTGAGGGTCTATGCCCATCTTGCGCCTTTGTATCCCGATAAAGCAGGTTCAGCACGCCGCCGCCCATCGACTCTCGTGAGGTGAAATCCATCGACGATTGGGTCTAAAACCAATGCAGCGAATCCGCCATGGTGGATATCGTTGGATGATCTCTTCGATCGAAAGTGATCGTGCAAGAGGACCATGGATTGAACTTAGGGCGATCGCTCCATCGCATATACGCCTTTAGTGCATGCTTTCGCCCTCTTGGGTATATGGGTTGCGTATATCATGTTCACCGTCCGCACTTGTGGGGAAAACCCTTCGTCCTCTATTGTTCGGGCGGTCGGGTCTCTTCCTCGTCGTCATTGGCAGCCCCTTGTCATTGTTTTCGCAATTAATTTGCTGCTCGCTGAACACCCAACAATCTCTGTTGGTGTGATTAGCTGGCTTTTCAGGTGCCATGTATCCGCATAAGCGGTCGAGTATTCGGTCCAAATTGGACGGACCCGAGTGGTTCTTTGAATGGCTTCTTCCACGACCGGGTTTAGAGCCTCGAATCCAGCGCTGACCGTCAGATCCTCCTTGTCGCCGCCAAGCACGCGGCGCTTATTTTGCTTCAACGCGACCGCCATTGTGGTCCTTGGTATCCGGACCGCCAGAATTTTTATCGAGGTTGTTGCTGCGAGCTAGCTAGTTATCCTCTCCCGCATGTAAGCGGGTCATTAATGATCCGAGGGCTGCCATGGATTTAGGCTTTTCCTGTCATAGGTGCCGGCTAGCCACTCGTCATGATGTTATGCTTGAAGGCTGCGAGGGCCTCTGCATCCGGACAATGACGATTTGATTTTTCTTTGTAAGGAACCGTGTCTGTAATTGTCCGCCGATTCGTCTGGCTGTTGAATTATATGGCTTAGGTCATCGGCGTTCGTGGTCGCATATGTGCCCCTCGAAGTTGTCGAGGATGCGGCTTCTAGGTCTTCCCAACACCCAATTGACTCGCAGCAAGCTGTTAAGCCAATGCCGAGCTGGTCCTTTAAGCTTGAGGGAGATACTTGATGGCGTGGAGATGTTGCATGGGCCATATGGATGTGAAGGAGATAATCTTCATCCAAACCGCGGGTCTTGTGCCATCGAGGATTCAATGTTTACGGTTTAAACCCTTCAGGATTTGATGATCCATTACTTCGCGCTGAAGCATAGCGGTGTGCGGCACCTCTATATTGAGCAATATCACGACGTAGCTCGAGAGAGCGTTGTTCGCTATGTTCGGCCCGCCGGAGTTATTGTATCCGGCGACGATATTAAATGCGTGGGTCGTGGCACCCACGTGATCCATAGATGGATCTGGATTGCCTTGCTTTGTCCTCCAATATATCTCGCAAGTCCGCGCGTTCCTCTTGGCTTCAGACTTTGGAGCGATGCCGGGTACATCCTTGGTGGAGGGCCTAGATGCCTCTCTGTCTCGCCACGGGTGGTCGGTCGGCCAGACAGCGCTGGTGATGAAGGTATGTATGTTTCCTCCTCTAATCGGGGAGCAACTTGCGTCTTGGGTAGCTTTTGAGGGCGCTCGAGTTCATACTCTTGACCGAGGACCTCGGTCCATCGATCGGCGGCAGGTCCCGATCAGCTTGAAGTCGCTGCTGCTTTTTCTTTAGGCTATTTGCCGTGGCGATAAGCCCGCGTTTATCACGCCTTGTTCGACGGGATCCTCGGGCACGACAAATTCGTCATCGTTGAGGCTTGCCTCGTCTTCGGAGGGAGGTATATAACTATCATCCTCGGCCTCTTAAATGCCGCCGCCTCTCGTGAGGGCTTGCTTCTCGATCCTCCCGCGCTGAATCTTGCCGAGGGGATTATCTTCGGCACTCTCTGGGGTATTATTATCTCATGTGCCTGAATCTCCATTCTTGCTATGGCGGGATTTAGAGCGGCGTCGCTGACGTCGGCGCTTGGGCTGTTTCTTTGAGGAATCTGCCTCCGCTGCTTCTTCGCCGTCCCCCTCTTTTGGGGTGTCCACCATGTATATGTCATATGACGAGGTGGTCTTCCAAGGCCTCAGAGGCGCTGGTTCTTGTTCGTCTCCGGCATCGTCATCCATACCATCGATGTCCTCGGAGTCGTAGTCTAGCATGTCTGTTAGATCGTCGACAGTGGCTACAAAGTGGGTGGTGGGTGGGCTTTGAATTTCTTCGTCGTCCATATCCCAACCGTCCTGGCCATAGTCCAGCCAGGTCTCTCCGGATAGTGAGAGATGTTTTAGCGAATTTAGGATGTCACCAAAGGGTGAGTGTTGGAAGATGTCCGCGGCGGCGAATTCCATAACCGGCGCCCAATCAGATTCGATTGGCAGGGGCGCGGGAGGTCCGGAGTCCGGCGGGGAGTCCAGCACCTCGGAGTCACAAGCTTTGCAAGGGACAAGGTTAGTGTTTGGCTCCATCGCCGTGGTAGTTGCAGCCCCCGAGGCGGTGTCCAACCACCGGTCCTCGATCTGGGCGATCGGCTCCGGACTAAGGGCCGGAGCGGATTCTTGTGTGGCCACCAAGGCACTGTTCGGTGGCAGAGCTAGATCATGCCCATCGTGACAGTGTGGCACGCTTGGCTGTGGCTCGAGACCGTCGAAGATCAAGTCCCCGCGGATGTCGGCCGTGAAGTTTAGGTTTCAACCTGACTCGACGGGGGTGTAGCTTCGATCCGCTCCAGATGGCCAAGTGAATTAGCCCGCAGCAAGCGGTCGCCGAATCTGAAGATCTGTCCGGGAGAAAAGTCTCACCTCGACAGCGTTGTTGATTGAAGAAACCATCGAGCCTATCGGTGACGACACGCAGGAACTCTCAATGAAAGCACCAATGTCGGTGTCAAACCGCGGATCTCGGTAGGGGTCCCGAATCGTAAGCGCCTAGGCGGATGGTAACAGGAGACAAGGGACACGATGTTTTACCTGTGTTCGGGCCCTCTTGATGGAGGTAAAACCCTCGCCCCGCTTGATTAATATTGATGATATGGGTAGTACAAGAGTGGATCTACCACGAGATCAAGGAGGCTAAACCCTAGAAGCTAGCCTATGGTATGATTGTTGTAATGTTTATATAGACACCGGAGAGGGCTAGGGTTACACAGAGTCGGTTACAATGGTAGGAGATCTACATATCCGATCGCCAAGCTTGCCTTCCACGCCAAGGAAAGTCCTATCCGGACACGGACGGAGTCTTCAATCTTGTATCTTCATAGTCTTGGAGTCCGCGGACGATGATAGTCCGCTGTCCGACACCCCTAGTCCAGACTCCTCGGTACCCCAAGGGCTCGCTTTTGATCTCATTGATATTCGACTGACTATGCTGGTAATCGTGTGGACCGCAAGTCAACATCTGGTACTTGTCATTTCTGACGATCTTTGGTCCGTTGGTCCTCGAAGAAACAGAATCACGATCACCGCTTCATCTTTGAAGCTGAATACATTGCTGCTTTGGCCGATGCAGTGCTCAATCGCTGGATGAAGCAAACCTCAAGGACTATGGCGCTAACGTGAAGAATGTGCCTCTCCTCTGCGACAATGAGAGTGCCATCAAAATTGCTCACAACCCGCCAAAGACTCAAGACAAAGCACATTCAGATTCGCCATCATTTTCTTCGTGATCATGTGTTGAAGGGCTTACATCTCCATCGAAAGCATGTGAAGATCAAGAACAGCTAGCTGATATCTTCACTAAGCCCTTGGATGAGAAGAGATTTAGCAAGTTGCGTGTGAGCTAAATATCTTAGATTCTTCAATGTTCTTTGAAAAGGACACACATCCTAACACTTATGCAAAATTGATGACTTAGATGTGCAACACATGAAGAAACGTTGTTCTTCAATCAATGAAGAATAACACTCTAAGTGTGAAGAAATTAATGAAGAATTTGATTCTCGTAACCCTACGACAATTGTACGCGTGTCTGAAATCATCATTCTTATACTGATGAGCCACGCCACCACAAAAGTTGAAAATCTTCAATCTGAGTTTTTCCTCATTTTGAAATTCTTCATTTTTCAAATTCTTCAACTTTGCAAAATCTTCACTGCTTCCGCTGCTTTTTCTTCATTGGCTATATATATATATATATATATATATATATATATATATATATATATATATATATATATATATATATATATATATATATATGAGTTTATGTCCTCTACAAATTCACTTATGGCTATTTCTTCAAGTTATGCTTTTCGCTAAGTGAATGTGATCGGACCCTTCCCCCTCTATGCTATACTCAACCCAATCTATTCACAAATTCTTCATGTGCGTTCTATTTGAAACTCGTTCAAAGTCTTCACTGTGTCCTTGTCAGCTGAAGAAATTGTGAACGAAACTTTAAAACAAATCTTATCCAGACTTTCGGTTTTACCGCTCAAACCGTTCTGCATCCCACGATGCATTATTATAATCACCCACGATCTTACACGATCTCATCTGCACAGTACGTGGGTGACACATGTCGCATGAAAAAGAAAGGCAGGGGCATGTTCGTCCCAAAATCTTCGGGCGAACAGTTTTTCACCGTGGCTATAAATACCCCTCTCCCCTTCCTCACTTCATTTACTCCGCTCGGTCGATGTCTCTCGCTCGAGCTCCTCAAACCCTAGCGCCGCCGCTACTCCATCGTCACCGGTGAGGAAGAGCTTCACTGCCTCGACCTCGTCGCCGTCGTATTGCGCGGTTATGGAAATCTGCACTCCGTCGCCGCCGTAGCTGTTTCCCTCTGCCAAGTTACGGCGTGGGAGATCTAACTTGACGAACTTCAGCTCTGTTCATCACAGTTCATCGTGTTCTTCAGTTTGGGTAATTAAAAGTTACTTTTATTACTCACTTTGATTCTCAAGCTTTCCTGAAAATCTTCAAAGGTGTTTTATTCTTCAAATCTTCACACATATGAACACCTCACACACTGTATGCTCTTGATCCATTTCTCTAAGCAATCATTTTCTTCAAGATTCCTCAATTGTGTGTATTTTCGATCTGTACAACTCTGGAACCTAAGACAAAGAGCGCTTAGTGAAATTCCTCAAGGATCAACTGGTCAAATTCCTCAAAACTTGTCTTTTCGAAAAATCTTCTGAGAACGCATATGACCTCTCCAAATTCCTCGCACCTACACTCTGTTCATAGGTACTCATGTCCGCTGCTGAATCACTAGGTTCTCATCAACTTAACTCATTTGCAGCATTTCTCAAAGAAAAACTGCATACTTCTTCAGAGTGTTCAATTGTTCAAATTCCTCATCCAAGAATATGTCCAAGGAAAGAGACCACGTAAAGGAGGAAAGAAACCCGAGGTCATGATCGCTTTCGAGATCCCTGATGAAATATACAAGGATTATTGCACACCTGATGAAGCCAAGTTTGGCAAAGAGAACAAAAATCAGCGCAAAGTGCGCATTCAGAGGATTGAACGAAGATGGGCACAAGAATGGAGGGAATATCGATATGTTACTCCAAAGAACATGACGAAATTCGCCTTAAATCCTCCATGCCCAAGAGCTCCATTGGCACTGCCAAGTAGCCGATCCCACCAAAGATCAAGCGTGGTGAGGACTTTCTGAAGAATGGGCTAGGCGCAAGCAAAATTGGCAAGACAAGCCAAGGAGGCAGTGAGAAAATTCAATGAGGATTCTGCCGCTGCTGCTGCTGCTGAGACCTCGGTCAAACCGAGGAAATCAATGCCAAAGAAGCCCGCTCGCAAGCCAAGTGCTTCACCGACAAATACCCTCACGGCCAAGTTCTCGCCTATGCCCTCACGGCAAATTCCTCATCACACATCGCTCCACCAAAGTCCTCAACTCCTGTGCATCCGCTACATGCCAAAGGACTACTGGTTTTCAATTGCTTCGTGTCTCAAAGAAGTTCTCACCGCACCAATGTCCTCATCAGCCCCACATTGTTGAAGACTAAAGCAACAGCTGGACGTGGTCCTCGGCCAAGTCCAAGGAAGAAACAGGTTGCATTCCAAGTGCCCTCTGATGATGAAGCTTGTGATGAAGAACTTGCAGAAATCATCAGAGATAGACAAGCAAAGGCCGCTAGAGCCAAAGGCACATCTGTGCCACTGCTTTTGGATCTGAGAAAAATCCTCGATTACATTGACCTCTGGCACAAGGATCCAAACACTCCAATGCCTGATCTGCCTCTGACTCCCGGTCAAAGTCACATGATGACCCATTTCATCACTCAAGAGAAATGGAAATATGAGAAGGCAAGAGAGATAAAGAGAGCTCAATCTAGAAAGGAGAAGCTTCTGAAGAAGAATGTTGTCGGACTGACACCTGACGAACTTCTCAAGGCTCAATCTGAAATCCAAGCACTCGGCAAAGACTTCGAAGCATACAATGCTGATTGGCAAGGAGCCAAAGTGAGATTCATCAACCTGACGAAGAAAATGTCAATTGTTGCAGCCCCATCGCAACAAGAAAATCCTCAGACTGCAGACTCTGCTCAGCCTGCTGACGAACATGCCAGCACCGCTGATGACTTTCAGCCAGCTGATGAAAATGTAAGTTCCAGGGCTGATGACTCCATTCCACCACCGAAGAAATTGCGGTGGCATCCACTAGTGGTGCGCTCAAGAAATCGAAGAGATCAGGCAATCGCATCGCCATGCCAAGAAAATCAACCAAAATCCTCAGCTCCGCCTACACCAACTCCTATTCTTCCTTCTACCTATGAAGTAAAGAAGATCAAGGCTGCAGAGCGAGCTGCAGTGAAGAAAAGGAAGGCATCAGCTGCGTCAAATTCTTCGGCTGCGAAGAAAATGAAGCCAATGACCAGCTCTCTTGAAAATCTTATTGATGCCCTTCCGATTTCCTCCATGTCATCAAAGGAAATTGTTCCTTATGGAGAAGACTATAAGATCCCAAGCGGATCTGATGAAGAAAATCATTCTGCTGCTACATCAGTGCAGCTTGATGAAGAAATTGAAGTGGAAGCATTCCCTTTAACACCCATTGTTTCCTCACCTATGCCTCAGTTCACAGCTGAAGAGGCTGGTGTTGAGGAAATTGAAAAAGAAGATGAAGATGTGGATATTGGATGCACTACACCAGTGATGAATGATGACTTTTGGGAAAGTCGGCATCCCAATACTCCTCCATTCACACCGATCCAACAGATTCCTCAGTCCCCGGCAACCACAGCTCAGATGGGCTCAAGAAACTCATCCCACTCCTTCTGCTCTCAAGAAATTCCAGCCGCTAGTGTCAAGAACCTCTTTTTGCTGATCCTCAAGTTGCACAAGAAGAGGAACCAGGAATTCCTCACCAAGCACCCGAGATCGCGATTCTCGAGGTAGTATCGCAAATCATCGACATTCCTCCGCCAAGTCAAGAATCCGCTCAAGCAAACAGAAGTTCAAGGTGAAGACTTCTTTTCGAGCATGTGTTCTTCATCGACTACAACCCATATGACTCGCCGATAAGGAAGAGGCGTTTTGTACCGCTAGTCAAGCCAACTTCTATTCCTCGGTGCTTTTGACAAGGACAAAATCTTCGATCATGAACATATTCCTCATGTGGATATGGAATCTCCGCCATGCTTCGAGCCACCCTCGGTGTTCTTCACGATGCAGATTGCTAAATTTCTGCAATGACATCTATGATTGGAATGAAGAACTCATTCTTCGCTTCTACGCCACATCGCATATCACCGAGACGCCAAGATGTCAATTCATGGGTGTTGGATTAGATGACCAAAACACTCACTACAAGGCACCGCAATCAATTGCTTCGTGTCCTTCCTCTTGATCCTCCCCATGAAAGTGCACGTTGCATCTACAATGACCCCGAATCGACAAATCATTATATGCAAGTGCTCATGAAGCCTTTGAAGCTGTGGCAGCACTACTTAACCAAATTCCTCGTCAAGGAATTGCTATATGTGCCTCGGACCGTCTATCGATCCCGACGAAGACAATGAGTCCTATCAAAGGCCACGACTCAAGTGATGAAGATGTCGCTGGCATCATGAAGAACATGCTTTTCAACATCATTCATGGCGTTCCCATCAACTTCCATGATTTCTTCATGAGGACTCTGGCAAATGTTGCTATGTCACCTTTCGAGCTGAAGCCCTATGCGCCTTGGATTATGAGATTCATAAGGGCAAGCTCTTCACCAATTACAAAGTCGACACTCAACCATGGTAGCTACTTGCCTCCCATTGAAGTCCTCAAGAGGCCGCCATCATCATCGATGATAAAGGCAAGGCAATTCTTTGGATCGACGGAGGCATTCGCCCATTGATGGTCAATTTTGTCTGCTACATCTTACTCTACCAATGACGATTCGCATACATGACGCCGCCAAGAAATACCTCAACTAAGCAAAATCCTCAAGCCACAAAGACCTGTGGTGATGATCGACCGTGAGTTGCTCCTCGCCTTCATCAAGGTTGATCGCCATCATAAATGGGTAAAGCGTCGCTTGTCGCCGTTCTTCACAACATGACCTCAAGACATAATGCGGTGAAGAAAACCATTATCACCTTCATGAAACCCTCAATCGCACTGGCTGTTATCACTCATGTATATAGCACGGAAGAATCAAGACTATGGGTCTCTGTGAAGCATTTGATCGGTCTGCACCACCTCCAAGAAATTCAAGAGGGTCAAAGTTCCCGATCTAGTGGCCAGCTCTTATTCTTCATCGCGAAACCGATGAGCATGAAGATTTGGACGACACGTGGCAGGCCCTACTTCAACAAACAACCCCGATAACGCCGGCGCTCCTCCATCAACTTGAAATTCTTCAGTATGTTAGTCCTCGCCAATCCTTTTGGTCATATGATGACAAAGGGGGAGAAATCTGAGTTAGTCTTCAAGCGGGTTTATATTATGGGCGCTTTGTTAAGTTACAACTCTCGTTCTTCCGGAAGTTTTTTACTGGATCGAGTTGTAATCTTAAACCCGATGGTGCCCTGATACTTTTGGAAGGTGCATAGTGCTCTGATACTTTTGATGCACTGTGCTCTGATACTTTTGATGTGTTATTCTGCATGCTTATTCCTCGTTAATATTATTGCACGCATGCTGAATCTCACCAGGCACCATATTTCATCATGCATTTCAAATTCTTCATATTATATATCAAATGTGTGTATGAATTACAAGATATAGGGGGAGTTCTCCATGATTCAACTCTTCAAATGTGCATTGCCTCAAACGCAAATTCCTCACTATGCACACCTTCAGGGGGAGTTCTTCTATATCTTGCAATCAAATTCCTCAAAATCAGTATTTACACTTCATATGTTTATCCCCGTTGAAAACTTAACCTATGTTGTCATCAATCACCAAAAAGGGGGAGACTGTAAGTGCATCTAGTGCCCCTTAGTGATTTTGGTGTATTGAAGACTTATAGGTTAAGGGACTGATGCGTTTGTGAGTGTACACATGTCTATAAGTTTATGAGGAGTTTGATATTTACAGAGAAGGTCGACCCCTAAAAATGAAGTTCTTCGACTGAAGACTTTGATATTCTGAAGACTTTCTGAAGACTTTGAAAGTGAAGAAATTGGTGTGACCTTGAAGACTTGGTATTCATTTGAGGAACATGAAGCGTGAAGACTTTTGTTTTTGTAGTTTCATTTTCTCTTTCTTGAGTCATAGGAAACACCGTACTGTTAAAGGGGTCGAGGAAATACTAAGGAAAAATTTCCAAGTGATGCTCAACTCAAAACCCTACACCTACCAATCCCTTCGAGTGAAGCCATTGGAAATCTCATACAGTTCAGTCAAGTTCTTCAAAGGATGAGACGCGTTCTTCCGGTCACCGATGACTTTGCTCGATCGAGGAGTTAGGAATTCGCCAAAGGCGAATTGCCTACACAAAGGAGGAACATGATAGCCCCGAGGAATTTGAAAGTCAAATTTCCGGCCGTTCTTGAGCTCTTGCGCTGCTGTCCCAAAATATCTTATCCACCTAACGGTCATATCATTGAAGGGCATTTATGTCTTATCATGTCGGACTGCTCCCTAGGCTATAAATAGCCGCCTCTACAACCACTAGTTGGTTGGCTGCTCCGAGAGAACTTGACACTTGTCATTTGAGAGCAACCCATCCTCCGAGGACTTTGAGCGAAAATCATCAAGTGAGGAAATCCCAAAACCAAACCCCCACAAACCCAAAGTGATTGAGCATCATCAAGAAATTGATCCTGTGGATCCGACGCTTGTTACCTTTGAAGATCGTGCTTCTTCCAGACGGTTAGGCGCCAAGGTCTAGAGCATCCAAGAGGAATTGTGGATCGCCGAGTGACCAAGTCTGTGAAGGTTTGAAGTCACCAAGACTTACCACGAGTGATTGGACGAGGCTGCGTGGTCTTAGTTCAAGGAGAATACGGTGAGGACTGGGTGTCCCGAGTTGCGGCTCGAGATTGGGTGTCCGGACTGCGTGTCCTTGAGTTGAAATACTCACCGCTCCAACCAGACGTATAACCGAGACAGCAGCTTGGAACTGGTTTACCAAATCATTGTCTTCACCAACTAACTAGTTCTATCTCCTCAACCCTTTCATTTCCTCATTATTGTGTTGAATGTTTGTTCATATCTGTGCTTGAAGACTTTGATCAAGACTTTCACAAATTCCTCAGCTCAATTTCTTCACCGCTTTGTCTTCATCTTGTGTTATCCTCGTGATTACGCTTTACAGACTCAGTGCTAGTCTTCATTTCATCATGATGACCATGCTTGTATCCTGTTATGTTTACTTCTGAGTACTTATTCCGCTGCTAGTAGTTATTCACTCAGGAATTTCCTCACCGGCAAATTCCTCAGTGAAGAATTCATAAAAATCGCCTATTCACCCCCCTCTAGTCGATATAACGCACTTTCATATAGCGGTGATACACGTGTTGTGCACATGTTATACCATAATGTGATAATGCATGGCACTTGCAACTCACAGCTAAATGCCGAACAATCTAAACCATACTATACATCAAACAATCTCACATTTTATTTGAATTTGTGATAATGTGTGGCGTTTGCAACTTACAACTAAATATCGAACAATCTAAACAATACTATATATCGAACATTCTCACATTTTATTTGAATTTGTGGTAATGTGTGGTGTTTGCAACTCACATCTAAATACTTGTAGGCATAGGGGGCGGAGCGCCATACGTAATGTGATAAACACATTATACATATGAGACATGGTTTAGATTATGAAGATCTAGCTAGAGCTAGAAATGTAATGTGATTTGAAATCAAAATAAAGTGGATTCAAAAAATCGAGTTCGAGTTCATATAGTACACATAGTTCATATGTAACTCGAGACTAATCATGTGGTGTGCTGTGAAGATAATACACAAACGATGGTTTAACTTGACAATAATGATGATTGTAGATCTTATTAAAATAGGGAAACGAATTCAAATGCTTTGACTTCACAACAATCATTATTGTAGATCTTATTCAAATAGAGAAATGAATTCAAATTTAGTTCATATTGAAGCGGTAGTATATATGTTTGTAATGCACTAAAACGTTCATTTGAGTAGTAGGTTGCATGCATTATACACGTAGCGAAATATTTTAATTGAACATAACATGAATTCAAAGTTTTGAATGACATTTGTAGTGCGCATTGATTTGGTACAGTACAAGTTAGGCTTGTCCGGAAATTTCAACTCGCCTTTGTTAGCCGAAATATTTAAGATATATCTTTGTCTCTTTGTGTCCGACAACTCCCTCCATCTCAACCCGCGCTTTGCTATTCGAAATTACAACGCTGCGAAAACTCCCACCTCCTGTGAAATCCCGACACGCGAAATGCCCGTGGTACCCTGAACCGAAAGAACCGCCTCAAATCGGTGGGGGTACTTTCGTAACTTACCCCACATTTCGGACAAGCGCGTCCCTAAGCCATGGTTCCCCACTGCCATCCCATCCGCCCACCCATTCATACATTGAGGCTGCGAAAACCCGCGACGAAATCCCACACCCTGCTCCGTCTGCCACCCAGCCGGAGCCTCTTCCCCGACGACGTCGTCCAAAGCAACACCTCGACTAAAAGCACAAGTGCTCCCTGGGTGGTTTTTGTAATTAATGTCAACATATCTCTTGTTGGACTAACACTTTTACCTAGTATGTTTCAGACAAGTTCAACAATGGAGTGGCATGGACTAAAGGATGTGTAACCCCTTCAAGATGCTAAGGACAGAGGATTGGCTCAATATTCAAGAACAAGACTCTACATTTTCCATTTTACTGATCCAAGATCACATTGAGTCTATAGGAAAAGCCAATACTATCAAGAGGGGATGAGGTGTTGCTTAATGGCTTGCTTGCTCAAAGTGCTTAGTGATATGCTCCAAAGCCCTCAACTACTTTCCCACATCCACATATGTCTTAAACCAAAAGTCTAACTCGGACCTACCGATTCTTTCTATCCGGCGCCACCGAGTTTAGATGTCTTAGCCACTGCCACAAACCCTAGGCAAATCGGTCTCACCGAGATGGGATTGTAATCTCTCTGTGTATGTCCATTACCAAAATCGGTCTCACCGAGTTTGTGTAATCAGTACTACGAGGTTACAATGCAAACTCTCTGGTTAACTTATTACCAAAATCGATCCTATCGAGTTTGTGTAATCGGTCAAATCGAGTTTTCCTGACCAACTCTCTGGTTAGCTTGTTACCAAAATCGGTCCTACCGAGTTTGTGTAATCGGTCTCACCGAGATTACGTTATGCCCTAACCCTAACCATATCGGTCCTACCGAGTTGCATTTCGGTCCCACCGAAAATCCTAACGGTCACTAGATTTGCTAAATCGGTCTGACCGAGTTTATCAGTTCGGTCCCATCGAGTTTGGCAAGTTGTGTGTAACGGTTAGATTCTGTGTGGAGGCTATATATACCCCTCCACCTCCTCTTCATTCATGGAGAGAGCCATCAGAACAAACCTACACTTCCAGCATACATTTTCTGAGAGAGAACCACCTACACTTGTGTTGAGGCCAAGATATTCCATTCCTATCATATGAATCTTGATCTCTAGCCTTCCCCAAGTTGCTTTCCACTCAAATCTTCTTTCCACCAAATCTGAATCCTGTGAGAGAGAGTTGAGTGTTGGGGAGACTATCATTTGAAGCACAAGAGCAAGGAGTTCATCATCAACACACCATTTGTTACATCTTGGAGAGTGGTGTCTCCTAGATTGGCTAGGTGTCACTTGGGAGCCTCCTACAAGATTGTGGAGTTGAACCAAGGAGTTTGTAAGGGCAAGGAGATCGCCTACTTCGTGAAGATCTACCGCTAGTGAGGCAAGTCCTTCAATGGGCGACGGCCATGGTGGGATAGACAAGGTTGCTTCTTCGTGGACCCTTCGTGGGTGGAGCCCTTCGTGGACTCGCGCAACCGTTACCCTTCGTAGGTTGAAGTCTCCATCAACATGGATGTAGATAGCACCACCTATCGGAACCACGACAAAGACATCCGTGTCTCCAATTGCGTTTGAATCCTCAAATCTCATCCCTTTACATTCTTGCAAGTTGCATGCTTTACTTTCCGCTGCTCATATACTATTTGCATGCTTGCTTGATATGTATTGTGAGTGTTAAACTTGTGCCTAAACTCCACTCCAACTTAAAGAAGTTAAAAACTGTAACTTTTGGTACTTAGTGTCTAATCACCCTCCCCTCTAGACACCTCTTCTCGATCCTTTCAATTGGTATCAAAGCTTTGGTCTCCATTGCTTTGGTTCATACACCATTGGAGGAAGATGGATGAGTCTACTATTGGGAGTCTTAGACATAGAGTGCCTATACTTGATGGAGAGTACTTTCATGAGTGGAAAAATGAGATGCTTGTGATTTTCAATCAATATCATTTGAACAAGTACATTGCTAGCCCTTGTGCACCTCATGTTGATCCTATGCATCCTACCCTTGATGAGTCAATTGACATGATCCGCAATCTTAGAACTGTTGAACTTATCACTAGAGGCTTGCCTAGAAACTTGATTGGATGTTTGCCTACTCTTAAGTGTGCCTACACCATATGGAAATTTCTTGAGGAACGCTTTCCAAATTATTCCTTGAAAAATCTAGATGAAATTCTCCATAAGTCTATTGCCTTGAGTAAGATGAACTCCAGTGATCCTATGTTTGGTGATTGTCTATTTGAGCTTACAAACCTTATGCGTGCCAAAGGAGATGTTAGAATTATTAGTGATATTATTTCCGAAGCTATAAAAATTCATAAACAAGATCATTGTCAAACTCACTCTAACGAATCACCCTCTCTAGGATTTGATCCACCACTTGATGATGTTGAACATGGATACTATGATAAGGATGATGATAGTGACCTTGATCTTGATGATGCAATGAGACACTTTGGTCTTATGGCAAATCTTTGGGGATATATGGCAGGAGGAAAGTAATGGGTTCTTGATAGTGGATGTACCGATCACATGACCAGAGATAAAGATATGTTTCGTGAGCTTGCTAAAAATGATGGTCCTCAAAAGTATGTCACTTTCGGTGACAACTCAAAGGGTAAGGTAGTTGGCCTCGGTAAGGTGGCCATATCACATGATAGCTCCATACAAAATGTCATGCTCGTTGAATCTCTTGGCTACAACTTACTTTCAGTATCTAGACTTGCTGATTTCGGTTTCAATCCTATTTACTGAAGTAGATTGCCAAGTGTTTCGTAGAGATAATCATAAAATGGTCTTTACCGGTGTACGTAGAGGTGATCTATACATTGTTGATTTCACTAAAAAGGCTCAACCTAGAACTTGCTTTATTGCTAAATCCTCTAAAGGTTGGTTATGGCATAGACGATTAGGTCATGTTGGTATGCGAAACCTTGACAAGCTTATTAAAGGAAATCATATCCTTGGCGTTAACAATGTCATTTGATAAGGATAGACTTTGCAGCGCTTGTCAAGCAGGTAAACAGGTTGGAGGAAGGCATCCCGTGAAGAACATCATGACCACAAGGAGGCCACTCGAGCTACTTCACATGGATCTTTTTGGTCCCAACGCTTACAAAAGTCTCGGTGGAAATTCTTTTGGTCTAGTTATAGTTGATGATTTTTCAAGATTTACGTGGGTGTTCTTTCTCGATGATAAATCGCAAGTTCAAAAGATCTTGAAAAACTTCGCTAGGAAGGCCCAAAATCAATTTGAAGTGAAGATCAAGAAGGTTCGCAGCGACAACGGAACGGAGTTCAAGAACGCAAATGTGGATACCTTTCTTGACAAAGAATGTATTTCACATGAGTTCTCGGCTATGTACACACCTCAACAAAATGGAGTTGTTGAGAGGAAGAATCGGATGCTCATCGAAATGGCAAGAACGATGCTTGATGAGTACAAGACGCCGAAGCACTTTTGGGCGGAAGCGGTTGAGACAGCTTGTCATGCAACAAATCGCTTGTATCTTCACAAGCTACTCGGCAAGACGACATCCGAGCTCCTCACCGGTAACAAACCCCAAGTTGGATACTTTCGAGTATTCGGCTCAAAGTGCTACATTCTTGATAAGCATCATCGTTCTAAATTTGCTCCTAAGTCTCATGAAGGTTTCCTACTTGGTTATGGCTCAAACTCTCACACATACCGTGTCTACAACAATTTCACCTGAAAGGTTGAAGAAACGGTAGATGTGAAGTTTGATGAATCTAACGGCTCGCAAGTAGAGCAATTGCCAATTGATGTAGGAGACAAAGACCCCTCGGAAGCAATCCAAGACTTGTCTATTGGCAAGATTCATCCAATGGAGGTGAAGGAGAGTACCTTGTTCGTCCAAGTGGAAGCTTCTACCTCACGACAATGTGAACCAAGTGTTGATACGGAAGCATCCACAAGTGGAACACACCAAGATGAAGAAAACGAGGAAGTGCATCAAAATGAACGTAAACAACCTCCTTCTCCACAACGACAAGAGAACGACAAAGCCAACAACAAAGAAGGCCAAGAAGAAGAACAAGATGAAGAAGATGTTCAACCAAGACCCAAGCAAAGCTTTCACGAGTTCGAGCAAGAATTGCTAAAGACCATCCCGTTGAGAAAATCTACAAAGATATCCAAACCAGGGGAATCACTCACTCTAAAACTCGTTTAGCTAACTTTTGAGAACACTATTCTTTCATCTCTAGCATTGAACCTATGAAGGTTGAAGAAGCATTGGAAGATCCGGATTGGATAAATGCCATGCATGAAGAGCTACACAACTTTGAGAGAAATCAAGTTTGGACATTGGTTGAGAAGCCCGACAACAACCACAACATCATCGGTACCAAATGGGTGCTTCGCAACAAGCAAGATGAAGATGGACAAGTAGTTCACAACAAAGCACGTCTCGTTGCCCAAGGCTACACACAAGTCGAAGGTATGGACTATGGTGAGACTTATGCTCCCGTTGCTAGACTTGGGTCCATTCGCATCTTACTTGCCTATGCTAATCACCATGATATCACCTTGTACCAAATGGACACTAAAAGTGCTTTTCTAACTGGTGAAATAGAGGAGGAAGTTTATGTTAAACAACCTCCCGACTTTGTTAATCCTAAGAAACCTGATCATGTTTACAAACTGCACAAAGCTCTTTATGGTCTTAAACAAGCTCCTAGAGCGTGGTATAAATGCTTGACCAAGTTCCTTATTGAAAAAGGCTTTGAAATTGGAAAAATAGATTCTACTCTTTTTACTAAAAGGGTCAATGGAGAACTATTTGTATGCCAAATATATGTTGATGATATTATATTTGGTTCTACTAACCCTCATTTTAGTGAAAAGTTTGGAAAGCTAATGTCGGAGAAGTTTGAGATGTCTATGATGAGTGAACTCAAATTCTTTCTTGGTTTGCAAATCAAGCAAACTAAGGAAGGTACCTTTGTCTCTCAAACAAAGTACACCAAGGACTTATTCAAGAAGTTCAATATGCAAGAATGCAAAGGTATGACTACACCCATGCCTACTAGTGGACATCTTGATTTGACCAAAGATGGTGAACCGGTTGATCAAAAGGTTTATCGCTCTACGATTGGTTCATTGTTATATCTATGTGCTTCGCGTCCCGATATCACTCTAAGTGCATGCATGTGTGCACGATATCAAGTTGCTCCTAAAGAATGTCATCTTAAGGTCGTGAAAAGGATAGTGAGATACTTAATCCATACACCAAATTTTGGCATTTGGTATCAAAAGAGGGCCTCTTTCGATCTTGTTGGCTACTCCGACTCAGACTATGCCAGTGACAAGGTTGATAGAAAGTCCACTTCGGGTACTTGTCAATTTCTTGATAGATCTCTTGTGTCTTGGTCTTCCAAGAAACAAAACTCGGTATCCTTATCCACCGCCGAAGCGGAATACATTGCCGCTGGTTCATGTTGTGCTCAATTACTTTGGATGACCCAAACTCTTAAAGATTATGGGATATATGTGAAACATGTTCCATTATTTTGTGACAATAAAAGTGCTATCAAGATTGCTCACAATCCCGTGCAACACTCTCAAACTAAGCATATTGAAGTTCGTCATCATTTCATTCGAGATCATGTTGCTAAGGGTGACATTAATCTTAAGCATGTTCGCACCGAAAAGCAATTAGCGGATATATTCACTAAACCACTTGATGAGAAAGTGTTTTGCAGGTTAAGAGATGAATTGAACATCATTGATGCTTCAAACTTGGAGTAGTAACTCCATTGGATACATGCAAGACATGAGCTTCTAACTAATCCTTGATATTTCTCTTATGATTGATGATCTTATGTCTTGGATATATTTGCACCTTGCATGTTATCTAACCCATGTAGGTACTTGGATGAATCTAATTCCATGAGATTGTAACCCACTCATATCTTGAGCAATCTCTACATCACCAAGTCTCTACACAATGGTGGTTGAAGACAATGAAGCACAAAACCATTCAAACATATCCTTTGACAAATTCTATGTTGAGTTTCATGATTGTCATTTTGGATACACAAGTGCTCTTCCTTGCAAGAACTAACCCATGTAGGTAGATGAACTCAAATTCCAAGTGGTGCTCCCAACTCTTGATGAGCTACATCAACCTTGAGCAACCCTCACAAGTTCAACTACATGATCACAATCAACACCACCACCCAAGGTATGTTATTCCATCTTAGAGAAGCTTTACTCCAAGTCATGAGTCAAAGCAACTCGACAAGATGAGAATACATCAAGATGCTTAAACGCAAAATGGTAACCCCATTTTGAGCTTAAACGATGAGTATGACCTATGATCAAGTGACCTCACTTGACTCCTAAGTCAATATACTCTAACATAGGTGACTTTGTCGCTGACCAGTTCTAGATGAAGTTCTCGTGTGTTCTTTTCTGTGCTCTTGCATTTGTCTCATGCATATTTGTTCCCCCTTTCAGAAAAAAGCTTCATCTAGATTTCTTTTCTTTTCTATTTGTTCAGCATTCCCTGCATCCAATTCATTGCAAATCTTTCAGTTAATTCCTTGCAAATCCTTGTGAAATCTTACTTGTCTAGAGAGCTGAGGTGACAAGTGTTTTCTCTGTGATGAACTCAGTCACACCAGTTTCTTGTTTTCGGTCCAACCGAATCCTTCGGTACAACCGAGACATACAACTCGATGCCACCGATTTCATTATAGGAAAGACATTTTGCCATTTATTTCCGCATTACTCTTGATCCAGCTCCACTCAATGATTCTTGTCCTCTACAAGCATCAGATTTTCCTTCGTGCTTTGTGTTGTGACCCAAGGACCAAACCCATTCACGACAAATTCCAGAAGTCCCTTCTTGGAAATTGATGTCAAAGGGGGGAGAGAGATCACATCAAATCTTAATCATATCTCTAGGGGAGAGAATACTCACATCTCTAGGGAGAGAATACTCACATCCCTAGGGGGAGAGAATATTCAAGGAGAGAGTAATCTTCAAGGATCCCAGATGCTTGGTGTTCAAGAGGAGAGATGCCACATGTCTTCTTGAGGGGAAAGACATGTTCATATGTGCTTATTTGCGTTAGCTCTGTTCATTTGCTTCTTTGAGCTCTGATTTTGCATGATTTTGCATTTTGCTCTGATTTTCTATTCCCTATCTTCTCCTAGTATCCCATGCTAGATTCAGGGGGATCAAGACTTCTAAGGGAAAGAAATTCTTTAAATTCATTGCACATCTTTACCTTTAGGGACATGTCTATAATTCAATGTGGTACTTAGTACTCACTCTACATGTCATCCCAGTCTTGGTACTCTTGTGGTTTCTTTCTGTTTGCTCTGGCTAGTAAGTGTATCTGTGTTATCTAACCTTATTTTCACAGGTTCATTCCATCCTAAGCCAACTCAAGACCACAAGGTAAGTATATGCATCACAATCATGTGTATGAGGAATTCTTGCTGATGTACATACTGTTTGCAAGAAGGACTCATGAGCATGAAGGTACATTTCCCATATTCACATCTGTTGCTCTGATGCATATAGCCAAGATACATGTAACACATTGCCTACTCTGTCATGGTTATGCTCTCACATGTTCTTATATTTCTTATTCACATGATTGCATACATGTAGGGGGAGCCTATGCATGTTACATTTCTTTCCAAAGTTTACTTGTTATTCTTTATATCATTATCGAAAGCTTTGATGTATGTTGTCATCAATTACCAAAAAGGGGGAAATTGAAAGCACAAGTGCTCCCTGGGTGGTTTTGGTAATTAATGTCAACATATCTCTTGTTGGACTAACACTTTTACCTAGTATGTTTCAGACAAGTTCAACAATGGAGTGGCATGGACTAAAGGATGTGGAACCCCTTCAAGATGCTAAGGACAAAGGATTGGCTCAATCTTCAAGCACAAAACTCTACATTTTCCATTTTAGTGATCCAAGATCACATTGAGTCTATAGGAAAAGCCAATACTATCAAGAGGGGATGAGGTGCTGCTTAATGGCTTGCTTGCTCAAAGTGCTTAGTCATATGCTCCAAAGCCCTCAACTACTTTCCCACATCCATGTATGTCCTAAACCAAAAGTCTAACTCAGCCCTACCGATTCTTTCTATCCGGCGCCACCGAGTTCAGATGTCTTAGCCACTGCCACAAACCCTAAGCAAATCGGTCTCACTGATAGGGATCTCGGTCTCACCGAGATGGGATTGTAATCTCTCTGTGTATGTCCATTACCAAAATCGGCCTCACCGAGTTTGTGTAATCAGTACTACCGAGGTTACAATGCAAACTCTCTGGTTAACTTATTACCAAAATCGGTCCTACCGAGTTTGTGTAATCGGTCAAACCGAGTTTGCCTAACCAACTCTCTGGTTAGCTTATTACCAAAATTGGTCCTACCGAGTTTGTGTAATCGGTCTCACTGAGATTACGTTATGCCCTAACCCTAACCATATCGGTCCTACCGAGTTGCATGTCGGTCCCACCGAAAATCCTAACGGTCACTAGATTTGCTAAATCGGTCTGACCGAGTTTATCAATTCGGTCCCACCGAGTTTGGCAAGTTGTGTGTAACGGTTAGATTCTGTTTGGAGGCTATATATATCCCTCCACCTCCTCTTCATTCGTGGAGAGAGCCATCAGAACTAACCTACACTTCCAGCATACATTTTCTGAGAGAGAACCACCTACACTTGTGTTGAGGCCAAGATATTCCATTCCTATCATATGAATCTTGATCTCTAGCCTTCCACAAGTTGCTTTCCACTCAAATCTTCTTTCCACCAAATCCGAATCCTGTGAGAGAGAGTTGAGTGTTGGGGATACTATCATTTGAAGCACAAGAGCAAGGAGTTCATCATCAACACACCATTTGTTACTTCTTGGAGAGTGGTGTCTCCTAGATTGGCTAGGTGTCACTTGGGAGCCTCCGACAAGATTGTGGAGTTGAACCAAGGAGTTTTTAAGGGCAAGGAGATCTCCTACTTCGTGAAGATCTACCGCTAGTGAGGCAAGTCCTTCGTGGGCGACGGCCATGGTGGGATAGACAAGGTTGCTTCTTCGTGGGTGGAGCCCTCCGTGGACTCGCGCAACCGTTACCCTTCGTGGGTTGAAGTCTCCACCAACGTGGATGTACGATAGCACCACCTATCGGAACCACGACAAAAACATCCATGTCTCCAATTGCGTTTGAATCCTCAAATCTCATCCCTTTACATTCTTGCAAGTTGCATGCTTTACTTTCCGATGCTCATATACTCTTTGCATGCTTGCTTGATATGTATTGTGAGTGTTAAACTTGTGCCTAATCTCCACTCCAACTAAAGAAGTTAAAAACTGCAACTTTTGGTACTTAGTGTCTAATCACCCCCCCCCCCCTCTAGACACCTCTTCTTGATCCTTTCATCGACGTCCCTCATCCACCGTACCAGATGAGGATCCATCATCGATCTCGTCATCCTGCCGGTTCAGCCACTCCGTCCTCCATCTCCAAGGAGCTGCCCCGACGTTCACCTCGTCTTTTGCGCCACCTCCATTCCCACACTGCCGTCTTCACCTACACCACCGGAAGAGCATCATCATCACCGTTTCCTCGGATGAAGCTGTAGCCTAATCAGCGCCACCAAAGAGGTTGTACACTAATCGCTGCATTTTCTTCTTGATTCGATCTCACGGTGCTGCCGGCACTCGGTCCTGAGCCGACACGGTGCGGCTCCATCCATGGCGGCGTCGCCGGCCACTTCCTCCATGGCGTCGCTCCCTCGGCAGCGACGTCCACATTAGTAGGAGTTGCTGCTGCTTTAGCTCTCGCTCGCGCTGCTACTCTGCTCTTGCTCTCAGTCCCCTGCCTGGTCTGCTCTTGCTATTGCCCTTGCTCGTGCTACTACTCCCGCTCTTGCTCTTGCTTGCGATGCTGCTCCGATTTAGCTACACTTCAGTCGACTGAATCAACTTTTGGGTCAGTCGATTTTCAGGGGGGGGGGCTCACCGGGGTGAAGGAAGAACCAGCCGCAGCAGGGAGGGTGGCTCGCCGGAGAGGTACCCCACTATCTATCTTAGGGTTCAGGATGGGGCGGTGTTCGCTGGCGGTGGCGGGGCATTGGCGGGGCGGTGACGTGGGGATCGCCGAAGAAAAAGCTCGGCAAGGGGGGGGCTAGAGGGATGGCCAAGGCAGCGGAGGACCAGCGGTGGGGAGTGTTTTCGGGGCGGGCGGGCGGCAGACTTGCCATGGCGGGGGGGCTGCTGTTCGGCCGGTGGTGGCTGGTGGCTCAGGGGGGTGGAGGTCGAAGATGAACCGCAGGCCCTTGATTTCGTATCCAACGGCTGCAAAATCGACTGACTAGAGATGAAAAAGTCACGATCGACATGTAGCCTCACCTTGCTAGTGCGTTCGGTTTAACAAAGAAAATTCAGTTTCGACAAAGAAAATTCAGTTTCAACAATTAAGTTCGGGCCGATACGCTTAAGTTCGGTTTGACAGATAAATTCAGTTTGGACAGTTAAGTTCAGAGATGAGCAGTGATGTATTTTACATCTAGCACTTTGTGGTTATGTATTTTACGTCATGTATTGGAGATGCTATTAGAATTCCACTCAAAGTTAACGTTGTTTGTTGTCTCTCTTGTCTGCTTCACCTCGTGTCGCATAACTAACCGGAGCTGCTCCAACATGAAACTCTCCATCACAATGAGCAATACTCGGCTCCATCTCTAGACGCCTAAGATCTTCTTCCCTCCTCCGACAAAGTCAGTCACCGAGCATCCTCATCGCCAACCCAATCACGCTGAGATCGACATGGCTTCGCCAAAGAGGTTGTACACTTGTTGCATCTCTTTTTTACTCTACATGTTATATATATTGTCCACTGAGCACACGGATTTGTTCCTTTAGTGTCTCCTTGAAAGAAAAACGTAGAAATTTTAATTTTCACTTGTCCTCCTTTTCAAATTCCTATTCATGAAGCACAAAACTAAGAGATAGTAGCATAATAGCATTATAACCGTACATTTTCTTGTGGTTTGACTTAATCTCACCATGCTTCTTTGCATCCTATGATCTTCCAATTCTTGTGAATCAAACACCCAGATTGGAAGAAATCCTGTGTTTTTTAAATTCTCTGTTTTGCATGTGCATTCCTATCCTATTCCTGTATATTTCCTATCCATGCATTGTTGGAATCCTCCAATTCAAACGAGCCCTTACAGAATTACTTCTCTTACAGATAGTTGTCAAAGAAAACCTTGCATGGTTTGTCCCGCTCTCGCTTGCTTGTCGTCCACCCAGCTCACCGCTCCAACGACGTAAGGGTCCAAAGACAAGAGGGATCCAGCCTCCAGATCTTTTTCGCCTCAAATCTTCTTCCCGCGCCGCAGCCATGAAAATTGCATTACCATCATCAACCGAAAGCAGATGACCTCGAGGACTACACAGTCCGCAAGAGAGGTCGCACTCTTCGTGTCTACTTATGTTATGCATCGCTAATATTACATGCTACTTTATCGTCCTGTTCACCGATTAGACTCGAGTCACCTCCAAACTAATGGTCAAACTTGAGTTTTTAAATGGTTGTGGGGTACATATCGGGCCGCAATCAATAGTATCTATCTACTATCCGTTAATCTCCGGTGTCTACTATGAGTTTCATGTTGGGTGGAAACAAACAAAGAAGAAGCCATTATTTGTATTTTTAACTGAAGCCATTATCCGCTCGCTATTATTGGTTTTGGGTCTATCCACGTTGCTACCATCACTCGGATTTCTGCATGCACTCCTTACATAATCTCACTATGTTTTATTCCTATGCATGACAGCTTATTGTAAACAACGGAACCGAACATGTAGAGCAAAAGAGACGAGCCTTGCGTGGCAATAAAATTTCATGCAGACGTCGCTCCATGGTAGGCGCAAAGGCAGCCCCCTCCACGCATTTCGGATTGTAATCGAGAGGAAGATATCTGTTCTGAGGGGGATTCAGAAGGAGAAGACAACTCCTATTTACCCCCTGAGGTCTTCGCTCTAACTTGGCATGCTGATGTTGGTTATATCATGCATATGGTGTCTTGCATTGCTTACTTTATACATCAAATATGTCATCTGCTTAGTTTAGACATCCTTTGTGTGAATGCCATCTATTTAGTTTATTCATCGTTTATGTGAATTATGCAACGCCATCTTGTTTAGCCAGCATCATATATGTGAATTTTGCAATGCCATCCTCGCTTAGCCACCATCTTATATGTAAATTATATCGTGCCATCCTTTTTTGTTACATATTACATTTGTCAACAATGTTAGTACATTCAACTTCTCTTCGTGTGCATCAACCATTTGACACGGTGATGGCAAATTCGAGTGAAAACAAGGTCTTCAGAGCGCACTATGCTATCTCGACGGCGCATATCTCACTCGGTTACGGATAGCTCCTCGAGGAGGATTCAGAGACGATGACTCGTCCTATCCCCCCTCTCGAGGTGTATGCTCTAACTTGGCAGGGGTTATGTTGCTCATATCGTGCGTATGGTGTCTCGCATTGCTATGTCATTTGATTAGTTTAGACATGCTTTGTGTGAATGCCACTGCTCAAAGTCTAATTACCATATATGTGAATTATGCATTGCCATCTTGTTGCAAGACATTATATATGTGAATTATACAATGCTATCTTGTCGCAAAGGCATTATATATGTGAATTATGCAATGCCATGCTGTTTAGCCAATCATCATGTATGTGAATTATATCATGCTATCATTTTTTTGTATTATGTGTTCCATTTGTCGACAACTTGTATATTCAACTACTCTTTCTGTGCATTAGCCATTTGAAGCGGTGATGGAAGTATCTGGAGTGAAAAGAAGGTATTCAGAGCAGACAATGCTACCTGCTGAAGCAGACATCTTGCTGGTTATAGAGAGCTCCTCAGAGGAGGATTCAGAGACTGATGACCAGTCCTATTTCCCCCCTGAGGTCTATGCTCAAACTTGGCAGGGTTATATTACCCATGCCATGCATGTTGTCTTGCATTGCTTAGTTTTTACATCATATATGGATTGCCATCTGCTTACTTGCTTACTATATAAATCATATATTTGAATTATATCATGCCATCATGTTTACATAGTACATACACATCGTCTATCTGAATTATGGCATGGCAACCCATTTAATAAAGACATCATATAGTTATATCATATCATCCTGTTTAGTGTTTACAGTCATCATATTTTGAATTATGGCATTTTATCCGTGAATGTATGTGAATTATGGCATGCCAACCTATTTAATAAACACATTATATAGTTATGTCATGTCATCCTGTTTACATAGTCTCATATTTTGAACTATGTCTTTCCATCTTTTTTAGTTATCCATCATAATGTGACATTGTGTCATGCTATCCTGTTTAGTTAGCCATCATATATGTGAAATTGTGTCATGCTATCCTATTTGGTTAGACAACATAAATATGAATTATTTCATGCCCTCTTTTATTCCCCACTATCCATTGCACCTGTCTATCATACATTGTCTATACTTTCAATTACTTTTCTTGTTTATCAGCCATTTGAATTGGAGAGCATGATGGCAGTATCTAAGGGAGTAACAACACGGTCTTCAGAAAAGATAGTGCTACCAGTTGATGCAGATAGAACCACGGTTGTACTTGCCCAAGGACCAGATCCACCACACATAACCCAGACTCTTGCAGATTATACCCCTACCCAGTTGGAGAGAGAACCAGCTACACCCCTTCTAACCCCAACCCCGGCAGATAGTAACCCAGTTCCAGTTGACACAACACCGTCTCCACCACAGACCACCCAAACATGAGCAGTTAGTAAGGGAACTGCAGTGCCCAAAGCATGAGGACCACCACTCCGAATCCCAACTCAACGCTTAAATGAGAAGAAGATTTGTTCTCGTGTCGTTTCAGAGCTATGGTTCATACTCCTTTGCTCTTGCATTACTGTATTTACTCATACCAACTATTTTCAAATTTGAAGGATGGAATTGAAACTCCAATGGCGCAACGGGTATGTTTTAAACCTGTTTCTTTAACTGGTTTGCTGTTGTAACCTGCTCTATGTTGATTTCAGTTTAAATTGAATAAACAGTTATAGTCTCATGTCATGCACATTACAAGTGTTGTTATTGCTCTATAGTTTCCCACGCTTATATTTTGTCTGTTCTGCTTTGTCTTGAACAAATATTATTTGAATTGTGTCTCTATCTTGATTTGGCAACAAAAACTAGAATGATATAGACCATAAAGTGACCATGGTACATAGATATATGTTTGTTTCATGTTGTTATCCTGTCCACTTTACTACTGAACTCATTTACCAAAATGAGTTTCACATACAACATGGTAAACATGTGATGTGTCTGCTTGTTTCTCTTTTAGAATGCAGACAAAATATTGGAGAACAGTACCACGTTATCCAATGGTAAAGGAAGTAATGCAGATATGGTTCAAGATAGTGAGACATCCCTGTTGGTCTCCAAAAAAGCTGATAAAAACTATCTTGACGACAGTGAGAGAACCCAAAAGTCCTGTTTCGATGTAGTGTTCGAGTTACTGACCACTGATAACCCACAAGTATAGGGGATCGCAACAGTTTTCGAGGGTAGAGTATTCAACCCAAATTTGTTGATTCGACACAAGGGGAGCCAAAGAATATTCTCAAGTATTAGCAGCTGAGTTGTCAATTCAACCACACCTGAAACTTAGTATCTGCAGCAAAGTGTTTAGTAGCAAAGTAATATGATAGTGGTAGTAACGGTAGCAAAAGTAGAGACAGCAAAAGTAATGCTTTTGGTATTTTGTAGTGATTGTAACAGTAGCAACGGAATAGTAAATAAGCGAGAACCAGTATATGGAAAACTCGTAGGCACCGGATCAGTGATGGATAATTATGCCGGATGTGGTTCGTCATGTAACAGTTATAACATAGGGTGACACAGAACTAGCTCCAGTTCATCAATGTAATGTAGGCATGTATTCCATATATAATCATACGTGCTTATGGAAAAGAACTTGCATGACATCTTTTGTCCTACCCTCCCATGGCAGTGGGGTCCTATTGGAAACTAAGGGATATTAAGGCCTCCTTTTAATAGAGAACCGGAACAAAGCATTAGCACATAGTGAATACATGAACTCCTCAAACTATGGTCATCACCGGGAGTGGTCCCGATTATTGTCACTTCGGGTTCTTGGATCATAACACATAGTAGGTGACTATAGACTTGCAAGATAGGATCAAGAACACACATATATTCATGAAAACATAATAGGTTCAGATCTGAAATCATGGCACTCGGGCCCTAGTGACAAGCATTAAGCATAGAAAAGTCATAGCAACATCAATCTCGTAACATAATGGATACTAGGATCAAACCCTAACAAAACTAACTCGATTACATGATAAATCTCATCCAACCCATCACCGCCCAAAGAAGCCTACGATGGAATTACTCACGCACGGCGGTGAGCATCATGAAATTGGTGATGGAGGATGGTTGATGATGATGACGGCGACGAATCCCCTCTCCGAGCCCCGAACGGACTCCAGATCAGCCTCCCGAGAGATTAGGGCTTGGCGGCGGCTCAGTGTCGTAAAACGCGATGAAACTTTCTCTCCGATTTTTTCTCCCCAAAGCCAATATATGGAGTTGGAGTTGGCGTTGGAGGGCCACCGAGGGCCCACGAGGTGAGGCGCGCCCCACCCTCGTGGATGTGGTGTGGGCCCCGGTCTTCATCTTTGGCGAGGATTTTTATTATTTATTCTAAGATATTCCGTGGAGTTTCGTGTCATTCCGAGAACTTTTGTTTTCGCACATAAACAACACCATGGCAATTCTGCTGAAAACAGCGTCAGTCCGGGTTAGTTCCATTCAAATCATACAAGTTAGAGTCCAAAACAAGGGCAAACGTGTTTGGAAAAGTAGATATGGCGGAGACGTATCAACCACTCATCTTGGCACAAGCTCTTCAACTCATTTGCTGAATCGGTTCGTCTTCTTGAGTCTCAACTTCAAGTTGAAAGACATCGATCGATGTGCCGCGACAGAAGTCAAGCATCGAGGAAGTCCCTACTGAATTTAGATGCATATTTCTGGTGCAATAGCAAGCTACTGGAGGATTTAAGCGCCAAACAAGACAAAGTTAATATGCTTGCTAAGCATCTTGCCAACATTATGGGTACCTGTGATATTGTTTCTTGAGATCTTCAAAGTGGTTTCAGCCGGATTTGTTTTGTCATGGTGTTTATTTGCGCTGGTCGCCAACTTTGACAACCAAAGGTATATGATATGCTGCTTTGTTCCCTATATTTGCACCGGTGGCGAACTTTGATGCCCAAAGGATGTAATATGTGTAATAGCCGTGATAGCCTAGCATAAGTTGCTTGCTTATTTATTTCCTTGTTGTCTTGTTTATTTGTTTGCTTGTAGTCGGTGCAGCTTCTTTTTCTCGCAGTTTGCTAGTGGCTGCAATAACCTATTTTTAAAACTAGGCCACAATAACCATGGGCTAATATTTATCAGTAGTGACACCGGGCCTCCTACAGTCAGAAACGATGGGCCTTCTACGGGTCGTAGAAACAATGGGCCTTCTACGTCAGAGAAACAATGGGCCTTCTACGGGTCGTATCATCAATGGGCCTTATATGGGTTGTATGATCGATTGGCCAAACATGGGCCAATAACAGGCCGCATTATGGCCGTAAACGGGCTTAGGAATCGTCCGTTCATGGGCCGACCATAACGGGCCAACGTTAATAGGCCGTATTTGATGACGCTATGAAAACGGCCCAACGTATTAACGAACCACAAACGGGCCGATTGTAACCACGGGCTGAATTTGGCCCACAAGCATAAAATGATAGTAACGGGCCGTAAGTAAACGAATGCTGGAAATGAGCCCAAGAATAAACAGGCTCTAAGAAGGCCGAAAGGTAATATGGGCTGGAAACAGCCCAACGGAATAACAGGCCGTTAATGGGTATAAAGTGATACACTGTTCATTATAGACCAGTTTCACCACGGGCCGTTAATGGGTGTAAAGTGATACACTGTTCATTACGGGCCAATTTCACCATGGGCCGTTAGTAGGCCAAGAGTTACATAGGGCCTCATATGGGCCGAAAGACGTCATGGGCCATACATGGGCCAGAAGTGAAAACGGGCTGGAATCATATTGGATGGCCCAGATGACGCTATTGGGCCTAATTTGGATAGGGCATAACTGGCCTTGGGTTAGCGGGCTATAATTGGGCTATATGCGAACAGGCCGTTAATAGGCTTTCCATGGGCTGGCCCGCCACCTTTTGACCAAGTCAAACGGGCCGGCCTTTTCACAGGAATGGGCCTCTGTTGGACCGTGCCACATGTCGACGTATCATAGGCTCCTTCTGTCCAATGAGTGGATGACATCTGTCCCAACGATGAGCCGACATGTGTTTCCTCCAGCCAATGATGATTTTACACGTGGAAAATCCCCATTGGTCGGGGCTGTTAATGGGTTATCGGATCCAAAACCCGACCCGATAGCTTAACGGCGTTCCGTTACGGTGGATGCCACGTGTCAGTCACCCTTGACTAAAGCACTTCTGTGACGCGCGATTTATCGTCATGGAAGTGGACACTTCCGTGATGATAATTTTGGTAATGTCATGGAACACTTCTACGATAGCACAGGTATGACTATATTGATTCTGTCATATAATCGTCAAGGATGTACATGCATGACAGAAAACGCGACCTATTGTGACAAACACGTATCATCACGGAAGTGTATTTTTTTGTAGTGTCTAGGGCCGGCCTCTCCCTCCCTCCTTTATATACGGGGGCAGGGGGCACCTCTAGAAACAACAATTGATCATTGATCTCTTAGTCGTGTGCGGTGCCCCCCTCCACCATATTCCACCTCGGTAATATCGTAGCGGTGCTTAGGTGAAGCCCTGCATCGGTAGCATCATCAACACCGTCATCACATCGTCGTGCTGACGGAACTCTCTCGCAAAGCTTTGCTGGATCGGAGTTCGTGGGATGTCATCGAGCTGAACGTGTGCTGAACTCGGAGGTGCCGTATGTTTGGTACTTGGATCGGTCGGATCGTGAAGACGTACAACTACATCAACCGCGTTGTGCTAACGCTTCCGCTTTCAGTCTACGAGGGTACGTGGACAACACTCTCCCTTCTCGTTGCTATACATCACCATGATCTTGCGTGTGCATAAGAATTTTTTTGAAATTACTACGTACCCCAACATAGACTTGCATGTGTAGGGTGCTCTATTGATTGCTAGAAAATTCTAAAATATGCCAAGAATTTAAAACTTAGGAAAAGAGTCCATTATTGTGCTTAGTATTCTATTCACCACCCCCTCCTATAGACATACTTACCGATCCAAGAGATTTGACGTTGACTTGGCTCCATTTTCATTGTCGCCATGCAGTTGTGTACAAGGTTGGAAAAGGCGCTAGGCATAAGCGAGGCCATTGGCCTTCGCCTTGCGCCCAGGCGGTGCTTAAGCGTCGTAGGTGTAGCCTAGACGTATGTATATTTTGGATATCATGGTGTATTTGGGTTTTACAATGTATACATATATTGATTTAAGGCATAGAAGTAAGTAAACTACCAACTAATGCAATTGGAATATGACCTTTTTGGCATGTTTGGGCAATAAGGTGTGATTTCTCATTCGAGCGGACAATTTCTTGCTTGTCCTGCCTAGAGTTTCCCGTATGCCCTAGGCAAGGCATTTGGTCGTTGCCTAGTGCCTAAGCACCTCCTAGGCACTGCCTTTTCCAACAGAGGTTTTGTATCCTCATAAGATGGCGGTGGAGTGGGTGGATCAGCTGACATGTCGTACACCTCCGGTGAGAACAAGAAGCATGAGGTGGTGCTGGATCCGAGCTTGTGCCACAACAATATTGTGCAGTTTTTTAGGATCCCTTTTGTGCCAAGAAAGAATCCCATGCTCGGATGGCAGTGTTCTCTTCATGGCGGACGTCGTGGAAGGATGTTTATCATCTCCATGATGGTTGTAGGATGCTCAACTCGCGGCGGTTTAAGCTAAGTGATGCCTGATACGTCTCCAACGTATTTATAATTTTGCTTTGTTTCATGCTATTATATTATCACTTTTGTATGACTTATATGCCATTTTATATTATTTTTCTGGACTAAGAGCATCTCTAGTAGACCCCTTATATCACGCCGAACTGCAAAATCGCCGTTAGTTCACAGTTTTGTGTAAAAGTAGTGGCATGGACAGATTCCGTATCGGACCACGGCCTTTAAAAAAATTGTAGGGCACGGCAAATTCTCCTCCTCAACCTTTAGAAACATGGGGCAGGAGGTCGACCCGAGCGTGACCCCTATCGCTAGCTAGATTTGGCGGGAGGGACATTCCACACGACAGTTCCCGCTCTTCCTTCCCTCCGTCGTCATTGATCTTCCTCCGCCCTCTCCAGACCACCTTCCCCAGCTCTGTAGCACCGCCATGGACACCTCCTAGATGTCGCCCATTACCGTGGAAGTCATGGACGTGCCAACCCCTCAAGCAGATCTCGTCATCGGCTGTGTCACGCCCGTTGTCATTTAAGCCTCCACTGCCCATCCCCGCAAGCGCCAGGGTAACTTCGTCATCTAGAGTGGCGCTCCCGCAGCCGCCACCAGGAAGGCACGCACGCTCGCCGGCGCTGCACTGCAAATTCGGTCCAGGCCGTCCCCACCCCGCCGGTGAAGATGCGCAAGGTAGCGGGGGTGAAATGCAAGAAGACAGCCAAAAAAGGTACTGCGAGCATCATGCCACCACCTCATCCGATCACCACCGCAACAGCTTCTCTGAGGATGCCCGCTGACGATGCTGTTACCGCCACCAGAGGTGTTCGACGGAATGGGCGCAAGGAATGGAACTTTGTTTTTCTTCTAGTTGTTTTCACTTTTCGTCATTGCGATTGTTCGTGCCTTGTGGAGCGAAATTGTAGCACCGGTTTGCATGATGTGACTACCGAGTTTGTGCACATGTTGGACGACAACATCATTGACATTGATCAAGCCCCGATCGGTGATTACGGCTCTAATGAGATGGCACTACTAGGAGAAAGCTTATAGATAGAATATTAGCAGTAGCGGGGAAAAGGGAGCGGCGCTACTGCTAATTAGCAGTAGCGATGGGCAGCAACCAGCGCTACAGGTAGAAATTTAGCAGTAGCGCTGGGCGGCGATGCACCGCTACTGCTAAGTGGGCCCATCGCCATCGACTGAGGCTGCCCATAGTAGTAGCGGTGGGCATAAACCAGCGCTACTACTAATACCATAGCAGTAGCGCTTGTCGGCCGGCCACGACTACTGCTATTGGTGCATAGTCCCAGTAGGTGGGCCCCGTTTAGTAGTAGTAATGGGCGACCGACAAGTGCTACTGCTATGGAGATTAGCAGTAGCACTCGTTGGCACCTCGCGCTACTGGTACGTGTAGCTACCACCTTTTCCCTCTCCCTCTCCCCCTCCCCTTTCCCTCCTCTACCTCACTTGCTTAGTTCTTCCTTCTCCTACCTCTCTTCTCTCCCCCATTAATGCCCCCATCCACCATATCCTCCATTAGTGGCCTCTCTTTCTCTCTAGCTTCCTTCTCACTTTAATTGTCTCTCCCTCCACTTTCCCCACTAATACCTTTGTCTCACTAGCTAGCTCTCCTCCTCTCCACTAGTTAGGTAGAGCATCTCCTTCCAACTAGATCTACCATGCATCTTTGTCCTACTACTTTTGATCCCTAGATAGCGGCACTGGCCATCTACCGTACGTTTGCTCGATCGATCCCTCTCTCGGGACGAAAGGTGAGCAAAACGTTGTGCTTTGCAAGAATTAATGGAAATATGTGTGTTTGCGCTATGATGGTGGGAATATGTGCGTGTGGCATGAGTTGCTGCCTATGTGTATTTGTTGGATCGTGCATGACATGAGTTGCTTATGTTGTCGAAATGTTGATTTATTTATGTTTCGGCGAATTTTGGGCAAACTCTATATGCCCTATTTTTAAGGAAGGTCATGCCAAAATTTTGTATGACTTTGACATATGCATGCATGGTTAAAATTATTTTGCTTATTATACCATGTAGGCAATCATGAAGGTCAGTGGAAGGATGGTGGAGATGGTTGCGATCTGCGGTGCACGACATGTATTTAAATAACCGGACTGGGGTTATATGTCCGTGTAGAAGATGCAAACTAATCGTCATCTTGGACCCCTTTGACCATGGCAGTTTGAAGGCACGCCTGCTCATGCATGGTTTCATGGATGGCTAAATTCAGTGGATAATTGAAGAAGATGATGAGGATGTCCACATGACAAACAATAATGACATGGGGGTAGACAAAGAGATGCCCGACGATGATGGACCCGAAGAAGAGTTTGAGGGTGCAGGACATGGCGGAGGATAAGAGCCCGTACACGACGGAGAAGAGGCCGGACACGACGGAGAAGAGGCAGATACGCCATAGTCTTCGACGCGACTAAGTTCGTCGTGCAGGACCCTCATGTTCGAGACCTGCTTCGCAAGAGTACGACTAGCGACAGAGCCACTTCAAGAGAGGAGGCCAAGCTGGCGCAACCGAAGGTAGACTTGAATACTCCATTCTATGACAGTTGCAATCCCGAGGTGACCCGCTTAAGTTTCATGCTCGAACTTCTAAAGAACAAGGCCAAAAACAAATGGACACACACAAGCCTTGATGAGCATTTGAAGTATCTACATAATAAAGTTCTTCCCTTGGGGAACTTGTGTCCTACTAATGTCGATGAGTCCAAGAAGATCGTGTGCCCTCTTGATCTACCCCACATTAGATACCATGCATGCATCAATGATTGCATCATTTATCGAAAGGAGCACGTGGAAAAAACCAGTTGCCCGGTGTGCAATGCTTCTCGGTACAAGAAGGCCGGGAAGAAATCTCCTCAGAAAGTTGTATTGTACTTATCGATCACTCCCCGTCTGCAGCGTTATTTCGTAGATCCTAAGAAAGCAAAGCTCATGCGCTGGCACGTGGAGAGGGTGGAGCCCGACAATGGAGATGATCCAAATCTGAGACACCGCGCAGATGCTAGCCAGTGGCTAGCATTCAACACGGAATATAGATATTTAGCAGATGAATATAGATGCGAGACCAATGGCATGAATCCGTTTGGCAACTAGAACACCAACCATAGCACATGGCCCATGTTTGTATGGATGTACAACCTCCCCCTGTTTATGCATGAAGTCAAAGTAGATACACATGGGCATGCTGATTCAAGGGCCGAAACAACCAAGAAATAATATTAATCTATATCTAGGCTACTAAAAGACTTCCTCGAGATCTACTAAAAGACTTCCTCGAGAAATAATATTAATCTGTATCTAGGGCCGAAACACCTAGATGGCTTCCTCTCTCTCTTGATTATCGATACAATGGTCTCTTGGAGATCCATATGATGTAAGTCCTTTTGCGGTGTGTTTGTTGGGATCCAATGAACTTTGAGTTTATGATCAGATCTATGTTTTTATCCATGAAAGTTATTTGAGTCTTCTTTGATCTCTTATATGCATGATTGCTTATAGCCTCGTATTTATTTTTTGATATTTTGGTTTTGTTTGGCCAACTTGATTTATTTATCTTGCAATGGGAATAGGTGCTTTGTAGTGGGTTCGATCATACGGTGCTTGATCCCAGTGACAGAAGGGGAACCAACACGTATGTATCGTTGCTACTAAGGATAACAAGATAGGATCTATATCTTTGCAATAGATAAACAGATCTCGTCTACATCATGTCATCGTTCTTATTGCATTACTCCGTTTCTCCATGAACTTAATACACTAGATGCATGCTGGATAGCGGTCGATGTGTGGAGTAATAGTAGTAGATACAGGCAGGAGTCGGTCTACTAATCTTGGACGTGATGCCTATATAATGATCATTGCCTGGATATCTTCATGATTATTTGAAGTTCTATCAATTGCCCAACAATAATTGTTTTCCCACCGTTTGCTATTTTTCTCGAGAGAAGCCACTAGTGAAACCTACAGCCCCCGGGTCTCTTTTCATCATATTTGTCTTTGCGATCTATTTTCCTTTGTATTTATTTTCAGATCTATTAAACCAAAAATACAAAAATATCTGATGACCCACAAGTATAGTGGATCTATCGTAGTCCTTTCGATAAGTAAGAGTGTCGAACCCGACGAGGAGCAGAAGGAAATGACAAGCGGTTTTCAGTAAGGTATTCTCTACAAGCACTGAAATTGTAGGTAACAGATAGTTTTAACGGGTAACAAGCAATGAAAGTAAATAAAGTGCAGCAAGGTGGCCCAATCCTTTTTGTAGCAAAGGACAAGCCTGGACAATCTTATAATGAGAAAAGCGCTCCCGAGGACACATGGGAATTATCGTCAAGCTAGTTTTCATCACGCTCATATGATTCGCGTTCGGTACTTCGATAATTTGATATGTGGGTGGACCGGTACTTGGGTACTGCCCTTCCTTGGACAAGCATCCCACTTATGATTAACCCCTATTGCAAGCATCCACAACTACAAAAGAAGTATTAAGGTAAACCTAACCATAGCATGAAACTAGTGGATCCAAATTAGCCCCTCACGAAGCAACACATATAAACTAGGGTTTAAGCTTCTGTCACTCTAGCAACCCATCATCTACTTATTACTTCCCAATTCCTTCCTCTAGTCCCAAAGATTCCTTCCTCTAGAAGGATGATCGAGTCTCCGGGATCCTCAAATCTGCAGCCAAACTCATCCTCTTGAATCTATATTCATACTCACAGTTTTGGTTTTGCAGGTCATAGATCTGGGCTTGGAGGTGCTCAATTTTCTCTTGAAGCTTGAAGATGGTCTCCCCAATTATCTTGGCATCTAGCTTGTGGTTGTTGGTGAACTCCGCGATCATCATCTGGTTGGTGTTGAGTCCTCGCTCCACCATCCCTTGGCACTTGAAAACTTGTTGTTCCATGGCTTCGAGCTTTGTCTCCACGCTTCCAGTACGCCTTGGTCCCTCCACATTGCAGATGTGCAGCACCCCCTCACGCATCTCAATGGCTTGAGGGTGTTGCAGCACCTCCGCAAGATAGGGGTTGATAACCCTCTCGAAAAACTTGTCCTTGGGAGCGCTTGGAGACGTCATGGTGCTCTAGATTTGACAGAAAAACAGCTCAAAACGAAAGCAGAGGATTTTTGCATGATACGGTGGTCAAAACCTTCGGGAGATTATGTAATGAATTTTTACTGACCAAAAGAAGTAACGTGCAAGAAAACAAAGTCCAGGAGGCACACGAGGTGTCCATGAGATAGGGGGCGCGCCTAGGAAGGGTGGGCGTGCCCTCCACCCTCGTGGAGGCCTCGTGTCCTTCCCGAATTACTTCTTGCTTCCTAAAATTATTAAATATTCCAAAACAGAGAAAAAATGCCATTAGAATTGTTTTGGAGTCGGTTTACTGACCATACCACATACCTATTCCTTTTTAGAGTCTGAAACGTTCTGGAAAGTGTCCCTTATGTATTCCTCCAGGGTTATGGTTTCAATAATATTAGTTTCAACATTGATAGGATTACCTGAGATATAATGTTTGATTCTTTGACCGTTCACCACCCTCGGGCTTGTGCCTTAAAAGTTGTTGATTTTTATGGCACCAGAATGATAGACCTCCTCGATAACGTAAGGACCTTCCCACTTAGAGAGAAGTTTTCCTGCAAAAAATCTTAAAAGAGAGTTGAATAGCAACACATAATCACCTATGTTAAATTCTCGCTTTTGTATCCTTTTGTCATGCCATCTTTTAACTTTTTCTTTGAACAGCTTGGCATTCTCATAGGCTTGGGTTCTCCATTCATCAAGTGAGCTAATATCAAACAACCTCTTCTCACCGGCAAGTTTGAAGTCATAGTTGAGCTCTTTAATAGCCCAATATGCTTTATGTTCGAGTTCTAGAGGTAAGTGACATGCTTTTCCATAAACAATCTTATACGGAGACATACCCATAGGGTTTTTATATGCAGTTCTATAGGCCCATAATGCATCATCAAGTTTCTTGGACCAATTCTTTCTAGATCTATTCACAGTCTTTTGCAAAATTAATTTGAGCTCTCTATTGCTCAACTCTACTTGACCACTAGACTGTGGGTGATAAGGAGATGCAATTCTATGATTAACATCATACTTAGCAAGCATTTTACGAAAAGCACCATGAATAAAATGTGAACCACCATCAGTCATAAGATATCTAGGGACTCCAAACCTCAGAAAAATAACTTCTTTAAGCATCTTAATAGAAGTGTTATGATCAGCACTACTAGTTGGAATAGCTTCTACCCACTTAGTAACGTAACCAACAGCAACTAAAATATGTGTATATCCATTAGAGGCAGGAAAAGGTCCCATATAATCAAAGCCCCAAACATAATGGTTCAATAACAAGAGAATAATTCATCCCAAGACAAGACAAACTTACGAGCATCTTTGAATAGAGTAGGCCAATAAAAACCGGATTGCAATACCTTATGTGCAGTTCTATCTCCAGCGTGGTGTCCTCCATATGGTTCGGAGTGAAACTTGCGTAGGATCTGTTCCTGTTCATGCTCAGGTACACAACGTCTAATAACACCATCTACTCCTTTATAAAGGTGTGGGTCATCCCAAAAATAATGTCTTAAATCATAAAAGAACTTTTTATTTTGCTGGTATGTGAAACTAGGTGGTATAAATTTAGCAACAATATAATTACATAATCAGCATACCATGGAGCAGTACGAGAAGCATTAATGACCGCTAATTGTTCATCAGGAAAGCTATCATCAATAGGTAGTGGGTCATCAAGAACATTCTCTAACCTAGACAAGTTGTCTGCAATGGGGTTCTCAGCTCCCTTTCTATCAATAATATGCAAATCAAATTCTTGGAGCAAGAGAACCCATCTAATAAGTCTAGGCTTAGCGTCTTTCTTTTCCATAAGATATTTAATAGCAGCATGATCAGTGTGAATAGTAACTTTAGAATCAATAATATAAGGTCTGAACTTATCACAAGCAAATACAACTGCTAAGAATTCTTTTTCAGTAGTAGCATAATTTCTCTGGGCAGTATCAAGAGTTTTACTAGCATACTAGATGACATTCAATTCCTTATCAACTCTTTGCCCTAGAACAGCACCTACAGCATAATCACTAGCATCACACATAATTTCAAAGGGTAAATTCCAATCAGGTGGCTGAACAATAGGTGCAGTGATCAAAGCTTTCTTAAGTATTTCAAATGCTTCTACACAATCCTCATCAAAGACAAAAGGAATATCTTTCTGCAATAAATTAGTCAGAGGCCTAGAGATTTTAGAAAAGTCCTTAATGAACTTCCTATAGAAACCGGCATGACCAAGGAAACTTCTTATACCTTTAATGTCCTTGGGACATGGCATCTTTTCAATAGCATCAACTTTAGCTTTATCAACTTCAATAACTCTTTCAAAAAATTTATGCCCCAAGACAATGCCTTCATTAACCATAAAGTGGCACTTCTCCCAATTCAAAACAAGACTAGTATCTTCGCATCTCTACAAAACTCGATCAAGGTTGCTCAAGCAATCATCAAAAGAGGATCCATAAATGGAGAAATCATCCATGAATACCTCACAAATCTTTTCACAAAAGTCAGAGAATATAGCCATCATGCATCTTTGAAAGGTAGCAGGTGCATTACATAAACCAAAAGGCATACGTCTATAAGCAAAAGTACCAAAAGGGCAAGTAAAAGTAGTTTTTGATTGATCCTCCGCTGACACAGGTATTTGAGAGAAACCAGAATAACCATCTAGAAAGCAGAAATGCGTATGTTTGGATAGTCTTTCTAGCATTTGATCAATAAAAGGTAAAGGGTAAAGATCTTTCTTAGAATCTTTATTTAATTTATGAAAATAAATTACCATCCTATAACCTGTAATAATTCTTTGCGGGATCAATTCATCTTTATCATTAGGAACGACAGTAATACCTCCCTTCTTAGGGACGTAATGGACATGGCTTACCCAATCACTATCAGCAACAGGATAAATTATACCTGCCTCAAGGAGCTTTAGTATCTCCTTTCTTACCACTTCTTTCATCTTAGGATTTAACCGTCATTGAGGATCTCTAACTGGTTTGGCATCTTTCTCCACTTTTATTTTGTGTTGGCATAGAGTGGGACTAATGCCCTTAAGATCATCCAGAGTATATCCAATAGCAGCACGGTGCTTCTTCAGAGTTTTCAATAATCTTTCCTCTTCCTGCTCTTAAAGGTTAGCACTAATAATAACATGATATATCTTCTTTTCATCAAGATAAGCATATTTAAGGTTATCAGGTAAAGGTTTGAGCTCAAACACGGGATCACCCTTGGGTGGAGGGGGAACCCCTAGGATTTCAACAGGCAAGTTGTGTTTCAGAATAGGACCCTGTTGAAGGAATACTTTATCTATTTCCCTTCTTTCATCCATAAACATATCATTTTCATGGTCTAGCAAATATTGTTCTAATGGATCAGTAGGAGGCACGGCAATAGAAGCAAGACCAATAATCTCATCCTTACTAGGGGATTCTTTATCACGGGGATGTCTATGAAGCTTAGCAAAATTAAACTCAAGAGACATATCCCCTAAGCCAATTGTAACAATATCCTTTTCACAATCAATCCTAGCATTAACAGTATTCAAGAAGGGTCTACCAAATATAATGGGACAAAAGTCATCTTGTGGGGAACCAAGAACAAGAAAATTAGCAGGATATTTAAGTTTCCCACACAAGACTTCAACATCTCTAACAATCCCAACTGGTGAAATAGTATCTCTATTGGCAAGCTTAATAGTAACATCAATACCTTCCAACTCAGCGGGTGCGATATCATGCATAATTTCTTTATATAAGGAAATAGGTATTGCACTAGCACTAGCACCCATATCACATAAGCCATGATAATAATGATCTCCTATTTTAATAGAAATAACAGGCATGCCTACAACAGGTCTATGTATCTTAGCATCTGGTCTAGCGATATTAGCAGTTTCACCACAGAAATAAATAACATGCCCATCTATATTATCATCCAAGAGATCTTTAACCATAGCAATACTAGGTTCGAATTTAATTTGCTCAGGGGGTGTATAAGTTCTAGTATTATTCTTACGAACAACAATTGAAGCTTTAGCATGATCCTTTATCCTAACAGGAAAAGGTGGTTTCTCAACATAAGTAGTAGGAACAATAGGATCATTATAAGTGATAGTATTTTCTTCAACTATAATAGGTGCAACTACTTTTACTTCAGTGGGAGGATTATATTTAAACCACTTCTCCTTAGGGAGATCAACATGAGCAGCAAAAGATTCACAAAAAGCAGCTACTATCTCAGAGTCAAGTCCATATTTAGCACTAAATCCACGAAAAGCATCGGTATCCATAAAAGATTTAACACAATCAAACTTAGGTGTCATACCTGACTCCTTACCATCGTCGGAACCCCAATCTTCAGAGTTGCGTTTAATTCTTTCCAGTAAATCCCACTTGAATTCAGTAGTCTTCAGCATATAAGAACCAGCATAGGAAGTATCAAGCATGGTGCGATCATTGAGAGAAAGTTGAGCATAATTTTTTTGAATAATCATATCTCTTGAGAGCTCATGATTGGGGCATTAATATAACATTGACTTAACTCCCCCAAGCTTGAGCGATGCTTTCTCCTTCACGAGGCCAGCAATTATATATGTAAGTACGATCACGATGAACAAGATGCATAGGATAGAACTTCTGGTGAAATTCCAGCTTTAATCGTTTATAGTTCCAAGATCCCGTATCATCACATAGCCTATACCATGTCAATGCATCTCCCTTCAAAGATAAAGGGAAGACCTTCCTCTTAACAAAATCATCGGAATACCTACAAGCTCAAATAATCCACAAACTTCATCCACAAAGATAAGGTGTAAATCGGGATGCAATGTTCCATCTCCTGCGAAGGGATTAGCTAGCAGTTTCTCTATCATACCCGAAGGAATCTCAAACTAAATATTTTCAGTAGGTTCAGTAGGTTGAGGAGCAACTCTTGCTCTACTGGTTGGGGCGAAGATGCCCCGAACAAGCCCCTCAAAGGATTAGTTTCCATAGTAACAAGTGACAGAAAATTTCAGCACACTATATAAATGTTTCCTTACCAAGTTCCACTCACCAAAGGCTCTTCACTCCCCAGCAATGGCGCCAGAAAAGAGTCTTGATGACCCACAAGTATAGGGGAACTATCGTAGTCCTTTCGATAAGTAAGAGTGTCGAACCCAACGAGGAGCAGAAGGAAATGACAAGCGGTTTTCAGTAAGGTATTCTGTGCAAGCACTGAAATTGTAGGTAACAGATAGTTTTGTGATAAGATAATTTGTAACGGGTAACAAGCAATGAAAGTAAATAAAGTGCAGCAAGGTGGCCCAATCCTTTTTGTAGCAAAGGACAAGCTTGGACAATTTCTTATAATGAGAAAAGCGCTCCCGAGGACACATGGGAATTATCGTCAAGCTAGTTTTCATCACGCTCACATGATTCGCGTTTGGTACTTTGATAATTTGATATGTGGGTGGACCGGTACTTGGGTACTGCCCTTCCTTGGACAAGCATCCCACTTATGATTAACCCTTATTGCAAGCATCCGCAACTACAAAATAAGTATTAAGGTAAACCTAACCATAGCATGAAACTAGTGGATCCAAATCAGCCCCTTACGAAGCAATGCATAAACTAGGGTTTAAGCTTCTGTCACTCTAGCAACCCATCGTCTACTTATTACTTCCCAATGCCTTACTCTAGGCCCAAATAATGGTGAAGTGTCATGTAGTCGACGTTCACATAACACCACTAGAGGAGAGACAACATACATCTCATCAAAATATCGAACAAATACCAAATTCACATGACTACTAATAGCAAGACTTCACCCATGTCCTCAGGAACAAACGTAACTGTTAGAATAAATCTGAGGTACACGGTCGATCCATCGAGGAACAAGCAATCACAGACAATGAGAACACCGAGATTTGTTAACGAGGTTCGGGAAACTCGCCTGCTCCCCGGGGCAATGACTACGGGCGCTCCTCCCCGAGATACCGCAACACCGGCCACCCGGGCGCCGGCACAAGCCGCCAGCACCCCCTTGCGAGCCTGTCGCTATCTAGTCGCCATGGGTTACAATGTGGGGTGCCTCCTCATATATAAGAGGCCAAGGGTACAATGTGTCCAACTCCGACACTACACGTATCCTACCCACACTACAACACCAAGTCCAAGCGTAACTCAACTAGTACAAAATATTCAACACAAACACAACAAACTCCACCTTAGCGAATATTCTCCACCACCTTGAATTTGTCCATGCGTCAAACTTCCATGTACTCCGGACTTGTGTTGTCTTCTTCAGTAGCTTCTCGAGAGCTACTCGACGAGTCTGCCCCTGCACCACCGCCGCCGTGAGACCCCGCTGCTACTCCCACAACTCCAGTCTCCGTGACTCCACCTACAATAGTGCTCCCTTGCAACTTGTAAAGATGCGAAGCCGTCCTCGCTCCAATCATCACGGTCACCTCATGTTCTATGATTCTCATGGTATTTTTATCCCGATCACAACGGAATACCATACCACCATCATGAAGAACACCGAGCGAAATTAGATTCCTCCTTAGCCCTGGCACATGCTTGACTCCCTGAAGCATCCACTCAACTCCGTCAAACATCTTGATTTTGATGTCACCTACTACAGCAACACGATAACCTGTGTCATCGCCCACATAGGTTAAATCAAACTCACCAGACTTGTACGAAGAGAACCACTCCTTGTTGGGTGTCGCATGAAAAGAGCAAGCTGAATCCAACATCCACGCTTCACTTTTGGTTGACTGCTTGTGTAATACTATGAGGACATCACTAATGCTGTCTGAGTCATCACCATGAGTTGCCTTATTAGCACAGGCCCCACCATTGAGTTCTGGACAGTCCTTTCTCATATGTCCCCACTGCTTACACTTGTGACACTGTATATTCTTTTTCTTTTTCTTTTTCTTTTTCTTCCCAGCCTCATATCCCTTCCGCACTTCTCACCCTTGACTAGCAAACCTTCACCACGAGAGACTTCCACCGCGTTCTTCTTTCTCATATCATAAGAAAGCAATGTCGTAGTAATATCCTCATTCTTGACGGTCTCCTTGCCATGCGTCAAAGTAGTGATCAAATGGTCATAGGATGATGGCAATGAACAAAGAAGCAGAATTGCCCTATCCTCGTCGTCAATCGTCGCACCCAAGCGTGCTAGATTCGTCACGACTTGATTAAAGGCGTTCATATACTCCACAAGATCCGACCCCTCCTGCATCCTCATCCCATACAACTTTTGCTTCAGATACACCTTGGTCGTCGCAGTCTTGGACATAAACTGACTTTCAGCTTCTCCCAGATCTTCTTCGGCGAATTCTCATCCATCACATGATAAATAACCTGGTTCGACAGACACAACCGAATAGTTCCAGCTGCTTTCAACTGCAACTCCTCCCAATCATCCGCCTCCATCTTAGCTGGCTTGGCTTCCTGCAACAACGCCTTCAAGCATCCCTGTTGTGCCAACAAATCTTTCACCCTTGTCTTCCATAACCCAAAGCTTCCAGTTCCGTTGAACTTCTCCACCTCAAACCTGGTACCCGATGGCGCCATGGTTCTTTGTACGGCTGACCCTGCGAAAAATTATCTGAGCTTTGCATGTGATGCCCAAAGTACGCAAACTGAACGTCCGGTCCTCCACGTACTACTAGCACTTCCAACCAAAAACCTCTTCTGGTCTTCACGTGTATAGCTACTTTGATCTTGGCTCAACTTTCTGATGCTAGCGAAACTTGCTTTGCCTTAGCCCTTGCCTTCCGATGGATGCCTATCACCATGATGGATTTTCTCTTCTGCCGATTTGGATCTGCTGCCTTATCTTCGTTATCCAAGGACCTGCCCTGCCGCTGCTTTTATTACCGAGCTGCACAGCTAGCAGTCCGCCTCAGAGACGATTCCCTTCGGGACTCGGTCCCTTTTTTCTTAAAACAAATCCCATCTGATCTCGCAATGCGCTGCACTGCTATTTCGCTCCAGCCGCTCGCACGCTTCGGAGTCCCTGTGCCGCATGCCCACGCCCGACTCGGTCGGGTCGCCCAGCCCAGCTGGCCTCACGCGCGTCTAAGCCTTGGACTTCCATCGCTGCACGGTTGCACGCGCTTCGGGTCCCAAATTACTCCTGTTGCCTCCGCGTGATGCTTTCTGATCTCGTCGAGATCCCATCGAATAAGTTGAACCACGGTATACACAACGAGCTCAACAATGGCCTTCCTCTGGATCAACGCACAACAGCCTCTTCGTAACCGTGCTCATGATACCACTTGTTAGAATAAATCCGAGGTACACGATCGATCCATCGAGGAACAAGCAATCACAGACAATGACGACACCGAGATTTGTTAACGAGGTTCGGCGAACTCGTGTGCTCCCCGGGGTAATGACTACGGGCGCTCCTCCCCGAGATACCGCAACACCGGCCACCCGGGCGCCGGCACAAGCCGCCAGCACCCCCTTGAGAGCCTGTCGCTATCTAGTCGTCATGGGTTACAACGTGGGGTGCCTCCTCATATATAAGAGGCCAAGGGTACAACGTGTCCGACTCCGACACTACACGTATCCTACCCACACTACAACACCAGGTCCAAGCGTAACCAACTAGTACAAAATATTTGACACAAACACAACAGTAACTACTCGCAAAGCATATTCATGTTCATGATCAGAGGAGTATTAATGTGCATTAAGGATCTGAACATATGATCTTCCACCAAGTAAACCAATTAGCATCAACTACAAGGAGTAATCAACACTACTAGCAACCCACATGTTCCAATTTATGGTTTTGATACAAGATTGGATACAAGAGATGAACTAGGGTTTTGAGAGGAGATGGTGCTGGTGAAGATGTTGATGGAGATTGACCCCCTCCCGATGAGAGGATCGTTGGTGACGACGATGATGATAATTTCCCCCTCCCGGAGGGAAGTTTCCCCGGCAGAACAGCTCCGCAGGAGCCCTAGATTGGTTCCGCCAAGGTTCCGCCTCGTGGCGGTGGAGTTTCGTCCCGTAAGCTTGCTTATGATTTTTTCCAGGGTAAAAGCCTTCATGTAGCAGAAGATGGGCACCGGAGGGCCAATAGGGGCCTAGGAGACGGGCGCCCGGGGGGGCACCCTCTGGCGTGTGTGGGCCCCTCCGGTATTTTCTTCGCTCAATAATTCTTATTAATTCCAAAAGTGACTTCCGTGGAGTTTCGGGATTTTTGGAGCTGTGCAGAATAGGTTTCCAATGTTTGCTCCTTTTCCAGCCAGAATTCCAGCTGTCGGCATTCTCCCTCTTCATGATAAACCTTGTAAAATAAGAGAGAATAGCCATAAGTATTGAGACATAATGTGTAATAATAGCCCATAATGCAATAAATATTGATATAAAAGCATGATGCAAAATGGATGTATCAACACCTTGCTGCAATTTATTTGTTCCGCGATCTATTTATCCTACCTACCATTTTCACCTCACGTTATTTGCCTATCTTGAGGCGCCATACTTGAAAGGGATTGACAACCCCTTTAACACGTCGGGTTGTGAGTATTTGTTATTTGTGTGCAGGTGATGTTTACGTGGTGTGAGGAGGTTCTCCTACTGGTTCAATAACCTTGGTCTCATCACTGAGGGAAATACCTACCGTCGCTATACTGCATCATCCCTTTCTCTTTGGGGAAATACCGACATAGTTCTAGCAGACATCAACGTGCATATGAGTTTCCACTGAATCGCATATTAAAGGGTCATAGCAATTATAGAATGAAATGTAAAATCTATAATTATGAATATGGAATATGACAATACAAATATTATTGCCTCTTGGGCATATTTCCAACAGTCTCTCATTTGCACTAGAGTCAATAATCTAGTTAGCACCTTTAACTTTTACACCAATGGCAATCCGACATCAGTCCATGCTTTGCTTGTGGTATAGACTTTGTCCTATCAATTTTGATAACTTCAGATCCATGTGTACTATTTGCATTTTAATGCATCTAGCATGCTTTGACATAAATTCATAATTTGTGTGAAACAAGCTTTGTATATATTGAATCACTGGCAAGATCTTTGAGCTATAGAAACACTATTTGAGAATAGTGTTCTATTTGCACTATCATCTAGAAAACATATCAAGTTCATAAATGAATCTTTGATTCATCACCCTCTATTGTTGCTTCTAAAGCAACAACATACTCAACCTTTTGTTATAAAATTCACCATAGTAACTTTCTTGGATCAATTCCAACTTACTGTGCCCCTTCCCTCCTTATAAAGCAACAATATATCCAGCCTTCTAAAGCTTTTTGGTGGAGTTGGGAAGCAAAGGAGATGTGAGATCAGGTGGTTTAGGGCTTAATGGCGTGCCCCTTCCTTCCTTATAAAGGCCAAGTTTACAAGTAATCACGAGATCAAAGACAAAAAGTTAGAAAGAAAGAAATTAGAACAAAATCAGGAAAGAATCGCAAAAACAGACCAAATGACGGCCTTCCATACGGGCGCTCGCACTCGTATGGCCGGTCGTTTGATCTGCCGCTGAGATTTCCCTTTTTCTATACCTGCTACAGTGATGGATCCATATGATCACTTCAACGGGCGCCATCAGTCGTTTAGAACGCCATTTTCTCTGTGGTTGTGGTCCTCGTCGAAGGGAACTCAAACGACCGCTAAAACGGCCGCAGGCATCAGTATGAAGCATCTACTTTCACTCTCGACTCTGCATCACTTTCGTCTAGCATCTGCACGACCGCCCAAACGGGCGCGTCCGCTCGTTTGAAACATTGTCTTTCTCCCGGTTGGCTGCTGTGTCAACTTTTCCCTTAGAAATTTGTCACCTCTCTGAAAGGTTAGTGACAAAGCCTCCAACTATAAACGAAACTCCAACAATTCAAATTCAAAATTGGTAGGTCTAAGGAAACAAAAATACAATTTTGCCTCCTATAATTACATACATTATACGGAGGTGCTATTTCATACCTTCCTTTCTTTTCGAAGGGCTTCGGCTTGCTCGGTCGTGAGAAAACTTACCTCTTCTACTTCTTGTTCTTCCTTTTTTTGATCTGTGGGGTACAGCTTCAAGTGTTGTCCGTTCACGATCCAGGGCCCATCTTTCCCTCCTTTTAACCGGATAACCCCAGAGTTATATACTTATTCTATCTCATAAGGCCCTTCCCAGCGAGACCTGGGTTTCCCTGGAAACAACTTGAGATGAGAATTAAATAGGAGGACCTTATCCCTTGTTGTGAAGGTTTGTTCAGTATCTTACGGTCATGCCACATCTTAACCTTTTCTTTAAACAATTTGGCACTCTCATAAGCACTGTTACGAAGCTCTCCTAAAGCATGTATGTCTAGTAATCTTTTCTCTCCTGCTTCCTTAAGATTAAATTGATATTCCCTATTGCCCAATAGGCCTTATGTTCAAGCTCTAAAGGTAAATGGCAAGCCATACAATATACCATTTTGTACGGTGACATTCCCATAGGATTCTTGTAGGTGGTGTGGTAGGCCCATAATGTTTTGTTTAGCTTTCCTGCCCAGTCCTTTCTGGACTTCTGCACCGTCTTCTGCAATATCGTATTTATCTCCCGGTTTGAGAGTTCCACTAGACCACTAGTTTGTGGATGTTATGGAAAAGCTATTCGATGAGTTACTCCATACTTGCGAAGTACTCTACCGAAATTCCCTGTGTAAAATGAGATCCATCGTCAGTGATAAGGACTTTAGGAACTCCGAACCAGGGTAATGTGATGTCCTTTATCATCTTCAACGAAGTAGCCACATCTGCATGTTTGGTTGGTAAGGCTTCAACCCACTTGGTAACATAATCTACAACCATAAGAATATGAGTATACCCATCTGAAACGGGAAAAGGTCCCAGATAGTCCAATCCCCAGACATCAAAGGGTTCACATACTAGACTATAATTCATGGGCATTTCTTGCCTTCTTCCTTTGTTACATGTGAGTTGACATGCATCATAATTTTTAAGAAACTTGTGGGCATCTCTAAAGAGAGTAGGCTAGTAGAATCTTGACTGAAGCACCTTGGTGGCGGTTCTGTCACCTGCATGATGTCCTGCATATGGGCTGCTATGGCAGCTTTCGAGTATAGCATTCATCTCATGCTCTGGAACAGAAGCTTAATCATGTCATCCGGTCCATACCGATAAAGAAAAGGATCATCCTAGAAATAATAATGATATAAGGTCATAAATTATCACAAGCAAAGACTATGATTTTTTAACGTTTCATGCTATTATATTACCACTTAGTAATTTATATTATTTTTTGGACTAACCTATTAAATTAGTGTCTGCTGCGAGTTCCTGTTTTCTGCTTGTTTTTGGTTTCGTAGGAAATCAATATATACAGAGGTCAAAATAAGTTGTCAATTTAACACGATTTCTTTGGTCAACAAGAAACACACAAATCTTCAGGACACCTTGAGAGGAGCTGCTAGAGGCCCACACGGGTGCCCCGTGCGGGCAGTGGGGCCGCGCCACCTACCTGTGTTGGCCTCCTGCACCATCTTTACCTGATTCCACTGCCATAAATTCCTATAAATACTAAAACCCTCTAACTTATCTTTCAGAAGAATTTTATCGTCGCCGTGAGTCTCTATTCTAGGAAGATGCATCTAGAGGTCTGTCTCGGAGCCCTGCCGCAGGGGGAAGCCATTGCCGAAGCCATCTTCACCAACCTTGTTGCCTCCTTGACCATGTGTGAGTAGTTCCCTTAGGACCTACGGGTCCATAGAAGTAGCTAGATGGTTCTCTCTCTTTTTGGATCTTCAATACCATGTTCTCATTCTTGACTGAGATCACTTTGATGTAATTTGTGGTGTGTTAGTTGGGACATGTTGAATTTTCACTTTATGATCAAATTGTTTATTGAAATCAATTGAATCTTTTGAGGTTTTGTTGCTGCATAATTAAATGATCTATCTATCCTGTTTGGCCAAGTTCAATGGGGTTTCTTTAGAGGGAGTTGTGCTTTGTAGTGGGTTCAATCTTCTGGTGCTCTAACCAAGTGATAATAAGGGCTAAGACATGTATTGTACTGTTGCCACTAAGGATAAAACAATGGGTTTGCCATATTGATTGACTTCTTCCTGTCTACATTATGCCATCTTCCTTATTGTGATACTCTATTTTTTGCAAACTTAATCCCCTGAGATGCATGATGGATAGCGGTTTTGGGGTGGAGTATTGGTAGTAGACGCAGTTGGATTAACGGTCTACTTGTCACAGATGTAATGCCTATAAGATATTATGTCATAAATGATCATAGTCATGAATATTGCCATAGAGTCAATTGCCCAACTGTAATTCTTTGCCATGCTACTTGCTGTTTTCTAGAGAGATGCCACTAGTGAACCTATGGCCACCGGGTCTATTCCCCATTAGTAAATTCTTCTACACAATTAGCTCTTTTCTATTTGTCGTGCTATTTTACCATTATCCATCTCTACTATTTGCTTTTAATCTTGTAACTAAAGACAAGGGGCTCAACAACCCTCTTAGCACGTTGGGTGCAAGTTTGTATTTTGTTTGTGTGCAGGTGTTGTTTATCTTTTAGCTTGGAAGCTTCCTACTAGATTTATAACCTTGGTTCTCTAACCGAGGGAAATACTTTGTTGTTGTTCTACGTCACCCTTCCTCTTTGGGGGAATCCCAACAACTCCTACGGGAGTTAGCAGGAACCACGAGGGGCTATGATGGATCCACGAGCAAGAGATGGGGACACGCTTTGCCAACTCTTGTTTTGTTGTCGTGACTGCCCATCTAGTGCTAAATCATGCCATCTAGTGCTAAATCATGTTCCTGTGATCTATCTTCACAACATGTTCCTGGTTCGCGCAATTTTTTTGTGCTAGCGTACCGTACCTTCCCCCCAACATATATGACCATCAACAACTAGCTCTCTCCCATATCGTCAATAGCGTACTAGAACTAGTCAACATACGCCAAAGTGAACATAATTAGTGGTGTATGAATAAATATGACAATTTGAAAGTATATATCTCTCACCAATAAAACACAGATCATCAACCACTATAACAATAATTAACATTGAGGAGTAATACTGGTAACCGATCTACATGAATTATTTATAGACGAAATGGAGAAGGTGTTGTTAATGGATATGGTGAGGATGATTGAATGTAGATGTTCCCCTTGACGCACTGGTGGTAGCGTCAATGATTGCTTCGAACTCCAAACGGAGGGGGCAACTATTGGCAGAAACAACCCTCTAGAGGGGTTCTTTTTAGGAAGTGACACGTGCTCAACTATCTCTTTCGTTTTATTTCAATAAAACTCGCAATAAAGTGACTTTTTTTATAGAACAACATCATTATACCAGCCATAAAGAAGGTTAAGGTTTCCCACGTTAAATGAATTTCTAGCTATTTAGTGGATATAGTTCAAAACTGACCTACACGTAACTTAAAATGCCACTAAATGGAAGAAAATTCATTTTCAATTACTTATGCAACTCTTTAGCTCATATACGAAAAATAAATGAAAATTATGCAAATTTCCTTGAAAAAATACAAACATTCTCATGCATTTGATTGGTTTTTCATTTTTTATATAAAATCAAAATGTGCTAAAAAGGTGAAATTTTCCATGGGATCGGAACGTTTGATGTTTGCTATTTTATTTGCAATGTATATAAGCAATTAATGTTCCATAATCATGTAGATAAATTATTGATTCAAAGTGAAATTTAGATCCATTATTTCTTTTTGGAAACAACAAGATCATCATATTCTAGCCCTATGGATCTATAAATGGAGTGTGATGGAATATGCATATAATAGATGTGTTACACAAAAGAATCTTCACACACTTACTATGTCCTTTGATTACAAGTGTTGTACTAGGTTAAAAGAGGACAATAATCAATGTATACTTTCGAGGGAACAAGTCATTGTGGTCCCAACCAACACTAGAGCTTATGACGATTTACGAGAGGGTGGCTAATGCGCGCGCTCGCGGTCGCGCACAGTTTCTGACCGGAACAAGCAGAACTTAACTTTCCTTCTAAGCAAATCAGATTAAGAGAAAATTAATGCCATGCTGGGCCCCACCCATTGAATTAGGGGGGGCTGAGAGATTTATCGTAGGCCATGCTGGGGCCCACCCATTGAAACCGGGGTGGGGGAGAGATTTATGGAAAGGCCACACAATTGATTCGCCGGAGGGGAGATATTTTTTTATCTGGAGCTCCTTAAAATCAGGGAGTGGAGAGTTTAATGACTGAGTGTTCCAACGGTTGCTCGTGAAAGAGTGTTTTCCGATGTACGATACCTAAATGAGTGTAACAACAAAATTTTGAGAAATCGGTTGCTCCCATCACGAGTGATGAAGAAAGTTAAAACAAGATAGGGTTCAATGCTTGCTATTTCGACCACAAGCCTTGGCTAGGGCAATGCCTGCATAAACATCATTATGACTTGCTCAATTTGCATGATATGTTAGGTTTTGTTTTCGCGGTAGGGAGTGGTGGCGAGAGAGGGGTGTTGCTCTACTATTGTCAAAAGTTGGAATTTCTTGAAGATTCCCTTAAGTTGTAGTCTATTTTCTAATCCGACACGTTCATGTAATGATCAACTTCCCCTCATCACGCCGTGCCCGCTTCCTTCACTAAAGATGTATGTCGTGCATCAATCGACCATCCATCCTAGGCGACTAGCAACATCTGAACATACGATATGTCACTTGTTGATCTTGGTTAAAGAGGGACTACATTTTCTCCAACCCGAGCACTTTGGCTGATCCACCGTCCACAATATGTTTTTGAAGAACAAGTGATGTGACAATTTGCAAGAGGGCCCAGATCTTCCAAAAGACGAGCTACATCACCGATGCCATGGTTCCTATAAATGTGCATTTTGTGTGCCGCCATCATTGTCGAGTACTCCCATTACCCGGACCGTGTGAATTTTTCAACAAATTGATGTTGGCGCCATGTTGGTTAAGTGAAAGAGGTACATCGAGTGGTTTTGCCGTTGACCAACCGAACTTGATTGATCCGTGATCATTTGACTACTTGCTCGGTGATGCGTGTTGGTTACGTGAAAGAGGTACATCGGGTGGTTTTGCCGTCGTACATGCTCATGTGCAACCACGTACTACACAACAAGCATACGGTCATCACGGTGCACACATCGATCATGCATAGGGGCACAAGCGGTATCCCACTTCATCCCGCGAAACTCGTCAACTAGTTCACAATGTGTTCACCACTCGCCAATGTTAACACTATATCCGTATTAAGCCATTGTCCGCTAGCCCGCCCCGCTTGCATCCCTAACCGTGCACGAGCCAACGATGTACGCTCGGTGGTTTTGCCGTGGTTGGAGAAAAGACATGGCGCGCACGGTACGTAATGAAACTCCCGCGTGATTCGATCAACCTCGCTAAATCTTGTGCAAACACAGTAATAGTTGCTTTCATCCCAAGCCTCGTTACAAAATGGATGTTCTAGGACAGCGAGGTGATTGAGGAGGACGCTGAGCCATTTATCCAGGACATATGATCCACCATATCCATATGTGTGACGCCGACGCAGACATGCAACCAAGATGCACAAGTAGCGGTCCGGCGCAGCGCCGGCCACTTTTGCTGCCAGCCACTCGATCGCCGGCGACGTTCCTATCCTGTTCCGACGCAAAACAAAACAGAGCTCACGTCTAATCTCTCCGACGACGCAAAGTCCGTCATGGTTACACGAAAGTTAAGGATAATCATCCCATACATACACGCACCATCGTCACCGGCTAGTGGCACCTGAACCTAGATAATTATATATCCCAGGAACACAATCCCAAAATAGTATCATGTTGCTAGGGATGGCAAGTTGTTTTGGGCGGAACAAGCTCCGTGGCAATTGCATCCTTTTGAACAAAGATGGGATGGTGTAACAGAAGGTGGATAGTGATGCCAAATTAGGTGGAATGGTCAACTTAACCGGTGCATCAAGTGAAAGAATGGGTAGATTATGCTATCAGTGAGCATGTTAACTCCAATTCCATGAATTGATGAGATGAAGTCAATCCATGGCGATGATTAATGAGCTCACATATGCATGGCTGAGCCGATGGAACACCTGTGCACCCGGCCAAGAACGCCTCATGCATCCTCTTGCTTGTGTACTGGCGTGCACGCCACGCACGCCCATGTTTTGCTCTTGTTGATCGATCTTGTCCCCGGTCTGATGCTGCAGTTTGATTAGGATGCATCAGGTTTTTGAATGTTTAACATCTCCATGAAACTAGTTCTTGAGTTTGAGCATGTTTACACCCGTTCCGGTAGCATGATTACCCGGGCTCACGATGAGCCGAGACCATGCAGAGCCTTCTGGTGCCCGGTTTGGTACAAACGAGCAATTTGCATTCTCTCATCCTCTCAATTTGCAGTATTTGACTCGTCGTTTGCATTTTCAAACTTCACGAGCAGCTCGAAACTTTGTGAGTTCCATGTGTTTGAATGTCCAACTGACCAGCTCGATCGATCATCATGTTTGGCAGAGCACACCACACCCAGCCCAACTTTGACCTCTTCCTGGACACATTTCTTGGTCCGGACAGTGCCAAAAACTTTAAATTTTCCAGTCGAATTCGCCATTCCATCAGAAACTAGATAACATTTGCATTGTGCATCGAGAAACTATCTGAAATTACGATTGAATTTGATCTGAGAGGCAGAACAAGCCAACTTGTATCACCTGGTAGACTTTCCCCAACCACAGGAACAAGTGTCGATCACTCCAGTGCAAATTCATCCGAATTCAAGTGTGACAACCCAAATGCAGCAGCTGGGAAGCCTTCCCCATGTCCACACCTACCGGAGCACGGCGGTTCTCCGGCGAGCCGGCCGGCAACCGCGCCGGCAAACAGTGCAAAGCCCGGCCGAACTCACACACCACCAGCAAAGGTCTCCACAAGTTGTGCAACTTGGGTCGCGTTCCATCGACTCGTAGCCTATCAAAACGACGTCGGATCGACGTGATTCTTGAACCTACGGATAGCTACGTTAGCATGCTACATGACCACGCCGGAAAATCTCATTGTTCACGGGCGCACCCCGTGCCGGCGGCCGGAAATCTCCACCAAACTCCCACCAAGGCACCATCCCGACCAGTCCCTGATCACCGGCTCATTTCTCCCAGAATACTCAACCAAATCACACAAACTTGATCTCATTACAAAGCCATGATCCTTGCCTACACGATGCAAAAAATTTCAATCGAATCGGTGCATCCGATCGAGCGATATTTGATCGGAAATCGAGAGGAGAAGCACACTCTGGAAGTCTGGAGGCTGGTTCGCGAGACGGCCGGCCAACTAGGGGGGGCTTGAATCCGCGGCATCGGATGGGGCGCGTTGATGGCCGTCGGATGGGAACGGATCGGACGCGCCAGGTTTGATGACGGCTGCTTAGGGGGGCGATCCGCGGCAACGCCCCCTCGACCAATCAGCGCGCGGCATTCGGCCTTCCCCGTCTTCCCGACGTCTCCCACTATATAACCACCGTCTCCTCCGCCCTGACCTCCTCACCCAGCTCACACGCATCTCTCTCACCTCCGGCGAAAACACACCAGCGCGCTCCTCTCCCCCCTCGCTTCACCGCCGCAATGTCGACCGACGCCGCCGCCGCCGACATCCCGGTGCCTCAGGTGGAGGCGACCGCCGACCCCGTCGCGGAGACCACCACTGCCGCCGCCGCCGGCGACGCGAAGCCGGCCAAGGCGACCAAGGCCAAGGCCGCCAAGACCCCCAAGGCGCCCAAGGCGAAGAAGCCCTCCGCCCCGAGGAAGCCCAAGGCCACCCCCGCCCACCCGACCTACGCTGAGGTAAACCCCTCGACCGTCGCCGAATCTCGCTCCATTCTCGTGCTCTGTTCGCTCGTCATGCTCTCTTTTCGTGCGTGTTTGCCCTGATCTGACTGGTTTTGTTCGCCCGTGCTTTGTGTTTGCGCAGATGGTGTCGGAGGCGATCACCGCGCTGAAGGAGAGAGGCGGGTCGAGCACCGTGGCCATCGGCAAGTTCATCGAGGACAAGCACAAGGCGCACCTCCCGGCCAACTTCCGCAAGATCATGCTGACGCAGATCAAGAAGCTCGTCGCCGCCGGCAAGCTGACCAAGGTCAAGGCCTCCTACAAGCTCGCCAAGGCCCCCGCAGCGCCCAAGAAGCCCAAGACCAAGGCGCCAGCCAAGAAGAAGCCGGCGGCGAAGAAGAAGGCCCCGGCCAAGAAGCCCGCCGCCAAGTCCCCAGCCAAGAAGAAGCCTGCCGCCAAGCCGAAGGCCAAGACCACCAAGGCCGCCGCGAAGCCCAAGGCGGCAGCGAAGCCCAAGGCCGCCGCCAAGACCAAGGCTCCAGCCAAGACCACCAAGGCCGCCGCGAAGCCCAAGCCGGCCGCCAAGACGAAGTCCCCCGCCAAGCCGAGGGGCCGCCCCGCCAAGGCCGCCAAGACCTCCGCCAAGGACGCGCCAGGGAAGAAGGCGCCCGCCGCCGCCACCACCCCCAAGAAGGCCGCCCCCAGGAAGCCGCCCACCAAGCGGTCGGCGCCGGTGAAGAAGGCCACGCCCGCGAAGAAGGCCCCCGCCAAGAAGGCCAAGAAGTAGAGCGTCTCCGTCCTCCCGCATCCAGTTTCCATTAGCAGTTTTCCCCTGTTCTGTGTCGGTGGTAGTCCAGGATTCTGTGTTCTAGACTGTAAATTTTATATCCGGGTCGGGGTGCTCTGGTTCAGTCCGGCGTACCCTTGGAGGTGTATCTGTGGGTGAAACAATGACGACGACGGCGGCGGCGAGGGTTTGTCCCCCGGCCTCCGCATTACCGTAGCAGCTTGATTTGTCGAGGTTTTTTAGCGTAGCAAGATCCTTCTGGTGGTGTCGAAAACAAATAGTGCATTGTTTATCTAATTAATTATGATTATGATCAATCGCTCTTGCCCCTGCAATGCAATTCTTGTTGTGCCTCTTTGGATTTTTGGATCTGGAATCGGGAATTTGAGATCTGGAATGTGGTGGAATTTGAGATCTGAAATTGGTTGCTTGTTTGTATTTTAGTATGGAAATGCCAATCCTCGTCTTTA